>OW052105.1:8752500-10002500 GCA_932526535.1 Caradrina clavipalpis
TATGTGACGTCATTATTATTTTTTTTGTAAATGGTGTTCGTTTTTTGAACATTAATTTGGATAGAGGAGTGTTTGTCCAAGCATAAGGCTCTCCCCCCACGACTGATTTTTTGAGCGATATTTGACAGATTTCTTTATCGGCGAGAAAAAATCGGTAAAAAAGACCGACCTAAATCGTAAGAAAAATATTGGATCGGAGGAATACTGTCGGACGTGATTTAACGATTTTATATCAGCGAGTCGCCTTTAGTGTTCAATATTAAAACGTATTTCGCTATACTCCACTTTTCTTACTTACTTTTACTTCTTACTTTACCAATACTTTTTCGTGCCACCAAAGATATTTCACATCAAAATCAATAATACAATAATTAGAGAACAAAAACGTCACTAACCAACAATATCCTTTAGAATAGAATTGATAACGTTGGAGTTAAATTTAAGAAGGATTTAACGATATTACAATCACTCGGAGAAATAATCACATGACACGTCTTTACTTTATCGATTCGATATATAAATGATGCAATAATATGTAATATTAAAAATAGTGGAGCAGAATTTTGCTGGGTCAGCTAGTGGTGCGATTTTTGCAAACCTCAGCAACCTTGATGCATATCTGTATGACATACTTTAGACTGCGTTGTCTCGACAATTAGCTCATTTTCTACATTCTGTGTAGGTATATTTTTAGTTCAAGGTTGTTATTCATATTTTATCCCGTCGCTCTCCGATCGATGCGATCGGACTTAATAAGATTTTACTTGACTTGACTTGACTTGAGTTTTTCATTCAGAAATTAGTCAATACCAGACTGGTTGGGGAGTTCGTGGTATCACGCTCCCACGGAAAGAACGTATAGCGGTTAGTTCTGGATATCATTCAAAGTTTTGAGACAGTACAGTCTTTACGGTTAATCAGAAGTCTAAAAGTTTGACAGCCTGTTTAACCACCAAGGGGCATCGTGTTTCCCAGGAACTGGGTTGTGGAGATTATAACAGTAGCAAATTCTCCATACTGGTATTTATTTGCATCCGATTAGACTGGAAGATGCCTACAACAGTTGGAAAAGCCTAGAGAAAATAAATAATGGAACCATCTTACAAAGGATAAAAACTTTCTCATTTCAATAATAAGAAAATTCCAACTGCATAAATGGATTTTGTATTTTTCTCCATTTATTTTATAATATAATTTTATTCGATCTACAAAAAAATGCAAAATATGTAATACATACATATTTAAAGTAACTCACTTCATAGCTTCATTATTAAAAAAATACTAACTTCTTGCAAGAAGCTTTATGTAAAATATTTACTATAAAAACTTACGCCCCCGCAGAGTACCTTTTGAAAAAACTTTGAGCGCCTCTGGTGGTGATGGTAGCGGAATCACGTCGGCAGTGTTTAAGGATAATTCATTTACGTTTCGCTCGGTAGCCTGCTATGAACGCCATCGTATGTACAACTACCCTTATTTATAGGGATTCTAGTCTGTCGCATCTGGAATTTGGACTTTGGTAACTTTATATTTTAACTTTTTTTATAACGGTACATCTCTGCGTAGTTGCATAGTTGGCAATAGGCTCGCCCCCTGTTACATGGGAACTTAAACATACCGGCGAACTGTGAGTGTACATTGGTACACTTCTGCCTAACCCTTCGGGGAATACAGACATGATGGTAGGTGTGTGTATTTCTACATTGTATGAAACAAACTCGCTTTTCGACGTCTGTGCGCTTAGAGCTTTTAAATTACATTGGATTTTAAGCATTTTACTGTTTTTTTTTGTTATTGATCGTCATAAGGCCAAGCAAGAGTTTCACACATAATTTAGTTTAAACACAATATTTATATCAATGGTTTTATCGTACTCCAAACCATCAGGCCAGCAATTATATACGGCGTCCCGCACTCAGATAAGTACCTCTACTGGGGTCCCAAGTTCGATTCCCAGATCGGGCAAAGTGTTATTGGGGTTTTCCTTTAGCAATATCTCAGTAGCAGCCCAAAGTTTGGAAGATAATAGCTAAATAACCCTTCTCAAATAACGGTAGGTGTATAAACATTAAAAAATTGTATGCTTGTGGGTTGATATGCTATGAATATTAACTGTTTAATATTCTCTACATATTATGTGGTTCAATAGAAACACGGAAGTTAGTAACATGCCTCTAGGCTAAGGATTAATACACATACTTTGAGGACTCAAATTACGAGCGTGTAGTATGGAGTTTCTTACCCATTGTTCTCTATAAGAAACTACCTTTTGGAAAGGGCAACTCGACTACATTCATATTATTTTGTTTTTCTTGTAAATGACATTCAAAATAAATGACAGTGACTTTAGAAAAAAATTATATACAATGTTTTTCATTCTTGCACCCTCATTAAAATAATGGATTTAAACTGCGTTACTTTAATTTGAATGTCTAGAGTTTACCAGTCATTACCTAAAAAGACATACCCACTCATTGGAAGTCCAGGTTGTATCGAAGAGAGCTGCACCAGATAGAGAAGTTTGAAAGAAAAAAACCTATACTTGTATAACTGCGTCTGTATTTCCGAACGCATTCAACTCTAACCTCTTCAAAGTTAGAGTAAACAGGCTTCTTTTGGATAAGCTCATACCATCGTACACTTTGTCTTGGTCACCTCTGACCGAGACTTACCCATATCGAATAACAAAAAAAGGGGAAACCTTAGCCCAGCAGTGGGACAAGGAATAGGCGAATAGAATTTTGTAGTTACCTTTAAAAGAAGCGCCTAGCAACAGCATCCTTAGCAGTCCATTACCTAATTACCTATACTGGACAGATTCTGTCTACGAACATCTATTTTAGTGCCACAAATACACTAATATTTAACAAAGGAAATAATAGTAAGGTCTTAAGTCCTCACGCATTGTTTAAATATATAAACCGTCTTAATTTCAAGGGTAAGGTTATAAGAAAGGGTCTTCCAAATGGAACAGGGCTGCCTTCCAAATATTTGGGAATGTGAAGAGCTACGGTTTTGCTACGTCGTAGCTGTTCCTGCTACGAAAGCTAAACTGTCGTAGCAGTGGCGCTACACAGCGGGATTTTCTGGCTACGCGTTGGGTTTTTCTTTTATATTTTACAAGTTTTTTTCCGCGGCTTCGTCCGCTTTGAAGTGAACACACCATAAAATTTATCGTTTACAGTCGGAAATGGCGTATCTGTTTATCAGTTAACATTTTTTGTCGGACAAGTATTTTTAAAGATTTTTCCTCTTACAAACAAAAGTATAGATTATTTTTCTTACAGGGATCGTCAAAGTTCCAACTACAGCTTAGTTTGATGGTCAGTATGCATAGTTAACCGCTATGTAATGTGCCTTGTTACACCCCGCTTAAAACAGGATTTAAAACATGAATTAAAATCGCTGTTATAATTGAATCTATCTGCAATATTTTCCTGTCCTGTCAGCCCTATTAAAATCGCGGATGATTTAATTACACTCCAACTAATTGATACATTTACGCATCGCCGACGTCGTCCTACGCAAGGACCGATTTTGGAATCAGTACAATATGTTATAACATGTTTCAATCAAAATCAAATCACTGTGACACAGTGGTTGAGTGATTGACTGTTGCGCTGCATGACCGGGATTCGGTTCCTGTATAACAAAAATATTTCTATGGCTTGTAGGTATTTGGTGTTGTGTTTCTAAATGTACACACGGTACAGTAGAAATTCCTAAAGTAATAATTTTTTCAAACTTTGTCCAAAGTTAAAAACACATTATTGTAAAAAATAAGTCATATTATATGACGAAATTATGTCATTACACTTTAATATCAGTAAAAGAAAACAACGAAATAACTCTAAAAATGACTGAAGCCTGCAAATCAAATCATGTAGCTAAAGATAGACCAATCTCGAAAGCTTAAATAAAACTACGTTTCTAATAAATCTAAATGCTAGACCATTCATTTCTTCAGTAGTGTAGGTAGGTGTCACCCTCATGCGTCACGGAGTCAGAGAACGGAGGAAGAAATGAGCCTACTACTTACCCTTACATACTTACACAACGCCATCATAATGAATCTTTATTTTTTATTCAAAACTCCGATAAACAAAATGTCTGTCGAATGCTTTTGTAGTTGGACCGTTTGGTCTTGATACTTGATCAATTTTGTTTTTGTAATTTTATTTAGTGATTGCTCTGTGCTTTTCTCTGCTACGTGGGTGTGTGAGTTTATTAATACATATGTAGTTTTAAGATTTTCCTGGATATCACTGATATGAGATGATACTAAACGAAAACATATTGTATAACCAATTCATTAAAGTCATTCGATTTCTACTCAAGTAATAGAAATTCTTATTAATACATACATAGTGGAATAAGCTACTTCCAGTATTGAAAAAATATCAAAAACAAAAAAATAATATAATAACAGCCTATTTTAATATCACAGATATTTCCTGTAACCGTCTTTCCTTATCCTGTCTCATTTGCGGACCTAGCTTAATCCCACACAGCTTCAAAAGATACATTACAATCGATTGGCTGATGTATTATTAACTGAATAATAAATAATAATTGGCAGCTGTTACATTAGGCATGATAAAGGTAGGGTGGAAATCAAATTGAATTGTTAATGTTTTAAAAAAGCAATGATTGGCATTCACTTCAAATCTCCTTTTGCCGATTAAATATTTTATTAGAAACATTGCTTAAGTAAGGGTATCCATGGGGATTTCTTCATGAACAAATAAATTACAAAAAAAGAAAATACCAAGGCGAAAAATATTTTCTTTACACGTGGAATCCTCGTGGATACACTATCCGCATGGAAAAAAAAATTGGTAAAAAATTAAATTTAAAAAAATTGACATTGGAAAAAAAGAATTTGCTTAAAAAAAAATGTTTCGTCCAATATTTCACCAGTAATTCGTAGTTCAAAACCTGTCACACAGTCCCCAAATCAAGCCCAAACGAGCAAGTATCAAAACTATTTGGCAGAGTAACATATTCGAGGTTAATATGATCACGTACAGCATCCGGCACTCCGTCTCACTTTGCCCGGCGCGTGCTAAGCGTCTGTCTAAATAATTCATACTTTGTTGAAGTACCTAGGAGCCACCTAGGAGCAATTCAGATTGTAGTGTTTTTATTGCTATTTCCATACATTTGTTGTAACCTTTGAAATTAATGAACTTGGTAGGTAGGGTAAGAACTACTTTACAAAAATAAAATGACAGATATAAAAAAATTTAATCTTAATATTATTGATCATGTTTCCGATACCGATTGGCTACTATTTCTTATATTTTTAAATGTTTTTATTTTATATATGTCGGAGTCTTTAAGATTGTTCGAGCTACGATCAGCCATCAGGCGGGTTTATATGGGTAATCGTGCAAATAAATAACACTCACTTAGACAATTAATCACTTTACTCTTCGAAATAACTAATTACAATTAACAACTGAAACTCTAACTCAACAAAACGTAGGACAGTTCCGAAGCGACTTCACTGGTCGATCACCAAGATCAGAATCCTCGTCTTGGCGCGTTTTCTTGAATAATGTAAACAACCGGAAACGCCCCGACTCTGTCAAAGCGCGCCAACTCTAGTCTTGATAGTTGCCGCTAGGTGGCGTGCCTTGTTTTGTTGTAAACGTCACTTGCCGGATGCGACACGGCCATCCTGCGAGGACACACGTCCTCGTGTGTTAGTCTGAAATGATATTACAACAGCACAGTATACGTTCGATCATGGCTTACAATAAAATAAATTTGAACTGTAAAGTTTGTTTACTTAACTAACAATTA
The DNA here is from genome assembly GCA_932526535.1 of Caradrina clavipalpis. Lineage (NCBI taxonomy): Eukaryota > Metazoa > Arthropoda > Insecta > Lepidoptera > Noctuidae > Caradrina > Caradrina clavipalpis. Next base: position 8,758,309 of record OW052105.1, read on the forward strand.
CATCAAACCTCCAATTATTCAAAATAGCAAAATCAATTTAAAACAATAGCTAGGTACACAATTAAATAGCAACATGGAAATCAAACAGTGTCCAAGTACTATTGAGGATTATTTTCACTGATAATTTATCAATCGATCCGATGTTATTAATGAACTAACAACAAAGCCACAGGTATCTAATTCGCGGTCAACAATCACAGCTATAACATAGCCGCCACACATTTGTCACATATGCACTTCCCGCAGGAATGCCGAGTCGTCCTTGACTCTACGGTCTTGGCTTCGAGGCTAGACCCGACCATACTACCCAGAGCTACCGCGTACCACGTACCCACGGTCTAGCAAGTAGATGCCGATTTCTAACGGGCTATGGCTACGATACTCTGGTACGGTCTCCGACCCAACGAATCTAGAACCTGTACTTCTCACACACACAAACAATTTAATTTGACTCCTCAACAACCTCAATTGGTACTTGGCCCTCAGGCATTTTTCTAACGCGATCATGTGCATACTTGTAAGTACGCTTATTAACTAACGACTTTAAAAGGTAACGATCACCGTCTAGGACCTCTACGAATTGAAATGGTCCTCTGTACTTGGCATCTAACCTAGGCAACTCTTTCAAATTGATGAAAACAATAACAAAAACAATGAGACGTTCCAGTTACACACGTGTTATCAAAAATCTCAAAAAGTTCAAAGAAAACCAATTGCTGTTAACCAAAAAGTCATCAATAGTCCACAGTCAAAATCATTATCACCGACCTGCCAAATCACCATGGCCAGGCCACCAATAACACGTCAAACGTCTCGCCAAGGCACTCCCACCAAGGCTTCACAAGTGTACTCAAGGCCTCCAGCCAAGGTCACACAACTCGTCAACAAATAGTCAAACAAATCACGTCAAAATACTTCAATCAACAACAACATCAGTGCTCTCACTAGCACTATCATTTTACTCACTACTCTCGTTTATTGTCTTAACGGGAACCTCACAAGTAAACAATCTGAATAAACTTAAAAAAATAAAGTGAATGCAAATTATCAACGCTTTAGCGGGTAAATTTACTAACTTTGTAAAATTGGGAATCATTGAAAATACAATAATCATTACCATGTACCATACTGTACCATACCATACCATACCATACCATGTGTCATGTACCATAGTCGTTCGAAACCTTTAAAACCACGGCTCTCCAGCTGACCAGCAATCGCATTGCTCTCACACATCCAGCGCATGGATCCAGTACGCATCCACCAAGTAGATCGCCCGTGTGCATCATCCACTGACTACGCATTACGGTCCTTCCAGACCACGACCTCGTGTGTTTACTCTGTAACAAGTAAAATAGCGCAGTACATACCGTTCGGTCACTCCTGACACAAACTTAAAATAACTTTAGAAATGAAAATGAATTTCTTATCACAATAATTTTGTTTTAGTTCTACCTACATCAAAAATCTAAACTGAACAATTTAATTAATTAAACGATTAGATCAACTACAAATACTAGAGCAATTACTAAATCATCCATAGAGCATCATAAGAATGCAAAGCAGGAATCTTATTCGTGGCCTGTGGCTTTTCCTTAAGCCCTTCCAACCAACCTCGCGTTTGTTTCATTCAATTCTCTTGAATGCCGAGTCTCACGGACCCTATGGTCTCTACAAGACCCGACCTCCGCCTGTGCCACCCGCACACCGCGTATCCACGGACTACTAAAAGTAGATACCGACTTCTAATGGACTACGGCTACGAAATGACAACAGGTACGGTCCGACCAACCGAACTAAGATTCAACACTATCACACGGTCCAACATCTTCTACTTCTAGAGGAACTTGGCACTCAGACATTTGTCTTAGCCTGTCATGCTCGTATTTGTAGGGTACTTCTCAAAATACTATGACCTTGATCGATTCCGTTAAAATAATGTAAACACGCTTGCTACAAAATTTTACGCAACATTATAATAACATCACGCCTGTATTCCCCGAAGGGTTAGGCAGAGGTGTACTAATGTACAGTATGTACACCCACAGTGCGCCGGCACATTTAGGTTCTATGTAATAGGGGGTGAGCCTATTGTCATTAACCGGGCACAAATCCAAACTCCGAGCTGCTAATGAGAATTTCATAGAAAAACCCAATAACACTTTCTGCTCGACTTGGGAATCGAACCCGGGACCCTTGCACAGCAGTCGCACTTGCGACCATGAGACCAACGGGGATAATGTTCACACAACATTATCTTTGATGAAGAACATTCGGCACCAGAATCGTAATAAAATGGACACGACTCACCGGTATTCATCAGCACACCGCAAGGATTGCTAACGTAGCAAACTCCAACGCGTCGCTCGCTTCCCGCCGCTACTGCAGCCACTCCTGACGGACACCATTGAGCTGCTGCTGCCTTGTTGTCGCTGCTGCTGCCTTGTTGTCGCTGCTGCTGCCTTGTTGTCGCTGCTGCTGCCGCCTTGATGTCGCTGCTGCTGCCTTGTTGTCGCCGCCCGGCGGCGCCCGGAGTAGCCGGTACAGGCAACGGCTCTTTGACCTCCTTCTTCTTCATGTAACAATCCGGTTATTTGTGTCCCAGCCTGCCGCATGCGTGACCTTGCTATTCACTGGTTTGGTTCTAAGAGTTTGTAACAGCACGTTCATTTTGTTGGTTTCGCGTTTCAAAAAGTAACCGCCTCTTTGTTGGTTTTGCATTTTAAAAAGTAACCGCCTCTTTGTTGGTTTTGCATTTCAAAAATAACAGCCACTTTGTTGGTCTTGCATTTGTTGGTCTTGCATTTCAAAAATAACCGCCACTTTGTTGTTGTTGCATTTCAAAAAGTAACTGCCACTTGGTTGGTTTTGTATTTCAAAATAACCACTATTGTGAGTTTTTAAGGTTATTTTATCACCGCGTGTTTTCTTATTTGCTCGATTTGAATCCCACTTCTGATGTCGGAGTCTTTAAGATTGTTCGAGCTACGATCAGCCATCAGGCGGGTTTATATGGGTAATCGTGCAAATAAATAACACTCACTTAGACAATTAATCACTTTACTCTTCGAAATAACTAATTACAATTAACAACTGAAACTCTAACTCAACAAAACGTAGGACAGTTCCGAAGCGACTTCACTGGTCGATCACCAAGATCAGAATCCTCGTCTTGGCGCGTTTTCTTGAATAATGTAAACAACCGGAAACGCCCCGACTCTGTCAAAGCGCGCCAACTCTAGTCTTGATAGTTGCCGCTAGGTGGCGTGCCTTGTTTTGTTGTAAACGTCACTTGCCGGATGCGACATATATATATTTTTTAAATGTATTACAAATAAATAAATGAGTATAATATTATTTCATAAAACGGCCGCTATTATTTTCCTACTGATACCAAAATCTTTGCCTTGAAGTCAAAGTCAAAGTCAAAACTCAGTTTTTTTAATTTTAATTTTAAACAGTTCCTTTTTCAGCTTTTGAATTACCAAGGAAATGTTGTTTTCAATATAACCATATCAGCCTATATAATAGCCGTCCACTGCTGTACGTAGGCCTCCCCCAAAGAGCGCCAATCATCCCGGTCCTAGGCAGCCTGCATGCATCAGCAGCCACCATGCAGCGGTGTCCCACACTACGTATGCCTAAACGTAGTCACCACTCCAACACGTGTCTGCTCCACCGACCGTCTGTCCGTCTGCAGGCATGACCGGTCCACTTCCACTTCAGCATACCAATTCTGCGAGCATTCTCGGTGACTTTAGGTCTTTAGCGGGTGACTTCATATAACCATATAGGGTTTGACAAAGAATTATTAAAGAATTACCCCGAAAAAGTAGACAATTTCCAATCATGAAAAAAAAGGATAAAAGTTCACCAATCCTGCTCACCCCAAAAGGAAAGCGAGCTTCAATATTATCAAATTACTTCATCAAAATTCAGGAGGCGTAAAAAAAACTAATTGTCATAATTAAATATTGTTACTTAAAATTCTGTTCGATTACTTATCCACCTTTTAAACTTCGTTGATCGTGATCAGCATATTATTCAAATGAAACGAACAGATTTAAGACTAAAATAAATGGCTGTTTCTTTTAAAAGATAAAATATTTGACTTTCGAGAGGTAAACATTTAATTTTAAAACGTGAATAATTTACATTTCAGATGTCTTTTTGGTAAAATCACAAACGGCGCGGCGTTTCGTTGCGAAGATTTATTAATTTCAACCTAATCTCAATATTAGAGGGTTAAAATTAATATGCTCGATCATGAAAAGATCATTAACATTTCTTACCTTATAGGTAGGCGTACGAAGTCATTTTCTTTCCTGTATTTGTCCATAATATCTATACATATTATTAAAATGTATATAACTGTTTGTAATGTCAAAATAACTGCTTTTTAATGAACGCTTATGATAGTAAAGATGCTAATAACAGTTTTTGTCTGTCTGTTTGTTCCAGCTAATCTCCGATACGGCTAGACCAATTTTAACGGTAGTTAGCACCACTTTTAGATGCTGATGGTGGTATAAGGAGTAACATAGGCTTCTTCAATTTCAGAAAAGAATTAGGGTTCCACGCAAAAATATTAAACTCCGTGATCACTGACACTGAAACGAAGTCGCAGGCGTTTTTTTTTTTAATGATGGGAGATCATCAAATGACTTCTCATCATTAGTGTCAGACTTTTACTGACTAAAACCTATTCATGTTCCTTTTTGTGCCCGGGGCGCGGTATCTCTTTCGATCAACCCGCAGACCCGGTAGACATCGGCCCTGACTGGCCCCTTCGAACGGTTTGCTGACACCTCTTCGAGGCGCGCGTGGGACACGAACGCGCCATCGATACGGTCTGTCGTTAGTTAACGTACGGACGGTGAGCTACCCATTGTTCACCGTCCACAGACCCGCGTCTGCAGTGGCCGGGAGTCGTCTCGCGGCTCCCGACGCCCGGAGCGTCTCCCGCGGCGGCTGGAACGAGAAGTTCGGCACCTCAAGTCGCAGGCATAAGCTGGTCTTCTATTTACATCCAAAAACACGACTACATATTCAACTAAAATTATAAAAAATATCCAGCATTAAAACCGATAAACCGATAGCCCCGATGTACCGGAAACTTGGTTACCTATTAGACTAAGATCCCATAGCTGCCACAACTACGTGATTTGAACTTGCTGAAAGCAACTAGATTCGATACGAGGTACTGGGTGGCCCTTTCTGGTAAAAAAGCGAAGTTCATTCGCATACATTCCAGTTTGACAGCTGATTTTTACACCTGATACCTGAAAAAACACCCAGTAGTTAATCTAGCAAATATGTAGATACGTACATACTTTTCCTCAATCTATTCTCTAAGGAGACGGGGATTTGTGAGCCAAAAAAAATAAGAAGAGCAAAAGCTTATGACACGCGCATAAGCTTTTGCTCTTCTTATATATTATTTTTTTTGAAAAGACGTAAATAGAATACATGTTGCCCCACACTAAGATTATTTCCTATATCGTGGGTACACTTATAATCATGTTAACTTACACAAACAACCAAACCTAGTACCATACAATAAACTGTACCATGCTAGAATCTAAACCCACAACAGCAGTCAATCGTTTGCTTTATTTAGCTCAATACTCAATTATTTATTGCGTTCCATAATGTGCATAAATTGGTCTAAAAAATTCAGAATTATTATGGACCCTGTTGGGCATAGCAAAATCTTAACAAACTGGAGCTCTTTTGAGAATAAAAGGAACTATTGCCAAAGTTACATTCAAAAGACGAGACGACTACGGGATCTTAGACTATAAAACACGGCCACAAAGTACACAGACACACAACATAGGTACGTATACACAGCACAGATATAAGGGGGTACGCTAAAAGCGGGCGGAAATTACTGTAAATTCAGTTTCGTCTCTGATACAGGGGAAACGTTTATTTTGAGAGTGCACTCGTAAATGAATGAGTATCGATGTTGCAAGGGTGCATCAGGCTATTTCTGTAAAAATGGGGTAAGCAGAAACTATGGATGGTTGATTTGATTACAAAGTTATTACGTTTTTTTTTTATATCATTGGTTGGCAAACTATCGTACAACCCACCTGATATTAAGTGGTCACCACTGTCACTGACATCTGCAATACCAGAGGCCTTGCAGATGTGTTGCCATTCCAAAGACACATTTGAAATGTGTTATGTGTCTGTAATCACACCGACACTCATTCCCTTCAAACCGGAACACAGCAACGCTGCTTTGAGGCAGAAATAGGTATTTTCACTTAAGTGGCCGCGAGTACTACTGCTAAGCATATGGTCCTGAATTCGATACTCAGGTCGGGCAATGTGTTATAAAATATCTATAACATAATATACAACGCAAATAGTTTTTTTTTCAGTTCGGACCCGAAATTCCTGAGCTTAGCGTGTTTAAACCAATATAAACACATCAGCTTCATAATATTCTTACAGATAGTATAGATTCTGTGTACGGTTAGCAAAAAAACTTAGCTAAACGCTTTTTACAGTTTAGTGATCAAACTAATTCGGGAATTAGAGCATTTTACGCATGAATAAAGTCACTAGCATATTCAAAAAAGTAATTTATTTCAGACTTGCTTTTGGCCCCATTATTTTAATATGGAACCCTATTTTTATTTTAACTAGCGACCCGCCCCTGATTGATTCGGGTGAAAATTTAGGAATTTCCCGGTAGTTTTTCCAAGTATTTTCTTTCATAAAAATCTTGTCCTGAACATTACGATTGCAAAGAAAAAAGAATCACCCAATTCGGTCCTTGAGTTTTGCGCGTAAATACACATTTAGCCATCCTATTTAATTTATATAGAAGTCTAGCTGACCCCAGCGAACGTTGTTTTGCCATTTTTTTTTTTTGTGCTATGAAAAATAGATGTTGGCCTATTCTCATAGATACCGGATAAGCACAAAAAATTTCATCAAAATCGGTCAAGCCGTTTCGGAGGAGTATGGCAACGAAAACTGTGACACGAGAATTTTATATATTAGATGAAATACAATCCTTAGCACTCGTAGGAAAAATGGCCACCCCACTTTGTAGGACGCTTAGAAACGCGTTGCCGTGCCGCAAAGCTCAGCGGCATGTAACATTGCGTTACCGCGGCGCACCGCATTTATATTATATTTATCAGCCTTAAATTCTGCTGACTCTACGAAAGACTGCGCTATCGTTACCGATCGTACTAGGTCCCTTATTACAGTTTACTTTCACAGCGTGCATAATAAATGCATGCGATGGCATGAAGCGGCTAATTAATTGGTTTAATTATGTACTTTACATCTATAGGAACACGAGCTTATTTGCTTTGTATCACAAAGACTTGCAATACCATTTTAGTTGATTAAGGCGCCGCGTGGGACGCCCTCCCACGAGGTGGACCGACGACCTTATTTAAAGGTCGCAGGAAATAGCTGGGTGCTGGCAGCGCAGGACCGGTCATTGTGACTATCTCTAGGAGAGGCCTATGTCCAGCAGTGGACGTCATTCTGCTGATATGATGACAATGATATTATTATATTCTGCAGTGCTGTTTTGTAAAAATCGCCTAGGAGTAGATAGAGTAGTAATTATGCATAATTAAGAAAAATGTATATCTTGGATGGTTTTAGGTTTTGTCATATTAATATATCGATTTATTTTAGGTTATTAACACTAATAAGAAAACATACAGATACATATTTTACCATAAAAAAAAACAAAAATTGTGCATATAAAACCATTCAAATAAAAGTCTTATTTTCATTTAGAAAATATTCCCGTCGGAATCATCCAATGCTGTAGTAACTTTTATGAATGCTTCCCAATTTGTCAAAAACGCCTATAAATTACCACTATCTAAACAAATAGTTTTTTTCTCTTCATAATTTTTTTTCTGATCAGTGTGACCTAGGTTTCGTCAGAAAAAAATATTTAAACACAAAAATGTGCTATAACGCCATCTATTGCGGGGCACCAGCATTACTTCAAAAGCTTCCTAACGCACAATGTACACAGTCGTGGTAACTATTATACAAGGCATTGCCGAACAGCGACATCTGGTTCTATGAGTTGATTTTATTGTCTGAAGCATCAATACCGCCATCTATTGAGGGGTTGTGAAAACTAATTTAACAAAAAGTAAGTATAGATGGCAGGTACATCACCAGCTTACTAGAAAGAGGTTAGTTGGCAGTATTAAACGTCTGTGGAAGTAACTTGTTTGATATGGCTTTGCGAAAAATAAAAGATGGCGCTACTACTACATTGGGTGCGAGGTTTTCTCACTTTTTGATGTTACCTATGCTTCAGACACCACGTAAAGCCGTTATTCCCGGCTGTCTTTCGCAGATCTTTGACTGTCATTACAAGAAGATCGAAAAGGTGACAACCAGTCTTACGCAGAGGTACCGTGTTACCCTGTAACTGGGATGCGGAGGTAATATAGGCAGTCGCTTCATGTAAAATACTTATTCAGTTGGCCGGTTACACTGGAAGCCAACCACAACATCGTTGGGAAAAAGAATGAACTACTTTTCAATGGCATTAGATAAAAAATAAATATGTTTCCCCTGTTTACCAAATACTTTGTTCGACTGTACATGCATACTGTAATTAACATATTAAGATAATATCTCTTCTGATGCACAGATAGATGATGATGTATTATTACATATTTAGGAATGGACTGGTGTTGCCATTATTCAGAGATAGGGTCAGATTGTTTGAGGATGGGTAAAGTTCTTATTTCTATTTTATTTTCTTTTCAAAAACGTTGCTCAATATTAGGAAATTCTCCTGTATCGTGGGTGCGATTACAAACATATAAACTCACATAGACAAACAGCCAGACCCGGACCAAGTAACTGTAGGCCATACAAATATTAGTTCCGTGCGGGTATCGAACCCGCGACACGCAGTACAGCAGCTAATCGCTCAACCATTGCGACCACTGTGCCGCTTCCGTATCTTGCAGTTTACAAAATACAAGTGATGTACTATATGTGTCAACTAGCTGTACCCGCGGCTTCGCTTACGTGGACTTAAGTGGAACAGAAATAATTATTGAATACTTTGTCACCACATTGTTTTGAGCGTCTTAAAGCAATCCAGTGGTAAACTGAAAAAGAAAATACAAATGACACAACATTCAAAGTCAAAGTATTTATTTCAATTAGACCATTTGAATTGTTAAGAAAATAGACGGAAAGTTAAAGCTATTTACTAGTAGCATTGCTTATCCCCACAGCAACTCATACCTTCACGACTGTATCTAGAAAGGGTTAGGCAGAGGTGTACCAATGTACACCCACAATCCGCCGGTATGTTTTACGTCACATGCAATAGGGAGCGTGCCTATTGCCCCACAGCAAATGGCGTGATAATGTCTATACTTCTTACCTCCGTACTAAGAGATTAAACACGTCAATAGCTTTTCTAGCTCAACAGAGGCTGAACACAAAAAGGGATACGTGTCTTCTCATCCCAATCACCAGATTTTTATTTCATTTTGTCCTGTCCCTCATACAAACTTAATTATCGACGGAACCCGCGTGTTTAGCCTTGCGTCAGTATTTGCATAATAATTGCATGCGTCCGCGCCTTGTACGGGAAGTGCAGCAGATGGCTGCAATGGCGACCGCGGAATATTCATACGTTGTATGTGCTACCATTGTTTTATGCGTATACTTCTATTGTTGTACGTACTGGTGGATTTTAATTAAGTATGTAGTATTTGAGGTTAATGTGGAGTCATTATTTGAACTATGAATTATTAGCTCACATACATACATCATACCATCACGCCTGTATTCCCAGAAAGGTTAGGCAGAGCTGTACTAATGTACACTCACAGTTCACCGGTCGGTTTAGGTCCCATATTATAGGGGGCGAGCCTATTGCCATTAACCGGGCACAAATCCTAACTCCGATTGAGTTTTAAAAGTTAATATGGATTCATCATTAGAACTATGAATTTCTAGCTTCTGCCCGCGACTTTGTTCGCGTCAAACTTCATCCTACGGCAACAGTATTATTTTCCGGGATAAAAATATCCTATGTGCTATTGTACTATAATTTATCTTTGTGCAAAGCCGTTCCCGTTCTGCAGTGATTGAATAGAAAACATAATGTTTTTGATGTGTTTATAATTTAACGGACAAAGTCTGTAAAAGTCCGGAAAAATCGGAAACCCCGTAGGAAACCGGGGCGGTTTACTTGTTTTCCCGTAAAACGTCTTTAAACTCTAAAATCACACAGAGGTAACAAGTCACAAAAGCGAAAAGTAACGACTTAGGTTGAAACCTACGAGTATGTTGTCACTTTTCGCTATCTTTAACACTAACACCACAGAACGCCACATGCTACGATCCTTACATACTCCTTTCGCCTCATCCACATTCATACATCTGGTCATACAAGCCCAAGTATGACCAGATGTATGAATGTGTGGTTCAGTTACGAAAACAAATGTACCCCTATAATAGGGTAGTTGACACCACCATCAATTGACATACTTTTTATGAACTGTCAAAACGCGATTCTCCCATAGATTTTGTATGTCAATAGCACGCTGTGATATGTCACTTATTGGTCTACTCAATTGACTGACTATTTATTGATTTTAAAGTAAGTAAAAATCTAATGTTACAATAAATTGAAAATTAATCGGTTTTCAGGGGTAAAATAAAGTGCTCTTTTAGAGAAGTTGTGAATTGAAATTATTGGTTAGTCAACTACCCAATTAATAGGTTTAGTTTACATATTAGTTACCTATACTTATGTCAAATGATAATGACAATCACTTTCACTACTAAAGGCAGTGCAAGTGTCCGTCGCCGGAGCGTCACCGCAATGAGTGTAAGCCTATTATAACGCTCAGTTGACGAGAGGGCAGCTAAAGGGACAGTTCGGGAGGACAGAGGGGGAGATTTGAATAGGCATCGTTTTTATTGATTCATTTATTTAGTTAATATGGACGATTTACAGCTAAAAATGCAGACTGGTAACAATAAATTAGACTGACAGTCAATTACTGGTCTTTACCTGAAAATACAGAACAATACTATACGAGTTCTTTACCTACATCATTAGAATCATTAATTTTTTTATACTTTATGCAACAAAAAGTAAAAAAAATGAGAGTTAATGCCTTAGGCATTGTCTACCAGTCAACCAAAAATGTACAATGGACAGGCCCGCTAGACCTTGAACACGTGAATTTTTAACGGATTCCTAATTATTTGTATTTATTTGATAATAATGCTTGGAAACATGCTGGTCTTGCTCCATAAGACAATTTCAAGTCTTAACAAAATCAACTGGTTGCTTATTTAATCATAAAACTAATTTGTTTTGACCAATAATTGTTTTTCTCTTCGACATTAATTCTACATTTGAGTTTGACTCACACACTGATTCGTTGTCTTTGAAATGTTAGAAGTAATCATCTACGATCACAATATTGGCGTTAAATAATATAATTAATTTAGCTTTCATTTCTAATTTGTAGCACTGAGTACGTATTGTAGTACTTTGAGTGACTTTTTATTTTTGATAGATCGTTTTGACATTTATATATTTTTTTATGGAATGAATGTAACTATACAACTTATTGTAATACATTGTTATTTAAAAGAGTATGTACTTATGGAGTTTCTTGCCCGTTCTTCTCCATACGAAACTACCTTTTGGAATGGGCAACTAGATTCAATATTAATGTATTTTTATGTAATGACGTTCAAAAGTGCCTTTTGATGGCCTAATTGAAATAAATGATTTGACTTTGACTTTGATAAATAGCATATGGCACTGGATAAAGATGCTACCTTTTAGCAAAGGATTTCTTAGAACAGGGCCAGATGTTCTGAATTTTTGCCCATTCAAACAAATAAACTCTACAGCTTTATTACACAATAACTAGCTTCTGCTCGCGACTTGGTTCGGTCTATGTACTGCCAACAATTTCAGCCATCCCATCTCAATGAAGACTAGCCAAGTACGTAGAAGATGATGCAGTGCACAAGTGTGTGCGCAAAGTAAGTAGCGCAGGTATTACTTAAGAGTCGAAAGTATTAGGGAGGTTCTTCAGAAAGGTCAGGTGCGCAGTACTCGTAACCGGTGGCTTTCATTTTGGGACAAGCCCGTCACACTGTTCACATACCACTGCAACTTCTGTAAGCCAGAATCAACAGTGGCAGACATTGAAGCTCGACGAGTCCCGGAAAAACGATTCAACTGTCTTGGATCCCGCAACGAAATTAATCAGAAAATATTAGCGGAGGAGTAAGAAAAATAACATTACCGGCGTGCTTGTATGACCAGATGTATAAATGTGGACGAGGCGAAAGTAGTTTGTAAGGTAGCGTTCTGTGGTTTCTGCCTACCCACATGGGAAAAAGGCGTGAGTTTATGTATGAATCAAAAGTAGTGTGACCTCTAAAGCTTGCACCACACACACGCCAGCGATTGTTCGGAAGTCTCACACGGATCGCAGTCGCAACCACGACACCTCACCCGAGTTGGAATTGCTGGGCAATTGCGTACACGCTGCGTTGAACGGGCAGCTCGCGTACTATAGAAGAGGACTCTTGCGAAACAGGTGATTTTCTTTAAACACTTTTGACGGGATTTTAGGCGAATCTTGTCATTTTGATATTCTCTCATTCCATTTCACTTTTGGGAATGACGAAATTTATGTTTTTTTTTATATAAAATATTTAGGGTTTTTTCCTGTTGCATAGGTGCGTTTACTGACGTATAACTCACAAACACAAACAGCCAGACCCAGAAAGAATTTTGCTACATATTAATCTTTCCTCTTAATAATATTTAGATATATTTAAATAGAACAAATACCCCTTGTTTTCAGAAAAAGTCAAATTTGTACAAACATGCATACTAATTACAGGTAAGGACTGGGGATTTTTGGAAAACATTTGCTATCAATATTTTATCAGAGCAGTTTTCTTAAATAAATTAAACAGGAGTAAGTATATGCTAGCCAAATTTATTGATTTGCCAGTAAAATTTTATTAACTAAACCTTGCGCATCGGTTTTGAAGCTTATTAAGCACATCAGTCCAGACGACTTAATACTAAGTGTTATTTATAAAGTCTCTCAATATATAATACCGAATTGGAACAAGAAATCTCCAAAAGTCCAAAAGAGTCCTTGAAAAAGATCCTCTTCCACAGTAAGTTAGCTTCAACTTGCCTTATTGTAGGTACCACGGCAAATTGAGCAGTAAAGAGGACGTGTAAGCACCCACTTAGACGGTCCTCACTACTCCGACTGAGATCACGCAAACCTGACGAATGTTTGTCTGTTTACTTTACATCATCTGCTAAACAATGTTGCCAAAAAAAATTTACTTAATAATCTTTATAATGAAAACTAGCTTCTGCCCGCGACTTAGCGCGTCTGTTTAGCCAAATTACATTTCGCACAATATCTTTATACGTATGTTCATGAATGTCTGGAATTATTCTGAAGTATAAGCTACTATGTTTTGCCCGTGTCTTTGAACGCGTTCACTCCTGAGTAACAGAACTTTTTTCAAGATAAAATGCAGCCTATGTTGTTTTATAAAATACACTTTGTCAGGGGCATAATGTGTAAGCAAAATTTGATGATGTTCGGTTAAGGAATTAAGGTGTGAAATCGTTACAATGAAAACAAATAAACAAACTCACCTACGCACTTTTATTATTTGTTGCAATTTTTAGCATAAAAATATACTTACTTAAAACTATGGTCCGTAACTTGCAACATAATCAGCATTTTTAAATAAACCTCTTTTAAGTAAAACGACGACAATAAACCAAAAATAAAACAACGCGCCGCGAAACAAAGGTTCCGTTTCAATTTCAAAAATCGTACAAAACAAAATTCAAATTAGGAAGCGCGCGAAAACGAAAATTTTAAGCGCATCGATTGGTTGGAAATTGCCCGTGGTTACGTACCATTGGTCAAAGATAATGTTTGTGTGACTAACAATTTTGTGCGGGGGAGATAAACCGAAACCCGACCGCAAATGTTGACAGAAGCAGCTTACAAGGGCTAACACAAACGAAAATCAATTTAATTGCCTAAGACTACGGTCGTTTTTTGTCTGGCTTTACTGCTATAGTTGGACCAAAATGACGAGTGTGCGATGAAAAGAGATGGAAAATTGGACGCGAAAGCCTTTTTGTCGGTTGCAGGAGGGAGATCGGTTATTTATTAAAGGGTTCCATTACATGTTCCTAAAATAAAAGAGATTTTAAAAATATTTAGTTTTTCAATTTTGCTGTTGAGATAAAACATGCGCTATCGAAAGTTGAAGACGAAGAAAAGCAGCCTTAAAATATACTTAGTATTATCACTAGTATCAACTTTATTTAATTCAACTAAAATACGAAAACTAACTTTAACAAAAGAAGTAAATACACATATTTAGTTCTTTCATAAATCATACTTTAATAGGGTATAATTTCACTGAAGCAATTAAAAGCTACAATTTAACTTTGTCAAAGAATGCAGTTAAATGCAAATCCTCATATCCTAACCATCTTCATATCATAACCTAATCACCCTAAGGAACCAGGACTTTCTTAATATCTTTAAAATTAAACATTAAAAGGTGAGGTCTCACTCTCTTTATATTTCTTAACCAAACATTTCAAAACTTCCTAAAATAATTGCAGTGGTGCAATAAAAGATCCGACATAGCCATATCAATTTATCGACTAATATGCCACTCTTAACTGGCAAACCACTCAAAGTAAAAGATATCGACATAAATTAAACACATCATTAACATAACCAACCCCTTATTTCGTGAAATAATTTTATTATAATAGATAATTTAAAACTGCCCAAGTTCACCCCACCACTGGTGGGGGTTAAATGAGGAATGGGCGGAGCGTGAATTAAAGCCACACAATATAAATCTATGCGTCTCTTTCGCACAAATGAGCAATCCTAATAGCAGTAAGCGGCTTACAATGGGTGTTGACACTCTCTAGTATTGCTGTCTCGCTTTGACCCGGGCTTATGGCTATAGAGTCGTTTCAATAGCCCTTCATAGTTATAAAGGTATAGACAAGCACTGGAGGTCCACGTGAGATTTTGTAATCAGTGAATTGGCGCCTTTCACAAGTAGAGGCGCAATGTCCGCGCGTTTGACAGTTTGACGTCTCGTTTGGCGGGAAATATTATTGTGTGTTGACAGACGCGCGGAGGTGCAAAGGCATAAAGTATATACAGCCAGCGTTAATACTGTGAACTTTTTGAAAATACTTTAGTGATGTT
Source organism: Caradrina clavipalpis (assembly GCA_932526535.1). Classification (NCBI taxonomy): domain Eukaryota; kingdom Metazoa; phylum Arthropoda; class Insecta; order Lepidoptera; family Noctuidae; genus Caradrina; species Caradrina clavipalpis. The sequence continues at coordinate 8,773,611 of OW052105.1, forward strand.
GGAAGCGCCCAGTTGAAGATAGTTTTAGTTATTGCTTGTGCAATAACTTGGATTTTTTGTAGGAAGTAATTTAAGGTAAGATAAATTTTTAAATTCTTTTAATAAGTAATTAAACATTTAAATACAATAGTTACTGGAAAATAATCTCGATCCCAAACAGGAGAAATCTCTACAATTTTCAATTCTATTTTTACAAAAGTCCTAACTAAGTAATGACTAAATAATATACAGATATTCTATATATCAATAACATTAAACTACATAATGAGAATCATATTAGTTTCATTATTTAAATACTTTATTAACGGTCTAATTGAAATAAATGAAAAGCTTTGACATGGATTATGATTCTGAAAAATATATTATTGCTGTAGTTATTTAAACTTTTTACTCGTCTCCCAAGAACACGTAGGGTCTCTGAAAAAGAAATTTTCATTTATTTAAAAGAATATTGTTATTGGAAGGTGTTAAGGTAATAAGCCCTTATCTCCTTGTTTAAAATACATTAGAAAAAGACTACTTGCTTGATGATCTCAATATAAAGATTTGTTATTCCTAGTTAGATTGAAAACTGGTGTAAAAAAACACTTAGGTAATGGGGCTAAAGAAACATGTTGTTGCTATCATTGCGACTATTTCTTTGTTCTAAGGGTTTCTAGACCATACCTGAGAATCTATTGGTTACGGAGATATTCAAGGTCAAAGCCTTAACTGCTTATTAAATATATTTTAGAAAAAAAAAAGTTTTAAGCTTCCTAATTTAACTTTAAATACCTTCACTACCTTTGTACTGTAAGATACACCAGTAAGCAGAAAGTTTCGCGCTACCATAAACAATGATTTTCCACACCAAAAATAAAAGTAATTTCCCAGCAATCCTTTTTGCTGAATGTTATTTAGTTTGGTGGGCAGTGGGCAGTAACCGTAGTTATCGGATATTAAGAAAAGGTGTAAAAGAATTGACTGCTGGCATTTGGAGCTGGAAAATTGTTGTTGGAAAGTTAGCTAACTGTATATCGAATAGCTTGTACTAATACTGTATTGTACTGCGTTGTACATAATCTGCAAAACTACCAGACCTTAACGAGTAATTTTGTAACTCAACCCCAGCTTTTGCCCGCGACTTCGTCCGCGTGAACTTTTTGACGGGGCCCTTATTTTTTTTTTGGCTGTTAAACTATAGCCTAGAACACTAAGGGATAAAATACGAGTAGCTCCGGGATTCCAAAAGAAATTTCAAAATAGGAGCAGTAGTTCCAGAGATTTATGCGTTCAAACAAACATATAAACTTTTCAGCTTCATTCAAAGATGAAATACTATAACTAACCAAGTTCGGCGAAATTGGTCCTTAGCGTAAAAATTTAGGAGAAATTAAAAGAACTATGTGATACTTTAGGACATATCAATCTAATTAAAACTAGTGAAGAGAAAATCTGAAATCTAAGCGATTGAAGTTGCGACTACTTAGTTGCTGTGCGAAGTAGTTGGGACTTTATGATTAGATTTCAGATTTTCCCATAAAATGTCTAGTAAAAAAAAATCAATTTATCTCCAAACTAATATAAACCAAAATGGATTCAGCTGTTCAGCCGACATACACTGACAGACAGAAAGACTATTACAAACATAATTTGGTAGATAAAGATACATAGTGGATGCCACGATAGAAACATAAACCAGTGAGCTAGATTGTAGCAACATACAACCTGCCCACTAGGCTTTGCCCGCAACTTCGTCCACATTAAATCCAAATATCCTATCTTCTTTATCGTGTGGGCAGTAAGGTCTAACGACCCCACACACCCTAGTGTCAGAGTTTCTAAACCGCCTCAAGGGCCTCTGACATGGTTACCGATGTCAGTGATGTCCAAGATAAACTTAGAAAGATATCCTATGAAACTCGACAATAGTGTAGTTTTCTATCAGTGAAAGAATTTTTGTAATCGGATCAGTAACTCCAGAGATTAGAAATGAAAAAACTTTACCTCTTTATAATGTTAGAATAGCACAACATAGAGCAGAGGTGTACCAATGTTACACCCACAGTTCACGTTACGTTTAGGCTCCATGTAATAGAGAGCGAACCTATTGCCATTAACCGGGCACAAATCCTAACTCCGAGCTGCTACTGAGAATTTCATAAAAAATCCCAATAACACTTTGTTCGTCCGGGGAATCAAACCCAAGACCTAGAGCAGGGGTCTTCAACCTTGTTGATGTCAAGGGCCAAAAATATTTTCCTTTGGGTTCCGGGGGCCGCAACTCAATTCATCAAAAACAAAAATTGCGGTTGAAAGCGGTCGAAAATTAAAGCAATTGTTGTTTTTACCTGATTGGTAGGTATTTCCTAAATCATATTTAATTATTGTTTATATACTGCATTATATAATGTGCTTTAAGACTATAATAAATGAACAAATAGAAATTGGCGATGAAGGTAGGCCGGGTCGCCGGGCCGCAGACTAACTGGCTGTGGGCTGGATGCGGCCCGCGGGCCGCGTGTTGAAGACCTATGACCTAGAGCATAGCTAACGCGTTATAGCATCGCTAATAGTTTAAGAACTACAGTAGTATTATGTATAAAATCTCTAGCAACTGTAGGTAGGACAGCTCACCAGCAGTTCACTTTACTGAGTGAGATTTATCCAGAATAGATCGGCTGTTATGATGGCCGAATGGTTAAGTCGCCCGTCTCTCATGCACGAGGTTGTGAATTCAAAACCGGGCAAATACTGTGAATTTTGACAATTCATAAGTCCTTTCTAAGATCTTGGACATATATTATGAAGGAAACCTGGACTTGTTATTAACATAAGTCGGAAATCGCCGATTCCAAGCGTGGTGATCAATGAGCGTGCCTTCTCTGTATGAGAAGAGGCCTTTGCTCTGCAGTGGGGCATTAATAGGCTGGTAATATTTTTGGCTTTTTTTTTATGGACGGGAAATCATCAAATATCTTCCCCCGCCCTGGGCGGGGCGGGAGGGAGTGTCAGACTTTTACTGACTAAAACCCGTCTATGTTCCTTCATGTGCCCTTTGCGTTCCGGGGGCGCGGTATCTCTTTCGAACAACCCGCAGCCCCGGAATATTTTTGGCTCTCGATACAAAACTGTTACACTTACTGATTGCTTAGTCCTTTTCTTTTTAACTGTAGTCTCTGTAGTTGTTCTTGTTGTAGATTCTGTTGTTGTTTCTTCATCTGTTGTACTTTCTTCTTCATCAGCGGTCGTTCCTGTAGTAGTTTCTTCATCTGTTGTACTTTCTTCTTCATCAGCGGTCGTTCCTGTAGTAGTTTCTTCATCAGCTGTCGTTCCTGTAGTTGTACTTTCATCAGTTGTTGTTTTTGTAGTTCTTTTTTTATCAGCATTTGTTGTAGACCTCCTACGACGACGTCGTTTTCTTCTCTTGTTTCTACGTTTCCTTTTGTTTAGTGCAGTTTTTTTTACTTTCTTAGCTGCTTTTTTCGTAGCGTTAAGTGCAGTTCTCTTAACTTTTTTAGTTGCTTTTTTCGTAGTGGCACCGTTAACTTCTTCTTTTATTTTATTGTTAACTTCATTGATTAGATCAACCGCAAAATTGTGGAAATCAGCTTTGTTCATTTGAATCGGTGTTGTGGAAGTCCGATTAGTTTGTTTTAAACTATTTGATAGTCTGATGGCGTTCATTAGAAAATTCCTTTTGATATTGAATTCTTTCTTTTCCCTCGCGGCATGGTTGAACATAGCTGATTTAAATTGATCAAGCTGGAGGAAGGCGTTTGGCATTTCTGCTTCTATTGGATTATTTATGTATACGATTGGAGTTTCATTTCCAGATCTTCCTATTAATCTTAGGTTGTGTGTCTTTAATCCGTTTACTTCTCTCAACTTTTGTACGTGTAACGAGTAGTGCGTGCGGCCATCTTGTGAAAATATTCTTCGCGTTATGTGTGGATTTTCTGCAACAAAACTAATGTTAATCTATTTGTGTATTCATAACGTGTCCTATATCGTCATCATATCAGCCGTAAGACGTCCACTGCTGGACATAGGCCTCCCCCATAGATTTCCAAAAGGGCCGGAACCTGTCCTTAGTTAAATATTAATTGAACAGCCGTATTTGTATTTCCTTTACTTTTCTCGCCTGGAATGTCCCATTGCATGGCACAGGCCAACCATAAGTCCTTCCAAATATTCTTTCCTTACATTTTTCTACCTCGAACCAGGCCTCTCGGCGCGAGTCTAGGTCATCACACCCCCTGAATAATTGTATTTCACTAATATCTTCCAATATTCGATTTTTTATGCCCTATGACTCACCTCCTTTCTGTTTTTATAATTCTACTTTCAAAAAATACATTTGCATATTTATTTCAAATTCTATCCCATCAGTAGCGAAGATAGAGTCCAAGCTAAATGTCGACGGACATATTACAATTAGAAGCCTATGCAAATATGATTAAAGTACATATTGGAAAAACAATCTTAATAATTACTTTACCATTTTCAAAGGCCTCCTTATACATAGCGTGTAATTCCTTCATTACAGTATTTAATGTATAGTCTTGTCTACGGGCGAACGCTATACAATAATCTGGTTTTAAGAAAAAAACTAAAATTGTTATTATATAATACGTTCTGTGCATTGTTTCTGTAATAGGTTTCTGAATTAACTACAGTCTTGACTAATTTCTTGCATGAACGGTTCAATGAATGTTAATAATTGAAAAAATACGTTTATACGATTTTTTATCTCAATCCTAACTTTATTGTTTGGCTTTATATGTATGTAAAAGGTTATCTCTGGAATTACTGACGATTACGACCAATTCTATTCTATTAAACAAATAAAAGAAGAATTTGTGAGTTGGTCAATTTAGGTGTTCGTTAATTAATAGCCCCATAATATATGTTAGACTAAACGTGGATAAGAATTAGATGATTTTTTTATCATGATAGTGAGTTTCCAAGGACTATTTTTTCGAAATGATGTCTTTTTCCGACATCCTTGCAAGTGAAGCCGCGGGCGAAGGGTAGTTGTCGTAAAGTTTGTTATGAAATACTGAGAAAAGAATAAAAAATATTAGATACAAACAAACTAATAAATAGACGATTCGATACACTGTCTGTAAGGAGGTTAACTAGAGATAATATATAACTGTTTCCTCAAAATATGAGATTTGTGTTTAGTTAATTATGAACTGTAGCATTTTATAAGTTTACCAACAAACCGATTGAAAGTTTTAAAGTGATATATTGTCGTCCATTTCATACCGAAAGACAGATAACCGTGTCTGAGGCCCTCGAGGCGGTTTAGACACTCTGATACTAGGGTGTGTGGGGTCGTTAGACCTTACTGCCCACATGATAAAGAAGAATATACCGAAAGGATTCCATGCTTACAAAAGCACGTTAGCTGTTGGTTTTAGCTGTCATTTGTAGATCTTAGACAGTCCTTGCGAGTATTTAGACACACACCATCACGCCTGTATTCCCCGAAGGGCTACGCAGAGGTGTACCAAATGTACACCCACAGTTTGCCGGTGTAATGATGGTTTGCCGGTGTGTGGTGGTATGTGGAGTTGTTCGGTGGTGGTGGTTTGCGAGTAGTTAGAAGTTCTGATATCACTCTTATCAAGGGGTATCGTGTTACCCAGTAACTGTGCTCTGAAGGTCAGATAGGCAGTCACTCCATGCAAAAAAGAACTGGTATTTAGATGCATCCGGTTAGACTAGAAGCCGAACCCAATTAACATACTTAGTTGAGACAAAGCTAGACCTATAATAATTAGTAGGTCTGGGTAGGTATTCTACAATTGGGTAGATGACACCATTAAACAATAATTCCAAGACCCAACTTCACAAATACAACAGTTTATTTTAGCCCTGGAAACCTGATGAATTTTAAAATAACTATAAAATTCGATTTATCGGCCTACTCAATTGACTAACCTTTTATTGATTTTAAAGTAAGTAAAAATCTGATTTTACAATAAATTAAAAAAATTAATCGGTTTTCATGAGTAAAATAAAGTGCTTTTTTAGAGAAGTTGTGACTTGAAATTATTGGTTAGTGGTGTCAACTACCCAATTGTTGGCTAATAATTATTGTAACCTATCTCCTGCCCGCGACTTCATCCGCGTTCAACTTGATATATTATCCCACGGGAATCATATAAGCTTATGTGCGAAACCAGATTATATCTATCCCTGTGCCAAATTTATTCCATATGCGTTCAGCCGTTCTGAAGTGATTGAGTAACAAACATACATCCATTAATGCATTTATGATAGTAGCAAGATGGTTGGCGCAGTGTCTGAGCAAATAACTGATGTGTTCAATGTTGCTGGTTTGATTCCCGTACGGAACAAATATCTGTATGACCTGCAGTTACAGGAAGGAGATTTTCACAGAATAAAAATCATTAATGCTACCTATGTATTTTATTCACATGTTCAATATCGTTGTTAGATTATATCTATACTAATATAATAAAGCAGAAGAATTATTCAATTGGTTTGTTTAAACGCTCTAATCTCTGAAACTTTCAGTCGGATTGGAAAATGATTTGTGTATAAGATAGCCAGATTAATGAGAAATAGTATAGGCATTATAACATCACGCTATGTCCCGTGGGAGCGGAGCAGTAACCAAAAACTTAACTTCAAACGGGTGAAGGAAGTTACGTGCAAAAGCTAATATTATTATAAAAGTACCTAAGATACATCAAACTCATAAAATGCTCGCTGCAGACTACGGAACTCCCCCTATATCGTCCTAATCTTCACGCTTGGCAGACGGATCAGTTATGGGAGTAAGTAGGTATGTCGCCACTGCCACAGGACGCGATGCCCACAGCCAACCCTCCTGATAATCTCTTAATCACCTCTTACAACACCCATGGGAAGTAAAGGGTGGATGTACGGCCGCAAACGATGTTATGTCAAAAATAAAATAGCTGTGTATGTTTATTTGGTTTGTATCACATAGGGATGATATTTAAAAAATATCAAATGCAATAACTAATGCTTGTTATTAAAGTTTTCTTTACGGTATGGAAATTAAGAGACAAATGTTTATGATGTTTTTGTAAAAATAGATACTAATATTATAGATAAATAAATATTGTTTATCTTACTACTACGAGCAACATCCATCTAAACTTTCGTATTTATTAGTAATACCTATAAATATGAAAGTATAGATGAATATTTGTTGCGAAATGGCTGGATGAAATTTGCTACAAAGATAATAATTTGGAATAGTATATGAGCTGCTTTAATATACCGAAAAAAAGTAGATACGGTTCCCGTGGGATAATATATCTACTTTGACACGGACGAAGTCGCAAGCAGAAGCTAGGCAGCGGTAACCGCTTTACATCGAGCGGGCCATTAGCATGTTTGTCACCTAAAGTAGTATAAAAATAATCTAACAGGTATGCTCCGGAACTACTAGACTGATTTCAAAAATTCTTTCACTAATTGAAAGCTACACTATTTCTGAGTGTCATAGGATTTGTTTTCGCGACGCTTTTGAAAGTCGCGACTGTGCTTCGTGACTGTACTTGCCCAAAACACCAAATACTTCAGCTCTTCAAATTCTTACCACATTACCCATGACCTAGTAATACTCGTATGACTGCCTCGTTGGTCTCTTGGTCGCAAGCACGACTGCTGAGCGAGGGGTTCGATTCCTAGGTCGGGCAAAAAGTGTTATTGAGTTTTTCCATTAGGAATATCTCAGTAGCAGCCCGAAGTTTGGAAGTTGGTGGTGTGACCCCCGTACCTCGGAAAGCACGTAAAGCCGTCCTACGCCTGATCTCTCTCCGGTCGTGTTGGATTGCCGTCCCATCGGACCATGAGAGTTGGGGAAGAGGGAGTGCACCTGTGTTTGCGCACACACTTGCGCACTATTATATCTCCTGCGTACGAGGCTAGTCTGCATTAAGATTAGCCGCCGTGGCCGGTCTGGAGAATTACATTACAATATATCGCCCCAGGTCGCCACCATAGAAGAGTACGGGGTGTACACCATGCTGCCAGCGCAGCAGCTGCCCCCCATCAGCCCCTGGCCCCCCGACGGGAACCTACTGGACAGGATGGACGACCTGGCACACAAAGGTAAAGGTAATGGTGACTATATACCATGACTTGATACTTATAGGCTAAGATTTGTAGGATAGTCCTTGTATTTCGCAGTAGATTGTGTTTTGAAGAAAAGCTTTCATGATATACTGGAACAAACATACATACATACTATCACGCCTGTATTCCCCGAAGGGATAGGCAGAGGTGTAAGTGTACACCCACAGTTCGCCGGTATAGATATGGCAATAGGCTCCTATTACATGAGATCTAAACATACCGGAGAACTGTGGGAGTACATTGGTAGAACTCTGCCTAATCACCTATAAATACAGGCGTGATAGTATGTATACTATCAGTAATATAACACATTTCTATTAATTGATCAATACTTTTTATATTTTATTTTTGGATTTTGGGACTGAAATTAGAAATTTGAAACTGTTGAGATAGTAGCTAATGAAATTAGTGGTTACCCGCGACCGGGACCGAGCGCACAGTTAATACCTACGTATCACGCCATTGCACTGTCGCTCGCCGGCGGCAGCGAGTGCCCATAAAATAAGCTTCAAAGTAGACATTTTTCGTAAACAATAATTTTATTTTTTATTACTAAACCATATCAAAATAAAAAACGTATTTATTAGAACTCCTCTAAGTTTATGTAGTCAAAATTTACGCACTGATAAAAATTACCTGTAGTTTTCAAATTGTTTTAATATAGTTCAGATTTGGTTCTTTAGTAAAAGCTATTCGTATTTATGAGTAGTTTCACTCCCTGAAAGATGTCAACCTGTCATCCAAATTTTAAAAAAGTCAATTACTTCAATATTTTACAAAGACGAAGAAGTAATTGAGTAGTATACACCAATAAATAAAATTAAATAAGGTTTTTTATTTCGTTATGTATTAGACTATTATTGTATAAGATTATTTTTGTGTATTTTATCTATGAGCCCCCAGTTGCCTGATAATAAAATTATTATTATTTTATTTAAAAAAATCCTAGACACGTCTTTTTAACTTCTCTAAAAAAACACTTTGTTCTAACCCTGAAAATGTAATTAATTTCAACAAACTGTAAAATTAAATTTTAATTGTAATTCTGATTATATTGGCTTATATGCCAATGTAATGTATGTTTGCTTTTGCCATACAAAATCTATGGGAGAATCGCGTTTTGATTGCTCATTAAAAAGTACGTCAATTTATTTGTGGTTACCACCCACCTACTTTTACCATTTGCTGGGGATAATTAAACATGTCGTTTCTTTAAAACTGTCTCTTTACTGCGAAATACAAAGATATAATTACCTATGTATTCTGTTTAAAAACAAAATATATTTAGTTATTGTAATTCCGCACCTTTTCCTATGGACTTATGATCTAATATCTAATATTCCCGATGAGTTATTAGCTGTGACTGCTGTGAAAAACACCTGGTACTTAAAACTTAGAAAACTAGATGTCTCTTGTACTTTTCTATAGAAATAGTTTCTAGAAGAATTTGAATGTCTCTATATTTACACAACTCCCCTTAAATGTTGTTATAAGTATGCTATGCTATAAATATATGCGAAAAATAAAAAGCTGGTAATATTATAGTGAAAAAACCAGATCAATGTAGATCTTAATATGTTAGCCTTAAAAGCCTATCATCACAAAAAAGCAGTATGGTACTGTCACTTAAACTAAAAGTGACCGTACCACATATGGTGGCAACGTAGTGAAATAACCACAAATTTAGATAAATGTAGCATAACCTTCAAGAACAAAAACCCCATTTCAAAAATTAAAACGCATTGTAAATTTATGTTACCAGTTGTATGATACTTGCCACTCACTGTTACAAAGAAAGTAGACCCCCAGATGGCAGTAAAAACCAGAAAATTAAACCTAAGTAGCATAAAAAATCTAGCTCCCAGAAACCTCATCAAATTTTAAAAAAATGCCAGTGTCAATGGTACATTGCCACATTTGCTTCTTTATCCATAAGAAACCTGCCACATATGGCATAGCCACAAGCGGTAACAACCGAGACATCTCAGTACAAAACTCTCAATCTAAAAGTAGACGTAGAAATAAAATTCAAAAGGCCTCAAAAAGCCCATCACGTGAATCAAAACGCGTGATTAATTGGAGTAAGCAGTGGTATGGTGCGGCAGGTCACAGCGGTGTTAACCAGCTCGGCGGGGTGTTTGTAGGAGGCAGGCCGCTGCCCGACTCGACGCGCCAGAAGATCGTGGAGCTGGCGCACTCGGGCGCGCGGCCCTGCGACATCAGCCGCATCCTGCAGGTCTCCAACGGCTGCGTCTCCAAGATCCTCGGCAGGTCTGTATGGTTTTTAAAAGATCCTGTATATGCATAGGTAGTGATTAGTATAGAAGTGTGGTTTAGAAGATTCTTAGCGTGGTAAGTTTTGGGGTAAGCAAATCTTTTACTATGAATACCGTACACAATTCTAGGGTCAGTAGGTCATCTTAGGGGTGGAGTTCTAGGAAAAATACACAAAAAAGGAACCTAGGAATTCTAGGAATAATACAGAAAAAATTGCTGATTTTTTTTTCTGTTCTATTCGACAAGTACATTTTGACCGTGTAGAGTAGTGCGCTGTGTATGGAATAATGGTTTTTTTTAACTAACGAAAAATTTTATAGCTTGCAGGATCTAGAATCAACCTATTATTCGATCCTTGATTATGTATTAGGGCCTCCGTTCACGTCCGATTTTTTGTAGGGCCAATTATCGGACCATTCAATAGATCCATAGTATCGTGGGACCTACAAAATTTTTGAAGGACGTGTGCGTTGGTATATTGGAATTCATATGTTCCTTTCTTTCCGACAAAAAATCGGTCGTCGATTGTCTGACGTGTGTGGGCAGCATTATGAAGATAGTACTTTAGGACAGAACATGACACTTTGTGCCATAATAACAGACACATTTTCCTATTAATTTCACCTATTCAAATTAGCTTCCTATAAGTAATGTACCACGGTAATGTACACATAACGAAAAATCCAAAAGAAACATTTTAAATTAACAAATATCCATATCATATCATATCAGATGCAACTCCTACCATAAATAAACAAATGATTATTTTTAATTAAAACCCCGTCCCCGTAACCGCAAAGTCACAGTCTAAAAAAATGCCTTGACGTATTACAGCTAGATAAAAAGCTGAACTTCTCATGTTACTCGCCCGTCACTAGTCTGTGTCGTCACCTTGCGGACAGCTGGTCACGACGTACCATGGGGCCGGTTGTAACATACATGGAATACTATAACTTATAATCTATAGGCATTTTAGTAGTTTAGTACGCATTCAACCCCAATCACTTCAAAGTTAGAGTGAACAGGCGTCTTCTGGGTAAATTCACTCATATTTTTTTTTTTTTTGTTTTTTTTTTTCGGAAGTTCATCTCGCAGTTCAGCCAACTCTGTGGATGCCTTGCAATTAAGGCCTCCAGCCAGAGCATAAGACAAGTTTACTCCATCGCCATCGTCGACTTTATCTTTATCACTTCTGACCTAGACTAGATTCAAGAGCTTACCCATCTCGAATAAATGAAAAAATATATTATTTTTCGCAAATAATGTAAATTAAGTTTTTTGCGACCCCTACGCTGTTTGTTTTCTTATTAATTTAATTGAGTGAGTCAAGACTGTTGAATCGTTTCTCCGTGGCTCGTCAAGCTTCATTGCTTCGGCGCTTTTCCAGTGGTCGCCACTGTTGATTCTGTCTTTCAGGGAGTTGCAGTGGTTGAGAAAGGGATCCCAAAAAAAAAAAAAAAAAAACTGCACTCTATATTGAGAAGACAAGCATGTCTTCTCAATATTTTTTAATAAACAAGAAGACATTTCGTTTTTCTATTTGTATTTTTGAAGCAATTCGCTTCCTTTCTTTAGTTGTTTTAGATAAATGCTCACATTCGTCAATATCTTGAAATTAGCACGTAGGTATTTGGCTAAGTATAATATCTGTCACTGTCACATAACTGTCAAACTACGAATAAAAGATAGAAGTTAGTGGAGACGGGAACATAATTAAGCTAACGTACTATGCTTAAAAACGTATATTAATGTCAGTAGCTGCTATTTATTTATTATGCTTAAAAGATAAACGTTAATTTTAAACCATACCATTTTATGCAACTCAGTTGTTTCAAATTCAGTTTCGTTCCTACATTTTATCAGGATTTAGTCTTTATTAGAAGCATACGTTAAAGATACGCATTCAAGTCATTTCTCATCACTAAACTTGTGATAAACGTCGCAGTCGTTGTCCGCAAATACCCTGACTCTATAATTGAAGAGCTTTCCGGGGTGGTATTTGTGGTCAGACCTGGTGCTATGGGGCAAAGCATTAGGGCAAATTTATATCTGAATTTGTCATAAAACACCTTCCATATTACTCCCTCTCACTCAACCTAGAGGCAAGCCAATGAGTAAATATTCCACAGAGAACAAGCTTCCAAGCTTTCATTCATTCAGCAATTCGTACACGACGCCGAATACGCATGTGATAATCTTAAGCCCCACTTTCACCACAAATCACTAAACATATTTAGCGTTAAATGTGTTTAAATTATCATTGTGTCTCTGTCACCTTCTAACAATGTGTCAGGGATACAATAATATTCTAAATACGTTTAGCCACTAAAAGTATTTAGTGATTTTGGAAAAAGTGGGTCTTAATGTTCGCTTGCTTAGCACTCTTATTATAAACAATTTAGCAATGGTACCTCACGCGTAGCTAACATTTTGTGTATATTAATTACACTATCGTTACGCAATGACCTCAACTTTAATATTGACACCAGAATCACACATTACCTAAGACTACTTAAAAGGACTCCACGAGACAGGCTTAACCTAGTAAAATATAAATAATAAATATATTTCTTCATCTATTATTATTAATCATAAACACTTCCCCTGGGAGAAATGGTAACACTTTACAGAACTATCCAAACACAAATCTAATGAAAAATCTACACCAAGTACAGCCACGCAACTTTGTAGCGCGACGGTATGAAGTTCAGTCTCTGTCGCATTACTTACTCCAGTACCATAAGTACAGTTCTTTCCGGACCGGTTGCGGTCAGCTCTGAGGCGAGGCAGACTATGAGCCTGCGGTTGCGACCAGTTGCTAAAGGTGTACCTTACTGCATACCTCACATAGTTGTGTTCTTTGTTTAGTAGGTTTGAATGGCAACTGTGGTTATTTTATTTAGTTGGGTGATAGGTTAGGGGCTGTTGGAGGTGTGAACTGTAACTAGTTCTTTGATTAAAAAATTAGGAACACTTTTATGGATTTTTAATCTATATTTATAGGTCGGTAGGTTTCTAGGTCGTGATGGCCCAGTAGTAAGGCCGGCCTTTTATGCATAGGCTGCGGGTTCGAAACTTTACAAGTACGAATATGGCTTTACAATTTATATGTACTTTCTAAGTTTATCTTGGATACATCATGAGAAAACATGGACTTGTAATTAATGTAAGTCTGAAATACAAAAGAAGCTTGGTTTGTTTTTCATTATTGTAATGACTCAATTATGAGGGGGGAAAAAACTTCTTCTTCAGCTTTCGCAGGTGACTTCGTCCGCGTCAAAGTTGATGTACATATTGTCCCACGCTTTATTATTAGCCTCTCTGTGTCAAATTTCGTCCAGGTTTATTCAGCCGTTCTGGATGATTGAGTAACAAACATCCATTCATCCAAACTTTCTTATTTGTAATAGTAATAAGATAGTTGCACTTTCATTATAAAATTAAAACCATCATTATCCACTTAGCCTTTACCCAACTATGTTGGAGTCGCTTCGAGTCGCTTCGGCAGTCTAACCAAATGCAGGTGAATACCAGTGTTTTACACAGAGCGACTGGCTATCTGACATCCACAAACCAGTTACTAGGCAACACGATACCTCTTTGCTAGACTGGTTGTCAGACTTCCTGGCTATTTAGAAAATCTAAATCATATCGTCAGAAAAAAGGTTCCAAATAAAAGTGAAATGCTATTGATAACAGTAATCGCACTTCCACCAAAAAAGATAATTAAAACTCTTCACTACCGCAATATAAAACGCGCGTCAGCTGGTGAGCAAAGCGAATAAAAAGTGCACTTACCAGGCATCGAACCCGACACCGACCTCTCGCAACCCGACACCGGCAGTAGTCTGACCACCCCCTTGGTGAAGGGGACTGATGGTTTAACCTGGTCACAGTTATAGATTACTTAATTGGTTAGTTGGCACCTTTAACCAATCATTCCTGGAGACAACGTATTTAAAAAAACCAGTAGGTATATGTTTGCTCTTAAATATATATATATATATATATACCATCACGCCTGTATTCCCCGAAGGGTTAGGCAGAGGTGTACCAAGGCACACCCACAGTTCGCCGGTATATTCAGGTCCCATGTAATAGGGGGCGAGCCTATTGCCATTAACCCGGCACAAATCCAAACTCCGAGCTGCTACTGAGAATTTCATAGAAAAACCCAATTACACTTTTTGCTCGACCCGGGAATCGAACCCAGGACCTCTAGCGTAGCAGTCGCGCTCAGGACCACTAGGCCAACGAGGCAGTTAAAATCCGATCAATTTTCAGTTTGCTGTAAAATTACATTTTTAGTTTCTTCGAAATCAACAAATAATAAAAAAGCACCTACTTTTTGCCAATAATTTGGTATGTAATATTATGAGAGGATATTTTTTATCAAAACATAGTTTTTCTTTTTTTAGAAAAATGTAAAGTGTTTGTGGTATTCAGAAAAATATTACAATTTTTCTGAAAAATACCCGTCTGCTATACGACCTTCAGATAACTTCCAAATAAATTACTTAGCAATGTGGTAAATATGTAGTATCTATTCTGAGGTTGCCTAAAAATCCCATTGCCGAATTATGCTGTGACTCCAAAAACTTTTTCGATTTACCATAATAATATTGTCACCCAAAAATGCTTACTATCAAAATTATCAATTTACTTTATGATGTCACTAACCCTATTTCTACCCACAGGTACTACGAGACGGGGTCAATACGACCCCGTGCGATCGGGGGCTCAAAACCTCGGGTAGCAACAGCGGAGGTGGTCAGCAAGATTGCCCAGTACAAGAGAGAGTGCCCCTCCATCTTCGCATGGGAGATCAGGGATCGTCTGCTCAGCGAAGGAGTTTGTACTTCGGATAATATACCTAGTGTAAGTTAATCTTTTTATTACTTAACACATTCAGCGCCGACCCAAAAATATTGAAGGCCAAACCACCACTGGCGTCAGATACATGCACCTTTTTTTTTTAAGACGGGAAATCATCAAATAACTTCCCCCGCCCTGGGCGAGGCGGGAGGGAGTGTCAGGCTTTTACTGACTAAAACCCGTCTATGTTCCTTTCATGTGCCCTTTGCGTCCGGGGGCGCGGTATCTCTTTCGAACAACACGCAGGAGATACATGCACCTGACGTGGCAGTTAATAGGTTAATTGCCAGTTAAATCGCCTCTCTGTCTTTCACACTGAATACAAAACTTACAAATAATACAAAAATATATTATGCATGATTTTTAAATAGGGGTGGGGCAGCTCATATGTTGCGAAAAATCTCGTCCCCATCGTAATCCATGGGCAAGTGCAA
Organism: Caradrina clavipalpis; assembly: GCA_932526535.1. NCBI lineage: Eukaryota > Metazoa > Arthropoda > Insecta > Lepidoptera > Noctuidae > Caradrina > Caradrina clavipalpis. The sequence continues at coordinate 8,789,324 of OW052105.1, forward strand.
AATATGCTGGCAGCATTGCCACATTTTTTGAATGTATGCTGTGAAAAAACAAATCTCTAATACTCTGTTTCTTGCTCGTCTCTTCTCCGTAGCGGTCTACCTACGGTTTGGAACGAGCAACTAACTTTACCTTTCTGACTAACTTCTTCTTCTGGCGACGGGCCTGTTGGTCTAGTGGTTAGTGGCCCTGACTGCTAAGCCGGAGGTCGTGGGTTCGATTCCCACCCAGGACAAACTTTGTGTGATGAGCATGATTGTTTGTTCTGTGTCTGGGTGTGATTTATCTATAATATGTATGTATTTATAAATTATATAAGCAAGTATGTATATCAGTTGTCTGGTTACCATAACACAAGCTCTGCTTAGCTTGGGATCAGATAGCCGTGTGTGAGTTGTCCCAAGATATTTATTTATTTATTTATTTATTTAACTGACTCCTTGACAATTCAAAAGAGCCTGTAAGTGGTGTAATTGTAAAAAAAAAATTCTTTGACTTTATAATGACGAAAAGGTAATAGAAAAAATAAATAAAAGCACAATATCAGATTTCAAGTTCCAAGATACTCGAAATAAAATTCCTGGACGTCATAAAAAAGGTAATTCAGTTATTAAGCACAGATCACCTTAACTCAATAAAAATAATCTTCAAAAAAAATCAGACAGTTACACTTCAACGCAACGCCTTACAGAAAGTATGAAAAATACGAAAGGGCGCCTCGTAAAACACAATGGGGTACAGCACACCCCAGCTATACGCCTGCTATATACAGGATGCTATAACGCCTTATCTTTCCCTGGCACTATACAGGACTCCCCTTTCAACCCCCCCCCCCCCCCCCACTGCCCCACCACTTGGCGGCAAAACAATATGACGTTATAACTTTTTTTTCTTCATTTTTTTTCCCTTTTTTGAATACGGCGCTGCTCCCTACTGGGACATCCTTTAGACGTCGATACGTCTTCCGTAATAAAGGCTGTTCTTTGAAAGAGGAATTTTTAATAGAAAAGCATTCACTACTGATGTTTTTTCTAAAATATTAAGCCGTATTTTTTTTAACGATATCTTTGACTGATTTTCCGGAAAAGTTTGAGTGATTGTATCTGAGAGAATACATGAAAGAAAGTGAGCATAAATAAATATATCAAATCATTTTATTTCGGACAACTACGAAATCCATAAATTGTTAGTAACAGGTTTGAACTTTTAACACTATTTTAAGTAACTAATGTGAAGAAGAATTCATGAGACGAGGTCCCAACAACTAGAACAAAAAACATCAATACATAATAATCTTAAGTGTTTTTACGTTCCTGAATCAAAATGTTGCAAACGTAGAACTAAAAAAACTTCAATTGAAAAAAATAAGGTAAATCCTCCGCTCTACATAAACTCACATTTTACCGCCATTTCATGACATCAACTCATTTTTTACATCTTTCGTACTTTATAGTCTAGCTTTTATCAAGTGAATGTTAAAAGTGAAATACTGTCATGAATGCTAACCAGCCATTTGCCTAACTCTTTCATAGTTATAAAAAAGCTACAAAAACATAAAGACGCTATAAAAGTTAACGTAGCGCAAATGATACAGTAATAACACCGAGAATCTCGCAAAAATTACTCTTTTATTTACGACCTGTACCACTGACTGTTAAGCAACACCCTTTAGCAACAAATCTCGCCCCCCGAATAAGTACTTAACATAAATTAATTAAGATATTCGCACAATCATCCTGTTGGTGACGGTTTTAAGAAAAAATGAAAGACCATTAAGTACTCTCACCGAGGAATATCGAGAAAAACATAAAAACCGAAACAGAGAGAAAAGTCTGAGATGGAAATACATATTTTTAATGAGAGCGAAAGAGTTGGCGCGCTATCTCTTTTTTCTACCGTCTAAAAGGGGGAAGATGGGGCGATTTTGACACGACATGAATAAAGAAAATATGAAGGCTTTTGTTGCCGTAAAAATTCCAGTACAGGGGATAAAGTCTTTAAGTTATCAGAGGGTACCGTTAAGGATCGTAGATGTATATGTATAGCCAGGTACGCATAATATCGGTGTAGGAGGGCGTCTGATGTCTTCGTATTTATCGAATATCGGGTTATATTGTGTTTACGTGGATTGTTTAAGAGGTGCTTAAACGTTGAATATATTAACGTCAAGGGATCGATTCGGTGGCGAAACGTCGCGTTTTATTAACTCTGACGAGTAAAGGTGAACGGTGGTTTATTAACATTGTAGTTTAGACTAATATTGTAAAGAGGAAAGTTTTTTTTTGTTTTTGGTTGTATCGAATAGGCTTCGAAAGTACTGGACCGATTTTAACTATTTTTCACCGATAGATAGCTACATTATTCCTGAGTAACATAGGTAATATAACATCACGCTACGACTCACGGGAGCGGAGCAGTAACTTAACGCGGATACAATTGTGAGGTTGTATGGGGTGATCTCTGAATCTAAACCGATTTTGAAAATTCTTTGACCCATAGAAAGCCACGATATTTGTGAGTGTCATAGGATAAAAAACATCACGCTACGACGCACGGGAGCAGAGCAGTAACCAAAGACATAACTAAGGCAATCAGCCATGCGGAGTAGTGTGTGTAGTATAGATATTATTATACATAAATGGTCAAAAATGATTAGCTGGTAACGGTGTAATGGTAGTTTGTAAGTTGTCTACATTATCGCACTAGGTGACAAACATGTAAAGATAAATGTATGATGGAAATAAATAAAATTCTTAAAGTCGCAGGCAGTTCGCTAGTTCATTATAACTTTCAGAGCAATCGATAAGAAAAAAAAAATGTTCGTATTATAAAGAGCTTAAGCAAACAAAAGCGAAACTATCGCTAAGTCTTCACAGTAACGACCCTCAACAAAAAAAACGAAACTAAACCTTGTTAACTATTCATACTACTATTAATATTAAACACAGTTTAAAATAGCACTTTATTCATAAGTACTTAAAGTTCACTTTTATTTGTTGATAGAAATAGTGTGGTGAGAGGGGTCAATTGTCGTCCCAGGGTCATATCGCGTTGAAACATGCGTTCCCGTTGCAAATCACTTCCGGGCCACTAAATCCAGGCTAAATTAATGCATTTAGCACGCTCCCCGGCCCTTTAACTGGGGATGACAACTTTATTTCATTGTATCGCGATATTTTCTTGTCACTTTAACATCAGTGACGGGGACATTGTGATTTTTTGCTGTTAACGTCGACTTTTGGTTAAATGAATCATATTTCATATAAATGGCCTACTGTTGAAATAAAATTCCGTGTCATTTTGACGTTGGTACTTTAATATGTTTACTTGTACTGAATTGTTAATCGGTGTCGTTATTAGTGAAATGTAAAGTAAGAACGTTTGTAATTGCTTTTATAAGTATTATGCTTATAATAAACTAGCTTTTGTCCGCGAATTTGGCTGTTATACACAAAAATATTTTTATCAATCCGACTGTCAGTTACAGAGACTAATTTGTTCAAACAAACAAAAAGTGTCTTCATCTTTCCGTACTGCGAAAGTAAATAAAAACACAAGCTATTCATTAAAAGCTCAATCCTTAATAGATATTAAGGATTGAGCTTTTAATGAATATGGCGTGGAAATTTGATGCTGTATCTAGATAGATACAGCATCAAATTTCCACGCCATAACAAACTCAATAAATATCTCGTTCAAAACACTGATTTAAAATATCATTACCGATCATATCTGAGATTTGGATCTCGGGGGTCGGGAATATATCGGGCGCGGCAACAAATTGTAACAAAGGAGTCCGGCAAAGAAGATTATCGGAGATGACGCGTGCCGAGCACGTGACATGCATGTGGCCGATGATAGTGCCATCCACCCTACACTTCCTCCTCCATTCTAAAACATACCTTATTTGTAACACAATAAAGTTGGTTTCTATTTAACAAAAGCGTTCGCTTAAAGTCACAACAACTAACAAGCAAAAATAGTTTTTATTGATCAAACTTTTCGGTAGATTTTCGCATGAATGGGAAACTTATAAAAGTTATTTAAAACTAAGAAGTGTTGGAGGGAAATTAATACCACAATTCAAAGGATTTAAGGCTTACATTTACGTTGGGTGTGTAATCGGAAGAGCAAATAAATATGGATGACGGTTGTCTTTCTGTCATGTGCTGCTAATATTGTTGTCACTTGCAGAAATACCTTTGGGGTATCGCTGTACCCTTACCCGCAATGTTATTGTGAAGTTACTGTTACATTTTATAATCTCTATCCCTCTACAAGCTGTTGATTTGCATCCTCGTCAAATTTTAGGAGCTTGTCATAAAAAAATAGAAGTAATCAAATATTATTACGATACCTGGCCAATATCTAATAAATACTTGTTTTTTTAGTTGCAACTATCAAATAACAGTATTCCAGAATACTCCTCTTGCAAAATTCAGAATCGCCCAGTTACGTATGCGGCAGGCAGAGTTGTCGCGCGGCTATATCAAAGTGTGCATAGCGCCTAAACCCTCTGGCGAGATGGCTAGGTCAAATTAGAAAATAATGTCAAAAAAAAAAAACTTGTTTATTTTATTATTGATTCGCGTTAAGAATCACGAGCATAGTTTCTCCTTGAATTTGACGAGGATGCAAATCAACGCCTTGTTTATTTAGATAAAAATATTTAATTTAATCTCTTCAAAGTTAGAGTGAACAGGCTTCTTCTGGGTAAGCTCACTCCATCATCGTCGTGTTTGTCATTGTCACCTCTGATCCAGACTAGAGTCAAGCGCAAACCCATCTCGAATTGAAAAAATGATTACAATACTTTGCATAGAAACTTGTCTTAAGTAATTGGTAGAAGACATTCATAAGTCAACGTCAAAGTCAAAGCATTTATTTAATTAAACAAGACCATTTACAGGCTACACTGGCTCCTGTAACATAGGTGCAGAAGTATCGTCAATATTTTCGTAAAATATTGCTATAATAGTGCAAATTGACGTTTTTACTACCTACACACAGTACGTTACAATTTCCCTTAAAATCACGCAAAAGCTTTTGCTTTTTAAATTAAAATGCCTCATCTACGTAATCAATTATTTCTTGGCGCTTAAGTCTTTATATACGTACATATCCACATTTTTCCTTACCTCATTTATGTAATAGGTATTACCACAATACGTACCTACTATTGAAGATTTCAACATTTAAACATTAAATACGTTCTACCTGTTTCTCCCAAATCCATCTCAACATATTATTAGTCTCACCCCCTTACCCGAACCAGTTAATTACGAGGTTTGTACTCAATATAATGTAATATAGGAACAATCTCCCCCCCCCTCTCCCCGCTACACCGCACCCCCGCCGACCCCCGCCGCGCAACACGTGTGTGATATCAATATTTGAGATTAAGTACCTACTTATTAGAATGATTTGGAATTTGAACGTGATGTAGGAAGTTTAAGGAATATGATCCATGTTTTTTTTTTGTCGTTTTTGTCATATAATGTTAGGTCTTTATAAGTAAAAAGTAATAATTTTAAAGTAAAATAAAAACTAGTAGTAGTTTATTTTAAAGTAGGTAATTTGACTTTTGTAAGTTATGAAGTAGTTAAGAAAAAATACTGACTATTGTCGTGATGGCGTGGTTTACACGCGGGCGCCTCTCTTGAACGAGTCTGTGGGTTTGCAACCGGGCACGTTTTTACTTTCATTATATCTTGGACATTACACATTGGTAAAGGCAAACATCGTGGCGAAACCTGGACTCTATAAATAAGTCTGAAATCGCCAATCCGTTTTGAGCAAGCATTTTAATCAATCAATCAATCATAGCCTTCTCTGTATGGGACTCTTCCCATACAGAGAAGGCATGAGGCTATTATTGTCCTAATGCAAAAACAAAGGCAGACCTTTGGACAGACTTGTATTATTATTATTGAAAATTGTGCCATACTGAAGATATTTCTATTCCATTCAATATTAAAAAAACTGGAATTCAGAATAACTCTTATATATTATAAATACCAACTATTTCTTAATAATCTTATAATTTAAAAAACTAGAAACAAGCACAGACCTACATAACAAAACAATTAGGCCAAAGCCAGCTAAAAAAAAACGCAAAACGCTCAAACGAAAGTACAGTTCGCAAAAAAAAAATATATTGACGTTGTTAGCCCAGGGTAGGGTGACAAGCGAAGCGAGATAAGCATCGCTTCGGATGGCACAGCCACGTGCGGCATAAGCCGGGATATGCAATTTTTATATTATTCTCCTCTTATTATTATTGGCGTACAATTTTGGTGTTATTAAGTGTTTTATATTTTGCACGAGTATTGAACGGTTTTGATTTTGACAGGTTATTTTTTTTTTGCGTAATGTACTGGGGATAGATGTTGTTATGTAAGGCTTAAAATAATATGGACCATAGCATAGCAACATAATCAAAGATTTTAAAATTAAAATTCAACAGTAAAATTTAGAAACTCACCTTTAATATATTTAGTTATTCTTTACACTACAGGCAATTTCCACTCTTTACGAGAAGAGGACTTTTGCCTGATGTGACATAATTCTTTTTATTTTTTCTTTATCGAAAGGCGACTAAAGTTAGAGGAAAAATATATCAAGGAAAACGCTGGATGCAGGTCGCTTCCAACCGGTCTTTTTTATTTAGACAAAAAAGGATTAAAAAAATAATAAGTAAAAAGCAGAAAGTAGGTAATAGCCTAGTGGGGTGTAGGTGGTAGGTGGTGGTAGTAGTTTCGAGAAAAGTATTTTCAATAGCTAACTTAAGATAAAACAACCTGAAGATACCCCATGTTAATTTACTTTATAAAACAGTACGTGTCTGCATATACCTATGTGCCTATACATTTTTGAGTAACAGTGTCCGTATAATATATTAGCACAAAATCCCAGTACCCGGTCCGAGCCGGACGGATGATACCGATTTCGTCCCGATCCCATGGTAGCGATAGCAACATAATCCATCAATACAACTTTTGCCCGCGACTTCGCCCGAATGAATATCGATCATCGCGGACGCAGATAAAGTTAAAGCTACCCTTTTTATTAAAATTGCTTGAGATGTTCAGGAGTGAAAGCGTAACAAACAAACAAATAAAAAATAAAAAAACAAGCTTACTTTCGCATTAATAATATTGCTTAGAAATTTAGGATAGTCACTAAAAAGAGGAAGGGAAAGTAGAATATTTACACAAAAAAATCTGAAATATTTATCCCAAAAATATTTTGACTTCGACTTGTAAGTGTGTTAAAAAATATATAAAGCAAAAAAATGCACACACATTTGTTACTTCATTTTATTTTGCTTTATTTTATCGTTGTGTACAAGCTTAAAAATAAATATTTAAATCTTTGTGTAAAAAAAATATATGTACCTAATAAAAAAAAAATGCACATTCGTTACTTAATTTTAAAATAACCTTTATTTAATCGTTTTATTAAAGTTTTTTCTACTATCCCTACCCTTCCCTTGATTTAAACCAATATTAAACGACGATAGCATCACAGATATTAGATAAGGTATCATTACAACAACTTGTTCCAACATATTGGGGTATTTTGTAGGCTCAAACGATTAGTGAACGAGCGAGATTGATGTAGATTAAATGTTCAGTGTAGATTCCATGAATGTTAAATAGGCACTTAGTTGAATACTGAATAATTGGGACGTTAAATAATAATGTACTGATTTTGTAATTAATTTTGGCCAATTTATTTACAGGGTGTTAAAAGACACGACACATAGCTGTTAACTATGATACGAATTATTTTTAGGAAACGACTTTTATTTTTGGTGAAAAAAGTCACTGTTTATGGTTCTGCGCAATATATGTGTGCATGCAACAGAACAAAAGGCGGGGCGGTGTTAAAACTTTAGTTACAACATTAAACACTTATTTTCGTTTGGTAAGCATAAAAAAAGATGAAAGTTTTAGTACAATATCTCCGTAACATTAAGGTTTCGCAGTATGATCCAGAACAAAAAAATATCGCAATAACCCATTATTGTGATATATTTTTAATAAATAATACGTGTTCCTCTTAAATAACACCTGTTATTTATTTATGTAACTAAATCTATGAAACCGTATTCTTCTGACTCCTCATGTTATACCTACAGTCGCTCAAAAAAAAACATCAATGACTTTCAAAAATACGTCAGTTTAAACCAAAAAAACTGCCCAAAACTTTCAATTTCACTAGCACACTTCAACTGACACACTACATAAACACAACCTATACATATAAATCTACATAAAATCCCAAAATTGTAAGTTTGAGGCAGTGAATGTTATCCACAAGGCATTCTCAGGGCGCTCTCGGGCGACTGCACATCAAACGACTTGCGCCACTCATAATCAGATGTTTAGGCTTTCTTTGATAACCAACATTAGCGTCTTAACGGAATTTAATTTGTTTTCACTTGTCGCACAAGTTCTGTGATGTTGGTAGGAGAGTGGAGAAAGCCTGGCTTCGGACGGGCTGTAGATAGTGTTGTTTTGGAAAGACTTTATGATTTGCTTAAGGTTTTGATTTTGTTTACGTGTTGCATGGTTGTACAATAAAATTTATGGTAATTCATATCCTTCAGCGTGAATGGGACATCGTAACATGGCATTATAACATGGATTCAATACATGAGTCTAAAGTGTATTTTTTACTTTCAGAGATTTTAATTTTATATTGACGGAACTGTCAATTTATATGCCAAACATAAAAATAATGTGCTTTCGGCACATAAACATAAAGCACACTATTTACAAGTTGGACACGTAAAGCTGTCAAATCAATCTCTGAGATTATTAGGTACCGTTAAGAAACCTAGAAATTTTTTTTTCGTTACTTTATAAAAAATGTACCTCGTAATGTAATTAATAAGACACACTCGAATCATGTTAAATCCATGGTAAAAGCTCTTCTTACGATGTCTCTTTCAACAGTTATTTTCAAGTTTCTTAACTAAACGAATGAAATCAACATTTGCCTATGAGTTTAAAAAAAAATAACTACTACTTGACATAATATTTCGAACATTGATATGAAATAGGTATTCAGTCAAACCATATTTACTTTTAATTAAACCACAAATCACAATACATACCTCCACACTTTACGAAACAAAACGAATCATTCTACAAAACCAAATAGCATTGACGCAAACGGAACTACAACATCCCTAAATTAAATTCAAACATGTAATTTTTCCTTTCATCACTGCAAACACAGTTTGAGCTGATTTCAGTTGACTTAATATGAATGCACATTAGCAGACAGAGTTTAAAATGAAATCCGCGTAAAATCCATGCAATCGGATATCCAATCAGTAAGTACGGTGGCCATCACATCAACCTACCCCATCTGTCAAATCTCTTTGATAGTATTTTAACTTTATTACAAAACAGGAAGTATACAGGATAAGTTTTTAACCAGTGCGTAAATTTTTTTTGGTAGTTCAGTGTCAGTAATAGAACACATTTCCGTGTTTAGTTAAAAAAAAAAATTAAAAAAAATTTCATCCTTATCCGAGTTTGAGATAAGCAAAACATGGACATAATCTATTCGCCATACTATCAATGACAACTCTTGGCCGCCGCCCGGGCGCATGGCTGGGGTGAGGGGGTGGGGAATGCGCTAGCGCCGAGTGACAATAAAATATGGTTTTTAAGTATACATGTTTCGTAAGCGATAACTTTTTTTTTTAGTACTAAGACATATCAAAATAAAATATACGTGTTTAATAAAACGTGTTGAAGTTTATAATGGCAAAATTTACGCACTGGTTAAAAATTTTTCCTGTATAATAAAAGACGAAAAAGAAAAATAAAACTTTTTTACAAAAATACAACCGCCTTCAAAAACTACAAAATGAAAAATAACTTTCGTTTTAGAAGCGGCTTTACTGTTTGTGCTTTTGTATTGCCACCGACTTCCAAAATTAAAGTGAGCTTGTCTTTTTTATAATAAAAACTTTTTTTTTTTCGCTTTTTCGTATCTTGTTCCTGTCATCCAAACCCATGAAGGAACTATAATACTACATATATTAACAAGACACTACTTAAAAGTCACAAGATCGCAGAATATGCAATTTCGTACACTTGAATGACATATTTTTTTAATTATTTTGATATGTATACGATACTGACGACACGATACCGATATACCAAGCTACTTAACAAACGATAAATTTTATATGGGACCACCTCTGAAGTATGAGCTACCAAACAAAAAAGAATCATCAAAATCTATTTACAATTGGCGGAATGATCGCGTAACAAAGGTTCATACCTATTCAATTAGGAAAATTTTACAGTTTAGGATACTTTGATGTGTTAGCGTCTGTACATTCGGGTTCAAATACTAAAAAACCTTTTTTTTTAAGAATGAAAAATCATCAAATGTCTTCTTCTGCTCTGGGTGGACCTGAAGGGAGTGTCAGAATCTTACTGACTAAACCCCACCCGTGTACCTCCTATTACCCTTTGGGTTTCAGGACCACGGTAACTCTTTCGAACGAATTGCGCAGCCCTGGCAGATTCAAATAAAGCTTGCGTTATCAAATCAGTGCCAACGCGATTTGTTTATCAAACGAGAGCTAAACAAGTGTAGTCGTTTAACTAAAATCTTATTCGTTCACGGAGGGGTGGGCTCGCCCCCCGGCTGTCGTACTCACACATATGTTGGGAGTTTTACGCAGTTTTAATTTTAATCCCACTACAGTGCATGTTGGATCCGTATGAATATTAAGTGGTTTAGAAAGATCGTAGTGTGTGTTGCTATGAATGTAGTTTTATATGGACGTATTTAGTAACAGAATTTAATAGTAACTTAAAGTCTTTGAGATTTTTATAAAATAAAATAACATTTATTTTGTAATTTTTTTCGTCTTGCTAGAGAAACTGTTAGTACTACTTAATAACAATGCCTATGTTGTTACACTGAGCAAAGGCCTCGTACAGAGAAGGCAAGAAGATTGATCACGCTTGTTCAAGGCGGATTGGCGATTTCAGATTCATTGTACCTAACTATAAGTCGAGGTATCATCGCGATGTTTTCCTTTACTGATGTCAGTGATGTCCAAAATAAACTTTGAAACTACAGATAAAGTACATAACGTCACATTGGTACTTGCCCATGCCCGGTTGCGAATCCACATCTAACTGAAAAGAGTGCAAGTGAACTTCTTGGTCATACTTCTCCATAGAGGCCTACCTACGTTTTGGAACGAGCAACTAGCTACAACTTTCTGACGAAATTTATACGTATAAACGTTCCTCTTGAATGACTCTTTCTATTGCTGAAAACTGCATTAAAATCCGTTGCGTAGTTTAAAAGATTTAATCGTACATACAGCGGGGGCAACTTTATTTTATACTATACAACATTGTGATTTTTTATGCTACAGTTTTGTATATAGATTCTTTACATAAAAAAACTAGACAGGTGATTCGGGTTTCGCATATTCCAATTATAATGGTATATAAAGATTGCCACAAGTGGTTGGGCTTTCAGTTGGTCACAGATACTGTACACATAAACAGCAAATTATCCAGAACATTAATCCTACTGCGTAATTTCCTTACTAATACCAATAACAACCAATTACAATCTTTAGCCAAACATCGTATCGTAACCACGAAAAGCTGATTTAGTTGACCGCAAAGCGTTCAATATCGGACATTGGGCGGTGCGTAATTGCGGCCGGCCGGTATTGGGAGGCATTCGGCCCGCGGTCCGCGGTCCAGGCCATTCATTAGCCAATCTAGATTAGCATTCCAAACGGCTATTGTGTTCAAGTTTGTCCGGAATTACGGCCGATGTAAAAGGTAATGCGTTTGTCAACTGCAGGTCGGTTTGCTGTGGTTTTGGTAATTAGTAAGCGTCGCTGTTTTCGATTTGTGTTTGTATTTTGTGGGGTTTAAAGTTGAAATTCACTTGTTAATTGTTTAAATGTGAAAGCAAAATTATAATTATGTTCAAGTTACAAAATCAATTAAAATTTTGGTACGCTACGCCGTAGCCCGTAGCCGACTACACAGCTACGCCTAGGCCTATAAGTTTCAAATAAACGAATAATTAGACTACAATATATTTAAATTACCTACTCTACTTTCTACTATAAAATCATCTCATTGCAGAAATAAGGCCTTTTCTTATACTTACAGAGAAGACACGAGTATCACTACGCTTGCTCAAGACAATTCGGACTTATAATTACTAGGTTCTGCCAGCTACTTCATACACGTGCTTTTTTCACCCGCGTCGTCGTACGTCTTTGGTTACTGCTCCGCTCTTGTGTGTCCTAGCGTGATGTTATGTAGCCTACAGTGTTCCTCATAAATCTAGCTATCATATACAAAAAGATTTTTTTCGCACCATCTGGTCGATCCAGAGATTTTCACATTTAAACAAACAAACAAAAAAACTGAAAAGCTTATCCTTACTAATCCTTTCTTACTAATATTATAAATGCGAAAGTAACTCTGTCTGTCTGTCTCTTCTTCACGCCTAAACCACTGAACCGATTTCAATGAAATTTAGTACAGATATAGTCTGGGACCCGAGAAAGGACATAGGATAGTTTTCATCCCGGAAATCCCCCGGGAACAGGAACTATTAATCCACGCGGACGAAGTCGCGGGCAAAAGCGCTATTAGTATAAATTCAAACAGACAAAATTTCAAGCATTCACCAACAATTTCACAGATGTTATTTCGACCCCTAAGTGTAGAAAAACAGTTGACAGCGCGAAATCGTCACCCATCCGATAATAATAGGTTGTGATGTAAATCAAAATTCATAGTGATTATGACCCTAACACACATGAGTTATGACTTATTAGGGACCCCACAGACACAAGAGACCCACTTGTAATAGCCCTGTATGTCTAAATGACGCGTCGATGTGTTGTCACCTTTGTATTTACGATTGTAACTGGATTGTGGTGTTGCCATGTTTTCGATTATATGGGATTGTGAAAGATGCAATTTTTTGTGTTTTCTGAATTTTTGGTTTCTTGTAGAATTTTTATGTATAATATAATTCAAATAAAAAATGTAGATAAAACATTAACATTTTGTAGGCATTAATTTAGAATGCATTTTCAAAACTTATTTGCGTCTTTTGAATTTAAATGGTCTATTTATTACTGATACTCATGGTGGGTAATTGTAAAACTTATGAGTTATACAGAATGAAATATTCATATTAATATGAAGTTTAATCATTAATTATTAAGTTTTGGCGTCAAACTAAGTCCAAAGCCAAATTATCATACAAGTCGTAATCGATATTATCACAGTGTGAATTTCATAGACAAAAAAACTCGATCTACAATCTTGCTTTTGTCCTGTAATTGAAAATTTTGATACATGTGTCATTTCTGTTCTTTTTGATTTTTCAAAAATTTAGTCGTTAGGATTCCTAGATTTAGAAATATTGTTAGTAGGATTAATTTTAAAGGAATTAAATGTTAAGTTTAAGAGATTTGTAAAATCTGTTTTAGTTGTCGTAATAAAGTTTTCATTCCATGTTTATATTTAAACAAGGGACTGTAGACCTGAATATAAGTGGTTTTAATTTCAACTACAAGTTGTGACAGACAGACATATAGACGGATGGATAACAAAGTGATCTTTTGAAAGGTCCGTTTTTTTCTTTTAAGGTACAGAACCCAAAAAATAACATATTAAGGTCTATTTTCCAACAACAAGTCTTCAGAAAATAGGACAAGTCCATGCGCATCCAAGCCGCATGGCCTTCGCACAGCTGCACAGAACTGTCCAGTTCCCTCTCGATCCCCACTGATATTTATTATAATTTTATGCGGCGTCCACGCCATCCCTTTGTGTGCTAAACGATGTCCTTGTCGCCTTTTTGTTGTTTCGAGGGGCATTAAATGTAATAACACAACTATCGAGGTCTTGCGTGAATAATAAATGAGTTTTTGTACTACGATATGATCTGAGTGTCAGTTGTCGATAATTACACTTTGTTTAATTTGGTTTCGAGTTACAATAGGGTTTGTGGTGTTTGAAATTATTGGTTTTATTAGAGTATGTTGTTGGTTGGCGTTGTCCTTTTGATTTGTGGTTTGCGGAATTGTGTTGGATTAGCAGGGTGGAATATCGGAACTGTTATGTGATTATTGCAGTGATTATCGTTTTAAATTAACAAGCGGGCCATTTTTACCCGATTCAGGAGGAGGGATATGTTTTTCGATTTAAATATAGAATCTGTTTGATGACCCACAGAAGTCTGAATTTAAAATTAAATCTAAAACATTATTAAATTCAAGTTGATAAAAGAAAATGCAATTATATTTCAATACCTACAAACTTAGATATTATGTAGGTATATTTACACATAAAATAAAACAATACAATATCCATAAGAACGAAAAAAAGTCGTTACAATTTACTTTCTTAAAAGTTCCAGTTATTATTAACAATACAAAACAAAAAAAAAGAAACTGTTTCTAAAAAATAAAAAATCCGTTGAAAGTTGTCATTCTGATTCACTCGAGCGTTCATCCCCGTGCCGATTGTAATAATACACTATTATACTATTTTAATAATAATAATTCCGACTATTATTGTCATTAAAATCATTATTATCGACTCGAGACCGGTTCGCCAAGTAAACACAATTGACTTTTGCCATTTGGTTGAGTCACAAAGATTTAGCTTTTTAATTATATTGACCCTAGTATGTTTTCTCTTCATTATTTTGCCATATTTCACACTTAAAACTATTATTAACCAATTATAGTTTTTTGTTTTATTTCTTTAGTTTGCGCAGACTTGTGGAAGGATGTTAGTACAATCTAGTTTTTGCAAAAGAGAAAATTGTATAGTACTTGAAACTTATTACATTCATAGTTTCATTTTGTATTTTGCAGTTTTATCTATATAGTGCTTTTAGCCGCAATTTCGTCCGCGTTAGATAGTTTGAACAGCCTTTTTTTATTTTTAAAATACCTACAATTTTTTCAAAAACACTTGTGTCTTAATTACAAAGTTAAAAGTTTTGTCTTCGATCATTTATTTTCTGTTATTTTTTTCACGATTTCATCACAGTGTTTTATTCCAAAAATCGGAAAATTGAACGGACAGTGAACAAAAGATTGTTTCATCCGCACTTTTTTATTACCTCTATATCATAATTATATTTTTATTACCATACAAATTATTTCGTCACACGCACACGCCACACCCTATTATTTTATAGCAACCAAACTTGACGAGACGACACCCGTATCTTCACAGAAATATAATATACACATAAATCAATAATCAATTTTACGCCAACGAGAACGGTCCGAAGTATTTTTGTCGGGATTTTATTATTCTGGCAACACATCTAGTGGAAAATAGCGTCCTGCCGCCATAACGGGAAAAACGCGGGAAAATCACACTTATTTTCAAATGTAGAATGTAACAAGGAGTTTGTATGCTCCGATTGATGCTTGCTTAGCGTGAATTTGATGTTTGGTCACTTGATTTACATGTTTTATGTTGTTTATTTACCTTTTTTAGATACCTACTTAAATATAGATGGTGTATTGACTTGTTACTATATGAAGTGACTGTAAATAAAAAATGGCGGGCGTGATTTTTTTTTATTGCTGTTTCAATGTTTAATGTTATTTGACTAATAATAAAAAAGGTTAAGGTTCAATGCCCACGAACAAGTTTCAAATTGCAACTTCCTTTCAACCGTTAATAAAATCAATCAAGTTGAAAATCTTAGAGAACATTTGGACGTCAATATTTCAATATATTGTCAAACAATACATCTTAGAGGCATTTACACAAATCACCCTACCTATGAGAACTAATAATAAATCTCTGCATATCATTTCACCCTCAAACGATTCCGAATACGCTATTGTAGGTCGAACACATCGCCTTAAGTTAATACAGAGCATTATTGAGTGCCAACAGGACGCCCCCCACCGTGCCACAAAGCACAGACGTATTGACAAACTGCCTATAACTCCTCTAAGTCTCAATCAAACAATGCCATTTATGAACTCCTTACGTTATTGACCTATTTCTTTGGTATAATAGAACGACAATTAAATTTAAATTTCGAATCGTGGGAATCACTCGAATTAACTGCAGTTTTGACTTTAGCTGTCATCTCGTATGGGCGGGAAAGTTTTTTTTTTCAAGAATAGGAAGGCGGGTGTCGTGGTTTTCACGGGGCGGTCTGTGTTCGCTTTCTTGTCCTGCAAATCTATTGTCGGCTGATGAATTAATTGTTATTTGGAACAATTCTTGTTTAATTTATTTAAATAAAAGTGACCCAACTTTTATTTTCAATTATTTCACTAATACAGCGTCAATTGTATTTTTTCTCGTTGTTATTAAAAGGACACCCTGTCTATTAGTTTATAATTAATTTTGTAAAATTCTATAGTAATACATTGTCGAAATAATCTTCCTGAATAATCTTAAATCATAATTATTATAATAATATAAATAAAATTATAAATGGCTTTTTTCCTTCACTAGGTCTACATTAAACTATGCAGCTACCTTAGCACAGAACACCCATAGCGAGCATACAATTCAGTATCCAATATTTTCCTCACATAAATAAAAGAAAACGCATGAAAGAGCAAAACAAACATGCACTCCAATTTCGAAAAATTTCGATTGCCACGCACAAAAAGTGCAAGAAACAAAAGAGTATTATAATCAATGCAGCGAATAGACGAATAGAGGTGCGCATTTGTTCGCTTACTTCGCGAAAAAGCGTGATGTCAAGGAGTGTTTCTAGTGAGGAGTCACTGACTCACCCAAAATATTGACTCGCAAAGTGCCGACTTTGGCGCACAATAGACACAGCAGGTTGCCTTTTGTAGGGGACCCTTCTGTACTTAACAATACCAGAGTAATGCACTGCTTTTTATTTTTTGCACATTAAAATTGTGAGTGGAGTAAACGAGTTTTGAATGGAGAAAAATCTTTGGATTATCTTTTAAAGTTTATGTGAAAAAGTTATTGTTGATACAGTTTTGTTAAATATATAATATCTCACTACATAACTAAGGTTTTTAATAAGATAGGAAGTTTTTGAGTTGTAAACGATAAAAAAACAAAAATTAATATAATATACATTACATACCCGTGACTCTATATTAGACAAGAATTATTACCTACAAAATAAAATAAAACAAAAAAATATTCAAAACATAATAACAAATAAATAATTTCAACGATAATAAAAACTTATGCGGCAATCAGAGAAATCGAATCGATCAATAGGGACCCTCTATTTGCGCGTTCCGTTTTACACAACGCTTCGCGATTTACAAGACGGGTCTCGCTAAATAAAAAAAAACGCTCTCTAAGCTTATTGAAAAGTATTCTCGCCCTACGTTCACGGCGTCTGAGCAAATATAAGATAATTTTCGCGCTTCACCTCACCCGGTATTTAGGGGCACCTTTCATACTTTTTACTGTGCCGTTTGATAGGTACCCAACACGACACGGAACGTTCTAATGTAATTTATTTTGTATTCAGAATGCGTCCCTTGTATCGCCGCGAAACGCCTTGATTGGCGGTTTGAATTTTCTTCTTTTTATGAAAAAATATGGCATTTAACTTAGATACCTACTTTATTACCAGTAACCTGTTGTAATTTAAATAATTGGACCTAGTTGACACCACTAACTTACACCATTAACTAAAATTCTAAGACACAAGTTCTCTAAACAACCGCTTTATTTTAGCCCTAAAATTCGATTAATTTTCAATTTATTGCAATTTTAGATTATTACTTGCTTCGTAATTGATAAGCAGTTAGTCAACTGAGTAGGCCGATAAGTGACGTCACAACTCGATATTATCATACAAAATCTATGGGAGAATTGCGTTTTGACAGTTCATAAAAAGTATGTCAACTAATGGTGCTGTCAACTACCCAATTGTGCCTTAGTTAAAAAATAAGTATTTTCTGTATAGCACGATTCATACAAAAACGTCCACTGAAATATGTACTTTATAACACGATAAAACTGACTACAAAGTCCTTTACTCTAGGAAATATTCTTATCCTTTTAAAAATGAAGCTGGTTCGGACGGTAGCATAATTTTTCAAGGCGAACGCTACGTCGGTTTTTGTAAATAACGCGGGATAAAGGGTATAACTTACCCTTTCGTGGCATTAGAAAAGATTAACCACAAAAGTAGACATTAATCCCAAAATTCCCAGCTACTGGTAATCAAAAACCGGCTTCAATATTAAATAAAACCAATTAACCGTACATTTAATTCTGAAACCACAAAAACTGCATTAGGAACTACTCAAATGAAATGAGCACGTATTGTCGAAGGGACATTGTCTAAGTTCATGGATCTAAAGAAAATTAATTCGAGTACACATATAAACATATTTAGGTACCAAAAGGGTTATTTACTAATTGGTGTATTAGTCGAGTACAATCGTGGAAACAAGTCAATCGGTGTGTGTAATTCGAATTAAGGGACTGTTTACACGTTTGTACTTTGCGTGGAGTTTATTTTTTTATAAACGGACAGCGCAGCCTGTTTTCACACATGGCCACACTTTGCGAACGGGTCGCTTATTTATATCTATGCGTAATGAAATTCTGATATAGGGGGTATTGTTTTTGGTGGAGAATATTGTAGTACGGTAGTATATGGAAGTTTGTTTTTAATATTATGACTTTCATTGTACCATCACGCCTGTATTCCCCGAAAGGTTAGGCAGAGGTGTAACCAATGTTAACCTACACTTCCACTCTCGCTCTTCTTCGTGTTCTTGTGGTTATTCTTATCCGTTATCTTCACGCGTAGGTGCATGTTATTTTTATATGTAGTTCTTTTTTCTACTGGTTTTTGCCGCATTGTACATCAGCAGAAGGGTGGGTGTTCCATATTTTACGCCAGAATTAATAAAAAAATCCAAAAACAATTTGATTCTTTATGTTGCTATTATTTTCTTTATCTCGTAACACGGTGAAAACTTTATTGTGTTGCCAATTAATAAACAGAATAACAAACAAATAAGTATTTAATTGGCTCGAATCATTGATTCTTTCACAGCGTGCTTTCTTCACAAACGTCTTGTTAAAAATTTCCATTTCATTTGTAAGAAAACTTCAACCCTTTCTTGTTATTTTTATTTTATTTTATTATTTAATTTCACAGACGTCAGCCGTTTGACTTTTAATTATGCGTCTCGTTATAATTTTCTGATCGAACAAGTCTTTCATTTAAAAGTTTTCTATGATAACTGAAATATTTTTAAGTTTAAATTTGTCAGACGAATAACTGCGAATGGAATTAATTCATTTCTTTTTTAAATTCTTTGATATTATTCATTAATAAATGTTTATTAACAAACAGTATGAAACTATAATAGCTAAGTATGTAGGTTACTATCTACATAGATAAGCAAAGTGCTAATTGTATCTTTTTTTTAATATAAAAATACTAACCTCATTTAACATCGATTGAAAAACAAATCAACATTAGAACTGTCAACAACACTAATCATAGACTCGTAAAAAATATAAAAACAAAAAACAGTGTTCGTTTTTCAAACGTGGCGCGCTTTCTCGGTCCATCGGGCATTCCGTCATATGCCAGTCACGTCGGTGCTCGGACCACCGCGAGTCGCGTCTCGGGTTACCGTCTATCGTCTTACCTTGCCTTCCTGCCCTACGTCTAAGTTACTACGTCGCGTCATATGCCGCGGTGACAGTTGGCGAGGTGATATTCGGTTTTATTTCGTATTTTTGGGAGTTTGGGTGGGCTAAAAGGGAATTTGTAAAAAAGATCGAATTATTTTGCTGGTAACTTTCACTTAATGTGATGAGCGGATCATGTACCTTCCTTATGAATCAAATAACTACGGAAAAAACAAGTTACAGACACACAAGTTACAGGCCCACACTGCCTATTGAGCAAGCGCATCCAGATTATAGATAAATCTAATAAAATAGAAAAAAAATAGGTTTTAAGCAGACGATTATCTTTGCAATGAAGTTAATTTAAGTTTAAGATTACTTTTAAATGTTAGAAAACAAAGATGATCATTAAGAGTTAACGGCAACTTGTTACATTCCGACCGACATTATCACAAATATATTTGTTGATAGATTCTTATTAGAATAAACATACCCGGCTTTAACTTCCCTTAAACTAAGAAGAATACAACTCAAGCGTTTTTGCCCTTAGTGCAAAAATCTACAGATTTGACGACTTTTTATTTCACACTATGAGAATCTAACTAGAAAAACATTCAAAACCAATGATGCCGTTCGTGTAAAAAAATAAAATAAGAGACTGCCTCCGTAGAGTCGCAAGCGCAATTCTAGGGTCGGGCAAAATACTCGTACTATAAGTTTTTATGAGGAACTTCTTAGTAACAGCACAGATTCCAATTATTTGCATCGTAAATGACATTAAATAATATCGAAAATATTCGTAATACCTTAAACACCTTAGAAAACCCATAAACGTTGAGGTTGTCATAATTTTTAATCAATTTGGATCACGCCCTTCCGATCGCATGTCATCACTGCCCTTTATTATAAACATCGGGTATCATGGCACAGGCCCTCACTTATACAGCCAATAGGTTTTATCCTTATTTTGTTATCAAACCTCGACCTTTCTCTTTAATCGCTGTGATTTCTGGGAATTCGATCGATGTTCGAAATTTGAATCTGTTTTTTTTGTAATGTTGGTAAAGATGATGAATTAGGTTGGTAAGGGTCAAGTTACGTTTTGTTTTTGCTATCAAAAAGTTCAATCTTTTAGTGCGCGTACGCATCTTCATATTATGAAGTTGTTTTTATGAGCAAAAGCTGTATTGAGATGAATAAGTGTAGCTAGTCGTTTACATACGTAGCATCACGCCTGTATTCTCCGAAGGATTAAACAGAGGTGTATCAATGTACACCTACAGTACGCCGGTATGATTAGGTCCCATGTAACAGGGGGCGAGCCTATTGCCTATCCTAAATCCGAACTGCTACTGATAATTTCATAGAAAAACTCAATAACACTTTTTGCTCAACCTAGGAATAGAACCAAGACCTCTAGCGTAGCAATCGCGCTTAGGACCACTAGGCTAACGAGGCAGTTAGGCTAGTCATTTAGGCTAAACTATCACTACACTTGCACAAGTAGAAAAACCCTCGAATAACACCAACCCATATTCTCCACCAGGTCTCCTCCATAAACCGAGTTCTCCGCAACTTGGCAGCTCAAAAGGAGAAGGCGAATAACCAGCAACCTTCTCCGGAGTGTTCCACCCCGGTGTACGAGAGACTACGACTGCTGGGGGCTCCGGGCGCTTCGCCCGCCTGGCCTCGAGCGCCCTGGCCTTCGCAGATAGACGCTAGGACTCCGCCCTACCAGCTGCACAGCCTCAGTCCTGGACCGCAGGCTATTACCTGCAATGGTGGTGATATGACGGCAATGAAGAAGAGTAAGTGGAATTAAGAATTTAATGAATTTGAGCATTGTTGGTGGTTGTGTTTTCAGAATTTTTGCATTTTAGCATTTATCCTTTCTAGAGATCATAGGTGCTGCCTGTTATATTTTAATTCCCATCCATATCTTAGAGTGTGTTTTTGTCTAACCAACGGTTCAATAATCTAATAAGACATGTATGAGACTCGTCCAATTGAATAGGATACCTACTGGGGTCTCGGAAATAATTTGTAATAATTTGATTCTATACTGTTAAACTATTTTGGAAGCATATACACACATACAACAATAACACTACATGCATGCATGCTGTGCTGTTGTAAATAAATAAATAAGTGTTGCATTGTACAACATGCTCAGTTTTAAAACCCAAAAGTACATCCAAACGAACCAGACATTATGCATAATCAATAGCAGCAAATGAAGTGTATAACGTGTCCAAACGCACTCATACACAACGCATAATATGTGCACACATCCACACGTACACCCATACACACGGCAGCAACAAATTAACAGGAAAAATAAAATCGCAACATAGGGAACCATGTGGCGGGCGGTCACTGAGAACAACGCAACAAAACTTTTTCACCAGCATTTTGATAGTCGATTTGCGGCTCCCCTAGTATGGGGAGCGAGGGGACGGAGGGGGCGGCGGGGGGACGGCGGGGGGACAGGCCCGCCTACGGCACCGTCAAAAACATTACTCTGCCCATCCGCCTGGAAGATTTAATTTTCATTTTTATCTGAAACATCCCCCTTTGTAGTGGTCTGTACTCTGTATCCAATTAGGCAGCTTTGAGAATTTTTCTGGTACAACCACATAGCTGCAACCGTTTAGAGATATGGAATTTTTAATTTCGATTCTGAAGAACCAATTATAAACGATTTGTGCGATGTCTTAGGGCCTCCGCCCACGACCGATTTTTTTGGACCGATAATCGGGCAGAAAAACGGGCCCGTTTTTTCAAAAATTTCAACGCCCACGACCGTGTTTTCGTCGGTGACTTTCGAGGGAGGAGCTTAAAATAGCGGTCAAATTTTATATCGCAACTTTTATTTGACAGAGTTACCGATAGTATAAAAATAACGTTAATAGATTTAAGGTTATTTAAGTTACAATTTATCGTTAAATTGTTTATTGACGATATTTTTATCGTTTTTTTTTAAACAATTGATCTTTCTAAGATGGAAGTAGCGTAGGACGGAGGTGTGGCGGGTCGCCCAGCTTAGCGTCGCGCTAATGTAGTACCTAACAATACTTTGCCCGATTCTTACGAGTGAGAATAACACGCTTACTTTTACATCGTTCTGAAATCAAAAGTCATGAGATCCATCATAGTACCTAACAGAAGCTATTGGCACTATTATTTTCGATAAATAACAAAAATAAATAAAATAACACGAACATTTGTGAAATATAGTAAGAACGTGAAGTAACGCTTCCTTGCAGTCAAGGCATATTTGTGTGTAAACCTTATCGACTATACATGCGTAGGTAGCCTTTAAAGAATACATTAATCGATCAGACAGGAGCGCTACTAACATTTAACTCGAATAACAAAAAAAATGTCGAATTTCCAACATCTTCGAGACGTCTTAAAAAAAAACACGCAATAACAACTATTACTCGACTGGAGTTCCAGTGTTTCAGCTGCAGAACGATGTAAAAGTAACCGTATATGTTATTATTAGACCTGGTAATCGAACCCACGACTTCACGCTGATCAGACGCGCTTTGCGACCACAAGCCCAATATAGTTAGTCAGTGACAATTAATATAAACGTACAAAACGGCAACTTACCTAATTTAACGGTAAAAATAACGATTAATTCATATTCTATGTTAATGTTCATTAACATTATATTACTGGTAATGTTATCAAATAACGTTAATAAAGTTACTTTTTTCAAAATTTTCGAGTTCATGGAAATTAACGTTACCTAACGATTATTATTTTTTGATTTCATAACGTTAACAAGCCCTGGATTTAAGTCAGCAAGCTTAGTCGTTGAAAACGAATGTTATTTTCATTCTTAATAATTTATTAAATTCGTTTGATTATATATATTTTTAATCCATTAACGTTATTTTTATATTAACGGTAAATCTGTCAAAGGTAATTTTATAAATATTTACCGGTATTTAAAACCCTGCGTAAATCAACACAATATTATTTACTTATTTAAATCACAGACGATTAATTTAGAAAACCTTGATTTACCATATTATTAATAAATAAATAAGCTTTTTAATAATAAATTATTGTTATTATTCAAATGCTTCAAACTCATAAGTACTAACTTAACATAACACCAACACTTAATTCGCAATAACTGCTTTTGACTTTAGACTTTTGACTTTAGCAATGACACAACGTTCTTCCCTAGTAAATCCATGACGCATAGGGTAAGTGCCCCAGTGAATGAACACACCCCAGTGAATTAACAATTCTGAGTATTTTCCAAAAAATAATAAACTAAGATATTACCTTCTACTCAACGCAGTATTTTTTTTTTGTAATTGCTGCTCTTTATTCTAACATAGTAACAACATTCATGTATTGCGATACTGTTCGTTTTAAAATGACGAGCGTTTAAAGTTGGCAGTGCTGGTGTAAATTTTCTTTGTTCGGGCAAGAATTTAGGACTTGGGTCAGACGCAAATTTTTTGATATCACTTTGCAGCCGTAATTAAAGTATGTACTATAAGTTATTTATAAATTCGAGTAATGGGTAGTTATAATATATGTATCAAATCAATTTCATTGCAATTTTTGCTAGTTTTAAGTAAATTATTGAGTGTTCCAGCATTGGCATTAAAAAACGTTTGAAATCCAGTGAATAAACGACCGTTAATTCACTGACCAATCGTTAATTTCATTAAATCTAGTGAATGAACTATAACATTTTCATCATGTTAAATAAAAGCTTTCGTCATAAAAATGTAACCAATAAATACATGAATACCACATTTTGAGTTAGTAATCATCATTTTAGAGAACGGAGAACTAACAAATACATCAAAGCTCTGAGACTCTACTCCCAAGCTCATAAAGGAAAGACGGGAACGGAACGGGCAGTCTTCAGTGGGTGCAGGTTCAGTCGGAATAAGCTCGGCTTATAAGGCAGATCCTGAAATCCATCAAACGCGACACACCTCAAATGCTGACGAAGCTGGAGACTAATGATGGCAGGATCATCTTGTCTAAACTAGAGCTTTTGAGGGAGGTAGAGAAGTTCTAAAAACCCGTCTCTAGTCCAACAAAAGACCCAAGAGCTAGACTGACCTGACACTACACCGATGAGATCCCGGACGTCAGCCTATATGAGATAAATATGTCTTCTTAACAACTTAAGGACAACAAGGTGCCGGGGAAGACGGAATCACTTCTGTACTACTGAATTGCCTATGTCCAGCAGTGGACATCGTTCGGCTCATATCAAGATGAATTGATTGATGACGTTGGCTAGGCTTATGAAGGTATATAATGATTAAGTAAGAGTTTAAAGGCTTACACTTTGTTAAAAAAAAAAATGATTGTAGCAGATTTAGAGGCTTTTTTTTTATAGACGGGAAATCATCAAATAACTTCCCCCGCCCTGGGCGGGGTGGGAGGGAGTGTCAGACTTTTACTGACTAAAACCCGTCTATGTTCTTTCATGTGCTCTTTGCGTTCCGGGGGCGCGGTATCTCTTTCGAACAACCCGCAGACATTTAGAGGCTAAGGATTTATGTTCATTTATTTATTCCATTTTGAACTGCATTTGATATAATAATAAGGATTTTTCGTAACTATTAATTCAACAAAAACTTGTGTTCATTCACTGGTTCTAATGCTGTACATTTACTGGAAAATTTCATTCATTCACTGGGGTTTTAGGGTATTTTTCAATATATTGCCAAATATCTAAAAAAGTATACAGGTTATGTCGTAAAACCAAGTTAAAAAATATTCTTTAGTAGACATAGATTACCAAAATATAAAACCTTTAACTTTAGAGGCAACATAATGTAATGATTTTTTGAAGTCTGAAGAATGCTTAAGTGTTCATTCACTGGAGCATTTACCCTATTTTCTATTTTTCGCCGATAATCGGCGGCCAGGATGCGTACATTTTGTTTTTGGACCGTTTTTTTCTCGGCCGTGGGCGTTGATGTACTAGAATCCATACGTTCCATTCTCGCCGAGAAAAAATCGGCCGTAAAAAATCGGTCGTGGGCGGAGGCCCTTAAACAAAAGAACGTTGATGTTATTTCGCTGAGAAAGTGGATGACTGGTGGGTGGAATTTTTATGAAAATTGTATTATCGTACTTTTTTCATAAGATGAAATTCCTTGCAGTCTAACCTTGAATATATTTATAAGCTACTTTGTTCTTCAGTCATGTTCAATTTACATTGAACTGAAACATCGCGATATATCTACTTGAAAATGCAATTAAATATAGTAATCATATAAATAAAGAGGGAAAGTTTGTTCGTTTGTAAGAGGTAAGCTCTGAAACTTCTAGTCGAATTAAAAAAAAACTTTCACTGATGTAAAGTTAGAGTTACTCTATTGCCGAGTGTCTTAAGTTTTAACCCATTCAGTGCGGGCAAGGAGCATGCAAACGTCAGAAAAACGCACATGCGCGTCGCCCGCGCTGACTGGATAGGATACTTAACTTCCACGTGAATAAAGTCACGTGCAGAAACTAGTGAAAAAATAATCTTTTATCTTTCTATATTCACATCTACTTAAAGGCGGTTCTATAACATTTTTTATTGACAATAGGCCAACTATTCCTAATAAACCTACAAGAACAAGCAACAACAAAACTTAATATAAAAAAAATCTACTATAAACAATAAAACGTATTGGAAAGTGCCACTGTCTCTGGTTCGCTTGCCAGTGCGTGAAAGTACCAGTAAAGCGGTAAGCCGATAGCCGATAGCCTGTCCACCGGCTATGTCATGGCCGATTGAGTGACACCTTCCGTGAAGGCGTTACATATAAATTGTTTGGCTATTTGTTTCTGGGACATCGAATTTGTGGTGTCTTTAAATGTTGCGGTTTCATTTGTCGTTGTATTATTTGGAGTAATTAGATATAGTGGATATTTTTACCTTCCAGTTTTTTGAGACAGTGGTATATATTCTATATGCACAATCCAGCCTTAATTTAGACTATATTTATCTTATTCTCTCATACAAAACAAGAAAAGGACAAACATAAATAATCGTCAATTTGAGGTGTCAATTTCATACAAATTTGTTGCCATATCAAAATGTGATCAGACCTTTTTTTAAAGAAAACTTTGCCCCACACTCGTCATTTCTCCTCGTTGTCGTGTATCGTAGTGTGCGTTTAAAAACATGGAAACTCACATTCACAAACAAACAGCCAGACCAGAAACAACTATCGGTAACCCATACCATTTGACAACACGGTCGGGGCAGTAGCCGAGCGATCGACTGCTGCGCTGCGTGTCGCGGGTTCGATTCCCGCACGGAACAAATATTTGTATGACCTACAGATAGTTGTACCGGGTCTAGCTGTTTGTGTATGTGAGTTTATATGTTAGTAAACGCACCCACGATACAGGAGAAATACCTAGTGTGGGGCAAAGTTTAAAAATAAATAAAAAAATACCTACAAGTAATTATTCAAAGTGGAAATCGAACTTGCGACATGCAGTGGAGCAGCCGATCGCTCAGCTACTGCGCCAACCGTGTCGTCATTTATCATATACCTACAAGTAGGTAGATTTTATTTACCAACAACCATCCGTAGATACTGCTACTAGCAAGTAATTGGGCAACACAAAGTGATGCCCGCGGCAGTACTTGAGGTAGAAAGACAGCCAGCTTTGTGGCACAAAGTAACAAAGCTTCGGCTTACCCCACGACTCACCCTTGACACCTTTGTAACTGTTCACTAATGCCCGATTCCTAAAACTTACCGACCGGTAAATGTAACCATAGCAACAAACAAATGCTTTCACTGTTAAATGTTAAAATATATTCTTACTTAAATAATAATAATTAAATTACAAACTATGTACAGCTAATATAAAAAAAGGAAGGTCATAGGCCACCAAAAACTCATCCGCATCGCTGTCAATGGGACATGGGCCCAGAAGGCTGGCAGCATTGCCACGTCGTATGGCAATGCTGATTCTTGATTAAATTTATTAATTTGATTCGCTGTAATTAAAGTTTATTTTTCAGTATACGGGTAGGTTTCTATCCATAATTTTTGCACACATTTCTTACATTTAAAATTGACACCAGAATTTTCGCAAATGACCAGTCAAGCATTCAAAGGTATTACGACTGGTAAGTTAAACTATCCGTTTTGCATATAGGAACCGAGCATTATTTGTTTATTGTTATGGTTGTAAAGTGATTGAAATAATGAACTACAAAAAGTGTAAAAAGACACATCACATCGTGTTGTGATGGCCCAGTGGTTAAGACATCCACCTCTCATGCATAAAGTTGCGGATTGGATATCGGGCAAATACCAATGTGACTTTTTCAATTCATAGGTACGTACTTTCTGAGTTTATCTTGAACATCTCTGACACCGGTAAAGAAATACATCGTGAGGAAGGACTTGTAATGAGTAGAAGTCTAAAACCGCTAATCTGTCTTGAGCAAGCGTAATGAACAATGCACATTGCTGTATACCTACTGCCCCTCAAATATTAGTAACATTTTAGCTTCTGCCATCGACTTCGTTCGCGTAGTTTTACTGCTCCGCTCCCGAGTGTCGTAGCGTGATGTTATATAGCCTGTAGCCTTCCTTGATAAAATAACTAACAAATACACAAAGAATATTTCAATTAAAACCAGTAGTTCTTGAGATTAGCGCGTTTAACCAAACAAACAAACTTTTCAGGTTTTTTTTTTTTATACCACTGTAGGTGGCAAACAGGCTAACGGACGCCTGATGTTAAGCGGTCACCGCTGCCTATGGGCACTTGCAACACCAGAGGCATCACTCGTGCGTTGCCGACCACGTAAAAACCTCAGCTTTATAATATTAGTATAGAGTGAGCCAAAATGTTTGCTAGAAAACTACTTTTTTTCATCTAATGTAGCGCGCCATGTGACGCACGCAAATGATTATGCTTACGGGTGCATGTAACAGTACGGCGGTCGTGGGGGTGTTCAAAGTTTAGTCGTAACGTTTAAAAGCTGTCGCGTAAAAAAGTCGAAGCTTTGACCTTCAAAGTCTCCTTAACCAGTAGGTGTTCAGTTAAAAAATGTCACAAATGCAACAAAATACCTACTTGTGTACTCATATACTGGTGTACCTTCTCATGTTAACAAAACCGAAGTATATACTAGCTCAGCTAAGTATATACTAGCTCTTGCCCGCGAATTTTTACGCGTGTATGTCGGTTATCGCGGGCGCAGACGAAGTCGCGAAATAAAAATAGTCTGATGTCCTTTCTTGGCATTCAAACATACCCCATACCAAATTTCATCAAAATCGGTTCGGTGGTTTTGGTCATGAAAGTGTAAGACAGACGGACAGAGTTTCTTTCGCATTTTTTTAATTACGAATTTAACATAACGCAAAGTTTTATTATTTTTCTCTTACTTTTAATTAGAAAGTAGAAATAATTATTAAAAACTGAAAGACTCGAAGATTTCAAACAACAGACACCACGCTCAAACATTGCCTTTTAATTCCTCCCTATGTCTGTCTGTCATTAGCGGCACAAAATATTGATTAAGTCCAGTTATTATCAACGGAGTTTTAATATGGTTTTATATTCATAAGTTTTTCAGTCGCATTTAAAACATTTACCAAATACTAAGAACTATTTCGAGAATCTTTAGTGTAAATGTTGTATTTGGTATTTTTTTGCTTACATCTCTTTCCAGTAGCGTGGAGTTCATACAACTCATTTCCTAATGACTTTCCTTTAAAACTGAACTGCCTCGTTAGCCTAGTGGTCCTATGCGCGATTGCTACGCTAGAGGTCCCAGGTTCGATTCCCAGGTGGAGCAAAAAGTGTTACTGGGTTTTTCTTTGAAATTCTCAGTAGCAGCTCGGAGTTTCGATTTGTGCCCGGTTAGCGGCAATAGGCTCGCCCCCTATTACATGGGACCTAAATATACCGGCGAACTGTGGGTGTGCATTGGTACACCTCTGCCTAACCCTTCTGGGAATACAGGCGTGATGGTATTTTTTTTTTTTTTTTTTTCCTTTGAAATGTCAAAACATAGCTACTCTGCAGCTATGCTGTCTAGTCTCATGATTCATGATCATGATTAAAAAAAATACTTCATCTGCCCCCTTACAACAATTGCCCCTCTGCCATTGTCTCTTCCAGCCATCATCTCAGTATTTACACTCTAACTAGCTTTCACGTTTATCCATTTCGGCCTTTAAACATACCTAAAAAAACTAAAGCATCCGAACATTTTCTGAACTTCGCCGAAGTATTCCTTCAGCGTCCTCCACATTCTCAGGATACGTCACACGCGCCGGTTACATACTCTCAACTGATATAGGCACTTGAGTACTTAGTGCGAGGTTTTATATGTAGGTAGATTAGGTACTCGATCGCGTGAATGTAAACTTCAGTTGAAGATGAAACAAATTGTTTATCTCTACATAGAATAAAACAAAGTCGGTTCCCGCTGTGCATCCCTCTGTACGCTTCGATCTTTTAAAGCAGTTATCATCAATAGATAGAGTGATTAAAAATTAAGGTGTACCCGTATAGAACATCACGCTACGTCCGACGGGAGCGGAGCAGTAACCAAAGACGTAACTTAACGAGGGCGAAATAAGCCACGCGGACAAATAGCGAGAAGTTCCTGTTAAACCATTGCGGTGACACGCGGGGTTTATGACTAGTTCTATTCCTGTATAATACAATATTTGGTATTCAATTTTACTGTTCAGAATGTTGCATACATAACTTCGTCGTCGTTTTGTAATCTGTCGTGAAACGCTCGCCCCTGATCAAACTAGTCAGCTATCATCGAGGTGGAAGCTAGTCATTAAGGTGGAAGCAGGGTTAGGCTTTTCAGAGGGGCCACTAAGAGCCGATGCCTGCCGGGGCTGCGGGTTGTTCAAAAGAGATACCGCGCCCCCGAAACGCAAAGGGCACAAGAAGGAACATGGATGGGTTTTAGTCAGTAAAAGTCTGACACTAAGGGGGCGGAGGAAGTCATTTGATGATTTTCCAACTTAAAAAAAAAAGGGTTAAGCTTTCCACATTGTCAAAATTCCTATTGCAGAATATACCGGGTTCACAATAGACCTGTCGTCAAGTCTACTTATGTCCGATTTCCACCAACCGGGCCGCGTCGGAGCGCATTTCACACTGTGCTTAAGAAAATTAAGGCTTCTACTTCATAGTTAAGGTTCATGTTTGCATAAATGTACCCCACGGCTTCAATAAAACCCATGTCCCAATAAATAAGTAATAAGTAAAACAATTGTCCCATATCACAGTTAAGTCTTGGTGATAAGCAGTGTTACTAATTTTATTAGCGCGTCCCCTCCGTGGGGCGAGTAGGACCCCTTATTTATGACGTGTGGTACAGCAATAATGACCCCATGATGCATAGAAGAGCAGTAAAGTTGTTTTATTTTGTGGACACTTTAGTTTTATTAAAGAACTAGCTTCCGCTCGCGACTTTATCCGCGTAAAATTTAAAATAGTATGCCACAGGAATCGTACAATTTTTCGGGATATGAAGTGTTCTATGTGATATTCCACACTACAATCTATCTCAGTGCCAAATTTCATCCAGATCCGTTCAGCCGTTTAAGTGTAAAGGGTAACAAACATCCATCCACCCAGGGCGGGGGAGTCATTTGATGATTTCCCATCTGTAAAAAAAACCCATCCATCCATCCTCACAAACTTTCGCATTTATAATAGGTATTAGTAAGACTTACAAACAAGGCGAAAAGCGGGAAATTGCTTGATGCGGAAAGAGCAGGACCGGTTATTGTGGCCATTTCTAGGCTCCCCTAGGCCTCCGGCTATATCCAGTGAACGTGGTTTGGCCCATATGATGATGATGATGATTTGTTTAAACACAGGCTGTTAATATGTGGGTAACTCTTTTCCGAAATCACATATTTTTTTTAAGTCAAAGTCAATGTCGTATTTGTAAAACAAAGATACAATAGGTTGTAAATTGAGTTTTTAGTATAGATCAATATGTTTTGTCGACAGCGCCGTACAAATACCAAAGTAGTTAAAAGAATTTAATTAATTAAATCAGACAAGTAGGTATCTGAAATAAATAAGACACACAACATTTTTAATACCTAGGAAGTATTAGGTATTATATTCATGTCAAAGTGTAGATTTTTATCTAAGATACCTAACCTATACTATAAAATCAATAAACAAGCTTGGCCGACTAATTAAAAAAAAAACTCGTCACTTTTGCGGAGGTAATTAATACCTGTACACTTATAAATAGAGTATATTTATTCAAAAATAAAAATTTCCAAAACGACGGAGTTCTGAAGTATCAAAAAAAAATACAACCGAATTGAGAACCTCTCCTTTTTTTAAGCTGGTTAAAAGTTGGCAAGTTATGTGCGGTATGCAAAATGCTATGTAATGCACTCTAGATTTGAGAAAGTATTTTCACTCGTGTGACAAATATTTCTTAGGAATACCTTTGACAAGGATTGCAAGAAAATTCGAAGCTACGCTTACAATGCTACACATTCTTCACGTGTTTCGTACGAACGAAGCAATGGACATAACTGTCTCGTTGCATCTCTGAACCTCATTGCATCCCTGTCCCATACGCGCGCCTCAAAGAGATGTCAGCAAATTTGGATGGGGCCACTGAGGGCCGATGCCTGCCGGGGCTGCGGGTTGTTCGAAAGAGATACCGCGCCCCCGGAACGCAAAGGGCACACGAAGGAACATAGATGGTTTTTAGTCAGTAAAAGTCTGACACTCCCTCCCGCCCAGGACGGGGGGGGTCATTTGATGATTTCCCATCTCTAAAAAAAAAAAAAAAAAGCCTAGTGGTCTTCAGTCGATTCAATATGTCTTGGGTTCGAATGGGTCATGATGCGTTTTTGTATAGACATGCATGTTATACATTATAGTTATCTAAATTATTATTGTACGCCCTATAAGGGTAGGACATAGCTGGTCCTAAAATGTTTAATTAACACCATATGTATTATGTACAACAACCTATGGTCCACAATAAAGAATATTTGATTTGATTTAAATCCCAGGTCGATCAAAAAGTAACACTACGTTTTTCTATGAAATTCTCAGTAGCAGCTCGGAGTAAGGATTTATGCCCTATTAATTGCAATAAGCTTGCCACCTATTATACATGGGATCTAAACATACCGGCGAACTGTGGGTGTACATTGGTACACCTCTGCCTAACCCTTCGGGGAATACAAGCGTGGTGAAATCAAAGGACACGAAAAAAAGAACGTCTCAAACAAAAACACTTTCAATTTCTTCTCTCCTAGAAAACTCTCACTCGCAACCTCAAACAAAACTCAGTT
This sequence comes from Caradrina clavipalpis, assembly GCA_932526535.1. Classification (NCBI taxonomy): domain Eukaryota; kingdom Metazoa; phylum Arthropoda; class Insecta; order Lepidoptera; family Noctuidae; genus Caradrina; species Caradrina clavipalpis. The sequence continues at coordinate 8,822,338 of OW052105.1, forward strand.
TTCATGATACTCGCGTCATCTCCCAAAGTTTCGCACAAATTGACTTCAAGAGAACATTTATGAAGTCGTCACGCACGCTTCTTGGTTTAAACTCCCATATAACTTGCATATAACATAACATATCACCTACATTCTCTATAAGATCATGGGTTCCCCGAACCACGAGAAAAGCACAAGGTCAAAGGCCTCACACGAACAAATCCATTACGGGACGAAAACTAAATAAAACGTACTGCGGTGTTATTCTGTAAAACCCTCCTTCCGTGAAGTGAGCGTGTGGCGACCTGTCAATCCCTAGAATCGTATAGTGATAGCCCAGTTTTAGCTCACTTCACCTTCACTGAGCGAGATTTCTTACAGAATAAGCCGGCTGAATAAAGGGAGGTGGCGAGCCCCGTGATAAAACACTGAGTAAGGGAGACAGATAAACGCATCTCTAAGTAAAGAAAGAAAGGGATGAAGGCCAGCCTGGACTCTCAAGATAAGGCAAAGAAAAATGTCGCGAGATATTTATTCGCGGGGTCCCATGAATAGATGGTTATTACGGGTTCGGTAGCAGTAAATTAGTGAGATGTATGGTGGCCGTGTTGAATATTTATTTATTGGACACGTAAGTTATTGTCCTCGCCTTTTGGGGGAATTGTCGGTTATTTAGTGTGGTCATTTATTGAATTATTTTTTGGGATTGCGTACTTTAAGAAGGAATAAAACTACATATATAGTATTTAACAAATCTAAATTACATATTAAATTCTCAGTAGCAGCTCGGAGTTTGGATTTGTGCCCGGTTAGTGGCAATAGGCTCGCCCCCTATTACATGGGACCTAAATATACCGGCGAACTGTGGGTATACATTGGTACACCTCTGCCTGACCCTTCGGGGAATACAGGCGTGACGGTATTTTTTTTTATATTTATCATATTTAACTCATGTAACACCTTTTATACCATGTTCTATGCAAATAAATAAATCTATCTATCCATCTACTATATGCTTTTTGAAACTCCATACTAATATTATAAATGCGAAAGTAATTGTCTGTCTGTCTGTCTGTTACGCTTTCAAGGCTAAACCACTGAACCGATTTTAATTAAATTTGGCACGGGGTAACTTTGAACCCCAAGAAGGGACATACTTCCTCTTATTCCTTGAATGCATCCGCGATAACCGATATTCAAGCGGATGAAGTCGCGGGAAAAAGCTAGTCTATCATTTTATGATTGAAAATTTATTTGAACTTTTGATCGTGGGTCAATGTCCTAGGCGCGCTAAATGAATACTTACCTAAGTATTCCGTTACAAGAAAAATAGATGAAAGTAATGTAAGATTCATCTTTAAAATTATCACGTATTTTGCTTCTAGTTTCTTCAAAATTGACTGGTTTATTAAATGATGAAATTTAATATACCTATTACTGAAAATTTTGCAATCTGAACCTTAACCAATGGTCATACGAATGTACTTCCTCATGGGAGTTATTCTACTTTCCCAAATTTTCTCAAGATATTCTTGTTAGTAAGAGGGTAGGCAGAACCCAACCCCGTCGGACATAGACATTGAATACATACTATCTGATTTACATACATTCCCTTGTTTGTCGGCTGAAGACGAAGCGAACTTGGGACGACGCATTTTTTCCGTGTGCTTATTATTCTGCTCTTTTGTTATGATCACTGAAAGTTGTCTTACTTAAGGTGGTTTCCTTCAATGTAAACTATACATATTTGATGAAAATATGATGACTTCCAGCTAATATAATTACTAAAGCTACATTGGTTATAAAAAATGGTAGGTAATTAAATAAATAGAGGGTGTAAGGCACTTACAGAAGCCGAAAGTTTCATATTGTTCCTATTATTGGAATATATAGTTTATTTGTGACCATACCAGGGAACCGGCTTGAGGTTATGAAGATATTGGAGGTCTGTAGGATGCATGCAAAAGTATTTTTTGCGAGTATTATATTGCGCACTACCATGAACCACTGTTTATGAAAAATGGGTGAAACGTCACTACATTTTACCCAAAAATAAAAATCGTTTCTCGGCAAAAATGTTTCCTCAAAGTGACTTAGTTTGACGGCCAGTACGCGTAATTAACGGCTATCTATGTCATGTATCTTTTTACACCGCATATTTGAAAGATGGTATAATATTCAAGCCAATTCCATCTTCAGACAGTACCTCAATACACCTAATTCCTCATCACTTTCATCACAAGAAAACCCGACTCCAAATATCCTACAACCAAATCTTCAAATACACACTCACTCCATAATCTTCGCAAATGAATTCACTACACAACAAAACAGAACCACTCGTACATCTCAAAGATATTTTAACCCTAAGATGGCGAACCAAAATAGAAGGGTTATATGTACTAGGCTGTATGTAAGCTTGTATGTGCGCGTCAGATCAAAGGGTTTGCGCGCCGCGCTTTGAACACGCCGACATACCACGGCCGAGCATACGGAGGCTATGTATGTAGTATATAAGCGTGTCTTGATACCATTTGATATTTAGAGATTATTAATTTAAATTATGTGTTTGTTTACTGTTTGTGGGGGGGATGTTAAGTTTAGGTTAAATGTTATGTATAAGTGCTTAATTTGCAGTTTTATTAGTTAGGAAGTACATTTTTTTTTTGTCCTTTCCTTGAATTAAGTATGGATCATTTTGTAGTTTCTCTGATTATGAAGCTTTTCACTACTTTGTCGTAAAACAAAAAATAACATGAACATTATAATCACTGTATACATGCTGTGAAAAGTAATGACTTAACAGATAAACTAATATTGTAGTCGAATTCGATTGTTTTTAAAATTGGAAAGACCCATTTCACACTTAATAATTGTTTAGTTTGAAGGCTTTTATTTCAATGGGTGTGATATTTATTGTTCTTGATAGGTAGACAGGCGATTTCAGGCTTATTTTCAATACAAGTCCAGATTTGCTCACGATGTTTTCCTTCACCGATTTCCAAGATTAACTTAGAAAGTGCATATTATGAAATTGATCACTTTAATAGATCTTTGCCCATGCTTGGATGCGAATCCACAGCCTTGTATATCAGAGGTGGCCTCGACCACTGGGCCATTACGACATTAAAGCAAATTACTTAAACACCATAAAAAACTTATAACAAAATTGTAATAAACATTCCATCACCGCAATGCAACAGATACATTCAATTTTCACCATACGTTCCTAATCTGTTAAAAACCCACAAAGCAAGGTACAGTAACAGATACACAACCCAACAACCAAATCCGCAGATTAGCGCACATGAGACGACCACAGACGGATAGATCCCGAGACGACCCTCCGTGGGACTGTGGGACTGTACCCAGGACCGGCAAAATAGCAATTAAATTCGCCTTCATTACACAACCCTTCTGTGAACACCATACGGGGTATAAGGGTGCGATGCTTGAATATTACGTTAGTGATTAGAAATATACTACTAAACGGTGATAAACAATATGAATAATAAAATAAATAGGTTTATTTAATTCATATTTATAAAAATATTTACAGACTTAAAATAAGATAATATAAAAAACTACGTCAAATAAAAACGTACTACGTAATCAACGTTGATACTTTTTAGATTTGTTAATGGTTGAAGATGAAAATACCTACTCAAAATTAAAATGGAACAGTTTTGGATTCTGGACAAAAGCTTTTCATGTGTTTGGAACCGACTGTGTTGGTTGGTGCCTGACCTGCACTTCTATTCTATAAAAAATCTCTTTCGATGAACTTAGGTGATAAAAGCTTGAAGTGAACTGTCATTCAACCATTACTAGGGATTGACAGCTCATGCCAAACTGCCGATTTTAACTCACGTCGCTCTTTACTTTGAAAATAGAACATGACGTAAACCTACAAAAATAACGCAGCTCACACATGTACCCCATATCTAGCCCTACATAGGTACCTAGCCTACAGGCGTCCCCCAAAACACAGTACAAATCCCCACTAATTACGTAAGCACGCACCGTGGCTCCGCGAACGTCCCGCACAAAGGGTTCCGCACAACGCCAATAACGCATGAAACAGGATTAAAACATGTAAACGCCAAAGGGTTCTGCGCCCGTTTGTGTGTAATTATACATGTTAATTTACAGTTGCGTACTTTGAACGTAATGTGGAGTAGGTATAGGGAAGTATGGGGGAGGTATAGATCGGTATAGGTTCGTTTAGGATGGTGTAGCCTTCGTTTTTAGGGTTTTGCGCTCGGATAAGCGTAAACCTCCATGGGTTTGTTTTGTGGCAGTTGAAACGTAAACGGTTTGAAGAATGCTATGCGAATTATGGATGTGGTAAATACGTTGGGTATTAAATTTTGCAAAATGAATTTGAAGTATGTAATCAGGATTGTGTATAACTTGATTGAAAAGGGTGTCCGTGGGGTTTTTTTTCTGGTTTTCCTCTATAGAGATATTTTGTTACATATGTTTTGGAACGGGCAAGAACGACTTTCTGACTCTTTGGCAGTTTAAAAGTGATTGTAAATGGTTCACAAATGTTGGTGGTTGGTGGTTGAGTGGTTGTAATGGTACTGCCTCACTGGCCTCGTGGTCCTGAGCGCGACTGCTACGCTAGAGGTCCTGGGTTCGATTCCCGGGTCGAGCAAAAAGTGTTATTGGGTTTTTCTATGAAATTCTCAGTAGCAGCTCAGAGTTTGGATTTGTGCCCGGTTAATGGCAATAGGCTCGCCCCCTATTACATGGGACCTAAATATACCGGCGAACTGTGGGTGTACATTGGTACACCTCTGCCTAACCCTTCGGGGAATACAGGCGTGATGGATGGTGTAAATGGTTTAAAAATAAATGCTTTGATTTACTACTGCTTTGGTTTTGGTAGGTATAAAAAAATAAACACCTTAAGCACCTTAACCTTTCCTTTGCTACAAGAAATTGAAGAAATGTTGAATATGTTTGATGATTAGACTATAGAACAGTTTCATTTTATCGTAGGTTGGTTCATTTTAGGGAAACAAAATACAATTATTTCACTTAAACAGTTGCAATTTCGTGAATATTTGTTAAATAAAGTTCGATTATCAAACGATATTGTTATTGTTTTTGTTGTTCGATGGTGTTGTTGTTGATTGTCGATTCCAAAATAGATTTAAGTGGAGATTAGTACAAAATAAAGATCTATGCTCAAACTTAAATTAACTCTGACATATGTATCCATCGTCTTTTGACCCAGAATGTTCTTCTGTCTCCAAATGTATGTAATATGTTAATCGTCTAAATGTTAAACATCATTCGAAATGCAGTTAAGAAAGGGTGTAAAGTGCTTACCTGTTTCTTACTTGATTATGGCGATAAATTGCAGTTAATGAAATTGTAGTAGTGAATAGTAAATTGAAGTGGGTATGCTTGGTAACCAGCACGGCTATAGCATAGATGATAGACAAGTTACATGGGAAAAGATCAGGAAGATAATGATGATTGATAATATGGTTACAAAAGTGATGTAGCTGACACATTATTGTCTTCTTAACGAATCGATGGAAAATATAGAATAAGCAATATAATTTTGTTAGTCGACTGTTTGGCCCTGAGGAGGGGAGAGCTTTTCGCCATCGTGGTGAAAAGATTAGCCAATCGACAGGTGGCGATTGCCCAGAGTACGCCGGACGTAACCGTCACATATTATTGCAAGTTGAGATGTCAATGACACCAGCCCTATGTCACTTTAGCATGGCTGAAATTTTGAAGATAGATAGAGAAATATAAAGTTTAGAAGGTATGTGTACCTAAGCGTCTTGCTAGATTCCATATCAGGCCATTTTAAGGTATCAGTTGCAAAAGGTACGACAAATGTGACGACTGGTTTTATATTATGTTTTTAGTGTTCAAATCCACACATCTTACGGCTCACAGAAAATTTCTGGTAAAACATGTATACAATTCAAACATAGGCACAGGCATAGGCATAGGCTCGCCCCCTATTACATGGGACCAAAATATACCGGCGAACTGTGGGTGTACATTGGTATACCTCTGCCTAACCCTTCGGGGAATACAGGCGTGATGGTGATGGTAATTCAAACATCTACGTTGAATATCTTCTGTACTTTATACCCAGCCTAAAAATAGCCCTACATTGAAAGTAACAAATAAGCTAACTATAAAATAAAATAGCTAAATATAAAAATAGCTTCTTAACTACATATGCCTTTATCGATATATTCTCATAATATGAACCATGATAAAATGATGTAGGTTTAGCGACTGCCTCGTTAGCCTTGTGGTTCTAAGCGCGACTACTACAGGTCTTCGGTTTGATTCCCAGGTGGAGCAGAGTGTCACTGGCTTTGGGTTTTTCTATGAAATTCTCAGAGATATGATTTGCACCTGATTAATGCCAATATGCTCTCCCCATATAACATGGGACCTAAACATACCAGTGAACTGTGGGTGTATATTGCTACACCTCTGCCTAACCCTTTGGGTAATACAGGCGTGATGGTATGTTATGTGTATTTAGCGACGGTAGGATCCTCGACCATTAGACTACAATCAAATTTCGAATACAAACCCAACTCTAGTACCTACACATTCGCAAATAAATACTACTAAAGACACCTGTCTTTCCAGCCAGATAGCTCCACACAAACATAAAACCGCAGCTTTCATACCCAGACCTCATTACTGTGGAAACAATGGATAAAAAAAAGATATAATAAATAAAAAGCCGAGGGGCGGGGGCGACACTGCGCCGCCCACAGCCACACCCACACAAACACAACATATAATTATTATTGTGTGAACGCGATGCGGTTCCATACATACACATACATCACATACAATTATGTATGTAGTTATGATATGTTTGTAGCGGATCGGGATTTACAGGGAAACGGGTTTAAGATGTAAGCAGCGTTGTAAGGTGACTGGTTTCAGGGGATTTTGTGGACAAGGAAATATGAGATTTACACTAAAATAAAGTACTAAAACAGGTTGAAAATGAATAAAGTAATTGTGAAATTCAGGTACTAAACTATTATCGGGGTGTAACAAGACAAATTACATAGCCGTTAGCTACGATAGCCCATCAAGCTAAGTAAGGTAGAGCAAAACTTATTGCTGGAAAGCGACATTTTGGTGTGTAACGTGGAATGTAATGCACGCAATGCATTATGCCTATGAGTGCATGCAGCAGTACAAGGACCGTGGGAACCGTGTTTTCGAAAAAACGTAAAAAATTTGAACTTTGGCCTTCAATATCTCCGTGATTAAAAGGTTCCCCGAATTAAAAAGTGATGAGACAGACAACACGTTACCTTTGCCTCCGTTAAGAGTACTTTTACACCTGTTATTCGGCAACTTCATTTTCTCTTATTTCTTTTTTATTCTTTGCCTACACTGCCTACAGTGTCACAATTCCTTCGTAATCCTAAACCTTTTTTTCGTAAACACTGAAAAGCAAAATCCTTCTCTAATTAGGAACCTCAAAAAATCTTTGTACGCCATAGCAAGACAAGTCGGCCATTTTAAACCTAACCATAAACTTGTGAATACTCATGTGTTACAAATAAATAACATATCTTTCATCTGTTTATCTTTAAAACCTCAAATTAACACATGTAAGCATTCCATTTTAAAAATCGTAGTTAAATCTAAAGTGAATGTCCTGAATCCTGATGATATATTAATTTTAATAAACACTTAATTCAATATTCCATCGTACCGTATCGATGTCGGTTTCACCTGTGCGCACTCGAGCGTCGCGAGCCCTTTTCCCGCCGTTTTCCGACAAAATGGCCGCCACGTGACTAGACTGGCGAAACGTCCTTATTCATTCATAGCCTTTATAGACGAGCACCGTAAATATTATGTGCTTTTAAATTTAATTGTGGGGGTCTTTTAAACATTCACTTATGCACCTGTGAATTTATATTTCTTGATACTTTTTGATGTAGTTGCCAATTTTATTAAACGATTTTCTTATTTAGTTTGGTTTGTAAATTACCACGAACGTGGATAAGGCGAAAGGAGTTTGTAAGGATCGTAGCAGGTGGCGTTCTGTAGTTTCTGCCTACCCCCATAGGCAAAAGGCGTGAGTTTACGTACCTATGCAAAAAGTTGTATTTTTTTTTCTAATTCCAGTTTTATCATATTATTTTGACCAATTCAATGAATTTGGTCAGAGTTTATTATTTTTTATTAGCCTATCCTGTTTCACATCTGGGTAGAGGCCTTCCTCCTTGATTCTTCTGGCGATTCCACGCTCCCTCTTTCCAGTGCTGAAGGAATTCATTCAATTCGTCCCGCTATCTCCTTTGTGGCCTGTTACGACCCCGTCTAATTATACGTACATATTCTTTTTAAAGTTATCTACTTTATAACCCAATTTTTTGAAGCCACACAAACCCATTGTCTCAGCTACAATTCACAGATTTCTAATTTAAGTAAATGCACCCTAATTTAACTGCATAATGAATATATTCTGAATATAAAACACACCTAAGTACAAAAACAAAGTCAAAAAATCTTCTCCTTACAGATTAATTTGAACATCCAATGGCCATTTAGCTTTTTAAAGAAACGCTCTCTGAAAACGTTAAAAAGCGATTAGCATTTTCGTCCAGTCCTTTTTATGTTTTTTAACCAACAGCTAATGTTAGACATACCTACTTTTTCTTTCTGTATTCCAGTTGAAAGGACTTACGAGTTACATGCTCTGTTCCGGATCATTGAAAGTTCAAGGTTTAGTTATTCGAGACGGTAACATGTTACCATGAATTCATAAAGACATTGTATTTATGAATGAACTATACTTTTAATACATATTTTTTTGTTGTCTCTGAAAGATCCACAACAGTCAACACCACGCTTTTATTCTCCGAAGGGTTAAGCAGATGTGTACCAATGTACACCGTACACCCACAGTACGCCGGTATGTTTAGGTCCCATGTAATAGAGGGCCAAGCGTATTGCCTAAACAGTCAAATAAAAAAGAATACTCAAAAATAAAAATACATACTCCAAAATATCACCTACAGAAATCACGCCAAAATGGCGGTAGGTAGGACTAACCCACATTCCTTAATTACATTAAAACAAATGGAATTCCAAAAGCAAAACGTAATCAAGTAAATGAGCAACTACAATAGTATCTATTTATCTAAATACCGGAGGAAGCCTCCACGCAGGCACGGGGGAATCGCGAATGAAATACATGTCATAGACGACATTTTTGCGATAAGGCAACACTGCGCCCGTTTTGTTTATGGTTAGGGCCGCCATCTTGCACGTCACGGCGGGAAATAGGGTAGCCATGTATTGTTCGTTTTATTTGTCTATGGAAATGGAAATATTTTTTCTTTTTATGGTTTTTCTTGGCTGTAATGGCATTTGATATGTTTTATTCAATTTTAGAAACTTACTCAGCAGTTCTAGCTGAAAAATGCATACGTTTTAGATGCTAAAAAAAATAGAAAACAATGTCTCTAGAAAACTGTACAGACTAGGTTCCTTTAATAAACATATACGTTTTCAATACTGATACAGCATCAGTGTACCTAATATTACTAGCACTTACCTCAACTAGTTGCTTACAAAATCTTCTCATATTTACGTACTTTCTGTTTAAAGAAATGAAAAAAGTGCTTAATGCTAAAACATCAATCTCACCAAATAATACAACTGAACCACAACAAAACCCCAACACGAACTGCGTCATACATCCACAAAAACTAATTCAACATACGAGAAACATTCCCATTTGGTGGGGACATTAATTCGCGTTACATCTCGCTCCCCGTAGACATTGAGTGACAGTAAATAGAGACATAGCATGTCTATTATCTGATACCGATCTACACATACAGACTTCATGAAACATTAATGTCCCACAATCCTGACAGATGGGCTTCTGATACACGCACGTTTTACCCCCCTTTCGAGGGATTTTCGACGTTACGCCACCGTGATAAGGGTGTGGGAGAAGTTTTTGAGTGGAGAGGTATGCTGTTGTCGTATTTCGAGGTGTCATGTTCGTTGCGGTCGAGAAATGAGCAGCGCGATGAGTGTTGTGATGGTAGAGAGAATAGTTATGGATGCATTTATTTGTTTTTTTTTAAATCGAATGCGTTTTTGGGATTTAGTACAAGGAGGGTACCAACAGGACCCTATTACGCCTTCGTTGTCCGCCCGCCTGTATATCAGCGGGAACCCATAGGGCTCACATGAATCGTAATAAGTAGGAAGTTGAAATTTTCATAGAGTAATCACAAATGATAAATAAACGATACACCGCAAGAAGACGCTGGATACAGACCCCATCCAACCGGTCCTATTGGAAATCTGTGGGCGAGGCCTATGTCCAGCGGTGGACGTCCTGCGGCTGATATGATGATGAAGAACAAATTATAAAAATAAAATAAGGTTAAAACTTAAAGGGATTCCCCAAATATGAAATGTGATTTTTTCAAGTAGTGTTAAATATGGTACGGTGTATGAGATCGACTATACTTGGCCAGTTTTCCTTTCAAAGGTCCAATAACCGTTGGACGTCGAGTAGAGGGACGTACTAATCAAACTCGACAAGAGACATCCCTAAACGAACTAAAAAGCTAGACAATGATTTATTCAAAGCAATGTTATGTAAATGTTGTGAGTTTTCCTCATTCCGAGTACAAAGGTAACGTCCACGCTTTTGAAATATTCATAAATTCATTATTTTGTTGTACTTTTACAAACAGATGCCTCTAAAGCTTCGTCTCTTTTACATTCTGTATTTAGATTACTTTTTGTCCGTTACTATGTCAATTTTGTGTAAGTAAAACTTTACACCGCTTACTTCATCATCATCATCATCCTATTAGGCGATCGACGTCCACTGCTGGACATAGGCTTCCCCTAAAGATAGCCACAAGAACCGGTCCTGCACTTAGTTAAAGCATCATAAGGGCCTCCACGCACGAACAACTTTTTGTAGGACGTGTGTGTTAGTAAATTAGAATTCAAATGTTCACCGACAAAAAAATCGGTCGTCGATTATCTGACGTAAGAGCAGCGTAATGAAAATGAAATTCATATATATTTAGACCACAAAAGTCCTCGTTACATCTTATTAAATTAGTAACTTAATTTGTGAAATAAGACTTGATACTGTATTGATACTTTTACAAGTATCAAGAAAGTAGACTTTAGTAAACAAATAAAGAGTGGAGTAGGGATTCAATCCTACAAATTCGAATGTAAACTTTAACAATTTATCGGTTTACCGAAAATTTTAAATCTATTACTTCAACGACTTCAAAAAGGAGGAGGTTATCAATTCGGATGTTTATATTCTTTTATGTATTTTCGGGCATAACTCCATCATTTATAGACGGATTTTTAAAATTCTTTTTTTATTCGAAAGAAGCATAATTTTAAATGGTCCCATAGAAAACTTATCAAAATCGGTTTAGTAGTTTAGTTTTTAAACCTAGTTTTAGCAAAATAACATGCAGAAAATAAAACAAAACACCGTTCGCCGCTGATCGTGAAAACATGCGCAAATCTAAACACACACATGCCTAGTTGTGTCGCGGGCCATGCTGTAAAAACACTCGAGCCGCTGCGAGGGCCCTTACTGTGAGAACTCACACTCGTTCGTACTTCACTGCTCACTCTCTCGAGTCAAAATTGCGATAAAGTTTATCGTTTAGTATGTAAAAGTAAATCATTTTTGATTGAGTAACTGACTACATAAATAAAAAACAAACCTTAATAAAAAAGAGAAACTAAATCTATAAGGCATCAAAGAAATTAAATAAAATTAGAATAAGGTGCGAGTGTCAGAAAAAACATCATTAAAAAAAAAGTATATTTTTTTTTTTCGATTACTCCTAATATAATGAGATGTTATACTATACAATGGCCAATTTACACAAAATAAGATATTATCATTCGCAAAATAAGTATTGACATTCCATCAATCAACGAATCGCTTTTTGGAAAGAACTATCAGGGTATTATTTTACGGAGTATCTTGCTACGGCGTAGCACTGTCTACGAATTTTGCTACGATTGCTACGAAAGTTGTAGATACTTTGAAAAGGTGAAAATTGATCTGTTTTCTGAATTTTTCTTTTGTTTTATTTAATATATTTTATTACGTTTTGGTTTTGAGTACTATAGAAAAGATGTCAAAAGTATCATAATTAACTATAGTGTATCTTAGCTAAATATTTTTTCTTTATTTCAATTTATTCCTCCAAACCCAAAATTAACTTACGCAGATACAATTTCAAAATTAATCTCAAAGAGAATCTGAACTAGACAGGTCTGACATGACATCAAACAGCTCCAAGATAACTTTACATTATAAACCTGCAAATTCACCTAAAATAATTTCCATTCCATTCAACTAACTTACAACTTAAAGCAAGCCTTTCACGATAAGAATTGAAAATTCAACTCGTTTCTAATTCATTAAAATTTATACTCTGTTATCTCCAGGTGTGACCCTTGCCAAACTAAAGTGCACCTTGTCAGAACGAGCTCCATTATTGGGCATACATTTTTAAGCTGTGATAACACTATCACTGCTGGGTTACGTGGTAGGCCGGGCCACGTTATCGTCAGTTTCTGCATGAACGCGCCCGTTACGGCCCCCCTTGTCCCCCCACCGGGACCCCCCACCCCACCGACCCCCCAGCTATCCCGGTAGACGGCAACGCGGAGATTTTGACACTTGAACATAATTTATTCGATCCTAAAATAGTTTATGTTATCTAGACTGGCGATATCTCGGGATTTAGGTGTCTGTAAACTTTGTGAGTGGTGTTTGTTTGTAATTATTGGCGGTTAATGTTTATATGTTGTACGTGTGCTGTGGTAGGGTTAACTGGTTTGGAAGTTGATGGTGAAGTGGCTGTCTTGCTGTCTCTTAGTTTCGTACTTTTGTGATCCGAGCGTTTTAAAAAATTTACTGTAGTTATTTGCTTACTATTTTGTTTTAATTTTGAAGTTGCGTTTTCTGATTTATTCACTCTAAAATAACAATATTTAATCAATTTTCGATTTTATTGTCAGTTTAAAATTTTCATTATTTTCTACATCTATGCAAGTACATTTTGATCCCTTGTAGTAAGTACGGTAGGCATGCTTGTTTGATCATACTTGGACAAAGCTAAACTTTTTATTAAGATGTTTGACCGACATTATATAAAGCCGATACCCGAGTAAGACAATTCACTATTCATGACATTGAGCTTCTGATCGCAACTTCACCTGTATAGACTTCAAAATTAATCTAAAACCTTAAATTAGCTAACAGAAAAATTATCCTAAACAGCTTAGCCGTTTAAGCGTGTAAGAGTAACAAACATACATCCATGCTATACTAGGAGAATATAATTATTATCAAATATTCACATTTTGACCATTCTTCTTTTCTTTCTTCACTATAGCATTTTTTTTACAAAAATATTGTTTGCTTTGACGTCAAAGTTCTTTCGTCCTTCTATTGAGAAGACCCCCCAATGCGGACGCTGCCTAACGGATTACCTTCTGAAGGGGGGCATTACAAGACATCGCGATATCTCATTGATAAATTATATCTAGATTTAAGATGTTCGGTTTATTGTTGATGCTTGTATTATGGGAATCAGTAGGTATGTTAGATGACTGAGTAAACATGGGGGGGGGGAGGTTTCTCATTAAGATGGTTGAGTTTTATTAGGTAGGTAGGCTTTTAATACATAATGTATAAGATGCTGTTCGATAGACATAGCAACAGATCACTTTTTATGGATTTAAATTTTCACAATGACTTTAGAATAAATGAATATTCTTAAGAAAGGTCGGGTGCGCATTACTCGTAACCGGTGGGTTTGTATAACTTTGTATAACTAGATGTTCTGATTTATGAACGTGAACGAGGCGAAAAGAGTATGTAAGGATCGTAGCAGGTAGCGTTCTGTAGTTTCTGCCTGGCTTAATTTCGAAGTCTGACTTTGTCGACGCAAACAAAGTCGCGGAGTTATCATATACTAAGTCATTTAGGTGTAGACACGAACATTAAATTAAATTCCTATTACATCTAATCTACCTATATAAGTACTTACTAACACCCAAAACCCACGGCTAAACCTCAAACACAAACAGTTATTATTCAAACTTTTAATCTCGACTTTCATAATTGAATCCCACAACACTCCCGAAGTAGCAGGATAACGTAAATTTACGACTAAGCAGATCGAGATTAACATCGTAACTGGAATAAATCCGCGGTATCGGGCCTGTTTGCCGAGTTAAACCCTCACTTGTTCACTTCGCGGCCATAACTTTGAGTCTTCGTCGGTTGGTTACCAAGCAGGAGTTCTAAGAAACTTGTAATTCCTGTAAACGGTGTAATTTAGATGTTTGGAAGGATTTTGGAAGGTATTGTTTAAGGATTGTTGGGTATTAATAACTGTGGGAGATTGAAATAGAATTTTGGAAGTTAGTTTGGTTATACACGTTTGAAACGAAAATGGGGAAGGAAGAAATGCTGGCTTATTATTATCCTCTTGCAGTCCCGTATCATACAGAGAAGGCAAGAGGATTGATCACCACGTTTGTCAAGACGGATTGGCAATTCCAGACTTTTATTTGATTACTAGCTTTTACCCGCGACTTTATCGGCTTGATTTTTTTTACGGATCCCTAACTTTAACAATAATAAAATAAAGCCACAAGGATAATTCTTATAAATAAAAAAAACAAAAAAAAAACACAATCAGACCAGTAGTTCCGGAGGGCTTTCTAATAAAAAACGAAGTCTTCAATTTTATAATATTTGTATAGAGAAACCCAGGTTTCCTCACAATATTTTCTATCTTTTTTATCATCACATTTCATTGTCCACAGACGAGGAACCACTAGAAGGTCTGGAAGGTCTACATTCAGATGAGACGGGGTCTGGAGACAACTCCAACGCGGGATCCAGTGGAGCTGACGATGACGCCGCGCGACTCCGACTCAAACGCAAGCTACAGAGGAACAGAACCAGCTTCACCAACGAGCAGATTGATAGCTTGGAAAGAGGTCAGTATATCTATAGTTATACTAGCCTGTTATTGTCCTACAGCAGGGCAAAAGCCTTTTTCTCATGCAGAAAAGGAACTAACATTGATCACTATGCTTTCACCAAGTGGATTTCCAAATCAAACCTAACCATGGTTTCTAACGAACTTTTATTTTCCAATTTTGTGGGGACTTCATCTCTGACCGCCTCCGCCATAGGGAAGGCGGAGGGGTGTGCCGGGCTCTTACAGACTAAAACCCTACGGTGTTTCTCCAACTACCCTGTGGCCGGAGCACAGGAGTCGCTTATAGCATTCTTTCACACTCCAGGCTACTCCCAGATTATAGCCCAATCGGGGAACCCATATTCCAGTAGTTACGGAATTCCGCTCTTCAGCTATAGTTACCTACGACCTATAGTTACATATGACCATTTTCAACCTTACAGAATTCGAGAGAACCCACTATCCAGATGTTTTTGCCCGCGAGAGACTTGCTGCTAAAATAGGCTTGCCTGAAGCTAGAATACAGGTGAGTGAATTATAACACAACTTGCTATACCTATTCTCCACGGAGTCACCCGTTAAGTTAATACTTTATGTATAAACCTTCCTCTTGAATCACTCTATCTATTGATGAAAGACGCATTAAAATGCGTTGCGTAGTTCATCTAAGCGTACAGAGGGACAGCAACTTTATAACTTCCAAGGCACCAAGGCTGCTCCACCGCAGGCCCGCGGATGAATTTTAAATGGCCCGCTTAAGCAAGTTTTAAAAATTCCGCTGACAAAGTGTTCTTCATCCTTTTTTTAAATAACTATTAAATTTCATAATACCTTTGATTTGCACAAGTCCCAAAAGTAACTAAAATATGAATCGTTAGTGGCCCGCTGAAAATTTTTAAACCGACCGTTTGGCCCGACTCTAAAAAAAGTTGAGCACCCTTGCTCTATATTATGTAGAGTTATTAACGCTATAGATACTTACATATCCTTACATTCTTGTTGTAGTTGGGCCGATATCAATAATAACATCAAATGTACATCTAGTAGGTTACTCTAGGTACGTAATTACGCCTTTGTATGCCTGCTATGTGTCCAGTTGACTGATTTGATTTGATAATGTGAGTGCAAATATATTAAGTAGGGTAGGTAGGTACATATGTATTGTAATATCTACAGGCTTTAATTAATAGGTATGTAGGTAATTTGAAAACTGTTTGTTGCCTTGAAAAAACCCTTAAAATGTGAGAAGAAAGATGTCAAGTCTGTTTTATAACTATCGACTTCCATGACCTGTTGTACCTGCTTAGGTACACACGGCAAAGGAGATAAGTAACCAGCCACGCACACTTGCTGTGTGTACAGTCTGTTGTCAACATTATCTGACCCACCCTAAACACAACCAAAATTGGACCCTCTGCCTATGATAATAAGGTTTAATTTCAATTTATCGATGAATACAGACACGCATAAACCCACCCAACGTTGTCGGAGCCACTGGCATTATAATTATCATTTTGTTAAGCTATTTTAATCATTATCTCGTTGACATTAAAGTTAAAAACCTTTTAAGTCACCTTACATAATTAGAACCCAATCTTGAATTTCGTGGAGTCTTAACAAGTTCTTGTGGCTTGGCGGTTTGATGTTGGATTGGCGAGGAACAACTTGTGGGTTCGAAAACACAGTCCACCTGTTATCAGTTTCTTTTTTAATTTGATTTCATTTCTACAAAATTGTTTGCATTATTAAAGAACGGCCAATTTATGATTTACGCCTAATAACTTATCTTGTAAACAGGTGGGTAAATTAAAAAAGTTTAAGTTCACATATATTTGCTTCGTGAGGTAGATAATAAATTCGTCTACTTAAGTGACAAAAGTTACACTACGCCTATTAGCATTGACTGTGCACACACATTTGTAAATCGTTTCGCATAACTCGTTAAGTATTTTTAAGCAATTTGGTGTAAAAAAGCATCATGTCGCAGCTTAATGACTATACCAAACATAAAATCATATTTTTACATGAGCAGAATCTTGGAATTAGGGAGATTGGTCGTCGTCTTAATATAGCAGTAAGTGTTTTTTTTTATACCTATTTTATTTAATTGATTGTGATTAATGAACGCGTAGTTGGCTATTTTACTATTACATTCACTCCTTACAAGTTACATAAACGGTTCCAAAAAAGTTTTTTTTTTTGTTTTAGAGAAATACGACTGTAGCTAAGACGTTATGGAGACAAAGTAAATATTCAGCGGATTCGTCCAGGGGCAAAAAACATCAAGTATAGTCCCGAATGCGATTGCCCATTAGTGTAACCGCAATAAAACACCATATTTCAGTGGAAACAGTGAGAAGGCATTTACACGCTGCTGGAATAAGGAATTATAAACCGGCACAGAAAATAGCATTGACACCTGCTGAAGAGGGGTCCGTTTTGCCCAGGAATATTTAAATTTTAATTGAGAAGAAAATGTTGTGATCTTCACTGATGAAAAAAAAAACATTTAAATCGAACAAAGATGAACGTAACAAGGAACGGTGCGCCATCACTCCGCTACTAATTAATCTAGGATATTTTTAAACACACCATGTAAGTAAATGCTCAATGGATAGATTGTTAAACCATTAAAATGTTGCCAATTACGTGGTGATGTTATTGTCATAAATAGTTTTTTTTCTATTTAAATGACATGTTTATTCACTACGTATAATAGGCAGCTATAAATCTTTAAAGCATTTCACAGATAAAATAAATTTTCTCGATAACAAACTTTCAAGAAAACATGCCTTTTTTAATGTTTATAAATGGTTAGATTTGATTATGGCATCCTCATAATATATTGTATATTAATTTGGAAATATGTGAGCATTTACTTACTTTATTTACCTAAGTGTTTTAATGAAATAATAAACATTTTAAATTTGCAATTGTTTAGTTTTATTTCTATGCGTTGTCCATTAAAGAACTGTAAAAAAAGTATAATAAAATAATTAAAAAAGAAACACCTGAGCAGAAGCTATATTTAGGTTAAACTTGATTTCGAACGTAAACAACGATTAGTGACCACAAGACTAAAGAATTTAAACCATATAGTATACTTTAATAAAGTTTATTCTTGCACAGCACAAGCAGCCAACCTTATCCTAGTGCAAATAGATTATTTTGTATTTTATCCCTTCATTATTATTTAATCACTCCATTAAGACATGATAATAAAAAAGCTACCTATAAAATAGACAAAAATAAATTGTAAAGAGAAGTTGTTTTTGCAATTTAGTAAGGCAAGGAAAAATATGTTTGCGCGTTGTCACTGCATACCCTTAGTTAGTAGCATTTGAATACCAGTTTTACAATGAATACAAATATTTATTTTTCAACTACCCACTTAATACAAGTTATGCCAAAATATTACCATTTTAGAAACTTTATATTTGAAGATTATCCGTCTATAGTTCTTTACAATAATACAAGAAATACTTTTAGAATAAATTCTAAATTGAAAGCAAAACAATATCTTCGTCGCGGGATTTGATCTCGCAACTTGTCACTCTCAGTCTTACACACAGACCACGAGACCAGAGTTACTTGACCGAACTCATTAAAATAAGCTATTACACTTATTATATTATAACAAGTTGTTATAAGATTTAACCCAATGCTAACGTGATAAAGATCAAATTTGCGTGTGTGTATTTTTATTGTATTTATTCCTTCTCAGTTCTCGAGCACTTGACTGATAACCTCATATAAATTGAAATTAAACCTTATTATCATAGGCAGAAGGTCTAATTTCGATTGTGTTTAGGGTGGGTCAGATAATGCTGACAACCGACTGTACATCTTATTGTTAGGTGTGATCATCATACAGCCTTTCTTAACCAAGACAATAAAAAATGCCCCCATTTAATCCTTTCATTAAATTAGTATCACCAACAAGCCAGTCTTGTAACGATCCTAATTGCCCCGAGTAGCGCGTGTCCGCGCTCTGTTAACGTAACCCGACATTAAGGTGTGGTTCTCGAATCGGCGCGCGAAGTGGCGGCGTGAGGAGAAGATCCGGTCGCAGCGCCGGAGCCCCGAGTGCGGGTACAGCGGGGCGGCGCCGCACGCGCCCGCGCACCCCGCGCACCACCCGCCGCCCGCGCATCCCGCGCACCCCGCGCATCCCACGCACCAGCCCTACCAGCCGCCGCTCAATGTTGATACTTACAGGTGAGTTGCGGAACGTAACGGTGTTTTATGGTGCCTATAGTATACGGTATATGGGAAATCATCCAATGACTTCTCCCACCCTAGGCGGGGCGGGAGGGAGTGTCAGACTTTTACTGACTAAAACCGATTCATGTTCCTTCTTGTGCCCTTTGCGTTCCGGGGGCGCGGTATTTCTTTCGAACAACCCGCAGCCCCGGCAGATAGTATACGGGGTGTAAGGGACATCTATCCGTAAACTTCGCCAGTGCACTCAGAACACTATTCTCACTTCAGAACAAGTGGAATTTCTTGCAGGAAAATGTTGTTTTTGGTTTTTTTTCCCCATTTTTCGGCAGATCAAGTTTCAAAAATTGACTTTCCCTAATAACAATAACGTTATTTGTTGACCTAAAATAAGAGCAAAAGAACCTACCCGTAATAATTAACCAGATATAACAACATAAATGGCTTTGTCTTACCTGTACTTATGACATTGTTACCGTTTTAATTAAAGTAAATAAATAAATAAATATGATAGGTACCCATTTAATGAATGGCAATGCAATAAAAGAATTGGCAATAACATATAAAGTGCAATGTTCCCCAGTCCGCTGACCCCCATGGGGTACGGCGGCGGCATGGTGCCGGAGACCCCCGTGTGCGACACGACGGAGGCAGAGCTGTGCAAGAGCGGGTTCCTGGGGTACCCGCGATACGAGCTGGGGTACCGGCAGCCCCCCCATCCGTACGTCAACCATCATGGCTACCAGCATGAACCGGCGTCGCCTCCACCAGGTAAATGATTATACATTACTGTTTTACCTTGTAGCCCCAACGAGGTAGACCGACGACCTGATAAAAGTCGCGAGAAATCCCTAGATAAGGAAGATGCGGATAATTTCGTTGCGGAATCCAAAACAGTTGAATCGTTTCTCTGGGAACCCCAGTCACAATTTCAACTTATCACCATCATCATATCAGCAACAGAACGTCCACTGCTGGACATAGGCTTCCCCCATAGATTTCCAAAAGGTCCGGTTGGAAGCGGCCTGCATCCAGCGTTCCTTCCTTTACTACGTACGACACATCAGCGATTAGAGTGATAATGAAACATACAAATAATTAATTTCTCATTTCAGAGTTAAGTGGTCTACTAGGCACAGGGGTATCAGTGCCCCTTGCAGTCCCCGGGCAGGACACGCAGCAGTACTGGTCCCGCCTCCAGTGACCCTGGTGGAACTAGCCGAGCACTCGACAACAGTACTCATTTACTGCTACCCGATGAAGAACGGCCATATTGGATTCGGTAGCAGCTCTCTGATTGGTCTCTGATTACATCACTTTCCATCGTTTGGCAGATAAAGCTCAGGGCATATTAAGGTGGTTTCAAACTGGCGAGGCAAGGAGTAGATTTGGCGAAATTGTATAAATTAAAAATAGCAATATATATATTGATTCAAGCAGCAATATAGTTCACAATTGTATGAACAAATATTTTAATTCTTGACTCTCCAAACTTTGGCGTAATAGGTCTGATGCGAGAGGGTGTACGAGGTGAGAAATGAAATATTTGAACGGAGGTACAACATTGAACCATTTTCCTTCGTAAATATGTAGATTATTGAATACTTAACGCGGTGCAAACTCTCGTCGGCGCGAGATGGCGCGGTACATCTTTCGGTCTGAGAGAAACAGCGTGCTTTCAGTTCCCGGTCATCCAATCCTCGTGACGCGTCGCCGGTTTGAAACTACCTTTACTGAGGTGTGGTGGGTCATCTTGTGTTTGAGACTTCACATCAAATGTAGGTAACGTAAAGCCTTTGACTGCATGCGAAAACGATGACGTCACAACGCACTACGACTCATCTTACAAATGTGGACGTAGCTTTAGGCATGGGTAGTATGATTAGAATTGCGTATGTCGTTGACCAAAATCAGAAGGGGTACCTATCGACCGCTGAAAACGGACGGTGGACAAAATAATAGGATACGTTGCTTGGTTCCAAACCGGTCCAATATAAATTGTCGGGTAGTAAGTATGTATTTCTTTATACCGAAGTATATCATGAACAAATATTTTATTAATTTTACTTTTTGTGATTTTTTTACTGAGTTTGCGAACAAAACCTATGCAGATATAGGTTGCAATGAGGTATACTCACGTCTTCACAACATAATACCTATTTATTACTCGCGATAAATGGTAATCATACTTCAAGACTGTTCTTGTTTATGCGCTGTTGTGTTTCTAGGGAAACGAAAAACAAAATGTCTGCGGTAGATTATTATTACAGTGATAAAAATAAACTGATTTTAAGAAACTGGTAAAAAGCGATGCATGGCTATAGTTACTGAAAACTTTCCTGATTTTTACTGGACTTACGTCAGTTTTTTAGCTATACTTTTTAATTTACAGACTTATGTGTTTGACAGTGATATTTTAATTAACTTAATTTGTAAAATGAGATTAGATAACCTACCAACTGATGTAACACGTATAGTATAAAGAATTAACATATCCACTAGATACCACAAAACAGGACTTGGAGCACAAAACATAGGCTCAAATTGTATTAAAATAAATTAGAATATTTCATTCAAATATTATAATATTAAAATCTCTTATAGATTTTCTACATTACCGTTATAGATGCACATGTAATGTTGTATCTTTAGCTTTGAATGAAATAATTTAATATTTCGGTGTAAGTGTTAAAAAATATTTTATTAACAATTAGGTAGTTAGCTAAGATTAGCGTTAAATAAGTATTTAATTGTGAATATTTGTTGTAAATGTTTAATTAACAATGCTGAGATTAAATTGGATTAATTATGGAGTTTTTGACAGGTTTGGCTGTATATTTTGTAGTAGGTGCCTGGCCTTCTACGCTACATGAATATAAATAGATGGTAGAAGATACAAATAAAATTCCTTTACTCAATTTCATCAGCTTATCTCCGAAGAAAATATTACATGAAGGACTAATTTATAAAAAAATCCCTTTGATATTAAATTCTTAACATTATCGTAGCGATGTAAATTTAGATTTTTTATGAGAAACAGGGCTTGTTAATTGTAAGTGCAGAAATGTAAATAGTTACTTTTGTGTAATTGTTAATTGTGATTATCTCATTGTAAATGTAATAAACGCGCAAGACGCTGGATTCTTAGAAAATTATGTTTATTTTTCTTTTACACTTTTTTAGTGTGTATCATAAATTCATTTAGGATTCTTTACTGTCAAATATACTTTGTAGTAAATAACAAAATTAGCAAAGGTCTTTCTTGTGTTACGTCTCTCAGATTATCTTAATAAAATAAATCGATATTAGTTACAACACTAGCTTGAATCAACTCGAAGGTGTTAATTTCGAATTTATACAATTAGTTTTTAATGTGTATATGTATTGAAAATAAATAAAAATGTGAATAATTGTGTGCTGTCGATGAAACGTTTTAATAACATTATATGAATACACTTTTGGATCAAAATATTTTATTGTTTTATTTGAGCAGAGTAGCGCCATCTCTTGAGAGAAAATAGGAGTTTCTTTATCATGCAGTGTTTGTCTAGGTTTCAATATTTTTGTAATAAAACTTCATCTTCTAGCAAAATTATTGTAATAATTCAATATAACCAATTAAAGCTTTTAACACTCTACAGTAACGTGAACAAATAAGTATAATTATATAGCTCTCCTACCAAGTAAACGCAAGTAAGTCACATTTGTATTGCTTGTCTGTCGCTTAGAGCGGTTACCCACCGCATCAGACCCGAATCAGTAAAAACATGTTCCGAAGTAGTCATATAACTAGTCGTATGGTAGTTTACGCACTAGATCCGACATCCGTCATCCAATTTCCCTCCGTCCCAAATAGCATGAAATATTGACGGTTCGAAGTACCCGTAGTACGCCTCGGATTTAAATCGGACATGTCAAAGATAAATAAATAAATAAATATAAATAAATATTTTTTTTTTAGAATCTAGATCCTTATTCAGTTCGATTTTTTTTAGAATCTAGATCCTTATTCAGTTCGATTTTTGTTAGACTCTAGATCCGTATTTACGCGTATTCGGATCGCATGCAGTGTAAAAAGCAATATTCGAATTCGATCTGAGTGTTTGATATCCGTATTTTCATTGATTCGGATCAGATGCAGTGCGTAAGAGCTCATAAAGATACTACTTAATGTAGATCTTCCTAATCCTAATGTAATAATGCTGCTATCAATATTCTAAGTTAAACAGGAAACTTTTGTACGAACATTTTTACTTAAAACTTCAAAGCCTAGCACTAACTTAAAAGAAATGAGAATCATAAGTCGTCATCTAACAAGCTATCGATATCATTTAGAATATTTTTCTCTGTGCTGTCCACTCTATTGAGTTGTTGATGACAGCTGACCACCACATCGGGCATTACCGCATTTTTGCTCAAATTCAAATCGAGATCCGAAACTGTAATATCACTCTCGTCCAGATCCTCACTGAGATCCACCAAGTCTATAGGTTCACCTAGCCTAGTTGTTTCTAAATCTATAATTTCACTATCTGAATCTACCTTATCTACTAAATCTACAGAATTAATTTCGTTTAGTTCTACGCTTACAATTTGTACTTCAGAGTCTGAATCGTCGTTTTTGTTGAAATCTAAATCATCGTATTTTGGTTCGTCTGTACTTTTGTTTGAGCTCGACAGCCTGTTTCTTATGAGTCTGGGTTTAGGTGCCTGTCCAGTGAACTTTATCCTCTTGAATTCGAAGCAATTGTCCACAAGTTCGTCTTCTTGTATTTCGTAAATGTCACTTTGCTCCGATAACGTTCGTTTCCTATCGTTGGTGTTATCACTCGGCTTGTGTTCCACCCTGGTCTGGCTGGAGGCTGCGGGGGCACTGCGGTCGAGTTTCTTATACACGATAGAGTTGCTTCTAACAACTTTGAGTATCTTATTGCCTGAGGTAGTTATGGTTTCGTGGGTGGACAGCTTTCGTTTCCTACTCAAGTTGAGTGTGATGGGTTTAGAGTGTATGATGGTGTCGGAGTTCTTCCTGGCGCGTATCTCGTCGAGGGAGAGCACTTTGAAGTCAAGCGAGGCGCGACGCTCGTGCGGCTGCGTGCTCGTGCGTGTCGCGTGCTCGTCGCGCTCGTACTTGGTGGCGAGGCTGGCGCGCACGAGCTTCACCTTGGGGTCGGGCGGCGGCAGGCCGTCGTAGCTGTAGAAGGCGGCCGCCTCCGCCTGTATTTTCTCCAGGAGCAAGAGCTCCTGCGACTTAGTGCGCGCTACTTTAGTCGCGTCGTCGGGCGACACAGTTTTAGTGGGCGTAGACGAGGGTGCGCTTTCATTATCCGACTCTGCAAGAACACACGAACGAACCGCTTAGTCGTACGCGATAATCGAAACTTTCCAAATGATTTTCGTAATTAATTTTGATACGACCCGTCCGGCAACATTCGCGGTGTGTTCTCGTAACGTCTATCTGAAAGCGACTCTCGAAGGGGTGGGCGGTCAAAAATAATTACAAAAATCATATTACGAAACATTTTTATTTACTCGTTGGTATATTAAACACAATTTGATTAAACAAAGCCAAAGTATAATTCTGTTCCGTTACGAGTTCCTATATCAGTTTGAATATTAATTAGCTTAAATGAAAGGTACTAGACACGCGTTACTAATAATAAACATATTTTGAAATTCTTATTATAAAATAAGACTAAGATTAACATAACAACAACCCCGTATTATTTGAAACAAGAAACTATCAGTAGGCACTCGCGACAGTTGGCAGCGCGGCGGCAGGCGGCGCCCGGAGTCGCGCCTCGCTAGTCATATTCCCTCCGTTAACCAAAATGTCATGGAACACAACGTGTAAGTATCAAAAGTGCTGCATTACTAATTTCATTACATTAACCTCACTTTCGCACACATATACAAATCTTAGAAAATTCATTCGGATTCATAACCGATCGTGGTCAAATGTGGATGTCAACTTTGACCCCGGTGACTTAATTTGAAATCCTTCCTCTAATCCCTCCCTCCGACAGCAATTCATTATAATCAGCGAAGACATAACATATTAAAAAGGAAAGCTCTCCACATTCAACAAAATCGGTTAGTAAAAACATAGTAATCTATGCTGACATCATTATGAAATGTCGTACGAAACGTCGAACAATCACGTAGTACATAATGTCTTACTTTCAAGTCTTTTTTTCACCAATTTTATAAAATAGCTGCCAAATAGAGTACAGAGACAAGTAATTACGTAGTTATAGTTAACTCAGAAAGTGATTCGTTCCATAATCGCAGTACATTTCACAAAGACTCAAGCGCTATCCGTATGACAGAAATTTTTCTGTCTAACATAAAACATTAACATTCCAACAATTAATCTAAAGGTAAATAAATAGTTTATTAGTGTAAAAAGAGACAAGACTACAACATTATACTAAATATAAATTGTATTGCTACAGTTACGAGAGAAACCAATTTCTTTTTTTTTTAACAGCTGCCTCTTGAAGCAACCACCCTTTGTACTAATTCATTCTAAAATTATACTCCTAATAACATTTCAGTACACTTTTCCGCTAATTTATATAAAACTTAAAATAATTTTATTCACCTCCCTTTTAAGCGAACACCAAAAATTTGAAAAAAAAAAAAACAAAGTTGTGTGTAAAAAAACTGAGCATGTTAAAATATTATAAGAAACCTCCGACTTAAACTATCCCCACCAATCGAGACTATGTTATTTAAATATTGATAAATAGTTTTATACATAAATAATGACTAGGCGTACCATGGACCATAACGCGAACCGATTCTTTTTTTTAATATCTGTCCTGCTCACACTTGCGATATTGTAATAAATATAGGAACTTTAATCTCAGTGCAAAAATATAAGAAATGAATCCTTTTCTTGCCAGATTGTTTTACTCAACGAATATATTTGACTAATCGCGTCCTGTAAACATATCGAAGTGCTATCGTAGATACTGGAAATCGGAAGCGTTACCAAACATTGCCAAAGACCGCTAAGCAATCGAATGCTCTTTTTTTGTTGGCTTATCTCTTTTTTTATCTTTCTAAATTGGTAGTATGATCTTAAGCACGATTTTTTTT
Source organism: Caradrina clavipalpis (assembly GCA_932526535.1). Classification (NCBI taxonomy): domain Eukaryota; kingdom Metazoa; phylum Arthropoda; class Insecta; order Lepidoptera; family Noctuidae; genus Caradrina; species Caradrina clavipalpis. Next base: position 8,848,695 of record OW052105.1, read on the forward strand.
TGTTTCACGGGAATCACAGTTTCTATAATCATGCAACTTATAAAACTGTGTCCCCCGCTGTGTATGCCTAGAGATACATTTTTTTTTTATCATTTTATTAGCTCTATCTAAATCTCACGGTGCGAATATATAAAGTATTGGGGGCAGGTAGCAGTGGGTACCTTTATAAACTGCCAAAGCCCCTTAAAACATCCTACATACTAACATACAAACAATTTAAAGGCATAAAGCTGTTTTTTTTTTTTCATTTTTTTTTTCACCTATATTAATGAGTTACAATAATCGTGTATATATATTTTTATTTGTATTTTATATGTTATTAAACCTATTTATTATGTACTTTTCTATCATAGACAAAGATTATATCAACATCTATTTAAAAAAGTATTGCAGTGATATTTTGAGAGAAAACCGAACGTTTTTTTCTTAAAATATGACTGTAACTGTCTATCTATGTGATATAAATTGTTATATAACGATACAGTAAATGAAAAAGCGAGAGATATTAATGAATCTAATTAGCTAAGATATGAAAGAGATTATGTTCTCTAATTTATTGCACATACAAAAATACCAACGTCGCTTTTTCTCCATATTATTTTTTTAGTAAACTGTGAGAAGAGAGCTATCATAAATTCTTCGTGAGTCAAATATAATCTCACTTTGTTTAATCATTGTCTATGGTATAAAAAAACAGCTAAACATTGTCTAAGTTAGAGTCAACCAAAAAGCCGCCTCTTCCGGCTACATAAAAAAACAATATTGTATTTCGTTAAATTAACTTTGGATCCAGTTTCGGATGTAACCGCCCAAACTCTTTAAAATCCACACCCACCACAATAATATTGAATAAAAAAACACGAAACTGAATCCAACTATAACTATACAATAAATACTATATTAATTGACTATTGGCGAAATAAAAACAATAATAATACCTTCCATAAACAGGTGTTAAGATGTCGCGTAACGAACTGGGTGAACAAAAGAAACGTAGGTATTTTCTTTCTACAAAAGTTAAAATTAATAAAGCGGCAAGTTGTGACCCACCCGCGTAAAAATATATAAACAATAAATTCCCACTTCGCTAGCGACAATAAACGTAGGAAAAAATTCTTAACCAATAACATGTGAATAAAATAAATATATATTTTTTTAAGTAGGTAATAAATCTAACACTTTCTCGTCGTTTTTTTTTTACATAAATTATGTTTCATTGGCACAACAAAGGGTTGAATTCTAAAAATAATATTGGAACCCTTTCAATGCGACCTACGACAATGAATTTGACGAGAGGATCTAGTCAGCAGTGCCATAGTATACATAAAGCATAGTGTTATATTTAGAAAACAAAAACAATAAATGAGCCTTTGAATTTTAACATCGTTAATGCTTAACCCTACGCACACCGTCCATAACATGACAATGCAGAGTTTTCAACTACCGAATATTATAATAATGCATGTTAGCCTCGCTGTCCATTGAAGCGCGCCATCGATCAACTCAGGTGTAGGGGCACGAACGACGAACCGATTGTCCACGTACAGAGAAGAATGCGATGAAGCAACACTTATCAAGTCTTCAAGTTACATGGGAATGGGTAAAGGCAGTGCATTGTATGACTAAATTAAATATAGTGCCGTTTACACGCCGCGACATATCTTCACGACCCTCCAGTGGACAGCGAGCCTACTGTTACAATCACAACGCCAGTAAGCGGTCGGCTCAAACGGTAGACTTAGTGTCTGCGAGCCGTGATATCGATATTATGAGCATATCTCTAAATGTCTATTGAAAACTCAAGTGCATTAGTACATAGTATTATTAATTTTACGTTTGGCTACAAGATTCGCTAATTACATTATTTGGAAAGACATCAAAATTACATTATCGTCAAACAAATCCAAAGTGTCCATCGATGTCGTATATATAGTTTATATACCTAGCCGTTCACTTTCCAACTTGCATATCAAAATTATACATTTATACGATTGCTTTTTATATCACATAAAATCATGACGCATAAAACTTGCTTGCAATCCTTTATCCAGTGCTCTTAAATAGAAAATTGTAAAGTACAATGCCACATATGGAGAATATTCATACTACATAATAATATACTAGGAAACAATTCACCATCAAATAGCTTTACCCACTTTTTCCTTACTTTATCTTACGTCACTGGTCCAAATTTAGTCCAAACTTATACTTATTTTGATGGCTTTTCAAATGACAGACAGCAAATCGAGCCGTAAGCCCCAATCATACAATTTGAGAAGTCTGTTTGCTATCGCAGCTGACTGGGTATCATTGTTGGTTCACACATTACACTTCGCCCCATCAATGACACGAGTCCGAAGCATTCTAGAAGATTCCGTTCCCAAAGCACCACATCACCATTGTGGTAGCTCTGATCAAGACAACCGTACCGCTCGTTCCTCTATTAGTAATACAGAAATAGTTTACTTCTATAAAACATTTACTTTATCTAAGTATCATCAACTCGCACAACCATTGCTTTGACAGCGGCAATCGTAATTTCAATCGCAGTTTAGATTGACTTTCCACATCGAATTTCCTATACCATTTTTTTACATTTAGGGGCCGGTCCGTACATTCTCAAATGAAACGAGAAACACTAGTTTCCTATACCAACTTATTGGTGAAAGATTGCTTAATTCGAGACGTGTCTGTCTCACTAGCAACAAAACTTCAAAGGAAGTATCTATCTCTATCTTCTACATCATCTTTAACAACATCAATAGTAACACCAAACACAACCATAGCACGCAGCGGCCGGCCCCGGTCGGTTGTGTCGCGACTGGAATCTTCTAGAGCTTAGCTGGTCGGGTGGAGTTGAAGGTAGCTGGGGATCGAGTTCTCAAATCGTCTGGCAGGGGCTTAGTACATGTAGTTTCAGTATAGGCGCATACCTTCTTCGAAGTTGACGACGAGGGGGTCGACGGGCATGGGCGCGTAGGGGTTGGCGGGCTGCTCGTGCGCGTGCGGCGGCAGCACGCGCCGCCCGCTCAGCAGCTCGCTGGACGCCGGCAGCACGCCCAGGATGGCGGAGTCCAGCACCACTGCTGGGGGACGGAACACTTGTATATTTTATATTAAGGATTACAACATAAAATCAAAGAATCTATTACAAAACACACAATTTCAAACCAGTGCGAGTTATTTTGTGACACAAAGATAAGAATTTCCCCGTACAATTATTAAAAACGCGTACTCCTATTTATTTTTCCTTTATGCTATACCTTTATGTTTAAATTTTCCGCCATCATATGCCCAATTAAAGTTGTCACACGGTGTTTTTTTTTATATTTTTTCCGCCATGTAAACTAGATTAAGCATGCAGCATTTTACACAATTCATGTAACATACAGATTTGTTATCATACTCAACCATAAAAATAATATTGCGTGTATATCTAACGTGACACATCAACATCACACGAACGGTAAATTAAATGGAAACTATGAATGGTTTAAATAAATTTGCAATACATGATTACATAAGAGCGCGGGGAGTAATGGCAAAATGTTAGTTGATAAAATACTTTTTTATCGTGAATTGTTTTAACGTGGTACTGGATTATTTGAATATGAATGAAATTTGAAGACGGGGTAGACTTATTTTTAATTTAGTTAAGCCGCGGGAATATCTTGTCACGAATAAAATCATGGGAGCATGATTTCATTGTCATCGTCCTTGTGAGATCATCATCAATGAGAGGGCTCATTCATCCTTGCCATGAAGAAAATTCATACTCCCCTTTCGTCTGTCACACTTTGGACAAACGAGGTGATATGCTCCTCAATAGAAAGAGACAATATCCCTTCTCTAGTCCGAAAATAACCATTGATGCATTGTGTACACAATAGTTAAGGTCAGACAGTGAAATCGACTACATAATTACAAAACGTTCAAAATCTAGTTGCAATCACATCACAGCGACAATAAATGCAAAAAATGTAGTAAAATTTTTGACATACATGAGACCTGAATTAGATTGCAATCGTTTGTAAAAGTTAGTAGCCTCCTTGAGCTCTGAACGTTCTTCTTACCAGATGCAGAAGATGCAGGACTGTCTGATGTCAATGACAGTGGCTCCATCTATAACTAGTTAATTTGCTAAACAGTCTAGCACCAAAAAATACTTAAAATGTAAGTGAACGTCAACAAAAGGAATACCTGTTAGGATCTTAGCAAGTGGCGTTGTGTGGTTTCTGCCTACCTTCATAGGAAAATGAAATCTAATCAAATCAGCCGTATCAAAGATAAGGGGCCCCCCAGCGCCAAGGGCCTGGAGCCCATTTAAGCCAAAATCCCAAATACTATCCACTATCTAACTTAAACTCTTTGGCTGTACGCTAAACTTCCGGGAACAAAATTGTTTATATTGCGTTAAATGTTTAACCTCCATTTGGGGTTTGCCGCACTTAGGTAGAAGGGCCCCGCAATAAATTATGATACGAGGTCCGTCTAAGGCAAACTACGGCCTTGATGTGTGTATATACGTGTGTACATGTGTATTAAATATTTGTTCGTTCTCACCTTGGCGCTGTTGCTGCCACAGTAGCGGCACGGGCGCGGGGGCTGGAACTGGGGGCGGCACGCCTCCCATGGGGGGCTGCTCCGTCGGCACGGGCTCCGGCACGTTCACCGACGTCGGCACTTGCTGCTATTGGGAACGACAGGGCGGTGTTACTGCGTTGTATGGAGGTCGACAGATGACGGGATAGCCATCGTCTTTCAAATAGTTGATCAAACGGACTGATGGTCCTGGTGAAAATAGTTTGCCAAGTCTGTCAAACTTAGGAGGCGAAGGCGAGTGGTCTATTGAGTCTGTCATACCACCAGCACTTCGTGTATTTACAATTGAAAGTGATCAGTTATTAGAAGCAGAATATTAATATGAATTATTGAAAATGATTTCCGAAACAAAAAATTTACAGATTATTTTTTTTAATAATGAATGATTAATCAAAAAATGGGCAGCAATGTTACTAGTGATAGAAACTGACGGTCTCCAAAAAAGGAAGTTACAATGAAACAAAACTGGTTACTTAATCAAAAACGTGTTAGGGTGTGTAAATTCAGTCAGATATACACAATACCTCTTTTTAGTACCCAGGAAAACTTTCAAGGGTGATACTTTTACGTCTCAAACTCGCAAGGGCTTTCAATGAAGATTGTACAACAGACTACGTTAGAGTTTGTAAGACTAGTGTCACCCCTGAAAGTTTTCCTAGTTTCCTAGTAAAAAAGGCACCGTGTATGGCGTGTAATGTATGTGTTGTCTCACGGGTTGAGGCGGCGCCGGCTGGCTTGGCGCGATACCGTCGGTGCGCGCGTCTGGGTTCTTGTGCATGAACGGACAGTGGATCTTACGACACCCGCCCGGCTGGTTCTCCCAATAGCATGGGATCTGCTTGCGGTTTTTCTAGAATGTGACAAGTTTAGAAGGAAAATTAATGACTTACATCTTCCTTCCCAGTGTTGTAGGCACCGCAGCTGCTTTGTCACGGTACCGCCTGTTTTGTGAAATTCCATAGGTTCCAAGATAAAGGAAGCAGTTGTAGCAGGACGTCGAGATTATTAATAACAGCTGTTTTCTTTTCACGTGCAGGCCAAGACAGAACCAAGCCAACTCGCAATGCTTAATACAGCAGCATATTTTATTTTGACCACGCCCATTAACAATTAGTATTACTCGTAGTAGTAAGAGTACCTAATACCTTATTCACGCTCGGGTACGAAAACTTAGTGCTCTTAGGAGACGTGAACATTTAAAAGTGGTAAACTGGTCTTAAGGACTCTGCCGACTACACCGAACCATACTATGACTATGCTATAAACGTATCAAGCATAGAAATAAACATAACACGGACTACTATAACCACTAGAACGTATCAACCGACCATAATTGACGCCCCGTACATAACATGCAACGGGGCGGGGTGTTGGTCGCCGACGGAACGTTCTAGCATTAAATTAAATAAATATTTAAACATTAAATTAATCAAACTCAAACTCAAATCATTTATTGCAATTAAACCATTAAAAGGCGCTTTTGAACGCCAATAAAAAAAATATGATATTGAATCTATATGCCTAACACGTTCCTAGCACGGTCACGGTATGGTACGGGGTAGTAGGCAGACTTCTCTACCCTGACGTCACATTTATATTAAACTTCCCCACCATATCTTTAATACGTAATACCACTAACTAATTTAATCCCCAGTTTTCAAGATAAGGAATTAAAAATTGCTCAACGTGTAATCTTTATCACGAACAATATGCACGTATCTATAGGCGTAATGATAACATGATTGATTAGTGTACCGCCTTACTGGACTAGTGACCGAAAGAGCGTTTGATAAAATATAACTTCGATGTTTCTTAGCTCAGAGTCAAATTTTCGGTTGTCCCAGATGTGGGGAGACAAATTGATGCTTTATTCTTGCTTTTTTGTATTAGTATAATAGGGGGTTTCTTTATTTCCATTCATTAATATTACTACTTTAGCTGCACGAAAGCTGTGCTAAAGTTAATCATGTTGGCTTGGGGTCACTTGTTTAAAGGTCCAAGGAACAGGGTGGAACATTCCTCAAGTGCCACAACACCTGTCTGGTCGGAGAATCCTCCCTTTATAAAGAGAAACTTTCGACCTATCTCATACATCTAAACTAGCAACTACTCAACATTGAAGTCTTTTTAGCCCGTTTAACTAATATGACTTTATGTAAGCTTCAATTTCTCCCTACTAGTTTGTAACTTTACTATAGAACTACTAGTGTATCTGACAAATGGTAATAAACTTGACTGCTTTCACTTAACTTTGTACTGTATACCATTATCAATAGAGTACAAATATGTATGCTGGTTTTTAATAACTTGTCCAATTACATGTGTTGTTAACTCTTTAGCTTGTGTAAGCCATAATATAAACAACATAAATATGTCTTGAACGAGTTTCAGAAATCTTCATAAACTTCAAGTAATGTAAGTGTAATAGTAACAACTTGTGAAGAAAGTTAAGACTTTATTAAATACCTATAACTCTAAAATCACATATCCACTTAGAGTGGTGATCATGTCTAGGGGAGAGGCTTTTGCCTTGCAGTAGGACAATAATAAGCTAGTATTATAATATGATTAGTAACTAATAATCACTGATAATTATTACATGAGGTAATTAAATTGTAATATAGCGAGATAAGCCACTAGTACTACTTGCACAGCTGTTTAAGCAACTTAGTAAATACAAGTTAACAGGCATACAATGTGATCATTAATTAATAATATATATTCTCTATTTGGATAACGAAAAGGAACATTTCCAAATGCAAATTATTGAAGATTTATGTATTTGCATTTTTCATACTTCTGAGACACAAAAACACTAGTTGAATTACTTTTAATGTTACAGGGTCCTAAAAAATACTACTAAACAGAATAAAATGGAACGCAATCTTGTAAGAAGGTAATCTACTGGATAAAGTAACTAGAACTTTAACAATAATGATATACAAAACTATTTTATATATTAAATCTTCTAATGTTATATTTTTTATGTTGATGTTTGCTCTTCATGACAATTGACACACCCTTGAGCTGTAAAAGCTACTAAAGCCCGCTTTGGCCAGTCAGGATTATATTTTAACCAAGAATTAGTTGTTGACATAGGTCCATCTATGACATTTGTAATATAACCTCATGTTGCAAACTAACTCTAAAATTCAGTTTTGGCACCAGTTGGCCTAACATGATCAGTGGTTTGTTGAGTTTTTAAAGGAATCTACAAAAAGACAGATGTAAATATTTCTAAATCAAACTTCAGCTCTTGATTCTTACATTTCCTTGATATTTTCTTAACAACATGACATTTTAATTTGTATAACCAGATGATAAGTACCACATTATCTTTAAAAAAACTTATATTTAGAATATTCTAAGTTTGTACACACACAAACAACAAAAACATAAACACAACATCTGAAGAAAACAAACACACTATTACATAACATCTACTTTTATACATACCCTCAGTTCCATGTGACGTAGTTTGCAGCGTTTATCAAGGCACTTGCCCTGCTGCCAGGCTGTGCACATTGTCTCGCATCCCAGCGCTGACGGTTCATGGCGAAACACACAGTTGTCCCCCTTCATAACAAATAAGATAAGTAACTGACTGAACGTTTTGGAACAATGTTGCAGCAAAGATATTACATTACTTGTAAACCACATGTAACATGATATTTGCTCTTAGATTTAAACCTAATTACTGGCTGACAAGACACATGTGATTATAGAAACAAAAGCTAGATGTATAGGTTCACTTGACAATATGAACATTATGAATATTATCAGAACTTTGATCCACACATGGCATGTTTTGGAGCATTTGAGCGATAAAGTCTACATATTTTGGTAATTTTAGCTTTTATTATAGTTTATTCCATGTAAGCTTTAAAAGGTATGGTACCTAGCTTCTAAGACATTGCATTTCATAAAGAGTATTTCTTTTTACAGCAAATCTTGTGAGTCGGCTCAATGAAATATGCAATTTCTATTATTTTATTTGTATAGATTAGCTGCAATTTATTTGTGTTGATCTTAGAATCTTCATAATAATCCTTAGATATCATGCTAAAAACTGTCAATTTTTAACCAGCATGCAAAAAGGTCATCAATGCTAATTTTACCTTCAAATAGCCAGTTATTTCATAGCAAAATCTGGTAGTTTTCTTAGGTTATCAATTTTACAAAAAAAATGAAATATTTGATAGTTTTTTCAATGTCAATAAAACATTCTAACCATAAAATATTAAATGAAACAATGCCTATCACGTTAGCTTCCGTGATTTTTATCAGAGACTCCGAATATAAACAATATGACATTAGGAGCATGAAATCATGAATATTTTCTTACCTTCGTGCATGTGGAGTAGTAGTAAAAATAGCAATCGTTGAATTTCCGTGGAGACTCCATGGTGTTATCCGCCGTCGAGGGTCTGTGAAATATTGGGTACACCGTCTAATAATGCCGACACCAATTTTTTTTGTATTACTCAATAGGCACCGTTAAACGCTACAAAATACGTCACGAGTGTAGTCTAGTGGATCCAATTTATAAATAACACATACAATAAAGGCTGTAGTTACGCTAAAACTAAGATTTTTCCATTTTGACAATACGTAAAGCACGGCGCGGACAAACAAGTTCCAAATTAAAAACTATCAATATGTCAAATCCAGATTGCACACTTTACTCACCACGTTTTAGATAAACTAAAAAAATAATTAAATTATACAACGAATATCTACACAATAACTCTATCTAACACAAAATAATATGAACGTCACTATTAGAAAGAAGATGTAGTAGATATGGCGGACATGTGGCGGACTTTCATTTCGTTTCGTCCGCCCCACCGTTTGATTGGTTGATCACTTGTCTATTTTGTACCATAGACTGATATTTTAGTTTTTCGTGGTAATCGAGATTTATGATTACGAGTAAAAATATGGGCGCGGGTATTTTACGTGGAAAATTCAAATCGGCCTTTATCGGCGTTTTTCTATTACTTATGCGATAGAAAAAGTTTTGAACAAAAGTTTAATATTTGGTTATGAAACAATTTGATTTGCAACCGAATCAATAAGAAATGTCAGCCCAACTAAACTCCTACTCAATTGCAAATCGTTCCAATCGCTTAGTTGCTGTTGATTATTGATTGAAATAAATACTCTTATTTATGACTAATGTTGCTTAGATCGGATTGCTTAGATATATGGGAGCACACAATTACTTTTGCATTAATGCACTTTGTTACCACCATACACATGATTCATCAAACAAAAGGCGGCTGCCTACCCTTGATTTTTCGATTTGGCTAAGTAATCCAAAAGCATGAAAGGGTGTAAAATTTGTAAAAAATCAGCCAGCAAATTCGTTTATCGTAGGTCATCTTTGTAATTAATAATACCCTAGTAACGAGGGACAAGGGCTAGAAGATAGAGAAGATTAATCGACTAGACATGCCTTATTGCCGTTGAGACTATTTTAAGATTTATTTTATCACGATTTTCCAGTTAAGCGACCTCGTTGTTGTCGGAAAGATACACGCCGCCCACACCACCCACCACTTGCGACGCCATTGATCTAATAATATTCTCCATTGGAAATTCGGAATTTAGTCTAGCGTGGGATGGTCAGGGATCGATCCTTGTGACGATTGCTCCACCCCTACTGGGGGCGCGCAAGTGCTGTTCAATAATTTGTCTAGGTCACCTTTTGCAAAAGCAGGCTATATTATATAGTTCCTTTGATTGTGGTCCCCTATCTATCATATAATTTACAATAGTTAGATTCGAGATCGAATGCCAAAAATTATCTATTTATATTGGCATTCAAGTCTACTGTCGTACTGTGTTTTGATTACGAGAAAAAACAAACGAGGCTCGAACGCTTCGAGTTTATTCAAATAAACTGTACGAACATGAATTTAGTTGTAAAAACATTAACTTAAACATGGGGTTTGCTTTACCTAGGCTATTGACTAGCGCTACCGTCGCGTGGGCTGTTATTCATTAGGTGTTGCTTAGGCTTTAGGCAACCGGCCCTTTGTTCAAATAACCGGACGGTCACAGAGTACATTATATATACGCGGACGGTTGTTCACACCTCGGCGATTTCTTAAACATAATTTTTGGTTTAGTGCAGGTGTTACCAGCGTCATGCTGTTGACTGTACCTGGATTGTGTTCTTTCCTGGTAACCCCAACAAAGAAATAATGGATAGGATCCGAATCCGACCTCTCGGTCGTTAATCGGCCGTTGCCTTTTGCCATTCATTGATATTTCGCTTGGCTGGCATGTAGGAGTAATTAATACTTTGTTTAGAGACTGTTGATGTGTAGTAAACTTTGATTAAAAATCAGCTTCAGTGTTGTATGAACTTTATTTATAATTATTAATATTACATCATGATTTAAACATTAATTTACATAATATAATAAATAAATGCTCACAATAATCAAAATGAAGTCATGTTTAAAAAGCGAATGTTTATAATAAAGACATTAATAGAAATTAACCTAATTTTACGAATCATAATTAATTGGAATCAAGAAAATTGTAACGAATAAATTGAAATCTAAAGCAAAACTAAAAGGGTTTCTGTAGATTAAACTAAAGGAAATCGTAAAGTGCAAGTTACTTAACTATGCATAAGCGATTCGATTTCTTTTTTAAAATATCGAGTACATTGTTTTTATTAAAAATATGTAATGAAACTACTTTTCAACTCATACTACTGGTTGAAGTCAATAAACAATGGAAAAATACTTCATTTTTCGTTAGTATTTAAGTAAATGAGGATATTAAGTTTCACATCCTTGATACAGAGACTCGACTGTAGGACTGTAAATTGCCTTTGCAATTTACAGTCCTACAGTCGAAGAAAAAAGATTTGGCTCTTTTGTCATGGCTTTCTTTCTTTATAACTTAGATGAAAATTATTATGAACATTGCATTCAAATGGGGAAAGGTATATGAATGAACATAATGTAAGATAAATAGTTTGATGGAAATGGACAAACAATTTAGTACAAACAAATCCAATACTGGTAGGAATGTATCGATTACATTTTAGCAGGTCGTATGAAACGTGGGGGGTACTAAAAATATTAATATAACAATATATGGCCTCATCTCAGCTCCTAAAGTTTTCTAACAAACCTACTGGATGACGACTGGTCGCACATCGAAGTAACTAACAACACTCCGAACACAACTTTTAAAACATCAATCATTGAGAAAAACGAACAACTAATTGTGTGGTGAAACAGATGTCAAGATTTTCTAATGGAAATTAACAAATCCATGACGCACAGAAATATCTGATAAAATCGTGTTTTCACGCTATTAAAAAAGTAAACTTCGCGTAACAACCGTTTGTTTCACCACACACGAGTAATGCTATATCATATCGCAAACTCTGAACACATTCAACCAAAAACTCAACGCAAATCCAATAAAAAATCATACAAAATTAACTTACATAACGTGTTATAGTAATACATGACCTAAATCAATAATAGTTTTCAAATTGAATGAAAACTACATTGATCAATCAAAGATACAAAACTAAGGTCATCGGGTCTTGCTACAGCTTATTTCATTATTATTAAAACATTGATTATTGTTTGGATTGGCTAAGGGATACTTTACTACTACGTTAACATAGTATAAACACTGACTAACAATTTACGTTGTTTATATAATTAGGTTTATACACTGGGAATTTAATTTTCTACACCACAGAAGTTAGTACCATACGATTTTTAATTTAGTTATCAACAATTTTTTTTTAGATACCAGTAGCCTAGTGAAGATTTTTGAAGAATTATATACAGTTTGATAGATTATGGAAAGAATGAAACAACATTTTTTGATCGCAACGAAACTAGATTTAAAGAAATATTTATAATAGGCAGGGTTTTTATATATATAACCATTAGTAAATAAAAGTTGCCAATTATTCCTACGTATGAAACGTGAATGGGGCACGGCTGCTTACAGTACAAAATACATGATTTGTTCAAAAGTGCGACACGGATGAGTAAACAAATGGAAGTCGAATGAGAGTACGCAGCAGTCTTATGTCCAAGCATCCACGTAAAACATCGACAGGTATTGTGTATCGCCGCGGTAAACGTGAATCGGATCACAAGTCCATACACTCCATTCGCTTACTACTCCGCGAAAGTGCTACATCGAGTGCAATGAATCACACAGTGAATATACATATATTTCGTGAATGATATTATTAAATTGTATTCAACGTGCCTACAGTTGGCTGGGTCTCAGTTATTTAATAGTAATATTCGAACTTCTGATATTCAGCTGCATCCGGTTCGACTGGAAGCCGACCCCAACATAGTTGGGAAAAGGCTAGGCAGATGATGATGATTCCAACGACTTTTCAATAATCTCATTGCAGAAATGGAATTCCGTAATTTTTTCTTGTTAATTAATTTTTGGGGTCGTTACTACTTTCGGTTCGTAATCAAAGTGCATAGAATAAAACTCTAGACTTTACACACGGTACACACTTAATTTTAACATCCAATATCTCACTGTTTCACTAACATAGTTATACCACGGCAAGTAAACGCATAGTCGGCAACAAATGTGTTACGACTTGAAAATATTAACTAATGACGAAATGACGTTGCAGAATGAGTATTTTAAATAATAATCGTAGGTATCGTTAGAAAGTCCATAACCACATTTGCTGCTGACCAACATTGAATTTTATCCAATCATCACGTATTTCTATGCAAACAGACAGCACTCAATTTTAATTTAAACACACTCCCAGATGTTGCAGCTAGACTTGACTTAAAGTAGCATTTCTTTTATTACAATTATGTTTGTATCTCGAGAACCTTGTGGTTCAATAATGATGCTCACTACGTCAAAGACATTTGCACAATGCCAGTTGTACCGAGAACCCGATCGATTGAACGAGTCTATGGGTTTGAAACAAAGGCACACTGCAAGTCGCATCTAGCTTCGAAAATCCAGCATTGACTGGAGTATCACATAACAATAACGGGTGTAAAAAGTCACTTAACAAAGCCTTTTGTTTTAAAATGGTATACATAATTGAATTTTAATCCCTTCCCTCCACCCCGGGTACTGTACTGTTGAATGCACACGCACGCGTGCGTTGGATTGCGCGCTAATATGTACAGCGATTTTGCGTCAAAAATAAAATAGTTCCCCAGCAATAATATTTTCTCAATGTTACTTAATGCGATAGGCAGTATGAGTAGCTAACGCTATGTAATGTGGCTTTTTACAACCCGTATTTAACGCTGGCACTTTCACTTAGCTTTATTCAAATAAAGTACATTTTTCATTAGAGAAATAACGTGGATATTTGCATAAATATCCAAGTGTAGTGCCAGCTTAAGAGAGCCAAACTTTACACTAACCAAGTCAACAAAATGATCCCTTACCAAGACACAAGTTCATACACGAAGCGTTATACCCTGTGCAAGGCGATACTGTTTAATTATATTGTCATGTTCTAAACTTGAATTCAGAATCTTAGATGATTATCATGCTTTGGAACCACAAACAACCTAAAGCTCTATTTAATATAGTACAAAATTCAAAATCTATTACAACCATGGTTTATTTTAGATGAAACTTTTAGTTACAAAATGGTCACTCAAAAATCAACTTAAGTAAGTGGCAATGAATGGAATAATCTAAAATTTTGAATTCAAGAATACTTAGTAAGGGCTCACTACAATGGACGCTTGGACGCTACGTGAAACACGTATAGGCCATCTAACATAGTCTTAGAAACTAGATGAGAAATGGAACAGTCTAAAATGAGATTAAAAATTTCGAGTTATTTCAGGTAAGCCGGAGAAATAAGTCAATTTACGAAATAAAAACAAGCATCAAGTTTAGTGTAGACGCGACTCAAACGAAAGAGTGAGTGTTAATTAAGTTTCTATTCGAATCTTTGTCAAATTCGAAAAACTTTTCAGTTGTTTGCCACTCTCAACTGTATTTGCGATAGTGCAATGTGAATCGATGACGTAATGAGAGAGCTACTAGATCCGTGGATAGTATGCGCGTGAGCACTCTTATCTCTTGGAGGAGCTCTTAATTTGTTGCAGCTTGAGGCGTAGTGCGTCAACTTCGGCTTCGTTGCGCTGGGAGAGCGACTGTGCTGGGTGTAGCTGTAATGAAAATTCATATGTAGTTTCTAATTTTATCATAATTATCGCTGATATCGGGTGAAGGGAAACATACTGAGGAAATCTAGACTATAATTAAATCTGAAATCACCAATCTTGAGCAAGCGTGGCGACCAATGGTCGTCCCTTCTCTGTACAAGAAGGGGTATTTTGGCCTGCAGTGGGACATTATTAAATATAGCTAAACTTACATCAATTTGTGGGTCGATGCTGTGTGTTCTTGGTAACGTGTTCTCATTGATGGAGTCTGCGAGCGTTCTGTTGTCGCCGATTGGCGTGCGAGGTTGTGACGACGGCGAAGACTCTGTTTTTAAACCAGCTTTGGCCTGTAATTAAAGAATATAAATGAGAAAAATTAACTGTGAGAGCCTTGATAGTTGTGATAGGTGTGTTTCCATTGAATGTGTATATGAATGTAGTTACTTCATTTAAAAATATTATTAAAATAATACAAACCTGCAAAGCTCGAAGTCTCTCTAAGAATATCACATGAGATTTTTCGTCGTTTTCGTTACTTATGTCTGCAACAAAATACAAGATATAAGACTAGGTCGTGTCGCCCCCTAATCTTCGTAAACCAGATATTTAGTGTGAAGAGGATCTAACAACTATTTATTTACTACTTTTAGCACCATAATGCAAACTTCTATCCGTAATATAGTCCCCTAACCGTATTTCGGTCAGGTCGGTTAATTTCAATGGAGCCTGGTAACGTTCGCAGATGTTATAGCCTAAAAGTACGAACGTACAAACGATGGTCATCGAGACTCCATGCTGTCATTTCATACTTCATACTTCTATATTCGAATGCCACTCATACATAAATATTCCACTTTTATTTACACACCGATGTTTTCGGATTTGTAGTCGTGTTTGTAGATGGGCATAGAGGCGATTTTCCTTTGCTCAGCCACCTCGCGCAGCCCTCGCTCCACATAGTTGCGGAAATAGAACGAGGAGCCTTGCATGAACGTCCAGATGTCCACTTCTGGATGACGTTCCTGTAAAAAAACAAAAGCAGTATTTTAAGAGAAGTTTTATTGATCCATAATTTTAGAAATATATTAGTTTGCAGTAACAGATTTTGAAGGCAGACAGTTTATTTGTCATGAAATATGAATCTCGTCAATTTTAGTCGTAGTAGTACGCATGCTGAGCGATAGATGTAGCTATACTTAAAAAAAAAATGGTTGCTGTATTCCCCTTACCCGCAAGTCATAAAGCTGCGACAAGGCGTCCTTATTATGCTCCTTGGTGCCGATCCTCTTCAGAATAAGCGCGAGCTCCTCGTGCACGGCACGCGGCAGTCTGCCGGCCGCTAGGGCCGCGTTGTTAGGAGGCACCGACGCGAGGACTGAGCCGCCGTTCAGGGCATCCGATGTGTTCTCTTTCTTTTCGTCTAGTTTTAGTTGCTGTAGGAATACCAATATTATATGTTAGCAATGACCCATTATTACCCATTACTGGGTTGTAGAGGTCTGATAGGCAGTCGCTCCATGTAAAATACTGATATTCAGCTGCATCCGGTTCGACTGGAAGCCGACCCCAACATAGTTGGGAAAAGGCTAGGCAGATGATGATATGTTAGCAATGGCAAGACTTTTTTGATTGCCTATAGAATAATAAAACGGAACACGTCATGTTAAAATCGATAACCATGTCGGAGGCGCTTTATTCGGTTTAGAAACTCCGACACTAGGGTGCGTGGGGTCGTTAGACCTTACTGCCCACTCGATAAAGAAGAATGTCAAAAATTTGTGTGTTCCTCTGTGGCCGGACCACAGTTTAGTACCCAGATGCTATAGCTCGAAATAAGACCTACCTAAAGTCTACTTTCATCGGAATACATATAATTTTTTAGTACCTCAAGAGATATCTTTTTAATTAAGAATTTATGTGGTCCGGCCGCCAGGTAGTGCTCTCTGGCCGCGCCACCTCAAATTAAATAGAGTATAATGAACTATTAATAAATCAACATTCCGAAAAAAACTACCTAAAGAGTACCTTGCATACGACAAATATGGTCCAATAAACCCCTTTAGTTAAGGAGTTATTGGTCGTAGGGAGTGGTCCGGCTGGAAGGTATACTCTGCAGCAAGTCGATTTTGCAATATTTAATATTAACTATCCATAAATCAATTTATATAATAGTACCTTTTCTCTACTCTTCGTTGATACTTTTTTCTCTCAAGAAACTATTCATTTTGATTAATTAATCTTTAAAGTATGTGGCGCGGCTAGGGAGAATTACTTTCAGCAAATATAACGAAATATGCTTTTTTTCTTTATGCCAACGAAAACTGCATAATAAGTACTTTATAAAAAGACCTGGACTTCATCTATGAACTTTTATTTTTATTACAAACAATGATTTTGAAAAAGGTGCACTTTTTGGTTTTTGTTTAGGTACCTATCTTATCCATAATATGATCCTTATCCATATGATGATTTAAGTACCAAAGTTACAAGGACTAAAAACCAGCAAATGAATGTTCATTGTATTTTATACGCAAAATTTAAAATTATAACTTATTTTTATCAAAATGTTTATTTTTAACTAGCTGTTCCCCGCGGTTTCACCCTCGCTGCTCCGCACCTGTTGGTCGTAGCGTGATGTTACATAGCCTATAGCCCTCCTCAAGAAATGGACTATCCAACACTAAAAGAATTTTCCAATTCCAACCAGTAGTTCCTGAGATTAGCGCGTTCAAACAAACAAACTCTTTAGCTTTATAATATTAGTATAGATTTAGACCTTGCATTTTAAACTTGGAAAAAAACTTCAAAACTCCTTTGTAATACTGATTGACTATATTTTTAATACGTGGTTTTGGTACACTCTTTTTTTCATTGTTATTTCTTGTTCAAAGGTTTAAATGCTTAAATTGAATCTATTTACTTTAGTTTGTTATATAAAACGTCATTTCCGTCATTTACAATGCCTTGTATTAATAATTGTTAATATTTGATTATGAAAATATATTTGTTATTTGTTTTTAAAATTTTGGTTTAAAATAAACAATAAGTAGGTACTTATTACCTACTTATTGTTTATATTAAACCAAAATTTTCACTTACTTCGTCAAATTAACTACCTGTTCTTAGGTAGATAGGTAAACAAAAACCAAAAAGTGCACCTTTTTCAAAATCATTGTTGGTAATAAAAATAAAAGTTCATAGATGAAGCCCAGGTCTTTTTATAAAGTACTTATTATGCAGTTTTCGTTGGCATAAAGAAAAAAAGCATATTTCGTTATATTTGCTGAAAGTAATCCTCCCTAGCCGCGCCACATACTTTAAAGATTAATTGATCAAAATGAATAGTTTCTTGAGAGAAAAAAGTATCAACGAAGAGTAGAGAAAAGGTACTATTATATAAATTGATTTATGGATAGTTAATATTAAATATTGCAAAATCGACTTGCTGCAGAGTATACCTTCCAGCCGGACCACTCCCTACGACCAATAACTCCTTAACTAAAGGGGTTTATTGGACCATATTTGTCGTATGCAAGGTACTCTTTAGGTAGTTTTTTTCGGAATGTTGATTTATTAATAGTTCATTATACTCTATTTAATTTGAGGTGGCGCGGCCAGAGAGCACTACCTGGCGGCCGGACCACATAAATTCTTAATTAAAAAGATATCTCTTGAGGTACTAAAAAATTATATGTATTCCGATGAAAGTAGACTTTAGGTAGGTCTTATTTCGAACTATAGCATCTGGGTACTAAACTGTGGTCCGGCCACAGAGGAACACACCAAAAATTAATATATTTGTATATGTGTATATATAATGTGTTTAACTTGTGGTTTGAAGTGTACATGATCATCCATTATGGTCAAAAGTAAATTTGTATAGATTATAAGTGCCACCTTTGTTTTTTTTTTAATAATGACGTCGTACTAAACATCACTGTAAGTTTTGTAAGCTTATATCTACACTAGCAACCACCAGAAAAGCCCAAAGACAATGAAACTAAACAAATCATAGAGAAACGATTAAAGTCTTGCAATTCAATAAAAATTAATCTCAAAACTATGAAGACTGCTTGAATCATAATAAAATATTAACCTTGAGTACTTTCAGTAAGTATGGATACAGATCAGAATCGTTGACATCAGGTATCTGCGTGAGATGGTTCGTGATGGAGCCTCCCTTCATCTTGACTAGAGTATGCACCAATGTTTTCACTGTCCTGTAATGTAACAAGTCATTTTATTCACTTCCATTCTTACAGCCTAAAGTTCGTTTTCAAGGGAAATTAAGTTCTAAAATGAGTAAGTTATAGACGTAATCTAAAAAAAATAGCCAACAATGAGTAAGGTATAAGTAATTGCCAACTTGCATTACATAATATGAACATACAGGTGGTAAGTGTTAAATAATAAAAACAATTATGGACCCTGTCGGGCACAGCAACATTATAACCTTTTGAACGCCAGTCGTGTATAGCCGACAAATGAAAACGTGCCCAACACGCTACAATCGTCTATATATGACAAGAAAACTGCATTTTTTTTAAACTGAATTTGTCGGCTATACACGACTGAGGCGTACAAAAGGTTAAGTAAGGAGAGAGGAAGAGAGCTGTAATAATTTTCATGTAGTATAATATTTAACAGGCAAACTTTCCATCGAACAATAGAAAATAAAATAAAGGCATGTTTTAAACTCCAATAAAGGGTAACATACCTGTATGGCGTATCACTAATATCGGGATTCTTCTTCCAGTAGCTATTAGGGTATGCCTTATAGAACAAGTGTATCCTGTACAGCACGGCGTCGTAGTCTATAGAGTTGACGTCCCACGTGGAGATCATTTTGAGGGTCTTCCAGAAACACTTGAGGAGTAGGTCTTGGTAACGGGGGAAGGCGGGGTCGGACACGCCGATTGATTCGTGGAGGAGGGACACTATTGCGCTGTGGAGGATAGAAGATAGTTTATTGAAGTTTCATTATATGACTAACGGCTGCCCTCCACTTCGTAAGCGTTCTAAAATAAAAGTAGCCTTAGTTACTCCTTATAACATTAGCTATCTGCGAGTGAAAGTCGCGTCAAAATTGGTCCAGCTGTTTCAGAGACTAGCCGGAACAATCAGACAGACAACATTTTTTAACATTGTTTTTTTTATTTAAGTAGGATATTTACTTTCATAATTATGTATTAGTGAATAGCTGTTAATTTGAAATTACAAACAGACACTTCACTTCATTTATTTTTATAGATTTGTAGAATAGGATATTTATATGATTCTCAAAGGAGGATGAGGACCTTTCCAGCCTGTTCCTCATACTTCTAAAGAGTCGATAAACGTACCACAAGAGCGGCGTCCTCGGCGAATGCTCCAGTACTCTGACGCAGACATTGTTGAGTATGCGCACTAGTCGCTCGGCCTCCGCCCCGGTGCCCGCAGCCCCGGCCCCGGCGCCCAGCACCCGCAGCAGCTCGCCCACCAGTGAGCAAAGTGCCGCCTCGCCCACGTGGGAACCGCACCCGGCTGTCTCGTAGAACTGGGGAGATGAGAAGCAATACATAGTATAGTATTCTTAAATAATACTCCCACCCAACAAAAGAAACTCCTTGTTTGCACCACAATATTTTTCGATTTGTCCGCTATAAAGATAGAAAACGTTTTGACATGTGTATTGACGTGTAAAAATTATGGTTGCGTTTTTATTTTCAATGTTTATATTTCTGTTTGATTAATTACATGTAAAAAAAATAACATACTACAGTGTATTACAATTTTTATTTTCTTAAAATTTCATGACTGTTTACTTTTTTTCCGGTTAGTACCTAATTAATGATCCATTCGTATTAGGAAGGTATTCTAAATATAAAATGTGTAAATAACAAATAAAGGCGATGAATTCCGCAAAGATTAACCCCGTTGTCGCGAAGTTAATCATCATCTGCTTAGCCTTTTCCCAACTATGTTGGGGTTGGATTCCAGTCTAACCAGATGCCGTAGAATACCAGCGTTTTACATGGAGCAACTGCTTTTCTGACCTTCACAACCTAGAAAATGAGCGACACGATGCTTGGCGAGGTTAATATATAACATAGTATAGTTACCGTGGTGAGTGCACTAGCCAAGTACTTATAGGCCGGCAGTGCATCTTGCGGCGGCGCAGTCCGCAGCCGCCGCACCTGCGCGGCGATAGCGCCGACCAGCCGCGCCTCGTGCGGGGCCAGCGCGCCGCCGCGACCCGACACCAGCGCGCCCGAGATCAGGGACAGCGCGCGGATCGCCGCCTGGGGACAAGCATTCATATTGACAATTTATTGGAAAAATATAGCACGCCTTATATTTTACTACAGTAGACCGCCAATTAGGTAGTTTACACCACCATCAATTGGGTAGATGACACCACTAATCAATTGACGTACTTTTTATGAGCTGTCAAAACGCAATTCCCCATAGATTTTGTATGACAATACTCAACTATGACGTCACTTTTTTGTCGACTCAATTCAGTAACTATTTATTGATTTCAAAGCAACTAAAAATTGATGATAATAGTTATTCAAAAAATTATCGGGTTTTCAGGGCTAAAATAAAGTGTTTTTTTAGTGAAGTTGTGTCTTGGAATTATTTGTTAGTGGTGTCATCTACCCAATTGACATACAGTTCGCATCAAATAACTTTGCCGCTCTGAAGCTAGGCTTTCCAAACAACCGCGCAGGTACAATCACTTAAAAGTGTTTCTTTAAGAAAAAAAGTATATATAAACTTAACTATATTACACAAAATGAAAATAAATGATGTAATTTTTTTACATAACAATCACAAGACGGGTAAAAATAATAAAATCAATAAGAAATAAGACAATCTAAAAGCAATGTAAACGTGAAACACTTTTGACAACGCGTACTATGCGAGCGAAACACAAAAAAACGTTAGACGTATTTGAGCGACTGAGACAAAAACATAACTCTCTTTTCCGCCCCTTGTTTCGCTATCGCGCATGCGCGCTATTATGTTTTATTTGAAAGATTGACTACTGCACAATTATTTATAGCCTACTTCAGAGCGGCAAAGTTATTTGACGCGAACTGTACTTGTTTACATTTTTTTTTCCTCTCGTATAATAATTTACACCTGCCGTGTTATCTCTTCACTACCTTTGATTGACTGGTTGAGAATGCCTAAGACATTAAGTCCGAAAACGGGTAACATATAATGAATAATACTTACATTCAGATCAGGACTAGCTATAGAATGGATAGTGTCGGCGAGTTGCGAGTCGTCCACGTGCGAGCTGAGGGAGTGCGGCTGTGGCGGGACCAGCGGGTGCGACGCCGTGTGGCGCGGCGGCGACATCGCTGCCATGCTGGAAACACATACAACAACATGTTAATATTATCTATATAGCCAATGTATTGAATATTGACAACAGCTTGACGCAATAGTTTTTTTTTTAAGGATAGGCAATAATCATATGATTTTATCTGCTCTGGGCGAAGCGGAAGGGAGTGTCAGTCTCTTACTGACTAAAACTCATGCATGTTCCTCGTAATGCCCTTTGCGTTCCAGGGCCGCGGTAAGTCAAATAAATTCCGCAACCCTGGCTTGACCTGCGTCTGTATTTTCGAACGCATTCAACTCTAATCTCTTCAAAGTTAGAATGAACAGGATTCTTCTGGTTAAGCTCACTCCATCTATCATCTAGAGAGAAAAGATTATCCATCTCAAATAGAAAAAAAAAATGAAGTTCTATTTTGGTTAGGACGAATTTTAGTCATCATTTACTAAAGGAGACTGGCGGTTATAGGCCTATAGGCCTAAACTCCTACAGAAATGAAACTTATACGAAAAAAAAGTAGATTTTTACGTTTAACTATTTTCTTCAATACTATTTTCAGATAACTTGTCTAAGAGGAGAAAAATAAGTTGTAATATAGCGAGTACAATTTAAAAAATCGATTGTTGCAAATTTTCAAATTATGATTGCGATTGAAAATGAGATTGGTTCCTTTATCACATATATCCCAAAGTAGGTCTTGGCCTGGGTAATGAGGTATTCTTTTAGGGATTTATAATGTAATTCACAGGTTTTGTAATTAATTATTCACTTAATATCTGTAATCGATTATTTACATTGCCATACTAAAAAATAGAAAATAGTTTTTAGGTTGGCAACAAACTGTCACTTGTCACCTGTAGATCAATATTTTATTTCAATATCTGACGTTTGTTGTTGTTGTAATCTTGCGCCGGTGTTTTGTCGTTTTCTCTCTGTGTTATTGATTATTATATTTGACCTTGGCTTTGTATTTTGGACTGTATATCTTGCATAAACGCTGACCTGGCGAATTACCATCGGACTTTGATATTGTTAGCGATTTTGGATTGTGACGATAATGGAAAGATTACGTTGTGCTAACTGCACAACGTAATCAGGTTACAAACACAATTCCTGCTTGAACCATGTTGAACCTGAGACTTAAGCTTCGAACCTATACAATAATAAAATACAGTATAATACTTATTATTCATGTTTTATTAGTGAATTAACATTAAACTCTGCAATATTGATTTTCGTCCTTAACATAACCTTCTGTCAATATCAATAGTTATATCTACTTTCAGACAAGTTTTTAGAAAAAGTGGCAACCATACATGGTTTTCTAATTAATAATGCTATCAGGAAGCATTGAACTTATCCGTGTAGGTGACCAGGCCGAACGCTCCTAAGAAACCCGCCAGTCTCCTTTAACCACTGCTGGCCCTCTTTTCATACATAGATAGCATTTATAAAGTTGTAATTATGTTATAATTAGACTGTAAGCTTTCTTTAAAATAAAAAATAACATAAAACCTTCCTCACCTCGACCGTATAGGCGGTTGCGGGTGCGACATCTGTGGTCTAACTCCGCTACTAGGTATGGGCTCGTCTAAGAACTTGAGGTCAATCTCAGCAACATCGGGCTGCCTCAGCACGGGCACAGCCGCGTCTAGTTGCGCGATCAGCTCGGGGTCCAGACCGAACGGACCCGTGATGATACGAGGCTCCGGGGGGGCGCTGTGGAAGACCGGTTTTTTTCTATGTTTACATTTTTGGATGGTATCTATACCTATTAGGGGACTTGATAAAATGTAGTGTTTATAGGATATTTAAGTCAGTTAAGTAGACAGGTTTTGTCTTACGAAAGTATTATTATTATCCGTTTTCACTACTATACATTTCCGAAACAATTACGAAAAAAAATTGCAAGACTTTAGCTTGATACCTACAAAAGGAAATAAGCTTTTTTCAGTCCTGAAAATGACACGTTTTTTGGCAAGAAATTCGCAAAGTACGAATGATTGCAATATTAAGTTATTCCTTTTTTAAAGGCTTAATCGTGAGTACTTCTTGGACATACAGACTTTGGTAATGAGTGGGTCATGACGGGATTCTGTAGAAATTAGTGTCCGACCGAAACTGGTTTTTACGACCAAAACCGAAACCGAAAACGAATTTCGGCAACGGTCTCAGTTTCGGCCGAAACCGAAACCGAAACTTCCTAACAAGGATCATGTCAATGTTGCACTCGGTTTTAGTTTGGGGGTAGGTATAAAATGACGTTTTAAATCGAAAAACAGAAATGAAATAATACTTTTACTATACGGATACCTAGGCAGGTACCTATTTAAGTGCTAATAGTGCGTGTTAATTTAAAAAACAAAAGAAACACAATTATGTACCTATACTAGAAAGGTTTAGGTAGTCTAAATGTAAACAAAACAAACCACGTGACTCATGGATGCTAAACCTTTCACTTCAAATTTTAAAATCGTATTATTTAAAGTCGTATAATAATAGGCTCAGAATTTGAGGAACTATCTGCCACGTTAATAATAAAACGTTCAGTGGTCAGTGGTGATTTTATCTAATTTAAACATTTTCTATTCTTGTTTTATTACATGACCCTCGCAATTTTCAAAGGCGCCTGGTTAATCGACTAAACGTAATACCTGCAATTTTAGTTGCCATACTACATCACGGGCGTACTCTTCAATTTAGCGACGTTATCTAATTAATCGTATCTTCTAAAAGGTTTTGGGAACCTGTCTTTTTAGGCTCTTTACAATAGACAGATTACAAAATATTACACTATTTTATAAAACTAACAAAAAAGTGGTGTCCAAACAATGACATCTATGAAGAGTAGTTTACGAATAAAAGATAAAGTTTAACATACATTAATAAAATAGAAAAGTATCGCATAAAACGAAATTAAAATTGATTTTGTTGTAACGTATTTTTAAACAAGGAAGTGTCAACTATAAAGAAACCTTTTCTACGATTTGTTTACCTTTAGTTAACTACCTAAACCTTTCTAGTATAGGTCTAACTATACTTGCCACTTGTATACCTTGGTGAAAATTATTCAAATGAACTTTGAAACTCTGAATCCTTAATATTATCACCACTAATGCACTAAAGTAAGTACTAAGTACCTAACTAGTGTTTGTTTAGGTATAGGTAATGCTATACCTAAACAAACACACACATATATATTTTGGTTAATTTAACCCACTTGCTAATGCGAGTGGGTTAAGTTAACCAAAAAATATTTAGATCGTTAAGTCAAACTTGATTCTACTATGATCCATGTATTACTTTGTTAAGTTTATTGTTCCGTACCTCAACAATATAGATTTACTACCTAGTAAATTACTACTGACTCTTATGCTTTATCACGTGATAAAACTTACCGAATTCAAAATAAATCACACGAAAACTCACAACAAACAAAACTAACTGCGAACACAAGCCTGTCACGACATGATTAGACACGTGGACGCGGCAAAATCTTCGACGCTTGGATGGAATTCGCCGCACCGAACATGACCGAGCAAAGCGCGAGAACTCCCGAATGCAGTTTCGGTTTCGGTCGTAGTTTCGGCAGGTTTGCTGCCGAAACCGAAACTAAACCGAAACTCGTTTTTTTGCCGAAACTCGACCGAAACCGAAACCGAACTTTCGGTCGGACACTAGTAGAAATACTCACACGGGTGTCGGTGCCTGTGGGGGAGGCATTTCCTCCTCCTCTTCCTCCTCGTACTCGGCCGGAATCGTGTCCACTGATATCACACGCCTCGGCGGCTCAGGCTCCTAATAACATACAATATAGATGTTAAAACGACGGCAACGGCGAACTGTGGGTATACAGTGGTACACCTCTGCCTAACCCTGCAGGGAATACAGGTATGATGGTATAGATGTTAAAATTAGCACCTATTCTTGGTGCGTTTTAGCATGAAATGATGTATGGAAAGTTTAAAGTATAAATGTGGATGGCTGGTCACAGTGAGTGAAAGTCAAAGCATTTATTGATTGATGACCATTATTTATGGCACTTTTGAACGACAAAAAAAGATTTAGAATTAAAGCTTCCAAAACGTGGTTTAGTATTAACAAGAATGGGCTCTATATCAAACCCAATAACTTCCAACTTCATATCCTGTTTAAAGTAAAATAAAAGCTTTATAATAGTTTCTCAAAGCCCGGAGCAAGAGTGGTTACAAAAAATAATGATAAGTACTTATTCTCTATGCATCTCACGCACAATGGTCCAATGTAGGACTAAGTGCGGAAACCAAACCCCCTAACATAGAACATTCTCCATGCATACCTCTTGCTGTATCTGTACAGGTCGACCCGATGCTGAAAGTGGCACGAGCATAGACCGTCGCGACTCCGCACTGCGCGACTTACTCGCACGCTTGATTCGCTCTTCTAGCAAGGACAGATCCTTGTCTGAAATCTGAAATTCAAAAAAATACTTTGTTTAGTCAGAGTTTAAAAATATATGGCGAAATAACTTTGTATCTGATAGGATTCCCAATTAATTAGGACAAAAAGTTGCCTTTTTCTTATGGAAATTTTGGTTATCATATTGATAATGTTCTTTGTCTGTTCCTTGCACCTTCTATGTTTTGTCACGGCATCACCCTAAGGTGGTCTGGTAGAAAATGCCTGAGGCATAAGTCCGTATAAGTCCGTCTTTGTACAGTGTATTTTTTTACTTAATGTGCACATAGTTTAATAAATAATGTGATGGGTATTGCGGATTTCTACCATCTCAACTTTTTGTCGCTAATTTATGGAAGCTTTTAAATAGCACATGTTATCATCTATGTAGCTTTCTGAGTAATAAATAAATTCTAAGGGAGTAATAACACAAAATACAAGTCCGTTTTTTAAGCTTGTGACTCAATCTTGCTCTTCTTCTTCTTAGCGTTTCGATGACAAACTATATTTTAATAAATAATATATACTATTATTATAAATTATATTAATGCGGCCCGGAATTTGTACTCATCTTACTCTTATATGTATAATGTTAATTACCTGTCCAATCATCTTGTACACCTTCTCTCCCTCTAAGAAGTAGGCAGAAGCGACGCAGTTGAGCGCAGCAGACCGTACAGCGTTGTCTCTGTCTCCGATGTGTCGCGCTAACTCTTTGAGGGCTCCGCCACCACCGCTGCCCATTACCGTTGAACCGTAGGTTTCTAGTAAATGTCCGATACACTCGAGACATTCTGTGGAAAAGGTACAATGTGAATTGGACTCTATTGAGCTAGAACTTAGGTTTACAGTCAAAATTGTGTTGGTGTCAGATGCTTGGAACATTGTTTTATGACTGAAATCAACCAGTAAAACATTGTAATAGGATATGTAACTCCACCAATCAGTTACCATACTTTTTATAAGCTGTCTATGCGAGTCCCCTATACATTTTGTATAGTTATAGAAAACTGGGATGTCATTTATTATTTAATTCAAATAATTTATTTAGTGATTCCACAGCAACTAAAATATCATGTTATTGAAAATTTATTGGGGTAAAGTAACAAAAGTTTCATTAAATACAGAGATCACTTTGCAATATACACTAAACTACTACTATTGTACTTTCCATATTTGGCCAACATTTTATAATATTTAAATTTCGACTTACCAGCCCTTTGTCTCGCATTCTTGGATTTCAGTCCTTCCATCAAGTACCCAAACAACTTGGTGACGGAATACACAACACATATTTGTTTGAACAGAGCTTTCACACCGTTGCGTACTGTGTCCTTGGGATCACCAACCTATGACCAATAAAATGAATGTATAACTAATATGTATGGAAATTTCACAAAAAAGTACAATATAAATAAGTTAAGAGTTATGGGAAGCCATTCCCATAACTCAGCAGTGAGAAATTATAGGCTACTGGAAAATGGTGTGATATCAGTTATATCAGAACTTGCAATCAACACTGGCACTAGCAAAGTTGATATTTATTACAGTCATATGCAAAATATATAGATAAGAATATTGACAATGATATGTTAAGAGGGTTTACGCCGGCGGCGCGCCGTCCACGCGCTATTTGCCTCAAAATCAATGATTTTCAAACCTGTTAATACCCATTAATAACTTATCGTACAAACATGCAATTTGCGAATAATATTAGGAAATTTTGTCTTCTAGAGGACGTGAGAGGATTTTTTAAAATTAAATAGCATGCTTGTAAATTATATTAAGATAACTAAAGTGAGATTTGCGTATTTTACGTTCAGAGTCAATTTCGAAGCCGTTAATCTCCAAAAATTGCTGATAGAATCAATAAACAAAAATATTTACTAATTGGTAATATCCTTAATAATTTTTTTGTCAAGACAGATTTTCTGATTTAGGTTACTTACTACGGAAAATAAAATCAAAACAATGTCTAATTATTCAGAAATTACGCGTAGATAAAATGATCTTTTTCAACGTTTTAACTTGCATTTATCATTATAATAATAGCATATTCTAATAGAAGAACATCTCTTTTAAAACTTACAATTCAAAATTTTCGTGTAATTAGCTTTATAATTTTTTAATAAATATTTTAAAACTACTATAAATTGAGGCGCGCGGCCGGTAGCCAATTCAGTCGGCCGTGAGCCTTTACAGAGTATGGTCACGTTCCTCCGTGCTGCGCCCGCGCCTCTCGTAAATACAGAGCCCGTTTCGCTATAGCGCGACTAAAACATTTTAGTACTTGGGTAGTAAGATTTTTTTTTAATAAATTTTAATGACTTATAATAATATTAAGAGTAACAATAAATTGTGTTTTAGACACAATGGGAAAGAAAAACAATATATTTTCATCAAAAAAAAAGGAAAAAGAAAATTTGAAAACTGAAAATTTTACTAAGGCCAGAAGTTACTTATTTTGTACTAATAGGTATATTACAAATATAAAAATATATATTTTTAGCCGACTTAAAAAAAGTAGTAGATCGTATGTTTGTATGTACGTCATTTTCTCAAAAACTGCTTATTCTTTTTGAATGGGGATTTCGTTATTTGGGTGTATAATTTCAGGGAAGGTTTTAGTACATAATACATTAGGATCTCTTCTGGACCTCTTCAATAACTAATAACAAATGAACCGAAATTGCTGTGATCGTATGTCTGTTTTGTTTTCATGATTTCATAATATAACATCACGTCTGTATTGAAGGGGTAAGCGGAGCAAAATATCGAGTAGGTACACCATTACCAATTAAAAGGCTCAATTTTTTGTTTTTTAATTTTTATGAATAACTAACGGATTTCAAAAACCCTCTTGAGTTATGTATGTTTCACCGAATCATAGGCCTTCTTATAGTCTATCCAATATGCCGACAGATCCCTTTGAGAACGACGAACGTGCTGGTTAATGGCCATATTAAAGAGGAGTAGCTTCTTAGTAGCACGGCATTCATTCTTGCAACCATTTCGAGAGACAGACATGATAGCGTTATTATCAATATGTTCATTGACTTTGGCTCTCAAAAAAGATGTAAGAACTGTATAGACCGTCGGTTGACATGTGATCGGTCTATAATTCTAATATTATTATTTTTACACAATCGAAAAATCGGATGTTTCGACCGTCCTTTTCCTGAAATCGGATTTTAAATCGAATGGTGTATAGAACATTCGTCCGTTTTAACGTCACAGTCATACACGATCAGCGCTCCAGTTCAGACGTGCCTCTATGCGCATTGAAATGGCATCGGATTGGGAAAGCGATTTGATGTCTGACCGCGACTATTTTGTATGATTTTTGGAGTGTTACAAAGAATGTAGATGTTTATATATGTAGACTCGAACAGATACTTGAGAACTAAGTCCTATGAAAGATTTTAATCTTATTTTATCATTAAACTAGCTGTGCCCAGTGGTTTCACCTGCGATACGTTAGGTTTTTGGTGACTGATACGTTCCCGTTGCTCATAGCGCGATGTTATGTAGCCTATAATCTGTTATTCTGAGGTATAAGCTACGGAATGTCTCGCAGAGTCATTATTTGCTGCGAAGTTATTTTAAAACTGTGATATCTCCTAAGATATTCATTGAAATTAAATGATGTAAAGGGCAATTTTGTTCAAAATTAAACACTTGTGATGAAAACGTGTTTATGTTGATAAGGATTAATACTATGTTTATAAAAACACCTTCGCAAATAATGCATTATTTTAAAACAAATTTTCTGGCCATAAAAATGCCTATAGTGAGTCAACCTTAAAAGTTAGGCATTTACTACCGCGGACTTTTTTTAGTATATTTTAAGAGGAACAATTCTCTCATATATTATTTTTGAAGAATTTTTCAAATCGGATCGGTAGTTCTTGAGATTATCACGTACAAACAAACAAACAAACTCTTCAAAATATTACTTTTGAGGGCCTTCGTTGCGTGCGCTCCGTAAATGGTTAAAGTTACGCAAAAATAAGAGAGAATTGTTTCTCTTAAAATATACAAAAAAAAGCCCGCGTTAGTAAATGCCTAACTTTTAAGGTTGACTCACTATAGCCATTTTTATGGCCAGAAAATTTATTTAAAAAAATGCATTATTTACGAAGGTGTTTTTATGAACATAGTATTAATCCTTATCAACATAAATACGTTATTCATCGCACGTGTTTAATTTTGAACAAAATTGCCCTTTACATCACTTAATTTCATTGAATATCTTAGAAGATATCACAGTTTTAAAATAACTTCGCAGCAAAATAATGACATTCCGTAGCCTGTACCTCAGATTAACAGATTATAGGCTTCATAACATCGCGCTATGAGCCACGGAAACGGTTCAGTAACCAAAAACCTAACGTAATTCGGGTGAAACCGCGAGGCACAGGTAGTTTTTCGTAAACATGATATTATCTTCATCTAAATAAATACATTATTTATCATTAGTATTTAATTTTGAACAAAATTGCCCTGGACATCATTCGAATTTAACGAATATCTTAGGAGATATATCGTTTTAATCAAACATCACGCTATAGCACACTTACCATAAACGCGGATGAAACCGCGGGCACAGCTAGTCTAATATAAGCATATGAAATATTTTGTAAAAAAAAATAATATATATCACAAACAAAAATAATCAAATGGATCAAAATGCTTTTTATTCCGACTATAGTCCGTGAGCGAGCGCGCTTCTCTACGCACACAAACGCGCTTGCGTCTGTGTGAGTGAATTTTGCTCTGATTTACCTAATCTTGACTTGCTGCGCGCAACGTAAACGCTCTTAATACAAATCATTATCAATATCAATGTCATATCTATCCAATGTGATAAAATACAATCTAACACTACTATATTTAAACGCTTTATCGTTTTCATCGCGATTTATTATTTATGTACTATATTCGTGAATAGTTTCAATAAAACAAACAAACTATCTGACGGGACCTAAGTGCAGTATAAAATCAGCTAACGCCAATCGCTCGATCACGATCATCAATATACAAGAAGGATTTGATTTGATTTGTTATTTTTATTATGTCCTTCTAATAATTCACATTTACTTGGTAATAATTTCTTAAAAGTACACAGAACAGTACACACTTGGTTATTAACTTGAAATACTATTTGTTGTGATTGATACTATTTGATGTTAAGTTGATGAAGAAGTACTGATTTTGTAATTCGTAGATCGCGCAAAGCCTATTCAGTAAATTGTAGACCTTGGGTCTAATCAAGACGTCTCTAGTATACAGAGTCAGAGTGCCAGATGTGCAACTTGTTTCCAACTATATAAATAATTAAATCATTCAATAATTCAACCTACCTTTAGCACAAGATAAGGTATGAAACAATTGGCTTCATACTCCGGCATAGTGTAATCACTATCCATGAGATGAGTGAACACTATGGACAGGTACTCCAGACCCTTGAGGATGACCGATGGGTTGGTGTCGAAGAACCTCAGGGTCAGCCATTTGAGGACCAGGTCTAAGTTCGCCATTAGAGCTTGGCCATTCTCATGTAAGTCTTCTGATAGTGATTCTATTGCTTTTAGATGGTATCTGTGGAAGATTAAATAATTCACATGAAAGCCTGATTTAAGCGCTATCCACACATTTCCGGGTCAGGGCTATCCGTGTTCCGAGTTGTCCGTTTCAGTGTTCCCGTCAGGGACATGCCATCAGTCACCCGTGTTCACACATATCAGAGAAATCGGTATCAGTGTAATCTGTTTCTTTCTGATACGCACACTTCACGATGTCTTTGTTTAACCAAGAAGAGTTAGCAATGATTGCAATTGAATAGCGCTAGATGAATAAAAAGCAGATGACCAAGAAGACTATCAGCAGGCAAAACGTATTTGCGTATGTGATCTGTGGGAAAAATCGGATAGCACTGTCAGAGCGTTCGTGCGACCGAGCGTGTTCCGGGACACTGACGCCTAACACGGAGCTGTGTGAACAAGTTCATACAATTTGTATGTAACCGATTTTTTCCCCATCCCTGACGGAACACGGCCGCGGCCGGGACGAGTTCCCGGAAATGTGTGATTAGCCCTTTAGAATATCAGACACTGAAGTTGACGGTTACGACCGAACTTTATGCTATCATTTGAGTATAGCATTTATGGGCCACTTTATAAGGTACATATTTCTGTATCCGGAATGGGCTAGGACATTCAGTCAGCTGTTTTTATTATGGAGACAGCATCCTTTGGCGGGAAGGTTCATCATATCAAGTATCAACCCGACAGAGAGGCATTTGACTGCGGCTATTACAGGATATCGCCACACCTTAGAATATTCCAGAAGAATTTTAGGCTACCTGGAAATATTTTCCAGAAAAGAAATATATTCTTGATTTATGCGTTTTAGTTTGATATAA
The DNA here is from genome assembly GCA_932526535.1 of Caradrina clavipalpis. Taxonomy (NCBI): domain Eukaryota; kingdom Metazoa; phylum Arthropoda; class Insecta; order Lepidoptera; family Noctuidae; genus Caradrina; species Caradrina clavipalpis. Next base: position 8,881,669 of record OW052105.1, read on the forward strand.
CATACCTGAAGTCACTGTGAAACATGTTCCCGATGAGCTGTTTGTTCAGACCAGCGGTCGTCATCTGTTCCTTTAGAAGCTCGAAGAATTCCTCGCGAGGAGTTGTGAAGTTCCATTTTAATACTAAGACAGATAATATGAAACATGTTTTTATTTTAATGAAATTATTGTGCAAGGTTCTGTTGTCAAAGTAAAGAAAAATTTATGTTTTACTTAGTATCTTAGGATCTAAAAATTGTTTGATAAGCATTTATATTGTACCCTAAGAATTTATCTCAGTTGTAGACACGGCAAATATCACATGCACAAATATCTTTGCCGACCGAATTTCAATCAATTATACACGAACCTCCTAGAATATAATCGATTGAAGTCATCACAGATTTAAATATCGTCAAAAAAATACTTATTTTTTTACTAATCTACCACTCACACTTCGCCATACCACACACAACAAACAATATGAAACGTTATAACTAAATACCTTAACACAATCTCTTACAACGTTGATTTATCACCCATCCTCGTCACACACGCAGCAAAAACGTATTTGGTATAAAGAAAATTAAACCATAGATAATGAAGGGTAACTAAATAGGTTGTTTATGAAAGTGAGCTAACCTTTGAGTTTCTGATCGTCAATGATACGCTGGTTCTTAGCGTTGTTGTTGGGAAGGAGAGGCGAGCAATCCTCGTCGTCTTTCTTGCCACGACTTGATGCTGATGCTGATTTTGCTGGTCCCTGCAGGAGAAGTGATATATGAAAAAAATATTAGTATAATCATTTATTTGGTTTAGAATCTTTTTGTTGCAGCACTGGTGCAGTTAACCCAACGCCGAAATTGATAGTGCCCTAAGGTCACTTTTGGACAGACATCATATGCATAGAAGAAAAAAAGAACAATTTACTTTAGTTGCAATAGGTAGCTTCGTGTGAAGATAAACATAAATATGATGCACTTAGTGGCAACCCTAATGGACCTCCAGATCATAGGTAAAGAAAAATGTACAAGTATCATAGTGATACGGTACCCCGCATATCGCCCCATACGCTTCATACGTTGCATTCACTTTCCAACATACCTTGCCCTTGACAACAACTCCTTTCTTCTCAGCCTCCTTCTTCAGAGCTCCGGCGGACTTCACACCTCGCACTTCTTCCTTCTTGCCCTTAGCAGGCGGTAGAGGCTGCACTGGCAAGCTGGGACGAGCCTTGTCTAATGCTGCTTGTACTACTGTTTTGGAACCGGGCTGGAGGGAGAAAAGCAAGGAATTCAGAGACAGAGTTTAGAAGTTCAGCTATAGTTTATTTATTTTGTATGTCCAGGTAAAGAAAATTGACCAAAGGCGGCAATTGTTATTAGGCATTATAAGCACACGTATGGTAGCAGTCTTTAGTCTCAAATTACACTTTATGGTCGCGCCATGGAGACCAACCAATAAGAACGAATTTTGGGTGCATTATCTTTGTGAAAAGATGTGGCCAAACCAGAAATCTAATTTATAAAATTCAAGTAATCGTCTTTGGTCGACTGATACGGCATTTCCTTCTCATTGGAACGTGATACTCATACTAATATCAACCTATTTTTGTCCTAATGCTGGATCAATCCAAGTTTCCTCATTAAACCAAGGTACTGAGAAAGTGTATATGAACTGATATAGTCACATTTGTACATGAGAGATGGTGCCTTATCCACTAAAAAAATATTATCAGAAACTCTTATAAGTAAAGAATTTACCTTCAACTTATCAAGTAGTTTATGCATAGCCTCGTATCCGAGATGCAACATGAAGGGCAGTACGCAGTCTCCCGTCACTTTCCGCACGTCGACCGCGCGGTCTTCTAGACACGCGTACAGTATTGGTACGCATACGGTCAGCTCTTCGCGAGGGAAGGACTTTGGTGGTACTGCAAAATGAAAACAAGAGTTGATGTTAGTTTATCGAAAGATGGAACAAGGTGAACGAGATGTGTTTGTATAACATTTTTCTGATAATACTTTCAAAGTCATCTTTATTTTCTAAATGAAGATTTGAATAAAATCAATAATTGGGTAGTTGACAATTATCCAATTAAACAATAATTCTAGAACACAATTTCTCTAAAAAACCCACTTTATTTTAGCCCTAAAAACCCGATTAAATATCATGTTATTGGTGGCGTCCAGTCAACTGCCCAATTTTTTGTAAACAAACAAAATACAGAACATCTGACGGTGCTATAAGCAGGAGAAAGTACACAGTACGAATCAGTGGTTGTTGCCAGTAGTCTGGTCTTATAACCACTAGACTTCTTTATACCAGTACATATGCATTTTTATGTTTTTGTTTCTGTTTGAAAGCAGTTACTTCTCTCATATTGTGTGTCGATATTCGTTTTAAAAAGTATCACATGTACCATTAGGCAGATGTTCAGCCAGCCACTGCAGTAAGGTGGCTCTTAGCAGCGGACTGCCGGACTTGAGCGCGTCGAACAGCATCTCTCCCTCGAAGGGCGCGTGCGCACCCGCCTCGCGGCACCACGTTTCTACGCACGACACCGCCGCCGCGCGGATCCATTGCTTGCTGTCGCCGAAGGCTGGGAACATATTCAATAATTAGATGAGTGAAAACATGACGCGTATAGAAAACATTTAAAAAAATCTGACATTTGTCAACACGAAAGCAAAATAGAGACGGGAACAAAACTTAGCTAAAGTTATGCTAAGTAACATTTAATCTCAACAAAACGAGGTCTAATTTTAGTCCAAGCATAAGGGTCAGTTCACACCGAGACCAGACACGACACGACGCGACGCGACGCTGCGCGCCTATTTTAATAGAGCTACTCAAAATATAACTTTATTTACTACACTAAAAGATACACATTTCATTGTGAGAAGGGGCAACATATTTGGAATTCAAACAATGAAATTTGTATCTTTTCATGTAGTAAATAAAGTTATATTTTGAGTCGCGTCACGGTCTAAACTGACCCTACGCCAGTTTTAAAAACTTCATAGTTATTATTACTACAATGGGTATACTATACATACCTTGAAAGAAAGCCGGGAAGAAAGTCCTAATATGTGTTTTACTCTTCGTTCCCATCGCCGTGGCCAACGCCTCACATATCTGCAAGGCACTCTGCGCTAGCTTCGAGTTGGAGTCGAGTAGGCGCGCTGATAAGGCCGCCGGTAGCTCTCCTAGGGATGACTTGATTGGTGCAGAGCTGATGATTATAGCTTTCACCTTGTCTAAGGCTTCGTTGCGGACCTGTGTACATAATAGTCAGATGATGATTACATAGACTTGATACTGATATCTATCCTACTACTATTATAAAGGCGAAAGTTTGTATGTATGGATGTATGGATGGATGTTTGTTACTCTTTCACGCTTAAACGGCTGAATGGATCTGGATGAAATTTGGCACAAAGATAGATTATAGTCTGGAATAACACATAGGCTACTTTTTATCCCGGGAAAATGTACGGTACCCGTAGGATAACACATCAACTGTGACGCGGACGAAGTCGCGGGCAGAAGCTAGTATTTATATATAGGGTTGGCACCTCGAGGGTATAGTTGCCAACGCAATTCCACCTTTTTTTTTTAAGGACGCATTTGCAAATCTGATAAAAATAAGTAGATTTTCGGTGTATTGTGCTGCAAAACGGAACTAAACCACATGTAACTAATCATGACCACAGATAGATTACTTCTTCATCTTTAAATCGTGGTAACCTTTTATTCGGATATTTTGATTTATAATATTTTAAAAAATAATTTCCATTGCCACTTCACACGAAAATAACGATATCGTGTTGAGTTTTGGTACATTTTTCTCCTATTTAATGACATAAACTTATTTATTTTTAAATATTTTATGAATGCAGACATGTTCAACTCAAAAAGTTAAAGTAAAGAATTATCAAAATGTTACAAAAAATATCAGAAAATAAATAAAAATCAAATCTATTTTTTCACTTATTTTGTTCTAATACGTGAATCTTAATGGATTGAATTAGGGGTCATTTTATTGGTCGCTTTCTTTGTTTATTCCAAAAACAATTGACATTGACATGACATGACATTTTAGTCTGCGCTCGGGCGCCGTCGTGGGTGGACACTGTGTCGCTTGTAAGCAGCAGCTCGTGTTGAAAAAGATCGCTGTACGAATATAAAATAGTTGACATACCAAACTTGATACTTTAACATTTTATACGGTCCACACATCCAAGGAAAGATTTTATTCACAGTTTCTTATATTTTTGCTAGAAGTAAGTGGGGAACATAAATTCATATTTCGTTTCGGACTTGATGGAGTGACCTGAAGATGTACTTCCAAGTCTGCTGGTGGAACTAATAGACGAGTAGAGCTACGGGTTGAAGTTTAGTAACGTGCTGCCTCAATAGGGTTCCATGAAGTAGTGGGGGGGAAGAGGAGGGGAGGGGGGACCCATCCCCCTAACTTTGCTTGCCGGAAATGCGTATTTTTTTAAATGTTTTTTTAATCGTTTTGTCACAGCAAATGTAGATTCTGAAGGTTCTGGGGGTGACGGAGGGCATTAAGCACCCAACCTAATCCAGTCAAGTTGGTCTAAGTCGGACTCCGGGCGCACTCGGAGCCAGACATTACGACGTGAATTCCATTCCTAATCTAAAAATTTTGGACTTTTCTTTAAATGCTTTTGGTTAAAACTCCGTCTCTAGCAAAAAAAAAAAATGTTGCAAAGGTGCCCCCTAGACACCCCTGATATTCTCACATTTCCTCCAGCGAGGCAGCACGTTTTAAAACCCAACCCGAGCTTTGTGTGCCGAGTTGGGCTCCTTTTGTTATTAGTTATGTCGAGACCTTACAACAGGGCTTCATAGAGTGACCTGAAGGTGAACTTCGAAGTCTGCTGGAACTAATAGACGTGTGGAGCTGGTTGTTAAGAGTTAGTTTAAAAACCTCTTATAACTCAATTGTTTTTATATGCCAAGGCTTAATACGTTTTGGAACAGCTCTCGTAAGAAGCTTCATGCCTGTAGGCGTAAAGCAGAAAAGCGAATACGGTTTGTACTTATTTGATTATCAAAAATACATGTACGTTATTATGAATAAAAATTAAGTATTAATTAAGTATTTTGACGGGCCTGTTGGTCTAGTGGTTAGCGGCCCTGACTGCTAAGCCGGAGGTCGTGGGTTCGATTCCCACCCAGGACAAACTTTGTGTGATGAGCATGATTGTTTGTTCTGTGTCTGGGTGTGATTTATCTATAATATGTATGTATTTATAAATTATATAAGTATGTATATCAGTTGTCTGGTTACCATAACACAAGCTCTGCTTAGCTTGGGATCAGATAGCCGTGTGTAAGTTGTCCCAAGATATTTATTTATTTATTTATTTATTTATTAGTTTCATTAAAATAAATTATTATTATTTTTATAGGCAAAATTCTGAAAGTAGGCGTGATACTAGTATCGCGACGTACACATCCGAAGTGTGCCCGGAGAGAAATGACCAAACGAGTTGTAGTATTCCTAATGACAACAGTTTGGAAATATCTTACATAAGTTTAAAATTACATACCTAAAATTACTGATATGATTTGATTATTCAAATACTTTTTTGCTCTAAAAACCAATACATATATTTTCTGTATTGTTTTAGAACACGAACAATGAGGAAACAGAACCTATCCAGGTTTCAGTAACTACGGTTATTTCATGAAACAGCTTCAAGAAATCGTAAACCATAGCTCTATGTTTAATTTTAGTTTTGTTTGTGTTTTTATTGAAATTCGATTCTATAAGAACTGCCTCCTTCCAGAACTGAATGATCCAAGATTTAAAAGATACATTGAACTTCGAAAACATTCTTCACATTGTCCTAATAATGTTATGAAAACTAAGTTGTTTTTTTGTTACCCTGTTTTCGATAGTTTTGTTCAGTATTCAAACATTTTTATGAGCTTCATCCTTGACTATGTAAGAGAAGTCAAAGTCAAAGTCAAATCATTTATTTCAATTGGACCATTAAATGGCACTTTTGAACGTCATTCAATCTAGTTGCCCATTCCAATAGGATTTTTTTGGAAGTGCAAATGTATGTAAAACCCATAATGATATGGTACCTACCATCGAACCAATCTGATTATGATCTGATCTGAATACTACAAAATGTGCCAAATCAACTTCTTTTTCTTTCTACTTTTTGACATCCATACCAAATAAAATAAACGCCTAAAAATTAAATAAAAGTATCAAGCCGTGTCAGTTTACTCATAATTTCGCCGCTTCGCGCATGTCGCTGTGTGCGTAAGCCGTGCACATGTAGTAGTAAGACTCAATACCTAGAATTGAAGCATGTCAATTCGTAAATGCGTCCTTAAGGATGAATAGATGTGATCTAATGACTTCTTCCGCCCTGGGTAGAGAGAGAAAGTCAGACTCTAAAACCCAACCGTGTTCCTCCTAATGCCCTTTTCGTTCCAGGGCCGTGGTGATTCTTTCGAACAAATTCCACCTAAGGCATCAATTAGATCGCGACACTTCCCCGTGGTTCTGTATGAGCGATACCCACGCTCCTACGAGGGTGGGTATCTCTTATACCTGCTACACTGACACGCAACCAGCGACACTGCTACCAGTGTGTGGTTTTTCATATAAACTGAGCTATTTCCGTAGAACGCTTTCCCGTGAAACGTCGCAAAGCGTCCACCAGTATGAAAAGTAGTTAGTTGGAAACGTTATATAGTAGTTTGCAAGCTATTCTACTTGCTCTTGTAAAGGATATAAAATTATATGAAATGATAAAAACAACGGGAAGATGCCTCACCCTTTATATCGCCTTTTTCCATATAAATAAGGTTGCCACACAACAATAAACAGCATTGCATAGCCATACCTTCCAGTTCTTGTCGTTAATCTCGGCTATGAGCGCGTCGGTGATGAGCGGCGCGAGGTCGGTGCGTGGTCTGTTGTCGTCTACCACCACCGGTTCATCTTCTGCCGCGTCCTCGAATGCCTCCTCTATGTCGTCGCCTACTGACGCTTTGCTTGCAGACTGGAAGAAACACATTTGATTGGAATATTGTTTAGAAAGCTTAAGAAACAGCTAATGCATAACCTAATCCCATCTCAGCAACAATTAATGTTAAATATGCTAAACATATTTAGAACATCATTGCATCCCTGTCCCATTGTTGGAAGGTGACAGAGACAGAATGATAATTTAAACATATTTAGTGCTAAATATGTTTAGTGATTTTGATGAAATTGTCAAGAATGCAGGTAAAGAATTTTGGAGAGATTGAGGTGGAGATTAGAATCCGAATGTTCTTAAAAAGCTATCTTCCTTTGTTTGTTGTTGTTTAATAATAACCGATAAAAATAAATATTACTTCATGGAACGTACGTCGGCCTAACATATTTCTGTCCAAACTACCAGTGTGAGCTAAAGACGGGAACATAAGCCAGACCAAGGCCTCACTAAAAAGACAATAAAACCTTCTTACCTTACTAACAGTACCAAGCTGCCTAGTCGGCGTAGGAGGCGAGCTGTTAGCGTGCTTATCAAGTTCTAGACTGATCAGCTGTCTAGTGGCCGGCTTCTCCGTGTCAAAGTGGCTGATAAGCGACGGACCCACGTATAGAGACAGGATACCCAGGAAGTTCACCGACGAGGTACGGACGTTCGGGTTAGTCGCTGTCAACGCTTTCTTGCAGTGAGCGATTATTGACTTTATGTTCATGCTGTAACAAGACAATTAGAGTTATAATTGTATGAGGTAGCTTTTATTGAGTCAAAAATAAAACACTGGTTGTTGATGGGTCAACTTTATGTCATAGCAATAAGGGTGATTTTTGTGTGTTATTAGTTCGATTCAAACTCAATGGCGGTTTGGAAGTTAGCTGCAAGTCTAGGTTCGCGCCGGTTTATTCAAATCAATAATAATTAACTAGAATAAAATGCTCCATTTAATGACTTCTAGATATATATTTATACCATAGAAGTAATTAAATAGACCCTAAATTATTATTGACTTGAATAAACCTGCGCAAACTTACACTCGCAGCTAACTTCCGAGCCGCCATAGAGATTGAATCGTATTATACCACAGATATCGCATCTTTCTGCCGTATCCATAACCGAAATATTTACATAACTATGACGCCACGATAACCACTTGTTCAATTAGTCGCAATAAACAACACTTTCATGACAACCAGATACAATATCAAAACTGCAAACTTACTTAAATCCAAACTCCTTTATCGCGATGGCCATCCAATTGAACATTTCCGACTGTACTTTAGGATTTTTCTGCGAGTCCATTGCGAAGGTCAGTCCCTCATTGAGTACGTGTTCGAGACTCGCGGCCTCGGCTAGAGACGTGAGGCACTCGGCACATATTGCCGCGCAAGACGCCTCGCCCAGTTTCGTTACTACGTCTTGGAGAACGAAGTCTGCAGCTGTCCTGTTGAGGAGATTGGGTTTTTAAAAGTGGGTTATTATTTTATTCACATACTAGCGAACTACCAGCGATTTCGTCCGCTTGGTTCTTTTCACCCGTTTAAGATACGTTTTCGGTTACTGCTCTGCCGTGGTTCGTGGCGTGATGTTATATAGCCTTCCACGATAAATGGAATATATAATAGAAAAAAAAAATATTCGAACCAGTAGTTCCTGAGATTAGAGTGTTCAACCAAACAAACAAACTCTTCAGCTTTATAATATTAGTATAGATTTCTTTTGGGAAGTTCAGTTATAGGTTTGACATAAATTTTTTGTTTGCTATATAGGAACAACATACCTATATCTTGGAAGAAATCAAAGTTCATTTTCTTAATTTTTATTTTTTTATTTAATATAACTTATGTAAGTATGTTCAAATGACGTGGTTTGATTTATTTTGGTGGCACTAAACCTAATTTACAAAATATAAAATCAACTTACGTAGATACCGGGAAGTTCTCAGTAATATACTTGCAGGTTTCAAGTCTGGCTTTCAGAACTTGCACATTGGTGTCTTTCAAGCCCGGCTTCCTGTTCAAAGTGCGGTATAGTACTTGTGAGGTCGCGTCGCTAGGTGTGAGGCCTTGGATTGTCGAGTGCAAGCTCTGGACTGCTGTCAGGCGGTTCTTCCAGTTACTGTCGCCAAGACCTGTAAATGGTTTTGTGTTATTTTAATATGTTTTCTTCTTTTTAGCGTTTCGATGACCAACTATATTACAATAAATAATATAAAGCTATTATAAATTATTGTTGCGGCCCAGAATTTGGCCACATTCTTTTGAGAGCAATATGCCAATAGATTAGGTGCGGACTGTCGAGTGTGAAGTCATAAGACTTCAAATAACCACAACTACGGGATGGAACAAGAATATTAGCTTAAAAAAAACTGACCGAAACCAACCAGGTCAGTCTGGTTATATTAATGGCTTCATCTTACAATATTTAGGTGGTTTCATCTATAGCCATGCAAGCATATGCTGTTGGACACTAGCCCTCTCCAATAAGGGCTGGTGTCTAGCAGACCCTTAATGACAAAATACCACCCCTGTGTTACTTTCCCACACATATGCCATAGGTTAGGCAGAAGGGTACCAAAGTACATCCACAGTTCGCCGGTGAGTTTAGGTCCTATGTAATACGGACGAGCCTATTGCCATTAACCGGGCTCAGAACCGTTCGAGCTGTTACTGAAAATTTCATAGAAAAACCCAATAACACTGCTCGACATGGGAGTCGAACACAAGATCTCTAGCATGGCAGTCACGCTTAGAGCCACTAAGCTAACGAAGCGCCGGGGATACCAGTAACATACACGCTTTTCGTAACCCTTGACCGACTCGTCCTAACTCCCATCAGTAGTCTTACCTACGACAACATCACCAGGGAACAGCATCTCAGCCTTAGCGTCGACTTCCTCTTGCGACATCTCCTGTTCTCGCGGCGGACTCGGCTGTGCTCGGGACGCCGAAGGTTTCTTAGCCGCTACCTTTGCTGTAGAACAATAAATTATGGTTAATATGCGCCTGTATTCCCCGGAGGGTTAGGCAGAGGTCTACCAATGTACACCCACATTTCGCCGGTATGTTTTTAAGTCCCTTGTTATAGGGGGCGAACTTATTGCCATTAACCGGGCACAAATCCTCCAAACTGCTACTGAGAATTTCATTGAAAAACCCAAGAACACTTTTTGCTCGACCTGGGAATCGAACCCAAGAACAATAGTCTCTAACAGTAATCTGTATAACCTACAGATATTTGTGACTAGATTGATCGATATTTTATGATTTGTAACATGGTTTAAATATACAGAAATCAGGAGCAGGACATGCCAAAGAGGAGGTAAAACATACGTACTAGTAATAAGGTTTATAATTGAATGTATACTTTCCATTGTAAACATTATTACTAGTACCCATGTGATTCAATGTCATCTTCTGTTCTCCATTTCTCTTTGGTCTTTTTCTCAGAGCCTGGCAATTGTTGCCTAATTTTTTCTATGTTTGTGTGATGTACGACATGCCAATCAAACACTTTTATATATGCTAGTACACTTACCAGAATTAGGTCGCCTCACTGGCTTCGCGGTTGACGAGCCGGCCGTGGGCTTAGCATCGCCTTTACCCGACGGTGACGCCACCGCCTTAATCTTAGCCTCCTTCTTAGGAGCCGCCACTTTCACATGTATTACAGCCTGGAAATTGATGTTTTTTTTTTAATTTATTTCACCATTAAATAAAATAATGTTTTATGTTATCCAACCGTCATCTACATTGTGATTTGAAGAAGTTACTTTTAAACTATGGTCGTTGTTGACTTAAAAATGCTACCGAAGGCAAATGTATTGCAGTTTTTATTCAAGAAGTCTTTATAACAGAAAGACGCAATGGGACTAATCGACACACGCCCGCACTGATTTTTTAATTAAGTCAAAAACATCGAATTTCAGATTACGACTGTCTTACTGAACTTCCAAGTTTAAAATATCGATGTTACTGTATTTTTATAATGTTTAAAAGTACGAATTACGTGAGTTAGAAAGTACGCTATGGCGAATTATTTAATTCCAAATGTTCATAATCGCCATGTACGGAACTTCGAAAGTACGCTTTAACGAAATACTTTATTGAGAATGCTCATAATCACGATGTTCGGAACTTCGAAAGCTTGCTAAGATGAATGACTGAATTTCGAAGGTTCGATTTCGATGTACATTGATCTAACAGTAGATGTAACCTTCAAGACTTCACTTCCTTGAAGACTTCACAACACGTTACAGTTCCAATGCACCAATGAGAGGGGTACTGAACTACTGGAGCTAGTACTACAACCTCATCACTGGACATTCACTAACCGGCGCCACCCATACCTTGTCAGCAAACTCTTTGATTTTCTGCTCTTTCAAGTTGTCTAGTTTGCCGATGTGTGGTGCTATGTTTTTCTCGCCTACCAGTTTGGTAGCGGTACCTAGGGCTTCTGCTGCCGCGTCACGTACGGAGGGATCTGTAAGGAAAGGTAAATGTCAGTCGAGATTTAATCTTATTGTGAATGGAGTAATGATCAATTTGCCTTGAAATTATTGGGTTGAAAATAATAATTAAGCACTGTTTTTTTAAATTGCACCTGTTCTAACTTTACATCCTAATACTGTTGGTATTTTATTGGGGTTTATTAATTTTGTTTTCAGATATTATATACTGTGTTAAAATATAGTTTGTTAACAAAGTACCAAATGCTCTAACTAACATGTAACACCTATATTTTCTGCAAATAATTTTTAATAGTTATGATACACAATTTATTTGCAGAAAATTCTAGTGTATTTTCATCAGAGTCAACCAGTCTTTTCACATAACAATATATAAAGACTGGTCGACTCTTTTTTCTAATAACCTCAGAAACTCCCTGATCACAAAACAAACTTCTTCTAACATTCAAGTGTAACTTACCAGCACTTTCCAGTAGTTTCAACAATCCCGCCACATAAGCTTTGACAAGCTTTTTACCGAAGGCCGAGGGTTGCGTGTGGCACAGGGCTCTGGCTAAGAACAGTGAGCTCTCCGCTTTTATTGAGGGGTTCTTGTTGTCAAAGGCTGCTAGCATGTCTTCCATGATCGCTTCGAGGTTTGTCTGGAAAAATAGATTTAAGTAAATGTAAAAGGATCACAGATAAATAATATATTTTTTAATGGTTATACAACTTGAAAATTCCTGACGGATTTGTTCAGACATAAAAGTAGCCCTTATTCTTAAGTGCATTAGCTATTGCCTGGAAGTCAAATAAATTTCAAAACATGTCCAATGACACTTAGCAATCAAATTAAAAGTGTAGCTATTAATAAGTAAAAACATATATGTTATTGAACCAGTTTTTTCAGAGATTTCCATTTAAAAACTAACAAATGAATTATATTACGTCATTATAATATTAATATAGAAGTATAAATTGCATGAAAATACCGATCGTTAGTAGATAAAAAGAAAGTTTTTTGTTTTTGTTTTGATCATGGTAGCTATCTTTAGGCTTCCCTAAAGATAGCTACCATGATCAAAACAAAAACAAAAAACTTTCTTTTTACATAGGCCTTCGCCTATGTTTAACATTGGACGTCGTTCAGCTGATATGATAATGATGAAGAAAACAATAAAGTAAATCAAGCTTGCAACTAGCTTTACATTAAAATACTCACACAAGGATATATAGCATCAATAGCTTCCCTCAAAGCCGTGACGACATTAGTCTTCTTCTCCTTGAACTTTTCAAGAATGGCCTGCACACACGCGCATGCGTACGGAGAGAACTTGTTGCGGAGGCCGGTGGCGATTAGGCCGAGCAGCCGACCGCCTAGCGCGACCAGCATCACGTTTGTGTCTTTTGATATCACCTGGAAATGTGGGTTTGATGAATACTTGATTAATGTAAAAGTAGTAGCCTAAGGAACTCCGTACTAAAATCGATTATAGTTAACCTTTTTTTTATGTATTTGTGCCCAAAAGGTGACCACTTTTAGCGTGGCATTATTGGTTTTTTAAAAGTCCCACATTTAGGGCATTATTTATCTCTTACATAATGTAGTCATTATGTAAGAGATAAATAATACTCTAATTGGTTATACTAATAAACCAAGTAGCTTCCCGCTGTCTGCTTTGAACTACGCAACGAATTTTAATGAGGTTCCCATCAATTGATATTGTGATTCAAGAGAATGGACGTATATATAGAATTTATACCGCAGGTCAATATAGCTAGTTATTAACAAATATGAGATGCATACTAAGGTTTATGCTGCCACGCAAGGCATTTCCACTTCAAATCTTTATTGATCGATAGAACCAGAGACCAATATTCCAAATTAATTACAAAAAACGTTACCTTTTTCAATGCCCTGACCAAATCTGCATAGTCACCAGGTTCTAGCCTAGGGTTGGCCTTGAGCAAGTTATCTAACACATCCAGGGCCTCTTTCCTCTCCTGCCACTTCTTGGCTTCCAGTTTGTCATAGAAGTCTTTGGGTAGCTTGGATATGATCTCCACTGGATCCAGCAAGTCGTAAGGGTCTACTTCGCCTGAATCTCCGCCACCAGTTTCGGCGTCATCGTCTTCTGTCGTACCTGAAAATATAAATAATGAAATTGGCGTATCGCACGCATCTGGAAAGTTTACTGAAACCTATTATCTAATGAAGAACTTCAACTTATTTCGCACCCATGGTTGGTTAAGTATAAAGGCAGGTGAAGAGATTTTTGAAAATAAGGTATAAGAAGAAACTATCGCTGTCGCCTGCGACCGCTATGCGTGTCGGCGTGCGCGAAAAGGACTGCTGCAGATCCGACTGAATAGACTAAGTAAAAAATTCATAATTCGGGGTTTGGCTCTCGTCTATTTTCTTCTCTAACATTGAACCAATAAGAGATATTCCATAAACTAAATAAGAAGAATAAAAAAACTGTGTCTTTTTGTTTCCCATTTTATAATAATAGCTTCTAACTTCGCACACTACGCGTCTGTTGACAGCGGTATAAATAGGCAATTTTGGGTATTTTCAATGGGCTAGTGCTTATCAATATAATACATCAATAAAAAGAAAACATAAGGAAATAGATAGTATTTACTTTACCGTCAAAAATCATTCCCCAAAGTCATATACCAGAAAGAAACCCGACGAGAGCATTCATATGGAGAAACCACCAAGTGAATTTCCCCTTAAGGCGCCTATCCAGCCGCCAAAGAGGAACTACAGGTGGCTAGCTATTGATTATTGAATTATTTTTATTGCCAGTAATGTAGAATAGGTCATCTCGCCCAAATGTATAGTTTCAATAACCTACCGTCAGCACAGTCAGCAGTGGGCACATCCCTGACTCTGTTCTGCTGTGACCTGAGGTACCTCGTCGGTTGAGCGACCCCTCCACCAGTGCTGAAGGCTTCTCTCAGCTCTTGTTGTATTACTGCCTGAAGGGACGCTATGTGAGGCTCTATGGCTGCGCCTATCCATCTGTGGAATAAGGTGATTAGGTTATTTTAATACAAACTTGAGATTTTTGCTTTGCATCACTCGCTGGTGTTGCCCAGTAACGGGGTTGTGGAAGTCAGATAGGCAGTCGTTCCATGTAAAACACTAGTGTTCGGCTGCATCTAGTTAGACTGGAAGCCGACCCCAATATAAGTTGAGAAAAGGCTAGGCAGAAGATGATCTCTGGCTGGTATTGAGGCAGGTAGAAATAAATAAATAAATAATAAAATAAATATCTTGGGACAACTCACACACGGCTATCTGATCCCAAGCTAAGCAGAGCTTGTGTTATGGTAACCAGACAACTGATATACATACTTATATAATATATAAATACATACATATTATAGATAAATCACACCCAGACACAGAACAAACAATCATACTCATCACACAAAGTTTGTTCTGGGTGGGAATCGAACCCACGACCTCCGGCTTAGCAGTCAGGGCCACTAACCACTAGACCAACAGGCCCGTCAATAAATAAACAAATAGTATAAATAATAGATGTTCCTAAAGCTTCGCCAAAATATATGTGGAGTTTGTTCGACAATAGTGTTGACTCATTTGATTTTATAGTAAAATATATGGGATGTAAAAAGACACATTAGATAGCCGTTAACTACGCATATATTATCAAACTAGCTTCTGCCCGCGACTTCGTCCGCGTCACAGTTGATGTGTTATCCTACGGGTACCGTACATTTTCCCGGGATAAAAAGTAGCCTATGTGTTATTCCAGACTATAATCTATCTTTGTGCCAAATTTCATCCAGATCCATTCAGCCGTTTAAGCGTGAAAGAGTAACAAACATCCATACATCCATCCATACATCCATACATACAAACTTTCGCCTTTATAATAGTAGTAGGATTAAGTAACACTGAACAAAAATTTTTGCTAAGAAACGACTTCAAGTTTTGGTGTAAAAATCACATTTTTTATAGCGCACAATGTAACACACGCAAAATTTTGTAGGTATTTAAAGTTTAGCACGAACATGTGAAACTTAGATTCATAACAATATTTAAAAGAAGTTGAAACCTTCAAAATCTCCGTACCCAGAAGGTTCCCAGATCCAGAAAAAAAAGATCACAATAAAGGGAAGTTCATGTTTCAACTTTCAGCTTCATTAATTGGCTTTGTACACGCGTTACTTAGGTATTCGGCAAATTGAAGTAACTGTGTCATCATGATACTAAATAAAAGTAGGTACTGTTATAAATAGTTGTTTTTACATCTTTATAAGATGAACTGGGTCAATCATAAATGTATATGTAGCACGAAGCTGTGTTCTGCTTTAACACTAGCATTATGCGTGAAGTGAATAGTATTTATTCTTAGCTAGAAACAACAATCCATCACCTATCTATCAGATGTCGTTATTCTTGCAACATTGTATGACCTTTTTGACCCTATTAGTAAATCCATGTTAGGCTGTGGAAGTTCACAGGCTAATAAAGACACGCAGCAGTGTGTCAGCCAAGTTCGGTGACCATTGTGACTAGTGGGAGTGTGTATATGTTCTGTGGCGAACAAGCCGACGGCCCACTTTAAGTGGTCCCCGCTGCCTATATGTGCCTGTAATTAGACCGGCACCCATACTACACAGCAATGCTGCATTGCGGCAGAAATAGGTATGGTGGCAATACTCTCCCGGATGAGCTCCTTTACAAGGAGCTTCCTTCCAGATGTCGTTATTTTGCAAAATCATTATGACCTTTTTGACTATTAGTAAACCCATGTTTGGCTGTGGAAGCTTACAGACTAATATAGACACACGGCAGTGTGTCAGCCAAGTTCGGTGAGCACTGGAGTGTCTATTACACGAAACATTAGGAGCTACTTTCCCTCTTACTCATAAACATAGTAAAAAATTAAAGTAAAATTTCAAATTACCTGTGCATCTCAACAACGAGCGCCTTCATCTCATCTCTCACAGCCTTGTCTCTGTCGGAGAGTAGTACTGGAATCTTTTTCACCATCGGTTTGATGGCTATGACTTTGTTGCCGAACTGTTTCAGTGACGTGTGTAAGGCGGCCACGCAAGCCGCCACGACCTTGGGATTCTTTTGCTCCATACCTTTGATCAGTTCCTCTTCTACAATCTCATGTTTCTCTATTTCTATGTACATAAGGGTTATCTGTAAAGAGAATAGAAGGATTTATGAGTTTAGGGCCAAAACAAATGTATAGATCGTTACGCAACACCACGTCAGTAAAGCCGCTCATTGGCTACATTTCATCTCGTGAAGACACTCATGTCATTTGGCCAATATGGCGATGCGCGTGTGATGGGGTTGGGTATTACAAGTGTGCAGCTGCCTTTATTATGATGGCCTATTGTAATGGACTTAAAAGCCCTTGTTTGTGCAAGAACTAGGCGCTTCTACGTTGTATATCAGCTTTATCGGTTTTGTAACATTAACATTTTGTGTTGTAACTTGTAACTCATAAGGTCCATTTTCCCTTTTTACCATGCTTATACACATGGAAATTATGATTACTAAAAATATTGTTTTGTATTTTGATGATTACCAATTCCATGTAACATGCACTTACACATACATAAACTCAGAATACGATTCGTAATTTTGTGATAGGGCAATGACTTGAACAATTTACTGAAGAATGACCTAGTTGCAGATTGTTCAGAATCAAACCGGGTTAAGTAAACCACAACATTAGTATATTTACTTAATAAAAATAATTTACAAAAAATAATAATTTGGTTTTAAATTGTGGTCAGACATTGTACTCTCATTGTTCTTGTAATTTCTTTTAGTACGCATGAGTGACGTTCGAAGAAGTATTATTGGTCAAAGTAGATCTTAGGAGTGATTGTGATTAGTCATCCATTATACTGCTACATGAATGAGCCATCGTACCGACGCGTTCGTCGCATTTGCGCAACATCTACGCAGGGAGTTCAACAGAGGAACAAAACGGCATATTCCCCATGATTTTTTAAATCTCATTTGTCAACAAATATTAAAATATATAATATTAATATATATATAGACTAGGGTGTGTGGGGTCGTTAGACCTTACTACCCACACGATAAAGAAGATTAAAATATCGTAGTAAAAATGTCAATAAGTAAAATTAAAATTGGCCACGAAATACCAGCCGGTATAAACATTTAAAATATTAATTACGCACCGATTAGACAAAGAAATCCGACATGGACGGTCACGTCACATAACACTATAGCCATAAACTCCGTGTTAAATTTCGTTTTTCTAAATAGAGATAAAAACAAATCTTCGATGGCTTATAAATCTTATTCGAAAAATAGTTTTACTAAAATGTTTTTTTTTTATTCGTGATGAGTAAACTCTTGACTCCTAGTCAGAGGTGACATAGACAAAGTCTACGATGGAATGAGCGTACCCAGAAGAAACCTACATTTATGACGATTAATTTCTTAAATAAATAAAAAATCATGCTTATTCCCTATTTCCCTACTAGTCTTGGTTCACAAACAGGCCCTTCGACACTTGTCTAACCTGTAGCGCGATGTCCTTAGTCTTGGTCCTGGGCGCGGCTATGCACTTGGCGACGATGCCAGACATCACCTCACCGGTGGTCTTACCGGCGTGCCCGCAGTTCTCCACGAACACCAACGCAGCTTCGAGCCCTAAGACATAGAAGGAAAGAGATTAGTACACTCCAGTGGCGAAGACTCCATAGAACGCGATTCTTACAGGCTTCCCTTCGGAAGTACGGAACAACAGCTATTCGTCCACCATTAAAAAATGGCGCAGCCAATAGTGAACCTACAATTCCTCAAAAATATAGTCACGCTGCAGGTGTTTTAAATACACTCTCAATTAAAACGCCTAATTCCACAAAGAATAAACCAATTTTTGGTTCAGCTTTATCTTGCGACAATTGACACTTCGCCAACTATATCCTCATCCCATTTTATAAGCTTGTGTATTTTATAGTAATTTAATTCTTATGCCATTGACCATAAAAATCACCAAGTGCATAATTATCAAGAAATTCCAAAATAATATGATAATACTGCACTTGCCAAGGACAGTAATCTCAGGGATTGGCCGGCCAATTAATAATTAACATTCTTTCTTTAATGGACCTACTAGTAAGCCAAGATTAAGCAGATAATCCTTGTAATTCTTCGTTGATTACAAGCGAAGTCCCAAAATAAACATACGTAACAAATATTTATTGATCGGCCATCTTGTTAATGGTAAACCTTCAGCCCTTTATAAATGCTTGGCAAGTTCGATAGCGTGACCGCGAAGGGTTTCCGTGAAAATATTTATCGGTCGATGCCCTATACAAGTAATGTGTCACCCGACGACGCACAAACAATAAAAAGTAAACATCGATCGGCATTTTTTGTTATCAAATGAGAACGAGTTTGATCGGCAATTGTTTTAATTTCGTCCTAGTTGAAGGTAGTCTGAACTTATGGTTAGTGCCGTCTAAAATGCAATAGAAATAGAGTTGAAAATTGTGTAATTTCATGTAGGATAATAACCACGCGGAATTATTTCTTGCAGTCGATTTTCAACTCTATAAGGGTTGATTTTTGGTTCATTATCAATTAATAAGTAAAACCTGCTCAAGTATATCGCTTTTCTGTTTGTACGAACCTTTTAGGTTAAAGTACGCTCATACAATGATGATGTTCAGATAATTAATGAAAATTCTGTGAAGTCATTGTAACCGAAAGTGGACTTCCAATGAAACAAGCATGCGCTCCGACTGCTGTCATAATAACTGCACTTCGCCGCACAGTTTATTGACGTTCATTAGGCTCGCTATACTGTTACTTTAACACTCTTACTACTACGATATGTATAATTTTCATTTTTATCATCATTTAGTTTTTCGAAGGTTTTTTTTTTGTTTGGCTCTTTATTTAGCTACGACAAAACCATCCATTGACGCATGTCTTGTTTTGATGAGAGTGATGAGGTTGCAGGAGATGAAAGGAGGCCCTCCTTGTATGTAAAGAGACCTCGCACAGGCACTGAAGGTTGGTGCCAACAGCAAAACCTCCATCTGTTTAGTTAAAAGACATCAAGTAATCTGTACTCAACAAGCCCTTTGTTTGTTTATTTGTATAAATGCGCTAATCTCTGGAACTACCAGCCTTATTGGGAAAATTATTTTTGTTCATGATACATTTATAAAAAGTATACGCTAAATAACGTCGCTACGACCGACGGGAGCGGAGCAGTTAAATAATTACATAACGCGGCTGAAACTGCGGCGTACAGCTAGTCCAAGCAATATACTCCCAACAACATTGACGGTCTAGGTCACATTCTAAAAGGTAAATACGTATAAACATAACTGGATCACGTATTAAACTCCATTCACTTATATTTACTAGACGCTTGGTCACGTCACGTGCGATGCCTTACAATAAGAGCTGGACAAAGCCATGTGACCATAAACATGTGACCGAAGAAACCTTGCAACAATAATTACTAAAAACGTTCCGAACATTGAGACAATTCAATTGGATTATAACAAGTTAGAACTGTTAGAATTGTGGTTTAAATGACTCACTCGTTCGTTCTAGACATTACGAGTTAAAGTCGTTGATGATGGCAGGATGTTGACCTTTTACGGTCAAATAGAAAGTGGATTCATAAATTTTACAAGACAATAATGTCTATAATTCTAGCAGTGACGTGCGTAAAGTGAAATATTAAAAGAGGTTTATTATTAGAAAGTAGCAATTAGAGATAGATTGGACTGGACCAGCGATCGACCATTTCAATCTATAGTTATATCTATTTACCATGTTTTAGCTCACAACTGCCTCATTGGGCTAGTGATCGCAAGTGGCGACTGTTGAGAATCCGTCCTGGGTTCGATGCCTAAGTTGGGCAACGGTTTTTATCGTCAGGAAATACCATTGAGTATAACAACATACTGGAGATGCGGAATTTTGTTGATGTTTCGTTTTGGTAAATCGTTTAGAGAGAATTTGTCTTACTACTAACAAATTCAGGAAAAATGGGATGAAGATGGGTGTCTGGCTTGCTTAATATGAAATATACAGACTGATAATATTACAGTCTTGATTCTATTCATTTTCTGAAACTAAGTTCAGAAGCAAAGAAAACCTGCTTAAATGTTACAGATATTGTTACTTAAGACATGGTATTGTGTGGTATTGAATCACAAACCATGGCCCATCTCACATCTTGTCTTGTCTTATGATACATCCGTACCATCAACACGATAGAACATGTAGTACATATAATACTAACACTACGCCCAATTCGTGAATAACCTGGCAAATGACCAAGAATAATATACATACTCCTCTACAAAAGGAACAGTAACTTGTAAAGTCGTAAAACTTCCCAAAGGATTCGAAACTTTATGAACCAGAATTAATGCGCATATTAACCTACATTTTAAATGATGAATGCAGCTATGCACATACTTCTTCTGATGCAGAAACACAGACTGGGAACAATTAATATCTGTCTGTGTGTCTTAAAATAATTTGTTGTATAGAGAACTCAAGCTACTAAATCTCTTGTTAGTTTAGGCTCTCGGAGTACATTTTGTTATGTAATTCAATACTCAGCACCGTAAATACAATTTTACAACTACAATTCTACAACTGTAACCTTACAAAAAAAACTGGTACTGGTCATTTCTGCGCCCCTCCAGGGTCTGCCCCCTGTGGCTGGGCCCCGCTGGCACCGCTCTAGTTACGGCACTGTCAATACTAACTACCTGCCAAAACAGCTGTACCTTTATACTTATGCAGATTTATTCATTTCAGCATTCTCCATATGTAGAGCGCTAGAGGTCCTAGGTTCGATTCCCAGGTCGAGCAAAAAGTGTTATTGAGTTTTTCTATAAAATTCTCAGTAGCAGCTCGGAGTTTGGATTTGTGCCCGGTTAATGGCAATAGGCTCGCCCCCTATTACATGGGACCTGTGGTGATAAATATACCGGCGAACTGTGGGTGTACATTGGTACACCTCTGCCTGACCCTTCGGGGAATACAGGCGTGATGGTATATTTTTTTTATTTTTATTTTCCATATGACCTTTGATAACACTATTGAAAATGCCGAACCAAATGTGCCAACACAAATGTGTGAAATAATTTCATAAGAATAACTTGATTATGTAAGAAAACAAACATTAAAAACAGTGATAATGTTTTGGCTATTGTTGCCAAAACTAAATAGCTTTTGTGTGCACCGAATAATATTAATTCTTTTTCCCACCAGGTTTATTTATAGCCAGACGTTGTAAATTGAAATAATTTGCCTAAATCTGACAAAGAAAATAAATGGTGTGAATGCAGTACCAATCATTTGTTTGAAGATTATATGAAATAGGTACAAATTCAAAAATTGGAAAAGTGGTACGATAACTGGTGCAATGTGAATGTAACAATAAGTACACACACGCCAGCCCAGCCCTTTAGAGATTACCTTATAAAGAGGTAAATGCATATGATTACCGTTTCCAAAATAAAGATAAAGATATAATAATTTTACATAATTTGCATGACTCATTTACAGTAGAATGTTATCATTAGTAATTTATGTAGACACAAAATTTTTTCAGGAAAAAGAGCTCAACACTTACAGTGACATACTTAGTCATGATACATAAATAATAATTAATAAACATTGTGTGCATTAAACAAGAATTTTAAATGTAAATTAATAGCAAGGTCAATGGGAATGCAGTTTGGATGTTACGTATACATATGAGGTGTTAAAAAATCAACTTAAAAAATTCATTTACCTGCTCAATAACGTAAGGCAAAAAAAAATTTTGGGCTATGTAAATATTTCATGTGTAAAGGCAATTTATTTAAATATTTTTTTGCCTTTTATTAGCTTTCTATCTCTGGATTTACTGACTTAATTTTGAAACTTCTTTTACCTATAGACAGCCACTTTATTTGTGAGTGTCATAGGCAATATAACATCCCATTACAACCCAAGTAAGCAGAGCAGTAACCAAAGACGTATCTTAACACAGTCGAAATAACCCTCATGGACGAATTTGTCATATTGTTTATCACACCGATTACATACATTACAGTGCATAATACAACCCCAGTCTGGAGCCCCAAAGGTTTAGACCTTTGCAAGGCACAGGTTATTAAATTAGTTTAATAACCTATGTCTTGTAAATAGTCAATGACTAAGTTTAGAGACATGAAAAATGAATTCCTACCCTAAGTAAATATTAACAGAGTATAAGATCCTTCTCACATGCAATTCAACACAAATTTGAAGCCACATACCTTTTTCCTGAGCCACGGCATTGCTGTCAGAGACAAATTTCTTGATTAGTCCCAAATATTTATTCCACTCCGGAGACTTCTCATCCTCAATCTGGTTGAATAGCTTGATAGCCTCCTCATAGCCTGCTACCCTAGCCTTCCATAGCTTGTGGACGCATTTCTCTTCTGTCGGCAGTTTTTTATACTCATTCTCGTCCTCCATTTTGGGTTTGTGAGTCTGGTCAAATTTTGATTTTAAACTGGAGGACAAAGCAAGTTTTTGATCAATATAATTATTGGTTTAAGGTCGAGTTTCATTTGGCTGTCAACTTATTGTAAAAATATAATGTTAATAAAACCAATGTTAATAAAATGTATTAATGTCTTATTTTAAACTTGTCAATCTTGAGTATAAGTATTGTATATTGATTCTTTAAAATCCAAGATTATGGATTTTAAATTTCAATTTTTATAAGATTCTGTGAAGTGGAAACTAAGTCCTAGTATAGTACACTAATACTTCATAGGAATGTGAATTCTAAAGCATTTAAACAAATTTATTTAATTTTATTGAACATAGGAGACATTTTCTAAAGTGTAACCAGTAAACTAACGGCGATATGTGCCCTCATGTGGGTACAAATAATAAATACCATATGTGGGTAAGTGAGCATTTTAAACATGTTTCCTATAAAGGATTCATGTTAGCCCTGAATACAATTACATGTGCATAATTTACAATTTGCGTTTGACCTTTTAGTGCACTGCAGTTTCCCTTACAAGGTCATGAGTGCATGTTTCCTACTAAATAAGGGTAGAAGGAAGATTATATGTAAAACCCGTGATAAAACGCTGAGTTATCGAGGTTCATAGAACAATACTATGGTAAACAATGGCCATGCAACATACCTACCCTGTAGTTACTATATCAATGAATAATAACTGACTCACATAACAATGCAATGTGCAACTATTTAGTAAATAACATGGAACTGTTGTGTATCAACTTTCTTAACGTGTAGGCGTACAACTTCAACAACTACGACCAATCTAACGAATCACAAATACGTATGAAACGGTGATTCAACCGATTCAACGACACCTGCTTTCGAATAAAATAATGGCTACCTGGCCAATATTGCGGAACAAATAGTTAATTACGAGCCGGTTCATTTATAGCCGTGCCCGTTTTACACCGAGATGTGAAATTGGATCGCCTCTCAGCCGACTGAGAACGCCCGACAAACGGTCACTTTCTCACTTTACAAACAAATCCAATCAAATGTCACGAAACTTACCGTTATCAAGCTGTTTCTGCTGTGTCCTCTTGATAAAACTAAATTTATTAAAACTAAACAACATAAACGATAGTTAGCTCACATTATCCAGGGACAAGCAATATTTTAACCGACAAAAAGAAATGCCTTTTTCTTTTTCGTCGTCGTTTTTTTAAGTTTGCGAAATGAAAATGGACGGAAGAATAATGTTGCCAGATTTTTTTTTGCTTATTAAAATTTTACCATAACTGTCAAAATTATAAAAAAGGTTTCGTTAAAAGAAAATAATAATATGTTATTTTTGTTGAATAAATGATTTATCTATTTAAATGATTGTCAAAGATAATTTATCAAAACATTACCATTACAGTGTGTATTATAAATTCGACAAAAACCGTTGCTGACAAATTTAAGCCTATAAATACATTAAAAAAGTTACGTGGAATATATGCGTACGTTTTAGTAAATTAATTAAAATTAAAATTTGTTTTCATTTTACAACCATAGACTAGTTATTCGTATTTTATTTGAATAATTTTAGCTTGGCAACCTCGAACAGAATCGTTCAATTAACCATTCTATTATCCTGCAATCATTCGTTCTTTGTTGATTTCCTTCACTCTTTAGAACACACCAACTCCGCGACAATTTTCAACAAAATACAAATAGTTCGTTCTGAGAACATCAGCGAGCGAGACGTGTGTCGCGCCGTTATCGCGACAACTGTGCGTTCGCAGTTCTAACAGTCGACAAAAATAAATAGTACCACTGAATGTAATTGTTTTGATTTCATTACAGCAATTTGTGCGTTGAAATGTTGATTATGATAATGAAGTAATTAAATGGAGCGTTAAGGCTTGTTTCAAATAGACTAAATAAACAAGAGTGTTGTGTTTTCGTTCGGCGTTGGGGCGATAACGGAGAGAAGAGAATTCAACAGCTGTCTGTGCATAGTATGCTTCATATTGTGAGTATGTTATGCTTTTATGAACATTTTAAATCACTTACTCATTATTTGAAACGGTACGATTGGTTAAAAATGCAATTTGTCCGACTTTCGACTAGCGTTCTTTGTTTTGGAACGTCGAAGTCAAAATATGTAAATATTGGACTAAGTAATGGCCAAGTAATTAATTTGAATTCTTACGACATCTACTCTACACAACACACACAGTCAGTTACCAATTTTTCGTTACGTAGTCTGTTATTTTAATGAAAAAAAAACATAACACTTTTTTTCTCCAGCTGTCATGAAAAAATCGTAAATCTTACTGTAATAAAAATTAGAACTATTATCTATTATAACAAAAATAGATAAATAGGTATAAATAAATTTGTCAAAAAGGTAGGTACCTACCTACCCGCGATCAATAAGAAAATTATACCAAAACTCATTGCATACAAAACCTACCTACTTAGCTACCTAAAATATTCCTGTTTTGATAACGTTTCTCAGTCCACTGGATAATGTACCTACTTACCTACTTGCTTGAAAATAACTGATAACGTTTCATTCACCCCATGTCATAAAAATAGAATACCTACCTAGACTTGATTCAAGATAAACCAATGAATATCGTTTTTTCTGATATCTACCTACCTACATTGACAAACCGTAAAAACCTAGTATTAGGTAAGTACCTACACCGCCATACATAATTCGGTAGGTGCTTACCATCTATAATAGTTTGGTATCTAGAATGTACAAAACCTTCTAGATACCTACCGAACTACTTATAGACTATAATTTCTATAATACTTTTTTTATATGACAAACTCCTATTTGACAAGAGAGCAAAACTGTATCTTAGTACCTACCTATATTCATAGAGCATAATTTATTGATTGCAACACAACAAGATACCACACTGCTTATCCAATATCATCTTCATCGTATTGATAGTACGTGCATAGACGCTGATAAGTACCTACTTTTCTTATCTTATCAAGATACATTCAAACAATTTGTAATTCAGTTGAGAACAAAGGACAAAGGTTCGAAGATTTCGAATTTTTTTGGTGTCAAAAAAATAAACTGTCGTCTTTCTTACCCACGAATTAGCATAATATACCGTACCGACACACATATTATAATTTAAATAGAATGGAATATTTTATATATTATATTTATGGTTAAAAACGTTGGCATTGCCGCAGTGCGAGTTATTTTCATAATGAACGTTACTTGCTATGCTTAAAAAAAAGTGATTTATCCAAATTATTGTCAATTTGCAATCTGGGGACATTTCAATGGAAGTAGGTACCAAGTTACTTGACACATTTTCCCTTCGCCCGCAAACAAACATAAAAAGAAATGGGACAGTACAGAGCCAACGAATTCTTTTAAAGTATAATAATATGTAGGTACTTTTAATTCGAATGGAAATTCTCAAATTCATTTATCACGCTACCGAATATTTTTAGCACCTCTAAAATATTGAAGTTAAATAAAATAAAACGCTATGAAGTTACACAGATCGATTTATAAAACCAAAGAAGGCCAATTCTTATTCACGTAACAATAAAACAATGCCGAAAAAAAACACGTCTTGCGCCAAACATCAAGTGATCTAGAAAATTAGACCTACGATCTTAAAAATAGGCCATATTTCCGTGTGGCTCAAAAATAAATCGTAAACGTGTGTATATTTACAATTCTGTTAGGGTCACCACAATGTTAGAGATTAAGGCGGATTATCCTGTAGCCAGTTGTTTTTATGAAGATCTTTTTAAACATTGACTGCTCGAACGTGACACTCAACCAAATGAGAGCTTCAATTCCGTTCATACCGTTTTATCGTCCAAATATTATTTCAAACTGTCTAATCCACTTAAATTGGATGACTATAAACGGCCATAAAGTCAAATACTAATATCTAGGTTAATAACTGGCTAGATAACCTAATTAGTGGATTTTGGAATGCGTCCAATTAGCACTAATAAGCTAGAGCCTACGACAACACAGACGAATTCAAAGGACGACTGAAGTGGTTTAGAGGCTGGTCCGTTAATTAAGCTTGTTTCACAGTAAGAATTGGAAAGTAAAGATTTAAAACAAAGACTAAATAATAAACTAGTTGCTGCCCGCGACTTCGTCCGAGTGGCTTTTTTCACACGCGTAGAGAGAGACGAGATACGTCTTTGGTTACTGCTCCGCTTCCGTGTGCCGTAGCGTGATGTTATACATAGCTTAGGCCTATACTATTCCTAATGAATCTGGATATCTTATACAGAAAGAATCTGCCCTAAAGACCAATTTTTCCAATTCAACTGGTGGTAGATACAGAGATCATCGCGTTTAAAATTACAGATAAACGACCAAAACTCTACAGCATTATTATATTAGTTTAGATAAAAAGCATACTGTACCAAAAATTTCAAGACAATGAGATATCTGCTTGCCAGGGTTCTACGATATACAAAAAGACTCATCACAATCATCACATAGCTGTTAAATACGCTTATTGCCCATCAAACTGAGAAACGTTAAGCTAAATGAATGCTAAGAAACAACTTTTATTCCTGGTGTGAAAGATCACTGTTTGTGCAATGTAACGCTCGCAAAACATTGTTCTTAAGTGCATGCTACGATCCAAGGGTCGTGGGGTATTTATAGTTCAGTTCAACTGGTTTTTGTAAAAATAAACGTAAAAAGAGGAGTTCGAACTTAACCTTTAATATCTCTGTAAGCAGAACAATCCTAGGTATGGAACAAAGTAGTATTTTAGTTTAGTAGTATTAGAGCTCTTTGTGTAGGAGCTGGACCGAGGAACTACTGCCACCATATCTATTTCTACCGTTAAGCACCGTTGCTATGTTCCGGTTTGAAGGACATGGGTGCCTTAGTAATTACAGGTATATGGTACATTTCAACTTTGACTGTGGCATATATGGCAAAGCATTTGCAAGGCCTCTGCTATTGCAGATGTGTATAGGCAGGTAGGTAGGCTTGTTTGCACATGCAGAGAGATCTAAAAAAAAATGATCCTAAAGAAAAGAATATCGCAATGTTGGGAAGAACATTTAACTGTTGACATTGACGTCAGTTAAATTTCGAATGGTTCCCGTTCATAAATAACAGGAGGGTGAGTGTGCAATACAAAACATATTCGCCTAACCGTATTTACCGGTATGAAAGCCGGTTTTTACTTTATACCAAAGATCGTATTCACCGTACATAGTAACTGTGTTATAGGCTACTATAATTCACATAAAACACAGTTTATTAGTTAATCAGTACTTACGGGCTGTCTAGCCCATGCTTATTGAAAACTAGCGATTGCCCGCGATTTCGCCCGCGTGGATTTTTCACTCGCGTTAAGTTACATCTTTGCTCCGCTCTCGTAGTTCAAGGCACGATGTAATTTATCCTATACTTTTATTCATGAATCTGGTTACCATATACAAAAATAATTTTCCAATCCGACTGATAGTTTGAAATTAGCGCATATAAACAAACAAACAAAATAATTTCAGCTTTATTACATTACTCATAGATAGATGAGAAGAAGAAAAATAGGTTATCCAAATGTCGTAATTGACAATATAACAGTAAGTACAGTAAAACACAATAGATCAAGAGATATCACAAACTTATCAATGCTAATATAATAAAGCCGATATTATTTTGGTTTGTTTAAACGCGCTAATCTCTGAACATACCGTTCGAATTGGAAAAAAAATACTGTATATTATAGCCAGATTCATAAAGAACAGTATTGGCTAATATAACATCACGCTACGACGTACAAGAGCGGAGCAGTGACCAAAGACGTGGCTTAACACGGATAAAACCGCGGGTGGAGTGTGGGGTAGCTATACTGATTATTATTATTAGACTTTCAACTGTCTAAAATGACGGTAATCATCAATGTTCAGTGCCCTCGGTAATATTCTTCGTGGTAATTCAATTAAATATTTGTTAGCCTAAAGGCCTATTCAGATCTAAGCGGTATTCGCTGCCGCCTGCGGCAGAGAAAACCCAGTGGGTATGCGGTAATATTACTGTTCACACCTAAGCGGTATTCGCTGCCGCCTGCGGCAGAGAAAACCCAGTGGGTATGCGGTAATATTACTGTTCACACCTAAGCGGTATTCGCTACCGTTCGTAACCCGCGTGGTATGTACCTCTACCCACAGCGGCAGCGAATATCGCTCAGGTCGCTCTAGCCGCGGTACTTGATACTAAAGGCCTATTCAGACCTAAGCGGTATTCGCTGCCGCCTGCGGCAGAGAAAACCCAGTGGGTATGCGGTAATATTACTGTTCACACCTAAGCGGTATTCGCTGCCGCCTGCGGCAGAGAAAACCCAGTGGGTATGCGGTAATATTACTGTTCACACCTAAGCGGTATTCGCTACCGTTCGTAACCCGCGTGGTATGTACCTCTACCCACAGCGGCAGCGAATATCGCTCAGGTCGCTCTAGCCGCGGTACTTGATACTAAATACCTGAGCGAAACCCGCGCGGTATGTACCGCTACCCACAGCGGCAGCGAATATCGCTCAGGTCGCTCTAGCCGCGGTACTTGATACTAAATACCTGAGCGAAACCCGCGCGGTATGTACCTCTACCCACAGCGGCAGCGAATACCGCTTAGGTCTGAATAGGCCTTTAATACCTGAGCGAAACCCGCGCGGTATGTACCTCTACCCACAGCGGCAGCGAATACCGCTCAGGTCGCGCTAGCCGCGGTACTTGATACTAAATACCTGAGCGAAACCCGCGCGGTATGTACCTCTACCCACAGCGGCAGCGAATACCGCTTAGGTCTGAATAGGCCTTTATTAGACGATACGGGTTCATAATCGTTTCTATTAGTTGGGTCATAATAGATTCATGACGTACAACGCAGACAAAGCGCCAATACACTCGAGATTTTTATTTTCGAATTGATAATTAAA
Source organism: Caradrina clavipalpis (assembly GCA_932526535.1). Taxonomy (NCBI): domain Eukaryota; kingdom Metazoa; phylum Arthropoda; class Insecta; order Lepidoptera; family Noctuidae; genus Caradrina; species Caradrina clavipalpis. Next base: position 8,911,610 of record OW052105.1, read on the forward strand.
TAAAAAACTAAATGAATAGAGTTGAACTTTGCGCAATTGCGTGCCGGTAATAAAAGCCAGCGGAATTGTAACCTGCACACAATTTTCAAATCTATTATTAATGTATAAATAAAAACAATGTAGAAAATGGAAGTATCTAATTCTATCTCGGTTTGTTACTGCTAATCTCTGAAACGGCTGAAACAATTTTGAGGAGATGTTTTTTAGCACATAACAAGATAAGGAGTAACGTAGCCAACTTTTATTCTACAAAAAAAAAATGGGATACGCGCAAAAAAATTGTGAACAAAATCGGATTCGATGTTCAATTTGTTACATTGCTACTCTATCTACACTATAACACTTATACTGTTTACTCTGACTGTAGTTAGTAGTAGTTACACCTGTTCTAACATCAAGCGGTAGTTTCCACGGTTCTTCCGTGAACTTTTTCTCGTTGTGTTCAATCAATTTTTTGTCACTTAGCACAATAATTGAACTTCGGTTAGTGTAAGGTCATTAATTAGTGGCATCGATGGGAACTCCCGGATGGTGAGGCTCATCAAATTGTGTTAGTTCCGATGCCTGATTGATTTGACAGAAGAGAGGGTTATAGCGTGCTGCTTTTAGCGTGAAATGGTGCGAAAGTCAACGCGTGAGCTAGTTGTCTCGGCTTTTATAAATGTTGATATAAAATGAGGAGTGAGGTAAAATTTTTTCTCTTGTTTTTTTTTCGCATGGGATATCTTCAAATAACTTCTCCCGCTCTGGTAGGGGCGGGAGGGAGTATCAGCCTTTACTGACTAAAACCCATCTGACCAAAACTAGATAAGTCAATGATCGAATGATTTTCGACCTTTAACTTTAAGGCTAGCTTTGAACACTTCCTCGATAAGTAAATCAACTATTTATCATATCGTGGAAGTTAGAAAATCGATAGAAATGAGGTAGGCATGTACAGCCAAATACCATTTGGTATACAGGCAGCTTACTCGCAATTACTTTTAAACATCTTGTGAGTGTGCTGGGCAGTCAATTCTTTTACACCACTCTCTTAAGTGTGTAACGCATACAATAAAAATGAATATTTGCAGTGTAGTAGAAAGACGAATAATTTTGCCTGTAAACCAAATAGTTTGTTCTCCTGTACCTAAACTACGGGGCTCTAGCCGCTAGAAAGCAATTACGGCTCCATTACCGTGTTTCAAGTGAAACTACAAAAGGTGGCCTTAAGTGTTGCCAATGTCGGTTAAAAGCTGCATATCTTTCAAGGTATAAACTGACTCATTCATGCTGCATTCAACCTCTTTGGCACGAAATGCGTAAGTGACATCAGGAAAATACGTACATCGTCTCTATTTTAATCTCAATGATGATTGTAAGTAGAGAAGAGGGGCTAAAAGATGGATGGATTGTGTGAAGAACTGAAGAATGACATGAAGGAGGAGTCAGTGATATTGCGATGGTTGACAAGAGGGAATAGAAGAAGAAAACGTGTTGCGCCGACCCCAAGTAACATGGGATTAGGGTTAGTAAAAATATGAAGGATGAAAAAAAATTAACAGTATTTCCAAAATAACAAGAAGAATTATTTGCAACGAGTGCGCTGCCTGACCTACAGAGGGATTTAAAATATTGTTTATTGAATTAAAATACGAGTCGACCACACACAGCTGTTTATTCAAGGATAATAATTTATTAGAAAACTTCTGTGTTCTAGCGTGGTTCTAGCTAAGTGTGCCGTGAAGTTCATTGAGCTCGTAAAGTCATTCTATTGATTCATGGCTTTCTTGCGTTGAACTTTCACGTGCAGAATATTTTTATCCACGAATTATCTAAGTTCTATATGTCTATCTATACTAATAATATAAAGAAAGAGGAAAGTTTTTTTGTTTGTTTATTTGTATGTACTGAAAATGCTCCGAAACTACTGGGCTGATTTTAACTTTTTTTTTTACCAATAGATAGCTAAATTATCACGTAGGTACACAGGCTACATAACATCACGCTACGACTCATGGGAACGGAGCAGTAACTTTACCAGAACACAGGTGAAAATATCCAAGAACAAACGAAGGCGCGGGCAGAAGCTAGTTATTTTATAAACATTCCTTAGCACTCACTAGCTTCACTAACATCCCAAAAATTTATATCTTGTTGCATTCTTCTTCTCATTCCATTTTCAAATCCAAACCATATTGACTTTGCATTTAGTAGTCAAGCGTGACCAGTCACAGTCGCCGAGTAGATTATCACATTGTAGCACATGTTCGGTCAAATTGGATTACGGTGGCTGTCCAGCTGGTTTAAGCCCCAGCTTATGTCAAACAGATAAGAATACATACATAAATATTAATATGTATGCTGGTTGGACCGTTTGTACTTAGTTCTGACCTTCCAAGATACAGTTTTAAGTATTCATTGATTCTTGCGTATGCTAGACTTTCCTAAGATTTAAAGACAGCAATCAATGTATCGTGATTAAAAACATGTTGCCGGTCACGTATACGGCACACCTCGTATCGAATATGGATAATGCAATCCCTACGCAATCCCCGCTACCGGCGGCCATGTTGCAGCCGCCATATTTGTGAATCATGCACTGCACGGATCGCTGGACTCTTTATTATCTAAGGATGCAGTCTTGTAGACAATGCGTTTCGTCGTTAAATATTAATACTTGGACTAATTATTGCATCCGTTTTTACATTGTTATGCGCCTTTATGTAGTGTAGATACGTAGGTGGGCCATTTATACTTTTTTAACTAGGTTGGCTGTGTCTTTGTTACCAACTAAAGACTTCATGGTTTAAGTTATTTATTGACTAACTTATGTTTGAAAAAGGAACGTGCACTGGAAATGACACACAGTACAGGTTTATATTCTTTTTTAACAATTCAAGCTGTCAGTCGATAAAAAGGTTTCAATCCCTGAATTATTGTCTACTAGCTTTTGCCCGCGACTTCGTCCGCGTGGATTAATAGTTCCCGTTCCCGGGGGATTTCCGGGATGAAAACTATCCTATGTCCTTTCTCGGGTCCCAGACTATATCTGTACCAAATTTCATTGAAATCGGTTCAGTGGTTTAGGCGTGAAGAAAAGACAGACAGACAGATAGAGTTACTTTCGCATTTATAATATTAGTAAGGATGGCAAGAGAATCAGCGCGGATTCTGAATGTCAAAGAAAATCAACACATATTGTACAACAGGTCGGAAAAGCTATATTGTAATGAGATTTATATTATGTATCGTGTGACATGTGAGCAATTGCTAGGGATTCCTCGGGCTCTGATTTGATTAATGGCATGTACGTGATGCATGCCTTGCAAATCATTGGCCTGTTCATGGAATAATTTAGTTAGGATGAAAAAACATACGTTTATTTTTACGAAGGACACAATAACGATATTTTTTTGTCCTTTGTTTGTTTTATGACCTGTTAGTAAGCGATGATGCGTTTGTCATTGTTGCAATGGTTACCTAGAAGTAGTAACCACTTAAGTTTTACAGGCTTCTAGCCTACAGCTATCCTAGACTTTAGAAAATTATGATACTTGGTCGTTATTTAAGTTAAAACTCTCTGTAGGTCGTTACTTGATATTGATCAAGAATATCGTATTACATATTATTATTTACTTTTATTAAATCAAGAGAGAACGTGTACGCTCTTTTTTATTTTAAATCAATTTGTTTTTTAATAACAGGGCCGATTTATAGAAAAATATGCGTAACTGATATTTTGACCTGAAACCATTTTGCTGGTTAGTTTTTCGCGAAGACTTCTTTTTCTTCTTTCTCTGGATTTAGTGTCTTTGTTTGGTAGATTCTCAAGCTGCACATGCGGATGTTATGTTTCTTCTTAAAATTAATTACTTGAACAAAGTATCTTAAAATAGCCTTAATCTTACTAGAGGTCGTATCGATAAGTAATAAATATTCTGTCAAAACAATTTCCTTGTTCCAATTCGTGTACAAGGACCGAATATGAGGTTATCAGGAACTGAGAAGCAGTTTACTGAGTTTCCCAATTAATTCTATAAAGATTAGAAGCCTTTGAGGCACCCGGTATGATAGCAATTTCGTTTTTCGTCTTTGTGTTTTGAAATTGCGGAAATTCGTAATTTTCTGATTAGATATTATGTAGTTTATTATTTACTTCCTGTATCTATTTTTTGGGTTTTTTTTTTTTTATAGACGGGAAATCATCAAATAACTTCCCCCGCCCTGGGCGGGGCGGGAGGGAGTGTCAGACTTTTACTGACTAAAACCCGTCTATGTTCCTTCATGTGCCCTTTGCGTTCCGGGGGCGCGGTATCTCTTTCAAACAACCCGCAGCCCCGGCAGGCATCGGCCCTCAGTGGCCCCATCCAAGTTTGCTGACATCTCTTTGAGGCGCGCGTGGAACACGAACGCGCCGTCGACACGGTCTGTCGTTATTTTGTTTTATTTATTTATTACTCATACAAATTTTTTATACTTAAAGTAGGAATTGTCTCCCAAAACCGTCTAGACGGTTTGACTGGGGGATCGTACAGTCTCACTCTCCTTAGTTATATATTCTATGTATATATATCTACATCCACACACACACATATGTATATATATATACACACACATATATATGTATATATATACACACATATATCTACATACATGTATATACCCATATCTTTCTTACGAACAGCTATTAATATCACAATCTTTTAACAATTTTAGCTTTGTACTCTAAATTTTTGTTAGCTGTTGCTTTTTAAGCATCTTCTTAAATTTTAACAAGTTAGGCTCCTGTCTGATAACCTCGGGCAAACTATTAAGTAAATAGGGTAGGCGCTTCCTGAGTGTTCTGTCGCCATAATAATTGATGACCCTAGGTACTTCATACCTACCCGTGGTTACTGACCTTGTGCTGTGACTGTTATTCAGTGAACGTGCGGACGGTGAGCTACCCATTGCTCACCGTCCACAGACCCGCGCCTACGGTGGCCGGGAGTCGTCTCGCGGCTCCCGACGCCCGGAGCGTCTACCGCGGCGGCCGATGGGTTTTTTTTTGGTTTGAGGGTAAAATTTTTGTAGGTGCTATACATAGGTAAATAGGTAGGTTCGGTACCTAAGGCGGTGCGCAAACGTAGACACTTTTAGTTTCCAGTTACCGACACCGAACACTTTTTGATCGTCATGAGTATGTGTTAAGTGGAAGCAACTGGACACAAAAAATGATTACGAATGCGCTGGGAGCGGATGGTTTCATACTGGTTCTATAGGAATAAAATATTCATCGGTAGCTTGTATCTGGCACAAGACACAAAAGTGTCCACGTTTGCGCCTTGCCTAAGGGTTGTTTAGCGGATACCAACGCAACCTGGCCGAAAAATGTTATCTTAACATTCAGGCGAAGTCTAGAAGAGGTTGAACACCCCCGACCGGTAATGACAATACATAAACTCACGCCTTTTTCCTATGGAAGTAAGCAGAAACAACAGAACGCCACCTGCTATGAACCTTACGTACTCCTTTAGTTTCTCCATACTGTGATAATTGTAGATGATGATCATACCTAGTAACTAACCTTCTGAATAAATTAATTTCTCTTCCTGAAGTTGGAATGCAAAAGTACTTACTGTCTTCCTGCAATTTTATTACTAGAATACCGACCGTCTCACCTCAATCTTGCATCTGTTTTAAATGTTAAATACCCATTCAGTTCCTTAATTAAATTGCAACAACATTTTTAATCGTGTTTACCGTACAGTTTGGACGTTACCTATTTTAATGGACGTCCAATTTCCTGATGTTTTATTGCCGTTGCCGATAACCGCATGGAAGCTGCGGCAGTTGGTCGATATCCGATAATGTCGCAATAAAACTGGCTCGAGCCCAGTTTTAAGCTTTATCTTATACAGGTCAATGGTTTCAGTGTATCCGAACGGGTTGAATGACACCGCAGTGATCTAAATCGGTTTACCGAAATATTTTCGGTATTCGATCGATACCACAACATCAACATTAGGTTTGAATCACGCATTTTATTAACGAAATGTGCGTAAATAAATATCAATTGCTACAGCCTGACCTATTTGTAATTCTAGATATTTATAATTCACTAGCGGACTGCCCGCGACTTCGTCCGCGTGGGATATTTCACTCACTATAAGTTACGTCTTTGGTTAATGCTCCGCTCCCGTGGATCGTAGCGTGATGTGATGTATAGCCTAAGTTACTCAGGAATAATGTAGCTATCTATTGGTGAAAAAATGGTTAAAATCGGTCCAGTAATTTCTGAGCCTAATCGTTACAAACAAACAAAAAAATCTTACCCTTTTTAATATTAGTATAGAAATGTGCGTAAACAAATATCAATTGCTACAGTCTGACCTATTTGTAATTCTAGATATTTATAATTCATACATGAACACATCCGGTCTTACACGCAAAATGATTCATACTGTGATTCATTTTGTTCGCTCTACAGTAAATTTTAAGTGACAAGTCTCATTAAAATTTCAATTTCTAATTTCAGTAACTAACTCGAACTGTTTTGAGACCGGCGTTTCAGGATTCAAACAGAATAAAAGCATTGCGGGGAAAAATAACCGACCGCTCTACGCTAGCCGTAATATCATTGAATATGAATATTTAATGCACTTATTCCCTTTTTGTTTTCAATTGCTTATTCATAGTCTACCATTTTTTTTGTTTATTTTTTTTTAGGCATTTAGCATTGAAATGTATCGACTATATTATTTTTCTAGCCAGATTTCGCCTTCTCAATTTAAATCCAACCAATAAACAAAAAACCATTCAATATTCTACTCCCAATCCACTATTGATGCCACGTAATCGAAAAAAAAATAAACAATTGTTCGAAAATCGAATGAGCCATTTAAAATCAGAGTTCAACAATAGGAAGCGTTACCAAGTTCCGTTTGGTCGCGCATGGAATAAGATTAAGAAACCGTTTTTGAGTCAACTTCCTGCGATGGAGGACTATTTATAAACTAATATGGCGGCACGGAAGCACCATGACCTCGGTGACGATACTTTAAAGGAATATTGAGTAGTTGGCCGCTATCTGAAATAAATATTGGACTTAAGTGTTTATCATCCTCAAGAAGTGGCATTATGAACATAATACTTGGAGACTCGTTGTTAGTCATATGTCATTTAGACCTTGAACGCCTCAAGGGAAAAAAATATGCATTTGGGAACGGAAATTGCATCATTGGTCGGAAGTTAGCTGCGAGTGTAGGTTCGCGCACGTTTATTCACGTCAATAATAATTTAGGGTGCATTTAATTAATTCTTACTATAGTAAAAATGTATCTAGCAATCATTAAATGGAGCCTAAATTATTATTAAGTTGAATAAACCTGCGCGAACCTGCATTCGCTGCTAACTTCCGAGCCGCCATTTTGTTGGAATTGTTCTTATACCTGCACTACCTACTTATGTGGTTGATATACGGTACAAAACAAAATAACGGTTAAAAAAAAACCAGATGAATTATTTCTGCAACAAAGTGAAGATAAATAATTGTTTTGAACTATATTCCCGCAAATTAGCGAGATATACCTACTAGATAAGACTCGGGTTAAGTATCAACCTTCTTAATTGGCTAGTGATTAAAATAAATAACACTGGCACGTTATTATTGTGTGTGACTTCAGAAAATCAAATAGTACTATTGCACTTAAATATTTGCCAGTCTTTTGTTACTGTTACAAAAAATAAGAAGAATTTATACAACATACATACCATCACGCTCCTATTCCCCGAAGGGTTAGGGAGAGGTGTTCCAGTATACAGCTATAGTCCGCCGGTATGTTTGGGTCCCATGTTATAGGGGCGAGCCTATTGCCATTAACCGGGCACAAATCCTGACTCCGAGCTGCTACTGAAAATTACATAAAAATACCCAATATAAATTTTAGCTTGACCTGTGTGTATTAAACCCAAGACCTCTAGCGTAGCAGTCGCGCTTAGTACCACTAGGCTAACAAGGCAGTCCGAAAATTCAAATTCAAAGGAACTCTGGAAATATGGAAAATGATTCCAATTTTTCTGATGGAAATATGCACAGTCATGCCTGTCGAGACAGCACTCCTACATTTCACTAATGGTAGTAGAAAGTGAGCATTTATGATTCTGAAATGTCACAACCTTGGAAGAAAATAGTTCCAAATGAGGACTTTGTATTCATGGCACATTTCCAATCCAGTTCTGGACTGAGAATTTTTAAAAGCCCTAATGTCTTCAACATTTTAGTACTTAATATTATTGAGCCTGTATTCAGAAAAGGGTAGGCAGAGATGGTACAGTCAGCAACAAAAGTAGATCAACATTTCAGATGTTTTAATCCTTATTATTGAGCACAATATTAAAGGAAATACGAAATGGATCTAAAATTAAGATAAAATGAACTCTTAGGTATTGCCTAAAATTGCAGTGAATTGTGTTATTTCGTGTCCATTTAAATGGTATGTAATGTAATAGTAACATTGTTAATCGACTTTTCTTGCAGACCGTTGCGACTGCTTCTAAGAAATTCCTAAAGAATTACTCCCCAATGCTCAACAGCTCAAATAACATCGAAGATACAGGCTCGGCCTAGTTTCAATGTTAGAATTAATTTAGAAATGTAAACACAAGACTTACTTCGAGAAATATTGTAATTCGGATTAATTTAAAGGAGATTTGCTTAGTTTAAGAGATTTGTAAAGTGTGTTATTTCTGTGTTATTACAGCTTTTAATATTATCCAAACAAATTTTATAAATAGAGAAGATTTGTTAGATAAATATTTTTGTTGGTAATTTTGTATTGCCAATGCGAGTATTATAGGCTATATAACATCACGCGGGAGCAGAACACTAGTCAAAGACGTAACTCACCACGGGTGAAACCGCGGGATGACACACAGGACCACGTGACAGGCGGGAGACAATCAGTGACCGATTTTTTGTCGGAGACAATGGAACATATGAATCTTAATATACCAACGCACATCTCCAACAGAATGTCGGTCCCACGAAACAATGGATTTACTAAATCGGTCAGATGATCGGACCTACAAAAAGACAGACATGAAATAACCAAAAAAAAAGGGAAAAACACAAGCAAAACGAAATTAGGACAGTCCAAATATAGGTCAGTCTCAGTACACATCCACGTACCCACCGCATGGCTGCCTCTTGCAAGGTTCAAATCAACAGTCCAAATGAACCATTTGGCATGACATACGGCACTCGTCTGCCAACAGATACGGACAGAGCTTTCAATCTACTTTTTAATTTGCATAGATTGTTGCATTCGTGATGCTTCGTCAATCTTCGTTGTAACTGATTGCATTTGACGTCAAAGTCAAAATGTAATTGTAAGTAGCTTGTGCTTGTGACTTCGGTTGTTGCGTCATCATCATCATTACCATATCAGCTGCAGGACGTCCACTGCTGGACATAGGCCTCCCCCATAGATTTTATCTAGCGTCTTGTTGCGCGTGAATGTCGGTTTTTACGGTTTTTTAGTTGCGCGCAGTACTCATTCTTTTTTTTATATAAAAGTATTCTGTTTGTAAAAGAAAAGTATTCTAAGTTACTGTTTATGTTTATAACATTAGCTATCTGTCAGTGAAAATCGATCGTGCGAATCGAGTCGAATCGAGCCGTTTCTGTAATTAGCCGGAAAAAACGGACAGACAAACAAATAATTTTTCGTGAAAGTGCGCGTATAAACATTCATTTTTATTTTGAAAAAGCTGTTATTTTCACATTACATACTCACACTACAATTTTATTTACTGGCTTTAAAACGAGTTTTGTTTCATTTTTATGTTTTTCTGAAAAATCGCCATTTTGTCAGGTTATGTCATTTATTAAGTATACAATATCAATTTATTAAATTAAACCCTATTTATCAGATGGATAGCCAACAATTTTCTAAATATAATTTCCATTAAAACTCGCGGCATTTCCAATTCTACCATCCGTAAGTCTTTAATGAGCGCAGCACTTAGTTCTCACTCACACATGCACAACAATTAGGCTTTTGTTTTGTGCGAAGTTGTACCGTAACAGCGTACCCGTCACCGGTAATGTATTTTCAGGAATGCTAATAACTTCGTTTACTTCCAAACTTCCACTATGCAACTGTTTGGTACGATTAAAAACGACTGTTTAATTAACTTGAAAGGATATTTTGTCACGACAAACGCAACTTGCTTAAATGCTTTCGTCATCATCATACCAGCATATTATTGTCCCACTACAGGGCAGAAGCATCTTCTCATACAGAGAAGGCACGACCATTGACTACCACGCTAGCTCAATGCGGATTAACGATATGAGTCCAGGTTTCTTCACGATGTTTACCTTCACCGATGTCAGTGATGTCCAAGATAAACATAGAAAGTACATATGAAATAGAAAAAGTCACATTAGCACTTCAACGTGCTCCTTACGTGCTAATGCTTTCAAATACAGTAACGTATTTTACAAATAGATTCAATTTGGACCTTGTGACTGGTCTTGCGATGTCTCCTTATAACTTACTAGCTTTTGCCTGCGACTTCAAAATGTACTGCTTATGCAGACGAACTCGCAGAATAAAACCTAGTCTATGTCCTTGCTTGGGGTTCAATTCAAACTTACGCCGTACCAAGTTTCATCAAAATCGGTTCAGTAGTTTAGTCGTTAAGGTGTAACAGACAGAGTTAGTTTCGCAATTTACAATATTAGTATGGATTGTATTGAAAATCAAAACGTGATCGGTTTAATGCTTTTCTTCCTTTTCACCATAATATCTGTTCGCAAAATATCGTGCTCACAGAAGTCTGGCAACATGTTTTATTTTTATATCATCAATCAATGAGAGGCGAGCCTTAATCTCTTTATGATAAAGATCACTTGTTGCTATAGCAACTTCTCTTCATTTTATTCTTGGATGTTTTTGTTAGGTATTCGATTAAAAAGAATGTAGACAGTTATTTTGAAATGAATATATTTGCAACATGATCATCTGTACATTTCATTACTTTTATCTTTTACCCATACATAAAAAAGAAAAGTAAGTACCATAACTTTATTACAAGCAGATGAGCCGTCATTCTGAGCACAGCATGTGGTATTTTTTCAGCTTGACTCCGGGAGGCCACTACAAACCGGGTGCGGTGGTACTAACCCATTTTTACATATGTTTACAGTCCCTTGATGGTACTAGTTGGCACAAAATATGTCTGTATAAATTAGATCAAGAACAGCCCTAATTCTGTAATTAGATGCGTGACTTCATGGTTCACGGCTCTAATTATAATATTGACGATAAGTGTTGAGTAATTTCGAAATTAATTAAATTAATTTAGCACACAGACTAAACTGAATATGAAATCTTCTTTATCGTGTGGACAGTAAGGTCTAAAACTCTGCCACTAGGGTGTACTGGGCTCGTTACCCCAGTACACCCTAGTGTCAGAGTTTTACACTGCCTCAAGTGCCTCTGACATGGTTATCGATGTCAGCGATGTCCAAGATAAACTTAGAAAGTACATATAAATTAGAAAAAGTCACATTGGTACTTGCCCATGCCCGGTTGCGACCACAACCTCGTGCATCAGAGGCGGGCGCCTGCCAAACCACTGGGCCATCACGACAGCATATATGTAAACTTAATATGAAATGGGAAAAGACTGTATTCAGCATTTGAGTTCGAGAGAATATTTAGTGCCGTTCGTTAGGCTTTGTGGGTTCTAGACTGTTCATCTTTGTTATGGAGATCCACATATAGAATTTATAGAACACTGAACACACACAATACTTGCAGTTTCCATAATAATCGTCGTATTCAATACAATAAAATCGTGTAACAATATAATTTTCTTGTGACGTTGTCTGTTCTCATTTTGTTCGTAATAGTATATAGCGATGGCGACGCTGAAATCAATTTACATTTAACTGTATGCTTTTAATTTAAATTCTGGAACAATCTTATATTCTTAGTATTCTTTCCAATCATTCTACTAAGCGTTACTGGATCTTTCGTTTGGGTAACTGACATAACAATAGTTATAGCTTAAATTGTCAGTAATTGTAGACTAAAAGTAAACTAACTAGAAATTTGTATTTTTAACATACTGCTTTTTTCGCACCAAATAATAAGTTGTTTCTCGGCAATAATTTGAACTAAATGTTACTTTTTGGATGGGCGTTTAAGCGTAGTTAACAGTTACAAGATGTGTATTTTTACACCCCGTATAATTACACTACTAAACAAAAGAAATAAATAATGTATAATTATTCTACAAAAGTAGATATAAAACGCATCTGTTATTAATACAGATATAGTAATAACATTGAGTAGGTCATTACCTGTCTACAGTTGAAGCTAATACATTATGTTGTCTAGCTATTTGACCGCGACGCCTCAGGCGCCAGCTAGCCATGTTGGCAAGCTAGCCAAACAATGCCGTCACTTGATATTCTCAGGTTACTGTACAAGGAATATTAACGCTGATAACTACTAGAACAATATAAGTCTACCTGGGAATTGTCAACATCTGAGTTCTTATAACTCTGGCCTAGATTGAGGCTATATTCAAATCTCGGATGACCAAATTTATTTGAAAGGGTGGTTTCTGTCCTTCAAGTGTCTTTACTTACTTACGTAGATTAATAATCTACATTTTAGTATCTGCTGCTGTACATGGGTCTCTCTATCCCATAGTTAATTTCGTTTTGGACCTATTGACATCATAATATGGAATTAGGCAGTCACAGCCATCAGTAGACAGACAAGTAAGCTACATAGCTTGTCACCTTCTTGCCATAATCGCTTAAAGTCAGCAATACAGATTCCTGGGTTTCAAAAAAAAGTTTCGACCTTACATCGCTATCCTTAATAACCAAACTTTTATCTAACTTTCAAACTAAACATTTAGTTGGAAAAGATAGAGAAAATATCTAATATATTCCTACCTACAGAAACTTTTTCTCCAAACCTCAATCCGAAACATATCCTCTATAAATCATAGATCAAATAGCTTCCAACAATCCTCTTGCTAACTAGGACAACTTCGAATGGATCTCGAGTATCTCGCAAGCGTGCTGGTAGTATTAGCAAAGATTAAAGGATCGCCATGACAGGTAGAATGTGCGGATTACATAACCCTACGTTGGATTCGCTCTTAGACTATTAACTGGCTTGTTATAACTTCGGTTTGTATTTCATGCTCGTTGCTAGGGGTAAGCAGGACACGTAGTTTGAGCCTGTTATTATTCGTAACGTTTCTAAGACTAATGCCTCGGCCTGCATCGCTTAAAAGTGCTGGCATAGTGGCCGTGCGCTCATTAAGGGCATCAATAATACGTTTTGTTTTCATATTCTTATGGTGTGTTTTGGTTTTAGTGAATCACGCATGGGTTAACCTCAATTTAACTTTCCTCCTTGTGGTACCTCTATACTATATTCTCTATATTCCGTCCTTGGATACAATTGATGATGTGATCTTACTATGGATCACTAGCTTTTGCCCACGCCTTCGTCCGCGTGGAAGTCAAAGTCAAATCCGGTCTCAGCTAATGTCTCCCACCTATCCTACCTGCAAACTTTCAGCTCCTTATGTCAAGTTTTCGAGCTGCATTTCACTTTTATATTAGGAATAGTTTGGATAGTATGGATTATTCGCTTTACCTGCTTCCAAAATAACCCTTCAACTTCTATCATCATTAACGACATCTATTTCTAGATAAGCTAACCTGCATAATTCGGTAAAGCGAGCGTGTAATATTATACTGTTTCTAAATAGACGTGAATGACACAGCATTCTTGATGTTTGCTACAGTAGCCTAGCCTTGTATCTAGTAAGATTCCGACAGCATTTAAAGTAGGCATGCCACATGATATTGTATGATTGTATGGTTTATAGATCGCTTTTATTGAAAACTTACTGTGCCCACGGCTTCCCCAGCTTGGACCTACGGGTAACGAAAATAGGCAAATATATACCAAATATATGTGTTCACAGTCCTCCAAGTAAACTTACTTGGTCTAAGTCTTAAAGCAATCCCGTGGTAAATTGTGGAATGAAATCGACATACTACAACGTAGTCCACTTAGCACAACATAGCAAACAGGGTGATAGTGCGCCTATAGCAATCTATAGCTATCTGGTTAGTAGGTACCAGATCAGTACAATAATTTGCACCTGCTGTGTTATCTCTTCACCACCTTTGGTTGACTGGTAGAGAATGCCTAAGGCATTAAGTCCGCCTTTGTACTTTTTTTTTGTGCATAAAGTTTAAATAAATAAATAATAATACCGAATATTCATGCAAATTTTGAACAGAATCTATCCAATAGAAAGTGCGTGATAGATACTTCAACATACATAACCTTATTACGATTTTAGATTTGTGTTGCATTTTTGTCTGATTAGTGATCTTGTCTAATTAGTAGCTTCGGTTGAGAAATTGATTTCTCACTAGTTGTATAATATGTCGTCTTTGGTTGCATCATTGAGTCTACTGACCCTGGCTCGCTGACCATGGAAACTTGTGACTTCTTGTGTAATGTTCACATACAAAATGTCAATATTATTAAGCACTTGTAGAGAGGACTCCATATAAGTGGATTCCTATGGGCTTCCCTTCGTAAGTGTGGAACAACTGCTACTCTATCGCCATTGAAAAATGGCAGTCAGTTGTATCTACTCTTAGGCACACACTACAGGTAATTTAATCACTATCAAGTAAAACATTAAAAGCATTGTTCTTTTGTCCTTTGCTTTGACTATTAAGAAAAGTAAAGTTTCCCTTGCTTCGGCTTCCATTTTCATCACAGAGAACCTATTTATAATTGTAAAAAATTAAAGCATTGCAAAGACAAGTCATTCACACTCAGAGTCACAGTATTCCGAGTCGCACCCTACCGGGCTGAAAAAATAAAGGATTATCTAAAATCATCAAAAAAGAAGTCATCTTCAATATGCCATTAACTTTCGGTCACTTGTCTCTTCAAGTCACAATCGCGTCTTCTAAACATCTTTCTCTCGTCCATATTGCAATAGACAGCCCGGCTGCACTGCCAGTAATGTCAGCCAATCCGACAGACGCTGCCTGACTATTTAGCAGGGTTTCTGTTTAATTCATCAAATTAGCACCTGCAACACGTTTGTACTTGTGCCTTTAAAACTATTTATACTCTTTGTGGGAAGACGTGAGCCAAGTTCGGTGATAAGTTTGAATTTACTAATTCGCCTTTAGCAAGCGTGGTGATCAATGATCGTGCATTTTCTGTACGAGAAGAGATCTTTGTCCTCCAGTGGAGCCTTAATAGGCTGGCATTAGGTTTTCTTTACCTGATTTTCTATACAACAGTTAAAAACTAACAGGATTGTATATTACGTTTACAAATATTTGACTGTAACTATACGAGCCATTGACGGATATACCTACTAAATAACACGAGTGTTGCATAAAAAAAAAGCTTATTTTACGTAATATATTTTGTCAACGGATATACGCATCATTAGCCCACGATTACTTGACAAACGAGTTTCTGAGCAAAAATACGAAGGAAATATTTCTTAAATGATCGTGATAGCTTTAACAGTTATTTTACAACATAACAGTCTTCAATTAACTTTTCTACTGGTACTGGCTCATGGCATGAATGATGACCACCTACAGCGTATAAAAATAAAAACCCTACTCCACTTCGATATAATGCTTCAATAAAGTACCATACATGTACACACATAGAGCTAGTTCATATCCAAATGGGTACCACTCGAACTGAAATCCTTGAATTAACAACGCTGTTAAGTATTATGTACATACACCAGTTACATAGTAACATGACGTGTGATGCAATACAAATGCGTTCGTTTATTTTAGGCCGATCTTATCTCCTGGCTGATGCCCTATTTCAAACTTAAAGCTGTTTGGATTGGGTTTAAAATCGAATGTGTACTAAAGCGAGTGCATTGCGGATTACATACCCAACTAGGTGGGATTTGATATTAGCTTTTTGAAACTGTTTGGAAATCATTAAACTGTTCTAGATATAGTATTTGCTGCAAATTCAACGGAATTTAGGTCGAGAGATAATGTTTCAAATACGTTTGTATTTTCTTTCAACATTCGTTCGATGTCGAAAAGAATTAATTCCCTGTGTCGGAATATACGTATTGGTAAATATTACACATGTTCGTCGCAAATAATATTACTGTTTTGCATTCCAACAAAACAGGTATTATGTGTGAATAAAACACACAGCGTTGCTGTGAAGAAAGCTGTATGTAAATCCGCCTTTATACTGATGTCTATGGTTAAAACTTACCGATTTGTCCATGGTTTTATACCTGTCTCTCTTTCTCACCAGCGGGCGTCCTTTTCTAATGATGAAGGACGCTTGGCGCGAAGCTGTCAATCTCATAGGGTCTTCAACTCACCAGCTAGAGAATAGCTGCAACGCTGTGTGTTTTATTCACACATAATACCTGTTTTGTTGGAATGCAAAACAGTAATATTATGTGGTTTCTAAAACACACAGCGTTGCTGTGAAGACCTGTTTGATATCTGCTGGTGCTAAATACAAACGCTATGATGAATTAATTATACAATAAATTGTTATAGAACATTAATCATTCTATTGTAATTAAAATGACATTTATCTATATCCAAATGACAAAAGGTAAAATAACATTCTTTAAAATTAACAAAGATATAAATAATCATAAATCAAGAAATAAACTGCTTATTTTCTCACATTAAAAACTATTTGAATTATTTAAATATCAATTGTGATGCAATAATAATCAACATTTGAGTTGTTATCTATCATCAACTCTGTTTACAGAGCAGCAGTAAAATTTTTGAAATGTCTTAATACTTATCCAGTTTCCTCTGTTAAGTATTTCTTGGATAGGCCTTCTCCAAGCAACTTCTAGAAGTTGACTGCTAACCTGATACTGCCTGTTCAGGCATCTATATTAGCATTTCTAAAAATACTGCAAATCAAAGTTTTAATTTCCCTGATAGAGAAATAAATAAACTTAACACAATCCTGTCTGCTCTTTCTAATTTTAGACTTTCCTCTTAAGTTATTGATGTGTATGAAAGGGCAGACACGATGCTATTGGTGTTTCCGCAACAACCAACCTGTAAGTGTATATTAGAAGGTGCCTTTGTACCAAATTTTGGGTACAGAATAGTCTCATCTTCGATAGAAATTAGACTCTCAGGGCTATTTTCTAATAATGTGACATTGTGAATTCTACAACCAGAGGTCAGCAAGAGTACTAAAAGCAGTTTGCCTAGTAATTTCAAACAATGTATCTGAATTTGAGGTCCTTAGCCAGTTAAATAAAATTGCAGTGTCCTGTATTGGTAGTTTTAGTATTGCAGAACTTGATGAATGAAAAAATGTTTTGGGATATCTACTTTTGATTTTGCACATAAGTTGAAATGGATTATTTATGAAGGAGAATACTTTTAAGCTTACCCAATCCAACTTATCTTTTAAAATTATTTTTCTAAATATAAAGTTAACTTGCTGGCCTTCTGGTGTTTTTGGTTTAATTTAATTGGTATCACACCAAAATACCTATCTTCTAATAGGAACACTATATGTTTTTAAAGTAGGTGTTCGCCAACTACTTTTAACAAGTTTTGGTCCTCTACAGACCAGTGAGCGACTTGATTGGTCCACCCCCCATTTTCCAGGGAAGAAGAGTCACTTGTCCACTTGTGCACGGCAATCGCCTGTTGCCCGATCTATAAGAACCTTCCGCAGATTATTTATCGGAAGTGGCCCTACTATGGCTCCCGCTTGCAGGTCGAGTAGCCAAAAAACATTTGGTCTCCTCCAGTGTTATTAGGATGTATATTCCTTTTGCACTGTTCAAATGAGCGAGTACTTTCCTTATTAAAACTGGGTGGCATTAAAAATGGCCAGCCCAGGTAATAAATAGTCCCATTCACGACTGAATGCGTCGCAGAAGACTACGGAGCAATCTCTGGAATCAAGATTACATACCGTAGTACGATAGCCCTTTCTCTTGACGAGAACAGGTCTACGTCTGGGATGCCCCCCATTCTATGAATATGGCCTTCGTGGCAAGCCTCCGCGGCCTGGGGCAGAAAATGAGATGACCGCTTTGGTACTCTCGGACGCCCCACACTATGAACATAGCCTCCGTGGCTTGGGGCTGCCACTTTGGTACTCTGCGACCCCTTGATAGGCGATGCGCAATTTCGTTTAGACTCTCCGAGAGGTAAGTGGCTGAGAGAGTTAGATCTAACTGCTCTGGAAGTTTCAGGACCTTGGACTTTCCGACACCCCATACTATGAATATAGCCTTCGTGGCTTGGGGCAGAAGATGCCACTTTGGTACTCTGCGACCCCTTGATAGGCGATGCGCAATTTCGTTTAGACTCTCCGAGAGGTAAGTGGCTGAGAGAGTTAGATCTAACAGCTCTGCAAGTTTCAGGACCTTGGTCGTTAATCTCAGTAGTGCGAGAGAATGTGCCCCCCCCCTCGTTCTTGGGGTACGCGATCCAAGTCGTGTTGTCCGACTGAATATGCAGATGTGCGCCTTTAGAGTCATCCGCTGACTGTTGATGGCCGTAAATACGACATAAGTAGTTACATGTCTTTTCTATTAAAAATCATGCATCCATGGTCAAGGCTTCTTGACTGTAGGTTTCAAGCTGCAATCGACAGCTTTTAACCACCATTTTAGGTCTTGCTGAATAGGCATAATTTTCTCTTAATCTGTTTGATTAAATGATTTTAGAGAGTTGGGTTCTGCAACAGGGCAGTAAGGTCTAACAACCCCACACACCCTAGCGTCAGAGTTTCTAAACCACCTCAAGGGCCTCTGACATGGTTACCAATAAAATAAATAAATTATCATTTATTTCTCTCATAAAGGTGGTACATTGTTACACTAATTAATTTATATAATTTTGCCTTATATTCGAAACCTTTGTGAGATCTGGAGTCTGAGCTAGGTTCGGGACCTGTATGACAAATCTCCAGGCGCACACCCTATAAAACATAATCGCATTTTGCAGCAACTATACATGAATCATAGTTGCAATGTCAGTGATGTCTAAGATATACTTAGAAAGTACATTCATATGACTTAGAAAAAGGCACAAACCTTATAAACTTTGAGGTTCTCGCAGAGAACTGTTTGCATTGTTCAACATTCAGGAAATTATTATACTAAGTTTTGGGAGGAACTTTTACTCGGTTTAACTTAGTTTCCATACCAAGCCAAGATATTCAACCTCCTGAGAGAGCAATAATTTATGTACCAACCAAAGGTTTCCAACATTCTCTATGTTTCCGAAACCTGAGAAGCTAGTATAGCCCGATCCTGACTGACCAGGAAAAATCAACCAAATATACAATTATAGGGAAACATTATGGTCTTAGGATCTCCGCGATCCAATTTGTAACTGAAACAAACATCCTTGGGGCCAATGTGACAGGCCATATAGCAAGGCTGTCAACTGTAGCACTTTCGCTGTAAATTATTAGTAGAAAATTCCTGTGTCTCTGCAATTGGTAAATAAAAATAGGCCTGATGAATGTCTATTTTCACTAACCAATCGTTCGTCTGTAGGAAGTTGGCTACATCATCATTTCTTTAGCCTTTTCCCAACTATACATATAGGTTGGCTTCCAAAAGAACGGAACTTGGCTACATCTGTTTGTCAAATTAAAAGGTAATGTTTCACCTCACCTCATATGAGTTCAGACCTCCGTGGTTGAAGATGGGACGTAGGCCTCTTTTTATTTTTTATTAGGATCATTCAAAATAAAAAGCCACAATTAACTTATATATCTTTCAAATCCTTTGCTATCTTGGCCTCTCCTGAAGAGGAGGCTTCTTTAAGAATAGAATATGGCCACCCATTACATATTTATTGATATTATGATTGTCTGTTGACCAGTTGTTGCAATTAATTAACCTTCATATTGGCATTGTCCTTTAGACAAAATATGAGATGTATTTAAAGCTTTTTGTCCTTGATATAAATAGGAGTTTTAAGCTACATCTGGAATTAATACTAATTAGGAAGCTATATATGATGCCATGTAATTCCACATACTTTCTGCATTGCAATCTATGAACTTTTATATATTGAGGAACTATATATACTATTTTGTTTTTTTTTTTTTTTTCTTTTTTTATTCCTAATATTTTTTGATAAATAAAAGTTTAATATCTAATTAATAATAGATATCAACACAACAATTAATCATTAATAAATAAAGTGTTAAAATGGGTTTGTCAAGGCCCGGTCTGAAATAGGTGTCTTTGTCCCAATTTACTTTGAAAACCTTGTAGTAACAGTTCTATAGAAACTAAATTAATAATCCTTTCCCATCTTTGAAATTGCACAACTCTTCCTCCAGTTTCAAAACAGCAAAACAAGGCACTGGCAAAGCAGGATTGTTTGTAGTTATATCCTTCCAAGGGGATCATTTTTTTTTTTTTTTTTTTTTAATACAGTGTTAATTCTTTGAATCATTCTTTCTCAGCTGGTGGAAGCAGTTGTTTTCATGAAACTCTGTACCTAGTAATAGTATGACGGGCTGGTTTCCACAACTCCACGTCTCAGCGCGTATATTGCGCACATACTCTGTACCTACTAAAACAAAAGAGTTTACAAGATTTCTCAAAAAAAAAATGAGGTGTGGATCGGGTCGGATTAGTTTCTGATTTGTTGGTAATAAGTAGTGGAAATGTTTATATGCGGGTCCGGACCGGTATGAACTTGTTTGCACTTACGTGAAATTTTTCATCATCTGTTGGGCGGAGGTGCTGCTATGGCCTCGTCATCCGCCGAGGATGAAGAAGATGATGACGATGAATCATTAGGCCTTCTATTACCTGTTCGAATCTGCATTCGAAACTTACCCCAACAATTTCGTCCGGATTCATATTGGAATAGTAATTCACAACAAATAAACCCGACGCGTAAACTTAATTGACGCTGTGTGTTAATTTAATACGACAAATAATAGTATTAGCACATTTTTTTTTACTTTGAAAATTTTTCGTGTTTTTCCCGGCAAAATTTACAAACGCTATGAGATTGACAGCTTCGCGCCAAGCGTCCTTCATCATTAGAAAAGGACGCCCGCTGGTGAGAAAGAGAGACAGGTATAAAACCATGGACAAATCGGTAAGTTTTAACCATAGACATCAGTATAAAGGCGGATTTACATACAGCTTTCTTCACAGCAACGCTGTGTGTTTTAGAAACCACATAATATTTGATTAGCTAAACGTTATCGACATAAAACTGATAACAGCATTGGTGCATTGCGTAGATATGCATCGAATACGTGAAATGGGATATGTCAATAATTAAAAAATTGCACGACTGTTTTTTTTTTCGAAGTTAATTAGTTTGTGTAATTTGAATACTGGTTTTATCTTTGACGTAATGGCATGGATCATTGTTATCTTCATTTGCAAAAAAATATACATGTAAGTACTAGAGAAGCCAGCCAAACTATTCCCAACCACTCAACAATTATTGAAATTCAGAATACTGTCTATTCTGAATTTAGCGACCACCAGAAAAGCGCCAAAGCAGTGAAGCTCGACGAGTCCCGAGAAACGATGCAATAGTGCCTGGCATTCCGCAACGAAATTAATCAGAAAAGAACACATTGGTGTCGATTCTGTTATGCACAAGCTAAACTTAAATTAGACTATTTCTATATTTATCTCTCCAATAAAACAAGAAAGGGACGGACATGAATAAGACTTGTCAATTTTAGTTGATCTGAACCTTTATACAATTATAGTTGACATGTCAGAACGCATTGATTAAAAACACGGAAAAGTTCAAGGCAAAACTAATTTGACATCTCTAACTTAGTTCTAAGGTATTACCGTCCTTTTCTTTCGCTGTATGTTAGTAAGAAGTGTCAATTCTCTATTTTTAGTTTAGTTTGTGAACAAGGGAATCGGCACCAATATACACTTTACATATGGAAGCTGTAACGTACCTATTGCTACCATAAACTAATTGACGTGTAAAAGCTGACAACCTTTAGGAAGTCATTACAATATTATATTTATATACCTAGTATTACATTAACATACTAACCAGAAATAGGTATCTTGTTGAAGCATATTCTTGGCACTGCTATCATTACTGTAACCTCCTTGCGGTTTAATGCAGGACATAAAGTAAAAACGTCTTCTTCCGCATTGGCGGTAAATATCGGTTTTTATTGGCATTGGTGCTAAAAGATATTCGAACGAAAGTGTCTTCTCATCTTATGGAGCATGCGCTTAGGATTCCAGTAAAATTCTTAAGTTTTGTGCAAGGTAGATATCTAACTAGCTTAAGAGCTAGTAAGCAGGTAAGCCGCAGGTAAGCCTGCGACTTCACTCACGTAAAAGTCGTTTAGAGTAATGTTGATGATCATAATATGTTACATAGTTTAATTAATAATTATGTTAGTGACGCATCTGTTTTCATTATTACTACACGTATAGATGCAGAGCTACAAATTGCAAACCAAAGAAAATTTTAACTACGCGGGCTATCTTAACGCTTTCGCCATAAAGTACTTTTATATGGCAATAAACGAGAGGATTCAAGAAACCTTTGATTTAACACGTCTGTTCCAAGCACAATGTACCGTGGGTCAGCCGCGACCACGAAGATCACAGGCCAATAAACCATAGATCGTTGATCGAACGTTTGCGCAAACGCATTTGAAACTGTCTAACACATCCATTGTTTATTATTGTTTGGTTGTAAAAATATCTGTAAAGCATCAGTAAGAATTTAACGGTTTTTAACACGCTTTTTAAAATAGACTTTTGTGTCACAAATAATTTGTTGGCAATGCCTTGTGTTTACTGTGTCGTATAAGTGTGTAAATAATGATGTTTACTCTGCGTTTTAAAATAATTGTTTTTACTAGACAGTTGTGGACTTTGGCAGCGGTAGGGTTGAAAATTTCCACGTCCTAATGTAATTAAAACAAATTGTTAGAATCCTACTAACCTAAATTATAAATGCGAAAGTTTATGAGGATGGATGAAAGTTTGTTAATCTTTCACGCTTAAACGACTGAACGGTTCTGGATGAAATTTGGTATATAGATAGATTATAGTCTGGAATAGCACATAGGCTACTTTTTATCCCTGAAAATGTACAGTTCCTATGGGATATTAGATCAACTTTGACGCGGAGAAATTCACGGACTTAACGCGTTTGATCACTGTTCTGCTCCCGCGGGACATAGCGTGATAATACAGGCGACCATTCTCGATAAACAGGCCGTATTACGCAAACTGATTTGTTCAAATCATACCAGTGGTTCCCAAGCCTAGTGCGTTTAGACCTGTAGTTTAAACTATTCGGCTTTATAATATTAGTATAGATTCTATGCATTCAAAACTGTACTCAGATGTAGTGTCATATCGAAGGCGGTACACCTTTTACAGTCGACATCACACAAATTGACATACAACTTAATTAAGGATGCATGGCATGAACATTTGACATTGAGGAACTGAAATAGATTGATTAGTATTCAATAAAACAAGCTTACTAGAAGCAATGGCAGTGACAGACTATTTATAAATTGACAGACAAATTAAAAACGTGTAAACGTTATTTGTCTCACGTTTCCCCCCTGTTTTACATGTAATACATATTATTGGATATGTTAATAAGAAGAAATAACAAGTACATGAATTGTGGAACTTTTTAAAGAAACTTAAGTCGATTGAGGAAGTAATACAGACAAATGATTATGGCATCCATTGAGAAGTTCTTTGAATTTTTGTAATATTTTTTTTCTAAAGAATACAAACACAATGAAAGAGACGGAAAAGTAAGTACGCGAACTTAAAGCTGCAGGATCTTTTTTAGCTTATGTTTTATTAGAAAAGTTCGTGTACCCAAAGGGACTTTATTGACAACGTGGTCTATACAAAGCGGTCTAAGCATATTTTGGCCAATAAGTAATTAAACTTCATGAACATTTTGGAACTAACTTATTTGATAGAAAAGTCAGTAACCACAAGCCTAGATCATGAACCTTAAATACTTTTTGACCAAAATATGACTATTCTACTTTTAAATGGCTTCCGCTGTGTCGGAAATTACCTGTATCTCCTTCCTTGTTATCATCATACTATCTTCTCAGTTTTAGCTTACCATCACCATTTATCATCATTAGTTTCGTCATCATCAGCTGGTGGAAGGCAATAAGGGGAGACCTTTGCCCAGCAATGGGACAATATTGGTAGAATAATAAAAATAAAAATAAACGTCCTCATTGAACCATAATTCTTTCAGATTCCAAGCACGCTTACAGCAAGGTCATACGATAATTCTGCCAAGTTTAAATAACGTTTTTCTTAGCCTATCATTCAAGACAAATACTTCTTTTCCTAGTAGCATGTGATGAATAAAATATTTGGTTTAGTAAGTCGATAAATGTTCTGAGTAATGTGTAAGTATTTGGCATGCAAGTAGTAAGGAGTAGTTTCTTTCTCAATGCTGTTTTGGTCGATTAGTCACATTACGGAAACTATACGTTAGTTTATGACAGTAGGAAGACTCATCTCGACGGCCATGCTTATCGTGACGTCACAATTTCAATAAATTAGTTTATTTTGATTCAATGTTTGCGTCAGATTTAATCCTTTTGAAGTAACATCCTCAAATATCATAACTTTTGCATAATTAGTCACGTTCTCTGCAAAGGAAGTAAAAAATAATTAGGGTTCCGTATTCAAAGGGTGCTAACCCTGTGGGCATTCGTATTACTCGTCTCCGCTGTCTGTTCCTCTGTCTGTCAAAGTGACGTATCTTTTAAACAGCAATAGGTAAACATTTGAAATTTTCACTGACTTGTTAGCCTAGTTGGTCCTAAGCGCGACTGCTACGCGAAAAGTCTTGGATTCGATTCCTAGGTCGATCAAAGTGTTATTGGGTTTTTCTATGAAATTAACAGCTCGGGGTTTGGATTTGTGTCCGGCTAATGGCAATAGGCTCGCCCCCTATTACATGGGACCTAAACACTCTGGTGTGCTGTGGGTGTACATTGGTAACTGGTGTACCTAACTGGTGTGTTGAAATTTTCGGAGAATGTGTATTACACAAATATCACACACAAGAAATGTGAGTTTTCTGTATGTATTGTATGGTACAGATAAATAACCCTTCGTGTGGGAGCCCTAACTCGCACTTGGCCAGTTCGCATTTGCGACTCAAACGAAGTGATGAAGAATTTATAACACTCTTCTTCCACGGGGTGGTTGACCGGAACACGACGTCCTGTATAAATACACAGGGTGTATTAATACCCGTCCACGTAACGCAGTGTGACAAACATTCGTGACATTGCCATATTATGTATCAATTATTATGTATCAATTATCAAACGTTACGTGATTACGCGCTCGTGTTGCATTACTTCCTAGTGTTTCACTGAAACGTAACGTTACGTAACAATGAACGCTGGCGGAGTAGGGTTGTACGGAGAATTATTTAACGAGCCGATATACATATTTAAATGCGATTCTATTTAGATTAAAATAGAGTAGATTTACCTATGACATATAAAAAATGTGATCCTTGTAGTTTTCCTTAAATTAGTCATCGACATTTAAAGGTACGTGCATGAAATTATTAGGTAACAAAGTAATATTAATTATCAAAAAAAGGGTAAATAAACTCCAAATCTTATGAACACCTTGAAATGACACCAGTTATTATTAATAATAATAATAATATCCTCCCGACCGAATCACACGGCGGACAATCTCAATGAAGAGTAGCCAAGTACGCAGAATATATTATTAAAGAGCAGGAGTGTGTGTGTGCACAAACACACACGCTGTAATCCGGCATGACCGGGGAGAGATTAAGTGCAGGACCAAGAGCTTTACGTGCTTTTCAAGACACGAGGGTATCACACCACCAACTTCCAAAATCCGGGCTTCTTTTTCCAAATTCCGGGACAAGATATTCCTACCGGAAAACCCAATTAAAAAATTTGTCTGACCTGGGAGTCGAATTTAGGTCCCTACGTTCAGCAGTCAGGCATCCAACACCAACGGGATCCCAATTAGAACCATGTCATTGAATAATTTGAATAAAAAATATTCATCATAAAACACAATCAAGATTGGATTTTTCACAGCCCTAAACAACTGCGGTTATCAGAATAGGTACGTGATTCCGATACCTTTGTACTATCGACCTCTTGCGACCTCGCGCACTCTATTAGTTTCTGAACTTGACAGGGATTGACTCCGACTCTATGAAGTTATGAAGGCAAGTTATAGCTCCGACCTCCGCGAAGGTTGGCAAACAAAGAGTTTGTTACCTTTATTACGTATCCGGGTTGAAAAATTACGCAGTTAGAAAATTGATAGTTTTTTTTTCTTTTATGGCTTTTGCAGATGATTGTAGTACAGCAGTAGTATTGGGTATAAGTATATGGACATTTTGAAATGTATATTGCATTTCTGAACACTCTGCCGTGAGAAGAATCAAGCCTGAGAAATCGACATATAGAGGGACAAAGACAGATCAATAACTTAAAATTTACATACATAATATATGTGTACGTACGTACGTACGTACATACATAACATCATACCTGTATTTCACGAAGGGTTAGGCAGAGGTGTACCAAAGTACACCCACACTTCGCTGGTATATTTAGAACAGTAAACTGGAGCTTAAGAATTTTATGCCGTTAAAAAATTGCGGTATATTTTAGGTTTACTAGAATTACAGGTACCTAATTAAGGTTAGTTTATTATATTTAAAAAAACTACAAGACCTAGTTCTCTGATTTTCTTTTCTCCATCCATATCAAACTTGCCATAACGCCTTAGATCCCATTGACGATAGGTACTAGTGCGTCTAATTAACCCTAAAAAAACCAGCCAAGTGCAAGTCGGGCTCCTACACGAAGGGTTCCGTACCAGACACATAAAACACGCGTCTTTTATTTTAAACTTTATTTTATTTTTATTATTTGTTGTTATAGCAGCCATAGTAATGCTCACAGTAAAGTGTCAGCGGCCCTTGAGGCGGTTTAGAAACTCTGACACTAGGATGTGTGGGGTTAGACCTTACTGCCCACACGATAAAGAAGAAGAAGTAAAGTGTCTACCAATTACGGTTCAAAAGGCACAGTCCCATATTTAACAACAAATATTTGTATGACCTACAGATAGTTGTTCCGGGTCTGGCTGTGTGTGTAATTATGTGAGTTTATATGTTAGTAAACGCACCCACGATACATGAGAAATACCTAGTGTGGGGTAACGTTTTTTAAATAAAAAAGCAAAAAAATAAACATTATGACAGACTGACGGATACTGTAAGGAATCCAAAAAACGGTACCTACTGTAACTGTTTTCCATCAACACGAATCTCAACACAGCTGTTAGGCTTATAATAAATAGCTAAAACTGGTATTCAGTCTAGTTTTCTTACGCAGTTAATAACTCAATGTACTTTATTGACACGAAACACGCTATCTTGTGGCTGGTATTTTTGTTGGCAGACAGAGGCCCTACTACAAACGCGCTGACCTAGAAGCATTTGATTCGATTTTCAAATATATATTTTTTTCGGTTGGTAATCTTGCAGGTCAACCTAGGAGATTCTAGATCGGTTTTTCTTGTGGTGTCTTAAAGCCATCGTGTAATGCTTATTTAAACTAAGCGACTACACACTGTGAGCTCCTGTGGGGTAAGGCCTCGGCAAGTAAGGGAAGGGGCTGGATCGGATCTTGATTATATGATTTTCGAATTTGGAATAAGCCAATTTTATAGCATTTAGGTTTAATTTTCTACGACACCCATCCCCAACATCGTCATCTGCCTAGCCTTATCCCAACTATGTTGAAATTGGCTTTCAGTGTAACCGAATGCAGTTGTATACCGGTATTTTACATAGAGCGTGCGCCTATCTCCTCACAATCCAGTTACAGGGTGACACGAAACCCCTTGGCAAGACTGTCAGACTTACAGATAATACCATTAGTACCACAGACAAGTATATTCAATAAAAAAATCGTTCGAAATTCCATTGTGTTTAATCGGCCCGCTCGTGCTAGGCTTTTGTTTCGAAAGGGATACGTTCATATTCAGTGCCTAGCATTTCCTTCGCCTGTTCAATAATTTCCTTCCTTTTGCTACGGTTTGATTTCAAGCAATTTTAATTGAAGCTGCGGTTCTGATGTAACTTTAATACTAGCTTTCTAGTTGGTAGGGGGGTATGGAGTATCAGCATCACCTGCTTTTAGATCTCTGTTGTCTCTGGGAATATGCTTTTGGAGTAAAGAACTTATTAAAAGGTACTTCTTTTGAAATCTCTTCTGTATTTAAAATGAATAAAATTGAATTGTCTGTACTTTTACCAATTAACGATTTTTTAAATGTTTGTTCCGCCTAATCTCTGAAACGACTAGCCCAATTTTGACGGGACTTCACTGGCAGATAGCTGATGGTATAAGGAGTAACTATTTCTATTAAAGGAGCTAAGTCCCACGCCGTTTACTGAATTATATAATTATTATTTCTGTTTATTACATCGAGTTACACAGATATGTAATATTATGTCAGATACCTTTCGTGCCCTTTGTACGAGAAAAGCCGGTTAAGACGTACATTATCATATGACATAACACACAATTTCGAGAAATTCACACCTCCCTTTAAACTTCACGGCTTTCAAAGCACGCACGCTTTGACCTTTAATTTAATTTTAATTAATGTCGTTCCCCGTGAAAGTAAACAATTTAATTCGGTCAAGGTGGCATTATGGGCTTTTTGTGGTAAGCGTGTAATGTATCCTTCATCATTTGTGAAGCTTAAGGCCGGAGTCCCCTACCGGGGCTGCGGGTTGTTCGAAAGAGATACCGCGCCCCCCGAAACGCAAAGGGCACATGAAGGAACATAGATGGGTTTTAGTCCGTAAAAGTCCGACACTCGCTCCCGTTCCGCCCAGGGCGGGGGAAGTTACTTGATGATTTCCCATCTATAAAAAAAAGACCCGGAATCCACCAAAGGGAAGAGGAAAGAAGATGTATCGTAAACAACCAATAGGATACTGTGTTGTCTTGAAGCTAAGCGGTGAGATGTGAAAATAACGCAAGCTGATTGGTTGTACGAGACATCAGTCTCTTCTCTTCTCCGCTTTGGTGGAGACTGGGCCTAATGGTATTGTATAGTCGACTTCTTTATAAAAGGAGCTCGTCTGGGAAAGTACTACAACCATACCTATTTCTAACGCAAAGCAGCGTCACTGTGTTGCGGTTTGAAGGGTATGGGTGCCGGTGTAATTACAGTGACTTGAGACATTTTAACTTTGTTTCTGGCATGGCAAGGTCTCTGGTATTGCTGATGTCTTAGGCAGCGGTGACCACTTAACATCAGGTAGGCTGTCAGCTTGTGTGCCATCCAATGGTATTAAAAAAGGAACCAAGGGCGTAATACAGATCATATATCATACGTACTCGTTTAGCTGTTAGCACGCATATTAAAAACTTTTTTATTACCATTTCATGAGCCAACAATTTAATATGTAACATTTCGAAGTAATGTTTGTTACGTGAGTGTAATTAAATGGCGCACGGAACTCACGAAACTTTTAAAACGACGTTACTGTTTATGGTTATTAGTTTTTAAGAAATATTATTGTCGGTAACTAATAGGTTACCGTAATTATAAACGTCT
Source organism: Caradrina clavipalpis (assembly GCA_932526535.1). Lineage (NCBI taxonomy): Eukaryota > Metazoa > Arthropoda > Insecta > Lepidoptera > Noctuidae > Caradrina > Caradrina clavipalpis. Next base: position 8,941,340 of record OW052105.1, read on the forward strand.
TTTAATCGTCATTTGGTTAAAATGACATTTACATCTCAAGTAATCTTTGAGTTTATCGGGATTTGAACATCCGTTGATGCATTTGGTACAGGTACCTACTTTGTCTGTTTTGCAAAATTAAGGGATAATTTTATTTGTTTCAACATGAGTATGTTGGTATATCCTATGTTTTTGTTCTGTACCTTTATATTGTTAAGACCATTATGTACATTATGGAACGCAATAAATAATTGAGTTGGCATACATAGGCAAAATATTCAGTATATAAGGTGTTAAAAAAATATACCGTCATGTTTGCCAAATAAATATAAAATCTTCGTCGTAAACCTTTCGTCATACAATTCATTATAACGATTAAAATAAAAAGAAGATTTAAAAAAGTTTAGCACTACGCCCCAAAAAGTATTCAACTTCCGTATTCCGCATGTTTATTTAGTCCATTTCAGCTAGACAGACAAAACAAAAATATTCACATATTTCTAATTATTTAACTCCGACTGTCCATCTCTTAATTAATTCTTTTAAAAAGTCGACCCGAATTCTTTACGTTCGTTCGTCATTACCTTGTTACATTACTCAGTTACATCTTCTAACAACATTTCTTCCAGCATCCATGATAATGTTTTGAATCTTTTGAACTCTCCCATTCGCTTCGGTCCAACATGTACTCAATAGGAGTTAGAAACCGGTCTTGCCTCAACTTGCCTCATGATTCCGATGAGCGGCTTCGGAACTTCGATGTTTATCGAAACTACGTGTTCTTCTAAATTGGTGATCTTGTATTGAGTAACATTTACAACATATCACTATTAGTTTTGATGTGAAAATTAAACAACTTGTTTTTGTTCCCATAGTTTTGTTTTATAAGTGCTATGTAGTATGTACCATTGTCCCTTTCAATAGCTACTAAAACACCACAATAGGTCAAGTTGTTTGAAGGCCATTGTGCTAATTGATATCGCTCAAAATCTAGTCGTCTAGTTAATCTTAGCGACAAAATAAGTAGGTAAATTCGATGCATTTTTGACAGATTGAGAATGACATTTGATTGCATTCTTTCGTGAAAGTTTGTAAATTGCCCCCCTCTGGTTTTATATCAGTACTAAAGCTAGACATTTATCTTCAGCGACAAGTCAAAGACCTAAAACCAAGAAGGTCCGGCGTTGAAATTCTCAGCTAACAAATACACCGCTCAATAAACTATGCGCAATAAAACGCTATACGAGTTTACCAAGCAAAAGGCCAAGTCAAAGAAGAGGTTTGGTTGGACTAGCTCTTTACACACGCTTGACCTAATATGAGCGCGTTTTATGGACTTACAAAATGTTCTGGTACTTGCAACTGAATGGTCTGTAGAGGGCTTAATGCACTCTTGAATGTCGAGCAACCAGTGTTGCGCCATCTAAAAACAGATTCCACGTAAGGTATCGATGAAATTTAAAAACATATGTTTCGACATGTAAAATCTGAATATTTATACACATTTTTCCGTATACAAAATTTACATATAAACGATCAGTTCTCACATTTGTATCAAGCACCCACATCAGTATTACGTTCGTACGCACTGTACATAAATAAAATTTGTGTCGACACAAAGGAAAATCGTCTTTAAAACCTTGTTTGACAAGTTGTATTGGCTTGTAGAATAATTTTATGAACTTGTGTGCATGAAGTAGATGCAGAATATGTCTTTATGTCGAAACCACTTATACTTACTTCCTACTGACCTCAAGGATCTTCCTAGTCACCTGCAATTATGTACTACACCATAGATATTCATAGGTTCGTAAAACTTCATAAGTATGTTTAATTGCGTGTAGTTTACGAGGTAATGTTGTTTGTTCCGTTAAGTAAAGGAAACTACCGAAGTGAAGTCATTGATAGAAATATCTATATCTATTTTACATTGTAAAATAAAATTTACATTGCTCAGTTGCAGTCAGTCTATAAATAAATATAAATATTTTACACGAAAAATACCAAATGCTAATGCAATTTATTCAATTCCAGTTTTGAATATTTAACTATACATAATGTATTTTAATTAAATTTAATTATTAGTAGCACATATCGAAATTGCGAGAAATATCGATAAAAACGATGATACGCAAAACACACAACCCTAGGGGTTGGGGAATCCAGGGGGAAAAGTTTCGCTTTGTGTAAAACCACTTAACGTTAAGGAGTGGTTATGCTTTTACAGATAATTAGTTAAACGTTGTCTTTGTCAAATTATAATTAGTTAAATTATGGAATAATAATTATGTCAGCGTCGTCGTAGAGAATTGATATAAATTATGCAGAGGATTTTAAATAATGGATGTGTATATGACGACAAAAGTGTTTGACCCGCTTTGTATGTCATAGTATTTTGAAAGGAATTGATATTAGTAGATTTACGATCATAAAATGGCGTCGTTTTTTTCCCCTGTACGAAGGACTTCGAAGGTTTTCCAACACAAATCGTACAAAAAGATAACAATAACGTCAAACGTCTCTATCATGAGAATTACACAGTGACCTTGAAATAATTCAAATCAGTTATTCGACTGGTTGGTGTAAAAAAATACAATAAAATCTGTTTGTTGTTACCACGTTACTTTTGTTTGATTTATTTTGTTTTCGAATGTACCTACGTCATAATTGTTTTTGTTTCCGTGAAACCTGTTATGGGATTAAGAAAATAACAAAGGAATATTGTGACGTAGGGAGATGGATATAGTTAACTGGTTCTTTCAAAATTGTACCTCTGTTCGTTAGCTGGACCTAGAGCATTTTTTTTGACAGCCTGTTCTATCCCGCTCCTGGGAAAAGGCCTCCCTCCATTCCTTCCATGAGGAGAAGAAGTCTAACACGTTCGTCCCGCCATCTCCTTCGTGGCCTGTCCCGACCCCGATCCACTGTCTCAGGGCACCAGCTTTGTGTTACTCGGGCCCACGGCAGACATATTGTCTTGCCCTACATGCTTAAATGGGACTGGGCAGGACACCTTCCTATAATTTATTGTTTTGGTGTGAGCTTTATTTAATGTCATCTTCATAAACATTGTCAGCGTACCCAATTGACTGCTGTGAGAAGGGCCAGGGCCTTTTAGTGTTTACCGCTCCTTTTTCGATCTGAGCTCTTCGCAATTAAGTACCTAATTTATCCATACTTTCATAATATTATAAAAGCGAAAGTAAGTCTGTGTCCCTATCTATCTTTTTCAGGACTAAACCACTGAACCGATTTCAATCAAATGTGGTAAGGGGCGGGCAAAGTTTAAACCCCAAGAAAAGACATAGGCCACTTTCTATTCCAATAACAAATATTTACGCGGAAGCAGTCGCGAATAAAATATTTGCGTAATAATGAGAAACTATAAAACCATATTTTAGGGATCATAAAAACTACCAGCATTCATCATTGTCAATAATATTTTTGCTCAACGTTACTTTGATGGTCAATAAGCGTAATTAACGGCTATTTCACGTGTCTTTTTACTCCCCGCACACTCCAGTGTGATGTCAGGATGGAAAGGAAGAGAGAAGCCAAAGAAAAGATGGTTGAATTGTGTGAAAAATGATATGAAAGAGAATGGAGTCAGTGATATCATGACAGACGGAGTGGCGGAAGAAAACGTTTTGCGCCGGCTCCAAGTAACATGGGATAAGGGCAGGAAGATGAGACAATACAGTATGATGACGTATGTCTCACCGGTGACCCTCCAGCCAAGTAGGGGGAATAAAACCTACACACAATTTCACAGTACACGATTTTATGAGTCACGCCAGTGTTTTGTTTTGTTGAACAAAGGCTAAACAACGCTAATACATTGTTCATCGATGCTAATTACTAGAACAACTGTTGCTAGATGATCATTTTGTAATTATAGCACCTGTTGTTATTAACATTACGTTACATATTGTGTTGTTTGTGCACAATTGTGTGTTCGATTCCGTAATTATGCTGTTTTGTTTGCTTTGAAAGTAAGTAGATTTCCGTTGATTATTCTGTGGATTGTATGTGTGAGCAAGTTTGTTTTTCTGAATGAAAAGTTGTGTTTAACAATAATATTAGGTTATTATTTTACTACTGCAGAGCAATAGCCTCTTCTCATATAGAGAGGGTAGAGACATTGATTACCACGCTTGCTCAATGTCGTATAGTGATTCAGAGTGTTAAAATTCCAGGTTTTCTCACGGTGTATATCTTCACGGATGTCAGTAATGGCCAATATAAACTTAAATGCATATGAATTGAAAAATCACATTGATATCTTATTTGTGTAAGAATGCGATTTGTTTGTGTAAATTCTTGTTCTGCTTGTGTGAAATGTAAGTACTCTGAGTAAGAATTTGTATATTGGTGGAGTTTGACGCAAAAGGTCAAGGCAGTGATCAATTTAGCGAATGTAAATTGCAATTTGATGAATCATTCCCGAAAAAACGTTGTAAGAAAAGTGCCTGAAAATTCCATTTAAAATGTTAGGTATGTTACTGTTTTATTGCGTAAATACATTAGTAATTGCAATTAACTTTAATTTATAAGTAAAGCAATGTTTTGTTAATTAGGGACCAGTGTGAACTTACTAGTTCACACTACCCTAACCTAATGATAATTTATTAAAATTATCGATACGCAAATGCGTACGCGAGTGCAACACTATAACAGGACCGGGCTGCGGGTTGTTCGAAAGAGACACCGCGCCCCCCAAACTCAAAGGGCACAAGAAGAACATGGATGGGTTTTATTTAGTCAGTAAAAGTCTGACCTGCAAAGACGGGGGATATCATTTGATGATTTCTTATCCGAAAAAGAAAAGCTATACCATGAATAGGGTACCTACTTACTACCAGAAAAAAGTCTTTGTAACCGGTACTTATATAAAGTTCTTGGAGGAAGAATGCCTTATCGATTCAGATTAAATATGTCAGTCGAAATTAAAATGTTGAAAGGCATTTGGTCCCGTGAGAACATGACATACTATGCAGGTACAGTCATGATCATAATAAATATGTTTACACTTAATAAAATTCAAAAGTAAACATCTTCGAACATGAGAAAAATATTAACTTTTAAGTAAGAACGTTGTAATCTTGTTAAACATCCTTGTGCCTTTTGCATTATTTTTGAAACCATTTTGTATTACGTTTTTCGCTAATAAATGCGAAAGATGAGATCCCATGAAATACGGAGCGAGCTTATTGCCATTAACCGGGCACAAATCCTAACTCCGAGCTGCTGCTGAGAATTTAATAGAGAAAACCCAATAACCCCTTTGCTCGACATGGAAATCGAACCCAAGACCTCTAGCGTAGCAGTCGCGCTTAGGACCACGAAGCCAACGAGGCAGTTCTCACATATAATACATGTAGTATTAAGTTACAAGTAATGTTTTGCTTAGAAAGCACAGGATTCAGTTACTTGTATTATTCACGCATGTTGTGGGATGAAGGGAAATTGTGACGGCAGACAATGGAGGAGTCGGGTTACTGAGCTTTTCTTACTGTTTAAATTATTGTCGTGTGTATAGGAGAGAAAGGTTATAGGGATAATGTTCTGTTATGGGTAAACCTTGTCATATTTTGTGTTGATATTCGCTTAATCCTGCTGATGGGGATATTTTTCATTTTTAGACGTGTTAACGAATGTGTTTTCTTTTCAATAGAAAACGAAATGTTCATTACTTGCTAAATACAAAATGATAATTGACCTGTAGGACAATTAGACTCACTTTGAGATAACTATTTCTCAATTTGTCGAAAGTGAATCTAGTTTAATTTCTTAATTTTTGACATTAATTGTCGCTGAAATGAGATTGCGATCGTTCCTAAAAGTTAGTCAAGTTGCTACCCTGGTTAATTTTCAAGTAATAGAATTTGCTTTCTGAAATATTTTAACTGCCAGGACACTAGCCGTCTTTCTGTGACGAGAAACCAATCAGCATTATTCTAGATCTCGGCAACTTAAGTATCAAGAAGAATTTCGTACCAATTCATGCCATTTGATAATTCAAAAGTGTCTGTAAACAGTTTAAATTAAAATACATGCTCTCCTTTTTTGGTTAATGGCAATAGGCTTGCTCCCTATTACATGGGACCTAAACATACCGGAGAACTGTGTGAACTACACCTCTGCTTAACCCTTCGGGGAATACAGACCTGCTCATAATTATGTTATGTTAAATTCTTTAACTTTGACATCTAGTCAGACTCAACAAGTCAAAGTCTTCGTTATGTTATTACAGCTAAATAAATACAGAAACAGTTACGGCACACGATGTTTCATATTGTGATAAGATTTCTGGTATCTGCATCCGTATCTCAGTGGAGTGGGGCGCCAACCATAGAGTATAAACTAGGGCAGCAGGATGGGTACTTGCCAATGTTACGTGTTGCTTGAAGGAAATGGGGTGCGAATTTTTGATTGAAATTTGGAGATAATAGCTTGTATATCTATTTAGGGCGAAGCCCCATTTTTTCCGTTACCGAAACAAGAATGGGGTTTCAGAGTTCGATTTCCTGGTCGGGCAAAGTTATTGGAACATACGAGTAGGGAAGAGAAGAGGGAGTGTATTTTTTTAAAGCTACTGTATTGCCGAGTAGGCTGTTTTTTTTTTATTTATTTGTTGGCCAACAAGCCTACGGCCTATTTGATGTTAAAAGTTCACTGCTACCCATTGACATCTGCAATACCAGAGACCTTGCAAATTGAATTTCCCATGTGCCTGTAATTACAACGGCACCCATACTTTTCAAACTGGAACACAGCAAAGCTGCTTCGCGGCAGAATAGGAATGGTGGACCACCCCGCGGGCAGAAGATAGTTGCTAATAATACCAGCATTGTGGTGATATTACTCTTTAGTAATGCTCAGCCTCCTTTTCAATATTAAACGAGCCCAGTTTCTTATTACTAGAGGTCGGAATTAGGTAGAGTTATTAATATACTTCAATCGAAATGTTGATATTAATATGGATCTTCTCGGGATTTCGCGGAAAGAGACAAAATCTAGTACATTTCGATAAGCGGGGGAGTGCTAGTGCCGCATTTCCGCTATTGTTTTCGAACTACAAATGTAGCAAAATTGTGCGTGTGCGAATTACTTAAAAATTTGCAACTTCGGACATCCGATGTCGGATGGTTTAGATTGTGTAAAAGTTAATAACTTTTTATTTAATAAACCACGGGGTTTTTCTGCTCTTTAAAATTAATCTCGTGATTTGAGGCATATCCACTTCATACTCACTGTATGAAATCAGTGTAAGTATATAAATAACTACCTAATTCCGACCCCTGCTTATTACTATTTGAAGATAGCGTGAGAGCTTATACACGCCCTACTCCTCAGCTGTCGATACAAGCCTTCTGTAGACGCAATAATAGTAGGAATCAACGCAATACTCGTACAATGGGGCAATTATCTCATGAGTTGATAGTTTGAACCTTGACTAGTTTACATTATAGGCTAAGTATTAGTAAACCTTCGTTTATATGACACCTGGGGATTACACAACTGAGGTTGTAGGTACTAGTCGTATCGAAGTCTTTAGAATATTCTTGTGATAATATTTCTTATACAGTAGTGTATTAAATAATCTCTCTATGTGTATTTGTTCGTCAAGAAGACTAGTCGCTCAGTATAGAAACCGTCTTACGGGACTGACCAACATTTTTGAACCCTACAATTTTACTTAATAAAGGATTTCGGTAAGAAGAAGGTAAGAAGTATCGTGTTGCCCAGTTACTGGGTTGTGGTGGTCAGATAGGCAGTCGCTTCATGTAAAACACTGGTATTCAGCTGCATCTGGTTAGACTGGAAGCTGACCCTAACATAGTTGGGAAAAGGCTAAGCAGATGATGAAAAGGTTTCGGTAAACACTGCGCTTTCTATCTCTTATGAACTGATGCAACTAACTGTGAACTTCGCCCTACCTTACGTAAGGGGCAAGCTTCTGCCCGCGACTTCGTCTATATTGACGTAGAATTTCGCCAAAGCCTTAAATTATCTGACGAGCACACAAAAGCGAGATAAAAGCTATCCTATGTTGTTAAACTAGATCGATAACTAAATGTGTGCCAAAATTTAGCTAATTCCGTTAAGCCGTTTAAGCGTGAAAGAATATCAAACATCCATCCTCAAAAACTTTCGCGTTTATAATATTAGTAAGTAAGTAAGTATAATTATATTATTTTTAAGGCCTTTATAAATGTCAAGGGCTTAATGAAACCCGTGTTACGGAGCGAGGAGGCAAATATTAAGCACCTAAAGCATTGTTTTAGGATTCCTCCTGAAACAATGGTGTAATAAACGTAAATATGCCTATCATATTCATCGGCATATTTTCGTACACGTACCTTGTCTGCATAACTTAAACCTAGACCCAAACAATAGTATTGATATTTACGATTTAAATAATACTAGCGTGCCACCCGAGTTCAGTTACCTTTTTAACCCCCGACGCAAAAAGAGGGGTGTTTGGCTACTGCTCTTCTCCCGTTGGTCGTAGCGTAATATTATAAAGCCTATATAACCTTCCTCGATAAATGGGCTATATGTATAACGCAAAATACTTTTTTCAAATTGACGCTAAGATTAGCGCAAACAAACTCTTTCATCTAATTCTTCTGTGCGAGCTTTTTGTATGTAGTGTTAAATATTGTTCGGTGGTATAAAACCCTTCGTGTACGAGTTCCACTCGCACTTGGCCGATTTTTCAACTACGCCAGACCCTCCCACCTCTACAGAGGGCCTGCCATCTGACCTCTACCTCCCATAATTAAATAACACAGAAAGGGTTTTTTGTATATCAATGACAGAAATCTAATAATCAAGATCGATTTACATAAATAGAAAACTTCGTCGTGAATATTTTGACTGGCATCAAGTTTTAGTGGGTACGGTCAACAAAAGAGATAAGTAACTAGGGTGTCAGATACAGTTGAAATTTTCGTCCAAACTGATGGATGCCTGCGAGTTTAATGTAATTTTAAATAATGAGCTGTTTGTTTTCTAATTATTAAATCAAATTTTAATTGAAACCATCTTTCAGCGTCTAAAAAAACTTCTGTTATATGTGACGGCTTGTTTACTTGTATCTTTTGTTGACTGTACGTATTGCATAATCGTAAATCTTCTAAAGAACATAAATTGTGACTATATACATATAACGTAAGCAGGTAATACATAGATTACCACAGGTCACAGTTGTGTAATATGTAGGTATACGAATTATGTTAATATATGTAAATTAGTTTGTGTTTTATTTAACAAGTTATCAATCAAGAATATTGCTGTTTGATTTTAGGTATTCTGGTTTCAATTTTGAGCAATAATTAATTAATTAATTGACATTTGAGTGTCAGATTTTACAGAAAGAAGAACTTCGATAACACGAGTACTAACAATAAAACAAAATACAAACCGGTGTGATAAAATAACAGCTGATCGAACCTGTTATTCAATCAACCGGTATAGAAACCTCATCATAAACAATATCATTTAACGTCTGTCTGTCTTGATTAAAAATAAAATAAGAAGCGTAGACACCGCCGCGATATCTCCGAAAATCTCGAACATTTTAATTTTTAGTAGGTAATTCAAAATATCGAATCTACAAGATTCAAAAATCATTATCATTTTTAATTGAAGTTATTTTAGGGTGGAACTGACTGTCCGTAAGTCTAGATAGTGGCGTTACTACCTCCTTAGTTGCCTGTCGTGAACACACAGTGCAGAGGGAGTGCCCTTTGCAATCTGGCTGATATTTCTTCATTTTTTTCTTGCCAATCTATACTAATAATATAAAGCTGATGTCTTTTGTATAAGATAGCCCGATTCATTAGGAATGTATGTATAGGCTAAATAACATCTCGTATGACCCACGGGAGCGACGCAGTAACCAAAGGCGAAACTGTACGCGGATGAAACCGCAGGGTTTTGGTAGTACGAATGATTGAACGCGAGTGAAACCGCAAGCTAGTATATTGCTCTGCGGGTTGTTCGAAAGAGATACCGCGCCCCCGGAACGCAAAGGGCACATGAAGGAACATAGACGGGTTTTAGTCAGTAAAAGTCTGACACTCCCTCCCGCCCCGCCCAGGGCGGGGGAAGTTATTTGATGATTTCCCGTCTATAAAAAAAAAAAAAAAAAAGCTAGTATATTGCTAGTACGAGTTATGATGTAGAAGAATTTTCTTTGACTACGTACAACGTTGCGTTACAGCAGACCATGCCACCACGCGCAAACGGCGTAACTGCCATTGTTCAAAGCAATAATTGGTCTGATGCACCGATAGATTCCCACTTCACGTACCTAATACCCCGGCTCTGCAATTATAATGATTAATCTCGATTTTTCTAACAAAGACAATTGCTACCGACATCTTTAAAAGGAAAATCGCACGTTAATTTATTAATCGTTTGTTATTTTAATGTCTGGTTATTTTGACATGGGCAGTTACTTGGTTGATAGCGATTACGTGACAGAAACACGTTTTTCTTGACATTTGAATGATGATAGAACAGGGGGCTTTTCTGTCTATACTGGTCTGTCTCTGTGGTCTGATACAAAACGGGGACATTTTGTGAATACTGCTTGATTTTGGGAAAATTGATGAGTAGGTAAATTAAGTGACACACATAACATGTTTGCATTGTTTCCACTGGTTTTATTTTCTATATTATCAGTATCTAGTCTAAGATCTAACTAATAACCTCCAAAATCTGTTATACGGGACGAAAAGACACATCATAAGTTAGGATAGAAGACTAGATCGTAATTGGCTGTCTGTCTAATTTCCTGTCCCTAGTCTGTTTTTTTGCCTGACTGCGCCAAAAGGAGGTTTATATTTTTTTACTGTAAGTCTTAAATATTAATTAAATAAATAAATTACTTAGCCAACTCATAATGCCAATGTTCATTTTTGTTAAAAGGAAGCCTAAGCAAAAATTGCTTAATCCTATTAGGCAAAATTAGCTATAAATATAAAGGTTTCTTTTTCAAATATTAACTTTTTCTTTCGTCAAACCAAAGAAGCTCTGGTTTTATAATTTTTCATGTGGTGGTGTATTATAAGCCTGTAGTGTGACTATAGTGTGGGTCTATTGTGTGTGGAGCCGCAAAGTTCTCGAATGGAGACCATGCACTGGCAAGCGCAGCGTAGGACGTCCGCCCACAAGGTGGACAAACGACCTGATAAAGACCGCAAGAAGACGCTGGACGGAGGCCGCTGCCAACCGGTCCTTCTGGAAATCTATGGGGGAGGCCTTTGTCCAGCAGTGGACGTCCCGCGACTAATATGATGATAAGTGTGACTATATTATGTAGCAAAAGTGAACAGTTGTACTACTGACAGGGACATTTTCCAATGACGTCAAAGTAGATGTTGTTCCCAACTTCCAAAGGAAAGCCGGTAGGAATCGAGTTGTATGGAGTGATATCTTTTTACACCCGTCATGTTCAGCTAAGTAGTTTAATAAACAGATCACTGATCATATTCATAAAACAATAACATAAATAGTGATCTTAATCGTTACGTCATCTTTGTAGGCCTCCGCAGTAGTTGTGTTATACACACAGACGGACTACACTTCAATTTATTTATGTAAACATAGATGCTCGGAGCTGGTTGTGGTAACAAGCCAATGGTACATGAATATCTATATCTCTTTACAGTTATGCCTACTGTAATGACTAATGACCTATTTGAAAACTAAATATAGTAAATAATTATGGATTTACATTCATATTATAAATGCGAAAGTAACTCTGTCTGGCTGTTTCTTACCTTATGATAACAAAATTGTCGGATTTAAAACAAAGATGTGACAACCGAAGATGGCGTCCGGGCTAACCGAAATTCATGCGTAAATGCATGTCGCGAACAAAAGCTAGAATATTATAAACTAAAGTATAAAAAGAAGATTATAATTGATCCTCGCTTTTTTTTCCTGATCAGCCAAGTTTAGAGCCCAATTGACATTTTTTTTAAAGGTAAGTATGGAGAATCTCATGAGCCCCTGAACTAGGTGGACATCACAATCAGAGGGGTAATTCTCGTATTGTAAGAACGTTTACATCCTACTCTTAGTCTCAATCTGCCAAAATTGCTTCTAAATTACAAATTGACAAATTTATAAAATTAATTGTCGCTGAGATGTGATTGCGACTAGATTTTAAACGTTTTTAATTACAAGAATTGACCTTCGGATTTGGGCAACGGATTTAATTGAAACAACTTTCAGAAACTGGAAGTTAGTTTTTTATTGTCTGTTTAAATTCCAAATAAAACAACAGCACAGCTCATCACAATTCTCACTTTTCGTGAGAATGAAAGCGAAGACAAAATATTTAATTCGTTTGTCATTGTAATTAAATTGACTGACTCATCGTCATTCGTCATTATCTTTCTGAAACACTTTCATTTAAATAAAATAAGGCCATTGAACAATAATTCGTGAATTTCTAATTTAAATCATCAATCCTACTACTATTATAAAGGCGAAAGTTTGTATGTATGGATGTATGGATGTATGGATGTTTGTTACTCTTTCACGCTTAAACGGCTGAATGGATCTGGATGAAATTTGGCACAAAGATAGATTATAGTCTGGAATAACACATAGGCTACTTTTTATCCCGGGAAAATGTACGGTACCCGTAGGATAACACATCAACTGTGACGCGGACGAAGTCGCGGGCAGAAGCTAGTAATAAATAATAATTGACTGCCTTGTTAGCCTAGTGGTCTTAAGCGCGACTGTAACGCTCGAGGTCTGGGGTTCGATGTAAGTGTTATTGGGTTTTCTATGAAATTCTCAGTAGCAGCTTGGAGTTACGATTTGTGCCCGGTTAATGGCAATAGTCTCGCTCCCTATTACATGAACCTAAACATACTGGCGAACCATGTGTGGGTCATGTGGGTGTACCTACATTGGTACGCCTCTGCCTAACCCTTTGGGGGAAAACAGGCGTGATAGTATGTTACATTAATTTAAATAAAATCGTCGGACCTCACATTTTTATACAGTACTTAAAAGACAGTACATTTCCAAACAATGCTATTGTGGAAATCGATGATCGTACCCGTGACCCGGGGACAGTCGCCCTGACCTATCGAAGACAAACAAGTGGGCGGTAGACGAGGTCACTCCTAACAAACTTACTAACATTTAGCACTAGATAACGAAAGAGGCGCTTGCGCATACGTTTGCATAGCTGATAACGCGACTAGAGGCCTAGAGGCGGTGTTGCGTAAAAATTGTGCTATAGTAATTGTAATGTCACGCACTCGTGGGTTCGCTGTTGTTTTATAGATTTTTATCAGAAACCTAACGTGTGGACATGCCTATTCATTGTAACGCTCGTCGAACATGTTGCACATGTCTATATTCGGACAATAGGAACAGAAATCATTGTGTATTTTTTTCTACAATAACAAAAAACAAAAGAAAATCACTCTTATTTTGTACTAGCGAACAGCCCGTGGCTTATTTCACCCGCCTTTCGTTACGTCTTTGGTTACTGCTCCGCTTCCGTGGGTCGTAGCGTGATGTTTTATAGCTATGATACTCGGAAATAACGTGGCTTTCTATGGGTAAAATATTTTTCAAAATCGGTTCAGTAGATCCGGAGATTATCACCTACAACCACAGAAACTCACAAACTTGACCTCTTTATAATATTATTTGTAGATGGAAGGACATAAACATAAGTGTCCAGCGATACACTTTGATAAATATATTTTATTTTAGTCACCATCTAAAGGTTACTTCAATTTAATTACACACTAATATAATTATAATGTATAAATATATTAGTAGCAACTAGCAGTTGACTCATAAATAAAACGTAGACAAGCTACATAAACCGCCCACACTCACTCGAAATAAAAATTGCACCCTTCTTGTAATTTTAAAAATCGAACGTCAAAATAAATTATTTATTACACTGCCATCACCATGGCAACGGGGTCACAATATTTTTTTCTTTTCGTTTCCAATACGGAACTCGTTGAAGCATTGGTACTGGCCGCTACAGAAAAACTGGTCAATTATGAGTGTTCGCTCCATTTCTCGATGTGATTGGCTGGAGCTGGAGCAAAAAGATGAGGAACTGATCTACGGTTGATGACTGATGGCACAGATTGATGGGAAATTGGATGACCGGTAACAACCTTCAGATAGGTTTCACAAAAGAATACTTATACGGTCGAAATAGAATTCAGATTTGCGTAGCAGTATATGATGTTATGTAATAATTTTAAACGTGCCAATTGAAATTAGAATACATAAACACGATATGGCATAAATTATGGATCATTGAAACAAAAGATTTTGTTTGGTATTGGGGAAATACATTAAAACAATACTCGATATTTGAACTCAAGCCTGACCTGTTACAGCCATTGTTTTTTCTTCTAGATGTGAAGCGAATGGAATTCCATGTCAGACGTCATTTTTATGTTGCATGGATATAAGATTTTTATTAGACTAGCTAGCTAAATACTCCGCGGTGTCACCCGTGTTTAGTTACGCCTTTGGTTACTGCTCCTTTCGAGTTAGACGTATAAGTAGTTCTATACGTATAGGTACGGCTGCCATCCGTCCGGGTTTCCCCGGATTTGTCCTAGTTTAGAGGGCGTCCGGAGGACGTCCGGGAGGGGTTGTCAAAAAATGTCCGGGTCAAACCCGGACACTTTTAGTGTTAGGCGAATCCTGATTAATTGAAAGATAAGCGATAAATAAATTAATAATCCCGGGATGTCAGGGAAAAGAACGAAATTTCACCCAAATGTCCGGGGTTTTTAAATTTTGCCCGGCAGTTTAGGCAATGGCAACCCTACGTATAGGTAACCCTTCCTCTTGAAACACTACACTATCTTTTATTGAACACCGCATTAAAATCCGTTGCGCAGTTTAAAAGATCTAAGCGTACAAAGGGACAGGAAGAGAGTTTGCTAGACACAAAAGTTTCTAGTAAACTTCTCCCCTGACAACAAAAAAACGTGATGAGTCAGTCAAAACTAAGAACAAACAAAAATTGTTCTTCCTAACTAAATATTAACGATCTCATATCAAACGCATACGTAGGCCGCAGATAAAAGAATGTTCGCGCGTGTTAATAGCATCACTTTCCACATTACCGGTAAATAAAGTTTTAGTATCAATTTGGCGGTAGCGAGGCCGCCATTTTAATGAGCACCATTACACACAGACTCTTCGGCTTTCTTTGAATGCTCAATTTTTATGACACATAGTTATTAAAATTATTTAACATTTAACAAAATGCTCTCGGGACCTAAAATGTTTAAAATACCCGTTTCATTGTTTGTAATTACTTATTTCTCAAGTTAAAATGGTTTTGCGTTAATTATATTTTATTGGTTTTACATAGCAACCAAGCTTGTATGCTCTGCAGCGTACGAGTGGTTTTCCGTTGGTATCTTTGATGATAATTAACATAATAATGTCACGTAATATTTGGAATGACGACTGTGTTTGTAATTAGATGTTTGTCAGAAATGGCCTCCCTTTTTTTTTTCCACAGACTTACCACTACGCCTGTGTTCCGGGACGAAGGGTTAGACAGAGGAGTATCAATGTATACCGACAGTTTGCGACATGTTTAGATCTCCTTTTTCGTTAACTGTATTTTATATTTTACCACTTTCCACTTTACCACCATCTCCATCTGTATTATTGCCTGTCATAACATTTATTATGGGCACTAAATCAAGCATCCACCCGCAAAATCTAAAACAGTCGCATGCACCAAGCTCATAAAACGTGCAGTAAAAACCGCGACACATAATGTACACCCTCGTAATAGCCGGGGCATACAACTCCCATCAACCATGGCCGTAGGGTGGCCCAATGTCAGTCAGTCCATTAGCCACACAAGTTCAGGGCAGCCTTGGTATGAAGTTCATGATCGAATGGAGTCACGCGATGCCGCGACCCTTGCTAGGGGCTTGAATGTATCGATCGGTTGGTTTATAATTACTCATTTTTGATGAATTTGTAGAATGTGGGGCGGAGAAACGGGGGACTAATTGTAAGGAAAGTTTTGAACGTGGATGTGAATGCGTATATGAAATGAAGTATAGGTTGTGTGAAAGATGATGACTAGCAAGATGAGTATTGAGATGATGTTTCATAGTGATGTATGAAGAAAGGTAAGATGTTGCATCGATTCTAAATTATAAGCATGAGAGTAGAAGGATGAAATAGATTCAATTATGGAAGTCATGACTGTATTCATTTAGTGACGCGACTTTATGTTTATAGATATAGGTACACGGTGGTGGCAAGAACATCACCCAAACGTTTACCATCTTTCGAATCTTTATTTACTTAAGCAGTTATAAATATAGAATTTGATGGTTTCACTAATGACTATAGCGAAGTTAATTCAGTAAACGTCATACAAGTAAATCAGACAACCTAATTGCGTGTTCCAATCTTGACTTAGGAAACCGTGGGCAAAAGTCAATATCTACTTAAAATGGTAAACCAACAAAGGTATACCGGCATCATAACACCATTACCCCTGGCGTCCACCAAGGGCAGACGCGGTGTCACGGTCGCGTTACAACCTTGTTATACCATGGTATTATGAGCTTCCGTGCTCTTTTTCACCCCTTTTCGGACGTTGATAATGTTGAGGAGGTTGGAAAACCTTGTTAGTATTGTTTAGGGATCATTTTGTGGAGCAAATCTTTTGTTTCTTTTTTTCAAAAGCTAGGATTTTTTCCTGGATCGTTGGAGTCTTTACAAACATATAAACTCAGATACACAAACAGCGAGAATAAAACGGGCAGAGCTATCTGTAAGCCATACAAGTGTGTTCCGTGTGGGAATCGAAATAGCAACACACAGCGCAGCAGCCGATTGCTCAGCCACCTCGTCATCTGTGTCTTGCACTTGGTACGCACGAAAATATAATATAGGATGATATAACCAGGCAAGCTAACCTGTGATTATACGGAAAGCCTAAAGAATGCGAGGTCAGTGAGTACTGGAAACGTATATCTACATGTACCGCATATACAGGGTGGAAATTTATTATGCTACCTGGAGGGAAAGTACTTTAAATACTTGAGTTAGCAAATTTTACTGAAAGGAAACATTCCTTTATTTTTTAAAAGAAACAAAACTGCATTTAAATAATTTTGAAAATACGCTTGCCACAGCCGGGAACCGAACAGACTAAAATCGGATAAAATAGCATCCTGTATTTTTATGGCACTTATCGATAGGGTCAATCACACGGATCAAATCTCTACAAACCTGGTAAACTAAATTTAACAAAAACCATGAAATTTCAATCTAAACTTATTTTATTCGGACGAAAAAATTGCATGCTGGAAATGAGCTTCACTTTCTTCGATGCACACATTCATTATTTGAAGGAATTAATTTTGAATAACTTTTAGAAGGGTGTTGTCGAGAATATTGAAAATTTTACTACGCTACCAAAAGTTACTTAAAATGATTTTTTTAAAGGAATAAATTCATGCATCCAAGAAATGAAGCTCATTTCCAGCAACTACTTTACTCGTTTGTTTCGTCCGAATAAAATAAATTTACAATAAAATTGCATGTTTTTATTTTATTTTAATTTACCATGTTTGCAGGGATTTGATCCTTATGATTGACCCTATGGATTAGTGCCATAAAAGTACAGGATGCAATTTTTTCGAATTTTAGTCGGTTCGATTCCCGGGTGTGGCAAGAATATTTTCAAAATGATTTAAATGCAGTTTTGTTTCTTTTTAAAAATAAAGGAATGTTTCCTTTCAGTAAAATTTGCTAACTCAAGTATTTAGAGTACTTTCCCTCCAGGTAGCATAATAAATTTCCACCCTGTATATAAAAGTCGTCGTGTATACTTACTTAAGGCACACACAGGTATGTGGGTAAGTTGTACTGATGATGAAGTAAACAAAAGTTTCACGCCAAATATTACTATAAGTAATTACTGCGAGAAAGTTTATTTGTCTGTTTGCTACGTTTTCTCTCCGCATCTACCAAATAGATATTGATGACTTTCGGTAACCTAACATCGATTTGAAGATATATAGACATCCTAAGTCTTCAAATTGTTGTCAAGTTGTTTTTCTTACCCCGGAAAATTTAATTCTGGATTTTTAAGAGGATGTAGTAGCAAAGATTGAATAGCGTATGCTTAGATGGTTCGGTTATGTTGAAAAGATGAGTAAAAGGCGACTTAACAATAGTAACGCAGGGACCCGGCCTTAGAAAGACCTACCCCGACCTTATTGGTGAGATTCTTCAGAAAAGTCGAATGCGCAGTACTCGTAACCGGCGTGCATGTAAGACCAGATGTATGGATGTGGAAGAAGCGAAAGAAATAAGGATCGTAGCAGGTGGCGATCTGTAGTTTCTGTCTAACCCCCAAGGGGAAATTTAAATCCAAACAAGAGCCCAGCTAGTAAACAATCCTTGAAGATATTATCTGTCGTTAGACACGATAAAGACACCGATACCCCTAAGCTAGCTTCCCGAAGGACAGCCGCTGTCATGGCCGCGAAACAGCCTTGTCGAAACACCGTGCCATTAAGAACTTCCGCCTTTTTACCCGTGTAGGGTGATACCAATGGCTGTGTTTTATTTTATCAGGGTCAGCCATTGGAATTGGAGTAATCTTTATAATTATATTGATGGCTGTAGACTTTACAATAGGTTATAAAACTAAACACCACTACTAACTACTATTAGGTTTTTCCGTTAGGAATTTCTCAGTAGCAGTGGTAGCAGCCCGGAGTTTGGATTTGTGCCCGGTTAATGGCAATAGGCTCGCCCCGTATTACATGGAACCTAAATATACCGGCGAACTGTGGGTGTACCTAAATTGGTGCACCTCTGCCTAACCCTTCGGGGAATACAGGCGTGATGGTTTTTTTCAAGTTGGTACATTTATGTGTTTGTATAAATCACGAACTATCAAAATATGGTATTAGAAAAAAGAATATGGTTTTATTTTGGAAACACACGTCATTATTTTATACAGGCTAGACGCGGAATAAAAAGTGCCGAATTTCATCAAAATCGGTTCAGTGGTTTAGCCGTGAAAGCTTAACAGGCAGACAGACAGACATGGATTATGACGTAGGCCGGTTGTAGATCATACAATTGACGTGTGACTTTGACAGGTTAGCTTTGCAATAATCGGATAAAAATTATAGAAACTCATGAACCTTGGTCCAAGGGAATAGTTCTAGAATTTTACTCTTTTAACTAAAATAAAATATTCTTCAACCAATTCCTATTAACGTTTCCGCTTTCTTTACTTTCGCAATCGTTTAAAGCCAAAGTTTTTTCATTTCTCTTGTTTTTCTTTGCGAATTTTCCTTTTAGTCTTTGGAAAGAGAATATTGTGGGCGCCATTTTACCGAGAACTGTTTACCTCCTCGTGGGTTGCTATCGACCATTAATATGTATTATTACAACTATCTATATACCTATTACTATTTGAGGAATGGTTCGTTCAACTTTCTGTCTGGGTGAAGTAATTGATTTAGTCTCATATTTATTAACATAGCTCCCGAAGTCCCGATACTGGTTTGGAAACTTTGTAATTTCGTAGCTGGAATATAAGACGTTTTATTATTATTTAATCAATTCGTTTATGGAATTCTGGAATTTCTACTTCAAAATTATTTAAGGATCGTATAAATCTGGGATTGCGTCTGGATGAAGAAATTGTTAATCTCATGTTTCTTTCTTTATTATTTCTATCTGACGGCCCGGTGTGCGCAGTGGCTAAGCGATTGCACTGTGTGCCGCAGTTTCGATTCCCGCTCTGAACAAATATTTAAATGACCTACATATAGTTGTTCCGGGACTGGCTGTTTGTGTATGTGAGTTTATATGTTTGTGAACGCAATGACGATACAGGAGAAATTCCAACTGTTCGGCAACGTTTAAAAAAAAGAAGAAAAAGGAATTATATTTATTAACATAACCCCTCCGATACTGGCCAGCGAACTTCATAACAAGAATATTTGAACTTTTCATTCTTGTTTAAATAATAATTATTTAATTCTATTCTGCAATTTCTACTTCAAAATTTTTGGAAGATTCGTATAATCTTCGCTTGCGTTTGTTCAGCTGCCACCATCACAATTATTCGGCACACCAAGCCCAACCACTAGTAAAAGTAAATATTATTCACTACATACAGTTTGGTAAATATTGAATTAATAACAAACGTCGTTTTGATAACAGCCTCCCAGTAGCGGAATAGTGAAGCCATAAAACATGAATAATTTAAAAGGAAAACTGTTGCTATGCAGAGTATGCTGTACCTTATGTACATATACACGTGTGGAAGCAGTAAGCTGTAGTTGCCTGGGGCAACTTGGGAAAGGTCATTCATATCTTATTGTAACCTTTAGAAGTTTAGAGGTTATAACACACAAACATTATTTAGTACTAGCTGTACCTAGCGGTTTTTTCTCCCGCTGATGCCTTTAGTTACTGCTCCGCTCCCGTGCTGATAGCGTAATGTTATGCAGCCTATATCTAAGTCATTCTAAGTTCTCGGTAAACAGCCTATACAACGCAAAAGAATTTTCCAAATGGAAACAGTAGTTCCTGAGATTAGCGCGTTTAAACAAACACACTCTTCAGCTGTATAATATTAGTATATGTAGATTATATTTATTTAACATCTTTGCTAATAGTCCAAGATCTTAGGAGTCGTCAGAGCTATGTCATATTAGCATGACATAAGTTTTGAAAATATAAATTTACATATATCATTACATATATCATACATCACGCCTGTATTCCCCGAAAGGTTAGGCATAGGTGAAGGTACCAATGCACACCCACAATTCATCGGTATCTTTAGATCCCATGTAATAGGGGGCGAGCCTATTGCCATTAACAGGGCACAAATCCTAACTCCGAACTGCTACTGAGAATTTCATAGAAAAACCCAATAACACTTCGCTCGACCTGAGAATCGGACCCAAGACCTACTAACTAACAAGACAGTTACCATAAATATTCTACAGAATATTGCTAAAAGAAAACCAATTAATTCACGCATTTGATGTCGGCACTTAAATCTGTTATCGTCCCACTGTACTAAGCAAAAGCAATTCCTCTCATCTAATTGTTTTGTGGTTACCAACGTGAGAGGTCATTCGCATTGAGGCAGTGTCGTTCACCTAATAACAAGATGATAATAACAACATGCCTGACACAGTTTCGGTTTCACTTTTTTTTTACTGAGATTAGATAACGCTGTAATTAATCATGTTGAAATTATTAAAAATAGTCTCGTTATTTGTAATTAAATGGTTTTATGACTGTGGTTGCCGGCGGTTCTATTCTTTGTTTGTATGATTTAGTTGTTTGTAACTAAGCTAAGGGATGCTATCGAAATCACTTTCCTATCCTTCGATTTTGTCACCGTCAAATCTTCGTTTTCACTGTAATATCCTCCCGGTATATTTTCGGTCACGGCGGCCAATCCCGAGCACGGGTGTGTGCGCAAACACGTGTAAACTCTCTCTTCCCTCATGGCAATCCGCCACGACCGGGGAAAAATCAGGCGCAGCACCAACGGCTTTACGTACTTTCATGAGACAAGGGGGTATCGCACCACCAACTTCCAAACTCCAGGGTGTTATTGATTAATTCCTAATGGAAAATACCAACACTTCTTGCGTAACCTGGGAATCGAACCCAGAACCCTACGCTCAGCAGCCGAGAGCTACGAGACCAAAACATTCATTAAACATGAAAACCGACGTACTATTACATTACCAAGTTGCCATCCTTACCCCTAATTAAAACAAGCAATTGCCTCTTATGTTTTTCTTTCTCCCCGAGACACATAATGTACACAAAAGACTGAAATTGTTATCTTAACTTCAGCGGCTCTTAATTAAATTCATTTAATATTAATATAACATTTCCAACGAGAAAAGGGTTTTTGAACGTCGATTGTTTTGTAATTTTCTGCGCAACATCAACAGAAGTTATGTGAAAATGATAAATTCTTTTGTTTGTGGTTACTGTGAAAACATTTTCGGACTTAATATTCAAAATAGGAATACTTTAGACTGTGGTATTTTATGAAGGTAGGACTTATCGGAACAAATTGAATGTTGCAAGCCTCTATCATTCTCTTTCTAAATAAAAGCTTGAAATCGCCAAACCACTTTGAGCAAGCGTGGTGATCAATGCTCCTGGCTTGACTGTATGAGAAGAGGCCTTTGCCAGTTTGCCCTGCAGTGGGGCAGTTATAGATATCGTGAACTATAGATAAATGCTAAACATATGTCTTGAAGTTACATAGGGGCCCATGAAGTCTTTCAAAATTTTCTTATAGGCCACCTTTCATCGGCCTTCTATATATTATTCCTATTAGACTATGTACGATGATCGTACACTTATTTTTTGCAATAATTAAGACTAACATTAAGATGATTGAAGTCATTAAAACCACATTATAACTGTTAACCGATCATCCTTTGCGAAAACCGTAAACTGAACAAACTGATTTCTTCGTAAAAAACTAATTACTTACCATTTAATTTGACTTGAGGAAAACCGACTAAGTTTTCGATTACTCAAGATGTCATAAGCTAAGTCAAACGGAACAATGTGATTGTATAAATAAATAATAATATTTCCAGCTTCTTATTGTCCCACTGCACTGCAGGTCAAAGGCCTCTTCTCATACAAAAAAGGCAAGAGCATTTATCACCAGGCTTGCTCAGGGCGGATTGGCGATTTTAGACTTATATTTAACTATAAATCCAGGTTACCTCATGATGTTTTCTTTTACCAATATCAGTGATGTCCAAGATAAACTTAGAAAGTACACATGAATAGAAAAAGTTACATTGGGCCTTGGGTTTGAACGCAAAACGGCACTGGGCCATCACGATATATAACTTTCGCGATTTATTCGCGTTAATTAATTTACATACATACATACATACATACATACATAAACCACAGAACGCGACATGCTACGCTCCTTATATACTCCTTTCGCTTCGTTCTTGTTCATACATCTAATCATACAAACACGCCGGTTTTTTAATTAATAAATTTAATGAGTAATATAAGACAATCAAGAAGTCCTGTTTCTGTTTTTTTTTTTGTATAAGTATGTAAAGAAATATGAAAGATAAAGTCTCAAGCCTTCACTACCATCTAAGCCTATTTTATCCTTTCATATAACACTAGCTTCTGCCCGCGACTTCGTCCGCGTCACAGTTGATGTGTTATCCTACGGGTACCGTACATTTTCCCGGGATAAAAAGTAGCCTATGTGTTATTCCAGACTATAATCTATCTTTGTGCCAAATTTCATCCAGATCCATTCAGCCGTTTAAGCGTGACAGAGTAACAAACATCCATCCATACATACAAACTTTCGCCTTTATAATAGTAAGTAGGATTGTCATGAATACTATCTTTTACAAATAAAAAAAAACTGAGATAATTAATGTAATATCTTACGTAAGTAATCTTGTACTAGGAAGTTCTACTTTGACATTGCAAATGTATTACATTAATATTTTAATAACCAGAAATGAGTTTTTGGGCTTAAAAGAGGGTAAATTATGTTTGTTTTGGATAGAAAAGTGCTTAAAATAGGCAAGAATTTGTTAAGAAGATTTTGTTATTTTATAATATAGTTGTGTTTGATAACATCACACATCCTAGTTCCCTAATCGTTTATACTTTGCAGTAAATAACTTTTCCCATAGTATCGTATTACCCATTACTGGGTTGTGGTGTCTGATAGGCAGTCGATCCATGTAAAATACTGATATTCAGCTGCATCCGGTAGTTGGGAAAAGGCTAGGCAGATGATGATGAGTAAATAATTTTTCCCGCGACTTCGCCTACATTAATTTTCTTACGGATTCCAATTTTCTTTTTTGTATTAAAATATAGCCTATTCCACACAGGGATAACTTAGCTTAGCTTGTTGTTAGCGAAATAATTTCCAGTAAGAAACCAGTTATTCTGGAGATTAGAACATTTAACAAAAAAAAAACAAACAAACTCTTCAGTTTTACATTTTTAGTGAGATTTTTTCATTGATTGATCAATCTTTCATCGGAAAAAATAAGATAGTCGAACTTTAAATATGCTGGTATTATTATACGAAACCAGCAAGTTTTAGAATAAATATTACTCGTACTTAAAACGCGAGTTTCTTTAATTTTTGTGTAGTGAGAGATTTTCAGATAAAACTGCAACAAAGACTGATTACATGACAAAAAGTAAATACCTACCTATAGCTACTTTGTTTTAAAGAAGATATACATAACAGGAAACAGTAAAGCGGCTTCATTATTAAAGCCAGGTATACAATGTCGTTTTCTTTTACGACGTACATCCCCAATTTCCGTCAGTCACCGGCGCGGCGTATGTTGCCATTCATAGCATTTTCACGATCGATTTACTGAAAACTTTGTTTTTCATATGCCTTCTTACGTTGAGAGAGACGATAAGGTTTTATGAGTTCTTCTAAGGTCAAAATAAACGTATAAAAAAGAACTATTAAAGTAGGGTTTGCATCAATTTTGCAGTGGAGTTTCTTGCTCGTTATTCATACTTAATAATGTAATAAAGCTAAAGAGTTTTTGTTTAAACGCGCTAATCTCTGGAACTTCCAGTCGGATTAAAAAAAAACCTGTTTGTGTATGATAGGCATTTTCATGAGGAAATTTGATAGGTAGTGTAGGCGATATAACGTCACGCGAACGACGGGAGTGTGATTCTCTAAAATGAAAACTCGAAAACGAGTCTCACTAAAGTGACCGCGCTCACTTCGATAACGAACCAACTTGTCATTGGTTTAATATTCGTTCGCCGTGGTGACGTCACCGATACATTTTGTAACTCACTGCGGATTCAGCTTTCGAATTACGAAGTGGGGCTTAGAGAATCGCACTACTGAGCAGTAACTAAAGACGTAACTTAACGCGGGTGAGAACACCACGCGGACGAAATCTTGGGTAGAAGCTTGTTCTCCATAAGATAGGAACATACTGTTTGGAAATCCTGGACTAGACGACTCCCTGACAATCTAAGTGCCTGTAATTTGGTTTTCAATGGTATGATTTCGTCAATTTTCCAGCGTAGACTTGTAAATCCCAATGACGTACTTATCGAATGTTATCGTTTAAAGCGATTCTCTTTGGTACTAAATATCATTCGTATCGGGGTTATCGTTGCCGATAATGTGAATGCTCTCATTATTTCTGCTTTATTATTGCTACAACTGTTCCAAGTGTTTTATGAGAGGGAAACGGAGGCATGTTTTCGATAACCCGAGTTTGTCTGAGTACGATCAACACTTTAGTGCGTGAAAACCCGAATAGTATTTATGATACTGTCAATCTGTCATCTAAAACATTTGGCACTATGTTCCACCATTCATTTTTGTGCCAAACTTTTATAAATAAAATAAAAAGTAAATTATGGAGTTTTTGACATTGACATTGACTTGGTGTTGTGAGTTCGTTTGTTAATGTTTACATTGTAATGGAATCGTTTCGAAAAATCCAACCGTTAGCTACCAGCGCGCCGCCCGCGAGTCTTCACCTCTGTCGTCTTGTCATTATAAAATACATTTTAACACTCACGAAATAAAGTCCTAACTTGAATGCCGCATTATTTGCGGTGCCCAAGCAGTGCTGTAGTGACATTAGGCTGTTATGAATAAAATCGTCATCATGATTAGACAATTTTTACTAAATACCGTTGTGTGTAGGAACGATAAAATACCTATATGTATTAACACAAACAGTACAGCCAGCAGAACAGGTGATTGTTTACTAAATAAATATGCTTTAATTTTGATGCCTTTGTTTGTTCTGTCGCCAGTACAAACTTGATCTTTAAACTAGAGATGCGTGAAAAGGCAAACAAAAAGTTGTACCAACATGAAAAAAATAATATGTCAAAATATTTGTTGAGCTGTCTAGAACTGTAGACACAACTGTTCCAAATTTAAAATTAGGTACTTTTAAATTATGACGGGTTCTGTTGAAATAAAAAAATGACAAACAAAACAGGCTATACGTCACATGTAGGTATGCATCTTTCCAGTTTATTAACCGTATAGTTCGGGAGTGCATCCGATTGGACCCGAAAACAGAAACCTCCGCCGCGCCGGCTCGGTAACGCGTCCACTTTTTTTTTTTTTTTTTTTTATAGACGGGAAATCATCAAATAACTTCCCCCGCCCTGGGCGGGGCGGGAGGGAGTGTCAGACTTTTACTGACTAAAACCCGTCTATGTTCCTTCATGTGCCCTTTGCGTTCCGGGGGCGCGGTATCTCTTTCGAACAACCCGCAGCCCCGGCAGGCATCGGCCCTCAGTGGCCCCATCCAATTTTGCTGACATCTCTTTGAGGCGCGCGTGGAACACGAACGCGCCGTCGACACGGTCTGTCGCTAGTGAACGTACGGACGGTGAGCTACCCATTGCTCACCGTCCACAGACCCGCGTCTACGGTGGCCGGGAGTCGTCACGTGGCTCCCGACGCCCGGATCGTCTACCGCGGCGGCCGCTGGGACGGGGGACCCTCCTTTCCCTCTCCCGTCCCGCCGCCTCCTTCTCTAGCATTACAGCTTCGCAGAAGGAGGCGACTGCTTCCCATTCCCCCTCGCTCCGGACCATGGCCTGGACCAGTGCCGGACGCGAGAGGGCGCCGCCGCCGATGGCCGCCTCGAGGACTCGGCGGTGCTCAGCCCAAGCAGGGCACACCGCCAAAGTATGCTCCACCGTGTCCTCGGGGCGATCCTCACAATGGTGACACCCGGGCGATTCCTCCCGCCCGATGAGGTGCAGGAACCTCCCGAAACATCCGTGTCCGGTGAGGACCTGCGTCAGGCGGTAGGTGAGGGCGCCGTGGCGCCTCTCCAGCCACTCCTCAAAGAGGGGTCTTACCGCCTCAATCGAGGCGAGCCCTGCACGAGGTTGCGACAGTCGTTCTCTCCATGTCGCCATGAGATCGAGCCGGAGTTCCGTCCGCTGGGCGGCAATTTGCCGCGGCAGCGGAGTTTCGCCCCGGCCCAGTGCCTCCGCGCGCCACTCGTGTAGGCGCGCGAGGACCAGCGCCTCCAGATCCCATGGCGGCAATCCGGCAAGGAGGCTCGCTGCCTCGCCGGAGATCGTGCGGTATCCGCGGATGACCCTTATGGCGATCACCCGCTGGGACGCGTTTAGGTAATGGGCGGCAAGCCGCCTCAAGCCCCGCGCCCACACCGGGGCCCCGTAAAGGGCCATCGAACGCACGACCCCGGCGTAGAGCCTCCGGCAGGAGGCGTTTGGCCCCCTCAAATTGGGCAAGAGCCGCTTAAGAGCGGCCGACGCCCGTGCCAACTTGGGAGCCAAACGTCGGAAATGTTCCACGAAGTTCCATCGGCTGTCGAGGACAAGTCCCAGGTACTTCATCGTCGACCCGACGCCGACGGAAACCCCTCCTACAACGTAGGAGCGTCCACTTGGACCCGAGAATTGATGTATCGCCATCCTAGTCAATTAGTGTAAATATTGATCATACTAGTCGTCGAATCTCACGAGTTAGCATTAATTAAGACGGTTTGATAAAAAGCCTACATGATAGCGGCATTCAATCTTTTCGTTTCAGCATGCGATTATATAAATTTACCTCTTAAAAATACATGTGTGAAAACACAGTTACCGCCATTTTGATGACTGTGGAAGTCGAGGCTAAAAAACATAAAAAAGACTGATTTCTGACATCCATTCTCCTCTACAGGAGAAATAAATAACTCATCATTGAAATGTACGTCGATTTCATCCGTATTTCAACATAAATCAGTAATGGTAACAAAGTTTCTGATACACAAAGTCGAAACTTCGCGCCAATCGCGCGTGTTTACTATTTATTTTACACAAATATCACATAAAAACATTTAGTTTACATTAAAAACATGACAAATGTCATTCAGAATATAGTAAACAACAAGAAAATGCCCAAGTTTTAACGTTATTTACAAACACGGGTCTAATTACACGGAATATTCATTACCACAACTCATTTATGTTAGAAATTGTCGAAATGTTGACCATTATTGTTTTTTTTAAATTGCAGTGATGTGGAACTGTAATTATGCCAATCGATTTTTTTGTTTTTGATTCGACTCGAGTAGGTACTGATAATTACGAATACTAGAAATGTATTCTTAAAAAAATTAATAAATTATATTTTAAGCTTAAATCACATTATTAATTTATATTAGTATATTAAAAATAAGTATTATATATGTTAGCCATTGCAATTATTTATTATTTATACACGGCGCACCGGACAGGACCAATGACGTAAGACTGTGGTAAGACCACATAGTTTTTTTTTTAGTTTTCTAATTTTTCATTAGCGTGCATTGTTCAATATTGTAACATTTTATTGCGAATTTTAATTTTGATGCATTACCTACTTTGAGAAAGTTTGATACACGTTTACACGGTACATAGACAAAACTTTTTTTTGTCTGTCTGTTTATTTATGCGTTTGTTCCGGCTAATCTCCAAAACGTCTGAAACGATTTTGTTGGGAAATACATATCTGGGATTTGCAAATATCTGTTGTTAGAAGCAATAACTTGGGCTACCTTTATTTTAGAATACAAATAGGGTTCCGCGCTATTAAATAAAACTTCGCAGATAACGAACCTTCGCGCGAACGAAGTCTCGGTTAGGGGCCAGCGACTTCGTTCAAGTGAATACTCGTTATTTAGCTAGTTTGAAAAAACCGGCCAAGTGCGAGTCGGACTCGCGCACGAAGGGTTCCTTACCATTATCTATGAAAACGAAAAGAACAGAAAATATTTATTTTAATTTAATTAAATATTTAATTTTATAGTGAATATATTACTAAATATTCTGTAAATATATCAAGCGTCTAGCTGTTGCCGATATCAATATCGAGCAAAAACAAGCTATAAGTCACGTTTGTTGTATGGGAGCTCCCTTAATTATTTATTTTATTCTGCTTTTTAGTATTCGTTGTTATAGCAGCAACATAAATATATCATCTGTGTAAATGTCAGCTGTCTAACTATCACGGTTCATGAGATACAGCCTGGTGACAGACAGACAACGAAGTCTTAGTAATAGGGTTCCGGTTTACCCTTTGGGTACGGAACCCAAAAAAGTGTCAGTCCTTGCAATTAAATATCCCAACCTGCAGTACAGCAGCTTGTCACGTAAACTCCGTGCTGCTATCCGTCTCAGCGCTTCTGTACGAATTCCCTACCTACAAATTTCGTGTTGACTCACTAACGTAGCTGGTCCAAATTAGCTTAAACTAGAATTGACTAGTTGAGACAGACAGACAAACAGATTTTCATGAGGAAATTTTAAAAGTTACTCGTAGGATTAAGTAAAACGAAAAAAAAAGGTTCTGTTGAAATTTTGGCAGATATGTATATGTATAATTATGTATTTTTTTAATTATATACATCCTCCTTTTTCAAGTCGGTTAAAATTATCTAAGTAAATTAAATTTCCGGACTATATTTACGTTTATTAAAATTTTGAAATATAAATCCTGATTAACCAAAGAGTTTTTATTCAGTTCCTACTCTTTTTTGCCAACCTCGATTTTATTTCGAGTATCGATTAGGCTGAACGCAACTTTCAAATCGAAATAAGAAACTTAGGTAGACGGTCAACACTAAGAAGTGTCAAGTTGCAACACAATTTTGTGTAAATTTTGTCAAGTTTTGCTTTTAGTTTTTAAGTACCTAAGTATGGATAATGCCTAAAATAATAATGCAGTTGGAATGAAAATATCTTTATTTTGTCCTTTTGCATCTTTCTAGCAAGCAAGAATGTTGTTTTGTACTCAATTTCAGCTAATCTAAGTGGCCTACCTTTTCGATAGGGTGTAGAAATACCTAATTTACACAAATTTGGCGGAGATTTGAAGCGGTTTGACTGACCTCTAGTCATAATTAAAGATATTTGCCACCAACTTATTCTATTAAATAGCTGCGAACATTTTTTTATCGTGTAAATTTGAATGCTGAAAGTTCATGTAATTTCTTGAATTTCATGACATGATCCGTTACAACCCTCCGAGCCAACGGATGTGTCAAATGTCAAAATCTTGTCGAGCAGAGTGGTTAAAATAAGAAAATCTCAATATATTTCTGACTAGCTTTTACCTGCGACTGGCATTGACTTCGTCCGCTTGAATGTCGGTCGGCAAGCAACGTCTTTCTCAAATTTTATTCCGACCGGTTCAATGGTTTTGGCGTGATAAAGTAACAAACAGACATTTATAATATTATACCGTAGTAACTAAATACCACCGTAGATAAAGTGGAATGACCCTGCCCCACCTTAAAGGAACAATGTCCTGGCAATAGGCCAATGACAGTTACCTGCTTTTTGTTCCCTCTAATTACTCCCTGAGCCCTGCCCTTAGCCATAAATTCTGATTACTCTTATAGACGATGGCAATGAACTGCCATTGATAGTTCCTCCCACTTTGCAAGTTCAAGAACGATTCGACTATTCCTTAGTACAAAGTCAATGACCCGAATCTAACAATAAATAGCTATTAATAAAATGGGAACAAAAATCTCGGGTGACTGAGATCAAGTTGACAACTAACGTCACTAAAATTAAAAAAAAATAAGATGCTATATTTATTTTTACGAAAAAATAAATTAAACGTTGTATAGGAATTTGAATTTGGAATTATTGACTGAAATAAGAAGGCTTGTAAAATAATAAGAAGGTTACAATTATTCTGAGATCATGGCCGACCATCTCCGGTCATTGATATTTACCTTCACCCGTCAGGATATTTTATTTATTTATTTACTACTGCATTTGTGAAACTGCGTGCATCTTTTTAATATTAAAACAATAACAATGAAACAATACTATCTTCCATGATTCATGTATTGTCGATACTTTTTACAACATTGTGGTCACCCCGTGTCATCGACCTAATAAAATATAAATATTGTTGGTAGGTATATAGTAGACATATAGCTAGACTACTCCTTTATCAGCCATACTTATCTCTTGATACGGGATTTTATTTTAGAAGTCGTTCCACTAGTTTTACGCATAAATAAAATGTCCTTTTGACCCACTTATCTTTAACGGTTGTGTTTAAAAGAAAATTGAGTTTTATTGTTGGTCTGTGAGGTTGGGTGCAAAAAGTTTGAATGTTATGGAACATATTTTGAATGAAAAACGTGAAAGATTTAAAAGGGTCTGTGGTAATGATGAAAAGTGACATAAAGGCAGTTCTACACTTAAAAATGTTATGCAAATTAAGTGTATCTGTGTACCTACACTACTTACATCTCCACAGATAATTATATTGATTATAGTGAGAGCATAAATGAGTAAGTTATGTTATAATATTATCTACTTAAATTAAACAAGTCTCTTCCTTCTATTTAATTTTGATATCATAATAAACTTCACAGGTTAAACATAAGGTGAATATTTTATCTTTAAAATAATTATGATAAAATTAATTCAGGTTGGCCAATGGCAATGCATATATTTCGTGAATGTAACTGGTGTTGAAACCTGTCACCATTCGTTTTGATAGTAATAAAGACTTATTTAACACAAAAATAGTTTGACTGTAAATCAACAAGCGAACATTCTTTGTTAACATAAACAAGGAAGATAGTTTATCAATATGGAAATTATGTACATTTCTTGTACTAAGTTTATGACCTGTTTTATCACTGTTTGGTACTTTAGTCATAACTCTTAAAAAAAGTATTTTTATTAAAACAAACAACGTTATATCTTCCTGCACATTCTAGAACTGAGAAGCCGATTATTACTCTGCATTACGACATCATGAGAAATATGAAATGTAAAAATTAAATTTAGAACATTTAAATCCTACCTACTTAGAGAAGCCTAATCTTGAAAACGATAATAGAATCAATAATAGAAAAGATAGAACACGTTGTTTTTATCTAGGCCTCTTTGTTTTTATTTATACGGCCAATCAAAACACACCAAATACGAAAACACTAATAAACATCGGAACATTCCCAAATAAACATTTCAATATCAATACAAAGATAAGTCTTGCCTAGTACCTTCCACGTTTTCACCTGATGCGTAATGGACGGCTGAATTCACTTTGCGAATTTAATTGTACACAGTTACACAATAATTTATTTAAACATAGTACCGCTTCTTATCATGTGTGCGTAGCCTATAAAAGCGAACTGATTGAAATCACCGCCTATGCTGCGTTCTGCCTATGCCTACGTGACCATAAATTGAATTACTATTTTACTATAATTCTGACGTCACATTTCCATTGTTTCAGCTGCCTGCTGCTGTGAAGTTCCTCGCCGGTTATGGGGCAGCAGTCGACTTCAACAACAATAAAGAACGGAGCTAACGAATGGTAATGCGGCACAACTTTCCGAAACTATCATGACGTTTGCCTGCTGAAAGAAAAACAAAGTCGACGTTTGAAAGTGGAACGCTACAGAACTTTAGTCGCACCAAAGAGTTCCTGAAGGAAGCTAGTGTTGTGCTAAAAAGTCAGTTCGCAAAGATAACGTTATCGCGTTCTCAACTAAATCCATTGCGTCTGTTTTCGTTAACCGATAGCGGCGCTGATAAAGTGTTGTCGAGTTTTCATTTAACGTCACACCGTAGACGGCCGCCGGTCTACCGAGACGTGTTAAAATAGTGCTGGTGTACGACTGATATTCTGTGCTGATATCGTTTCGCTCGCCAATGTTTAAAAACATATCGACCGTTAGCCAAGTGAGTTCGTTTACGGTTCGAGTGAGGGCTACGTTGTGTAGTGGAACATTATTGTAGTGAAAAGTTGTTAAAATGCGTGGCTTGTGGTCTCGTTTTGCTGCGTTCGGGTGGGTGGTTTCCCTGGTGGGATGCCACACTCCTGGGAGTGAACTGGAGTCTGTGCGGTACGGGCCCACGGATGACCGGTTCATCAGTGACACGTATACGGTCGTGAACATTAATATCACGTATAAAGATGAACATGGAGAGGAGTACACCGAGACATCAGAGGTGAGTGACCCCGTTTTCCTTTTTTAAAAATGTTTTCATAGTGAATAATTTTATTTTTATTTTGAGGTGGCCCTTTTTATAACCTCCTTGGAGGTGGACCTTTGCTCTGTCGAAAAGAGGTCTGTCACCTTGACGATGACACCATACCTATTGACATAAAAACAAAAGGTTTATAAATATTAAGTTGTTTCGAAAAAAAAATCGACGAGAAATACCGACATGGAAGATTTTTTTTTGCTTGCCCTCAGTTATTAAATTGAAACTTAAAACTTATTATGGATGATGCATAACACGCATGACTTCTGTCACGTAGTCCTAGAAGTCTCATAGGTACGTCCTCTTTACTACAATCATCTATCTAGGTACTTAATTGATTTTCTAGATAGGTAATTTTAATAATGAATGATGATAGGTACCTACTTTTCGTGATGATATTAGGTACCTACCTACTTACATGCTTATTGATATTGTGTGTGTGCTTGTTTTTCCCTCGTTCCAAATATTTTACTCTACACACCATTTATTATGAAAACACTGTTATTTATTAACATTATAATACTTTCGGTATTCGAAGGTTTACATTTCCTAAGCCTATATTATGAAATAAATCAATTTAATTCTGTAAAAACGAGTTTCGGTAATTAAAACAAATTACTTAATTATACATCGTAAGAGCAGCAAGCTCCGGAGTTAGGATTTATGCCCGGTTAATGGCAATAGGCTCGCCCCTTATTACATGGGACCTAAACATACCGGCGAACTGTGGGTGTGCACTGGTACACCTCTGCCTAACCCTTCGGGGAATACAGGCGTGATGGTATGTGTTAATTATACATAAATATATCTTTTAAAACGTAAAAAGTATTTAATCTTTGATAAGATACGGTGAAACATTATCTGACTCAGGAAACAAGTAATTTCTTGATAGAAAAGAATGAGATAACTTCTTATGACATTCTTAAACGAGCATAATTATATTTTATCATGTTTTTTTGTGAAATATTTAATCAAACTTACCTACTATGTTACAGATGTTTACAGTAATATTATCGTTTCGTTATCATTGAATTAAAATGTTGTTGTTAAGTGTTTACTCTAAACACCCGCATGATGACTGTGTCCCACATAAGATATATAAATACACAAATACTTAACTAGCTTCTGCACGCGGCTTCGTTTGTGTGAAAATAAAGTAAACACTCGGTAAAAGTGAAGCTTTCTACCAGTAGGTATAAGATTTTTTGTAATCGGGCCAAGAGTTCCAGAGATTACCCTTTTACAAACAAAAACAAAAATCTTCACCTCTGTATAATATTAGTATGATTACTATCAGCCCAAAACATCAGTGAAAATGACGTCACTACTTGCAAAAAATTATGGTGCTATATTCGCCTCCAATTTTCCGTAATTTTCATACATAATCATGGTTTTTTGCGAATCCCTCCAGCCGGATTTTGGATAAAGAAAATTTTTTTGCACCTCATTTGTACTTACTATAATAATGGAGGATCATAGTTCACTACCCATAGCATACATTTACATAATATGCGTCTAATATCTTTGGTTTCTTGTTGTACAAAATATTTCCGGGTCACCAGTCAAGGGCACGGATCAGGCGTACCCTGGTGCATGCAGCAGTCTAATTGGTCGTGAAGGTATTTAAAGTATATTTACAATATTTTAAACTTAAGGTTCCCAGGTATGGAACCAAACATGTAAACAAAAATTTTACCAAATATGGGAAGTACATGTAACTTTCGGCTTAGTTATGTCTCTTATTGGGGTGTAATCCGTACTAATATTATAAATGCGAAAGTAACTCTGTCTGTCTGTCTCTCTGTCTGTCTGTCTCTTCTTCACGCCTAAACCACTGAACCGATTTCAATGAAATTTGGTACAGATATAGTCTGGGACCCGGGAAAGGACATAGGATAGTTTTCATCTCGGAAATCCCCCTGGAATGGGAACTATTAATCCACGCGGATGAAGTCGCGGGTGAAAAGCTAGTAAGACATATTTTGGTCACAGTCGCCCTAAGAAAAATACTAAATTAAATGGATGGACCACGGTCCCAGTTAATTGCGGTCCCAATCGCCGGAAGCCGCATAATTATACTACTCAGTAAGTCAGTACCACAGATATGTCAGTACTCAACTATCTTCAAATTTATCTGACACGTGTTACGTATCGATCTATGATTTAAAATAGATAGGGCCCGTCCCATAATATTGCGCACTTCTATTGAGTAAATGTATTTTGCATTGACGTAAAATCGTTTACGAAATCCTACAAGTCTATTGTATTGTATTAATCATTAATCTATCATTGAAATCATAATAAGCCTTTGACGCATTTTATCTTTTCCTTTCAGCTGGCTTTAATTATTATCGCAATTATTGTAATTAATTAATAATTAAATAGGTAATTATGTACTTGCACAAAGGCATCTGCTTATGACGGTGTAGATACTTAGTATCTACTTTGTTTTAATTCAATGGTTTATCTCGGATCAGCCAAGTGTTTTAGTTTTAGTAGCATCAAGTTATCAGAAAATTGTGTGAAAATGCGTCGTTCTATTTACATTATTTGCTAATTTAGTAAAATAGCTTTCTTTGTCCAATTATTAAATATATTAGTTACATATTTTATCAAATCAAAACTGGTAAAAACTTCAAATAGTTAAACGGTGGATATTTTTTTCGTCTTGTCTTGTCCGTCCCACTGCTAAGCAACGCCCCCATGTCCTACCAAATACTCTTTTCTTAACCAGGCTGTAAAGAATAAAAAAAAAAACACATAAACTACCAAAGTTAAAAAGAAAAATCTGAAAAGCAGATAAGTTAACAGTTATGCGTTAACACCGTTTGCGAGAGTGTTGTTATTGTGATAAAGCGCAGTACTGACCCACATAATGTTTAACGTAGAATAATAACACAGTAACTGTATACGTACATGTACATATATATATACCAATAATACGTCAATTGTAGAAAAAGTCAGAAGTTTGTGCGCACGACATGTCCTCAGGAATGCAATCAATTTTATTGTGAGTGCGGGATAACATGCGATCAGCCAGTAGATGATGCGGCGTTCTAATTAAAAAATATAATTGGGAAGCGAAATCTACATAAGATAGAAAGAATAGGTTTTATCATAAGGCCAACTATGCTAATTGAAAACGTTCAAAATCTTATCGCAATCTCATCTTTGCTTGAATCAACGTCAAATAATGTAGAAAATTAGAGGCATTTTTGACAGATTGAGACTGAAATTAGATTGCGATCGTTCCTTAAAGTTACTAGAACTGCTAACCTAAAATGAATTGAAATACGAAACAAATTCATGGACTGCCAGGAATAATTTTACCAAAGAGATCTGTAATTATCTGTTGACGAGATAACTTCATCTTCTAAACATGAACCAAGCGAAGAATTTAAATAGAATTTCCACGCAGCCGTGTCAGGAATATAAGACCTTCCCTAAGGACTAAAGTTATTAACTATAAAACTGTAAGACTATCAGATTACGAGCTCATTTCCTACGTCATCAAGTTTAATGTCCTCAAAGACCTACTTTAGGAGACCATCTGCTAATACGCAGATATAACGTTTATTTACTCATCAAATATTAGTAGTACCAGTGGTACCGTATTAACAATTGGAGGTGTGAATCTTGGATCGTGACGGCTTCAGGATGTTTGTATAATAAATCAATGATGAACAATAATATTTTGGTTAGGTAATTTATTTAGGGATAGATAATGCGTGTCGTAATTGGTTTCGTGTCCATTTTTGTCATTTAGTTCAGTACAAAAGGACGTGATGGTCCAGTGGTTAACGAGGCAGTGGGTTGCAATCAGGACAGTACATACGTTTCCATTTCATATTATTATGCACTTTCTAAGTCTATTTTGAACATCACTGACATCGGTGATGAAAAACATCGTAAGGAAACCTGCACTTACAATTCATATAAGTCTGAGATCACCAATCCGCCTCGAGCAAGCGTGGGCCTAATAGTCGGGCATTATAATGAGTACCAGCATAAAATATCATCGAAATATGAAAACAGAATAAGTACTAAGTAATTTCGACAGTCTCTTTCCATTACAAATTCAATTACACCTAATCGTAGAAGTAATGGAAAGTTTTTCAATGATAAAATGAATGTCACCATCGGTAATAAAATAACCATATACCTAACTACAAGTAATATGGATAACTTATACAGTTACAAACAACAATAATAACTTTCTTCGATTGAGTTTTCAAAGCCCACGTGACTCATTATACTAATATTACAAAGCTGAAGAGTTAGTTTGTATTTAGCGCCTGTTTATCGTGGAAAGTTTATAAGCTGTATAACATCACACTGCGAACAACGGGCGTGGAGCAGTAATTAAAGACGCGGATGAAACCGTAGGGTATAACTAGTATCACATTAAACTGTTTAAAACTATTCAAGATCAAACTTTATAAGGTATCTATTTCAATAGTGCTTCATATAACTACAAAATATCTCGTCTGCCAAAGTTTTAAGGACTTGGCTACGCCTCACTGCCTTCCACAGACCAAATTGCTATAGCAGTATAGAACCCCGACCTTTTTGAATAGAAATGTTTTCGCTAAGGTTTCAAATAACAACCCTATAATTATAGACCGTAAATTAATTTTAATTAAGCTTCAAAGGGAAGTTATACATGTATAATTCACAAAGCGAAGTTTGGCCGTCAGTTTGTTGTAAAGGGCACATTTGAGCTGCTTCGTAACTCACTAACTCATTAGTAGGTCACCGCACATTATAAAATCATATGAAAGGGTATGGCTTTAATCTTTATACGTCCCATAAAGTCTAAAACTTTCGATAAAGGTGAGGATGAACCATACGTTATCTAAGAAAAGGAGGATAACGATGTGAATGAAAATATTGCCTTCCTATCTTGAGAAAGAATGGAAATAAAAAGAAAAATCATTCACTCATGGTATAGAGAAAGAGTTAAAACAAATATAGTAATTCTTCATCTTTCTGCCCTTGTCTCATGTTACTTTACTTGGGGTCCGTCCTGTCAACCAGCGTGCTATAACTAACTCCCTTTTCTTTCAGATCATTTATCATATCCATCCATATTTTTTTTGGCTTACCTCGCCCTTTTTCATCCATGCATCCACATGTATATGACCATAACTATTTTGGTCACATGCTTTTCATCCCTCTTCTTCACATACACCTTTGAATCAAACAATTATATAATTAAATGAAGCAGTTTATTGTTAATCAGTATTAGCTTGAATTTGACTCTTTACCGAGTGCCCCAGATGTGTTTTTGGCACTCGTACTTCGTGGCTTGCCATCACTAACATAGAAAAGTTCACTTTGTTGCAAACATTGCTGGTTTTAGCGTCCAGTTCAATCCTTTTAAGTAGTTCAAGGGTGACTTCTGGACCACTTAAGTGTTCCATTATTAACTAGTTTCTGCCTGCAACTTTGTCGTTAAGTTTCGCCTTTGGTTACTGTTCCGACTTCTTGTGTGGTAGCGTGATCTAGTAGCCTATGTACTATTCCTCATGAATCTGCCTATCATATGCATAAGAACTATTCAAATCCGACTGGAAGTTCCAGAGGCTGGCGCGTTGAAACAAGCAAACAAAAAACTCTCCCTCCAGCTTAGATGAACAGTTTGCCTACTTGAGAGTTAAAAAAAAATGGCTAACAATCTAGACTTAATATCGCCAAATGAACTGTGGTGAACACGTGCGAAACGAACGATATTTTTACATAGTATAAATCAATATCACTTCCCGCCATCTGTACGCTTAGATCTTTTAAACGGCGCAACGGATTTTAATCGGTTTTCATAATTGAGAGTGATTCAAGAGGAGGGTATACAGGGTGCTTTGAAATTGCTCGTATTCCTCTCGGGAGAAGAAACTATGACTAATTTAGAATGATTTAACCCCTATCACTTGGGGGTCGAAAATCCTCCATTTTCGAGAAAATCTACTTTGTTTTTAATTTTAAAAAAATCTGAATTTTGATAATTAAAAATTAATAAAAAAAAAACTTCATCACTTATCAGATTTCTTTTTTAATTTATTGCAAGTTTTAACATACAACATTAAATCTAACAGTAAATTATACAGTTTTCAGTTTTAGAGAGGTTGGTCAATTAGTAAGCTATCAGATCATAGAAAATTTTTGGCTAAAAAGTGTTTTTTTTTAATTAAATGTTAATTACCAAAATTCGGATTTTTCTAAAAATAAAAACAAAGTAGATTTTCTCGAAAATGGCGGATTTTCGACCCCCAAGTGATAGGGGTTAAATCATTCTAAATTAGTCATAGTTTCTTCTCCCGAGAGGAATACGAGCAATTTCAGATCACCCTGTATACGTATAATCTTTCAGCAGTAACCAAAGACGTATGTATCTAAACACACACAGGTGACACCACAGGGTATCATCTTCATGCCCTTATCCCATGTTACTTGGGGTCAGCGCAACACGTTTTCTTCTTCCATGCCTTCCTGTCAACGGTCATGCTATCACTGATTCCCTTCTCTTTCATATCATCATTCTTCACACAATCCATCCGTATTTTCTTTGGCCTCCCACTTCCTCTCCATCCACCATACACCGCGGGGTATTAGCTAGTAATGTATAATAAATAACACATACATACATACATAAACTCACGCCTTTTTCCCATGGCGGTAGGCAGAAACTACAGAACGCCACCTGCTAGGATCCTTACATACTACTTTCGCCTCGTTCACGTTCATACATAAAAAAAAACAAATAAATAAAAACATCAAAATAATTTCGTGAAATATAAGCTGTATTTTTTATTTAGGGTTCCTTTTTATCCCTTTGAAGTACAAAAGGACAAAATAACCTTAAAAGATCGTTTGGTTGTCTGCCAGTCTGTCTGTTTTAATTACATTATCTACCGACATTTAATCAACTTGTTTACCTACATAACGATGACGTAATTACTGTTATTCTTTTAAATGTATTTTTGTTTACTTGTAGGTAATTGTATGCGTAATATTTTATGCATACCTTAATAATTAATTAGTTACGTATAAACTAATTATAATTTATAAAAATATTAAGTAAATGACGATTTTGAAAGACCATGGTTGGTAAAAGGTGAGCAGAAAGTGAGCTTGATCTGTTTATGAAATACTAGCTTCTGCCCGCGACTTCGTCCGCGTCACAATTGATGTGTTATCCTACGGGTACCGTACATTTTCCCGGGATAAAAAGTAGCCTATGTGTTATTCCAGACTATAATCTATCTTTGTGCCAAATTTCATCCAGATCCATTCAGCCGTTTAAGCGTGAAAGAGTAACAAACATCCATACATCCATACATCCATACTTACAAACTTTCGCCTTTATAATAGTAGTAGGAAGTAGGATAATGAATTAAAACTTAACATGAATAGAGTTGAAAATTGCGTGAAAGGTATAGTTTCGAGCGGCATTTATAATCTTATGTCAATCACGCAATTTTAAACTCTGTTTTTGTTGTTTTATTTTAGTCCATTATTAATTAATCAATAAAAATGTCTATTGTACTTATGTACGAAAAAACTACATAGTCTAGTAAATAGTATTTGTGGTATACTGACAGTATAAAAATATACCAGATAGCGTATTTAATTAGATAGAAATTCGTATGACAATAACTAATAAATATGACACCTACCTACCTAAAACACTAAGTTAATAACTGAAATACATAATAAATCTACCTTATGTAGGCATAACCACAGCACTTAGCGGTTTTCAAATTGGAAACCGCAATGGTAAACATACAGACGGCTATACGTAATAGGCCTGTATGTCTCCCATAGCGGATTTCAGTCTTATCAATTGGTAACAAAGTTCATTACTGTACAGAGCACCTATACCTTCTAGGATTTTATTGTCCACTAAAGGATTTATCAGGCACACGGCACACGGATGGGTGACATAATATTCCCTTTCGGTTATTAGGAGACCGAAACAACTTTAGAAGATTGGCTTATAGGAAACTGCTGCTCTAGCTCAAGTTACAACCATTTGTAACCACAAAATAACAGTTTCAATTATCACACTTACTAGTAGCAGTAATTACAATTATGCACGCGTTTTAACAGTGGTTATGGCGCAACTCATTGTTTTGTTATGTCCACTAGTTGATTGTAACCCCCCCCCCCCCCCTCAATCCATTCTTCACCTAGCCTTGTTTTGTTACATCACACTGTATTGTTTTAACGTATTACGGTTTGATATCGTAATGGAGTATTGACTAAAAGAATTAGGGGTTTGTAAAATTGAAAGAGTAAAGGCCTATTCAGACCTAAGCGGTATTCGCTACCGTCTGCGGCAGAGAAAGCCCAGTGGGTATGCGGTAATATTACTGTTCAGACCTAAGCGGTATTCGCTAAAGTTCGTAACCCGCGCGGTATGTACCTCTACCCATAGCGGCAGCGAATATCGCTCAGGTCGCTCTAGCCGCGGTACTTGATACTAAATACCTGAGCGAAACCCGCGCGGTATGTACCTCTACCCACAGCGGCAGCGAATATCGCTCAGGTTTGAATAGGCCTTTAAACATGTCAAAGGACCATTAAGTCGGTAACAAAATTGGTCCTTCCAGTCTTTATGAACTACGATTATGTGTAAAAGGATCGTGAGAGCCCATTTTCGGCAAAAGGTTTGATCATCATAATTATGCTAAGATTAAAAGAGAGTTTTCAGTATAGGAGCAGCTGTACAGGAGATTATCACATTCAAAGAAAACACAAACAATTTCATAGTAATATTAATACAGAAATTGGTTCTATTCGTTCAGAAGGTAGAATAGAAAAATGAACATCATTGTTAAATGTTGATGAGTTGACTTTATTGTTTTTTAGCTAGTTGAATGACTGCGTGTTTCATTTATAGGCCAGCTATAGACGTGTGACAGATATCTTGTTTTGAGAAGAATCATAAACAATTAAACAGCATAATGTAGTGCATCGTGAATCTTTTTAATATGCGCCATTCATAACACTGTAATATATGTTCTCAAGTACCAAAAGACCAGTGCACTGTGTCATAAGAAATTTTACTTGCAGCCTAATAATGTAAAAATAGTTCTTACGTATTTAGTGAGAAATTAATTGATAGCTTGATTTGGAATCAGTTAAAAAAATCTTGGTTCAGTGAACTAAAATAATAGGAATATAGATAGCATTAAGTGAATAATATTGTCAGTTTGTGGTAAGTGGGATTATTTTTGGGACAACAACGCATAACATAATATATAAAAGATATTATTCGTTGAAATAATCCATAAACATCATGAACCTGATTTTAATTTGTGAAACACGTGTCGGTTTGACATCTATTTTAGGCATAAATCCCCAAATATTCTCCCTTTGTTGTTGTTGTTGTTGTTGTAAATTATTGAAAATCACTTCAAACGCGTACTTATTTCGGTTACTTGCTTCAAAAAGCCTTATCAAATTACGTTTCCTTTGTTATGTCTCTTATATCACTTTTTTCCCTTTATTTTATCGATGAGGCTTGAGATATCAATGCAAAGGTATCGACTAAAAATAATATGTTTAATGTATAACATGTTAATGTAATTTTGTGTGTCTTGGTTAATATTAATAAATACAGGAAAATTTTTTAACCAGTGCGTAAATTTTGCCATAATAAACTTTAACACGTTTTATTAAACACGTATATTTTATTTTGATATGTCTTAGTACTAAAAAAAAAAGTTATCGCTTACGAAACATGTTTACTTAAAAACCATATTTTATTGTCACTCGGCGCTGCGTATATGGAAACCCTTCCAGTATTCAGAACCACCATACTTCTGAGATGCGGGAGGGTTTGCTAACATGAATTCACAAAAAGTCTCCTTAAACCCTTCCAGTATTCAGAACCACCATACTTCTGAGATGCGGGAGGGTTTGCTAGCATGAATTCACAAAAAGTCTCCTAAAACCATTCCACTATTCAGAACCCCCATACTTCTGAGATGCGGGAGCCTTACGAGATTGAACGCGCAGTTTTAGAGAATAAATGCTACCCTGCTTTTAATTCTTTACGTTGAACAAGGATAAATATCATAATTATGTAGGTATTAATCTATATTTAATCTATATAAATAATAAAAATGAATTGCTGTTCGTTAGTCTGCTTAAAACTCGAGAACGGCTGAACCGATTTGGCTAATTTTGGTCTTGAAATATTAGTGAAAGTCTAAGAAAGAATTAAAAGGTAAGAATAATGGAACATAATATATGGAATAATGGAAAATTTAGTGCCTAAAAGTAAGTTATAGGGTAAGTTTTTTAATCATTTTTTTAAAATAAACACGCCAATCGATATTAGGCACTTTTTGTTAATTTAATCTATATATATAAAAATGAATTGCTGTTCGTTAGTCTCGCTAAAACTCGAGAACGGCTGAATGGATTTATCTTATCTTACTGCCACACTCAGAGACGTTT
This sequence comes from Caradrina clavipalpis, assembly GCA_932526535.1. NCBI lineage: Eukaryota > Metazoa > Arthropoda > Insecta > Lepidoptera > Noctuidae > Caradrina > Caradrina clavipalpis. The sequence continues at coordinate 8,984,912 of OW052105.1, forward strand.
AACGATTACTTAAGTCGCTCCTTAGTAAAGATTTAAAAAAGTTCGCTCCCAGAGACAGTTAACGGTTCGTTACCGTCACTTAATGACAATTAAAGTTAAGTACAGCAAAACCTTTACTTAACTTATTGATTGATTTTAAAATTTACGTTTGAGGTTACATTTTTGTTTTTAGTAGAGGATTCACATTAGTTAGGATTATAAATGTTATATCTGTGGCAAAGATGTTTGATCTGGTAGACTTTATTGACTTTGTAGAGTATGCTAGAAGGTATAGAGAAGTGGGGTCGAGGCGTTATTTATTTTATTGTATTCAAGAGGTACAACAAACAGCTACAATATAAAGAGCAGGTACAAGAAATACCGAATGTATAAACAATATTGATTGCACCTCACAACGCTGTACACAGATTAACTAAAGGATACTTACATACAACACAGTGAAAAATAAAAAAATAAAATTGGTCTCTTTTTATTAATTGTGCAAGTGAAATTGGCTACTCATTTGCGTGCTGTTTTTTTTTTTATTAATTTTTTTCAAATACTTGTGTCGGCTACCGAAACATGCATTAAATGCATTTGAAAAATCGTGCATGTTTCTGTGAATACCGTTCATGTTACTGCCGACATAATAAATAGATTCACTGAATGTAGGTACTTTTAACGTTACTTCGCATGATATAATTATGTTGTAATAAATCTGTAATTAAACTTTACTACACGAAAGTCTCATTCTTTTCGAAAGAAACACAAACCAAACCAAACAAAATATTCAACATAACCTTGTCAGATAACATTGACGGTTGCTTAAAGTTGTCATTGACTAATGAACCCTTAAATTATGACTCTGGGATGTATCGTTCATTAACGGATTTAATGATAATTAGTTAAGTATTCATTAGCAGCCAGAGTCATAATTTTAAATAAACGGTTAGTGTAGCCACACTTGAAAATGTATTATTATTAAATAGCAAAAAAGTTTATTTAAACACATTGAAAGCTTATAAATAAGTTATATAAATGAAAATTTGTTCTTTTATCAACAGTTTTTAATAAAAGACAAAGCGAAACAGTTATTTTAATTTATAGAAAATCAAGCAACCGGCCCCTTTTTTGCCTGGTATCACTTAATGCTAACTGTCAATGTTATAAACTGACAAGGTTATGTTGAATATTTTGTTTGGTTTGGTTTGTGTTTCTTTCGAAAAGAATGAGACTTTCGTGTAGTAAAGTTTAATTACAGATTTATTACGACATAATTATATCATGCGAAGTAACGTTAAAAATACCTACATTCAGTGAATCTATTTATTATGTCGGCAGTAACATGAACGGTATTCACAGAAATATGAACGTTTTTTTTTCAAATATATGTGTAGGCAGCCGACACAAGTATTTGAAAAAAATAAATAAAAAAAAACAGCACGCAAAAGAGTAGCCAATTTCACTTGCACAATTAATTAAAAAGAGACCAATTTTATTTTTTTATTTTTCACTGTATTGTATGTATCCTTTAGTTAATCTGTGTACAGCGTTGTGGGGTGCAATCAATATTGTCTATACATTTTGTGTATTTCTTGTACATGCTCTTTATATTGTAGCTGTTTGTTGTACCTCTTGAATAAAATAAATACCGCCTCGACCCCACTTCTCTATACCTTCTAGCATACTCTGCAAAGTCAATAAAGTCTACCAGATCAGACATCTTTGCCACAGATATTAACATATAACATTTATAATCCTATCTAATGTGAATTCTCTACTAAAAACAAAAATGTAACCTCAAACGTAAATTTTAAAATCAATCATTAAAAGTTAAGTAAAGGTTTTGCTGTACTTAACTTTAATTGTCATTAAGAGACGGTAACGAATCGTTAACTGTCTCTGGGAGCGAACTTTTTAAAATCTTTACTAAGCAGCGACTTAAGTAATCGTTAAACGTCTCTGAGTGTGGCAGTGGGATGTATCGTTCATAAACGGATTTAATGATAATTAGTTAAGTATTCATTAGGGCTAATTTAATGACGCTTTCTGAGTGTGGCAGATAGTCTTCAAATGTTTGTGGAAGTCTAGGGAAGGTTTAAAAGGCGAGAAAAAAAAGAAAAGTATAAAAGAAAGTCGTGTTAGTTACACTGGACATATTTACGCAAAAAGGACCCAACCCTCAAAGTGTAGATACGCAAAAAGGATCTAACCCTCAAAGTGACACGCAAAAACGATCTAACCCTCAAAGTGACACGCAAAAACGATCTAACCCTCAAAGTGACACTTTGAGAGTTGGATCCTTTTTGCGTATCTACACTTTGAGGGTTGGGTCCTTTTTGCGTAAATATGTCCAGTGTAACTAACACGACTTTCTTTTATACTTTTCTTTTTTTTCACGCCTTTTAAACCTTCCCTAGACCTCCACAAACATTTGAAGACTAAGATAAGATAAATCCGTTCAGCCGTTCTCGAGTTTTAGCGATACTAACGAACAGCAATTCATTTTTATATATATAGATTAAATTAACAAAAAGTGCCTAATATCGATTGTCTTGTTTATTTAAAAAAAATGATTAAAAAACTTACCCTTTAACTTACTTTTATGCACTAAATTTTCCATTATTAGATATATGTTCCATTATTCTTACCTTTTAATATATGATCAAACGAACTTCGACAAGTGAAGTTCGATCGATATTATATTAATCGCTTCATTCGAAGATATAACATTCACAACGTAGTTCCTCTACCCTACAAGGCAACTTCGCACTTTTTTTAAAATTACCCACTTATTTTTTTTTTTTTTTTATCTCGTGTCTACGATCGGTCTGTCGAATCTCATTCTTTTTAGAGTAAGTATAGTTTAGCGAAAACTTCGTTATAGGGAAATCGGGTGGGTGGGTGTTATATCTTCGAATGAAGCGATTAATATAATATCGATCGAACTTCACTTGTCGAAGTTCGTTTGATCATATATTATATTGCATCGCTTCATTCTTCAGATATAACATTCACAACGTAGATGTTTAGAGGTGAAGTTTTGCTAAAATAAAACATAACTTGTTTACCTTGATTGTTTATTTAACTTAAACCTTCCTTACTTTAATAATAATAATTAGTAATTGATAATCTACAATAACAATATTGTAATCTTAATCTAGGATCAACTTCAATCATAATAATATTATTCAGGTTGATAACTTATGCACTTACAATAATAATAGATGTTAATCAGTCTTTACTTAATTTGGGTTTGGTGGAAAACAAACAGAACTTGCGAAAGAATTTTCTTCGCGTATGGCTCGGTAGTAATATTTGGCAAACGTTTGAGAAGCGGTTGTCCAGCCAGCCGCCTTCCTGATGCTGTCTATGGACAAGCCAGCGCGGCGCGCCGTGGACGTGGCGGCATGGCGCGTGCTGTGCGCCGTGAATGTCGTCACGTCCACGCCGCTCGCACACAACACTTGCTTTATCCAGCGACTGATTGACTGGGCTGTGGCGCCTCTATAGGGCCGTTTAAACGTGAGGAATAAATTAGACATACTCTCAGGCCTAATTTCATTAGTCACTTGGAGATAATCTTTTAATGTCGTAGCCGGACAAATGCTTGGTTTATCTAAGAAGTATGGTAGGAATAAAATTGGTTGATCTCGGCCAGGAGCCGATGTCTTTATAATGTCGGTTATAATAATTTCGATGCCTCTAGAATTTATTTTTATGTTTGAGGTCTTGATAAGGGAAAATGTTTGGACCCTGTGAGCTGTGCAAATAGCTAACAAAATTGCTAATTTCTTAGTGATATGTTCTATTGTGAGGCCTTCATTTGGAAACCAGTTAGAAATAAAGTTGAGCACCACCTGGGGATCCCAAGTACTTGTGTACTTAGGTGTGCACGGTCTCAACTTGTATGCTCCTTTTAATAACCTTTTGATACAGTCGTCTGCTCCTACACTATTTCCTAGAAGTAGCGATAGGGCAGAACGATGGCTATTAAGAGAACCGTACGATGCTCCCTTATTAAATTGATCCGATAAAAATGTTAAGACCTGTGGAATTGACACCTCAAACACGCTAATGCTATTGGACATACAGAATTGCCACCACAGCTTAAAAGTAACATTATATTGCTGTACAGTGTTTTGGGACAAAGATGCTAACATTAAGTCGAGAGCGGTTGGAGGCGTACCTCGCTGTGTGAACGCAAGCCGGAGAGCACTGCGGCACCCAGGGTAAGCGTCTTGTAAAGTGGGTGGTGAGTTCTGAAACGGGAGGATAAAAGATCTTTATTCGAATTTAGAATAATTATTTCGGTAACAAGCATACTCTTTAGCTGAGGATACCAGGGTTGTGATGGCCATATGGGGAAAACAAGAATACCTTCGGCTTTGTCTAAGATAATTTTTTGTAAGCATTTTAATATCATACAAAAAGGCGGGAATGCATAAAAGTATTTATCGTGCCAGCTTATTGTAAAAGCATCAATTGTAATGGCATCGGGGTCTGGTCGCCAAGACACATAGTTCTCACATTTAGCATTAGTGCGAGAGGCGAATAAATCTATATCTGGTTGGCCTAACGTTTGTGTTATCAATTGGAATGCTACATTTGATAATTTCCATTCTGTATCTATGTTAATTTTTCTAGATTGTTCATCGGCTATAACATTATCATGTGTGTTTATATAAGAAGCTACTAACCAGATATTTTTCTTCTCGCACCACTGCCAAATAGATCGAGATAAATCATTCAAATGCGGGAATTGAATTCCGCCCATACGATTGATATAACTAATGGCTGTTGTGTTATCAATACGTAATAATATAGCACAATCAGAATAATTACGAACGAACCATTTTAATGCTAGAAATACCGCTAAGAGTTCGAGATAATTAATATGAAATGTTAATTCTGATTTTTTCCAAGCGCCGTTAATACGTTCGTTATTGCAACAAGCGCCCCAGCCAGTCCTGGACGCATCAGTGAATATTTCTAATGTGAACGCTTGAGCTTTTATGGAATTGGAAGTTGTGAAAATATTTTTTGACCACCAATTCAGATCATTTAAAATTATGTTAGACAATTTAATTTTTGAATTATAATTGTTATTAATTTTAAGGGCCAAGTATTTTTGTCGCTCTAAAGTTTTGGTATAAATCCATCCATATTTTGCTGCGGGACAGGCAGCAGTAAGAACTCCAATTAATTGGGCAAATTGTCTTATTGTGCAGCGTGGTAAGCGTTCGAACGTATCTGTTAACCTAGCTATGTAGGTGCGTTTCTCGTCTGGTAAGGACATAGTTAAATTATTTGAATTATAAATAAAACCTAAATATTTACAAGTCTGTTTTGGTTCTAATGCACTCTTATTGAAATTAATAATGAAGCCAAGCGATTGTAATAATGTCAAAGTTTCTGTTATGTTATCACGACATTCAGAATAGGTATCACCAATACATAATATGTCGTCAAGGTATTGAACTGACTTATAACCCTGGTTCCTAAGATGGGATATTACCTCTTTCATAATCTTGGTAAATGTTCTAGGCGCTATAGATAAGCCATATGGCATAGCATTAAACTCGTATAAAATGTTTTGTGCTTTATCATCCTCGAAATGAAAGCGCAAGTATCTCCTGTGATGTTTAACAATAGGAATTAAAAGATATGCTTCTTTCAAGTCTATGCTAGCCATGTAACCGTTTTGAGGTATTAATTTTGTAACAGTCCTATAATCTTCCATTTTAAAATGAAATTTAGATATAAATTTGTTTAGAGGCTTTAAATTTAAAATAAACCGCTTGTCGCCGTTCGGTTTAGAAGTAAGAAATATCTTTGATATGAATTGGTTCTTGGTCGGTGAACATGTTGATATCGCGCCTAAATCAAGTAACTTTTTGATGGCCAAATTCATATCCTTTTTGTCTGCCGGTGAAAGACAATTAAGGGGTGACAAGGTTTGCACCGGAGTTTCAGAAAAAGGTATGGAAAAACCCTTACGAATCCATTCGAGAACGATGTCATTAGAAGTTATGTCAAGCCAGTGAGAGTAAAAATGACGTATTCGTCCAGAATGTACCTGTTCTATTGTTGAGGTTGAGCACGTGTTTTGTTCGTGTTCGAGTACCTCTGTTGCGCCGCTGGTTGCACCTTGCGTGTTACAGGGGCTTGTCTCCTCTGGCCTCCGCGCCCCCCCCTGTTCGACAGGTAACGCGAAGGACCTGGCCAGTTTTCCTGGTAGCGAGGTCGTGCGACTGCCGATTGAACTGCCTGTGGAGGTTTTTGAGGCACCAAGGTCTTCTTTATTTGCAGGCCCTGCCTTTCTATAGCTTTTGAAGCTTTGATTTTTTCGGACAGTTTTATTCCGAATAAAGTGCTATCCCTTTCGTTATCCTTGATAACGTTTAGGAATGACCTTTCTAAGCCAGGTGTCACCAATTTTATACGTGCTTCAGTATTCATATGGTGAAGATGGGTTAAGATGCGACAACTGTCGCTTAGCATTTTTATAGCTTGAATTTTTTCTTCGCCAGTAACGAGAAGAGTCATTGCCCTATTCACGGCAGTGATTCCAACGCCAAGAAGTTGTTGTGATAACTCCATCTTCTTATCTCGATTTCTAGCCATATCTGTAATGGCTGCCGAAATTTCGGCATTTAGTTTTGGTGCTTGTAAAAGGGTACAATTGGAGGGGACAAAATATTCTTTTAATAATTTGTCCTTGGCTTCCTTGGGGAGTCCTTTTTTTAATATGGGCTGCCATCTTTGTGCTAAATTTTCGTGTATGCTCTCTCCAAACTCAGGAGTGTCGTCAGATTGCTCCCCTAATGCTGACAAAATTTCTGGGTCAAGCTCATTTGCAATCGAAGATGCTTCCGTTTCTGGTACTCCTTGATCGGGAACCAGTGTCTGGGGAACGTCAGCCACCTCCAAGACTGGTACAGGATTCGTAGATTCGTTTCTGTCCACTTTATCGGCATCTGATAATAAAATAATTTATTTTACGTGGGTATTTGACAAAATAATACCTTCGTTCTATCTCTCGGATAGACCCCAGGCTTTGTCTGACAAAATAATACCTTCGTTCTATCTCTCGGATAGACCCCAGGCTTTGTCTTATTTCGCAAAAAGGTTAAGCTATCTCATGTAAGATACGCTTATTATTTGCTTTTTATGCCCTCGTGTTGACTCACGGCCAACCCCCAGGCTTGCCACGTTCGATATCGAATCAAGGCAATTTTATGAAGTTAAAATACCACATCGATGCACTTATTCACCAAAATTTGTTAATATAAAATAGTTACTTACCGATATCGGCGTTATCATCGAAACTCACATCGGAATCCGAGGATTCTAACACTCGCATAACGCGACGACTTTTTTGTCGTTCCTTTTCTTCTAGCTTACGAATCTTTTTATTATAACGCTCAATTTTATCTCTGGCACTGCGCTTAGGCATTATTGCTATTATCTAATGTACTGTAGGTACTGACAAACTAAATTAAAATCGGGGACTGTGATCGCAGAACACGTGTTGTCGTTGCCTCGCACGGAAAAAGAATGAGATTCGACAGACCGATCGTAGACACGAGATAAAAAAAAAAAAAAAATAAGTGGGTAATTTTAAAAAAAGTGCGAAGTTGCCTTGTAGGGTAGAGGAACTACGTTGTGAATGTTATATCTGAAGAATGAAGCGATGCAATATAATTCTTTCTTAGACTTTCACTAATATTTCAAGACCAAAATTAGCCAAATCGGTTCAGCCGTTCTCAAGTTTTAAGCAGACTAACGAACAGCAATTCATTTTTATTATTTATATAGATTAAATATAGATTAATACCTACATAATTATGATATTTATCCTTGTTCAACGTAAAGAATTAAAAGCAGGGTAGCATTTATTCTCTAAAACTGCGCGTTCAATCTCGTAAAGGCTCCCGCATCTCAGAAGTATGGGGGTTCTGAATAGTGGAATGGTTTTAGGAGACTTTTTGTGAATTCATGCTAGCAAACCCTCCCGCATCTCAGAAGTATGGTGGTTCTGAATACTGGAAGGGTTTAAGGAGACTTTTTGTGAATTCATGCTAGCAAACCCTTTTTTTTTTATTGGGACAAGCCCGCCACACTGTTCCCAAACCACTGCAACTCCTGTAAGCCAGAATCAACAGTGGCGACCACAAGAAAAGCGCCGAGACAATGAAGCTCGACGAGTCCCAGAGAAACGATTTAACTGTCTTGGATCCCGCAACGAAATTAATCAGAAAAGATTAGCGGAGGAGTAAGAAAAATATAATTTCCACTTCCCTCCAAACAAGCAGGAGACAGAACAGAATTAGGCCAATAGGCACAAAGGGATTATTTACAACTGGGAGAAGCCCAGATTGCCAAGCACCACGGATTGCAATTATCATTAACTTTAATGGGTCCTAATGTGAACTGTTACATTTGATTCCAGTAATAGGTATGGCAAAAACGCTTGAACGCACGGAAATTAGTTCTAGTTTCTACAAGGTCCGCATAATAAACAACACCGGATGTAACCTGTACACTATCTAACATAATATTTCGCTCATTCTGCCAAAGAATACACTCCCATAAGATGTGATGAGCAGATTGTTCATATTCACAGTCAGATGTAGAACATTGACACAAAGGAGAGGCAACAAGCTTAGCTAGCTAGCAAACAAAGCTAGCTAGCAAACCCTCCCGCATCTCAGAAGTATGGTGGTTCTGAATACTGGAAGGGTTTCCATATACGCCTCGGCGCTAGCGCATTCCCCACCCCCTCACCCCAGCTATGCGCCCCGGGCGGCGGCCAAGAGTTGTCATTGATAGTATGGCGAATAGATTATGTCCATGTTTTGCTTATTTCAAACTCGGATAAGGATGAAATTTTTTTTATTTTTTTTTTAACTAAACACGGAAATGTGTTCTATTACTGACACTGAACTACCAAAAAAAATTTACGCACTGGTTAAAAACTTATCCTGTATATGAGGCTGTTATTGTCCCACTCTAGGGCCTCTTCTCATACAGATGAGATTCGAGCATTCCGAGCGATCACTATGCTTGTTTGCTACTACTTATACTATCTAAATAAGTAAAAAGAATGGCTAAATGTGTTGCTAAGCGCAAAACTCGAGAACGGCTGGACCGATTTGACCGATTCTTTTTTTTCGTGTTCGTAATTTTGCTGACAAGGTTTATATGTTTTTTTTTTGGAAAATCCACCGGAATCGTCAGAGATAAGCACACGTGCGGAGCCGGGGCGGTTTGCTTAAAACCAGCATCCTTTATTTTCACCAACGTCTTAAAAAGGAGATTTTCAATTCTACCAGTGCGTTAGGTCTCTCATATGCCTCACATTTCACAACCGAATTTGACAATTTTTTTTTCTTTCAAGGGGTATTTTGGGAAATATTAGTTGCTAGATATGCTTTTTTTGGAAATCTATGGGGGAGGCACAGCAGGTACAGCAGTGGACGTCCTGCGGCTGATAAGATGATGATGATGATGCTAAAGCAAAGTTGCCAGCGCGTAACTTAGCAAGACTTGGCGTAGTGGAGCTAAGTTTGCAAATGTACCATTTAGTACAAAATACCCAAAAAACTTATTCTGCGCATCTACCGACTCTTGCCAAGTTACGTACTGTACGCATGTAATTTTTATCTCAAATCAGCCGTGCGATTCTCTAACATATTCCAGCGCTGCGCTCGACGTCGAGCTGGTTAACGAAACTTCGGTAAAATCAACTCTATGCGTTGTGTGTAAAGTTGATTTGACAGTAGTGTCGTCGACGAGCTCGACGTCGAGCGCAGCGTTGAAATATGTTAGAGAATCGCACGGCTGTTCCTAAACGGTTGTTTCTTGCGTGTTAGGCAAAAGTATAATTTATTTAAAGAATCGGAACATTGATTTGGCACCGTACGCGTGCCCAACGATTCGTTCCGGTTTCGGACCGGTCCGGTGCCGTTCACCACTCTTTGTGGATTAGCTAGCTAATAAATAATAAACGTTTGTTAATTTACTAAAATAACTTAGTGATAGTAAATTGCGTAACATTGACTTTAAGTTGCGTGCCCTCGCGTTTATTTAAATTTAGGTTTATCGTATTGAATTAGCTCTTTATTTACCTTATCCGAAGTTATTGTGAACGAGAATAAAGTAATAGAGTGCGTTATCTCCATTTGCCTCGGTACCGGACGAAAATAGTTTAAATGTTGTTACTTACAGACTTTTATAATATAACAATACGAGATTATTGCATGACTTCTATTATACTGGTTCCAAGGTAAAAATCATTGATTAAAATTAAATTAGTTATTTTAATTATACCTTTTAAGGCACATCAACTTGTATCACATACTTTCGTATGAAGAAAAATCGACTAGGAGCTCCAAACCTTCATACATATTAAGTGAAAACATGCTACCAACTATTGTTTAATCTTTTTGCTTCCTTTCATGATACAAACGTACCTTACAGTAAACATGAATGCGTAGGCATGAGTGGGTAGGTAGGATTCATATGATTGAATGAGCTGAATAAGGTTGGCTACATATTGAGTGGGTGTTGAGTATTTATAGAATAAATGGGAAATATATGTACCTTATTTTGGAGAATTGCCTTGGGATATGTTTGTCGTTAGTAAACAGGTACATTTTGTTTTGATATATGTAGTAAGATTGGTCTTTTTAAGATTTTTACAAAGATCTACCACCAGTACAATTTTAAATAATAGGTAGACTATCATACATATATAAACTCACGCCTTTTTGCCATGGGGGTAGGCAGAAACCACGAAACGCCACCTGCTACGATCCTCACATACTCCTTTCGCCTCGAAAAGACTATCATTAAACTAATACATATTAGTCTGTAATATTAGTCTTTATTATTTGCATAATTGATGAAGTTTAAGATCGTGCCCAACCGATCATGAAATTAACCGCTGAAAAAAAAATTGTCGTAAAAACATCTCACTCAGAACATTTTCTCCTGAAATACTGAAAATATTCTGCGCAAAATAAAAACGCAATGAAAGCCTTCAGTAGATTACACTTAAACGCACTAATTACAATTTATTTGTAGCCCCGTTTAATCCAATTACATTTATCTTCATTCCTTGATGACTCTACACCAATTAAATTGAATTATTTAAGGTCTTGTTCCATTTTTAAGCAGCTACCTGAAGGTAATGAGGTCGTAGACACCACTTATTTATTAACATATTTTTATAAGCTCTCAAAATAGAAAAATCATGTATTATGATATCACTCGCAACTCTTCTTCACATATAGGCGACGTAGCCAACTTGGGAAATTATCTCTCCTGTGGACTTAATATATTATCACACGTGTGTGGAATAGGCCTTTAATGTCATGATGACGATTTTACTTAACCAGAAATAATTGCCATTCGCCTTTGAACAATGTTTCTGAAAACACCGCTACAGGCCAGCCAACGGTTAACTAATATCACAGTTGGTTATGGTTTTGCCATAAACAGCACGCTTGCCAGGCGGATTGTTTGCCAAAATACGCTGTTAATCACACACGGAAGTACTTAAAATTCGAGATATCCCCAAGTACGACGGATAATTATAGATTAGTTATTCGATACCTAAATGATATTATGTATATCAAAATAACAATTGTTCTGTGTTATCAACTACGTCGGAGGTCTTCCAGATGTGATAAATTCTCACTCAACGGCTTAATTTGTTTTAGGTATTTTCGTTTATAATAATAAACATTCTATGTGCCAGTGCCCACAGTCGCACACGCACTTCAAAACAAAGACCCGCGTGATTGGAAACTTTAGCATTTACTCATTTTTAATATGGTAGAAACCAATTTTAGGCATACAAATCGTCGCAAACCCGATGTTCTACATTGACGTTAGTGAACTAGGCTTCATAATCATGACACCGGTGGCCACAACCAATCAACACCCAGCAAATAAATAGTGAAATGGATAATATCGCCATTACCGTGCTAAAGGCCACCACCATCACCAATATTGAGGACTAGTGATGAGACAAGTGCTGGAAAAATTCCGGGATTTGTAACACAAAATGGGTCACGGGATTTTTAAGCCCCTACTCAAAAAGAGGGGTGTTATAAGTTTGACGTCTGTCTGTCTGTGGCGCTGTAGCTCTTAAACGGATGAACCGATTTGAATGCGGTTTTTTTTTTTAAAGCAGGTTTCCTAGCGATGGTTCTAAGCGCGTAGATTAGGACCAGAAATTGTGTGCTAAGTATATTCTTTCAAATTAAAACGTTTCCCTTCAGGAATTTCGCCAGTATCGTGCGTGCGTTTGCAAACATATTTTCACGTACGCAAACAGCCAGATTCGGAACACCTACCTTTTACATGAGTCATGCAATGATTAATCCTACAAGTAGGTACTTCATACGATCCTTATTGTCTGACGATAACAAATATCTTTAGGTATCTTCCTGACTTACCTTACTTACTTTTGAGAAGGTGAAGTTTAGAAAACAGTTTTTTTTTGTTTTTCTTTTTTATCAAGACTATGTGTGTGTCATCAACTGCCTCGTTGGCCTAGTGGTCCTGAGTGCGACTGCTACGCTAGAGGTCCTGGGTTCGATTCCCAGGTCGAGCAAAAAGTGTTGTTGGGTTTTTTTATGAAATTCTCAGTAGCAGCTCGGAGTTTGGATTTGTGCCCGGTTAATGCAATAGGCTCGCCCCCTATTACATGGGACCTAAATATACCGGCGAACAGTGGGTGTACATCGGTACACCTCTGCCTAACCCTTCGGGGAATACAGGCGTGATGGTATATTTGGGCGTGTGTCATGTGTGTTTACGAAAAGTACCGTTGTATGTAATATACGCGGTTACAAATGAGAAAATCAGTTTTGAATTTGGAAAACTTCGACCTTTAGCAAAATATTTATAATTACTTGTTTTCATAGAGACTTACCTTTCGTTACCATTGCAATATCTGGCGGTCCATTTTTTTATCGAATAAGTACCTTATCAATCGAGAACATTTTTTTCTTGATATTATACGACTTTATCAAAGATACCTAAAAGCCTTATTTTTTTTTGTCAAGTATTGGGTGTGTATGTCTACATATATTTTATTTTTAAGTATCGCAAGCGGCTGCTAAACCTATAATACCGGAGAAATCAAAAGTCCCTATAGAGCACGTAGATATTACATGTAAATTTTTAACACTCGTAAACTGGCTCTTATTGCACCATTTTTAGATTGATAATGCAGCGAATTGCACACGGGTGCTTTTTGCATTATATTACAGCACTCGTGCTGCAATGGTTTTTTTTTTAAATCTCAGGGAATTGTTTTGAATGTGTATTTTGTGCATTTATAAACTAATTAATTCAATAAATATACTAACAAATAATTCACTTGTATCATCATATCATGTCAGATTATTAACTTGAATAAAAAATAATGCGCAAAGGACCAGCTTTTTTCACAACCTCACAACCTAGCGAAATCCTAGGAAAACTGAGACTAAAATAAACCTTTGCAAACTCTAACTAACCTAGTTTCCAACTAAACTTTAGTTGGCAACGCTGCAACCTTATAAGTAACCGTTTAACATCTATATACCGTTGTTAAGACTGGAAGGTTTAGTTTGTTTACCTGCATGCACCAACCACCAAGTAAGGAAGCGGAAATATTGCCAACTATTTGACATTACGATCACGGTGAACGTACGACGGTACAATACGTAATGCCAACACGTAAGTCAGGGATGGACAACATTTTAGCTTTGTGTTTCAAGACTTGCTATTTTAGGGAAGCGAAAAAAGTATGGGGGCATTTTCGTAAGGTTTTTGTTATGTATTAGTTTATTATTGAATAAGATTATTTTGTGTATTTTATCTATGGGCCTCAGTTGCTTGATAATAAAATGATTATTATATTTTTTTTTTTTCGTTTAGGGTACGTTAAATTTCTAAAATGTCTTTCCCTTACAGAAGTCTAGCTTTTGCGTGCCACTTTGTCCGCGTGAATCTTCTTAAGCCGGCTTTTCACTGCGGGATGTAATATATATTACATCCTGGAATATATATTACATCCCGCAGTTGCTGTTCACACTGAAAGATATATATTTGGTTCAAACAGTTCTACAGTCTGCACCGTTCCGTTCAAAGTGAGGGCGAGGCAGGGGGGGTGCGTTGTCCGGGACGTGAGGTAAAATATATATCTCCTCTTTATCGCCCATTCGGTCGAAAAAATATTTATAGTTTGGGATATAATATATATTACAGCTTAGTGTAAAGAGGTTTCTTAAATAGTATGGTGAGCGATATTAAATTATATCTCGTGATGTAATATATATTACATTACATCCCGCAGTGAAAAGCCGGCTTTACAGAACCCTTTTCTTTTATAGTAATACACAGGGGTAACGTAGCTTTCTATTTACAAAAACATTCAGAATCGAACCAGTGTTTCTGAAGAATATCATGTTCAAACAAAAAAAAAAACAAACTAAACTCTTCAGCTTTATAACATCAGTATAGATGTCACTGTAGCGTCTCTCTTGCATACATTGTTAGCCTCATTAGATAAACAAGGACACAGACATATAACATATTGACAGATAAGGACATTCTACATCAGTTCACTTTCAGCTCGAATCAACTTATCTTGTTAATACATACATAATCAATCTAATCGCATTAAAGTCACTATACACTTTAAGGTTACGATAAGGATTATTTACGATCATACGTTTATTTTTATTTGTATCAAAGTTGTTTGTATACAGTATTGGTTAACTGTCTATTCTTTTAATGATTATCTTTTAATTTGTGTTTTTTAATGATTATTATTATTTTTGCTAAAATAACTAAGTACTAGATTGTGCCGCTGTTTCGCCTACGTGGATATCAAATCTATACTAATATTATTAAGAGGAAAGATGTGTCTGTTTGTTTGTATCGAATAGGCTCCGAAACTACTGGATTGATTTCAACCATTTTTTCACCAATGATATCTACACTATTCCTGAGTAACATAGGCTATATAACATCACACTACGACTCACGGGAGCGGAGCAGTCAGTAACGAAAGACTCAACTTAACGCGGGTAAAATAACACACGCGGACGACGTCTGGGGCAGTTTGGTAGTATACTTTAAAACATATCCTGTGACACTTGCCAATAGTATAGTTTTCTATGCATCCAGAGATTACCTCTTTTTTGATTTAAACGAACAAACTTTACCTCTTTATAGAATTAAGTAGTGATATGAGCTAAATACAACAAAAGTTCTTAATTTAAACCGTAATTAAATAAAATTGGCATCAACCACAATATAAGGTACAATAATTATTATAAAATTACATGACTATATTGTACATCTATTTAACACGTCTCACTCTCATGTTTATTTATATTTTTAACAAATATGTCGCACTAAAAACAATTGCAAACGTAAAGCTGAAAAAATGTCGGCGGTCATACATATTTACATTTTAATTCACATGTAAATTTCGTTACGACTCATTGGTGCTAAGTTGTAGTGAGCTACTGCTTTATAGTAAAAATAACTGGGTTTTGGGGAACTTCGTTTAAAAGAGCATATTATTTTTTACAATTTAAAACCAGTCTTTATTCACCAGCCCCTTCATATCCAAGCTCTCATCTTTCTTCTTTATCGTGTGGGCAGTAAGTAAGGTCTAACGGCCCGACACACCTTAGTTTCTAAACCGCCTCAAGGGCCTCTGACATGGTTACCGATTACTGATGTCAGTGATGTCCAAGATAAACTTAGAAAGTACACAATTAGAAAAAGTCACATTGGTACTTGCCTGGTTGCGAACCCAAGACCACAAAGCATGATATTTTGATAAAGTATTCTTGCTTCGTCTTGACTTGTAATTTTAAATTTGGTTATGGCAGCGCAGACGTGGGGTCGGTGACGGCTGGCGTGCCCATTGAATAAACATTACGGCCCAAGGCCTCATCTGAGGCCTTCCGACGGTGTCAGAAACTGAAATAAACTGCGACGTCGTTGTTTTTCTTTGTTACTGGGTTATTGTTCACTGTTCAGCCTACCGGTATTGAGATATTATTGATGTCTTGTATTTAATCAAAGCTTTTTGTTGTGGTTTGCCTTCTAAGCCTTTGTAATGAAGAGGTAATACAATATGTAGGGTGTCGATAATGTCTTCATTAATTGGTGGAAGGGTTAGGCAGAGTACCAATATACACCCACTGTTCGCCGGTAGGTTTTAGGTCTCATGTAATAGGAGGCGAGCCTATTGCCATTAACGGCACAAAACCTAACTCCGAAACGCTACTAAGAATGTCATAGAAAAACCCAATAACACTTTTTGCTCGACCTGGGAAGCGAACCGAGCGTAGCAGGCGCGTTCAGGATCACTAGGCTACCAAGGCAGTTACAGAAAAAATATTACTTCTTTATTAGTACAGCATATAATATAGATGTAACCTGCGAAAGTGATAGTATAAATAAATGAAATATTCACTATCACTTTCAAGTAGCGAGTGAGTAGGTAGACTATACGCCTAACAAACACACGTAATAATATAACGTAATTATAAAACCTGTTTAATATGTATAACAAGAAGGTATAAAGACAGCGCTAATTGTGACCGGTAATTAATAATTATATTATATTTAATTAAACCCGTGAACGCGATATTAGCATCAGGTTCTGTAGCGAAACGAAATTAATTGGTTAAATTAATTAAGCTTAATTAATTTTAAATTTAATAGAAAATAAATATTTGCTTAAATATTGTATAATCTTATTACAACACAAAATTGTATTATGATTAAAAATGTATTGAGATTTTAGATAACTTTTAATTTATTGAAATAGAGTATGCTCTGATGTGAGACCAAAAAATCATTAACCTAGAAATATCCAATTTTTTTAATTAACTGTAAACTTGGATTTTTAGTTGCTGTGAATCTATTCACAAAGAAATTCTCAGTACAAGTATTCATAAAATAAATACTTAATTTATTTATTTAAAAAAAGTACCTTCTAAAGGGGCATGGGTGATTCATCTGTCACACAACAAGAGTATAAATATATGATACATAGTGTATATCAGCTGATAACTATGTATTATATAAGTGCAAAATAATGTATAAATAAACATCTTAAGTACATATAGGTGACATATTGTTGATTGTGTGATAAATCACAGCCACATTCGAATGACACAAAATATCTGAGACTATAGCTTCTGCACGCGACTTCGTCTGACGTAGACTTCAGAATTACCAGGGTTGAGGAACTTGTCCGAAAGAGTCGCCGCGGCCATGGCACGCAAAGGGCATTAGGAATAACACGGGTGCGTTTCAGTCAGTAAGAGTCTGACACTCCCTTCCGCTCCACCCAGAGCGGGAGACGTCATTATCATCATCATTAAAAACAACTCTGACATCGGTAACCATGTCAGAGGCCCTTAAGGCGTTTTAGAAACATTAGGATACACTAGATTTTGACACTAGGGTGCGTGGGGTCGTTAGACCTTACTGCCCACACGATAAAGAAGAAGATCGTTAAAAAAGAAAAAATTACAATATCAAGTCCTAAAGTATCGCATAGGAGGTGGGGGCCATAAAACGGAATAAAAATTCTATACGTGCATGTGTACCTTTTACCATTCAACCGTTTAACCGTTAAAGAGAATTATTCCAAACAATAAAATATCTACAGTTATTAGCATTTTTTTTTTATTGATATCCATTATTTATTTCACACTTGTTTTTTTTTTCAACTCGCAAAAAATTTGACAGCTCTATGAATAACAAAAACCTGTATCAACTTACGCAGTCATGTTAGAAGTTGTAACTCACTTAAATGGTGTACAAAAAATATTTCTTTGAGCTTATAATTAGACTGGACAGATGTTTTTATGCTTAAATTAACCTTTTACGCAAGTTAAAATTAGAAACAAAAAATGTCTTTAGTTATCGATTGTTGCATGGCATCTAGATTTATTAATATTATACCAGTATTCAAATTCATACGTTGCATAACAAAGTGATCTAGGTTCTGTTTTTTTGACAGATTTCTTCTTGTGGAGAAAGATATCTGTATAAAATCGGCTCAATTATCACTAAAAAAATCGGTCGTGTGCAGAGACACTATAGGAGATCCGGTATTTTCTTTTTTTGCAAAAATACTCAAGAATGAAAACAACAGTTTCTTTTTTAATTCAAGGTCGATGAAGGACCAGATATGGCAAATATGCCACACTATATCTAGTCAGGTTTTGTCGGACATGTAAATCAACCATGTTGTTTTTCACTGAACAGGCTGTGAGGATGTCCTCAAATGGGTAGTAGACACTATTATCCAATAATTCTAGGATACAACTCCTTTAAACATACCATCACGACTGTATTCCCCGAATGGTTAGGCAGAGGTGTACCAATGTGCACCCACAGTTCGCCGGTATGGTTTATGTCCTATGTAACCTAACCTAACCTAACCTAACTCCAGCAGCTCGGAGTTACTTTCATAGAAAGAAACAACTTTAAAAGTCAGTAAATAGTTAGTCAATTCATTCGGAAAATAAGAGACACATTTTGACAGCTCGTAAAAAGTATGTCAATAGATTAGTGGTATGTACTACTTAATTAATAAAATAATAATTCTGTACTACTAAGTTCTAGGCATAAAAGGCAGACAATAGTGTCTACGCAAACAATAAAACAGTAATAAACTCCAAATGATTATGACGAATTATTTAATAAAATACGCATAATTGAATAACACATAAAAGTGTTATCAACTTATCATAATAACACGGTGGGCAGTATCCTTAATTGATATTTTTATCATATTTATTAACCAATTAAAATATTGATGAGAGGCTTAAGAGAGAGCGCCAACTGTAATACTAGTCTTTTACAGTAAATACGATTTAAAAATTGCTTTTTCATAGTTTCGTTGCGATTTTTTAATCGCATTACCGCGCCTAAATTCATGTCACAAATCTACTATAAAAAATCGCAATGCGCGCTCGCTCTAAGTGATTCGTTATCATTTTCGTCAAGGCTGACGAGGTTGAGTCAAAAAATATTGTATGTTGTTGGTGTGTTATTACTCGGTACATCAGCACTGATCACACAAATAGGTACTGGTGTGTTTTATAATGTTTATTTATTATTTTAGCCTGTAAAGTTTACAACTTTACCAACTCGGTTCGGTTGGCTCTTGTTTTCCTAGTTGGAGTCATCAAGCAATCATCATAAATATGATCTATGGTCGGTGGTCATAACCATCGTGATTTTGGGAGAGATCATAAGAGAAAGTTAGAAGAAATGCCTCCCTGATGCCTCTCAGGGAGACATTTCAACTAACTTTTAGGGAACGGTCGCAATCTAATCTCAGACTCAATCTGTTAAAATGCCTCTGATTTAACTACATTTTTAGACATTGATTGTCGCTAGTGTTGGGTAAATAGCCGGATGCTTTGAGTTATTATCGATTATAATCCATAAGTGTCCATAAATAGCCTTGCAATGGATGATAACCCTGCTATTAATGTATTGTTAAAAAAATAAATGCTTTTTTTTTGTTTAGTGTAAAATCTGTGAGTGTGAACTTAAATTGGGTGCGTGTACGCAGTGTGATTCAAAGTATTGTAATTCTTTTTATTTATTTTCACTTTTTGCACGTGAAAAAGTGTTAATATGTATACAGGAAAAATTTTTAACCAGTGCGTAAATTTTGCCATAATAAACTTCAACACGTTTTATTAAACACGTATATTTTATTTTGATATGTCTTAGTACTAAAAAGAAAAGTTATCGCCTCCGAAACATGTTTACTTAAAAACATATTTTATTGTCACTCGCGGCGCGCGTATCAGCTGAGCCGGCGCGTGCGTAGCGCGTAGGTAACAGCTGAGTCGAAGGTCGCTCGCCGCTGCGACGACGTACCTACGCGGTGCGGTTACTGACCTTTTTTAGTTTGGACTGCGATATGAAGTTACTTGTTAACGTAATTCCAACTTTTCCTTCATACTTTCATGGGCTTAGGACCATCAAAATGCATAATAATAAACTTGAATGAAGCACTAAGATAGGTATGCAACATAAACATGAAGATAGATAGATTCTCGTTGCTTAATAAATACACTCGCACCATTTCATAGTATTCGCGGTGAGTAAAGTTTGACATCGTGATTGATACGACGCGAGTACACGCGGCAACTGCAGGGCGCAGGGGTTGCGCGGGGTAAGAACGCTCGGACGTCAGGACACCAATTGCGCGTGGAACGTACTGACGGCGGGCGGGCGGCGGCGACCCGGCGCTAGCGCATTCCCCACCCCCTCACCCCAGCCATGCGCCCGGGCGGCGGCCGTGAGTTTTCATTGATAGTATGGCGAATAGATTATGTCCATGTTTTGCTTATTTCAAACTCGGATAAGGATGAAATTTTTTTAATTTTTTTTTTTAACTAAACACGGAAATGTGTTCTATTACTGACACTGAACTACCAAAAAAAATTTACGCACTGGTTAAAAACTTTTCCTGTATAAAAGGAACACATTTTTTGGAAAATTCAGTATGGTTAATTTCGAGTGCCAATACCAAAATTACTATTGACACATCGCTTTGTGATTTAACCATCTACCTAATTAATTACTTGGTTTAAAAAAGCTCGCTTTTTTAAACCAAGTAAGTGTATGTATACCTACAAATAAACTTTAACCGATACGTAAAAATGTAAGGTACAATAAGTAAGTTATTTTTAGCTCTGTTCTGCGAATACGTCGTAGGTAAATTATAAACAATGGAAAATACCCGAGCGGAAGGTAGGTAACATGCATCCCCGCACCCCCGTTTTTCATCTCTTTCTGGCGCTAATATTTATTCGCGCCAGAAAGAGATGCATAAACTGCACTACAGTGACGCCAACCGAATCCGGGATCAGTACGTCGACTGATATTTATGTTTCGGAAAAAAAATATAAAAAATATCCCCCCTTAAAGACTGATTAAGAATAAAAAAAACTAAGTAGGTACATAAAAATCTAATTATCAAAAAACTTTTTTACAAAAATAACCGCCTTCAAAAATTAAAAAGAGAAAAATAACTTTAGCTTTGGAAGTCGGCGGCTTTGGTTCTGTTTGTTGTTTTGTATTGCCACCGACTTCCAAAGCTAAAGTTATTTTTGACTTTTTAGTTTTTGAAGGCGGTTATTTTTTGTAAAAAAGTTTTTTATTTCTCGCTTTTTAGTATCAACTTCCTGTTATCCAAATCCATGAAGAAAGTTTCATATTATGTAAATTAACGAGACACCACTAAAAGTCATAAGAAAGCAGAATATGCGATTTTGTTTACTTGGATGAGAAATTTTCAAATACTACTGTTTACATCTGTGTAACCCTTTTGAGTGTTCGGCCGTGATGTTATGTTGTGTGATTGCGTAAACAATGCATATTTATGCGATAGCAGCAATCGCTGTTGATTTACTGTAATTTTTTGAAGAGTTCCGTTGTCTGTCTCCGGAGTCCTTCATCAGATCTATATGAAATTTAAATGGGAACATTTGGGAAGTATACCCATTCCAACAAAAAAAGAATCATCAAAATCGGTTCACAAATGACGAAGTTATCCGCGAACAAACATAATATAATAAAAAATCGGTTAAAATTCCCTATCTCAAAAACTACTGAACCGTTTTCGATGAAACTTGCAGTATTCCCTAAGTTGAACAATATCTAGTATAACAAAAAAAGAATTACTCAAATCGGACTTGTAGTTACGGAGATATGCGCGAACAAACATAAAAACATACATACATACACTTGAAATTTGGCACACTTGTTCAGGCGCTGATATAGACTAACATATACGAAAACTGGGCAGTTCTGGAAATATTACATACATACGGGTCGAATTGATAACCTCCTTTTTTTTGAAGTCGGAAAAAAATCTATGTAAATTACTGATTAAAAATTTTTAAATGGGCCAGATTAGTTTTAAATTGCACATTTATTTACTACAAATAAAGATGATGGAAATGAAGTATAATCTGACAGTCCTAAGCCTGAAAACCATGAAAGGAAATTTTCAATCACTAAAATAACAATAATAGCAGGGTTATCATCCATAATTGCTATTAATGGCTACTTACTGGCTTTTAATCGATTATTAGCCAAATGATATTAACCGGATTATTATCATTACCCAACACTAATTGTCGCTGAGTTGAGATTGCGACTATTTTGATCGTTTTTTAACGGTAGAACTGACTTTCTGATTCTGCTTCGTATGTAGGATTAAGAGGATTTAATAGCATACCAAGGTGTTTATTTGCTGTCCCAGTACGATCTACACTACAGCGTGTAATTAAGTAAGTGTTATTTATTTACCAGATGAGCTAGTCCAGATTAACTATCAACTATTGACCTTACAATAAAAAAGCACAAGTTGCAATAATTAGGTAGTAAATATAATTCAAAACAACTCTTCACATTTTGTCGCGTATATTGGAAGTCATTATTGGTACATTACTCGTACGAGCACCTGATAACGTTTGTTTTTAACTAATTAAGTGGAAATTAATCACTTCGATAAATTAAGTACACAATCGTCCATTGTACCTTAATGTAATAAATTAATTTAACAAATAAGTTTTTATTATAAGCATTGATTTATGTTTTACTATTAATGATATTGCTATTCTATTATTGTTCCACTGCAGGGCAAAGGCCTTTTCTCGTACTGAGAAAGTATGAGTATTGGTCACCGCGCTCACTCAAGGCGGATTTAGGATTTCAGACTTATACTAACTACAAGTCCAGGTTTCTTTTTTCTTCAGCGATGTCAGTGGTGTCCCTAAATATACTTAGAAAGTACATCATCATATCAGCCTATAGCCATCTACTGCTGAACGTAGGCCTCCCCCAAAGAGCGTCAACCATCCCGGTCCTGGGCAGCCCGCAACCATCTGCTGCCCGCCATCTTCTTTAAATCATCGGTCCACCATACAGCAGGGCGTCCCACACTGCGTTTGCCTAAACGTGGTGTCCTCTCCAACACGTGTCTGCTCCACCGACCGACTGTCCGTCCATACAACGAATAAGTACATAATTATAAACTGCAAAAGTCACATTGGTACTTGCCCAGATTTTTTCCACAGCCTCCTTAACCGCTAGGCCATCACGACCCACCTTAGCTTGTTTTAACATTACAGCACGAAATTAATAATATTATGATTGACACAAATGCAGAGCCTTGATCTGTATAGTTAATCGTGTATCCTATTATAAACCGGTTTTCTATAGGTGCTTAGTATTAATGAGTATTGAACTGATTTCAACTATTTGCTGGCCTTATAATAGATTTGTTGGTAGAAGCTGATACGATTTAAACTTATAATGACGGACTTTTCAATCGAGCTGTGAGCTGTGTTATATTACCAATTTCAAGATAACCGTTTTAGAGTTAAAGGGGAACATTTGTTACATGCATATGTACATACTGTAGTATACAGCGAAAAGTGGGGGGCATTCGGCACTCAACCGTCATAGCGTGCGGACGTATCTCAACGCCTGTTGTGTATACATAGTGATAGCAGTGAGTGTATTATTGAGCATTCTACAAGTGGCGACGAGGATGGGATTGAAAAAACTTTCATCCAAAACACATCGACGATCGCCGATTAATCTGTTAAAGACGTTACAAATTAATCTACCTTTTTTGACATTGATTGTCACTGAGTTGAGATTGCGACTAGACTTTGGACGTTTTTAATTATGTAGTATAATCCTACTAGATTGGCCTTCAGATATTATATCATAATTATGTCATAAGCTACTTGTACATATTTTTACAAATTCAGGTATCATTGTTATTTTTATGATATACAATACATGGATTTGTGCCCGGTTAATGGCAATAGGCTTGCCTCCTTTGGATCCTATGGGACCTTAAACATACCGGCGAACTGTGGATGTACATTGGTACACCTCTGCTTAACCCTTCAGGGATACAGGCGTGATGGTTCTATGAAATACAAGTATCCTCATTTTCCTCCACCGTTCTAAGATAAACAAAACCTGCCCGTAAAACATTGTTAACAGTAAAATTCCGTATACTTTCCTAATTTATTTATTACTTTTCTAGCGGGGGACATAAATAGAGCAAAGAGCAACTTCCTTTTGTTTCCTTTGTTAGTCATAAACTACGTGTTTTTTACTCGAACCAGGAAGTTGCAGAGTAAAAGCAGCCTCTAGGGTACTGGATACATTTCCCGGGATCCCTAAGGATTGGGGATGTTGCGAGACAAAACTGTGTTGTACTAAGTATAGTTTCGCTTATACTTTTTGGATCCCGGGATTTCGATTCTCTGTACTATTTAAATCCATGATCAGTTGAACACGTATCGGTCACTAACCAACGATTTTATCATTGATTTGATTTTCACCAAATCACAATAACTTTGCTGTTCTTTTTTCATATTCATTTATTTGCATATACCGTATAAGATGTTACAAAAAGGTTAAAGCTAAATTACAGCTATGGACCCTGGTAGGGTCTACATCAGATCTTCACAAAATTAATAAAATCATGAGCATACATACAAAAATACATACAAAGGAACATAGAACCTTCTCCTTTTTTGAAGTTGGTTAATTTATTGAAAACTCCGTACATTGCGGAAAGTAGTGGCTACGTACCTGTTTAGGTTTAGTTAGATGTTCATTCATAGATTTCTAATTTCACACTTCCTCGTTGCTCCGCTCAATTTACAGTTACGCGTATAAGCAATGGATTAATACACCTCTGTAAGCGTTATATGTTCTGTTTGCTATTGCAATAATAGTTATCGACATAATCGTGAGTATCGGTTACGTCACTAGCGTACCCGGTGTAGGAAATTAAACGAGCTAGTGTTGTACCCAGTCGATAGTGTTGTAGAGAATTTGTAAATCTTTTCTGTTTCTTTCTGTGTTTATCGATATCATTTAGACATTCATAAGCTCGATTAATGATGCCTATTCGTTGTATCTTTCATGCAAATTGGTATGTAGCTTAGTATGATTAGATTGTCCATTAAATATCTATAAGTCTCCTACTTAGGATAGCGTTTTTATAAACTCAAATGAATTTAGTTTACGTGGTTTTTGATGTCCTATGTGTCCTTTATTATGTATATTTTTAAATTGGATATAAATACCTTATAATTTTATTAATTTAAACTATTCCAGACTAATAATCAATCTCTGTGCCAAATTTCATCCAGATCTGTCCAGCTCTTTTGGCGTGATTAAGTAACAAACATCCATCCATTCAAACTTGCGCATTTCTGATAGTAGTAAAATTATGGATCTCGATTTAAATTGCAAAACAAGCCTACAGTTGTTAAACCTAGAATATTCGTCATAAAACCCTTTCAACAACCGCAACTAATTAACGTTAACAAAACCGCCAATTAAGCTAGGTTCTCTGGGACCGCAGGCCCACTGCACCTTTCGCATAATGATTGTGGCCCAATCACGGGCCTCCCACCCACACAACCGACTGGTCAGCTCTGAAACGTTATCCGGGAACTAATCCCAACCACTGCCCACACACGTCACTCAGGTGATTGGTCGCTATATCAAAAGGTACCTAAACAAACATTATAAAGAGAAATGATTTGTGATTTTGTTTGACTGTACTAATATTATAAAGAGGTAATGTTTGTGAGGTTGTAGGATCTACCGAAGCGATTTTGAAAATTCTCCTTCCATAGAAAGCCACGTTATTTGTGAGTGTCATAGGCTATATAACACCACGCTATGACCCAGGGGAGAGGAGCTCACTAAGGAGGTACCTACTAAAGACGTAACATAACGAGGGTGTAATAAACCCCGCGGGCGAAGTCACGGGTGGTTCGCTATAATGGATAAACTCAAAAACTCCTAAACCGATTTTAAATATTCTTTCACCTATGGAAAGCTGCATTATCAGCTTGTAATATAGGCTATAGATATTTTATTTAAAAAGAAATTGGGATGCACTGGATATAGGTACTCAAAACGACTAAACCGATTTTTTAAATTCTTTTACCTATGGTAAGCTATATTATCAGCGAGTAACATAGGCTTTATTTCATTTTAAAAAATAGGCATCGGTAAGAAAATCCACGCGAACGTAGTCGCGGGCAGCAGCTTGTAAAATATACCTTTGTACCTTTTTTGTCAATCACTTTGAGTGGGATAAGGTTTGACCTCGTATTATGGTGTGGAGGGTAAATAAATGCGTGATACCGCATTATTTATACCGTTTTATTTTAACCCATACATTTTGACAGACCTTTTACTCCTTTTTACCGCACTGACGTGTTTTATTTTTTTCTGAAAATCGCTAAGTCGTTTTCCATGTATTTTTCGGATTTTCATTTTATTGTATTTTGTTTTAGGTAGGTACAATACCACAGCTATACAAATTGAATTTGATGTTTGTTTACTCAATCACGCCTAAAATGTTAAACGAAATTATCTGAAATTAATAAGTAAAGATTTTTTTATACAGTTTAAGGGGATAGATAAGGGTAGTTCAATTGTATGACTTTTATTTCTTGGATAAAGTCGCGGGCACACGCTAGTAAATTTATAAAACGGGTTAGTAACCACACCTAAATATATCTTTTAATATACATTAAGGTATTTGTCCTTTCGAAATAATAACTCTATTAATATCACCACCTCTGTTATGTAAATATTTTCCAAAATATAATACAATATGTCGAGAAGACAACGACAGCCAAAACATATCAATACTTCAGATAACTATTTATAATCTGTCTGTACCTTCTAGAACAAGGCTGCTTAACCGCAGGCCCGCGGGCCATGATGTGGCCCGCGGATGAATTTCATACAGCCCGCGTAAGCAAGTTTTAAAAAATCCCGCTAGCAAAGTGTTCCTTCTTCATCCTTTTTTTAAACAACTATTAAATCTCCTAATTCCTTTAATTTGCAAAATTCTCAACAGAAACTAAAATAGGAATCATTTCGAAAATTTATAAATCCACCGTTTGGCCTGACTGTTAAAAACGTTGAGTACCCTTGTTCTAGAAGACAATATTGATAATAAAATGGCGACGAGGCCGTGACGGTGCGGTGTGGCCACGAATTATTGAACAGCTATCTACACAGTTAGGATGCTCAGACTGAAAGAAAATATCGCATGAATTGTTTATTTGATAAGATCAACAGGTATCGGGAAAATCTATGTAGGTAGGCATGTAAGTATTAAGGTGAATATACACCTAAGCATTTCTATGTTATGTAACGTTCTTACGAATGTTACAATACATACAAGCAAAGGCTCGATTTGAACAGCGCTTCTGACACGGTAATAAACGTGGCCACCTACTGGGCCCAAGTACCTACTATATAAATATGAAGTTATGAAGGTATTATCGATAAGAAAAGAAGAAGCAAGGGTTCAAATTAAAAAGCGTTTCCATGTAATGTAACGCTGTGTTCGACGTAATGCATGTAATGCTTTGTATTTTCCATTTACTTTTCGTTGAAATGAATCTGTTGGTCATTTGTGAAGCGTTTATCTACTCGATTAAATGATACAGAAATTCGCTCGTTCACTTTTAAAATCAAGATTTAACAAAACTTAGTATCGAATCCAATGTTCGGTTCGTGTGACAATGACACAAGGGCAGCTCGATGTTCGGTTACAAGTAAATGCTCAAGTGTATACTCACCTTTAGATTTCGTATACATGTCACGTTTACAGATACCCTTTTCGAGATTCTTACAAGTCTCGTAAGCAGCAGTGTGTTCTCCCTCTCCCATCTGCTAGCTATTTACAATTACTGAGATTTTTATTTGTATGTCTCAGAATAGGTGCCTGCCACAAAGAACCACACACAGTTTATCTCATTAATACCAATTTTAGAAGTTATAAGCTTGTCTTATCTCTCTGTTTAGTTAAACCACAGTAAACGCCATAAAAATATTACCAGTCTATTATTGGTCCCACTGCAGGACAAAGGCTTCTTCTCATAAGGGCACCACTGCAAGACGAAGTTCTCTTCTCATACAGAGAAGGCACAGGCATTCATCACCACACTCACTCAAGGCGGATTGTCGGTTTCAGATTTATATTCATTACAAGTCTAGGTTCCTTCACGTTTTCTTTTACCGATGTCAGTAATGTCCAAGAAAAACTTAGAAAGTAGGTTCTTGCTTGGTATCAAACCCACAACCTCATGTATAAGAGGCGGCGTCTTTACCACTGTATAACACTTGCAAATATATTACAATTCTATTCCCAATACCTACATCCATGCATCGCTATCTTCAAAAGATTCTTACCAGTAATTAGGTAGCTTCTGTGCAAGCTACTCAATTAAGGATAGGTCTTCACACGCAGTAGCCTAGAAGATTTGCATTCAGTAATTGACTTTTCTGATATTGACACCATTCCCTGTCCACGTTGATTGACTTGGGTACAATTAACCATGAATAGATAATAGGTAGGTTAATAATGGTTATTGAAAGGTTAAGATGAAACAGATATAGTTAAAGACCTGAAACCTCAATTGGGTACTAGACGCCACTTTTTAAGAGCTGTCAAAATGCGATTCCCCCATAGACTAAACTGTAACATCATTTAATTGACTAACTATTTATTTATTGATTTTAAAGTAAGTAGACCTCCAATTTTGCAGGTAATTGAAAATTCATTGGGTTTAAAACAGGGACTTGAAAACGAAATGAATTTCGTTCCGTTATCATTAATGTTATCATATAACGTTCCAAAATTTGTAACGATACTAAAACTTAAAAATACCAATAACGTTACAAGAAAGAAACGTTAAAGAATATCATTTTCGTAGAACAAAATTTTAAGTAACGTTACAGGTATCAGTAACATTAAGCTTATCCGCTTGTAATAACGTTACAGGTGAAACGTTACAGATTCATTTGTAACGTTATTCTTAAGAACTTTTCTCGCTGACTACCGCTCCGTCGTCGCCCGCGGCCCGGTAGCCTCGGCACAAGCCACCACTGTAATGAATAACGTTATTATATCGTTATACTAATAACGATATATTGATAATATTGTTAGTGAACACTTTAAGATTTCGTTCCGTTTGTCAGTATTGTTATAGCCAAGGTATTAATTTTGTTACGATCCTGGTGGAACGGTACAAATTATCGGTACTGGAACTACGCGTAACGTTATTTTGAGTAACGTTTCAAGTCCCTGGTTTAAAAGCCTTAAAGTGATTTTTAGTTAGAGAAGTAGTGTCTTGAAATTATTGATTAATGGCACCTTCTACCGAATCCATTCTTAAAATGGCGACCAAAGACAATCGATGACTTCACTAAACCATAGTTATCCAATCCACATTACCGAGCAATGACCTCTGTCTATTTAAATCAATACCCATTAGTCTGATAAAGAAAACCTCATATCAATCGGATAAGCTGTTTGCCGTGAATCACGAAATAAATAAACACGTCAATTCTTTTTAGAAAATATTATGAAAAGCAATTAGCGAGGCGAGACGTGAAAACAAATATTTTGTTGACGTCAACGTGGGCATGTTTTGTAAATGAACTTAAAGGTGTTGATTAAACGAAATTCATTAATGGAATGTGCGATAATTATCGCTATTTTAGTACCTAATTGCTGTTGTAAATTACGTACAACTGCACTTTAGAAGGATCTAATTATTCTCGCGAGAATATATACGTATAAGGTGTTCGAAAATCGAAGTTTGAATCTGACGTCGTTAGGTACAACCAAGGGCAATGGCGGTTGACCACTTCTTAACCTTAATAAGGGCGTAAAGGTGAAATACAGTTCACCGCTATTGTCTACGATAGTACATACAGTTCATGTTTTTTCTAGAATTTCAGATTTAGGCGTAATATTTCAAATATCAACAGAATGATATAGAATAATCTGATCCTTAGAAATTGGAATGTAAGTGATCCATCTCACGCCCAAACATAATGATTGATTTTTACTCGATCCTCAATTCTGTTTACAGGCTAAAAATGTTTATGTAAAGGTCGTAGAAACTTGAAAAATTGGGTATTTTTTTCTGTTATGACAAATGACATATTTTTTTAAATATCTTTTAGAAATACGAAAGCGAGTTTGTTTGTTATGCTTTCACGGCTAAACTTCTGGAATGATTTTGATGAAATTTGGGACAGACTAGGGTTGAAACTCAAGAAAGGACATAGGCTACTTTTACGCGACTTTGACTGCATCAGCGATAGCTGACATTTACGTACACGAAGTCAAAGGCAAAGGCTAGGAGCCTATAATTGAAAAAACAAAGGCAATAACGATATTACCCATAATATCCACCCTATATAGATTTGAATTGAACCATACTTAGTCCATTACAGTATCTGTACCAAGCTACCAAGCCTTATACAGTGTTAATAATGGAATACAAAGTAAAACAACACGATTCATTCGACTTACAAACAAACACACATTCACAAAACATACATATAAGGCCTCGTTAGATCTCATTAGTTCTAGGTGAGTACATAGGCACTAGCTTTGGCATGAAGCCAGCCAGATGGCCGCGTCTCAAGGCAGCCTAATGAGCTGAGGTTATGTATTAATTAATGGCGATGAATAACAATTAGGCGTAACGCCATTTTGTATTACTGGCCATTCGCAATATGCGTGGAACAAGGGCAGGGGTGATTCTCCGGTCAAGCAATGGAGATGAAATTTAAAATTGAATTGGATCGGTGAATCTGACCAAATAAAAATAAATACAATTATGTTGTCTTACTTTAGGCCAAAGGCCTTTTATCATACAGAGGAGGCACGAACATTGATCACCACTCTTGCTTAAAGCGGATTGGCAGTTTCAGACTTCTGTTAATTACATTCAGGTTTCCTCACGATGTTTTCTTTCACCGAATCTGGCCAGACTCCATGATATTAAACTGTATTTTATATTTTTAATGGTTGGTTGTTCAGCTATCGAATAGACTTCGTACATTTTCCTATATACCCACGAATAACCATTCCACTTTTTAGTATACCCGGAAAATGTAAAAGTTTTACTTAATTTCCGTAATTCCTCAGCTCCAATTTATTCTATAGCCAAATAAAATGTATTCTTTCTTTCTTTACAGTCCGGCAAATACGGCGAAGGCTACATCGGGTCATCCCGGGGGGTAGCAGTGCACGTGCGGGCTAGAGGCGCGGGGGGCGAGAGGGACCATACCGGCTGCACATGGCCGTTGCTGTCGGCAGCCGCGCCCAATGACCCCCTGCCAGTAGAGCCCTGGATCGCGGTCATCAGAAGAGGCAGCTGCAATTTTGAAATTAAGGTGAGAAAAAATATCATTTTTGCATCCTTCTCACAAAAATGAACCCTTCGCTACTGGGGTACAGGTGATGCTGTTTTTATTGCGTTTTTTTTGTTAAGAAACTGGTCTTGTATCAAGGGTTGAAGTGCTTTAGGAAGCCACGTAGGACGACAGCGCATCATAGAAGGCTCTAGTAATCCGGATGTCAGGCCAGGATTTCTCGTTTAATATGTAAAAAACCTTAAATCCATTTCTACTAATTAAAAGCGTTAAAAATATACTCGCAATCTCATCTCAATGCCAAAGCAGGTAAAATAGAGGCATTTTTAACAAATTGACACACTGTTAAGATTCCGATTCTTCCCAAAAGATGTACCTAGCAAAATAAAAGGTATGATTTTCGCCACCATCATTATTGAACCGAATCAATGACCCGTAGAGACAACAACGGTGAGATCTTGATTGAGTAACACCTGTTTCTTTTACACCATCATAAATTACTCAGAGAGTTTCCCCAGCCTCTCGAAAAAAGAATAGTCATGTCAGGTTAATTAAAGTGAATAAAAACAGTACCTAAAGATAATCAGCCTTAGTTGTAGACAAGTAACGAAGCCGGTGGCTTCAGTCATGCTAATGCAATTTGCTGCGATACTCGTTAACGAAGTTCTTGTCTGCTAGTGTAGGCGCAAATGCATGTGCGGTAAATAATGCAGTGTTGTACAGGTTGTACTGCAGATAACAGTGTATCCCCCGCCCCGTTGATCTCATGGTGAGGCAAACACGACTGTTGAGCGTGAAGTCCTGGGTTCGATTCCCAGGTCGGGCAAAAAGTGTTATTGGGTTTTTCTATTAAGAATTTCTCAGTAACAGCCCGGAGTTTGGAAGTTGGTGGTGTGACACCTCCGTGCCTCGAAAAGCATGTAAAGCCGTTAGTCCTGCGCCTGATCTCTCCCCGGTTGTGTCGGATTGCCGTCCTATCAGACTATGACAGTTAGGGAAGAGAAACTGAACCTGAGTTTGCGCACACATTTGTGCACTATAATATCTCTTGCGTACTTGGCTAGTCTGCATTGAGATTAACCGCCGTGGCCGGAATCGGTCTGGAGAACACAAATGATACTGCACATAAATGGAGATATTTTTGATCGAAAGCCGTATGTGTGGTGCGCGCGAGACAGCTAGGCGCCCGCCGTTCACGAAAAAGTCGATTAGGCTGTGAAAGTGTGGGCGCCGCTTGAGATTTATCATGGCCAATGCCAAAACGTGGCTAACAAATTTACAGTCAGACGACGAACAAATATATTTACTGCTGATGCATTTCTTCACGTTTAAGTCACTAACAGACGAGTAACCGCGCTTGTCACGATGCAAATATTCACGGCAAAGTACCTATATTCCGCACTAACCCTAAGTTTCTCAACTGAATCAGTGCAAAATTAATGTGACAACCTGTCTCATTAATTTTTCCTTTGAGAAACCATAGATGTTAGACAGACACATGTAGACTCTCACATTACTACTACAGTGAAGTCAATGACAGATCAAACGAAAATATGTATTAAAGCAGTCTAGGTAGACTACAGGCCCTCACAATTCAGACATTATAATCAACATGTCACCAGCATGTAACGACCCAACTCAACTAAAATAAATAATGCCAGGGCCGGATCTAGGTATGGGCAGTCTAGGGCCCCGAGGTTATTAAGAGCCCCCAGCGCCCACTGATGGCAATAGTTATGGTACTTTATGCGTTATTATAGAAAACCGTTATTTGTCAAAATAGCAATTATGTAGTTTGATTAATTAGGTAGGCCCGCCCTCAAGTAATAATAACCCAGGGCCCTTCAAATACACAGTCCGCTCCTGAACGCTTCGGTGAGATGGGTGGTAACCGTACATTCATCTTACATAGGTGCTCAGTACTGTAGAGACCGGCTGGTTTAACCATAATTAACCTTATTTTGGTTGTTCAAATACCTATGAGGTAAACTCAGTTTGCCACACACACAAGACAAGATGATTTAGCTTAAAATATAATAATTAGACCAATATATGAATGAATAAGGAATTATGTTGTGCACTTGTGCACTATAATATCTTCTACGTAATTGACTATTCTCCATTTAAATTGGCCGTTACCAAAATTATGTCGAGAGATATACTACACTTTTATACTAAGAGCCTCCACCCCTGCCCGACTTTTCGTAGGACCGATTATATTATTGGACCGATTCGATAGATCCATAGTTTAGATACCGACTTTTCTAGGACGTGTACGTTGGTATATTAGAATTCATATGTTCCATTCTCTCCGACAAAAAAATCGATCACCGATTGTCTGACATAAATCCTCTCAGCCGACTCAAGTGACGAGATCAATATTTGCATTAACTTTGTGACACTTTATTGAGTGTTGCTCTCTGCCACAGCCATATGAGCCATATTATATGGCTCTTATCTCGATTATGACATCCCCTCTGACCGTTCCTTGCGGTCATTAGATCGCGCATGTTGACATGATGGACTGATAATGATAATACCTTGGTCGGGTTTCTTTCTTCTTCTCACAAAAATACCTGCTCTTTACTTAGTCTTTAAAAATGGCCGTAGTGTTGTAATTAATGTAGAAGCTTCTGCCCTCGATTTTACCCGCATAGTTTTTCATTAAGTTACGCCTTTGGTTACTGCTCTGCTTTCGTGTGTCGTAGCGTGATGTAAGGTATATGCTACAAGTAGGGAATGCAATCTCGTTCTCGCGAGATCTCGGCCTTTTTTAACGAGATTGATCTCGGACGAAAAATAGACGAGATCTCGCGAGTTCAACGAGATTGCACTGGAGCATAAAAACGTCTTATAAAAGAACTGTTTTATTGCTAAAAATATTTTATTTGATATTAGAAGAGAAGACTGCTTCTTTCTTTCATTTGTTATTTGATAGATACGTATGTCAAAGTTTATTACTTAGAAGTTTATTAAAAAATTATAGACAGTTACGTCAAACAATGTTTGATGCATAAAAGTCTATTGAAAAAAATCGTGAAAATAAATGTTTATCTTATATAATATTTATAATTTTTTTCTTAATTTATTCAAATATTATGATTATTTGCAAATAAAACACACCAAACTGCTAATCTCGCGAGATCTCGAAATTGGCGAGATCTCGCAGTACAATACTGCGAGATCTTGCCAATTTCGAGATTTCCATTTTCGCCAATTTCCATTTTCAATTCATAAACTCGCGGGATCTCGCTTGAGCCCCAATCTCGCGAGATTTGCATTCCCTAGCTACAAGTCCTCATGAATCTGGCTAGCATTTACAAAATATATTTGAGGAGAAGAGCAAGCCTAACTGGGTACTCCTTCAGATTCCGGGTTGCTACCTGCAAATTCCTAAATGACGCTTTGCCCGACCTGGAAATCAAAACCAAGACCCCATCCTCATTAGACCCACGAGGCTGTGGGTTTTATTCCCAAGTCAATAAAAACACTAAATGAACTCCTTATCCGAGGATAAACAGCAAGGATTACTTGTCACACAAGTATGTCTGATAACAACGATTGATCACAAGATAACAGCTGATAATGAAATAAATAGGACTCTATGAAGTACTGACGATAATAACGGGCGTATAAAGACACCAAACGAAACCGAAAGTTAGTCAGTTTTCTCGTCATTGCGATCATTTTTTTCATTATATCCACGGAGCCTTCTAGTTACGGAGATATTGAAGTTTAAAGTATTCACAACAAGTTTTTTTTACATATGATTACAAAAAAACTTTAAAAAGTAATAGCTGAGCTTTGAATAACCCCACGACCCCTATACATGCACCCATAAGCACAATGACTTGCGTGGCTTCAGTAATTTTTCATACCAAAAATAAAGCCGTTTCCCAGCAATATTTTTGGTTTAGTTTGATGGGCAGTATGTGTCTTGTAACATCCCGTATACAATCTGGTCACCACGTATAGTCATCTGCAATACCAGTGACCTTGCAAATGCGTTGCCATCCAACTTTGAATTGTTGTTGGTTTATTCAAGCTGGTCCAACTCAAATGGTCAGCCTGTATAGCAGTAAACATACAATAATGATAACAGGCTTTTTAGGGATTATTTGGAGACTGATGCTTAGATAGAACGCTCATAATTTCAAGTTTTTTTAGATACCATGCTATATTGTTTTTCGTTAACAAAAATATTACAACACCTATAACTTGCTGCCTGAATCGAGTTAAAAAATCAAGAATCATAACGTTAACTTAAAATTATACATAATGGTTTGGGTAATGCTTATATCATGAAATGGCCTATTCCTAAATAAATAGAAATCATTTATTTGCTTAAATGTAATTTGTACAAAAAAATAAAAAAAAAACCGGTGAAGTGTGGGTGCACATTGATACATCCCTGCCTAATCCTTCGGGGGTTACAGGCGTGATGTATGTATGTTTTTTGTAAAAAAAGTTCCGGTATATTGTACCTTTAATCAATTGTAATAATTATGTATGTAGGTATGTATGTCACCATCTTACGACCTTACCTATGTATTATTGTACTTGTATGTATTTCATGGCTGAGTAGTTAACATTAGTAT
Organism: Caradrina clavipalpis; assembly: GCA_932526535.1. Classification (NCBI taxonomy): domain Eukaryota; kingdom Metazoa; phylum Arthropoda; class Insecta; order Lepidoptera; family Noctuidae; genus Caradrina; species Caradrina clavipalpis. Next base: position 9,020,806 of record OW052105.1, read on the forward strand.
TTTGGGTCACCTGTCATCAATCTACGATAAGACAACACCAAACCTTAACCGTTTTTTTAACCTAGCCTATAATTTCCAACTGCCGGGAAATGCTTCCCCCTACTCCTTACTCCTTTTAGGTATTTTTTTCTTGCGCCTCCTTGAATCAGCCCTCTCGGTGAGCGTCTGGGGCTATCACGCCACCTATTCCTGGACCTCAAGATTCATTATCATCATCATATCAGCCGCAGGACGTTCACTGCTGGAATTAGGCCTCCCCCATAGATTTCCTGGCCTGCATCCAGCGTCTTCCTGCTGTGTTAATCAGGTCGTCAGGTCCACCTTGAGGATAGACGTCCTACGCTGCGCTTGTGCGTGGCCTCAAGTTTACATAACCTAAATTTTCCGAAAGAAATTAAAGAGGAAAATAGGAAAAAGGGGAAGGGGGGAGGTACAGAACTCCAATACGATATTTCTCAATGCAACCGACTTCCATCAAGGTATCTAAATGCGTGTAAAAAGTCATGTGAACCGTAATGAATACCTGACAGATACCGCTCATTTCTAAGATTTACCTGCTACTTGTAAGATTTACCGATAGCTCTCGGTAAAAAGTTAGTTAGACGTACTTAGATAGCTGTGTCGATGGAACTTACAAATTGCAATATGATTGGTACAGAATGTAGCAAGGAGGCCTAGTACGAACGCGCCCATGCGGTGTAAACTTACTTGACTTGAGATCAAATTGAGAAAATAAATTGGAAATATGACTGTAATAGCTTTTTAGTTTACCCATTGATATAATTCTAAATAAAGCCTCCTAAGTAAATAAGTATTATGTGCGAAACAGGTAATTGAAAAGTATGAGAGAACTAGACCGTTCCGTCACCGATTAACACCGTCGTGTGTCATGCACAGAGCGTCAACAATTTATTGGTTGATACGTTCTACTGGGCATTGTAATCTGTGTGATGTTTATTTTCGTGCCTGATACGTTCCTAGCACGGTCATAGTATGATACGGTGTTTGAACTCCTCTAAGCATATATTCTGCATCTTTATTCAAAGGTTGTCAGATTATATAAAAAAACATTAAACTAATTTCAAACCGACGTAATTAGTGATTCTGCAATATTTACGACTTACTTTTTATCTTAATTCCTTTATCTATTTAATTTATTCATCATTACAAAACTCTTTTTTGTAAATAATCATAGATTAATACTGATAAACCAAGTTGACATCATTTATATGCGTACCTATACGTAGGTAATAAAGCAGAATTGTGTGTGTAATTAGTTCACTACCTTGAATGAATGAATGAACTAATTAAGAATGAACGCATGAATGATCTTTATTTCATCGATGATTCCAATTTGATACTTTATATGAATTTCGGTTAGAAAATTTAATGTGATTTAGAGTAGCACGATTGATCATAATTGATCATTGATTCATCATACTTAGAACAAGTAGGCATTACCTCTTGAAGTAACTCTTCAATGTAAACTTAGCTATGATTATATTATGCAAGACGGGTCTAGTAGAATAATATTTTCATCCGCGCTATCACTAGTAAAGTGAAAGGTGGAAATTCTAAGTGGTCAGACCAGTGAGTCACTATGACGCCAAGATGCAACTATGTACCTAGGTACATAAGACTACACGGCAGTGGCGAAAAGTCAGTTTCATAAGAGGGAAACCAATATGTAAAACTTAGGTTTGCTACTTTACTTTTTGTAAATCGTACACCAACTATCGTCCAACCAAAAGTACGCAACAAAATCGAACACTGTGGTTTTATCATGTTTACCTATATTTAAAATCTGTCTGCAGTTTGACTCTAACAATGATTTGCAGTAGTAGGACGGGAGAAGATCCAATATATAATAGAGAAGATCCAACTGTCTACAAAAAGAAAACCTAAGGCCTAAGCCATACTATTGCAGAGTAGGTAGGTACTATAAGCTAACTTTGACAAAGACGCGAACAGAAGCTGGGTTCAGATAAACATGTAATATTCATGTCTAAAATTCCAGTTCTGTCTAAAAACATAAATATCTTATTAGTTCTATCTTCTATTCCAGGTGCAGAATGCTCGGCGGGCGAACGCGACCGCGGTCCTCATATACAACGACCGGGACACTACTCTATTGGAGAAGATGAAGCTATCTACTGACAATGGACGTAAGTGCAGCTTATTATTGTTTAAATTTAATGTAATATAATATTCGATTAGACTTGTCCGAGTAGTTAAACAGAATAATGAGAATAACTTAGTCCGTGGTTAGAGTGAAGGGCCTAATGGCGGTCTAATACCAGTCGGGAGCGCGGATCCTGCGTTAAGCGAATGTTGAGCACCCAAGTCATGATAGTAGCCTTGGAGGAACTGTGTGGTGTTAGTCGGTAAAATTTCGACTGCCCGTCGTGATCATAACCCTGCGTTCTCCCTAAACGGATAGGATTCCCCCAACGGAAAAACTGACGAATGGGATATCTCCTGATGGATCAGAAACGTAGCACGGGCATGGTACGGTACGGCTAACTATTCGGAAGAGAAAGAGGAGTATCTCGGTATCAAAAATTAAATGATGAATAAACGTTGAAGGTACAATCAATAAATAAAATAGTTCATAAATGACACAAAAAGTAATACCGTATTAATTAATAATCATAGCGTTATCTTGCTCAATCCAAAATATGAAAATGCGGAAGAAAACACGTACAGTGCGACCAAAATATCCTGGCAGCCGGTAAAATATGGAACTGAATTTATATGCACTGGATGTGATTGCCGTTTGGCTTGCAGCGCCGCCGCGCCGTCATAAAGCAATTAAAATATACTGGACACTGTATGATAGTCGTTATCATAACTTTTGCAGGATCTGTCCATTTCTCAAGGAGAACGTGGTCGGTAAAGGCGTATATTTTGTCGGCTCACCTTATTTATTGCACAGCACAATAACGCTTGCATTGTCATAAATCGGTTACCCTTTCACATTCCCTTCCTTGTCTGACGACATGGCATTAAATCTGTTGAGATTGTCTGCGAAGATGTTTATGGTACTGTAGTACACAGTTCCATAAATATATTCGTCTATCTATGCAAAAGTCCAGAAAGTATGAAGAAAATATCTGTCAGAACGTGTCATGCCCGCCATTTTGGGTATTAGTTATCAATTGCGTTGCGCGTTCTATTTGGCAGCCATTTTGTGTCTCAGGGCGATAGTATTTTTCTTAATTACGGCATAGATACCTACTAGTCAGTGATCTCATCTTATTTTATTGCAAGTGACTCAGAGATGGTCACTCAGAGTAAATTAATTTTGTAGTGCAAATAATAAAATATGCATTTGAAATTTTCTCCGTACTTATTTGTAATTTGGAAAATAAATATCGAATATGTAACACAAAAATCTTGAAGAAGCCAAAACAACTCAAATGTAACTTTTAACCTTTTAACGTGCCATTCACGTTTTCGAAGGCACTTTACCTGTGAATCTAAAAATAAACCACTAGGTACTTTTTGACTTTTAAGGATTCGTTCTACCCACGCGTCTTTTGAAAGGTAAGGCTAAAAAAGATTGTAGGGATTTTCATTAACTTACCTCATAACGCATTATTATTATTCTTTTTCTTTTTAGTTCCACTGCAGGATAATTTCTCCGGTTATTCTTTCCAATCCTTTCTATTTTGAGCTAGTGTAGATCGAATCCGCCTATAAGAGTCATCTCTTGTAAAAAAATATAAAAACAAACGTCGAACTTGAACATAAGTGAGTGAGGTATTTCTTATACCTGAGATCGTCGTTGAAGTGACATCCTACTACTATTATAAAGGCGAAAGTTTGTAAGTATGGATGTATGGATGTTTGTTACTCTTTCACGCTTAAACGGCTGAATGGATCTGGATGAAATTTGACACAAAGATAGATTATAGTCTGGAATAACACATAGGCTACTTTTTATCCCGGGAAAATGTACGGTACCCGTAGGATAACACATCAACTGTGACGCGGACGAAGTCGCGGGCAGAAGCTAGTAAGTAAATAAATACATGTCTGAGAGGCCTCACAGCATTGAATCTGGCGAAATCAAAATAATATCAATTATTTCAATTAGACCATTTACATTTACTCTATACTTACACTGTTTTACAATCTTTGTAAATAGGATTATGCAGGATTACACGTGAACACGACGTTGGTACTCTTTTGGGGATGAACGTTCTGTTCAGCAGTGGACGGCTATAGGCTGATATGATGATGATGACGATGACGACGCGACACGCGACGTACCTTGCTTAAAAAGTACTAGGTTTATTTTTCTATCTTTACAAATATTGGAGCAAATACGCAGCATATCTTCTAAACAAAGTCCCCCAACTATTTTCAAAATTTCAGCCACGTTAAAATTATTTAGGACTAGCAACCCTGGGATCTCAGTCCATTAGTTCACTGGCACTAAACAAAAAGTTCTAAAATGATAATCGTCCCTGCAGCTGTCACTTATTGCAATGACAAGTTCGCCAGACAACAAAACAATTGACAATTGAAGCTCTCGCCCTTTGTGTGGAATTAATATAATCGCTACATGTGGCTTTAATACGTCACCGAGTACCATTGAGTCAGTTATCTGTCCTTTCTAAGTTTCTATCTGTTTTAATAACACTCATTTTAATGCCTTTATCAACTGATGGCCCTGCTGTTAAAACACCCACCTCTCTACATAAGATTATGGGTTCAATACCGGGCAAGTATCAATGTGACTTGCCTTGACCTTGCCTGGCGAGTAACTTTTTCAATTGACAATATGTACCTTCTAAGTTTATCTTGGACATCTCTGATATTGATGAAAGAAAACGTCGTGAGGTAACCTGGACTTATCATTGACATGAGTCTGAAATCACTAATCCGTCTTGAGCAAGCGTACCAACTTACTTACCAAGTACTTCAAATTGCCAATAGATACAGTCGAAATGCCTAAAAATCAAGAGATCTTGCAAACTTTTCAGTTGCTAGTAATCTGTTAGTTCTTCAATCTATATCATCTAGGTTATCTAGTTTGCTAGTTTTCACCATATGATATCCATTACCATCTATTTAAACTTTATAGTATGTAATATCAATAGTATCTTGAAGTCTCAGTTCTCTAGTACCTACTGCTACAGTTATGGCACACAAGGCCGACCGGTCAGTCCCGTCGTATTGTTCCCTCGCACGCCTAATAGGACAATGAATTACAATCATTACAATATTATTTAAATACTTCTGTCTAGGTGCAGATAGAAGATACTTATTGCTAGTACTTGGAAAGGTGTTTAGATAAATGGCTAGTTGATTAGACCCAGATCATTTGATTTCCAAGGCTAGGCAGTTTAACGCAGTCAAGTCTTGGATGGTTTCGGTTGGTGGACGTCTAATGACTCAGAAAGACATAGAAAATTAAAAACCAAATGGGAATAAGTGTATCTGTATTCGTTAAGATCAAAAAGAGTTTGAAATTCGAACTAGATGGCGTACTATTCTAATCTTTTAGAATACTCGTATATACAACAATTAAAACATCAATTAAGCTCTCGACATTGAATTCAATTGTTTAATTTCTATTAAATTTAATTTCAATGAAATATTATTTATAGAATGACGCGGTTTACATTAAGGGAATCACCAAGTTCAAATACATTAAACCGAGTATCCCATCTCGTTGAAATGCACAATTGCTCTGAGAAACGTGTGTTCTTTATGTAGTGCGTCCCAAAACTTCATTCTTTCGTAGAAAGGATTCCTTCCCTTTGTCAGTTCAGATCCTATGCTGAGGTAGTTCAGCCTTTCTTTGCTTTCGACAGGGTCCCAAGTTATTTTTAACAGTGGGTCATCGTCATCTGGCGTGGGATTTCTGAAAATTAAGTTGAAATATGAAAAATGCCTTTAGTTTATTAATATTAAGCATCTCTATTGATGATATCTTTAGGAACTTACCCGGTTTTAGCAAAATTGGTCCACATTTTGATAACTCTTCTTCTTGTTTTTACAGAATCTCGACTACCTTTGCATTCATCTGGCATTTTTATACGAAACAGAAAAGGTAGTTCCGCGCAATGGCCAGTAGAGTTGAAGAAATTGAATTTCTTTGGTACTGCCCATTCACCGGCGTAGTTGAGAATATAGTAGTATATGGGACATGAGGGCGCAGCCGTGCAGAGTAGTCTTACTGTTTTATTGACATAATATGAGAAATAATAATCACTTATAAGCTGTAGATATTGCGTTCTTGTATCTGCCCTCAAATATTCTTCGCCGTCCAAGTAAAATTTCAACAATTGGTGTCCTATACTTTCTGATAATTTATCTTTTCTTGCCAACTCTCTTGGCACTAGAAGCCTGACATTCTCGTTATATTTTTCAAAATTAGAATAAAAGTCCTCTACAACATGTTGTAAGACAGCTCCTTCTATGTTATTGCTACCAATAATGCAAGGTACTTTATTGAAATTACCAGATTTAAGCAATAAAAGCGGACTTTTTGTCAGGAATGCAGCTTGTCCTTCGAGGTCTAGTTCAATGCATGGCTTGAAGACAGCATCTATCAAATCGCTGTCGGCTCCCTCACCAGATTCTAACTTAAAGTTTTGAAATGCTATGGTAATATCCATAGCAGGAATAGCTCGTAGCTCTTCAACTATTTCCTCTTTACATGATTTCTCGATGCCGAGTAACTTTGCCAGTTCAATTACGGCTAGTGAAGGATTCTTAGCTAAGGACCAATTATTCAATACACTGGCGCTTTGTATAATTGCTTTATGGAAAAGCCCTGTTGCCATAGGAGACAACATCATGAAATTGACAATAGCTCCACCAGATGAACTTCCAAAAATTGTGACATTATTCGGGTCACCTCCAAAGGCACTTATATTTGTTTTGACCCATTTTAAAGCCATAACTATGTCTTTGAGTCCGCAGTTTCCAGGTGCTGCGTAGTCATTTATGGAGAGGAAACCAAAAGGTCCCGTTCTATGGCCGCATCTCACGAAGACAATATTCTGGTCATTGATTAAAGTTGCATCAAATAGGTTATCCATGACGCAAGCGTAGCCAAAGCCTCCAATCCAGAACATTACGGGTATGGGTTTATCAGGCTTAAGAGTTGGTGTAGACAGTTCTATGTATAGGCAGTCTTCAGACCCTGATATTTTATTATCCACTGATCGGAAAATGGGGAGAGGTGCATCTTGTGTACAGTTCAGTACTTCTGTCCATGGTTGAATTGGAGACGGTGGCTGTAATCAAAGTAAAGGACACAGAGATGACGTATATGATGATGTTGTTCAAAACCAAAAAAAGACATACCTTTAAAATAATCAAGATTAATAAAAAACCGTAAAAAAAGGGAGCACAAAAATGTATGGTAATTATTTATAACTTACCAAGAATCGTAAGTTGTTTACTGGTGGTTTAGCATACGGTATACTTTTAAACTTGTAACAAGTACCTTCGTCAGTTTTTTCAGTATATCCGCAAATTGGACCATCTTTTGTTTCCACTATACATTTTGCATCCTCTGGTATAGCCGTCATTTTCTTGCAATGTTCCTGAAAAATAACAATATCAAATTTTGTTATTTGGAAAGAAATATGATGAACAGTGAACATACCTATAGCATTATGAGCGATATGAATCCAGTTCCATAGTTTAAAAAAAAATGCGAAAAAAGTCAATTTAGAACGCTCGTCCTAGGAGGTTAAAAAAGTGTAGGTTTCATTTAAGTTTTAATTGGCTTTCCTGTTTGGTGTTTTGAAAACAAACTTTGACTTTTAATTTTGAACGTAAATTATGACTGACCGTGACATTAGATACCTTTTAAAACAATTAAAAATAATTAACGAGTTTGTGGCAATATTAATTTTTGAATTCTCTTTTCAAAAATAATATTTAATGATTACTTAAAATACGTAATCAATATTTAGAACGTGTATGTACTTAAGGCATGTACCTATCTATTTTCGTCACGCCAACAATAACATCCCAGCAGGAAAAACATTAAACATAATTGAAGAAAAATAATACACCCAATACACAAGGCAATTAACATAAAACCAGAAAACAATCACCGTAATTATATTTGTACAACAAAAAATAAACTTACGTTCACTCGTTTGTATAAATTAGTGCCAACCGGATTGTTTCCATGCAATATTTATTATTAGTTGTACTAAAACGCCCTTGTAAGCAAAGAAGTATAAATAGGATGTTAAATATCGGAATCACAACAAATAACTCAAATGACATAAATAGGTAGGTACTAACACACGTCACAGCGGTGTGAACACACAAACGGACTAACTGGTATGACAGCACTGGATCTAATAGCCTTGATATTGCCAGTTATTAAACTTAGTGATGAGAAGGTCAATGTTGCCAGCAATGCGGCGGCCAATTATTTTCTATACAAGCAAATCCATTACATTAGTAAATAAAGAACCATTTTTGATGTTTTTCTATTATTATTGTGTACCTAACGATTTATAAATATCGGACGAGTTTTCTGCCAATAAGTTATGTATTGATTCAAATTATTTTGATGATAATTTTTTGAATTTCGAACGTTGTCTGTCATTCGCGGCTCGTGGCGGGCGGCGCTGCTTGTCAGCCATTATGTTACATTTAAATTTAGAATCTTATTCCCCCGCTTATTATTTATGTAGGCACACTGTACAGCAGGTCCTCGTGCACTAAGTGCACTTCAATATTTCTAGATCTGATTAGAAGAGGTTCATATAAGTTTACTAACTTGATTTGGCAGTTCAACTCTTGAACGATAAAGTAAATATAAAATAGATAGGAGTCAACAAGTCTGCGCGGAGCAAATATCGATAAATAGAAAAAGTTCGTTGTCATGACAATCTCGAGACGAAATCGCTTGAAAAGATAACAATATCTGTTTGTCCAAACATACCGAATATTTATTATTATATTCCATACTTTCGAAGAAATAAAAATAAAGAAAGTTTTCTGTAAAGTTGAAACTTCAAACTTTTCGTCGGGACCATAGACATTTCAATTAAAATACCATAGAGAATGTTTCAGACGTTTTCTTATTCAGATTATCACGTCTTTGACCCTACTTGCTTGTAAAGGAGGATGTTTAATCTGATGGTGTAATTAGTTAGATGTTGTCCGTAATTAGTTTCTTCAAAGACTTTAATTAAACTCACTTTGACTTGTTCCACTGCTTGTTATATTGAGGATATTATTGCCTGTACGTGTCTACAAATAGCTCTATTAAGTACAAGGGCACTGCTCGTGTTGAAATGGGATAATCGCCTCTACGACAATGTTCTTATGTGGGATAATTGAATGATATTGTTTCCTTATTTTCTGTACAGGGTGGGTATATTCATTTGCACTGATGAATGAATGAACCTTTTTATTCCTAAATACGGCCCTGTGCAACAAAGAAAAAGTTGCAATGACAGGAATGATAGTCTACTTTCAGCAGGATAATCAGTCTTTACACCTGTTATTGATTTGTTTCTTGTGTAGAACCTAATCGAACCAACCTGCGACCGATAGCCCAATTCTGTGCTGAATTTGAAAATGATAATAAATCTAAACTTTTAATCTCGAACCAAGTTTTAAATTACGGTTCGTTTTGAAATTAAGTTTTTTGACGGGAAATTGACTAACAACAAGCTTATACACTTCTGGACACATCTATTGGCCCACCTTGTATTTTCAGTTTCGTTTGGTCTTAGCTAAAATTTTATATTAGGTCGAGCAAAAAGTTTTTATGCAGTTTTGAACCTGGCACATTCACAATTTCATTCAATAGTCTTTTTTTGAATTTCGAACACAGAATTTAAAGAAACAAAAGACAATTTGGAGCCTGTTTGTTGATAGCAAACAATCGAATACTAAGAAAACTTGGTTTTATTGGTTTACTTGGATTTAATTCTTGAAAAAGTGATTGATATCTTTGGTTTTGCAACTAACATTACTTATTCTTAACATTAAGGTGAGGTTCTATCAATAATCTATGGATACTTCACCTGAAGTCGCCGCCCAAGCTGTGGCACTTATTCAGGCCGGACACAGCCAAAGAAACGTGAGTGCTCAACTTAATTTAAGTCGATCTGCGGTCCGAAATGTTTATCGGAGATACCTAGAGACTGGCGGCTTTGTTTGTCGCCAAGGAAGGCCACGATCTCGGGTCACAACTGAAAGGCAGGAGCGATTCATCATGACGACCAGCTTGAGAAATCGTCACCTTACCTCCATTGAGATACAAAACCAACTTTGCGACTTCCACGGAGTATCTGTGAGCGCTCGAACTGTTTGGAGAAGGTTAAAAGAACGCGATATGGTACCACACAAGCCAGCTAATGGGCCCAAACTAACGCGAGCCCACCGAACAGCGCGCCTTCATTTCGCACGCAGTCATTTAAATTGGACACAGCAAGATTGGAGCCGTGTACTCTTTTCTGATGAGTCTAAAATTGTGTTACATGGCAATGATGGAAGGAAGAAGGTCTACCGACGTAAGGGAGAGCGTTTCGCACAATGCTGCTTTGAAGAGAAGGTGGCTTATGGCGGTGGCTCATGGACTGTCTGGGGCGGTATATCCGCGAGCGGCAAAAATCAACTTGAGGTTGTTACAGGACCACGGCTGCCAACATTAAATGCTGAAAGGTACATTCGTGAGTGCTTAGAACCTCACGTGATACCATACGCGGAATATGTGGGCCCAAATTTCCTTTTTATGCATGATAATGCAAGAGCCCATGCGGCCGGCATCGTCAGGGAATATCTTCGGGATGTGAACATCACAGTTATGGACTGGCCAGCCAGAAGCCCAGACATGAACCCCATTGAGCACATGTGGGACGAGCTAAAAAGACGTGTTAGGGCTCGTCAGCCAGTTGCCCAGACGATGCAGGAGTTGAAAACTGCCATAGAAGAGGAATGGGAGATGATCCCTCAAAATTTCATAGAGCGGTTGATAAACTCTATGCCTAATCGTATGAGAGCTGTGGTAGATGCCCATGGAGGCAACACGCGTTATTAAATTAAACCTTTATTTGATAAAACATGTTTTTTATTCAAAAATCAAATGCCTTTAACAAGGCGCATATCCGACTTGTTAGGCGTAGCTCCATGTCGTATGGTATTCTGAATTCAAATTTAAAACAATACGATCGAAAAAGATGGTAAAATGTATCAGGTTTAAAACTGCATCAACAGTTTTTGTTCAATCTAGCAATCATATTTCGGTAGGGGCCATCGAAACCTAAACTCTAAGGTGGGCCAATAGATGTGTCCAGAAGTGTATATAATTAGTAGTCCTATCTACAAAATGCCATAGAGTTTAATTAATTACTTATTGAACTAAATATAAATAGACATCTTTTTTATGGAGCGCGCTGTCAAAGTCTGTAAAATCCCCTTTAACATCCCCTACACGTTCGACATTTTGTAGGATCGTTCAATACATTGTCTCCGACAAAAAAATCGGTCACCGATTTTCTGACGTGGGCGGGCACGTTAACACGTCTTTAAATATCCAGTTGAACCCTAACCCGCTTAAAAGTTTATTTTTACTTCAGCATAATTGTATAATCAGCCTTGCCGTCGCCTTGACTGTGAAACCTGTCATAATCATATTAGAGACGTTTGCACATGTTGTGGCTAAGCCCACAGCTTAGCTGACTGTATGGAGGCACTACTGACATCATAAGGCTATTCTGAGACCTAGGTACGGTACACTTGTAGTTTGACCATATAATGGGGTGAATAGGGACGAAACTTGAGATCTGATCCAGTTGGTCCCCTTGTTGTCTTTCCTCAGAGTCGTCCAAAGACGAGGTCTGTATCCCACAGGCTCTTATAGCTTGTAGCTTGGCGGCCTTAATTTTTAAGGCACCACTCGAAAGTCCGGCTAGGCTGAGCTGCGAGATGCCTCTCCGAAAGAAAAAAGAAACTAAACTTAAAAAGGGACTGTATCGTTCAAATAATATAGTTTGTATAATTCAGTAAAATCAGAGTAGTTTTTGGCAACAAGCTATTATTATTATTCTTCTTATAGTTTCATCCCCTGCATCCTTATTGAACCCGTTTTACGATATGTATTTTTTTCTTTTCTCTCGTTGAATGCAATAATCAGTGCAAAAAACACTCCCAATTATTTTAGCAATTCTGCCTGACAAATCTCAAGACGTCTTGTCGCAATATGGCGACTATTTCGCAAGAAACAAACGTACGCAAACCGCACACTTTTGAGAAATATCGACGGTAAACAATGGATGCCAAACAATAGGGTTTTAAGCAGAAATTATGATGATTGAAGTTAAGGGGATTATCTTGGATAAGAATCACTGTTTCTATCTAAAAGATAAGCGAAGATTACATCAGCTTTGTCTGTTACCTCATCATGACGGAAAAACAAAGAGGTATCTTGGGCTCTGGATAAGGATACGAGATACTTTTTAATCCGCGGTTTTGTCTTCATCTGCGATAATAACCGACAATCGCTTGTCGGGAGCTAAAGAGCTGGCGGAAACGTATTAGCGATATGTAAAGCCAACTAAGCTATTACCACAAAAAATAATCCTGGCTTATAATTGTCTCATTGCAAGGCCTCTTTTCATACAGAGAATTCATCACCACGCTTGGCAAACACATAACAGCGTGCATTAGAGGCGGGTGCTTTAACCACTGCTCCATCACGATACTTACTAACTTGTAACAAGTATATTATCTTTGAGCCAAGAAAGAACTTCGACACCAATTTACCGACATAAAAGCAAAACTGAACCCAAATAAAATACTCTATAGGGACCAAAATCTAACCACATTTCTTTTCCTTACAGGTAATATAAGCGCAGTATTCACATACAAGTGGAAGGGCGAGGAGATAGCGCGCCTGGTGGACAACGGCACCAGAGTCATGATCGGCATTATCAAGGGGAGGACATTCGCTCACGTCAGCAACAATATCAACAAGTACGTATCGTAGACATGTCATCATCATCTTCATCATCATCAGTCTGCAACAGTCTACTGTTGGACATAGGTCTCTCCAATTGTACGCCACTTAGCTTGATTCTCAGCAACTCTCATACAGTTGCTACCAGCTACCATGCCAAGATCGTTGGACATCAAGCCTGTGGATGTCTCACTTTAAGCATGCCGATTTGCGGTCTGCACTCGAAAACGCGTCTTACTCCAACTCAAAGAAGTTGAAATGACATGACATAATTTCCCATGTTTAGGACATAGGTCCTAGATATGTAACACAAGGAAGTTACGTCATGAAGTAAAGAAAATGATTTTGTGTGTCGTCCTAAAAAGTGCGCGCCTCGTCTTATCGCGTTTAGTAGCTGTATGAGTTAGGGTTGCTAATGTTTTTTCGCCTGAATAATAGTACCTATTTTCAAAACAAAGCCATAAAAAAAAATATGCTTAAAAAGATTTTATTGGAAGAGTAACAAATTTAGAAAAATGTTGCTACTTAGTTATTTTTATAAAATCTTTTTTTTTCCGAGTGATTAATTAGTTGCTTTTTACGTAGTTTTAGTTTTGAATGATTCATCTGTGAACTGACGTAAAGCATTTTTTCGTACCATACGAGTATATTCCTCGCCATTTTAGTACAGTCTGTTGTCAACATTATCTGACCCACCCTAAACACAACCAAAATTGGACCCTCTGCCTATGATAATAAGGTTTAATTTCAATTTATCGATAAACCGACACGCATAAACCCACCCAACGTTGTCGGAGCCACCGGCATTATAATTATCATTTTGTTAAGCTATTTTAATCATTATCTCGTTGACATTAAAGTTAAAAACCTTTTAAGTCACCTTACATAATTAGAACCCAATCTTGAATTTCGTGGAGTCTTAACAAGTTCTTGTGGCTTGGCGGTTTGATGTTGGATTGGCGAGGAACAACATGTGGGTTCGAAAACACAATCCACCTGTTATCAGTTTCTTTTTTAATTTGATTTCATTTCTACAAAATTGTTTGCATTATTAAAGAACGGCCAATATGATTTACGCCTAATAACTTATCTTGTAAACAGGTGGGTAAATTAAAAAAGTTTAAGTTCACATATATTTGCTTCGTGAGGTAGATAATAAATTCGTCTACTTAAGTGACAAAAGTTACACTACGCCTATTAGCATTGACTGTGCACACACATTTGTAAATCGTTTCGCATAACTCGTTAAGTATTTTTAAGCAATTTGGTGTAAAAAAGCATCATGTCGCAGCTTAATGACTATACCAAACATAAAATCATATTTTTACTTGAGCAGAATGTTGGAATTAGAGAGATTGGTCGTTGTCTTAATATAGCAGTAAGTGTTTTTTTTTATACCTATTTTATTTAATTGATTGTGATTAATGAACGCGTAGTTGGCTATTTTACTATTACATTCACTCCTTACAAGTTACATAAACGGTTCCAAAAAAGTTTTTTTTTTTTTTGTTTTAGAGAAATACGACTGTAGCTAAGACGTTATGGAGACAAAGTAAATATTCAGCGGATTCGTCCAGGGGCAAAAAACATCAAGTATAGTCCCGAATGCGATTGCCCATTAGTGTAACTGCAATAAAACACCATATTTCAGTGGAAACAGTGAGAAGGCATTTACACGCTGCTGGAATAAGGAATTATAAACCGGCACAGAAAATAGCATTGACACCTGCTGAAGAGGGGTCCGTTTTGCCCAGGAATATTTAAATTTTAATTGAGAAGAAAATGTTGTGATCTTCACTGATGAAAAAAAAACATTTAAATCGAACAAAGATGAACGTAACAAGGAACGGTGCGCCATCACTCCGCTACTAATTAATCTAGGATATTTTTAAACACACCATGTAAGTAAATGCTCAATGGATAGATTGTTAAACCATTAAAATGTTGCCAATTACGTGGTGATGTTATTGTCATAAATAGTTTTTTTTCTATTTAAATGACATGTTTATTCACTACGTATAATAGGCAGCTATAAATCTTTAAAGCATTTCACAGATAAAATAATTTTTCTCGATAACAAACTTTCAAGAAAACATGCCTTTTTTAATGTTTATAAATGGTTAGATTTGATTATGGCATCCTCATAATATATTGTATATTAATTTGGAAATATGTGAGCATTTACTTACTTTATTTACCTAAGTGTTTTAATGAAATAATAAACATTTTAAATTTGCAATTGTTTAGTTTTATTTCTATGCGTTGTCCATTAAAGAACTGAAAAAAAAGTATAATAAAATAATTAAAAAAGAAACACCTGAGCAGAAGCTATATTTAGGTTAAACTTGATTTCGAACGTAAACAACGATTAGTGACCACAAGACTAAAGAATTTAAACCATATATATACTTTAATAAAGTTTATTCTTGCACAGCACAAGCAGCCAACCTTATCCTAGTGCAAATAGATTATTTTGTATTTTATCCCTTCATTATTATTTAATCACTCCATTAAGACATGATAATAAAAAAACTACATATAAAATAGACAAAAATAAATTGTAAAGAGAAGTTGTTTTTGCAATTTAGTAAGGCAAGGAAAAATATGTTTGCGCGTTGTCACTAGGGCTTTCAGTCTCGATGCATTACTGATTCCCGGGAAAAAAAAAACGAGACTCGATGCGGTCTCGAAATTCCCGGGAAAAACGAGACTTTCGAGACTATTTCAAAATTAGGTTTTTTACTTGTAGGCTGTGCTGTTAGGCAGTCAAAACCGGCTATGCCAATCAAATATACTATTAAAAAAACGCAAAATAAAAAAATACATATATATTTGTTGAAACTTTTGCATTTTTGTTGTGGGCACGTAAAAAACAAAGGGCGTTTAATGTGGTTTCAGAAAGAGAGAAAAATAGCCTGCGTTAAAAAAAGCTCTCTCTGCTTCTACGCTGGGGGGGTAGGTATAGATATTGAACAATTGTAGCAATAATTTAGGTACTTCCCCATTTTCAAAAAGAGCTTTTTTCTATAAGCAGGTTTGTTTGCAAGTCATGGATAGACATGGAAAATATATTCTGCCCTTGGTCTTCGTGAGGGTTTCACAAATTATTAAGCTTACATTCCAGCTGTTCCTCTGTAGTTAAACTTGTGAGCTCCGCAATCGTCGCATCATTTGAATATCTGGTATTTGCGGTATAACTGTCAGATTTGTCAGTGGTGGATTTATTTAACCTTTCGTACAATTCTTTTAAAAACACTGTCATTTCGTCAGTTACAGTTACAGTTTTGCCATTGCCATATCCATGTAACCATAATAAAAACCGGCCAAGTGCGAATTGGACTAGAGCACGAAGGGTTTCGTTAAAAAAATCTACAATGACGTTAAAAAAAAACAACTACTCACTAGATCTCGTTCAAACCAATTTTCGGTGGAAGTTTACACGGTAATGTACATCATATATTTTTTTTAGATTTATCATTGACACACATTTTACCACTTTGGAAGTGTCTCAAAATTTATTGTTTTTTTTTTAAATATTTTTGTGTGAAAATCATAATGCGGTTCATAGAATACCTACATTTTTTACCAAGTTTCAACAGTATATATCTTAGTTTCGGAAAAAGTGGCTGTGACATACGGACGGACAGACAGACATGACTAATCCATAAGGGTTCTGTTTTTTGCCATTTGGCTACTGAACCCTAAAAGTTACTGTTGGTTTAGTAGATTATTTCATACTGTCATATGAGTGACTCAAGTCTCAAAAGTCTCGTTATTCCCGCGACCAAAAACGTCAGTCTCGATTCTCGAAAATACCAAAAAATCGTCGAGACTCTCGAAATTTCCGAGACCGAGAGTCCCGGGATGAAAGCCCTAGTTGTCACTGCATACCCTTAGTTAGTAGCATTTGAATACCAGTTTTACAATGAATACAAATATTTATTTTTCAACTACCCACTTAATACAAGTTATGCCAAAATATTACCATTTTAGAAACTTTATATTTGAAGATTATCCGTCTATAGTTCTTTACAATAATACAAGAAATACTTTTAGAATAAATTCTAAATTGAAAGCAAAACAATATCTTCGTCGCGGGATTTGATCTCGCAACTTGTCACTCTCAGTCTTACACACAGACCACGAGACCAAAGTTACTTGACCGAACTCATTAAAATAAGCTATTACACTTATTATATTATAACAAGTTGTTATAAGATTTAACCCAATGCTAACGTGATAAAGATCAAATTTGCGTGTGTGTATTTTTATTGTATTTATTCCTTCTCAGTTCTCGAGCACTTGACTGATAACCTCATATAAATTGAAATTAAACCTTATTATCATAGGCAGAAGGTCCAATTTCGATTGTGTTTAGGGTGGGTCAGATAATGCTGACAACCGACTGTACGTAGACCCGAAATATAAATATTATAATACGATTGGCAGCCCTGAGCTGACATTTATGCTAACACGGGATTTAGCGTAAGCGGGCCAGCTTTAATCGATCCCATACTAAGATGTTCTTTTATTAAACTAAGCACATATTTACTAGCACTAGACGTACCGGGGTACTTACCCCGCGCGGTACAATTAGTGCAAGTAAACAATGAACTTGACTTTAGAGCAGTAAACAATACTCAAGAGCTATTATGACGCACTTCATTTGGTTTTGTAATCACGATATCGATACTAGAAGTATCGACTTAGGCTGTTTTCACACTGAACGTAACAGTCAGTCGATGGCTGACTATCTTTGTTCGTACTTGTTTTTTTTTTTATTGTTTAATATACCATCACGCCATCACGCATGTATTTCCCGAAGGTGTATATCCACATTTCGCTGTATGTTTAGGCCCCATATAATAGGGGGCGAACTTATTGCCAATGTTTGCCAAAATTTGTTTATGCAAAATTTCAAAATTTTCATTTATATTACAGTAATTTAAAATATTTATTTAGCTATTCAAATTGTATAAATAAAAGAAACTAAAAAAAAAAACTTAAAATAAAAAAGGAAAGTAAATGCAAAAAAAAAATGGCTAAGCAGATGTTGATGACTCAGTTGAAATAAAATAGAAACGCTTTGTGAACTCGGCCTTAATTATTGTTGATAGCATGTCGCATGCTACAATAATTATGCAAACTTATCTACTACGACTGTTTTTTTCTACAATACGTAATTCAAATTAATTTACTTACGTAATTAGAAAAAAATACCCAGCTTCATTATGTAATCGTAATAAAATGTTATTTTTAAATGTACAACCAAGGACAATGGCTGTTCAGAAATAAATACATAATCTTACTAATAAAAACCAAAACTGCTTCGGGGTCCCTGGGGGTAAACTGCTTGGTTAGCCTAGTGGTCCTTAGCGCGACTGCTACGCTAGAAGTCTTGGGTTCGATTGCCTGGTCGAACAAAAGGTGTTATTGTATTTCTATTCTATGAAATTCTCAGCAGCACCTCGGAGTTAGGACTTGTGCCCGGTTAATAGCAATAGGCTCGCCCCCTATTACATGAGAGTGAGACCGAAACCGGCGAACTGTGACTGTACATTGGTACACCTATACCCTAAGTATTATTTAACTCTTCGAGGAATACAGGCGTGCTCATATGTTTTTAAATATACAACATGAACAGTGACTTTTCAGCAAAATTCAACCTTACTTTAAATCAAATCAAATCCGTTACTTCTGAATGCCTAAGGGTGAAAACTGGTTCACCACCATTATCCGGGGTTATACGTTAGTACCTAGATTATTTTTTAAGTTGTTAACAAGTTGTGTTGTTCCAGGACGTCTGTGCTGTTCGTGTCGATATCCTTCATCGTGCTGATGGTGATCTCGCTCGCCTGGCTCGTGTTCTACTACATACAACGCTTCCGATACATACACGCCAAAGACAGACTCTCTGTAAGTACCTACCTACTCTACTTACAAAGTATTTTCAGGAAACTTATCTTGGACATCACTGGCATCTGTGAAGGAAAACATCGTGAGGAAATCTGGACTTAATGATTAAATGTATAAGTCTAAAATCTCCAATCCGCCTTGAGCAAGAGTGGTGATTAATGCTCGTGCCTTCTCTATATGAGAAGAAGCCTTTGCCCTGGCAGTGGGACAGTGATAGGCTTGTGGTATTATTATAAAACCTACTATGGTTTATCACACCATGGCTGATACATAAATGGTAAGTATACGTGTTTGCAGTGCGTATTTTTCGGGTAATTCTTTTCCCGACTGATTTAGTCTAGTGCAGAGGTTCCCAAACTTATTTTGTCTACTGCCCACTTTGAGAATAAATTATTTTATAGCGCCCCCTTTTTTCCCATTTAGAAATTTGTCATGACGGGGGGGGGGGGGGGTCTCTCTACTACATAAAGTTTAAATAAATAAAACAGGACATATGAACTACACGGAAAGAAATATCGAACCGAGTTTAAACTATTTCTTAATTAATACTAGTTTATATTCACAAGTTGTAATCGAGAGTCGAGAGCTCAGTCGGTGTCTAAGAGTCGTCCTAACTAGATAAAATTACAAATCGCCCCCCAAGCCTCTACCTAACGCCCCCATTTTATCTCTGGGTCTCTTACCGCCCCCCTTTTGGCCTGCAGCGCCCACAAGGGGGCGTTATCGCCCACTTTGGGAAAGACCGGTCTAGTGGGTACCTACGTAGGAGACATAATAGTGAACTCCATCTTCTCTCACTCGCATAGCCCGATGGGACGGCAATTTGGTAGGACCGGGGCGAGTCATTTTCAAACCAACGGCTTTACATGCTTTTCGAGACGCAAGAAAACACGCACATAGAAACAGGCGTGGGAGTGTTTCTGATATAATGATATGAAGCCTAGTAATTCTAAACGTACCCTTGAAAGAAAAATATGCGCGACTTGTATTTTCGTACAAATTAAAAAACAATGCCGAGGTTATTTAGAAATATGGCGTCGGCTTTTAGCAATGAAACTAATAGGAAGGAAATAATTTACCTGGCTTTCTAATTTAACATTGTCCTGTCACGATGTTGGCGTCAACTCTTCGAGATTGACGTCATCTGGCATCTGTACCATTGAAAAGGATTGGCTAGGCTGTCCAAAGGATATAACCTCCAATAACCTGATTTCCATACTACAAAGTAAGACAATAACGAATGGTCTAAGAACCTACAGTCATTTTACCGACGTTATTTAAATCTAAATATATATAACTCAAAGGACTGACTGACATAGTGATCTATCAACGCACAGCCCAAACCACTGGACGGATCGGGCTGTTTGGCATGCAGGTAGATGTTATGACGTAGGCATCCGCTAAGAAAGGAATTTGATAAATTCCACCCCTAAGGGGATAAAATAGGGGATGAAAGATAATACCTCTTAATGCGAGCGAAGCCGCGGGCAAAAGCTAGCATCAAATAAATTGTATAATTAGATAGAAGAATATAACAGGTAAAATTAAATATTATCTCCAACGTTGCCTTATTTATTTATTTAAACTTTATGCAACAAAAGTACAAAGGCGGACTTAATGCCTTAGGCATTCTCTACCAGTCAACCAAAGGTGGTGAAGAGATATCATGGCAGGTGCAAATTACTGTAAAAGACCAAAACAACATTTGATACTTACTTTAAATACAAACAAAAAAGGACTCAATGCAATTAAATAGAAAAACTAATTGTACACAAGTACAAAACATACATATAAATACATATATAAAACATATCTATATACCTACATACACAAATACATACACCCATACATACATACATACCTATATATATATACCTAATTATATAAAACACAAAAAAACCAAAAGCCTTAATTAGCCTTAATTTTTGAACTATAGCTGGGAACCTTTTGGTTATAAAGATATTGAAGGTAGAAGTTCCATCTTTTTTAAATGATTTTCTACGATAACAAGATCTGAATGTTAAACTAAACATACCAAGTGTTGCAAACATTCAAAAGTCAAAAGTATTGAAAACAATGTTTTTTTTCTCACCAAAGTTAAAATCGTTCCCCAGCTAATTTTTTGTAAAATATTTCTTATTTCCTTGTGCAGTATTTACGTAGTTTACGGTTATGTGCTGCGTCTTTTTTCAACCCGTATGTTAACCATGATATTGTTTAACACATAAAAACCAATCATGCTCAAATGACGTAGGCTTAGGGTTGCCATCACCTAAATTGCCGACGCCGGGCAAAACCTTCTAAGCGCCGGACATTTGAATGAAATTGAATTCTTTTCCCGGACATCCCATGATTTTTATTATTATTTTATTTAGGTATCGCTTATCTTTCAATTAATCGGGATTTCCCTGACACTAAAAGTGTCCGGGGTTCACCCGGTCATTTTTACCAACTCCTCCCGGACGCCCCCCAGACGCCCTCTAAACTAGGACAAGTCCGGGGAAACCCGGACGGATGGCAGCCCTACGTAGGCTTATGGACTGTGAGCTCTTAGTCTAGAAGTATGAACAATCATCTATATCCTGTTGGAGTTGCATTGTAGTGGCGCTTACGGTTCATGAACACCATTTATGGCCATGTTCTTGCACCTATGCCATAAAAGATATACTGACGCACAATTTTGATCTATTAGATTGTTATTTTATTCTTTGATTTATATTCGAGGAAGTATAATACATAATTAAGTTTATGTATCAAGACCTGTTACATACAGACACATAAGACATTTCAACTTTGTCTCTGGAATGGTAACGCATTCGCAAGGCCTCTGGTATTGGCAGTTGTCCATAGGTAGCGGTCACCACTTAACATCAGGTGGGCCGTCGTCGGCCCGGTGGTTGTTTGCCATCCAATGGCAAAAAAAGAAAAAAAAATACAATAGTGCAGCACCTAAAAGGTCAAAATGTATTGAAATGCATTTTTTAAATAACCGACGAAAAATTTGAACCCAGGCGATGCTTCTGCGATAACAGATATTTACCTGGATGAAATCGCAGGCAAAAGGTAGTTTACAATATAATGTAATGTTTTCTTTTTAATTTCAGAAACGTCTATGCTGTGCAGCCAAGAAGGCGTTATCCAAAATACCTGTTAAGAGTTTAAAGACTGAAGATAGGGTGAGTAACTAATTGATACCTATATAACATACTAATATTATGAAGAGGTTGTTTGTTTTTATGTTTGTAGGAGGTAATCTCTGGAATTTCTAGTCTAATTATAAAAAAAAACACTAGTGGGAAGCTACACTATTAATAATAATAATACCATTTATTTCAGGCAACTAAGGCCCATAACATAAATACCTTACAGACTAACATACATATTTATAAAAACAAACAAACATAAACTATTACGGCGGCGTCGTATCGCGCTGCGCCCTAAGGACACTACTACTACTACTACTACTACTAGGGTACTATTGTCCTAAGGATAAATTTTATGGTATACTTGACTTCAATACAGGCGAAGTTGCAAGCAGTATCAAAAATAGTATGCATGAATTCGTGCTAAGGCAAATTAATAATATCTAAAGGAAAAACACTTCACCTTAGGTACTTATAAATAATTTTAAGTGAGGGTGCCATTATAAAAAAAACGTCTAAATATAAAACAGGACAATGCCATTTTCTTTTTTATTTTGTTCTTAAAATAAGTAATATTTGCTTTAGCATCTGAAGTAGCGATGTTGTATGAGTTTTTATGTTCATTTTACGACGGTAAACACTGTATATTTCATGTAATGTTATAATATGTTTGTTGTATTGTTTGCAGGAAGTCCAAGGCGACGGCGAGTGCTGCGCCATCTGTATAGAACCTTACAAGGTGTCTGAAACACTTAGATCTCTTCCTTGTAGGTTAGTATTCAACTTTTATATATCGTTCATTGAATCTTATATGGATTTGTACAGTTAACGGTCTCCTGCCGGCAACGTTGAATAAGTATTACTTACTAGCTTTTGCCCGCGACTTCGTCCGCGTGGATTAATAGTTCCCGTTCCCGGGGGATTTCCGGGATGAAAACTATCCTATGTCCTTTCTCGGGTCCCAGACTATATCTGTACCAAATTTCATTGAAATCGGTTCAGTGGTTTAGGCGTGAAGAAGAGACAGACAGACAGAGAGACAGACAGACAGAGTTACTTTCGCATTTATAATATTAGTACGGAAAGAGTACGGATTATCACTCCTACAAAGGAATTGGCGATCGTAGTATGTTCCAGTAAAGAAAAAATAAGGAGAAATATTAGATCAATAGATAATATTATTGACGGTACAGTTGGCTGCGCTGCGCGCCTCCGGTTCGATTTATGTATGGAAGACATATTGTATTGCCTACAAGTAGTTGGTCCGTTTCTGGTAGTTTGTGTACGAGAAATTCATAGTGTAGAAACACGTTAAAAATAAATAAAGCACTCAAAAATGTATCGAAAATTGACTTTTCGAGAAGATTGCTAAACTAAATTGTTAACATTTAATAAAAAACAGAATGTTAAACTAATAGCTGTACTGTCGTTTGTTTCAGACACGACTTCCACAAGAACTGCATAGATCCGTGGTTGTTGGAGCACCGCACGTGTCCCATGTGCAAGATGGACATCCTCAAGTACTACGGCTTTGTGGTCAGTTTACAACAATCAATCAAACACTCAAAACTACCTCGCTTCTCCCTCTTATTCTTATTCAATTTTCAATTTACGAACACTTTGTATGTATTGGATAAATACCTAGTTAACTGAATCGACCTCACATCACCTGGATTACTATGATTTCTTAGTTTAAAAGTAATTTTTATGTATGATATCGTGATGGCTGATTGGTTGAGGCACCCGCCTCTCATGCATGGTGGTGGTTTTAATACCGGGCAAGAACCAATGTGCCTTTTTCAATTCATATGTATTTTTTAAGCTTATTTAAACCATCACTGACTTTATACGCCGCTTCCAACCCGTCCTTCGGAAATGATGTCCTATGAGGCCTATGTCCAGCAGGGGACGTCCTACGGCTAATATGATGATGATAATGATCACTGATATCGGTAAAGCAAAACATCTTAAGGAATTTGGGACTTTAAATAAATACAATCACCAAACTGCCTTGAGCGAGCATGGTAGACAATGCTCGTGCATATATGAGTAGAGCACTTTGCCCTGCACAAGACCAATAAAAGGCTGCTATTATTATTAAAGTATGAATCTCCAGGTCCAAATAAATCAGGTTTATTATCCATTTCCAGTTCACGGGCAGCCAGGAGAGCATACTGCAGCTGGAGGTGGAGGAGGCTCGCAGTCGCGCGCTCTCGCCCGCGCGCAACCGACACCCGCTCACACTCGTAAATGTTATACATTACTTGATTATATTTGTGTGCTTTATACCTTATACCTAGCAGTTTGCCTTTAGAAATTGGAGCTTAATTGAACACACATTTATTGATCTACTTAATATAAAACTTTGATATTTGACTATTACTATACTACAACTACTACTATTACTTTTTTATTTTTTTTTACTGCCCCGTTGGTCTCGTGGTCGCAAGCGCGACTGGTAAGCGTGGGGTCCATGGGGTTTTATTTCAACTGCTACGATTGGTTGACCTAAATAAAAACAGGCAGTTAAATTTTATCAGATCATTTCCCTTTCACATTGTTTAATATCTGTGTGCTAAAACTCAGTTAACATAATATCAAGTATTAATATTTCCATAAAAGGACCATTTCTCATTAAACTAGTATTGCTTCATAAAATAACATATTTATTTGTACCTCTCAGTAAAAACATTTATTATATTAAACTAGCTGACATTTGATGTAGATCCCATAATTAAATCTCTAACCTCGACTTTTAACCAACAGTTAACGAGCGACAATTCATACGAGGAGGCTGGCAGTGAGCGCAGCAGTCGCGCGTCCTCCCCGGACGAGCTCGTGCCGTCGCTCGCGCGGACGTGCGACTCGCCCAGACATGTTAGCAGGTAACACTTATTTATTATCAACCTGAAAGAGCGCAGTGTACTACGTGTTTCGAAACACCATACTGTGCTCCTAAACAGGGATAGCTGACCTCAAAAGCCTCAAAAGGCTGGCCAACTTGGGATTGGGTAGGACATGGCTGCCACATGTCGGACAAACTGTGGCACGATTAGTACAGAGCTGATACGAGGTCGCGACAGGCCATGAAGGAGGAGCGACGATTTGATGGATTCCTCCAAAACTGGACGGTTGAGGCAGGAAATCGCGAAAGATAGGACTGGAAGGATGCCTTTACTCATAAGTGAGACAGAGACTTTCTCGAACGAAAAAATAATGTGACAAATTACCAGCGAGCGTAAATTGCCATGTTTGGTTGCATAAAACTCAATATTCAAAATGTTCCTGACTTTCTATACAGGATTTTTTTTTAACCAGTGCGTAAATGTTGCCATAATAAACTTCAACACGTTTTATTAAACACGTATATTTTATTTTGATATGTCTTAGTACTAAAAAAAAGTTATCGCTTACGAAACATGTTTACTTAAAAACCATATTTTATTGTCACTCGGCGCTAGCGCATTCCCCACCCCCTCACCCCAGCCATGCGCCCGGGCGGCGGCCAAGAGTTGTCATTGATAGTATGGCGAATAGATTATGTCCTTGTTTTGCTTATTTCAAACTCGGATAAGGATGTTTTTTTTTTTTTAACTAAACACGGAAATGTGTTCTATTACTGACACTGAACTACCAAAAAAAAATTTACGCACTGGTTAAAAACTTTTCCTGTATAAGCAAGACTGTGAATGATAAACATTCTATTACTGTCTATATGGCTATAAATTAACATTGCCTACTTATTTTGAACATTAAAACTGACTTAACTTGTACACTTGCAGATCGTGCACATCGTCCCCTTCAGGCTCGCCTCGCGCGGAGCCGGCCCGGCAGGAAGCCGCCTCCAGCTCCACGCAGGAGTGAACAGACTATAGTGATACAGTGCCCACACACGTGATGTGTTCATTAACTAATACTCAAGACACGAATACAACCTCCAGTGATTGTGACGCTCGTTGATCAAGTGAAGTGATATTTTTCGTAATAAGGACGTAAAGCGTAGGATATTTGGACTTTTGGATATTCACCGCAACTCCGCCTAGTCAACGAAATAAGTGTTCTTTCTAAACGCTTGTGACCTGTCAACAGTTTTGTAAAATCATATAAAAAAAAGCGACCTTTTTAATTCGAAATCAATCAATCGTCGTACTTAATAATTGTTTTTGATTGGTACATGATCTCATAAGTTAATCGTATGCTATGTAACTGCAGTAACATTCAACAAGTGTGACTAATATTTAAACAAGAATATATAGTCGGTCTGGTGGCCCTTTGTTTTGTAATTCTAACTTTTGTTTGGGATTAAGGGTGTCCGTCCGTTTGATAATAACTAACAAAATAATAAGTTTGTACTGCCTCGTCTGTTATATTTTGACACTATACCAAGCCATAACATGTATACGTGTGGGTGTTAAAATGTACCAGACCATTCCTTTCTACTAAAACGTCTATCCTTGTATGGGCTGCTTTATTAATATTAGTTGGCAGTCATGATTTAGATGTAAGAGTTTTCTACATTTGTCAGCCATTATGAATGATATTGTAAGCTATAAATGTTCAGTAATTGTTATAACACGAAAGACTATAATCATATTGATGTGTAAAGGGGGCCATATCGCAACCGAATTTGTTTTTAATGTCAACTAAAATTGTACAGTAATGTACATGTAGGTACTAGCTAGTTTCTTTGGAACTTTATGTATTTTTCAACACACTTGCTCGTAAATTGGCTCTTGTTGCACTGTTTTTAGGGACATGTTGTAGCGTTTTACGCACGGGTGCTGTTAACATTACATAACAGCACTAGTACGGTAACGGTTTATTTTTAAATTGTGGACTGAGATTTGATTGTTTTTATGCCTAAGTAGATAACAAGAAACATTTAAAATATTATAAATTAACATCATATTTCATGAAATAATTTATATTTGGCAAAATATTACACTAAGTATTTTTTTTTCCATTTACAAAAACATTCAGATTTCTTTTTCAATCTGGCTGTTCGGTGGCTTTCACAAATCTTTGTCAAAAAATGCTGCAGTTTATGAATTTATATTTAATTATCCTTACAAGTGTGTTGAAAAACGTATGAAACGCGTGAGCATTTTATCATTACAGTCTCGACTGCATTACGCCCTGGCCTTCGGGTTTGGCTGCAATCCAGTGTCGGCCGTAATGACAAACTTACGACACTCGTATCATAATATACTATGGTGTACCTATTTCCTCATGGTGCAATGTTTGTGAAACTTTGATAACCTGCAGGTTGATTTTTCAAGTCAGTTTGGGTACATTCTGAAATAGGGGTGCTTAAGAAAAACGCCTATAAAATTTGGCTACATTCTGAAGATATTTAAACAGACTTAAAAAAAATTGTGACACGACAAGTCATATGTAGATACGTTCATGGTCTAAACGTAAATTTTCTATTACCCATAGTACAGAACTTACCCTTACTGGCTAGAAAAAAACCCTTATAACACTAATTTCGTGACTCTGAAAATATGTAGTTAATAAAATCTAGTCTGACGATAAGTCGCTTTTAAATTCAGTTCTATATGACGTATGTAGTAGTTTGATATAATTTAAATACGAGGCTGAAGTACTTTTGAATCGTTAACTTAATTGTATGTTCCATTCAAAATCCTTATTAAATAGTTAGAGATGGTTCTTACTACTCTGGATTTAGAGTCGAATATACAATAACATGGAAGGTTTTAAGTGTAAATAACATAACCTTGTGTTTAGTGTCGGGTAATAAGAGAGAGGATTTGCGACTATCATTGTAGTTTCTCGTTATCAAAAGTACTCGTATAATGTTCACCAAAAATTGTGTTTAAAAGCGACATTATTCGTTCAAACTGTCTTTATCTTAATAAAAGAAAAAAATATGTTACTTTAAGGTATTTTAAGTGAGCATTTAAGTTATTATGTTCGAACATAGACAGAAGTACTTAAATCCATTGGATTTTTATATAAAACAAGGAGACTGGTATGTACTTTTTAATAACAGATAATTTGTGTAAAGATGTTTACATTCCCATTCTTGTTCAAGCTCGTGTGTTCTGCGTAACTCCACGCGTGGACATAATGTGTTGAAATAAAAACCAATACAGTATTGATATTTGTCTTTTACTAATAAACCAGCAAAAAATGCAAAACTTACTGATTTCCCTCGTAACTGTACGCATCATCTTTACTATTTTCAATTTATAGAGTTTGTTTTTTGTTTGCACGTGTTGTTAATCTCCGGAAATACTAATCCAATTTTGAATTCCTTATCTAATAGGATCCTACGATATGCCCGGGTATATTTTTTTATATTCACGAGAAGGAAGTCGCGGGCAATAGCTAGTTTTTATTGTAATTCTGTATAAAAGCTACATTTTTCAAAATGTCTGAAACTTAGGACAACTCGTGCTCACGTTACCGTGAAATGGTAATAAATGAAATATAAAATCGAATGGAACTACTTCCATCTACACAACACCGATAATAAAAAGCAGGTATAAATGAAGAAAAAAATCTTTATTGACTTCTCTACTACTAAACGTGATACAGATAAACACCAATTGATACATTATTTACGACAAGAAAGTATAAAACAAGATCTTTAATACAGTAACAAGTCTATTGCAATAATCTAACGTCTTTTTACCATAATAACTTAAACCAGAACTATCAAAATAGTCCAGTGAACTAACATTTTATTAACAGACTTCAAAAAGGAGGAAGTTCTAACCTAAATAGATTGAGTTAATGATCACAAACCAATCTTATCTAACAGTATATCAATTTATTTGTTAAGACAAAGTTATTTTATTAAATATTTTTTATGACATTTGATTACACAACTTTCTAGAATAACAATATGATAGTATTTTATGATCTACAAATACATTTTACACAAGTATTCTATTATTTACCAGTTTGGTATAATCTGAGACTTATGTTTATGAATTGGAATCTATAGGAAAATAATTTACTGATCATTAGCAACAGCAGTTAATTAATTAACACATGTAAAAACAAGGCTTGACCAGGCCCTGTACCACTATAACTTAAGACAATATTGTTACAATATTACTTTGTAAATTTCACTATTTGATTTTTAACTTTAGGCGGTAAGCCGAGAGTTGAAAATTCAACAGTGCGCAAGACAAAGTAATATTTTAATATGTTTTAAGAGATTGTGGCAGCGCTTCAGGTAGTGTGTCGGTGCCTCTAACTTCGTGTATAACTACGCAAGTCAACTGAAACTTGCAAATTTTATTACTTGAAAACCTACATAACATAACACGACGCCTGTGCCTCTAGGGGTCAGGCAGATGTGCATAGTACCCATATTTCGCTATCTACTTAAACAAAAAACCCATTACATAATGTAATACAATGATTAAAAACTAATGAACAACTATATACAATATACACTCATTTGAAACAGTACAAACAAATTACTGTTTCGTTAAATAAAACAACTTATCAGTCTTATTATATACAAACAAAGCTTTGACTAACTACATCTTACCTAGTCGTACTATTTATTTAATCAGCTATACATTACCTGATCCCACAAAAAAGATCTATACTCATAGGTATTATAATCTCGAAAACTACTGGTTCGACAGAAAATCTTTTTGCGTTACAGACTCCATTTATTAAGAAACCTAAATAACATAAAAAGCTATTTATCTATTACGCTACGACACACGGGAGAGGAGCAGTAATCCAAGACGTAAATTACGCGGGTGATACCACGAAGTTTTGCTAGTGGTAAATGTAACGGGTTCAGGCAATCAAGGGCGTTGTCTTGTAATAATATAAATGTTACTCTATCATAGAGATATATAAGGACAAACAGTAATGTAATCGCAATTCTGCCCATTTTTTGAGCATAGGAATATCTTGAAAGGTATGTTTGTCGTATTTTCTACTTATGCATAACATTGAGATAATAAAATGACTTATATTTAAAGTGCGATGACAGTTATTGTTAGTTAAAACCGCAACAGTTTTCTGCGTTTGCAATATGCACGGATTATTATGAATTATCATTTGAGCAAATAATTAAAGAAAACAATATCGCGTTGACACAGACAAGAGTAATATAATTCTTTGCATCTTTCCTATTTAACTGGATGACACACACAATATATCTACACATCAATATTTTTACTGACTTTTCTGAACCAGTTCGTATTTTCCAACAAAGTGAGCTTGTAACTTTACTCAATTGGTTGATAAATAACTCGATCACAATAACAAAAAAAATCTTTTCGCTATATTGTGACTTTTTAGGTGTTTTTATTTTAATTAAGTTGAATTAGCGAATAAATAAAGTGCAACGACTTAAAAAAAATGGTCGATAAGTCGATAGCCGCGGTCTTGCACCCTAAAGAAAAGTCCGAACTTAGTCAATCATACCTGCGGATTCTCGAAAGAAAAACTCATGTGGCAAATTGGCAAGCGTGCAAGCTACTGATTGGTAATTCAGCTAACCAATCACAGTAGTTTACGCATGTCAATGTGTCACATTATGGCCTGCGAAGACTGGCGGACGGGACGGCAGACGATTTTAAATTCATCAATTAATTTCAATTGAAATATAATATACCTTATTTCGATTGGGTAACCATTAAATTCAATTAATTTGTAATTAACTATTAAGCCGGCGAACCGTGGATGTATATTGGTGCACCTCTGCCTAAACTTTCGGGGAATACAGGCGTGATGGTATGATGGTTAACTATTAAATTATTAGTAGTAGTAGAGCTCTTTATGAAGGAGCTCGTCCGGGGAAGTACTACCACCATACCTATTTCTGCCGCAAAGCAGCGTTGCTGTGTTATGGGTGTAATTATAGGACACATTTCAACTTTGTCTGTGAGATGACAATGCAATTGCAAGGCCTCTGGTATTACAGATGCCAAAAGCAACCACTTAACGTCAGGTGGGCTATCGGCTTGTTTGCCATCCAATGACGTAAAAAAGTCTTTAGGCAGACAGAAAAAAGTTATTTAAGCACCTTTATCTTTATAAGCCCAATGACATAAATAAAATACATTTAAAATTCTCTACCGTCCCATCCGTCCGTCGTAGGTCAATAATCGTTCGAGAAACTATGAGTAATTATAATGTTGGTGCTTAAGATATCAATGTCTTAAAGAGCCACTGGTCATCCTCATCCGCGTCTGCCCGCTCGCTGGTCACCTCGAGCGCGAATGTCGGCTCGAGCTTGCACTCCGATCATTTCTCCCACAGCCCAGCCTCCTTCATCTTAGTGTGGAAGTACTTCTCTAGGGTGTTGGCGCATCTGTTGAATGAGATAGGTATTTTTATAATATATGAAAATTTACCATTAACATTTATTTATCATCACTTACAACTATCATTAAAATTGTAATTGGGAGCGGAGTACTTGTATGACCAGATGTTCATACATCTGGTCATACAAGTACGCCGGTTACAAGTACGTAGATACGTAGAGAAGGCTAAAAGGAGTATGTAAGGATCGTAGCAGGTGGCTTTCTGTTGTTTCTGCCTACTCCCATGGGAAAATCGCGTGAGTTTATGTATGTAAGTTGTAATTAAAAAATATGTTAGAAACTCTTGAATTGACAAGTTTTGAAGATGACTTTGTTTTCAATAAACAAATAAAAAAAATCCGGCCAAGTGCCAGTCGGACTCGCCCACGAAGGGTTCCCATCTATAAAAACGGCAAAAAAAAAAACACATTTGTTGTATGGGAGGCCCCCTTAGATATTTGTCTTATTCCGGTTTTTGTATTATTGTTATAGCGGCAACAGAAATGCATCATCTGTGACAATTTCAACTGTCTAACTATCACTGTTCATGTGATACACCCTGGTGACAGACGGACAGACAGACAGACGGACAGCGAAGTCTTAGTAATAGGGTCCCGTTTTACACTTTTGGGTACGGAATTCAAAAAGAAGGCAAGCACAAACCTGTAGTAATCAGTGTCAGGCGAGTTGTACAGCCGGCAGTTGGTGAAGATCCTGGTCATGTCAGCTATGAACAGACGCTTGGACGAGTAGTAGCGCGCCTTCAGACGCTCGCCGATCGTGCGCAGATCTGGAAACATAGCACTCATCGATAACTTCTTGTAGAGGTAAAAAATACAATCAAGTTTTAGTTTTTATGGCTCGGTGATTTCATCGGTTGAGCGATTGGCTGCTGAACTGCGTGATTTGGGTTCGATTCCCGCACGGGACAAATATTTGTATTGTACTTTGTTCTGGGTAGTTTGTGTATGTTAGTTTATGTTTGGTAGAAAAAAATCATAGTGCCAAAGTATGTATTTTTTTAAAGTATATTACAATAATGTTTCACCGACAAACATAATTAGAAAAGTGCCCTTACCCATCGGATATTTGATGTGATCGTAGTAATCCGGCACTTCGGACTTATCGACTGGCTTCAGGAACGGCCAAGCGGTGCCGTGGTTCTTGACCTGCAAATAATTGTAATTTTTTTAAAGTGAATTTTATTTTTTTTTTAATTATTTTTTGTAATTGTCTGTTTTAATTTAAAATGTCGTGATGGCCCAGTGGTTAAGGCGGCTCTTATGCAGGAGGAGGCTGAGGTAGTGGGTTAAATCTGGGTAAGTACCAATATGTGTTTTTCAATTTATATGTACTTTCTAAGTTTATCTTGGACATAACTGACATCGGTAACCATATCAGAGGCCTTTGAAGCGGTTTAGAAACTCTGACACTAGGGTGTGTGGGGTCGTTAGAGCTTACTGGCCACACGATAACGAAGGAGGGTGTAGTTACCGCGTGCAGTACAGTCCGCAGCACGGCGGGGTCGGGCTCGGGCTCGTGTTCGCCGGCGTGCGCTCGTGCTGCCCCGCGCCAGCCTGTGTCGCGCAGGCCCGGGATGCACTCGAACGGGATGTTGCGGACCTGCACATAGGTAATATAACTAATATAATGACCATAATATTATTGATTGAACAAAGGCTATTTATTTAAACTTTATCCAACAAAAGTACAAAGGCGGACTTAATGTCTTAGGCATTCTCTACCAGTCAACCAAAGGTGGTGAAGAGATATCATGGCAGGTGCAAATTATTGTAAAAGATTACAAAAACAACCATCTATCACCATCAACATACAATCATTTACAATCATCTATCTATCTAGTAAGTCTCGTGGTCGCCAGCAAGATTGCTGCATGTGGGGTCTCGTGTTCAATTCCTAAGTTAGGCAAAGTTAGCTTTCGAGTTAACTTCACACTAACACTACTTTTCTTTGTTACCGTAGGTCTTACGCTTGATCTCTAGCAGATAGTCAGATTGCCTTCCTATCAACCATCAGAGTGAGGGAAGAGGGAGTGCACCTGTGTTTGCGCACACACTTGTACACTATAGCATTTCCTGAGTACATCTCTAATCCCAATGAACTGATTGATTGTTTCTCTGATTGAGAATGCTTAACCGAAATTCGTGCGAGAGATTTATCAATCAGACAAATAGACCGAAATTACACCATATACCATCACGCCTGTATTCCCCGAAGGGTTAGGCAGAGGTGTACCAATGTACACCCACAGTTCGCCGGTATATTTAGGTCCCATGTAATAGGGGGCGAGCCTATTGCCATTAACCGGGCACAAATCCAAACTCCGAGCTGCTACCGAGAATTTCATAGAAAAACCCAATAACACTTTTTGCTCGACCTGGGAATCGAACCCGGGACCCCTTGCACAGCAGTCGCACTTGCGACCACGAGACCAACGGGACAGATCGAAATTACACATTGTCTATAAATCTATATTGCTGTAACACAAATATATTGTTGTGTCATAGATTTCTTAAAGAAACAAAGCGGTGAAGAGTTTTACTCACGCCTTCCTTGAAACACGTCATCCCAGGGTGAATTTTTCTGACGTCCTTTTGCCTCATATCAATCAACTTTTTCACGATCTGTAAAAATGTATCATGTATTGAGAAAGTTGAGATTTATATCCGCATTCTATAATGTGAGCTCAAACTGACACAAAGTATTTCAAATAATACATGTACAGGCACTTCTGTATTGTCAAGGAATCAGTCAGAAAGTTGAAGATATAATGCTTGTTCTAAACAGTTGGTTACACAACTCCACAGATACAATGTTACAAGACATGCACGTTAAGATGTCTAGAGTAAATTATAATAATAAAAACAACATTGAAATAACCCATACAGCTAAACTGACGGCGCCCGTTCACGAATATTACATATGGATCGGAACATCGATCGAGCCCAATCAAACTGAGATTGCACCCAACGATTGATCTATAGATCGAATTATAGAAAGCAGCCATTAGAAGTTTCTAAATTAACTAAATCCAAATATGTCTATGTTCTGCCGTACCTCCTTCTGCCTGCGTATGATGCTAGTGAACTGCGTGTAGACGATGCGCGGGTTGAGCTCGCAGTGCATGAGCGTGGCGCCCTCGTAGTCCTTGATGTAGCCCTGGTACATCGCGCGCGGGAGCTTTATGTCCTTGCTGAAGCCTTGCTTCTTGAAGTAGCCTACAAATAAAGTCATATTACGTAAGATATCTCAATTTATTCAGCGCAATATTCTTACAAATATTTTTTTTTTCAAATAAAACATAGGTTATGTTACTCGCTAATAACGAGGCTTTCTATGAGTGAAAGAATTTTTAAAATCGGTTAATTGGTTTTTAAGGTAATCTATTACAATTAAAAATATATATTTTTCTCTTTAAATAGTAGTTTAAATAAGGTTGTATGAGTTAGCGACATTATCGAACGAGTTTTTCAAAGACAAATAATTTATTCCAATTAGAACATTAAAAGGCACTTTAGAACGTCAATTAATTAAAACTATTGAATCTAGTTGTCGATTTTATTATGCATTTGATATACGAACCGATAGCGAATTCATCAGCGAAGGTAAGGAAGTGCAGTATATTGTTCCTGATGTGGTAGTCCTTCAGATGGTTCATGAGGTGGGTTCCGTAGCCTTTCACCTGCTCGTTGGACGTCACCGCGCAGAATACTATCTCACTGAAGCCCTGTGAAAGTTTACACAAAACTTAGTAATTTTGTCGTGTGTCTTTGCAATGTTGGACTGGTTAGTGCACAGTCGCCTTCAGAAAGATATAAGCTATTTTTTAAATGTTTATTTTAGTTTTTGCAAAGTGCATTATGAATTCGCTAGGTTTACATAGTTATAAAGCATATTTCCTTAAAATTGGGTGTTAGACACTATTAACCAATTGGCGTATTTTTTATGAGCTGCCAAAACGCAATTGGGTAGTAAACACCATAATTCAACTATCCTAAGACATTACTTCTCTAAAGAAACACTTTATTAAAGTTTGATAGATTTTGTATGGCAAAAGACACATGTGACGTCATTTTTGTGCCGACTCAATTGATTATTTATTAATTTCAAAGCAATTAAAACCCAAACTTTACAGTTTATTAAAAATGTTTTAGTTTTCAGGGCTATTTAAAGCAAAAAATGTCCCTGTTCAAATGCGTAACCGGTAGGTAGATTTATAAGTTGGCAAAGAAGTATAAGTTTCGGTTAACAAAACTGGCAGAAAATTTTACCTAAATGATGAGTATTGTTTAAAAAAAAATAACAACAACAGTAACAGCATACCTGTGCACTAAATGTCCTGAAGCAAATTCCTCCTATGGGCCTGCCTTCCTTGATAAGGGCTAGCGTTTTGTGTTTGCTGTAAAAAAGGAAGACACATAGATTACAAACAACACAAAAATTACTTATCTATTGTCTAAACACAAATATACTACGAACTATTAGCGTAAACTGATGTGATTGGTTGACTGAATTATTAAAGAACCAATCGCAGCAGAGCCCTTGACAATTTGACACATTAATTTTTTGCACCCAGTGTTTAAAATTATTCCATTCCATTATTCCAAAATTATTTGGAGTATGCTGTAGTACCCTACAGCATACTCCAAATAATTTTATGTGTATAAATTAATACTTACGGATCAAAAACTAACTGCGAAATATACTCTTTTGTCATTTCAGGTAGTTGATGAGAAAAAACGTTGTGGAGACCTGAAATAAAAACAATATTTATAGCAACGGCAAATAATTTGAAGATTTATTAAAATAGGCCCCGTTCCCACTACGCCGGACCGGCAGATTTGCCGCGCCGGTAAATCTGCCGGAAGGGCTAGTGGCTGTACAATTTATATGAAGCTGTTCACATTATCCCGGGTCCGGCATTTTTACCGAGCGTTTTGTCACTAGGAATTGCCGGTAAAACGACCGGGCCCGGAGTAATGTGAACGAGTTTTAAAATAGGGTGTACCCAATGTTTTCTTTTATTTTGCCTTCTATTAAGATACCACCACAACACAACAATTTCGTCGTCCATTGTGCGCGCAGGTCCAAATTCAACTGTGAATTTCTTCCGGTATCCGGTGTAATGTGAACACTCTGTCCGGCATCCGGTTTTCGGCAGATCTGCCGGTCCGGCGTAGTGGGAACGGGGCCTCACGAAAAAAATCCCTTCCACCCTTCCATGGCATTTGGTAATACTAAGAAATTAAAAAAAAAATATAATTATATTCTCACCTATTAGCCAAAGCATAGTCTGTTTATTAACGGGTCCCGTGAGCGAGTTCCCGATCACATGGAACTCTATAAGCTTGCGTTGTTCCTCTAACTTGGCTGCCTCGTCACGGGGCGCTTGCATTTGAAAAAGGGCCTAGAAATTAAAAACATTCCATATGGGATTATGTTAAATGTGGCCACCTGATTGGGCCAAGTAGGTATTCTAAAAAAAAAACTATAATTTCGAAAAGAAGAATTTAGGGATCGGAATTGGATTTCATACAAACATTCAAGACCTTGGAAATTAATAAACCGAATAAACCAAACTTGATATTTTATGTCTATGCATATTTGACAAATGAAAGAAAGAAAGAAAAACCATTTATTCACGCGAAAGCGACGCACATAACATAAATAACCATGTTTAACAAGCCCAAACAAAATACGAAAATAAAAAGCAAATAAAAATATTTGTTTGACTTTTAGGATAGGAAGTTTAGAAGTAATGAGGGAACAGATGAACGCACATACATTTGTACATACCGGTCAAAATCATAATCCTTCTTCCGACTTCGCCGTAGTCGAATAGAAAAAAAACTCTAGTTCTAGTAAATCGTATTGATAATTTTAACTCGATAATCATGAAATATCGATACTATAAAACGAATATTCTGATTAGTAATGTGAATTAATGCGATTTCGCATTAATTTAATTAGCATGCGAATTCATGAGTCTTAGCATGCTAATTGCTATTGCTATGCTATTTGCTAATTTAACGATAATTGATGAAAATTAAAAATGCGAATTTTGTTAAGGTTATTACATCGCCCGATGTCCTTGAGGATTTGACATCTGTACTATTATTTTTTTAAATAAGCGCCATCTACCGGTATCCAGTATGCTACGATAAACGGAACTTAACATTAAGCAAGAACACAGATGTGTCGCAGAGTTGTCATTGTTTTTGCCTATTTTATTCGCTCTCTGAGAGATTACATATATATTACAGATACATTTTGTTCTTCTATTATTTATTATTTGGTACATCGTAATTTATATTTATTTTATTATACACTCTTACTTTTAGATCGTTCTGGAACCAAAAGCTATAAACTCTGTCATAGTAACAGAAACTATTGGCTATATTATTTTCAATAATTAACATGAAAATTTAATTTGAACTGCCTCATTAGCCTAGTGGTCCTAAGCACGACTGCTGCTCTAGAGGTCCTGGGTTCGATTCATTAGGTTGAGCAAAAGGTGTTATTGGCATTTTCTACAAAATTCTCAGTAGCAGCCCGGAGTTTGGATTTGTGCCTGATAAATGGCAATAGGCTCGCCCCTTTTACATGGGACCTAAATATACCGGCGAACTGTGGATGTACAATGGTACACCTCTGCCTAGCCCTTCGAAACCATCATCATCACGCCTGTATTCCCATACAGGCGTGATGATGATGGTTTCATTCGTGAAATAGTGAGAACTTGAAGTGACGCTTCCTTGCAGTACATGCATAATATATTTGTGTGTAAACCTTATCGACTGCACATGCGAATGGTAGCCTTTGAAAAATCCATTCATCGATCAGGCAGAAACGCACTTACATCTCGAATGACAAAAAAAAAGTCACAAATTTTGAAATTCTTTGAGACGTGTTAAAAAAACTGAGAACGCCAATAGTAATTTTACTTTACTGGAGTTCCTGTGTTTCGGCTCCCGAACGATGTAAAGGTAACCGTGTAAATAAAATATTCACTTTGCCTGCTGACCTAACTTTCAACAATTATCTAATTGAGTACGGAGTGTTCATGTGATATTTCTAAAGGTCTGATGATGGTCAGGTAAGTGCTTATCGGTTCTCGGAAACGAAAATAGTTAGGATGACCTAGCTTTCAATATCTATATTACTAAGCACGGCTGCTACTATGTATGTACTCGTTTTTGTAGTGCCTCTAGTATGTTTGCGGAAGCCGGGGCAGACGGTTTTCATGCCATCATGCGCAAGCGGCTCGCTTCTTTGTTAAGCAGAGTCCGGGGTAGCACTAACAGCATCCTACAGGTCATTGCGGTTAAACAGGACTCAAATATCCTGAAAACATTTATTCGTGCATAAAATAAACTTTTTGTAATTATTATAGACATGGTCTGAAATAAAGATTTTATTATTATTCTTTCATTTATTTATTCATTATACATATTCATTATATTTTTAAATATTACTATAATAAAAAAAGAACATTTAAAAACATAAAAAAATAGTAGCCCACCGGCGGCGTCGGGAACAGGGTTCAAGCCACCGGTGGTCAGGGCTCTTGAGAAAGAAAACTCCTAACAATACGCTTCGTGTATTCTTATTATTATGTGGTACATTCTAAAGGTCTGATGATGACCAAGTCAGTGCTTATCGGATCTCAGTAACGGAAATAGTTGTGCTCATACATGATACATTCTGAAAGTTTGGTAAGCAAATTTAAAAAAAAAAATAAACACCTAAATCTATGTTCTCCGTCAAACGAAATTCTTAAGGCTAAGAACAATAAAAAAAAATAAACACCAAAGAAATAATGTATTTACTCAAAGAGTAGGTATTTACCAATAATCTTGGAGAGCTCGGACAAGCATTTGTTTTTATACATAGGCATAGTAGTCAGGCTTACTCTATGATAGATTCAAAAACTAAACGAAATTACAAATTTCTTTTTATTTATTTACGAACTTAATTTCAATTCTTATTTTGCTAAATATTTATATTTGTACTATTTAATATATTGCTTCATTCATAAATTATTAAAAAAATGAAGTTTTGGTTTTTATTTTGGAAAAAATAACATGCGTGTAGTCCACCCTTGACAACAGCCATCAAGGCACTGAAGTTTGGCGTCTTAGGCATAGCGGGGGTGCCTCGTGGGGGGAATTGATGAAATTTCGAGTTTTTAGTTATTATTACAAATTCTTAACAGAAACAAGAAAAAGTAAACAATGCGAATTGTTTGATATGTCATTACATGTCTTTAGGTATAAAATTCATGCCGAACTATTCAGCTGTTTTACCAACAATTTGCAATTAAGACTGAAAAATGACCTGTTTAAATTATTTTTTTCCGAAATTTGGGCAAGTTTATTACAATTCTAATCAATGCGATCTGTTAAGGATAACTTTAAGTATAACATATATTTTTTATATGAAAAACGTACGGAAGGATTCCTCAACAAATTTCTTTAAACATAAGGTGTTTTTAGGACTTGAGCGATGTAATACCCTTAATTTGCGAATTAAATAAAGAGCGCGTTCGTCGCGTCGTGGCCTCTCAGGAATAATTCGCATGCTCATGAAATTAATGCAAAATTGCAATAATTCCATGACAATAATAACCGTTTATTATACGCTGATATTATTAGTATTAGGTGTGAAGTACAAATACGAAGCGATGAATTCGAATTTCACAGAACTTCTCAACTAAATTTAATTTGCTAAATCCTAAATATGCATTAGCATGCTAACAATTAATGTGAATGGTATTTATGCCATCAATAATTCTGTTTCGTGTTAGTACATTCAACTTGTTAATAGAGTAGTTAAGATGACCCAGAAGCATCGATATTTCGGACTCGATTCTATTTTTTTCCCATAAGATTAATGACGGCAAATCTAAAGGTGCATCCACGCTTTTAACACAACATATTAGTAAACATGGTTTTGTAGTATCTTTTAATGCATTTTGAAATAATATGAAAGAGTTTTAATATCTGCCTCGTTAGCCTAGTGGTCCTAAGCACGACTGCTACACTAGAGGTCCTGGGTTCGATTCCCAGGTCGAGCAAAAAGTGTTATTGAGGTTTTCTATGAAATTCTCAGTAGCAGCTCGGAGTTTGGATTTGTGCCCGGTTAATGGCAATAGGCTCGCCCCTTATTACATGGGACCTAAATATACCGGCGAACT
The DNA here is from genome assembly GCA_932526535.1 of Caradrina clavipalpis. Lineage (NCBI taxonomy): Eukaryota > Metazoa > Arthropoda > Insecta > Lepidoptera > Noctuidae > Caradrina > Caradrina clavipalpis. The sequence goes on from OW052105.1 coordinate 9,061,345, forward strand.
ATGGGTGTACATTGGTACACCTCTGCCTAACCCTTTTTTTAATGCATTTACTCACGTCAGGTCCACACATATAATTGGGGTCGGTGATGGTAGCCACAATATCGGCGACGGTACGTTCGCTGACGTCATCAGCCGGTTCGTCGGCAACGCGCCTGCGCTTGGCCGCGCCGCCGATCGGCGTGTCGCTTGCACGCTTGCCGCCTTCGGTTTTTATAGTCCCTGTAGAAACATTTTTCATCTAGCATATATAAGTATATAAAAAGAAAGAAATTAAAACGAGAAAAAAGAAAAATATGATAAAGAAAGAAAGAAAGAAAAGAAACAAAACAAAGAGAAAGAAAGGGAAAGAGGTAAAGTTTATCTGTTTTTTGTATGTTTGTTTGTTTGTAAAAGGTAAGTACGAATACAAAAGCCCTTTCGCTGATAGAAAACCAGACTATTGCCAAGTATCATAGGATATTTTTCAGGTCTCCTATTTGACTTCTAAGTGGTGGAAGTCGCGGGCAAAATATAGTTGTAATTGAATAGATATATTACCTGAAGAAAGTGTGACGGTAGTAAACCCGTCTTTACTATCGCCCGAAGCGGTAACACGCTCGAACTCACCGCGTCTACCCGCTGTGGAAGTAAACTTCGTTCAAATAGACCTTCCCTATATACCTTTTTATAATATTAGTATAGGTTAATACTAATATTATAAAGAAGTAGTTTGTGAGTTTGTTGGGGGTTGTAATCTCTGGATCTACTGAACCGATTTTGAAAATTCTTTTACCCATAGAAGGCCACGTTATTTGTGAGACTCATAGGCTATATAACATCACGCAACGACCAACGGGAGCGGAGCAGTAACCAAAGACGTTACATAAGGTGGTTGAAATCAGCCATACGAATGAAGTCAAGGCCAGTTCGCTGGTTGTAATATTTGAGCATTAATTAAATAATGTTGACTCTGTAAACGTTTCTATTTTGATTTTGTAACTGAAGACGGCATGGTTGGCGCAGTGGCTGAGCGATTGACTGCTGCGCTGCGTGTCGCGGGTTCGATTCCCGCACGGGACAAATATTTGTATGACCTACAGATATTAGTTCAGGGTCTGGCTGTTTGTGTGTTTGATTTTATGTTTGTAAACGCACCGGAGAAATTCCTAGTTTAGGTGGGTCAACAAAACATAAAATTAAAATAATTTAAATGAAAAAGAAAAAAAAACTGTAAAAGAGACAAAGAAAACGGTAATAATTTAAAAACTCGTAATAAATTATAATATACCAAAACACATAACAAATACAGTTGAAAATTGTGTGCAACATATAATTCCAAGTACTATCTTGCCACGCATTTCTCAACTCTATTTCCATTACATTTTAGTTCATTATAAATACGGCTCTGTATATTCTGAGGGTAGGGTAAACTCACGGTTCTTATTATCAAATATGGCTTGCAGATGGTTCGGTGGGATCTGCTTGAACTCGGGGTCCCAGATCGGAGAGCTGGAGCTGAATATCTCCTCTTCAAGCAATGCCAGGAAGCGAGGGAAGTGGGTTAGGACTAGTACCTGTGAAAAAAATTGTAGATTAATGGATATTTATTTATGCCGTGATGGAGTTTTTTGCTCATTCTTCTCCATAAAGTCAAAGCATTTATTTCAATTAGACTATTTACAGGCACTTTTGAAGTGTCAAGAAGTTACAATTTACAGTTGAAGCTAGTTGCTTGTTCCAAAACGTAGGTCTCTATCGAGAAGAACGAGCAAGAAACTCCATGGAACTCCATATGAACCTACCTTTCGGAATGGGCAACTAGATTCAATATTTTGTTTCTTTCTTGTAAATGACGTTCAAAAGTGCCTTTTAATTGTTTAATTGCAATAAATGATTTGACTTTAATGGCCCAGTGGTTAAAGCGCTTGCCTCTCATGCATGAGCCACCTCTTGCATGTTTGATTTTGGAGAAGCACCAATGTGACTTTTACAATTAATTTGTACTTTCTATGTTAGTCTTGTTCATCACTGACAACGATCTGCAGGGCATACAAATATTTGTTCCGTGCGGGAATCAAACCCACGACACACAGTACGGTAGCCAATTGCTCAGCCACTGCGCTAACGAAGCCGTCAAATTAATTCGAATAAAATCTTCATATAGGGTGTTGCTTCCTTTTACCCTACTAACACTGAAACATGTTTCATTGTAAACTTACCCTTTTCTCAGGCGGCATACGGTCCCTTTCCGAATGACACTTGTCCATCAGCTGACGACAGACAGACTTGAACACGGCGCGCAGCAACGTTCGACCGAACACGAGTGATGTGTCGTAGTGTGGTAATGAATCGCAGAACGCGGGCACATGGCAGAAGACTAGCCATCTGGAATATGGTGCAATATTATTAAGATGAAGAGATTTTTTTGTTTATTTGGAGGCGATAATCTCAGGAACTACTGGTATATATGTCACCGGAAAATAACAAGATCCGTAAGTTTATCAATTTACTAGGAAGTTTATAAACTTTCGTAAGATTCTAAACGGGAGATAAATTGTAATATTTTACGTCCACATTTTCGTAAATTTATCAATTTCCGACGTCATACGGTAAATTTATAAACTAACGAATATCTATTCGTAAGATTTTATATGGTTCGACCAATCACAGAAACTCTTTTAAATATACGATCTTTGAAATACGTAAAATAACACACTGCCATGGCATCTTAGGGGCCAGGCCCCTCCTGAAAACTAACTCTAGATACGCCAATGCATGGAGTTATCCAAGAGCCTATTATGTAGAGGGACAATGAATTACATTATGGAAAAGCGCGAAAATGGAAATTCAAAAATAGGAACACATAACATTTGTCCAAACAAATAAAGAAGTTTTGTCTGTTATATTAATAGTTATGTTGTAAAAATACATACCTTGTATAATTGATTTGGTAAGCAGAAATGTCTTCAGGATTCGATATTTGCTGAAATGAAATATTTATTTATTTACCATTGCTTTAATTTTTTAATGTGAAAACATAAGATTATTTAGCCAATAATCAGCACAAAAGTTGCTAAAACTTAAATGTATTCAAATCTGCATTTCAGTATCTTTGCAATGCCGAAATTTCTTTTTCAAAACTAATATTTTGATTAATCTCTATACTGTAGTGCGATTATCTAAAATGCAAACTCGAAAACGAGTCTCACTAAAGTGATCGCGCTCACTTCGATAACGAACCAACTTGTCATTGGTTTAGTATTCGTTCGCCGTGGTGACGGCACCCGGCGTAATCGTGTTTAACAGAATACCATTTTGTAATCTCACTGCGGATTCATCTTTCGAATTACGAAGTGAGGGTTAGAGAATCACACTGCAGATCGGTTTAATTAACATTTAGCAAAAAAAAAACGTGTCTCGTAGATAATAATAATAAAGGGCTTGATTCTGAGACCGGTACTCCTAGACGCGACACGTATTGTAAGAAAACTGCTTTCTCAGGAGCTCTGCCACTGGTAGCTTGGACTCTGTTTCCAATGCCGGGGGCTACTATTTTTTGTTTTTATTTTAATATAAATATTTAAAAATATTAACATGTATTATTAACAAGTAAAAAAATATATTTTAAAGCGCAGACAGAACCATCCTTACTAATATTATAAATGCGAAAGTAACTCTGTCTCTTCTTCACGCCTAAACCACTGAACCGATTTCAATGAAATTTGGTACAGATATAGTCTGGGACTCGGGAAAGGAACGGGAACTATTAATCCACGCGGACGAAGTCGCGGGCAAACGGTAGTATAAAATACATAAAAAAACTTACCAATTTCCTAACGCTAGGTGTCTCAAAATTCCAATGGTTAAAACAATGCAGGAACATCTTAGCCAAGTCGTACATAGTCTGCCATTCCCTCTGTGGGAGGCTGTTGAACTTGAAGAGTACGAAGTTGGTGATGGCCTTGGCTATTGAGGGCCTCTCGAAGGGAGGCTGGCCTAGTGGGCCTTCTATGCGCGGGTGGGAGCGCGTTAGGATGCATTTGCGGAGTATCTGTAGGGTGCAAGAGTTTGTTAATTAGTTGCTGTAAATATGGTGTTGTTTGATGTAGGAAGCCTATGTGGCTGATAAATTCCATGTTTGTCCAACAAAAATTGTAGAGTGATCAAAAATGTTTATAATAATGGAGAAAAAAGGCAACTAAATGTGTTGTGGCCAACTCTAAATATTCAGTAGTTCGTGTTTACACAGTAGCAAATTAAATAATAATAATTTGTGATTATTTTTAATTTTGCTTTCATGGTACTTTGACACAAATGTGTACAATAGCGCTCTTTCTTATGATGACTATTACTCTACATCATTCTTAAAAAAAGAACAGGGATCAGCTGCACCACATAGCTTTAGAACAACTTACAAAAATATTACAAAACTCACTATTGTAGGCCAGTACCCTACAATAGTGAGTTTTGTAATATTTTTGTTAAAATAAAATAATATCACTTACCTTAAATAAATAATAGTACACCCGTTTAGTGTCATGGTCGTCCTCTCTATGCATGGACATGAAGATGTTTTCCACATCTACCACAGCTCCAAGGAGTCTGTTCACCTCCGCCACCGGCAGACCTTGCAGTTGGGTCACGTGTTTTTCTGCAAATATGGCTTCTGTTATGACGGAGTTCTTCGTGCTTACATGGTGGAAGGGGCATTGGTGTGCACATGGTAACATGGATTCAGTACATGATTCTAGAGTCAGCAGTAAAAATTGATTCATATAATTTGAGTTAGCGGTATTCCACTTTTAGGAACAGCTATTCTAGTCCTCAATAATAAGAAATTGATATTTTAGGGCCTGTGCACACCACGTTTTTTATATGCGCCGTTGACGCGCGTTTATAACGATACGGATGTTGAGTCGGACAAAATCAAACTGCAATGTGGAGAGACAAACGCAATGTCGACCAAAACAAAACGCGCATTTAAAAACGTGGTTGCACAGGCCTGTGAAACCACGCTTAGGGCTATAGTATTATACTGAATCCATATTAACGGATTGTGCATTGATGTCCATCCTGAAATGTACTTTTTTAAGCCACCAAACGACAATACTAATGGGAAACAGCTGCGAGTTTTATCGATGTACTACTTTATTACCAACCTAGTACATGATTGCAGTTCCGACAAGGATCATTGAAACTGGCTAAGGGCTGGTTGTCGGTTCTGGTATTGCCTTTCCCTGTCTGCTGCGTCGCAGGAGTCTTCCACCCATTGCATGAGCAGTCTGGTGTCTGAAAAAAAACTTAAAACTAAGTCCCAGCACATTTTTTTACACATACAAGATGTGAAACTTATGGAGCAGTTTAAAAGAATATTTTTAGTTTAAGAATTGGCTTTAATAAATACTGTAAAACCACGAGAGTGTGAGACATCTCTTATCTTCCTTATAAACCAGTTGTGGCTCTGTTGTTGTTGGCATACAGTCACTGAACTTGCACTCAACAGCATAGATATTTTCTTTTTTAAAAAATAGGAAATCTTCAACATTCTTCCCCCGCCCAAGGGCGGGGCGGGAGGGAGTGTCAGACTTTTACTGACTAAAACCCATCCATGTTCTTTCTTGTGCCCTTTGCGTTCCGGGGGCGCGGTATCTCTTTCGAACAACCCGCAGCCCCTGCAGGCAACATCATCTGCTTAACCTTTTCCCAACTATTATTATGACTATGTTGGGGTCGGCTTCCAGTCTAACCGGATGCAGCTGACTACCAGTGTTTTACATGGAGCGACTGCCTATCTGACCTCCACCACCTAGTTACTGAGTTATTTATGGTTTAAGAAGTATTTAAGGAAAAAAATGCATATAAATGTGAAAACACATTTTTAAAACTTTTTAATTTCTGCATATAAAGTAATATTGCAAGATTTATTGAGGTTTCTAGGGCACCCCAGCCTTTAGAGGCAGACATTTTGTTTTGTTGTTGATACAAGTAAATTCATTTTTTCCTTCTTTTTAATAGTAGGGTTTTGAAATTTGTTAGTTTTACAGTTGACATATCAAAGAACAATAAATAGGACATCATATAATCTTAGTTACCTGGCACTCCGAGTAAATAGCTAACTTGAGCAGCTTCTTATTATGCGGCCAGTTGTACACTTGCTGCTTCCTCTGCTGTATGCGCTGCAGGTTTGACTGCCTGGAGGCCTGGCCCTCACTGCCCGCTGGCGTGGCAGCGCTGCTTGACGATGCATCATCTGTATTTATGCTTGATGGTGCTAAAAATATAAAAATATTGTGCTTATTCTTTTTATTTCTTGACAAGTGACCGGTTATTGATTTTGGATGTTTTAACAGCTTCAACATTTGTGAGACAAGTTTAGTAGTAAATAGAGAATGAAACGATGTGTTGTTTTTCTTGTAATGTTTCAAAACAGTAAACTTAAGATAATAATGTATGTAAGTACAAAAAATTATATGGACACTTTTAATTAAATAAAAATACTAATGGAAGTAGTATGTTTTTACCGGCATCAATTTTACAGTAGCTGAAATTGTTTGTTGTTATTATATAATTGTAAATTGTTTATTTACCATCATGCCCCTGAGATTGTGAAGAATCAGCTTCAGTACTTGTCATAGTTATGTCCCCAATCTCGTCGTTGATTTGAGAAGACATAATAAATGTTTCCCAGCTTTTGCCCGCTAGGCGTTTACAATTTTATTTCTATTTACAATAGAAACACAAGTACAAATAACATTTTTACTGTTTTTTAATTAATCAATAATCCTCTAAATTATTGACGTTTTTTATCTATGATAGTTTGCGGGCGCGGCGAAACAATCACAGATAACTATTTCCTTGTTATTCGCTGCGTTCTTACCGATATCATAGACAAGGCAGATTGAGAGAAATCGACTAAATCAGTAAACAGTGTGGCTGTCCATCCCTAATCATGTGTCAAACACGATAGCGGGAAAATAGAGCGGGAGATTTAAAACGAAAAAGTATTTCTGTTGCCTTTAGTGTTTAATAAATTTTTAGGAGTGAATTTTGTTTAATTAATTACAAAATCAATAAAAAGTACAACGTGCTTTAAAGAGTTAGTCTTGTACCTTTCCTTAATGGTCGGTGTCTGTTTTGCGAAAACGAGTTTTGATTGAATTTATTAAAATCTTCGTCTATCTAATGAAAGTAAAATAAAAAAATTATAATGAAACGTATTCTTTTTTGCCTTATATGATGACTTTATGATGTATTGAAAACTAAGCATCTCCATTATTAGGTACCGAATATAGTTCCGTAGTTGTCATTCCGGGCAGCTTCAGTTCCAGCCAACTCGGTAGTCAGTATCAGTGCGCGCGGGAATTCGGATGAATCGGTCATGTTCTCTGCGGTATCGAATTTCACCAACTTTTCGTATTAACCTTTGGAGTACGGACATATTATCAATAATTTTAAATTGTTTATAATAAACATATTAAGTGATTAATAGAGTCGATTTTTTTTTGGAACTCCGAAATAGTTTTGTTCTGAAAACTTTTTGTGGACAATTCAAAAATGGATTCGAAGTTATTCCTTCGAGGAAACGAAACGTATGACGATTTTTTTAACCGTTGCAACAATTTGTCTCATTTCGACTGCAGTGAGGAAGAAATGCTATGGTGGTTGATGGGATCCAGACGTTTACCATTAAAGGAGATAGTCCCGATCAGTGTAGTATTGGTAGTAATATTCCTGACTGGAGTGGTGGGCAATGCGTGCGTGTGTGTGGTTATTGTTCGACACCCCGGGTTGCATACAGCGACCAACTATTACCTCTTCAGTTTGGCTGTTAGCGATCTTTTACTGCTGATGTTTGGTAAGTATCTACAAAAGTACAAACGAATTTTATTTATGGGAAATTTTGTTAACTAAAATATTTTATTTAAACATACGTAAATACGAGTATGTATCTAGGTAAAATATAAATTATTAAAGGGTTACAGAGTTGAGCAGGCATACAGTTTTATAATTAGATTGGAATTAGGTACTTTAAAATCGAAATATCTTTTAGGTAAGACCCTATGCATTTTTCATTTTGCATTCGATTATTATCGACGATGCATCTATTAATATGGTATTTGCAGTATATACGTTGCGTTCCGATTATACAACCGAAAAAAAGGTTCACATAAATAAAATACATAATCATACCCGGATCAGCGATTTACAATACCCAAGTCTTTCAGGCACTTTCAGGAAAATGTAACGAAAAAAAACGACCCGGGAAGAGTATCTATCGTTATCAATATTAACCAGAACTCCTTCAGAACATAAATTTGGTTTTGCAAGGTAATCTAATGGTAGCGTTTACATAACTTTTTTTTTACAATCACGCTTTCGAGTCCTATAAATTCTGACGAGATTGAATATTTAATGAGGCAGAATACGTGTCTACAACACCCAGGAGGTTTTAGGGGATATTCGGTATGGTAATTTTTCATTTGTAACTGAAACCTGAAATTAAACGGGGGTAACGAAAAAGTCGCTGCTTTTTACCTTTTAAAAAATATCGCCTTCCGAAGATCAAATGACAAGGTTTCTATCTAGCTTAAAAAAAAAATGCTCCCTATCGAATTTCGGTCATGGCGGCCTATATCAATAGCGGTTACCCAGATGGAGGTCAGGGAAGTGGGAACTTCCCTCACTTTCAAAGTCCAATGGAACAGACGACCTAGGAAAGATCAGGCGTAGGATCAATACTATTACCTTCAAAACTCCATGAAACTTAATTAAGTTTAATGGAAAACCTAATTTAGCATACGATTTTGGTTTTTAGTCAGTAAAAGTCTGACATTCCCTCCTGTCCCGCCCAGGGCGGGGGGGGGGGGGGAGTCATTTGATGAATTCCCATCTTTAAAAAAAGCATTCGATTTTCAAGCCAGACAAAGAGCACACTAACTTAAAAGAGATATCACAGGGATATCCCTTACAAGTGGCAAAGAGGGTACATAGTGTAAGTGTTCTACATACATCTAATTTACATAATACTTTTAAACAATGTTTAGGAATGTGAATATTTTTTCCTTTACACCAAATACCTTAAGCAACACAATACCTGAGTTACAGTTCATTAATAAATCAATCCTACGGTGGCCCTTACGTTTTTGTTGTTACTTCAAAATTTAAGTGTCGAGGTGAAACATCAATTTGGCAGCGTAATAACTTAGGTATTTTAACTTTAATTGAGTCTAGACGACTTTAGTGACTTAAGTGGCTTTTTGCGCGCCTGAGGAGCCTATAGCAGTACGTGTGTACCTTTTTACCTAAGTTTGTACCCTTGCCCGCTTGTATACCAATTCCTTTATTAGCTTTTTTGTTAATAATTGTGTACTGTCTGGATTCTATCGTTAAAAATGGTAGAAAATATTGCTTTTCGGAGTGGCATCTCGCAGTTCAACCTAGGAGGCTGTTTACTGCTTAGCCAGACTTTCCTTTCGGGTTGCCTTAGAAATTAAGGCAACCAGCTAGGGCAGAAAATATTGCGACTACTACATGTGGTTTGAACCGAACGAGCTTATAGCAAGAGGGGACATTAGGTGTAGGGATCATTCTTTTCTTGGTATTTAAATAATGTTTTATAATAAAATGACAATAAAAGAATGCTCTGTCTCTGTTTATACAAAGAGAAATTCATGGAGTGGGGAAGGGGACAGAGTTAGCAGTTTGCTTATTTGGTCAAAAATCTGTAGCCTATGATTTTTCATCAAAATCAGTTGAAAGTCCCTATGAGTATTATTGGCAATAATATAGTTTCATATTTGACCATCCAAGTTTGAAAATTCGCACTACGTACGACTGCTTGTCAGTCAGTGATGAGGCAGTATTGTAACGTAATGCTCAAAATCGAATCTTGCATTTTTACAGGCTAATTATCCTGATGAGGCAGCTCCTAATATATCTAACTACTTCATTAGGCAGAAATGACCGAACTGCTCAAATAATTCCAGCCCTGTTCTCGACTTTAGGCAAGCCTTGTAAATTCACATGTAGTTCTCAATGCCCAACTCATTTCAGCTTCAGACCCAGACTTCCGTACCCGAAATGATACGTGACCCGAAAGTTAGAACTAAGCAAATGCTGTTATAACTATTATTCTCTCGTCAATTCCTCTTATATAGGATTCAAGGGCTCAACTTCTATGTTTGTGTATGGCATTGTGATTTGATCTGGGGAACTCGGTACAGGTATTACCAATGATTTCCTGGTTTACAATGTTCTGAACGTAATACATACATACAATCACGCCTGTATTTCCCTAAGGGCTAGGCAGAGGTGTAGCAATGTACACCCACAGTTCGCCGGTATGTTTAGGTCCCATGTAACAGGGGGCGAGCCTATTGCCATTAACCGGGCACAAATCCTAACTCCAAGCTGCTGAGAATTTCATAGAAAAACTTAATAAAAATTTTTGCTCAACCTGGGAATCGAACCTTAGGACCACTACGCGAACGAGGCAGTCTAAACGTAGTATAAAAAAACCCTTCCCACCGTCTGTCCCTTTGTGCGCTTAGATCTTTTAAACTGCGCAACGGATTTTAATGTGGTTTTCATCAATAGATACAGTGATTCAAGATAAAGCTTTATACGAATAGAATATCAGGGTAGGACCAACGGGAGCAAAGCAGTAACCAAAGACGTAACGGAATGCAGATGACACTGCGGAGTATGTAGCTAACATTTGAATAACTGCGACTCTAAAGTAGGTCGCAGGTATTGAGTTTAGAGGTATTATACCATCACGCCTGTTTCCCCGAAGGGTTAGGCAGAGGTGTACCAATGTACACCCACAGTTCGCCGGTATATTTAGGTCCCATGTAATAAGGGGCGAGCCTATTGCCATTAACCGGGCACAAATCCAAACTCCGAGCTGCTACTGAGAATTTCATAGAAAAACTCAATAACACTTTTTGCTCGACCTGGGAATCGAACCCGGGACCCCTTGCACAGCATAGAGGTAGGTAATTAATATGTGGTTAATATTTTAGGTACCTCAAATATCCCCCCAACCCAGTTTCAAATAACTACCTGCCATATAGAAAGCACCAAACCCGAGCGGCCACGAATCAATATCAACTTTTTTATGTTTGTTCCAGTCTGTCCTGCAGAAATCCAATTAAAATCATGACGGTGTATTCATGATTTTAATTGGTTTTCCATAGTGATTGTCCCATGTTATGACATCCTATATTTATATAATCACAAGACTTATTGATGTAATGCTGTGTTTTTGTTATATATCTATACTAAGGTAAAGTTTGTGAAGTTGTAGGGGGTAATCTCTGGATCTACTGAACCGATTTTGAAAATTCTTATAGCCATAGAAAGCCACGTTATTAGTTGAGATAAGAAACGCGAAGACTCGGCTAGTTCGCTAGTTTTCTATATGTTGAATTGGTCGTATGTCAATTTATGAATTATCGCGTGGTTTTTTCACCTGGATTAAGCTACATCTTTGATTACTGCCCCGCTCCCATGGGTCGTAGCGTGAAGTTATACAGCAATACTAATCCTCATTAATCTGGCTATTACATACAAAACGAATTATTCCAATGTGACTGGTAGTTCTAGAGATTAGCGCGATTTAAACAAACAAACTCTTCGCTTGCTTTATTATATTAGTAACTAGCTTTTGCCCGCGACTTCGTCCGCGTGGATTAATAGTTCCCGTTCCCGGGGGATTACCGGGATGAAAACTATTCTATGTCCTTTCTCGGGTCCCATACTATATCTGTACCAAATTTCATTGAAATCGGTTCAGTGGTTTAGGCGTGAAGAAGAGACAGACAGACAGAGTTACTTTCGCATTTATAATATTAGTAAGGACATCAGCCCATTATTGTCCTATTGCTGGCCAAAGGACACTTCTAGTGCCTTTCACGGTGAGAGAATTCTCATGTTCTATGAATATTTTAGTAAACCAACTTGATAATTCTGTCCATCTTGATTTTAGGAATTCGAACTCAACACTAATATAAAACATTTTAGTATTAATAATTCAACACAAAACGAGATTCAAATTACCAAACTTGGTTTTAAAATGGAAATCTGAAATGGATTCTTTAATAGGTATAAACTTGAAAGCTATTAAATTATTATAGCTCTATTTAAGAACTTGCAGTTTGTAAGTAACTTTGATTTTAATAATCTAGGTACATAAAGACTAGTATGTTGTGTAGATAGACTTTTATAAATTTATTTTATTTTTAGTTTCGGGTTCATAATATCCACTTAAAAATAATCGGTACAATTATTGATTTAGTTTTTATTCTTCACAAAATCGGGAGGTTTACCTTTTTAGGCTAGATAAAAAGTAATGTAAGTACCTAAATATACAGCTGTGTTATCTATAGGTACTTTAATTCTAACAAGCCTGCATATAACAGATACCTTAATAACAGTCGTATAAAAAAGGTCCCAGTTTTAAAACTAGCAAGTATGTCTATAGCTCCTAAAAATTATATTCCTCTTTTTATCTATCTTTATTACAGCTAGACTAGGCTTTGTTTTTTATCTATTTTTATTATTTCTATATACTCAACCAGCTTCTGCCCGCGACCTCGTCCGCGTCAAATTTGATATATTATCCCACGGGAACCGTACATTCTTCCAGGATAAAAAGTATCCTATCTGTTATTCCGCACTATAATCTATCTTAGTACCAAATTTCATCCAGATCCGTTCAGCCGTTTGAGCGTGAAGAAGAGACAAACACACAAACTTTCGGCTTTATAATATTACTGTGATGTGAAAACGTACGTCTGTGAACTTTGAGATTTCAGTGTACCTAATATAGTGCTATTTCATAATAGTTAGAAATACCTCGTTAGCCTACTGGTTCTAAGCGCGACTGCTATGCTAGAGGTTTTCGGTTCGACTCCCAGGTCGAGCAAAAAGTGTCATTGGGTTTTTCTATGACATTCTCAGTAGCATCTCGGAATCAGGATTTGTGCCCGGTTAATGGCAATAGGCTCGCCCCCTATTATTTGGGATCTAAACATACCAGCGAACTGTGAGTGAACATTGGTACACCTCTGTCTAACCGTTTGGGGAATACAGTCGTGATGGTATGTTCATAATAGTTTGAAGTAAAGGCCGTGAACAACAAAACTTTCAGCGACTTCAGTTGATATCCTTGTGTTTTTGCTCCCACAATAATGGTCCCTGTAAGCCCTATCTTTTGTACCTAAGTTGTATATATATTCCACTATAAGCTAGTTGTAATATTTTGTGAGTAAGTCTGACTGAAATAAAACTATGTCTCTGTGTGTATTTTTGTTTAGTATTTTATTGCAACCCTTTTCCTTCTTTAGGACTGTTATTTTCCTTTGTACTTACCTGCCTGTAAATATTACTTTGTGTAAGATATTAAAACGAAGTTGAAGGAGTACCTATTTACTTCAAGTAAAAATATCACTTAACTGAAAGTCAATTAAGTGATATTTTTCGGTTTGTTCTTGTGGAGTAGTACTTAGAGCTCTTTGTGAAGGAGCTCGTCCGGGGAAGTACTACCACCATACTTATTTCTACCGCAAAGCAGTGTTGCTGTGTTCCTTTTTGTAGGGTGTCGGTATAATTACATCAGACATTTCTTCTTTTTTTACTTTGTTTCTGGGAGGGCATCGCATCTGCTAGGCCACTGGTATTGCAGATGTCTATAGGCAGCGGTGAACACTTAACATCAGGTGGGCCGTCGGCTTGTTTGCCATCCAATGACATAAGAAAAAGTCTTTAGGCAGACAGGCAAAGCTATTTCAGGCTGTTAAAGCCAGTTTATCTTTATAAGGCTATAATAATTAAAAGTCAATATTCAAGCAAACGCAATCAGATTGAAAGGGGAAATAGGCTATGTACTTTTTAATCTGCGATTTCATCTGCCTTGAAAAGTCACGGTAGATGAAATCCCAGACTAACTTTTACCCACGACAGATAAAGCTCTCGTGAGAAAAAGTTACTCTATACTATAATATTATAAAGAGGTAAAGTTTGTGAGGGTGTAGGGAGTAATCTCTGGATTTACTGATCCGATTTCAAAAAAACATTTACCCATGGAAAGCCACATTATTTGTAAGTGTCATAGGCTATATAACATCACGCTACGACACACGGAAGCGGAGCAGTAACCAAATACGCAAATTAACGCGGGTGAAATAATTAGCCACGCGGACGAAGTTGCCGGTAGTCGCTAGTTGTATATAAAATAGGTACCTACACTGAGTTATAAAAGGATGGTCGATCCAGCCTGTCCCACTTGCTGCCCCAGCGACGCCCTAAGCCGAGGTCCGTACCCCACAGGGGGTGCCCTTAGCGTGCTGTCGCTTAGTTGTAAAAGACTTATGCTCTGGCTGGAGGCCTTAATTGAGAGGCATCCACTGAGTTGACCGGTTAAGCAGTAAACAGCTTCTTGGCTGGCCTGCGAGATGCCCTACCGAAAAAAAAAAACTGAGTTACAATCATAGTTTAATTGGTTTAGAATGGAAATATAACAACTTGGTTTTTTACTCACGCCACTTAACATCATTATGTGAGACGCCTATTTTACAAAAGAAAAACGAGCTCTAAAAACTAAGTATATTTGTTTAAAATTATAATTAAAATCTAAATTGTGTAACGTACTTCTGTAAATTGCCTAATTTTTGTTTAAACAATTAGTACTTCTCTTCTAATGAAACCATTTACAGAATAACATTAATTGAATGTTAATTAAAAGTGGATATGTATTCTGATTGTCATGTCTACTGGGAATTTGGGAAACTTTGGTTTGATGGCGGGGACCCTTTGAAATAATTTCCTGGCGTGCCCTAATTTGAATTGCCAGAGCGAATTTAGTTTGAAATGCCCAATCATAGCTAAGAGTTAAGAGGTCGGTCTAGGTCTTTACGTATTTGGCGTATTTCATATCGAGTTACTTTTGTTAAAATTTATAATTGACTTCTGTATTAACATATAAAGCTAAAGAGTTCATATTTTGTGTGTTTATTTGTTTGAACGCGCTAATATCTGGAACTACCAGTCGGATTGAAAAAAAAAACCGTTTGCATATGATAGCCAGATTCATGAGGTAGCTCGGACTTCGGATTCGGAGCTATAACCAAAGACGTAACTTAGAAAAAACTTTGAAAAAGCTTGTGTCGTTATATTTTTATCGCAGTAGTACGGTAGTACGCTGTGCCTCTCATGCACGAGGTTGTGGATTCGCAACCGTGTACGGTCAAGTACCAATGTGATTTTTTCTAATTCATATGTACTTTCTAAGTTTATCTTGGACATCCCTGACATTGGTAAGGAACCATGTCAGAGCCCCTTGAGGCGATTTAGAAACTTTGGCACTAGGGTGTGTGTGGTCGTTGGACCTTACTGCTCACACGATAAAAGAAAAGAAAGACCGAAAGAATCAATAGCGCAAATGTTTAAGCGAAATTTGGACCCATCTTTATAACCTAGATGCTGATCAAGCTTCCTTTTACTTTCTGCTATCTAAAAATAGAATACCGCTTTGGGTAAACGATGACCCGTGCCAGTTAATTACAAGGGCTTTGAAACAATTACCGACCCCTAGTTGCCTAACCCTCTTACCCCTGCCTATACCATCACGCCAGTATTCCCCAAAGGGTCAGGCAGAAGTGTACCAATGTACACCCTCAGTTCGCCGGCATATATAAGTCCCATGTAATAGGGGGCGAGCCTATTACCATTAACCGGGCACATATCCAAACTCCGAGCTGTTATTGAGAATTCCATAGAAAAACCCAATAACATTTTTTGGTCGACCTGTTAATCGAACCCAGGACCTCTAGCGTAGCAGTCGTGCTTAGAACCACTAGGCTAACGAGGCAGTCTATACCGTATTTATATTTGTTTATAATCAATTTTATTTCAGAAAAAACCTTTTCCTGGCCTGAAGATGAAAGTTTCATGAGTAATACTATTGTTAAACGAAATTTATTTTCCATTTAAGTTTATAATCTGTTATCTTTTCATCGTTTATCTGCGTGTTGCTGTTGACTCAGGTTGTGTTTAAATGAAAAATTGTTTATTTCATGAAACTTTGATTCTGGATTTAATTTCGTTTTCTAACTTGTTGGGGTATGTTTGTGACGCTGCTTTTTGCGGTACCTTTTATACTTGATTTATGAAAATGGGCCCAGCATTGATGGTAACTTCAAGACGTTTCTAATAACATACAAATATTCGTTTATCTTTATCATCTCTATCTTTAGGGGACGCCTATGTCTAGCAGTGGATGTCGTTCGGCTTAAAAGAGGGTAATGATTCCTCTATCTTCAAATTTTCAGCCATGCTAAAATGACATAGGTCCTTAATCATCATCAATCAGATTTTGGACCATAACTTTATAAAGTACTAACTTTTTCACGCGACTTTGTAAATGTTGGTGATCGCGGTCGCAGATAGTGTCGGGAAATAAAAAGTAGCCTCTGTCCTTTCTTGGGGTTTAAACTTTCCCAATAACATAAATACATCAAAATCGGTTCAGTGGTTTAGTCGTGAAAGCGTAACAGACAAACAGACAGAGTTGGCTTCACATTTACATTTTTATATTTTTTATTTGAAGAAAGAATAAATGTTTAAACATAGTCTAGTGTAGCGGTAATACCTACGTAGGAAGTCATCAATACATGTTCACAAAACCCATTTCCCTAAACGGTTTCAAGACCGCTCCTATTTCGTTCTGAGGCAAAATCTGGAATAAATAAATCATTCACCTGTATGTATGTTTAAATCATTCCTATTAACCCGTAAAATGCTTCAAAAGGTAGCTTAGTGTCCCTAGGTCAGGGCTTCCCAACCTTTTTCAGTCCACAGCGCATTTACGAGTTTAGAAATTTGTCATGGCGCCCTGGGGTGGGGGAAGGTCTCTTAATGACACTAAAAACAACCAAACAAAGCACCTTTCGCGTACTTCCCTTCTATAAAAGCATGCATTTTAATAAACTGTTAATCAATCAATTGAATAGAATATTGGTCGTTGAACTTTTTAAAGATTTTTTTTTGGGTTTTCTTTGTTTTGTTGAGTTTTGATGTTCAGAGGGGCGTCTCGTGGCCCAAGTTGGGAAGCTCTGCCCTAGGTGATTTCAATATCTTAGTAGGGTTCAATTCTAAACTTTTAATACGTAGACATACGGACTATCTTATAAATTTTACAGCTTAGTGCAATCTTTATGGCCAGTAAAACCTGCCTAAAGGGTGTAAAAAGATACTTAACAAAGCTGAAATTTACATGTTGTTCCCATAATTGCGATCTTTTTTTTGTTCTGGTTACACGGCAGAGTTCAAGTCAAGTTAATACGAGTTAATCGACACGAAAAGAAGAACAGTTACTTTCCAACATTTTTATGTTTTTGAAGTAAAACTTGGGGAGTAAGCTGGTGAATGCGTGAGGAGAGCGTTACGAAAAGTGTGATCAAGCTAGGCGAACAGAAGGTGAGAGGGAGATATATTATGTTAGTGAAGATAGAAAGAGAGGGTTACGATTCGTATATTGCTGTAGGGGCTAGAGAGAGAGGTGCACACGCACATTCCCTTTCTCTCTTCCTGCAATAGTCAGTTACTTGATGGAGCTAAAGAAGTTTTGCTTCAGTCGTGTGGTAAAGCTCACTAGATTTTTTTTCGTTTTGTTTTAACATTTGATATTTCATTAGAGGTTTAATGTAGCTCAATCCATAGATTGGGCTACAATGGACGTAATAAAAATACGAGTGTGCTTTACACCACACGACTGAAGAAAATCTTCTTCAGCTCCACTAACTGGCAGAATGAAAATGTGCGTGCTCACCTCTCTTTCTAGCCCCTACAGTATTATACGAAATGTAGCTCTCGCTCTTTCTATCTTCACTAACTTATATCTCCCTCTCACCTTCCGTTCGTCTCCCCTGATCACAGTTTTCGTAACGCTCTCGTAGGCTTTATGGCCTATAATGCCACTAGGTTGGGAGAGGGGTTATTAGACACAACATGCCACCCACACCACTCTATGAGGATTTCTGCATTCACAACGCGTGCTACAAAGAGTTTTCCCGCCCTAGTTTCGTATTTATTGCGATCCCAAACGGTTCGCAAATGGTGTACTAAAACCGTATGTACGATATTGTTTGCAATAGCCATAACGTTCTATGTACAAAGCTTGTATATGCATCGTGTATTAGTTGCAATACGTGACTGCTGAGCGCGAGGTTTTAAGTTCGATGTTTAGACCAGGCAAAGTGTCTTTGGGTGTTTCTTTCAGGATATTTTCAGTAGCAGCCACTTTGGAATTCAATGGTGTGATATCCCTTGCTTCGAAAAATAAGCATGTGCGCCTGATCTCTCCCCGGTCGTGTCGGATTACGGAGTTTGCACACACACTTTTTTTTTTAAATCTCTTTTGATTAGGGGCTCTTATCGAGAGATTATGGTCGTTTTTACATTGGTTTAACTATGTGCCTCGTTACTGAACTGCCTCGTTAGCCTAGTGGTTCTAAGCACGACTGCTACGCTAGAGGTCCTGGGTTCGATTCCCAGGTCGAGCAAAAAGTGTTATTGGGTTTTTCTACGAAATTCTCAGTGGCAGCTCGGAGTTTGGATTTGTGCCTGGTTAATGTCAATAGGCTCGCCCCCTATTACATGGGACCTAAATATACCGGCGAACAGTGGGTGTACTGTTTATTGGTACACTTCTGCCTAACCTTTCGGGGAATACAGGCGTGATGGTATTTTTTTTTTTATATTAACTATGTGACAAAAATACACATACCATCACGTCTGTATTCCTCGTAGGGTTAGGCAGAGGTGTACTTATGTACATCCACAGTTCGACAGTAACCAACATACATATTATTAAATAATCTAATAAACATAATACACACACTTGTGCACTAAAATATTCTCCCGCGTATTAGACTAGTCTTAATTAATATTGGCCGCCGTGACCGAAATATTAGACAGTATTATTGCTATAGCCTGTTGCGGAAAGCCATATGATAACATAATAACATCTGCTGGTAAATGCATTTTCCAACAATATTCTTCGTTATTATAAAACAGAACCTTGAAATGTTTTTTCCATTTTCTTCGGATAAAGGAAATATGAACTGCTGTTTGTACTAATTGGGTTGTATGTTAGAGAATTGGTTTGTTCTAGAGACTACCTATGACAGAATTACAGGCAACTTCCTTCTTAAGCTGCTAGAGGAACCGTGTCTTTATTCTAGATTTTTCTGTACTTAGATGTAAATGTATTGTCCTGACCGATTCCGACCACGACGGCTAATCTTACGTAGCCTTGCCAAGTACGAAGGAGTTATTATAGTGCACAAGTATGTGCGCAAACACTGATTCACTCTCTTTTCTCTAACTCTCTTAGTCCGATAAGACGGCAAACCGACACAATCGGGGAGAGATTAGGCTCGGGACCAACGGCTTTACGTGCTTTCCGAGGCACGGGGGTGTCACACCACCAACTTTCAAACTCCGGGCTGTTACTGTAAGAAAAACCCAATATCATTTTTTTCCTACCTAGGTATCGAATCCAGGATCCCACGTTCAACAACCGTACTTGCCACCACGAGGACAACGGGGCAGTCAACTTACATAAAATTATATTAAAATACTAGTATTAAAATATTTTTGGCTATTTTTTTTTACGGACGTTAAAATCATTCGTTTCCTTTAAATTAAAATATGTGCTCTTTGTTGCAGGTCTGCCAAACGATCTGTCGGTCTACTGGCATCAATACCCGTACAGTTTGGGCATCGTTTTCTGCAAGCTGAGAGCCTTGATCTCCGAAGCGTAAGTACCTAACTCATAATTCTCCAGGGTTATAATTTGTCCGAAAGAGTCACCTCGGCCCTGGAACGCTAGGGGCATTAGGAGGAACACTGATGAATTTTAGTCAGTAAGAGTCTGACACTCTCTCCTGCTCCACCCAGAGCGGAAGAAGTTATTTGATGATATCCCATCCTTAAAAAAACTCATATTTCTGATGGTCACATTCTTAATAAATATAATCTGCGTAGCTCTAATAATAGTACCTATGTACCTAAGTATGTACACATGCGCTAATCGTACGCTGGCTTATAGTAATGTCAATTAGTGATGATTAATGTTGAAGCATTAGCAGGATAGTAGGAAGAAAAGCTCTAGACAAAGGAAGGTCTCAAAAGCTTCGCACTATGTGGGATCTACTTAGCCAACTAATTACAACTAACTAGCTAAGGATACGTGTATGCTTGCAACCAATTAGGATAATGGATTCTAAAAAAATATATAGGTATGTACTTTTAGGGAAGTGACCAAATACCGTTAAACCAATTTGACAAGGTTCAACAAAATCGATTAACTTCCAATAAAAAATAATTGAATAAATCCCCGAAATGAAGGCATGACACTGAATGATTCGCTGTTATGTTTGCCGACACGATTTAATTTGGTTGCTTCACCGAAATTGGAAAACAAAGTTGAACCGTCGGAACGTCACACCAGACCTTTATTAATGACCCAAAAATCTGCTAGTTGTGACCTAAAAGCAAAATATAGTACGTTACGTCATCACCATCACGCCTGTATTCCCCGAAGGGTTAGGCAGAAGTGTACCGATGTACACCCACAGTTCGCCGGTATATTTAAGTCCAATGTAATATTAGTGTTCTTTTTTTTAATTACGTGTACTGCCCATCAAACTAAATAACATTGAGCATAAATTATTGCTGCGAAAGGTCTTTTATTTTTGTGCACGTAAAACATTGGACTTACAATAGACTGCATTCAACTCGGGCTGTGTTGCAGCTTTTACACCACGTGTAAGAAAATATTATTTAGACGTCGTTTAGTCATTGCAGGCTATTTACGTATGAATGGCAAAAATATATTATATCAATTGGCTGTTTCCTCAATGTTCGTGACTTGGTAGCGGAATTTAATATTGTACAGACGTTTTCAATTTCAATGCTACCGCTAAATTAAACATATTTTTTTTTTTTATTTAATGTTTACAGTTACATTCAGAATTGAGTGGAAATTAATCGAAGAGTTGTGAACGAATAAGTACCTAATGGTGTAACCACAGATATAAGAATATTTCTGTGGGTGTAACCCATAAAATAGGAAATATGTATGATTCTTTTTTTACAAAAAAAAAATCCTCATGCATGTAATAAACAGTTTAGTAAAACTATTTTTCGAATAACTATGAAATTAAAAAAGATATAAGCCATCGTAGATTTGTTCCTATCTCTTTCTAGCAAAAAGAAATTTAACACGAAGTTTATACTGCCGTAGTGTTATGTGACGTCACAGTCCATGTCGGATCTCTTTGTCTAATCGGAGCGTAAATAATAGTTTTATATGCTTATATTGGCTGTGTTTCTTGGCTGATTTTAATTTTAATTTCGCTTTTTGTCATTTCTACTACGGTAATTTCATATTTTGTTAATAAATTCGATAAAAAAAATCATGCATATTCCCAATTGTACTGTTTATTTTTGGTAGTAGGTACTGGTTGGTGGGCCTCGAACCATATCGCTCTAAGCGTTTACAAAGCGATAATTGCGTATATATGTTAGACTACATTAAAACAGCTAGTATACGAGACATAAACTGTTTAACAAATTTGCCTTGTCGCCCGCTTCTGTCTCTCTCTAGTTAACTTCCAATTTTATGATCGAAAATTCCCTACAATACACACACATATCAACGCGCCTGTATTCCCTGAAGGTTTAGGCAGAGGTTAACCAAAATACACCCACAGTTCGCCGGTATGTTTAGGTCCCATGTAATTGGAGCGACCCTATTGCCATTAACCCCTAGTATTGCAGATGTCTTTAAGTAGCGGTGACCACTTAACATTAGATAGGCCGTCGGCTTGTTTGCCATCCAAAGACATTACTGAAAATTTCATAGAAACACCCAATAATACTTTGCTCAACCTGGGAATCGGGCCCAAGACCTCTATCGAAGTAATCGCGCTTAGGATCACACAGGCTAACGAGGCAACTATCAATTATCAGTTCGGAAATCCCTACAATCTGCTTAGCCTTTTCCCAACTATGTTGGGGTCGGTTTCCAGTCTAACCGGATGCAGCTGAATACCAGTGTTTTACATGGAGCGACTGCCTATATGACCTCCACAACCCAGTAACTGGGCAACACGATATCCCTTGGCTAGACTGGTTGTCAGACTTCTTGGCTTCTGACTATCCGTAACGACTGTCAAAGATCTACGAATGATAGCCGGGACCAACAGCTTTACGTGCTCGAAAAGCTCGTGCTCTTTGATTTTCGTCGGATATCCCTACAATATGGGTAGAAAAATCATTCGACCGATAGAAGTAAATAACGAATGCACACAATTTATATTGGTGCCGTGGCAAGCCGTTCTCTGTATCCTTACCCTTCATCCCACGTCACCTCAAGCGGGCAAGATTCGCAATCTTATATTTCTCTAGGGAATAAAATGATATTGGTTTCGTCACTTGCTAAAGTATTTTTTTCGGAGATTTCGTGTCTTGTACAGTTCAGTTTTATAGTCATGTGTCATTTGTTTCCTTGTTCTCTTTCCATCATCATGGATCTTGAAGAAAAAAGAATTTATGATATAAAATATGAGTAGGAGGGTACACAGTAGGTACACTGGGGGGTTTCTGCGGGTGTACACTGGTGCATCGGGCATCATTCGGGTTTTTTTGGCGGGGCGGGAGGGAGTGTCAGACTTTTACTGACTAAAACCCGTCTATGTTCCTTCATGTGCCCTTTGCGTTCCGGGGGCGCGGTATCTCTTACGAACAACCCGCAGCTTACGAACAACCCGCAGCTTACGAACAACCCGCAGATCATTCGGGGTACAGGCATGTAATTAATGTTAAGTGAACTTTATTTTTCCACTCATTTTTATCTAGGTACTGCTGCCTGCGGCTTCATCCGCATCAAATTTGACATAAAATTTGTTGCGGTACAATTTTCCGGGTTAACAAACATCCATGTGTTATTCCATACTACACTACAATCTATCCATTCATACATTCTCACAAACTTTCGCATTTACAATATTAATAGGAAGTAGGATTAGTAGGAAATATGGGACAGTAGGTACATATGTAATAGATTTTATTTCAGCAAAACGATAAACAAACATTTTATTACCATAATTCTGATACATCTATCTATCTATGAGAACCGGAGTAATAAAATATTATTATTTTACTACTAAAACTAAACTAAACACAAACTAAGTAACTAAACTTCTTTTTTTTCTATGGGCCTCGCCCCCTATTACATGGGACCTAAACTTACCGGCGAACTGTGGGTGTATATTGGTACACCTCTGCCTAACCCTTCGGAGAATACAGGCGTGATTGTATGTATGTATTTTATTTACTACGATTATCTGTGTCAAAAGATTGCCCTATTATTGACCATTATTATTTTCGTGAAAATTGAGATATTCTTTCGTAATAGAAAAGAGGGCCGCAATCAAGATACGATAATAAGTATTTACAAATTATTTTGGAAATTGATTGCTATTTTCTCCGAAAACGTCCTTGTTCTATAATAAATAATAACAGCTGACTATTAATTACTTTCCTTTTATTTTGTCGTAGGAAATAAATATAAACAATTCTTGGTCTCTATAGAATGTTGTTAATTAATATCATAACCTAGCATATCCTATTTCCTACTAATCCTACTTCCCATTATCCTACTTCCCATCCATTCTCCTAATATTATAAATGCGAAAGTTTGTGCGGGTGGATGTTTGTTCTTGCTCTTTCACGGTTAAACGGCTGAACAGCCTTCCTAGCCAAGTCACAAACGATAATCGTAAACGCTCGGTAGGTACCAATAGATTTTCACCTCTGTACCCCGGAGCCTTAAGTTGAAAATCTATTAAAGATTTCTAAGCGTTAGCGACTGGAACGAACGAAAACGCTATGCAATCTTCATTAGATCTTCAACTTAAAACCAAGCACATAAAGTTGAAGATCTATTAAAGCCTACTCAGCGTTTGCGTTTATCGTGTGTGACTTGGCTAGGGGGGCAGATCTGAAAAAAAAATTGGCACAGAGATAGGTTATAGTCCGGAACAGCACGTAGGCTACTTTTTATCGCAGAAAAAACTCCGGTACTTTGAATGAATGATGAAGTCGTTTGCGGGGGTCCGTGGGTTACGCTCCCAGTCGTCGAGACACCTGTGGTCGACGCACCCGATTCGATTAATTTCATATCTTTTTTTTATTGTGTTTTTTCACTTAGTACAGTAAACGAAAAAAGTGTTTCATCATAATAATAAAGTATTTTTCCTTGCTAAACAAAAGTTATCTATCAAATAGCAGAGAGTATAGATTGCCACTTAACCTTATCCTTACACACCTTTAGTGAAAAGTTGCTTGTTGATTTGCTTGTACATTTATACTATTTTTTTTTAAATGTATTTAAGGTTTTACAGTAGATTATTACAAAGCTAAAAAAAATTCGATACATTTCACAAACAGTTATTTTGAGAGCTTGATTATTTTGTTATTGAAGCAGACTGTTATATTTAGGTTAAATTATTCACATTTGTTTGGTTTCACAGTTTGATTATGTTTAATTATTATTGTTACAAAGATGAAAATAATATTTCACTATGTATAAACTTAGTTACTCTGCAGACTCTCTTAAGACTGATTATTTAAAATCATTATTTTATTGTATTACATGTGAGACTAATTATTTAATTAAGTTAAATGATTCTCTTGATTGTAGGATATATTAATTACAAAACAGCACTGCGTCGAAAAAACATTATTTCAATGGGACCTATTATTTATAATAAAATACCTCATAGTTTTAAGGAACACTCTGTGCACATATTTAAGTCAGAGGTAACAGATTTACTTTTAAAAAAATGTTATTACTCAGTACAGGATTTTTTAAATGATGCCACTTTATAACTTTTCTACTCAATTTACAATGTTATTTCATAATTTAGTATTTGTTTTAATTTTTTTTATTATATTTTGTTGACATTCTGTATTTTATTTGTAGTGTTGACATTTTGACATTTTTTATTTGTATATTGACTTTTTGATAATTTTTACTTGCATTTTTGTTGTCATTTTTTTTAATTTTAATTATTTGTGTTGTTGACATTTTGATAATTTTTATTTTCTATATTTGACCAGTTTTTACATTTGACATTTAATTTTTTTATATTATTTGTGTGACTAATATCAATTTGCATGCCAGAAGGTAAAATGTAGCTGATCATTTATTTATGTTTAATATCCAATTCTGTACCTACATTTAGAGCAAATAAAGTTCTGATTCTGATAGGTGATGAAAACTGTGATAGGTATATACCTATCACAGTTTTCATCACCTATAATCAAGAGAATCATTCATTATTTATTTATATAACTCAATAAGAACACTAGTAAAAAGAATGTTTACCATATGAATGTTTACTCAATAAGAACACTAGTAAAAAAAATGTTTACCATATGGTAAACATTTTTTTTACTAGTGTTCTTATTGAGTTATATAAATAAATAATGAAAAATCACTGAGTCTTAAATTTTTCAAAACATACTACCAATATAAAAGCGTTTGTTTGTTATACATATAATTATGATTTTTATGTTATACATATGTATGTCTACTTACAAACAATATACTAAAACAGTTTTGTGCCTGACATTACATTTGATCAAAAAACTAAAAAGAGAAAAATAACTTTAGCTTTGGAAGTCGGTGGCTTTATTTCTGTTTGTTGTTTTGTATTGCCACCGACTTCCAAAGCTAAAGTTATTTTTCTCTTTTTAGTTTTTGAAGGCGGTTGTAATTTTTTTGTAAAAAAGTTTTTTATTTCTCGCTTTTTAGTATCAACTTCTTGTCATCCAAATCCATGAAAAAACTGTCATGTTATGTAAATTAACGAGACACCACTAAAAAGTCATAAGAAAGCAGAATATGCGATTTCGTTTACTTGGATGAGAAATTTTTAAATACTACTGTATACATCTGTGTAACCCTTGAGTACAGGCGTGATGTTATATTGTGTGATGGTGTAAACAATGCTTAAATATGCTATAGCAACAATCGCGGTTAATCTGCTGTTATTTATTGAAGAGTTCCCCCGATTTCTACAAGATCCCATCATCAGATATTGAAATGGTGACAATGGGACCACACAGGAAGCACCAGCTTTCAAATAAAAAAAGAATCATGACAATCGGTTCACCCAGTCGGGAAATTCGAGGTAACAAACATAAAAAAAAAAAAAAAAAAAATACAGTCGAATTGATAACCTCCTCCTTTTTTTGAAGTCGGTTAAAAATTGACTTGAGTTAAATAAATCGAATCGGGTGCGTCGACCACAGGTGCCTCGACGACTGGGAGCGTAACCCACGGACCCGTTTGCGGAAGGTAGTCAATCAAATAACAAAAATTTGTGAAACATCTTGTTGGACAACTTCCATTTTTTTCTGTCTTTCTTTCCTTTTTTTTACTCCATTTGTAACTTGGTTTGTTGTTTTTATTTTACATAAATAATGAACAAACAAAAACAAGAATAATTTGTTTCGAAAGGAAGTTCCGACAATTAATTTATCTTGGAGTTAAGAAAACCTAAAATAACTTGTTTAATGGTGAAGTAAAATATAAACAGGTAAAAAAACTTGTCCATTGAATATCTTTCAAACATTTTACTTTTTTGTTAGGTAGGTACTTTATTTAGGTTGCGGAATTTGTTCGAAAGAGTCACCGCGGTCCTGTAGTGCGATTCTCTAAAATGCAAACTCGAAAACGGGTCTTACTAAGTGATCACGCTCACTTCGATAACGAACCAACTTGTCATTGGTTTAGTATTCGTTCGCCGTGGTGACGTCACCGGCGTGATCATGTTTAACAGAATACCATTTTGTAATCTCGCTGCGGATTCAGCTTTCGAATTACGAAGTGAGGCTTAGAGAATCGCACTGCTGTAATGCATAGGTCATTAGGAGAAACACGGATGAGTTTTAGTTAGTTAGCGTCTGACACTCCCTTCCGCTTCACTCAGAACGAAAGAAGTAATTTGATGAATGTCCATCCCTAAAAAAATAAAAAAGGTACTTCAATTACAATAGTTATGCTTCTAACCGATGACAATAAGAGACCAAATTTAAAATATAAGAGAGATAAAAAGGAACACTATAATCCCTTTACTAGTTACTGCTCACAATTCGTCAAGTTACATCTTTGGTTACTGCTCTGCTTCCGTGTGTCGTAGCATAATGTTACATAGCCATATAGGTACTATACAGCGTGTAACGGAAAGGGTATATCATATCCATACAAACGGGGTGAAGAGTGTATCCGGTAATGAGTCTTTATACAAAATTTCAGCTCAAAAGCAATAACTTTGAAATGCATAATATTTTTTTTTATTTCGGCAGTTTAAGCCATAAACAATTTTGTCAGGAGAAACAAGTCTTTTACGGAGTTGTTTCCTAGTGTGTAGGGTGTAGTTCATTGAAACCGATCGGCTGACTTAGTGTAATGATGTGTAGAATCCAATTCGAAACATTTGGTTTTTTGCTTAAATGTTGCTTAACTTTATAATTTTGAGTATAGGTATTAAAAAAATGTTGCTATGTGGTTTGTTAACACCAAAAGAATCCGTACCTTTGATATTATGTATATACCCTTTCCGTAACACGTTGTATATAGGTACTATTCCTCATGATTTTGTCAATTTAGTCTGGTAGTTCCAAAAAGCTATTTAGTTTTATTATATTATATTATATTAGGAACTATCCTAATATAATAAAACTAAATAGCTTATGTGATCTATCACATAACAAAGTTTAGGTACCTACTTAGTACCTACATCTATAAATTCCTCTAACAATAGGTACTTCAGACATACCAATAAAATCTTCGTCCATTCATCCGCAAACAGATCGTTTGATCAGCGAATTCGTATTGGAGGTTCAAAGGTTATACTTCTTATTAATATAAAGAGCTAAATCTTTGAAAAAAACTACAAGAATTGCTTCCTACACCGTATCATACTATGACCGTATTATTAACGTACTTAGGCACGGAATATTATTTCAAGTAGAACGCATCAACCGACATTTTTGACGGTCATGACACGCGACGCCCCGTCTGCCCCGACTGCCCCGTTGGTCTCGTGGTCGCAAGTGCGACTGCTGTGCAAGGGGTCCCGGGTTCGATTCCCAGGTCGAGCAAAAGTGTTATTGGGTTTTTCTATGAAATTCTCAGTAGCAGCTCGGAGGTTGGATTTGTTCCCGGTTAATGGCAATAGGCTCGCCCCCTATTATATGGGACCTAAAATATACCGGCGAACTGTGGGTGTACATTGGTACACCTCTGACTAACCCTTCGGGGAATACAGGCGTGATGGTATATATATATATTTTATTTAGATACGCGACGGTGTTATCGATGACGGAACGGTATAGACTGTTATAGTCTCATATATAGTTAAAGATATAAAAAATATATATTTGACGACATTCTCACGCTCACTTCACAACACTCAAAACATGCTGACAAGATCGTCTTCCATTCATCGGCGAACACATCACAGTCTGGCTTGGCATCCTAGAGAGGATGATACGACGTAATACTAATATGCAGACTCCTCTATTTTTTAACACACACACACACACACCTAGCTCATCATATCAGCCGCAGGACGTCCACTGCTGGACATGCCAGTCCGCCGCTGTACATTTTGTGTGCATAAAGTGTTAAATAAATAAATAATAAATACACCTCCCCCATAGATTTCCAAAATTACCAATTGGAAGCGGCCTACATCCAGCGTTATTATCTTTTCCTGCGGTTTTTATCTTTTCTTATACAAATAACAAAAGCATATTTATAAAAGGTTTGTCGCGCAATACAAATACAAATAAAATTCTCAAACTTTTCTAACACGATTTATCTAGGGCCACATAAATCTAACAAGGTTTTCTTTGAAACCTTTTGAAAAACTCGTCAGGAGTTTTGATATGTTTCATATTTCATGAAGCAGGTTTTTATTCAGACAATGTTGCGAGTTTCATATGTTGAATAATTGCTTTACACCTATACTAACATAATAAAGCTTAAGAGATTTTTGTTTGTTCGTTTAAACGCACTAATTCCTGAAACTACCAGTTGGATTAGTAAAATTCTATGATAGCCAGATTCACGAGGAATAGTATAGGCTACGTATAAGACACTTTAACGCGATTGAAGAAAAAATCCTGCGGGCGAAGTCGCGGGCTTGTAATAATATGTGTAGGAAATAACTGAAATCAAATGTTCCTATAATTGAAACTCATATAGATATTGATTTTTACCACATATACACAAATAGGATAGATTTTATTCTGTTTTTGTGCTCCTGTGGGATAATTTAGGACTTAATTCTGATGTCAAAGTCAGCGTAGGCAGAAGCTTTACCCTATAAAACCCTATATATAGTACTTCTTTCTTTATTTCTTTAATCAAACCTTTTGCTGGCATTCAATTGTCCTTCTCAACAAAAAACAGATGTTTTACTACTAAAACTTCTTTGTTGAGTCTCTATAGACTAGAGGACATTTAACAATATGGCCGACAAATAAAAATAAAA
Source organism: Caradrina clavipalpis (assembly GCA_932526535.1). NCBI lineage: Eukaryota > Metazoa > Arthropoda > Insecta > Lepidoptera > Noctuidae > Caradrina > Caradrina clavipalpis. Next base: position 9,090,963 of record OW052105.1, read on the forward strand.
ATGAATAAAAGGTACGACAGTTAGATTCAAATCGTTTTATCGAAATACCCTTGTTACATATACAGAGTAGGTAAGTAGGGTTCTTCAGAATAATCATTTATCACTGAATGTTCACGCAAAGCATTTATTTGTGTCCACCCTAATGTGGTCCGAAAGTGATTTGCCATTCTTGCGAGTGACAGATAAGTGACGTGTTTGTAGAAAGAAAATAGATTGTTCACATATACTTAAGGCTTTTTCACGTGAAAAGAATTTCTTGCCTCGAATAAGCGAATTAATAAGTGGATTTGTGTAATCAGTGCATTAAAAATACTTAACATAACATAACGCCTATTGTTAGGCGGAGGTGTACTACGGTACACACACAGTTCGCCGGTGTGTTTAGGTCTCATGTAAAAAGGGGTGAGCTTATTACCATAAACCGGGTACAAGTCCTAACTCCAGCTGCTACCGAGAATTTTGTAGAAAAACCCAATAACACTTGCATGTAAAAAAGTTATACCTAAATACTTTTTTTTTAAATTTTATTTTGTTATTCATGTACTTCTTTAAAATAAGAGAACATAAAGTAATATAAAAAAAGAAACTTAAATTATATGGCAACAAAAACTTCTCCGCATTCGCATCGCCGTAAACTTGAAATGAAATACACCCTAAAGACTGGCTAGCTTTACTGCATTGATGGATGGCAATGCTTACCCTCTGGCCAAGGTAAAAGCCAGCTCTTAGCTCACGAGAAGTGTCAACCAACCGTTTGGACAAACGAATTTATAGTTTAGGATTCGGTTCGAGACAACTGTCTCCCGACCCGAGATTCGTTTAAATTAATTGGAGGCGAGTTTAGTGTAAACACTTGTGATAGTTGCCTAGCAAGTTCTGTCCGAGACTTGGAAAATCAGGGTATTTTGTATGCAAGTCTCGTAAACGAAACTCTCGTATACAAACAAAGTTCCCTGGACATTTTCGTGAAAGAATTTCTCTTCGTGTAAACGAGCCTTTGTAAAAAGGCTAAGAATTTTGTATTTCTTTTATATTTTTTCGTCTTTTACTCTTTGATCATTGTCAATCAGATATAATGGTTCTGTCTGAGAATATAGGTCTGATACGTTTTGTTTTGAATGTTATATCCGATTGTGATTTCACGAGGCATGTCTGGGATTTTGATGCTTCAAGCTTTGTTATATTAGTTGTGCCCGCGGCTTTACCCACGAGGACCTTTTCTTTTTTAAGGATGTGAGATCATAAAATAACTTCTAGCGCCCTGAGCGGAGCGGAAGGGAGTGGCAGTAAAAGAGATCCGGTGAAAGGAGGGTGTATGATATGACTTTAGTACATCTGCTATGCCTAAAAAATATTTTTATTTCCTTTCTCAAACTGCAGAAACGTCACGTCAGTAGAATATACGTCGCGGGTCTTTGGACGGTAAGCAATGGGTAGCTCACCGTCCGTACGTTAACTAACTAACGACAGACGTCAAAGAGATGTCAGCAAACTTGGAAGGGGCCACTAAGGGCCGATGCCTGCCGGGGCTGCGGGTTGTTCGAAAGAGATACCGCGCCCCCGGAACGCAAAGGGCACATGAAGGAACATAGATGGGTTTTAGTCAGTAAAAGTCTGACACTCCCTCCCGTCTCGCCCAGGGCGGGGGAAGTTATTTGATGACTGTCCCATATTAAAAAAAAAGGGTTATTTCATAGGTCACGCTTAACATCAGGCGGGCCGTTAGCTTGTTTGCCGCCACCTTCAATGGTATAAAATAAAAAGGTATGGTTACTAAGTCAGAAAGCGGAAAGTAACTAAATAGGTTTCAAGCAACACTTAAAGCGACTCTCTAACCTAGACATTTCTCGTTACGTTATGTTAAAGTTGAACCAACGGTTGTATGCCGCAACACAGGCCCAACCGATTTTTTGTATTTTATCCATTTCGTTGTACCTACCTAACTATTACTAAATGTTTTATTTAATAGTCTGTGTTGTCTCTCTAAATGGTAAAAGCTTTGTTTTTCAGTACACCTTTTCTTTTGTATATTTATTTTTGATAAAACACGAAATTGATCAAATTTACATAGCCTAGTTGTACCTACAGTATTTCATAACGTAAAGGAAGAACTATAAAAGTATTTTAATTTGTTTATTCCATTGGATGGCAATTAACAACCCCACGACCCTAATGTTAAGTGGTCATCGTTTTGCGGGTTGTTCGAAAGAGATACCGCGCCCCCGGAACGCAAAGGGCACATGAAGGAACATAGACGGGTTTTAGTCAGTAAAAGTCTGACACTCCCTCCCGCCCCGCCCAGGGCGGAAGAAGTTATATGATGATTTCCCGTCTATAAAAAAAAAAAAAAGTGGTCATCGCTACCTATAGACAACTGCAATACCAGAGGCGTTGGAAATGCGTAGCCATCCCAGAGACAAAGTTGAAATGTCTTAAGTGCTTGTAATTACACCGACACCCATTCCCTTCAAACCGGAACATAGCAACGCTGCTTTGCGGCAGAAATAGGTACGGTGGTACTTCCTAGCACAAGCTGCTTCACAAAGAGCTCTACTACTACTACTAGTACTAGTAGTGGACATTAAAGTATTCTCCTATATTTAAAACTATTCAAAATTACAAATATCAACTTACTATGCAATATTCAGTTTCAGTTAAAAATTAAATTCTAGACTTTCAGTCGTCTAAACGTCTCATGACCGTTATACACTAGTGTAATTTATTGCCTTCTTTTGACACGTAGAGCGTCACACTTTGCGACTAGGTTTAAAGAAGTGCAAGTGCGAGCCGGACTTGCGCACGAAGCGTTCCGTAGAAAACGAAAAAACCATCGAAAACGACAAAAAACACGTTTGTTGTATGGGAGCCCCCCATTAAATATTATTTTTATTCTGTTTTCTATTTAGTGTATTTTGTTGTTATAGCGGCAACAGAAATACATTATCTGTGAAAATTTCAACTGTCTAACTATTACGGTTCATGAGATACAGCCTGGTGACGAGGACAGACAGCGGAGTCTTAATAATAGGGTCCCGTTTAACGTTTAACCCTTTGGGTATCGAACCCTAAAAACTAGTATTTGTTCCAGACTATTTTTACTTGTCAAGAACACAATAATCAATCTTGCAAAAAGCTTCTTCTAAAATAGGTCTACATTAAATAACAATTCGTTTTTCTTTTGTTTCAGGGCAACTTACGTTTCAGTGTTAACAATATCAGCTTTCTCTCTAGAGAGGTACTTGGCTATATGTCATCCCCTCCATCTCTACACTATGGCCGGTCTGACCAGAGCGTCCCGGATTATTCTGATACTGTGGATTATATCCATTGTCTGCGCGTCTCCGTTCGCTGTCTACAGTGAAATTAGCTACAGGGATTATCCTCCAAGTAAGTCTATTAATTAATTATTATTATAAGCTCGAATTACCTTGAGGAAGCACCGTGATCAATGCTCGTGCCTGTTTGTATGAAATGAGGCCTTCACCCTGTACTAGGACAATATGACCATGCCAGAGTCGTCTTCAGAAAACTTACTTTTGAATAAGGGCCTGCCGATAATTACCTTTCAAAACCAGCCGATTCTGTTCAGTTTCTCTGCCCGCGATCAACAATCGGTGACCGATTTTTTTGACGGCAGAAATGGAACATTTTTAATATACTAATGCACACGGCTTACAAAAGGTTGGTCCTACGAGACTACGAATATATTGAATCGATTCTGCAAAAAGTCGGACGTGTGTGGGCAGCGTTAAGGTGAGCTATCATTCTGATGCTAGGGGTTGACAACTCATCTCAAGCTCACTTCATTTAAACTCACTGAGAGAGAAATTTTACAGAATATTATTGTATGAATGTTGACGAGGCGAAAGGAGTGTGTAAGGATCGTAGCAGGTAGTGTTCTGTGGTTTCTGCCTACCCCCATGGGAAAAAGGCGTGAGTTTATGTATGTATGTATGTATGTATTATCGCTGCGCACTAACTTATTTTATGGGAAGAACATGTACTCTTAACTTCCAGTTTTATTAAGTGACGGAAATGACCCCTACTCTGTTTACCCAGTAGATGTAATTTATCCGTCTAACTGACGGATAAATTACATCTACGGGTGACTATTTTATTTGTAACTCAGACAGCAGAAATCCGGCCGACCACCCCTTCCTTTATTATCAAATAAAGTTTTTAGACTGTGTCCGATTTAATTAAAGTCTCTTTAGTCCCCATGTGTTGGACCCATGTCTTTATGTAAGCCCGAAATACCAGGTTTTATTAACGGAAAGGATTTTTTTCGGGTAAGCTGGATGTTTAGCATTTTTTACTTTGTATTCTCGTAACGCCACGTGTTTTTGGGTCCTGTTTTTTCGTTTATTTTAACAAGGCTGATGCATATTTAAATGTCTCTTTGTACTTTTTGAGTTTAGCTCTTGTTTTCAATTAACGGCTTTCTTTTTTTTTAGCATCATATTCCTAAGTACATTCACCTGTATCTAAAGGTTAAAGAAGTAAGATATTGGTGCCGATTCCCTTGTTCACAAACTAAACTAAAATTAGAGAATTGACATCTCTTACTAACATACAGCGAAAGAAAAGGACGGTAATACCTTAGAACTAAGTTAGAGATGTCAAATTAGTTTTGCCTTGAATTTTTCCGTGTTTTTAATCGACGCGTTCTGACATGCCTACTATAATTGTATAGAGGTTTTAGATCAACTAAAATTGACAAGTCTAATTCACGTCCGTCCCTTTCTTGTTTGATTGGAAAGAAAAAGATAGAAATAGTCTACATTAAATTTAGCTTGTGCATAACAGAATCGACACCATTCTTTGGGTAAAGGCTATGAATATTTGTAGATAAGCACTGCGGTACTATTAGGAAAGTTACGGTTGCCTAGAGACTTAGTAATACATGATAATACAATGCATTCTAACTTCAACCTTCAAGCGAAATTTATGGGACTGACGGACCGAACAGCGGACTACAATAACTTATATTTTTAGGTGTAAACTCTTACATAAACATTATGTTTGTTTTATTCCGTTTAGTATGGTTCTCACGTAGATGTGATAAAAAACATCGCAAATACAACAATCCTTTCTGAAAGCTCAATAAATCCTAGCAGTAAATCTGCGGTCAAACATGATCTGGGGACACATTTTGCCCGTCTGATAATGTGATTTTTTGGCCAAAAGTGAAATAACCAATTAGGTTTATTATATTGAACTGCCTCGTTCGCCTAGTGGTCCTAAGGGCGACTGCTACGCTAGAGGTCTTGGGTTCGACTCCCAGGTCGAGCAAAAAGTGTTATTGAGTTTTTGTATGAAATTCTCAGTAGCAGCTCGGAGTTAGATTTTGTGCCCAGTTAATGGCAATAGGCTCGCCCCCTATTACATGGGACCTAAACATACCAGAAAACTGTGGGTGTACATTGTTACACCGCTGCCTAACCCTTCGGGAAATATAGGCGTGATGGTATCTATTCATTATATGCTTATAAGGTCAGAACTTCAGTGGGCGGATCCTATTTCGTCGTTTATCTCCATTCTGAAACATGAACTAGAAAATAATGTTCTCAGAGGAGTGTCTTGTTGTACATATAATTCAAGATGATGTATGCGTTGTATGTTGCCTCGGGCAAAATTTACGAGACACGCTTTAAGTAATTCATTTTCAAACTATATTCAACCCCTCACTATAATTGTGTAGTTGACACACCACTAACCAATAATTTCAAGTCACAACTTCTCTAAAAAAGCACTTTTTTTCCCATGAAAACCAATTACTTTTCAGTTTATTGTAAAATTAGATTTTTAATTACTTTAAAATCAAAATAAATAGCTAATTGAGTAGGCCACGTAGTGACGTCACAGCGTGCTATTGACATACAAAATCTATGGGAGAATCGCGTTTTGACAGCTCATAAAAAGTATGTAAATTGATGGCGGTGGACACTACCCAATTTGTACTTCAAAGAATCTATAATCCGTACTAATATTATAAATGCGAAAGTAACTCTGTCTGTCTGTCTGTCTCTTTTTCACGCCTAAACCACTGAACCGATTTCAATGAAATTTGATACAGATATAGTCTGGGACCCGAGAAAGGACATAGGATAGTTTTCATCCCGGAAATCCCCCGGGAACGGGAACTATTAATCCACGCGGACGAAGACGCGGGCAAAAGCTAGTAATACATATAATTAAGCTGAAGAGTTATTTTTGGTTATTTTTGTTTATTCGAGATGGGTAGGTCAGAGGTGACATGTCTATGTCACCTTTGACCTAGACTCTAACTCTCTGTATCGGGTGAAAGGGACATCTATCCTTAAACTGAAACCATGAATTTTCCATTCTGGACTGAGTATCAGACAACAAGATTTTTATAGGAAAACCATAAGTAAAGAGGTATGGAGATTTTTAATAATTATTTTCTTATTCTTTCTGTATCGTTCTCAGCGGTTGGTAAAATTAATTTTCTTTTGCCCTTGTTTTAGTTCTATAAATCGCTATTGCCGTTAGGGATGACTATGAAGCAACAGACCAATTTTCAAACTTGATTTGCCGGAAAAGGGACAATTTAAAATATTTTCTGCAAGAAATTTCACTTGTTTTGAAGTCAGAATAGTGTCCTGAGTGCACTGTCGAAGTTTAAGCATAGATGTATCTTACACCCTACCTGCGTCTTTATTTCCGAACGCAAATAACACTAATCTCTTCAAAGTTAGAGTGAACAGGCTTCTTCTGTGTAAGCTTACTCCATCGTAGACTTTAGACAAAGTCAACGATGGAGTACTTGTTTGTTTAAACGCCTAATCTCTGGAATTACCAGTTAGATGGAAAAATCTTTTAGTATATGATTAGTCAGATTCATGTAGAATACGTATACGCTATATAACATCACGACACGACCCCACGGGAGCGAAGCAGTAACCAAAGACGTAACTCAACGCGGTTAAAAAAACCACGTAGACTGGTAAATTCAACCATCACATACCATCCCGCCTGTTTTACCCATAGGGTTAGGCAGAGGTGTACCAATGTACATCCACAGTTCGCTGCTATGTTTTTTTAGGTCCCATGTAATAGGGGGCAAGCCTATTGCCATTAACCAGGCACGCATCCTAACTCTGAGCTACTACTGAGAATTTCATAGAAAACCCAATGACATTGCTTGACCCTAGAATCGAACCCAAGACGCAGCAGTAGACCTCTAGCGTAGCAGTCACGCTTAGGATCACTAGGCCAACGAAGCAGCCAAACAGCCGAGCCGAAGCTGTCACATGATACATTAATTCCTCACTGAATATTTCAGTACCTAGATGAAGAATCCTTGAAAATGTAAAAGAAATCGGTATATTATAATTAGGGCTCGTTTGTGAAAAACGATAAGATAAATAAATGCCGCAGGTACTGATTTATTGGACTAAATGTTTCTTTAATATTCAATGTAAATTTTGTAGGAATGAGATTATATTTTGCGAAGTGTGCCTACAATATTATTATGTCTTGATGTTTTCGCCATTTTATTGACTTTTCGACGTTAATTTAGGCACAGTTAAGCTCTCCCCTATTGCATGGGACCTAAATATACCGGCGCACTGTGGGTGTACATTGGTACACCTCTGCCTAAGGGCCTTATCACACTTGCGAATTGCGAGCGTGTTTTCTATACAAATATCTGACGCGGCGAATTCGCTGCGTGATCGCCTTCATACAAAATACGCTCGCGAACCGCTAGTGTGATAAGGCCCTAACCCTTCAGGGAATACAGGCGTGATGGTATATTTATATTTTAAGCTCTCGTTTGAATGTTTTTGAAACTCGAGGTAAATATATAAGACTGAAATAGTTATAATCATTATAATCATCTTATCAGGAGAACGACGTCCACTGCTGGACATAGGCCTCTCCTATAGAGAGCCACAATGACCGGTTATAATATTTATATTTTATTTAAAAGCTTAGTTTTATGGTGGTGTACCTTTCTTTCTGTAATAGCTGTACTTATTAATTTAATTAATAAGTTCTTGGCAAAAGATTTGTATTTTTCCTAGTCTCAAAATGGGACTTGTTTGAACAAATACCTATTCTTCTCTTTATAATAAGCTTTGAAAATCTTACTTCGAAAATCAACTTTTGTACGCGATTTCATTTGCATTTCAAGAGGTGCTTTTCATGTGCCGTGTTACAAAAGTAATTTCAGCGAATCCCATAACACTTAAAACTTTTATAATATTAATTTAGATTTTATCACTACCTAAACATTACTTAAGTAAAGTCTGCTGATAAGTAGGAGGACCTACTTATCTATACGAGTACTAATATTATAAAGAGGTAAAGTGAGGTTGCAGGGGGTAGGGTTCCGCGCACAGAGGTGTCAGCCATTGGAAGGGGCCACTAAGGGCCAAATGCCTGCCGGGGCTGCGGGTTGTTCGAAAGAGATACCGCGCCCCCGGAACGCAAAGGGCACATGAAGGAACATAGATGGGTTTTAGTCAGTAAAAGACTGACACTCCCTCCCACCCCGCCGCATCTATAAAAAAAGGGGGTAGATAATGTTTATGTAAAAAATCTTTAAGAAAGCTACGTTCTTTGTAAGTGTCATAAAACGTCACGCTACGACACAAGGGAGCGGAGCAGTAACCAAAGAAGTTACTAAACACGAGAGAAAATATCGCGGACAGAAGTTAGTACTTACCTATATATACAGTCTTTTTTTTTTAATACATGGGAAATCATCAAAAAACTTCCCCCGCCCTGGGCGGGACGGGAGGGAGTGTCAGACTTTTACTGACTAAAACCCATCCATGTTCCTTCATGTGCTCTTTGCGTTCCGGGGGCGCGGTATCTCTTTCGAACAACCCGCAGCCCCGGCAATATACATTGTCTAAAAGAGATATGAAAACGGTAGAATTTCTATAATTCGTTAAGTATTATGAACACGAAGTTTGTTTGCTTAACTTAGAAGTTTATTCTCGTTTAGGCTGTCAGCACTTTTTATCTCCCCAATCCTGATTTAAAGACTTTTATGTTAGTACAGTCCTTAATTTATCTTATCTTCACTTTGTTTAAGCAGGCAAGTTTTTCTACTACATTTTACTATTCTTCTATATTAATATTATAAATGCGAAAGTTCGCAAGTGCGTAGTGCGAGGTTGTGGGTTCGCAACCGGGCACGGGCAAGTACCAATGTGACTTTTCCTAGTTCATATGTACTTTCTAAGTTTATCTTACACATCACTGACATCAGTAACCATGTCAGAGGCCCTTGAGGCGGTTTAGAAACTCTGTCACTAGGGTGTTTGGGGTCGTTAGACCTTACAGCCTACACGATAAGAAGAAGAAGAATGCGAAAGTTTGTGAGGATGGATGGATGTTAGTTACTCTTTAGCTGGGTACTCACTTAGCACTGTAGCACGTAACGTATCAGATACGGTATCAAGTGAGTACGTAGGCACGAGCCCGCTGCGAGCCGCTCGCGCGTGGAGCGCTGTAAGCTCGCAGTGACCCGCCGAGTGGCGGTTTCACTGCGAACACAAATTCGGCTAGGAAGCTCGTAGCTACTCGTAGGCTGGGTACTCACTTAGCAGTGTAGCACGCAATTTATCAGATACGGTATCAACCTGCAAGTGGGTACGGCTCGTCCACGGTCCTCCGCGTATCTAGCTAGCACACTGCGAGCCGCCTTTGTGTTCGCAGTGAAACCGCCACTCGGCGGGTCACTGCGAGCTTACAGCGCTCCACGCGCGAGCGGCTCGCAGCGGGCTCGTGCCTACGTACTCACTTGATACCGTATCTGATACGTTACGTGCTACACTGCTAAGTGAGTACTTAGCTTTTCACGCTGGAACGGCTTAACAGATCTAGATGGAATTTGGCACTGAGATATATTGTAGTGTGGAATAACACGTAGGATACTTTTTAATCCGCAAAAATTCCCGTGGGATAAATAAATAATCAAATTTGACTCGAACAAAGTCGCAGGCAGAAGCTAATGAAGACATAGTTGTTCTAATCCAAATTTATTCTAGAAAGAAGAGGTTGTAAGTTTTGATAAACTTTTGGTACAGCGAATAGGTATTACTTTGAAAATTACATTTAAATTCCGTCAATCAATGTCAGTTCAATTTCAGATTTGAATTAATCTACTTTTGTAACAAATAATAGGGTTTTGTTTAAATAATTCTATTACTAAATAAAATAAATATTTAAACAAAAACCATCAATCCCTACTTCGTAAAAAACCTTTTTTTAAAGATCTATGGTATGCAAATAAGACAAATACGAATCGCGGCAACAAATAAGGTTTAAAACAGCGAACAGTTTATTTAGTTTTAACTTTGTAGTTGAATTATTATTAATAAAGTTATATAATATGTCTCTATTAGAAATTTTGAGGTTTTCATTAAATTGCGAAATAAATACACAGCTCAATGAAATAATTAATAGATATGTTTTTAGTTCATGAAAATCTCTATAATAGGTAATCTCTATAAGAGGCGGCCGATAAATGTCAAGATTTCATGAAATCTTGACATTTTACATGAAGCTTGACTTATGGAGTCATTTTACTGATTTTAATGGTTATGATTCTGAAAATACATACTTCTTACGCCCGCGAATCATACTTTAATCAACATTAAACTTAATACTGACTTGCAGATTGCAAAAAACGTAAGAAAATTAAAATTTCGCGGGCTGGTCGGAGCATTCACCTTAAGGGTGAGGCTAAACGAGCGTAATTTTGTGAGTAGTGTGTCGGAGAATTTCTGTCAATGTCTTACAAAACTCCTGTTTCGTTCACACGACGACACAAAATAAGTTGTCAGTTTCAGTTGAAAGTAAGTTACTCGACAGAAATTCTGCGACTCACGACTCACAAAATTACAGTGCAGGCCGCTTCCAACCAGTGCTTTTGGAAATCTATGGGGGAGGCCTATCTCGCCTATGATCATGATGATGATGAACTGGCGGGCTGCTACTGAGAAATTCTTAAAGAAAAATCCCAATAACACTTTCCCCGATGTGGAAATCGAACCCAGGACCTCACACGCAGCAGTCGACCTTGCTACCACGATACCAACAGAGCTCTAATACGCAGCGGCTATGAATAGCTATATAAGTACACAATTTTACAAGGTACATAATATTAATACTAGGAATAAAGACAAAATAGCGCAACCATTTTATAGATTATCCAAAGTGCACACATCTTTTAAGCGTAACTCGTAAACTACATGAAAGAAAATTTAAAAAATATATCAAAGGTACCTACCTACACTTTGTAAACAAGCATACTCGTGTTACAAATTAGAGGATTATATTTATTCAAGATGCTTGGAATTTGTTCTGCTCCATCGGATAATTTGAAGTCATGACAAAATTATTAAAATACGCTACTTTAAATAATACTACATAATCGTATTCTTTGAATGACTTTTAGTTTTGGTAGCTCGCCATCACAATCGTACAATTTATTGAAATAATGTACCTGTCCGGGGCTGCGGGTCGTTCGAAAGAGATACCACGCCCCCGGAACGCAAAGGGCACAAGAAGGAACATGGATGGGTTTTAGTCAGTAAAAATCTGACACTCCCTCCCGCCCCGCCAAGGACGGGAGAAATCACGTGATGATTTCCCATCGGTAAAAAATAAAGTACCTGTACAGCTTATTGCAATCCATCTTTGTTCCACTTGGTAGGTATTTTTGGTCTATTTGCACTCGGCTATATAGGCAATACTCATTATTTACATAGCGTGATAAGAATAATCTTACTGGATTAGGTACAATCTTCATTCTTATATCTGTGGGTACAATAATAATAAAATAACCTCAACATTACATAAGTGGCAATAGCATATAACCACGCTACCACCTAGCTAACTGTCTGCTGAATATTTTTACAGGGGGTTAGGCAGGCAGGGTTAGGCAGAGGTGTACCAATGTACTCGTACAACAACAGTTTGCCGGTATGTTTTAGGTCCCATGTAATAGGGGGCGAGCCTATTGCCATTAACCGGGCACAAATCCTATATATTTTTACAGGGCATGTACTATTTTATATGGGAGGTTGTTTTTGCCGAAACGCTGTTCATCACTCAAGCAAAGCAGCTCTCTTTATATTGGAGTTACGGAGACTAAAATAAATTATGAAAAAATATTGTAACTTACGAAAACATTGTATGTACGGGTGCATGCAATAGTACAGAGGTCAGGGTCTATTTAAAGTTTACTTAAAACAAGTTTTTGTGGAAAAAAAACCATGGAATTTCAACCTTCAATATACCCTGAAAGCAGAAGGTTCCCAGGTAATATCGCAAGTATATGTCGCTTTGTTAATTGTCTAGTTTTATATAATTATTGTTGTTTAACTTTTTTTATTATTTCATTAGGTTCTCTACTTTAGAAAAAATATTTTTACAAAACATTTCCCCTTTCATTATATACTCTCCCAAACTAGTTAGTTGGCTAAATTCTGAGCCGCAACAATAGAATACCTTTATTATAGTTTTTCATCGAAACGCTAAGAAGAAGAACCAGCTAGTACTTACCATAGCATAGCGCCCTTCATAACTTCTTTAGTGACGTCATATATTACTACGATAATGCCATACAGCCCCTTTACCATTATGACGCTTGCCTGGTTTCTGAGCGTGATCATAAAAAAATATGACGGAAATTGCGCTTTAGGGTGAGGCTAAACGAGCGTAATTTTTTTAGTCGTGAGTCGCAGAATTTCTGTCGAGTAACTTACTTTCAACTGAAACTGACAACTTATTTTGTGTCGTCGTGTGAACGAAACAGGAGTTTTGTAAGACATTGACAGAAATTCTCCGACACACTACTCACAAAATTACGCTCGTTTAGCCTCACCCTTAAGGTGAATGCTCCGACCAGCCCGCGAAATTTTAATTTTCTTACGTTTTTTGCAATCTGCAAGTCAGTATTAAGTTTAATGTTGATTAAAGTATGATTCGCGGGCGTAAGAAGCGTCAAGATTTCATGAAATCTTGACATTTTACATGAAGCTTGACTTATGGAGTCATTTTACTGATTTTAATGGTTATGATTCTGAAAATACATACTTCTTACGCCCGCGAATCATACTTTAATCAACATTAAACTTAATACTGACTTGCAGATTGCAAAAAACGTAAGAAAATTAAAATTTCGCGGGCTGGTCGGAGCATTCACCTTAAGGGTGAGGCTAAACGAGCGTAATTTTGTGAGTAGTGTGTCGGAGAATTTCTGTCAATGTCTTACAAAACTCCTGTTTCGTTCACACGACGACACAAAATAAGTTGTCAGTTTCAGTTGAAAGTAAGTTACTCGACAGAAATTCTGCGACTCACGACTCACAAAATTACGCTCGTTTAGCCTCACCCTAAAGCGCAATTTCCGTCATATTTTTTTATGATCACGCTCAGAAACCAGGCAAGCGTCATAATGGTAAAGGGGCTGTATGGCATTATCGTAGTAATATATGACGTCACTAAAGAAGTTATGAAGGGCGCTATGCTATGGTAAGTACTAGCTGGTTCTTCTTCTTAGCGTTTCGATGAAAAACTATAATAAAGGTATTCTATTGTTGCGGCTCAGAATTTAGCCAACTAACTAGTTTGGGAGAGTATATAATGAAAGGGGAAATGTTTTGTAAAAATATTTTTTCTAAAGTAGAGAACCTAATGAAATAATAAAAAAAGTTAAACAACAATAATTATATAAAACTAGACAATTAACAAAGCGACATATACTTGCGATATTACCTGGGAACCTTCTGCTTTCAGGGTATATTGAAGGTTGAAATTCCATGGTTTTTTTTCCACAAAAACTTGTTTTAAGTAAACTTTAAATAGACCCTGACCTCTGTACTATTGCATGCACCCGTACATACAATGTTTTCGTAAGTTACAATATTTTTTCATAATTTATTTTAGTCTCCGTAACTCCAATATAAAGAGAGCTGCTTTGCTTGAGTGATGAACAGCGTTTCGGCAAAAACAACCTCCCATATAAAATAGTACATGCCCTGTAAAAATATATAGGATTTGTGCCCGGTTAATGGCAATAGGCTCGCCCCCTATTACATGGGACCTAAAACATACCGGCAAACTGTTGTTGTACGAGTACATTGGTACACCTCTGCCTAACCCTGCCTGCCTAACCCCCTGTAAAAATATTCAGCAGACAGTTAGCTAGGTGGTAGCGTGGTTATATGCTATTGCCACTTATGTAATGTTGAGGTTATTTTATTATTATTGTACCCACAGATATAAGAATGAAGATTGTACCTAATCCAGTAAGATTATTCTTATCACGCTATGTAAATAATGAGTATTGCCTATATAGCCGAGTGCAAATAGACCAAAAATACCTACCAAGTGGAACAAAGATGGATTGCAATAAGCTGTACAGGTACTTTATTTTTTACCGATGGGAAATCATCACGTGATTTCTCCCGTCCTTGGCGGGGCGGGAGGGAGTGTCAGACTTTTACTGACTAAAACCCATCCATGTTCCTTCTTGTGCCCTTTGCGTTCCGGGGGCGTGGTATCTCTTTCGAACGACCCGCAGCCCCGGACAGGTACATTATTTCAATAAATTGTACGATTGTGATGGCGAGCTACCAAAACTAAAAGTCATTCAAAGAATACGATTATGTAGTATTATTTAAAGTAGCGTATTTTAATAATTTTGTCATGACTTCAAATTATCCGATGGAGCAGAACAAATTCCAAGCATCTTGAATAAATATAATCCTCTAATTTGTAACACGAGTATGCTTGTTTACAAAGTGTAGGTAGGTACCTTTGATATATTTTTTAAATTTTCTTTCATGTAGTTTACGAGTTACGCTTAAAAGATGTGTGCACTTTGGATAATCTATAAAATGGTTGCGCTATTTTGTCTTTATTCCTAGTATTAATATTATGTACCTTGTAAAATTGTGTACTTATATAGCTATTCATAGCCGCTGCGTATTAGAGCTCTGTTGGTATCGTGGTAGCAAGGTCGACTGCTGCGTGTGAGGTCCTGGGTTCGATTTCCACATCGGGGAAAGTGTTATTGGGATTTTTCTTTAAGAATTTCTCAGTAGCAGCCCGCCAGTTCATCATCATCATGATCATAGGCGAGATAGGCCTCCCCCATAGATTTCCAAAAGCACTGGTTGGAAGCGGCCTGCACCCAGCGTCTTCCTGCGGTCTTAATCAGGTCGGAAGTCGTTTGGAAGTCAGTAGTGTAACAACCAAAAGCCTGATCTTTCGAAGCATCCGACTATAAAAGTGAGGAAAGATAAAGTGCACCTGTGTTTGCGCACAGACTTGTGCAACAAAACAGTTATTAATCTTTACAGAATCCCTGTGTATTTCGAACAAAGGAGTGTACGGTTAAATTTAATACAACTCGTCTGGCGGACGGCCAGCAATCCATCAACATGGATTTATTACCTATTTATTTTTACCCGACTACGGCGAAGCAAAAAGGAGGGTTATGAGGTTGACCGGTATGTATGTATGTATGTATGTATGTATGTATGTATGTATGTATGTATGTATGTATGTATGTATGTATGTATGTATGGATGTTCATCTGTTCCCTCATAACTTCTAAACCGTCTAACGTAAATTGACAAATGAGGTGTCATTAGAAGCGTCTTGATCGTCCGCTGGTTATAGGCTACATTATGTTGCAATAAATTGTATGTGGCGCCCTCTGGGGCTCAAGAAGATGTGAAAAAAAAATTTTTTTCTTCCAAATATGGTCGTGTTGCATATCAAACTAAAGGGCTTAATTAGCACATTTCAAATATATATATATATATATATATTATATAAGTAAATTGTACATAGCACCCTTTAGAACGCATCATAAACCTATCTAACTAACCAATATTTCGTTTGGGAGACTTAATAGATTATTATTTCATATATTGTGTATATATGTTGCAGTTCCAATAATATTACGCATATAAATGTCTAAATTTAAACCCCAAAATATTTTAAATAAAAAAGAAGTTTAAAAAACTAAAACCCGACTACAAAAAATTCACGTTCTAAAAAGTATGAAACAAGAAAACATTCTCATCTGAAAGCCGTGGTCGTATGCCACCTAATTCAGGTAAAACTGTATGTATGTAGTTATAGAACATGAATCTTTAGCACTAAAGTTTAGGGTAAAGTGGCATACGACCACGGCTTTCAGATGAGAATGTTTTCTTGTTTCATACTTTTTAGAACGTGAATTTTTTGTAGTCGGGTTTTAGTTTTTTAAACTTCTTTTTTTCCTATTACGATTATGTAGGATTCCTATTTGCAACAACAGATGGAAAGCCGCCATGACTAATGTTTACGAAGCATACTGAGGTAAACAACCGTATTCGCTTCTAAGCTAAATTTCGTGCTGCACGCAGGAAGATTTAATGGCTGCCACTGAGAATGCAATTAAAGTGACCAAATTCTGAACCATAACAATACCTATAATTTATTATAAAAGTATTGTATTATTTATTTATTTACTAAAATATATTTTTTCATCGAAACGCTAAAGAGAAGAAGCTACATTTTAAGCGGTACCGAAGGACCGACAATCATTATTATAAATGCCGCTGTAATGTAATGCTCTGCTGAGTGTTGCGTTGCGGAAATATGTCCTTCTGCTGTAGCGTAAGACGGGTGCGCCCAATGCCAAATTGCGTTTTATTTCTATGCACTTTGTTTGAAATTTGAATGGAATAGGAAAACGCCCGTGACATGAGATATTCCGAGCATACTGAGGTAAACAACTGTATTCGCTATAAGCTAAATTTTAAGAGGTACGCGTACCAATGAACTGACAAACATAAATGCGGTAATGTAACATGCTGCTAAGTGTTGCGTTGCGGCGTCACGTTCCAATGTGTCCTTCTACCGTAGTGTGAGGTGCACGCCACATATAAAAAGCATATATTCCATTCAAATTTCATACAAAATACATGGAAATAAAGCGCAATTTAGGACACACGGTATGTCGTTGCTAGGGCGTCGTTATGACGTGCCATTTTAGCGCCCCGTTGTCCTAAATTCCGCTTTATTTCCATGCATTTTGTATGAAATTTGAATGGAATAGAAAGCCGTCTGTGACATGTCCTCGCCCTACGCCTTTTATATGTGGCCTGCGCCTGAGGTGACCATTTTTACTGTGATTGTGAATGTTGCTGGACGTGTGTGACGTCATAGCCTGGAAATGCACGTCGCTTTATGTGTCGTCTTAAAAGGTTGACTGGCACAATGCATTGTGTTGTGTGTCGTTTATTTCTACACATGTATATGAAAACTGAGGTGAACTCAGTAAATCTAAAAAAAAAACCAGGGTCTAAATAAATACAAACTTACAGTAACCTAATCTCCGAGCCTTCTACATATGCTTAATATTATAAAGCTGTAGAGTTTGTTTGCTGGGTTGATCGCGCTAAGCTCAGGAACTATTGGTTCAAATTGTTTTTTTTTTGTATTGTATTGGTTAGTCATTTTATCGAGGAAGGCTATAGGTTATATAACATTACAAAGACGTAACTCTCATCACGCCTGTATTCCCCGAAGGGTTAGGCAGAGGTGTACCAATGTACACCCACAGTTCGCCGGTATATTTAGGTCCCATATGTAATAGGGGGCGAGCCACAGAGCACAACAACCAGTAGAGAGATCATTGACAAGCTTTTGTTCTAAATCAAAGTCACCTAAAAACGGCGGGGGGAGAGGTAAGACTCGCCGCTGTGATTGGGTGAAGAATTCACAAACAAATGACAACGGATTATCTAGTGATTCCAAAAATGTACTTTAAAAATATCGATATCGATAATTATTTGACTTTGTTTGATACGGAGATTTCTGGTTCGATTTTGAAATAAAACAGGTGTTTATTTACAAGATTTCATTTATACAATCAGAGATAACTTTTTTGTGTAGCTCTAATCCAAATTTCTTCTCGATGTCATCGTTGGGAAGTCAGCAAATTTTAATGCATATAAAATACTTTTTTTAACTTATTACATTGGCGTTAACTACAGCACGTGCACAAATAAATGGGGCTAGCAAAGTGTTCGCATACTAACCATTCAGCCCCTTTTAATACAAAAACAAACTTTGAGATATACACACTATTCTTTAAAAAAAGAATCATTGAAGTCAGATTACACTGTGAAAAGTTAGTCGTAATCAAACGTCAAAAAAAATAAGTGTCCTGTTGAAAACTTCCATTTTTTGGCGTCGGTGAAAAATCTTTTTTATTTATATAATATTCTTAAACTAAATTTTGTGTAAAAGGCAGGCATAGGCATCATACGCTTACAGTTTTTTTCTGTTATGTACAAGTAAAGTTTTATACTATTATACTACGACGTCACATCCTTCAGATTTATTTGATTCACTTGGTAGTTCACTTTCTAATGTACTAGGCATCGCACAATTTTTAGAGCTAAAAAAAAAATATATTTATTAAAAGTAAGTAAATTGAGTATGACGTAGTACCTTCCCCCACTTTGTTACCTGCGCCCACGCCGCCATAAGTCTTGTCATTCGCTTTTCTTGTGCGGGCATCGCAACATCTATAATATTACGTGATCAACTCGTGTCTGATTTAGTGAAAACTAAGATTCTCGGTTTACTATAATGGGTAAACGAAAACACGGCGATAAGGAATCGCGCATTCGGAAGAAAATAAAACGGTTACAAAAACAACTTAACCACTTCTCGGAAACGAGCGAAGGTGAGTCATACTTGTTTACATTATAAAACTATCCCTAATTACTTTTACGATAATCATGTTTGTTACATACCAGGTGTCTTAAATAACATGCTATCACAATATAAGTACCAAATCTACCGTCAATAAGATGTTTATTGTAATTATTTTTCTTTTTTCTTTTTGTGAGTGTATTCTATCCTTAGGTAGGTACCTAATTAACGTTATGACATACGTTAATGGTCGTAATATAGTTTATACTGTATAACTATTTATTATTTATACTAATCGCCGCGACGCGATCACGGCTGATTGATTTCTAATTACCTGCCGGTTATTCTTTGTGATGCGATCGCAACAGATAACTATGGCAGGATTTAGTTTATGAAGTGACACCGTTATTCTCCATGACGTGATCATGGCTGATAACCTTACAGTCTCGTGTTGTAACGTGATTATAACCAATGACTCTAAAATACACAACTGCAAATGCAGTATATAATTGCTTCGTGTGATTTTAAAACAACGTCCGCGTTGTTTCTTGCAGACTCCGACCCTTGTCTATTGTCGCCAGTTGACTTGCGGTCATTATCACCAGGCGCCTCAATACCGTATGAACAAGCTCGGGCAGATACCTCGGAGTCGGACGATCCGGATGTGCCAACACAACTTATAAGATCCGCGGTGGCTCCTGGTTTTTCGTTAGAAAATACAAACAGGAAATTCCCCTTGGATGGCGATATTGAGAATGAAATACAAATCGGTGTCCCAACACCGCTCTCAGATCCAGGCCCCAGCACTAGTAAAGATGCTGTTAATGGTGCCACTACCCAGGAATCCTTACCACAGGAGATTTTAGAAGCACTCGGTGAATTGAAAGGTAAAGACGAAGTGTTTGGACCACCGATTCCTGATGAGATCGCTAAACGTTGGGGGTGTATCCTTGTCGAGGGCCTCACGAAAGAACAGAAGCAGGAAGGTTTGGAAAGGTCACTAGTACCAGAAAACTTTAAGCTTGCCAAAGCACCTTTGTTAAATCCGGAAATCATCCCGGTTTTAAGTGACCCTGTAAAAAACAGGGACAAGTTACTTGAAAAGGCACAAAACCATCTTGGCTATGGAATCGCAGGTTTAACTAATCTGGCATGTTCCATTATTGAGGGGGATACAAACAAAATAGAACTTCTGAAGAAAATATCGGATATTAATAAAATACTGTTAGATCTGCATTATGAAAATACAAAAACTAGACGAAAACTAGTGATTACATCCCTAGATAAAAAATTCACACAGCTGATTACAGACGTGAAAAGGGACGCTTACCTCTTTGGAGCCAATCTAGGCGAGAAAATAAAGGCATCAAAAACTGCCGAAAGGTCTGGACTTCAGATAAAACGTAGTGACCCTGCACCAACATCCCGGAGATATACACAACAGGGAAACTGGCGGGGCCCACCCAGATCTCAAGGTCAACAGGTACGCAGACAGGGTGGGCAGAGACCTCGCTTCCACGTTCAAACGAACAAACGGCCAACATCAGCCGCACATCGCCAGACACCGTCTTCGAAGACCAACTTCAGACCACACAAACCTTAAACGAGGTAACTATACCCCATGCGGGTAGACTGAGCTACTTTTTTAATCACTGGTGCAATATAACCGATGATCCTGTAGTCTTAAGTTACGTAAGGGGTTTAAAAATTCCCTTCACTAACCGAGTCTTTCAAACTGTGGTACCCGAAAATCGAAATTTTACTAATTCCGAAATAAGTAATATAAAGGCCGAAATATCAAAATTGCTGTCTTCCGGGGCCGTAGTTAGGCGTGCTGCCGTGCCTGACCAGTTTTTGTCGAAAATATTTCTGGCTATCAAAAGTGATGGCTCATTCCGATTTATCCTTAATTTAAAGAACTTAAATAGTTTTATTACTACACAACATTTTAAAATGGAGGATATTAGAACAGTTACAAAATTAATTACAAAAAATGGCTATATGGCGACTATAGACCTCAAAGAAGCGTATTTTTTAATTAAAATCGATAAAGGTAGTAAAAAGTATTTACGATTCATATTCGAAGGGGAAATTTTTGAATTTCAATGTTTGCCATTTGGTTTGTCCCTAGCACCGTGTATTTTTACTAAACTTATGAAACCAGTTGTTGCCACGCTAAGAAGTAGTGGCTTAATACTGGCTATTTATTTAGATGATATTATTTGCATCGGTAATACTTATAAAGAATGCCTTAAATGTGTTACCGACACAAAGGTATTATTGGAACATTTGGGTTTCGTCATAAATTTTGAAAAAAGTAAATTAGAACCGAAACAATCTCAAACTTTTCTTGGTTTTGAACTGCATTCGCAGGATTATTGTTTAAAATTACCAACGAAAAAACGAGTCAAAGTTCAGAAGTGCGTCGAAAATATTTCTAAACAAAACCTAATTTCTATTAGAGATTTTGCAAAATTCCTAGGTATACTTTGTTCTGTATGTCCAGCAGTCTCTTACGGCTGGGTCTATACCAAACTTTTTGAACGCGAAAAGTTCTTAGCTTTGAGAAACTCTAATAATGATTATGATAAATCTATGATGTTACCCATTAGCCTAAAACCAGACTTGATATGGTGGAAAGAAAGCATAATGCACACAAAAAATGTTGTACGCAACGGACGCTATGTATTAGAAATTTTTTCGGACGCTTCTCTGACAGGCTGGGGCGTATTCTGTAACGGTGAAAGGACAAACGGGTTCTGGAATAATATAGAAACCAGTTATCACATAAATTTGTTAGAATTGAAAGCCGCCTTTAACGGACTTAAGTGCTTCGCCAAGCAACAATGCAATGAAGAGATATTGCTGCGCATAGACAACACAACAGCAATATCTTATATAAACAGATATGGTGGAGTACAATACTCGGATCTTAATGCAGTAGCTCGCGAAATCTGGCAATGGTGCGAAAAGAGGCAATTGCATGTTTTCGCGTCATATATAAAGTCTAAAGACAATGTGGAGGCAGACGAAGAATCGAGGCGAAAAAACATCGATACCGAATGGAGTCTGTCCTCATTAGCTTTTAAGGAAATCGTTCATAAGTTTGGTTGTCCTGAAATCGACTTATTTGCAACTAGAGTAAATGCCAAGTGTGACCGGTACGTCTCCTGGAAACGAGACCCGGAGGCGTTCAACATCGACGCGTTCACTCTAGATTGGGGATTATTCTTCTTTTACTCGTTCCCACCGTTTTCATTGATTTTAAGAAGTCTACGAAAAATAGTCAATGATAAATCTACGGGAATAATGATCGTACCACACTGGCCTAGTCAGCCTTGGTACCCGCTCTTTTTAAAGTTGTCACAAAGGGACCTTGTTTACTTTAAACCTGATCCTGATCTATTACTGTCTCCTTTCAGAACCAGACACCCACTCTGGACACGACTTACCCTGGTGTCATCCCTATTATCAGGGAAGCATATGCAAGACAAGATTTAACACCCGAAACTATCGATATTATGATTGCATCCTTGGCAAAAAATTCTTTGAAACAATACAGCTGCGCTTATAAAAAATGGTGGCATTTTTGTAATATTAATAATTTAAGCTGTTATAATATAAATATTCCACTAATACTAAAGTTCCTTACAATAGAACTCGAAGCGGGGGCGAGCTATGCCACCCTTAATTCCATTCGCTCAGCGTTGGCTCTAATATTAGGCAAGCAGTTAAGCGACGATGACCGGGTTTCCCGGTTCTTTAAGGGAGTGTTTAAAAAGAACCCTACTTTTCCTAAATATCAGGCAACTTGGAACCCAAATCTAGTCCTTGATCATATATCAAAATGGTATCCAAACGATGATTTGCCACTAGAGAAACTTACAAAGAAGCTGGTAGCTCTGCTCGCGTTGTCAACTGCACAACGTGTGCAGACGCTGTCATTAATTCGTTTGTGTAATGTAAAAGCCAATGACTCAAATTTTGAAATAATTATTACTGACGTTACCAAAACTTCAGCACCAGGGCGAAATATGCCACGTTTAATCATACCTTTTTTCCCTCATAAAATAGAGATTTGCCCTGGCAAGACTTTGACCTCATATCTAGAAGCAACTCAGAAATTTAGATATTCTTCACAGACTGATAAACTCATACTAACTATTAAAAAACCTATACATAATGCGAGTTCCTCTACTATTAGCCGTTGGATTAAACTCGTACTCAATGAAAGCGGAGTAGATACGACCATATTTTCCGCTCATAGTACGCGCCACGCGTCTACCTCGGCGGCTAAAAGAAAAGGCATATCTGTAGACCTGATTAAGAAGTCAGCGGGTTGGTCTGGAAATTCATTAACCTTTGCTAAGTTTTACGACAGACCCCTTATAAGTGTTGATGACGAGGTTTTTGCAACTGCTATTTGTAATTGATATGCAAAACAACCCTAGTAGAAAGGTATATATAATAATTATTGTCATGTCTATAGCGAAGCTGATTGTTAATGAATAATAATATTGTTGATTTGAAAACATAACTGAGTTTCCATTTAAGATACTCCGCGATCCTCCTTTAAGCTTCACCTATTTCACTCCTGGTTCTAAACATCTACCAAGTGAATCAAATAAATCTGAAGGATGTGACGTCGTAGTATAATTGATGGTTAAACGAACTTACCTTAAGTGATGTTCGACCATAATTATACAAGACGTCACATCCGAAAGATTTATAACCCACCCAAACCCTATGATTTCACGATCAATCATAAATATCCCCAAACTATGTCGTGAAATAGGCTCATCTTCTCTGAAAACAATGACAAGACTTATGGCGGCGTGGGCGCAGGTAACAAAGTGGGGGAAGGTACTACGTCATACTCAATTTACTTACTTTTAATAAATATATTTTTTTTTTAGCTCTAAAAATTGTGCGATGCCTAGTACATTAGAAAGTGAACTACCAAGTGAATCAAATAAATCTTTCGGATGTGACGTCTTGTATAATTATGGTCGAACATCACTTAAGGTAAGTTCGTTTAACCATCAAGTATTATGTATTTAAACATACATATTATTCATTCTCTGCACATTTGTTAGCAAAGCCAAGGGCATAAGCATGTTTTAAAATAAAGCAATAAAAATACAAAAATAAGAAAGATTATATCGATATATTTTAAATTAGATCGATACAATCGTCGCGATGTTGCGAACAGCACTATCGAGAATGGCTAAAAGTAGCGTATGCTTGGTGACCGCGGTAGCCTCCGCATGCGCTCTCTACTGGTTTTTCTGCTCGTTGGGGCGAGCCTATTGCCACCAACCGGGCACAAATCCAAATTTCGAGCTGTTACTGAGAATTTCATTGAAAAATAACACTTTTTTGCTCGACCTGGGAATCGAACCCAGGACCTGTAGCGTAGTAGTTGTGCCTAGGACCACTAGGTCAACGAGGCAGTACATAATGTGTTTAACAAAGTCAACAGGTTAGTCTATCAAGAAGTAGGTATTTCACGTAAATTGATGTAGGTACCAATTTGTCTTCCAAGCATTGTTTACTAGGTACCAATCTATTTTGTAAAAATCTTCCTCAGTGAATTTAGCTGAAGTGCGCTTTAGGTAAGTAGTTGCCTGTTGCAGGTCCTATGTCCAGTCAAATAGAAAAATCGACGAGGTCTTTGAGTACCTACTCAATTGATGTAGAGTAATTAGAACCTTATTGAACCTTGTTGAAGTTTAAAAGCCTTTAGAACTAAATGACATTAAAAAACGTGGTTCGGATTTTATGTGAAAATTTGTGTTGGGATTTAATTTATTGGGATTGGTATACCTAAGACTTTTATTCCAATAACAAGTGTTTTAAAAAGCTTTGAGTGGGAATGCATTTGCATCAGTAATGTTATCAATAAAAGCTTTATCTGAACCGTCAAGTATTAAGTCAAATGCCTACTGATAATTTATAATTTTCATTTACTGCTTTATCAATACACTCGTAACTGCCCTCTACTTCATCTACGTGGTGGGTGAAATACCACCCGCGTTATGTCTTTGGTTACTGCCCCGCTCCCGTGAGTTGTAGCGTGAAGTTATATACCCTATGACACTCACAAATAAAATGGTTTTCTATGGGTAAAAGGTTTTCAAAATGGGTTCTGTAGTTCCAGAGATTACAACCTCACAAACTACCTCTTTATAATATTACTAGCTTTTGCCCGCGACTTCGTCTGCGTGGATTAATAGTTCCCGTTCCCGGGGGATTTCCGGGATGAAAACTATCCTATGACCTTTCTCGGATCCCAGACTATATCTGTACCAAATTTCATTGAAATCGGTTCAGTGGTTTAGGCGTGAAGAAGAGACAGACAGACAGACAGACAGAGTTACTTTCGCATTTATAATATTAAGTACGGATAGTATACATAGATTACTGACTTACTCGTTCCGGATTTGCAACAAAATTGCGGCGGACCTTCGGCTCAGAATAAAGTCATAAAATAAAGTACTTCTACAGATTGTGATCGAAATAATGTTTCCAGTTGAAATGTTTCAATGCATGCACTAGGTAAAATGAAATGTTGAACGATGAATGAACTGGAAACGCAGTATCCGTTCAATTTGCAGACACGATGAGAGATATTGCAATAGAATTCCGTTGTAAACTATATATCCTGGACATTTTAATTGAATCCGGTTTGTAATGTTCATATGTACTTTCTATGTTTATCTTGGACGTCATTGACATTGGTGAAGGAAAACATCGTGAAGAAACCAGGACAGATAATTAATATAAGTCTGTAATCGCTAATCCGCCTTGAGTAAGCATGGTGATCAATAATGATAAAAGCTCTTACCTTCTCTGTTTGGGAAAAGGCCTTTCCCAGCAGTGGAACAGCAATTGGCTGGTATATTTATATATTAATGTAAGTTTATTTCTTCCTGCCAAAGATATTAAATTACACGGTTAGATATCTATCTCCAATAAATAGTATAATACAAAGTCACTTAACGCCATCGCTCCCTCTATGCGCTTAGATCTGTAACCACGCAATGAATTTTAATACGGTTCATCAATGGATAGAGTGTCTCAAGAGGATGGTTTATACGTATAGAACATAACGCTACAGCCAACGAGGGCGGAGCATTAACCATAGACGCAACTAAAAGTGGGTGACACCGTGGCTTATATAGCTGATCTAGTTTATTTAGCATTCTTAATAAGTGAATTTATCACTTAAGTTTATTTCTTACTGCCAATGAGATTCAATTACACGGTTAGATATATCTGATAAAAAGTATAAAACAAAGTCGGTTAACGTCGTCGCCCCATCTGTACGCTTAGATCTTTTAGACGACGCAATGGATTTTAAATTTTAATACGGTTTTCATCAATGGATAGAGTGACTCAAGACAAGAGGAATGTCTATACGTATAGCGTATCACGCTACGGCCAACAGGAGCGGAGCTGTAACCAAAGGCGTAGCTAAACATGGGTGACTTTGGTGGTTATTTGGTGGTTTGGTGGTTTTGGTGGTTGGTGGTTCTTAATAAGATAAATAATATCACTACTTAATTAACACTTTGTAAGTATTTCTTTTTTATAGTAAGAGATATTTTTGTCCAGAAAGGTATATATTATTTATTCATTTAAGATAGATATAATAATTTCATAAAACGTGATGACAAGACCGGAAAACTATTCCCATTTCTAAAATGATTTATCTAAGTTCTAAGTTGTAATAAAGGGGCTTGAGATATAAAAGCTCATTGTTTAAAATGAAACGTAAACCCGAGAATGATATTAATGACAGCAGCCATTACAATGATAAATGTTTATAATATCAAAATATATAAACGATGAGAAAAGTTTTGACACCGATGAATTGTATCTATCATTATTAAATTTTCAGTTAATCAAAGCAAATCTCAATCTTGAATGGCAGCACAATAGCTGTCGGCTTTGATGAAAAATTGCAACTATTTTTCAAACCTATTGTAATAACAGTCATACTCCGCGGTTTCACGCGCGTACAGTTTCGTCTTTGGTTACTGGTCCGCTCCCGCGAGTCGTAGCGTGATGTTATATAACCTTTACGAATGCCTCACGAATCTGGCTATCAATTACAATAAGGTTTTTTTAATCCGACCGGTAGTTTTAAAGATTTGTGCGTTTAAATAAACAAAAGCTTTACGCGCTTTTACAGAAACTGGGGTTTCACACCACTAACTTCTAAGCTCCGATCTACTATTAAGACATTTCTTATGGAAAAACCCAATGACACATTGCCCGACTTGCGGAATCGAACCTAGAATCCCAAGCTCAGCAGTTGCATTTGTAACCACGAGACCAATAGGGCACTCAAAAGGGATATCTTGAAGTCAAAGACAAAATATTTACTGCAATTAGACCAATTAAAGACTGCCGGGGCTGCGGGTTGTTCGAAAGAGATACCGCGCCCCCGGAACGCAAAGGGCACATGAAGGAACATAGACGGGTTTTAGTCAGTAAAAGTCTGACACTCCCTCCCGCCCCGCCCAGGGCGGGGGAAGTTATTTAATGATTTCCCGACTTCAAAAAAAAAAAGACCAATTAAAGTATTGAACGTCAATTCCTCGATCGTCCAATTTTCATCATACTACTAATTCATAATTATCATCATACTAGCCGAACGATGACCACTGCTGGACATAGACTTCCTCTAAAGATAAGCACAATGACCGGCTTTGTACTTATACTAATAGAATTTCTAGATAAATACAAATGTGAACGAATTTCTAGTGCACTCCGTTATATTTGCGTCCTTGCAACCATTTCATTGTGTCATAAATAATATCTAACTACATACCTGCGTGCCCTACCTTGTTTGGTTAGCAACATACGAGTAAATTATAGTTAACTCTATTGTGTTCATAAATTGTATGTAAGAGTAACAAACGTCCCGTTCTTGTGTGTGTTTTGGACATCGGAAGTTTAGTGTGTGGGTGTTTGTAAACATATTTGGTCAGGTACTTACATTTGTAATGGTGGTGTTTCTATGTGTTTTACGTTTGTTTTCTCATATAAAAAGGAAAGATAAGCCTACTATCCTACTACCCATTATAAACGGGAAAGTTTGTTACGATGGATGGTTGGATGTTTGTAACTCTGTCATGGTTTAAAAACGGCTAAACGAATTTATCTAAAATTTGGCAGGTAGGATAATTTTTCATCTCATTTTTGTGTTCCCGTGGGATAATTGTTTGTTTTTTTGTATGTATGTATTTATGTATTTATTTTATATTTTATCTTTGAAATTTACTGTTTCTTCTATGTTCTTGCACCTACTATGTTTTGTCTCTGCATCACCCTAAGGTAGACTGGTAGAAAATGCCTAAGGCATTAAGTCCGCCTTTGTACGGTGTATTTTACATTTGTGCATAAAGTTTAATAAATAAATAAATAATTTAGCATATTGATTTAATTCTGAAGTTTACGCAGAAGTGCATAAAACCTATTTCTAAATACCCATTCCAATATTTATAACGGCTGCTTTGGTGACCACTATAGGCTATGTTTTATGAGGTAGATACCGAGTACGACGCGGGTAAAGTAGTAGGCAGGAGCTAGTACAACATATACTTAATTTTATTTACGTGGCCGGCTAATCGCGTTATCGACTGAACACTGCTAGGTACCCGAAAGCGATAAAAGAGCTACTAAATTTCGACCTAAATCTATCCCAAAAGTTACCCTGTCATTGGTGGGTATCTAAATGTCATTTAAGAATAAGCTCCCATCAGAGTTTCAGGCACGTAGGCATTATACCCAGGGCCTAACGCTAAGATATCGGTACTTGACCGTTTATGTGAAGGAAAGTAACAGGAATATTAATCTGAATTATGATTGAACTTATTGAATTTCAGTGAGCAGTAACTACAGCGATTAGATTTAAGTTCACAATGTTCCATAATGACTTGCTTAATATAATCAAATTAGCTATTTAATATACTCAGCGGTGTCACCCGTATAGAGTTACATCTTTGGTTACTGCTACGCTTCCGTTGGTCGTAGTGTGATGGCCATACGTATAAATTTGACGGGCATTTGACAGGCCTGTTGGTCTAGCGGTTAGCGGCCCTGACTGCTAAGCCGGAGGTCGTGGGTTCGATTCCCACCCAGGACAAACTTTGTGTGATGAGCATGATTGTTTGTTCTGTGTCTGGGTGTGATTTATCTATAATATGTATGTATTTATAAATTATATAAGTATGTATATCAGTTGTCTGGTTACCATAACACAAGCTCTGCTTAGCTTGGGATCAGATAGCCGTGTGTGAGTTGTCCCAAGATATATATAAAAAAAAAAAAAAAAACCACTTGAATCACTACATCTACTGATGAAAATTAAACTTTGTTGCGCAGTTCAAAAGATCAAAGCGGACAAAGGGACAAACGGCGAAAAGTGACTTTGTTTTGTGCTATACAGAGAAGTACTCATCATCATCATACCATCACGCCTGTATTGGCCGAAAGGTAAGGCAGATGTGTAGCAATGTATACCCACAGTTCGCCGGTATGTTTATGTCCCATTTAATAGGGGGCGAACCTATTGCCATTAACCGGGCAAGAGACGAACTCGTAGATAAGTACTCGCGGATTTTTAGTATCTAATTTCATAACAAACAAAATTTCTTAGCAAAGGTCGACGAAACCATTCACTGATATTTCGGTAATTAAATTTTGAAGCAGGAAGCTTACAGTGCTTCCTAGTCTCATTGTCAATTCCTTTAATTCCTTGCCTCTTGTTCCGCTTAGCACATTTCTAGGCATGCAAAATGATTAAATTCCTTTACAAGGTCAGGGGTGACTAGAGAACTTCTCCTAGCCAATATTGATTAATAATTATAAATAGAAGAGGCCTTGCAATTTCAATTCCAGAGCTTCTTGTCTTGACAGAATTTCAGGCATCTAGTCGAACCATTGAAGATAATCTTAAGTATGTAGAACCTAATAATAGCGACTCAAATCTGTGTGGTAAATATTTTAACAGCTTAAAGCTTAGTATAATCTATGTATTTAAAAAGTTATGTAACTTAGGTCTTAGTATAAGTAGAGCTCTTTGTGAAGACGCTCGTCTGGATAAGTACTACCACCATACCTATTTCTGCCGCAAAGCAGCGTTGCTGTTTTCCGGTTTGAAGGGTATGGGTGCCGGTGGAATTACAGGCACATGAGACATTTCAACTCGACGCATAATTTAAAAAATCCTGTCTTCTACCTATTTTTTTGCTGTGCCCGACATGGTCCATAATGATTCTGTACTTTTATATTGTTAAGACCATTATGTACATTATGGAACGCAATAAATAATTGAGTAATGAGAACTTGATTTATGTATTGCAGAACGATACTGAAAGTTTAAATTCGATTCAACCAATCAAATAGCTTTAATCCATGTTCAAAACGTGATCTGTTTTTGTTACCATTTTGAAACGAAGGGTTGACTATCACGTCCACGAAAAAACATTACGTATACCTATTAATCCAATCCTGCTAAGCTTAGTGATAGTGGCAATAACCCCAAAGGAAGGGACTATTTTTATTAGCGTTTCTTGACAACCTGTCCCATATTTCCATTGTTACCTGAAATATAACTTCCATATTTTTCGCCACAGATATTATTAAGGTATTAAGCAAGTTACTGCTCACAGCTGTTTAATAATAAAACTAGGAAAAGAAGCTTAGGTTTACGACCTCTCCTGAGATAAACATTTCGGAATATGTGGTGACATTTATTTATAAATATAATACGAGTATAGAGGAAGAAAAATTTTATTTATTTGTTTGTACCGAATGGGCTCCGAAACTACTGGACCGATTTTAACCATTTTTTCACCAATGGATAGCTACATTATTCCTGAGTAACCTACGCTATATAACATCACGCTCCGACCCGCGGGAGCGGAGCAATAACCAAACACGTAACTTAACACGGGTGATATAAGCCACACGGACGAAGTTGCGGGCGGTTCGCTTGTTTATTTACAAGAGACCTTCGGGTTCTATATTGCCACATTAAGGAACTTAATACATATTTTTCATAGAAACACGGCCATTTACTACAATTTAGTACTGTTTGTGTATATTGTAGTAAGAATAAGAACAAGGTAGCCGCCGTATTACAGCGCGAACAAGACCCAAAAACTATTTATGTCAATCATGCAAACATTTCTCACTTATTTTCCGAGTTGTTTTACAAACGCATAGCACGGTATTTTTTTAAATTCATTTATGTATGTTAGCTGCTGATATTGTAAAAAATGAAAGAACTTAGTTGCCATTTAATTACATTTAACTACTTAATGTTGAGTACATCAATAATTTACTTCATTTACCTATACATATAAAAAAATGAAATGTCTGTTGGTAATGTCAAAACAGCGTTTTACGAAAAAATATGCTTACACAGTATTTCTTATACCAAATAATCGATTCTTAAAACTTTTGTGTGTCTGTTTAATCCGGCTAATGTCCTAAACGGCTAGACTGATGTTTTTTAAGGAACTTAAGCTATTTTTATTTATGAAAAAGAAATAGGGTTCCGCGTATAAAATGAAACCCTACAGAAAACCGACATCGCGTTCGCAGGCTTTATTTAGTTTTGTAATAAATTGCAAGGGTTGTGTGATCGCGCTTTTCTTTCTTTGTCTCTCTGACTTGACTCTGACAGTGACTACATCGGATAATTCACTAGACGGACACGCCCGCGATGTCTATAGTCATGCCAGTCCAGTGCCGTAACAAGGGCGGTGCCGGCGGTGCCCAGGCACAAGGGCGCAGACTCTGGAGAGACGCAGAAATTACCAGACCAGAACCAGTTTTACTTTAAAAACGTAGTTATTGTTGTTCGCACAGGGTGCATAAAAGGCTTATTACGGTGCTGTGCTAGTCAGACCTCGCTACTATGGATATGTAAATACTGTGACGGTCCTATACCTTCTAGGCAATATTGCACAGACCTATAGTAGCGAAGTCCGGTGGGCATGTCTGCAAACTCGCCCGCGGGCATGTCTAGTGAATTCCCCGCTTACGCTTCAACTGTAGACAAAAACAAAAACAGTAATGGCGGAAGACATAGCGTGCGAGGCGGGAAAATGTGTCAAGGATACGTAATGGTTTGTTGGGCTTTTTGTACAAATTCATTTGTTTGCCTTTGCTTGTTTTGAACATACGTTCTGAAAGTGAATGATATTACAGTCAGCTGTTTTCCTGTGCAATGTTTGTGTGTTTGTGTTGTTATTTTCCTTATTAACTGATAGAGTGCGCCATAGGGGCTGCGAAATAAACGTTCTTTTTCAGCGGCGCGTCGTATTTTTTTCGTATTTTCTATAATTATTCTTATTTTTTGACCAGTTATTAAAAATACCGCCATGATTGTTAACTGCATCGTAAGCCTAGTGGCCTTAAGCGCGACTGTTACGCTAGAGGTCTAGGTTTGATAGCTAGGTCGCGCAAATGTTATTGGGTTTTTCTATGAAATTGTTAGTACCCAGCCAGAGTTAGGATTTGTGCCCGGTTAATGGTAATAGGCTCGCTCCCTATTACGTGGCACCTAAAAACCTACCAATTGACTGTGGGTGTACATTGTTACACCTCTGCCAAACCTTTCGTAATTATATGTTATGTGTATTAAAAATAATCCCAAATTTTTTTGTGATGCTTTGAGTGTTGAAAATGAAAATGAAAATGAAAATCTTTATTTGAAGACATAGGTTGTACAATGATGTTACAAATAAATATAAATATAGCGAGTCCATCTATGTCTTGCGTTGAAGCGTACAAATTTATTCCATAATTATAATCAATAATAATCATAATGAAATAATCAATGTCAATGTCTATGAAAGTTCAATATAAACAATTCAATTCAATTTAATTACAAAAGAGTGCAGCAATGTCAGAAATATAAATATAAAATTGATAAAAAGATGTCGTTATATATGTTCAAAGTCTAAGTAAGTAAGTAAGTAAGTAAGTTATTATTATTAGTGATTCTACATTCCGGCTCGCTACATGCCTGCGCCTGGGTGCACCTTGTGGGGCTCCGCACCGCT
The DNA here is from genome assembly GCA_932526535.1 of Caradrina clavipalpis. Lineage (NCBI taxonomy): Eukaryota > Metazoa > Arthropoda > Insecta > Lepidoptera > Noctuidae > Caradrina > Caradrina clavipalpis. The sequence continues at coordinate 9,123,758 of OW052105.1, forward strand.
GTCAGTGCGGTGAAGCTGTCGACTGCCTCGGCCACCATGGCCTGTCATGCAAAAAGAGCGCTGGCCGCATAGCACGGCACGCCAGCATTAATGACATCATCCGTCGTGCTCTTGTCTCCGCCGGAGTGCCAGCTGTTTTGGAGCCAATTGGCTTGGCACGCGACGATGGTAAGAGACCAGATGGGATGACTATAATGCCTTGGAAGTTGGGTAGGCCTTTGGTGTGGGATGCAACATGCGTCGACACCCTCGCGCCATCCCATCTTCCTAGCACGACGTGCTGTGCTGGGGCGGCTGCGTCTAGTGCGGAAAATCTCAAGCGGCGCAAATATATTAACCTTCATGAAAGTTATATATTTGAGCCGTTTGGGGTTGAAACACTAGGGCCATGGGGACCGAGCGCTCATCTAGTGTTTCGCAATATAGCCAAGCGACTGGTCGATTCTTCACGTGACCAGAGGGCTGGACTTTTCTTGGGCCAAAGAATCAGCATTGCCATACAACGTGCCAGCCTTCTGGGCACATGTCCCATTGACGGCGATGCGGATGAGTTTTTTGATGCCCTATGACCTTCCTTTCTTTTTGTTTTTCTTTTTTAACTGTACATAGTTTTTAATTTAATTATTATTGTTTAACTAAGTTTTGCTGCATGAATAAAATTGAATCGTGTGAGTAAGTTATTTGAATCTTTTATATGATCAGTATTAAAACGTCTACGGTACGGTGTTGTTATGTAATCTCGACGTAATTGAAGTTGAGCTTACACTATTTACGAATATATCAGAGATTCCAATTACAAAGATTTTTCTAGAAGTAAAAATCTAATAAGGTACAGAAACTTTTTTGGAATTTATAATTGAAGATAGTGGAAAGAAGCTGCTCGCATTGCTAGCATAAATTACAGGTATTCCAGAACTTAGTCATATTTGGCAGAGGTGTACCGATGTACACCCACAGTTCGCTGGTAAATTTATGTCCCATGAAATGACGACCTTGGGATCGAACCCAGGACCTCTAGCGTAGCAGTCGCACTCAGGACCACTAGGCCAACGAGGCAGTTCGAGGCATCGGTACACCTCTGCCTAACCCTTCGGGGAATACAGGCGATGGTATATATAGTCATATTTGCTTTCTATAAATTCAGTATAAATCTTCTGAAATTAACTATCATACCTACAGCCTACGTATGTTGTATCTTCTTATTTATTTTTTAGAAGTTATATCCGATTCGTCGCCTTTGTTTTCTTTTATACATAGTATAAGTACATAAATAAAAACAAGAATTAACAATTTGAACTTTATTTAGTAGGTACTTAAATTGTAAACCCATTGACGCTGGTTTTTAGAATTCTGACTAAATACGCTTGAATAGTTCTAAGAAAGTGTAGATCATAGACAGATCAAATGCTGGGTTGAACTTCTGATGTAAAGCCAAATCAATGTCTTGATTACTTTTCGAGTTGATTTACCAATCGAGTTCTGTGACGTCTCAATCCATTCACTTGAATTAAGTTAGTGAACCGTGATAAATGCAGGTACTTAAATTGTTATTGGAAAGCAATCACTTAATCCCTAGAATAAGCATCGATATTTCACGCAGATGACTAAAACGTTTTTGATATATTCGCATCTAGCTCATGAAATAAACCATCACCATCACGCTTGTATATCCCAAAGGGTGAGGCAGAAGTGTACTAATGTACACCTACAGTCCGCCGGTATGTTTTAGGTCCCCATGTAATAGGTGGCGAGCCTATTGCCATTAACCAGGCACAAATCCTAACTCCGAGCTGCTACTGAAAATTTCATTGAAAAACCCAATAACACTTTTTGCTCGACCTGGGTATTCTAACCCAAGACCTCTAGCGTAGCAGTCGCGCTTAGAACCACTAGGCTAACGAGGCAGTTAATAACAGATCAGAGAGAGAGATAGTTAATCGAATAAACGTCAATATATTTTTAGATACGCTCATGATACGCTTGGACATCACTTACATCAGTAAAGGAAAATATCGTGAGAAAACTTGTAGTTATAATTAATATAAGTCCGCAATTGCCAATCTGTCTTCAGCAAGCGTAGTGATCAATGATCGTGCCTTCTCTGTATAGGAAGAGGTCTTTGCCCTGCAGTAGGATAATAATAGGCTTCTTCTTCTTTTCGTATCGATGATACATTTATCATTATTTATACTACATGGGCCCTTTAGTGGTTTTTTATGGTTGGAGGCGCTAATCGGATCCTGAAGGGTAGATGTAAATGAATACTTGGGACACTTCAGCATATGGGACATTAAAAACCGGCCAAGTACGAGTCGGACTCGCGCACTGAGAGTTCCGTAGGTACCATTTTTATAAAAACTGAAAAAAAAACACGTTTGTTTTATAAGAGCCCCCCCTAAATATTTGTTTTATTTTAATTTAATAATTTGTCTCAGTAATATGGCTCCGTTTTACCCTTTGGGTACGGAACCCTAATAATGGCTAGTAGTATAATTATGCAGTAACCCGAATTAAACACCGTGTCATATTTTGTATTACATACATGTATCTTTATACTCATGAGACAAGAAAATATCGGGTGTCGTGCGTAACATGCCACAGATTGTCGCGCTTTATATCTGAATTACATGGATTCTTCAAGATTGTTGTTATATAATATTGTACTGATAAGTTGGTATATCTACAATATTCTTCGTATATATGTAATTGTATACACGATATTAATTTTTGACGCTGCAAAATAGCGCATGGCTACAAAATGGAATACTTCCACTCGGTTCCTGAAAATAAATATTAATGTAAAAAATAAAAATAAACTGTTACGATTGGTTAATTGAACTAAACAACCAATCACAGCAGCTTTCTTGGAACATTCATTTCAAATTTCGAAGAACGAGGGTACAGTTCAGACCAATCTTGCCTACTCAGTTAACAGTTTTCATAACCAGTACCTATTCTTTTAATTAACCTCAAACAAGAGACAATATCAGTAAAGAACTCCTTTGTAAACCATACTGACAGTACTAGGAAATTATTAAGATGTTTGATGTATTAATTAACTGAACTTCAAGGCCCTTTATTTTCAGTTACTTTAAAGCTTTTGTCATAGCGAAGTTTTAATTAAGTGTTTTGTATAAATTTATGAAATTGGGAACAGACTTGTTACAATTAGAACAATTGGTAAATTGATATTGTTTCTCGGAATTTTCTTGTCTGTTATGTGGTCTATTTAATTTTGTACTTACATAGTTAGTCCCACATAACATAACATACCATCACGCCTGTATAATATCCCGAAGGGTTAGGGCAGAGGTGCACCAATGTACACCTACAGTTCGCCGGTATGTTTAGGCCTGATGTAATTCCAGGGACCAATAAAAGGTTCTCCCTTCAATAGCGTCTCCACTTTCATGTAATATTGTACGTATAGATAGATTTTTGTTAGTTTTTAAATAAATAGTGAGGTACTTTAAACGTGCTATTATGTTAGAAAGGCTCAAAATATTGTGTACGTGGTTTAAATGGGGCTAGTTTATTGGCATTAACCGGGCACAAATCCTACTTCGAATTTCATAGAAAAACCAAATAACACTTTTGCTCGACCTGAGAATCGAACCCAAGACTTCTAACGTAGCAGTTGCACTTAGGATCACTAGGCTAACGAGGCAGTAGTGACTTTTTATACTAATAACCAGTAAAATTAAATCCTAATCTCTGCAAAATTTAGTGAACAAGCTTCTTCTGGGTAAGCTCACTCCATCGTCAACTTTATCTCTTTCACCTTTGACCTATACCTACTATAAATCAAGAGCACATATTAAATTTAGAAAAAGACCTTTACACTATAATGCATATTTGAAATTTTTTATCGCAGCAGTAACATTTTTTTTCAAAAACTTCTTGCTGAGATCAATATGTTTTATTTTTACACTACGTACAAGCGAAGAATTCTAAAGTAGATTCGCGACATTTTTCATTTCTCGCTCAGTGCAGCTACAGTGGAATGTTCAACGAAGTGATATTTATTTCATTCATGCCGGAACGAGGGTTAGCAGGATGAAGGGGCAGACCTAAGTACGAACACAATGTAGTTATGGAAGTTAGCATTTCTTGTTTCTTCACCTACAAGACAGCCTTTCTATACAGATAAGCTAGGAATTGACCAAGAGTCTTGGCCATGGTTGGTTGGGTTAGTGTAATTTGAGTATAACCCCAAAATGATGGAAATTTTCTAATTCCTATTTCAATTGCGCATTGGCCAAGCGATTGGCTGCTTAAACCAGGGGATCCCAACCTTTTTCAGTGCGCGGCGCACTTATAAGTTTAGAAATTTGTCATTGCGCCCATTGGGGGGCTGTCGGACTCTTACTGACTTAAACAACCAAACAACGCGCCTTTCGCGTACGGGAAGTACGGGAAAGGCGCATTGTTTGGTTTTGTTTCTATAATAGCATGAATTTTAACATAATGTTAATCAATAATTTGAAAAGAATACTGTTCGTTTGTTTTTGTAGAAGTTTTTTGAAGTTCAGAGGAGCGCCTCGCTCCTATGTAATTCTAGTTTAAAATAGCTCTGGTTTAAATAATTTATTGTATAGTCTACAGATATTTGTACCGGATGTGGCTGCAGTGTAAGTGAGTTTATATACCCTCCCACCAGATACAGGAGACCTTCTTAGTATGAAGCCCATTTTATAAAAAAAAGAAATGAACGACAGAGCAAATTGATAGTTTCAGGTTACAATGGCTTCTGAATAACGGATGGTCCACCCCATTTAAGACATAGGAGCCCCGTTTGGCTAGATTTATTGACCAATTTGATAATAATTTACTGTCTAGTGCACCTGCTTCGGCTTCCGTATACAAGGACTGTCCTACTTAAGATGCTATCTTGTTGTACCAAATTCCGTAGACTAATGGATGATCCTTTTAGTCAAATTGATTTGTTTCTATACTTATGAAGACGTTTACTCGCGTTTAATTAGGTCTGTTGTGGTTACTGCTTCGCTCCTGTGGATGGTAGTGTGTTGTTACATAGCCTATACTCATCATCATCTACCTAGCCTGTCCCAACTATGTTGGGGTCGGCTTCCAGTCGAACCGGATGCAGCTGAATATCAGTGTTTTACATGGAGCGACTGCCTATCAGACCTCCACAACCCAGTAATGGGTAATACGATACTCTTGGGAAGACTGCTTGTCAGACTTTCTGGCTTCTGACTAACAGTAACGACTGTCAAAGATCTACAAATGACAGCCGGGACCAACGGCTTTTGTTAAGTATATAGCCTATACTATTCTTCATGAATCTAGTTATAATATACAAAAATATTTTTCCAATCCAACTTGTAGTTCCAGAGATTAGCGCTTTTAAACCAGCACACAAACAAAAAAAACTCTATATTTGTATAATGTTGTTGGTATTTAATGATACAATCACACACTACATACTATCTGTCTAATATCGTGATGGTTCCGTTAGACAAGTACCAAGATGACTCTTTCATATTATGTACTTTTTAAGTTTATTTTGGACAGCACTAACATCGATGAAGGAAAACATTGTGAGGAATAATTTTAACAAGAGTTTTCTTTTGTTTATTTGTTTAAACGGGCTAATCTTTGGAACTACGAGTCAGATTGGAAAAGATATGTTTGTAACTATATGGTCGCCAGATTTATGAGAAATAGTATAGGTTATATAACATCACGCTACATCACACGGGAGCGGAGCAATAACCAAATATATAATAAATACAATAAATATACAATAAATAAATAATACATGATTTAATGGCGATGAATAAAACCACGCGGACGAAATTGCGGCCAGAAGCTAGTACAATGAAAACCGTTTAAATCGGCTATTGTACAGACCTAATGTACGTATTTAAAGTTATTTTTCACGTCAAAAGCAAAACTTTATAATCAATCAATGTGATCAAGTTAGTTTCGAATTTAACTTCGGCTGGGTTAAAAGCTTCGGCTTGGCTTATTTTAATTGCTTTATCATCAGGGTTATCGACTTTTAAACTGGGCTGTTAATTACCAGAGGTTTATCGTTGTAATTAACAAATTCTTAAGGGTTCATTTGCATATTTCTGGTCTGATAAACGAGGTCAATAGGACATCGTAAATAATCTATTCAGTACATGATTCTGCTGCGCGTTGTTCGAAAGAGATACCGCGCCTCCGGAACGGAAAGGGCACAGGAAGGATCATATTTTAGTCAGTAAAAGTCTGATTACTCCCTCCCGCCCCGCCTAGGGCGGGAGAAGTCATTTGATGATTTCTCATCGGTAAAAAAAAAGTATATGATTCTACACCTCCTAATAACCTAATGACCTCTTAATTGACGTCAAAAATTGCCCTTTAATTATCCAATTGAAATAAATGACTTGACTTTTGAGTTTTACCAAGCGATGAAAATTGTCATTGATTATTAAAAGAAAATCAGCTGTTCTGTACAAAAATGCAACACCAAAATGGTCAATATATGTGAAACAGCTGACTTATTTATTATCGACGATCGACACGATTCTAGAATCGTGTACCGAATCCATTATAAAAGTTTTCATTACGATGCCCATTCCATTCCATCGCTAATAGGTAATTCCAAAGAAATTGCACGATTTTGGCATTGCTAATACTTAGGTACAAGGCCATTGAACTACACGAGTCTTCTTTAAGAAAATACGAGACTGCTACTACTGCTGACTCTTGGTCGTGTAAAATGTTATTAGGTTTTTCCATCGGGAATGTTGCAAGAGCAACAACTCCAAACATAGCACTGCAGGACTCAGGAGACTAATTTAAATACATATTGTGTGAATAGTTTCAATTTTCTGACATTTCGATGTTGTTTCGCAAAATTGCTTGAATAAATTAGTCCCTAGAGATGTCTAAATTGACTTTTAAAATGATTGTTTTATACATCGACACGACGGTTGCTGAGATAAATACTAGCTGTTGCAGCCGTACTAAGCTAAGGCGTAAGACACGGCGGAGTGGGCAGGGCCAGTCATTTTGACCGCGAATGATAGTGCAAAGGGAATCCTATAATGCCAACGCACATACAGGGCAAAAAGACCGTTATTAAAAAAAAAAAAAAACATCACGCCTGTATTCTCCCAAGGGTTAGGCAGAGGTGTACCAATGTATACCCACAGTTCGCCGGTATATTTAGGTCCCATGTAATAGGGGGCGAGCCTATTGCCATTAACCGGGCACAAATCCAAACTCCGAGCTGCTACTGAGAATTTTATAGAAAAACCCAATAACACTGCTCGACCTGGGAATCGAACCCAGGACCTCCAGCGTAGCAGTCGCGCTCAGAACCACTAGGCCAACAAGGCAGTTTTACCGTTATTATATATACCAAATATATACAAAAAGCGCGGTATATCTGTGATGTGAGGTATAGTCGCGGTGAAGGCAGCCGCGTGCATCGACGGTCAGACGCGGTCTTTATAGCTTCACGGTCAAAAAGACTATCCCGCCCCGTCGTCTGCAAAGCGCCTAAACGTTATCTTTATGATACACGAACTATTAAATCTTAGTATAGTTAGTTTACGGTAGGCAGAGATAGTATATAAATACACCCACGCATAAAAGTAAGCGAGCCTAACTCGCCATTACGTCAATACTAACATCTATAATGTTTCCATTAGATAACCTAGGCACAAATGCAGACACCCTTAGCTAAACGTACCAAAAAAAAAACCATCACGCCTGTATTCCCCGAAGGGTTAGGCAGAGGTGTACCAATGTACACCCACAGCTCGCCGGTACGAGCCTATTGCCATTAACCGGGCACAAATCCAAACTCCGAGCTGCTACTTACTGAGAATTTTATAGAAAAACCCAACACCACTTTTTGCTCGACCTGGGGATCGAACCCAGGACCTCAAGCGTAGAAGTCGTGCTTAGGATCACTAGGCTAACGAGGCAGTTAATCTAAACGTGATTATTATAATTAGAGTAATGTGTCCATTTTTTGCATTTTAACTGAATAAGGCAAAATAAGTTTAACTTTTTTGACTTATGGTACAATTCTCCAAGGACCTCAACAGATTATCTTAATGAGACAATTTTCATGGAATATATTTTCTTAATTCTTAATGTCTTGCCTCAATTTACCTGTTCAAATATTTGAAGCAAAAAAGACCTTATTGCTTGAATCTTTATGACCTTCCAGTAATTCTAAGAAGTTAATTCAACATCATTTATAATTTTGTGTTTGTTTTTCCTCATTTCAACAGGGCGAAAGAAAATCTCTAAAAGCTTCCGATATGGTTCAAATTTGATTGACATTATCACATAAGGAGATTTTAGTATAATATTTTTACACTGCCCCGCTGGTCTCGTGGTCGCAAGTGCGACTGCTGTGCAAGGGGTCCCGGGTTCGATTCCCAGGTCGAGCAAATTGGGTTTTTCTATGAAATGCTCAGTAGCAGCTCGGAGTTTGGATTTGTGCCCGGTAAATGGTAATAGGCTCGCCCCCTATTACATGGGACCTAAATATACCGGCGAACTGTGGGTGTACATTGGTACACCTCTGCCTAACCCTTCGGGGAATACAGGCGTGATGGTATATTTTTGATGATGGTATATTTTTACATAATCTTGTAAATGTATACTAATATTATAAAGAGGTAAAATTGATTTTGTTTGTTTTTAGGTTTGTAACGTAAAGCTCCGAAACTACTGGACCGATTTTAACCATTTTTTCGCCAATATATAGCTACAATATTCCTGAGTAACACTAGCTATATAACATCACGCTACGAATTAAAGGAGCGGAGCTTTAGCCAAAAACGTAACTAATGGCGGGTTAACGCGGACGAAGTTGCCTGCAGTTCGCTAGTTCTCTATACATAGAAACACCAATACCGGTGTGTTACCTACTTATTTCCTCGTATTTATGTAAATTGTGATACTTTCGTCCGAAAATTGTCCGATTTATAAAGTCAAAGGTCAAAGCATTTATTTCAAATTGAAAACCATTTACAGGCACTTTCGAATTGCCAAGGAGTTGGTAAGTTATTGAGGAAGTTCAAGTAGTTGCTCGTTCCAGAACGTAGGTATCAATACAAACAAGTTTTTACAAATTCCTACATACCTACAAGAAATTAAGCTAAAGAGTTTTATTGTTTAAACGCGCTAATCTATTGAACTGCCAGTCGGATTGGAAAAAATCGTTTTGCATAAGACAGCCACATTTGTGAGGCTATATAACATCACGTAAGCGTGGATGAAAAAACACCGCGGAAGAATTGGTGAGTTGAAGCTAGTCTATACTAATATTATAAAGCTGATGAGTTTGTTTGTTTGTTTGTTCGCGCTAATCTCAGGAACTACCAGTCCGATTTCAAAAATCTTTTTTGTGTTGGATAGCCCATTTATCGAGGAAGGTTATAGGCTATATAACATCACGCTACGGCCAATTGGAGCGGAGCATCAATGAAGGAAGTTGAGGAAAAACGGGAAAAAAATATTCCTTTGAGGGCTTTCGTTGCGTGCGCTGCGTAAACGGTTAAAGTTACGCAAAAATAATGTATGAAAGAATTGTTCCTCTTAAAATATACTAAAAAAAACGCGGTAGTACATGCCTATCTTTTAAGGTTGACTCACTATAGCCATTTTTATGGCCAGAAAATTTGTTTTAAAACAATGCATTATTTGCGAAGGTGTTTTTATGAACATAGCACTAATCCTTATCAACATAAATACGTTATTCATCACAAGTGTTTAATTTTGAACAAAATTGCCCTTTACATCATTTAATTTCAATGAATATCTCAGGAGATATCACAGTTTTAAAATAACTTCGCAGCAAAATAATGACTCTGCGAGACATTTCGTAGCCTGTACCTCAGAATATCAGATTATAGGCTACATAACATCGCGCTATGAGCTACGGGAACGGTTCAGTAATCAAAAACCTAACGTAACGCGGGTAATACCGCGGGGCACAGCTAGTAATTAATATAACTCTGAAATCACCAATCCACCTTCAGCAAGCATGATAATCAATGCTCTTGTTTTCGAAGCCCTTACCCTACAGTGGGGGCGATAATGCGATAATATTATTATTTTATTAAGGTCAACAGGTAATTGTTATTGTTTAGACCAAGAAAGTTATGTTTATGTTATTAAACAATTTAACACAAGATGTTGAAAGTGGAATATTACAGTTTGTAGTGGTCTGTTGAGACTGATTGAGAGCTACTTTATTAGATCCGGGTTTTATCGTCTATCGGAATTGTTTAATGAATGTTTACGGGTCGATTTGAAAAGGCGACAGCAATAATACTAGCCAAAATATATAAACTGAAGCCTTTTTCCCATGACAGGGAAACTACAGAATGCTGCGTGTAACGAACTTAAATTTCTTGTGCACTTCTTTTGTATCGTTCATCTTTTCTGCACCACATTGCATAACACACTCATAATCATCTGCTTAGCCTTTTCCCAACAATGTTATGATTGGCTTCCAGTCTCACTGGATGAAGCTGAATACCAGTGTTTTACATGGAGCGACTGCCTATCTGACTTCCACAACCCAGTTACTAGGCGACACGATACCACTTGCTAAGACAGAATTCCTGGTATAACACACTCAAATTAAATAGAATAAACTGAGCGAAACATTTTGTCAATTTGCACGAATACAGAAGAGTAGCAAAGAATACAGATCAAGGTCTCATTATAAAAATGGTTCACAATAATGAGTACAATGAACCCTTTTCAGATTTCGGGTATTCTAAAAATAATGTTGTATTTTGTTTTGGTTGACTTGTTAAAATGAAAAGGATTGTGCTCAAGAGTCCGTTACACTATTACCATCAGCCAAAATCCCAACAACAACCGTGGGCAGTAGCCCACCAGACTCCACTCATCATCTGCTTAACCTTTTCCCAACTACTTTGGGGTCGGCTTCCAGTCTAACCAGATGCAGCTGAATACCAGACTCCACTCGTTCCACCAAAATCCCCTGGACCAGACCTCCAATGGACTACACAGCACTCAATGTGCCACTACGTTCTGCTATGCTAGAGATTCTCTAAGTACTAACAAGTGCTATTCCTTAATAGTCCCTTCCAAGGCTTTCAAATGAAGTGGAACGAGTGTCCAGACACAACACCCGTCTGGCCGAAAAACCCTCCCTTTGAAAAGAGGACGAGAAACTACACCCTGTTTATCATACCTTTATAACTCCTCACCTGACTTTTGTAGGCATAAGGGCTCATCCTCGAAAGGTAGCTTATTCAGATTAATATCAAAACTAATCCCTCAGAGACTGCTATCGCTAGGCAGAATCTATAATCCGATTAAGTTGTTACCATAGTTGTTACAGTATCTACGAATTCAATTTAATATCTAATATAAACATAACAGTTTACCTCGCCTGGGAGCTTGTTCCAGTCTTTGCTGGAAGGCTGTGTAAACCCGATTAGGCTAACTTGACTAATTCAGTTTGTACAATCGAAAGTTGGAGACCACCACCCTTCAGCCACCGTATACTTCAGAGGTCAGTGAATATTATTGTAATCAGTTAGTATGATTGAGTTTGGGTAAGATACTTTTGGTAAAAGAAAGATACACGGCAGAGTAAATATAATAAGCGGCCAAGTGTGAGTCGAAGTTGTATACGAAGAGTTCCGTAAGATCGAACAACGAAAAAATAGGTTTCTTGTATATTTGGAATCCCTATCTTCTTTTTTGATATCATACCATCACGCCTGTATTTACCAAAGGAACCAGTTCGCCGGTATGTTTGGGTCCTATGTAATAGGGGGCGAGCCCATTGCCATTAACCCGGCAGACATCTTAGCCAATCGAAACCAAGACCTCAAGCGTAGTACCTAGTATAAAAAAATAATTGTAAACGGTTTCGAAGATACAGCCCTGTTTGCACAGACGGACAGACAGCGGGACTCAATAATATAATCCCGTTTGGCACCCATGGGATACATATTAAAACAGGATCTACGCAGTAAATATTGAAAGACGTCGTATTACACACAAAAGGTAAACCAGATCCCTGACCATTTACAAACAACGCATGACATTTCTCTCCGGTCAACTTTGTTACGTGGATTGCCTAACAAAGTCTACAGAATTGTATTTTTCTTCCACCCAGCGTAATAAAGTGTCCCACGGTAAATATCTAAAACACGGGTAAATAATGTAAATCTAACGCAATATGCTGACACAGCTGTTTATAATGATCCTGGAAGCATGATGTTATGATATGACGGAAATAGATTACGGCGAAGTTCGTCAGTGAATCTGCAGTTTGTGCCTTGTTTGATTTTCCTGAGTTCGCTGGTGGCATGGGTATATTATGACGTTGTTATAAAGTTGCCCAGTGGTTTAAAGCGCCCGCCTCCCATGCACGAGGTTATGGGTTCGCAACCGGGCACGGGCGAGTACCAATGTGACTTTTTCTAATTCATATGTACTTTCTAAGTTTATCCTGGACATCACTGACATCGGTAACCATGTCAGAGGCCTTAAAGGCGGTTTAAAACTCTGACACTAAAGTGTGTGTGTGCTTACTGCCCAGAGGATAAAGTTAAGTTGTTCCGGGGCTGCGGGTTGTTCGAAAGAGATACCGCGCCCTCGGAACGCAAAGGGCACAAGAAGGAACATGGATGGGTTTTAGCCAGTAAAAGTCTGACACTCCCTCTCGCCCCGCCCAGGAAAGGAGAAGTCATTTGATGATTCCATCCGAAAAAAAAGCGGTGATAGCTAACTTTACATTAAAAATTCTGCCACGTGTTTTTGATCTTTCTTCTGCAACAACACGAGGCTAATACGGTACTCAGGAAGATTAAGTGCGTCTCAGATGCGTCGAGTATAAGCATAATGACTATGAGCGTCACGTAAAGAAACATGACTCACAACGCTACAGGAATAATCTATGTAATTTTTTTTGTGTATTTTAAACCTTAAAACGACGATGATAGATGTGAAAATATGTTTTTATTTTTATTATCTAAAAAAATACCACGTCTTTTCTTGCTTTCAAGTATACCGCAGCATGAAAAAGTACTAGGCGAGCATATGTTTGAGTGAGTGCTGTTTTAAGCTCGATATAACTGATTCGCCGTTCTTTCGGGAAACGGTGGAGCTCATTCCATTCGAATAAAACCCTTTTAGGCAGGTCTTGTTATTTTTCCTTTACCTTGTACAGGAAAAATAATACGGACAGAGATCAAGGGTACCTATATAAACCCTTAACTGCTTACCTATAATTAATTTACGATGATCCTACTGTTTTTAGTCATTAAGTCTTGGTAAAATAAACTTGCTAAGGAATTCTTTATTTTTATTTTTTATCTTTATTTTTCTGCTCGCTCCTTCGTTCGTCTACCTCAAAATTAAGCCAAGCACTAAATTGTCTTACGCACAAAAACAAGATAAAATTAATTTAGGTATTACGCTACAAAAAATAACAGTGTACGCACCTAAAAATATCCATCTATCCTTTTACGTTTGTAAAAAGGTTGGATGTTTTATGTTTTAATAGTATTAGAAAGGACCAACTTTTTATCACCATCACGCCTGTATTCCCCGAAGGGTTTGGCAGAGGTGTACCAATGTACACCCACAGTTCGCCGGTATATTTAGGTCCCATGTAATAGGGGGCGAGCCTATTGCCATTAACCGGGCACAAATCCAAACTCCGAGCTGCTACTGAGAATTTCATAGAAAAACCCAATACCACTTTACTCGACCTGGGAATCGAACCCGGGACCCCTTGTACAGCAGTCGCACTTGCGGCCACGAGACCAACGGGACCAACTTTTTATCGTCCACTGTTTTATGCTCTTTACATACAGAGAAAAGTTGTGTATTCATCACCACGCTTGCTTGGGGCGGGTTGGCGATTTCAGACATATACTTACCTACCTACAGGGTATGTTACGATGTTTTCAATCACCCTTTTTTATATATTCTGATAAGCTTGCGTTTGAACGCAACTCACCTATGTTAGTAGTGATGGCCAAGAGAGACTTAGCAAGTACCTACATATAATACAAAAAGTTACATTGGCACTTGCCCGTGCCCAGTTGCGAACCTACAACCTCGTGTATTAGCGGTTTTCTAAAAGATAACCACTTGGCCTTCACTATAAAGTAGCTTATTCAGTTACGTTTAAACTCTTGCTAAATTATTCATGCTCCTACATGTAAAACCCACACTACCGTATTACATATCGCAGTGTACGTCACAGACCAACTCCCAATTTGCGTGGGACATGGCCCCAAGCTGTTACCGAGTTTATTCTTTTCTTTTCTCTCTGTTCAACATGTAACTGCATCAGCAAGTTCGTGTGTTGCCAACTTTTGGAGCCATTAAAGATACGTATAAAATTCGTTCAACTTTGAATATAAATTCTGAACTGTTCTGAACCGACGATAGCTTTTGAGAAAGTTCGGTTTTTGTTTGCTGTAAAACATGGATTAAGTAGGATATGCTTAGCGGATTGTAGGTATGTAAACTGGGTGGATACCCGGATACCCGGATGTAATTAGCTTAACGTATTGGATAATACGTTAAGCTAATTACATTTTTTATCCGTATAGTTTATAGGTAGGGTTACCACCCGTACTCTAAAATACAGTTATGTATTCTTTTTCACGTAGGTGTACTTTATTTTTCTACGACACCAAAAAAGAACGCTAAAATACTTTATTTACGTAAAACTGATTGCTACTGGCTCGTTACTACATTTTTACCAGACCGAATAAATAAATATCTACTCTTTTTTATGCTGTGTGATATTTGTTCTTCCAAAGTGAAAAAAAAAACTTTTTTCGTCCTAAAAAAAAGGTGGCAACGCTATTATTAGGTGTCTGGTGATTTTCATAAAAGGTCAATGGCACATTACGTAACACGTAATATGGCACATGCAGGACCAGGACCGATGCATCACCTAAGCAATATAATCCGTGGAAAAAAAAAGCAAAAAAAGCAAAACGTGCAAAAAGTGTTATTGGGTTTTTCCATTAGGAATTTCTCAGTAGCAACCCAGAGTTTGGAAGTTGGTGGTGTGATACCCGCCGTGTCTCGGAAAGCACGTAAAGCCGTTGGTTCTGCGCCTGATCTTTCTCCGGTCGTGTCGGATTGCCGTCCTATCGGGTTATGAGAGTTAGGGAAGAGGGGGTGCATCTGTGTTTGCGCACACGCTTGTGCACTATATTATCTCTTGCGTACGTGGCTAGTCTGCATTAAGGTCTGAAGACCAGAATCGGTCTGGAGAATTACATTACCACATAATCCGTGGAACATTTTTTATTTCTATGTCTCCGACAACATTATCGCCCCGGTGATACCTACCTAATATCGCTCGTGTTCCAACACGCTTTTACAGGAAATCCTGTTTCCAGAATGAATTGTTTAATAAAATTTAGTACCTACCTACTTACGCAGAGTAGAAACAAAATATTTTCAAACATTGAGTATGAGTAAAATGGGGTATATAGGGTTTCAGGGGTGAACCGGGACGAAACTTTTTGAAATGGATTTTATTGTTATATTTTGTGGCCAACAGGAAAACTTAATGACTAATTACGTGTACAATTAAGTAACTAAGTACAGTTATAATAATAATAATAATATGGTTCTCCTAGACACGGCGCGTATCGTTAGGAGATTCCTTTCTCAGGAGCCCTGACCACCGGTGGCTTGGACCCTGTTCCCGACGCCGGTGGGCTACTATTTTTTATATTTTTAAATGTTTTTATTTTTTTATACTAATATTTAAAAATGTAACTTATATGTATATACAATGAATAAATGAGAATAATAATATAATAATAATAACACATTTATTTCAGACCATAAATCCATAAATAAACAAACATAATTTTAAAAACATATACATACATAAAAACACACTATTTTATTTTAAATACTGGAAGGACGCACAATGAGTGGTCATCCATTTCCACATCATTGGGCTGTCCATCCTGTCGGCTACTATGGCCACCAAGCTGTTGTAGCTGTCGCGCACTCGCCGCATCAGGGATGCTATCCGTGTCCGCATCAGTGCGTAAAAATCTGACACTCCATTCTCTGCGAACACCCCGATGCACTGCAAAAGCGCGGCAGCCCCAACATAACTCTGAAGGCGTTATTATATTGGACTCGCAGAGCATTGTACGAGCTTTTATGTTCCCTACCAGGGAACTGTATTTTAACTATAACCTTATTGTAATATCTTTATACACATTATGGAATGCAAATAAATTAATATTATTATGAATTATAATTAAGTAAAAACAAAAACATTAGACTCCTTTTTGGAAACAAATTATATTAATTCAACGATAAAATCCCTTTTAAAGTTTCGTCCCGAATTTACCCTTGCAACCCTTTATACCCCATTATGGTACGGTCAGCAACGAAAGTCGATTCACAATGTTACTTTTACATATCATTTCAATAGACACAAAATAACACAATTCACTGATATTCAGAATTTTATGCAATACCTTAGAGTTCATTTTATCTTAATTTTAGATCAATTTCGTATTTCCCTTGGTATTGTGTTCAATAAAACATCTGATCATCTGTTCGGAGTTTGGATTTGTGCCCGGTTAATGGCAATAGGCTCGCCCCCTATTACATGGGACCTAAATATACCGGCGAACTGTGGGTGTACATTGGTACACCTCTGCCTAACCCTTCGGGGAATACAGGCGTGATGGTTTTTTTATTTTTAAAACATCTGAAATGTTAATCTACTTTTGTTGCTGACTTTTCCTACTCAGCACACTCACAACATGGCCTTTTAAAAGCTGTGATTCAGCACAAACACTTATCCTTTATTTTTATTTTTCTTGAGAGTGCTATGATTCTGTATTTATGGGGGTTTATTTAGTTAAGAAGTTCTACTAATTTTTCTTTTTTAAACAAGCTTTTATATTGCATTGTCATGCAATGTGCAAATGTATACAAAATTCCAGCTAATAGAAAAGGGGAAGTAGGTTTAATTTTACTTGTAAGATTTGATTAAGTTCCCATGGCCAACATCCGGCTCCATCATCATACCAACTCTCTGACATCATTATACTGTATTGTCATGCAAACTGCACATGTGTGCAAAATTCCAGCTTAATCGAACACCGGGAAGTGTGCCAAATTTAATTTGCAAGATTTGATGGGATAAACGTGGATGTATGAACGTGAACGAGGCGAAAGTAGTATGTAAGGATCGTAGCAGGTGGTGTTCTGTGGTTTCTGCCTACCCCCATAGGAAAAAGGCGTGAGTTTATGTATGTATGTATGTATGATGGGATAAATGAAACTAAATAAAAGCCTGTAAAAAACATTCTCTTCTTTTCAGATTCCGGCAACATCTCCTTGGAGTCGGCGTTCTGCGCGCTGATGGCACCATCTCCTCTTCTAGAACTCAGCAGCATATTCTTTTTCTTCGTTCCTGCTGTACTTATTCTCTGCTTATATGCGAGAATGGGGTATCATATAAGGTACACATTGTTAGTATTTTCCTTTCATTAGTAGCTTTAATTAAGTATAAGTTACACCAAACACTTGATATTCAATTAATTCTATCTAAACACGTTATAATGACGGGGTGTAAGGGTACGTACCCTTATCACTGTCATGTCAATTATGTGAGTAATAGATATTTAGAAACAACTTAATATGAGCCCGTAACTAACTTAATTGTCTTTATGGCCTAAGCGCGACTGCTACGCTAGAGGTCTTGGGTTCGATTCCCAGGTTGAACAAAAAGTGTTATTGGGTTTTTCTATAAAATTCTTAGTAGCAGCTCGGAGTTTAGATTTGTGCCCGGTTAATGGCAATACGATCGCCTCCCTATTACATGCGACCTAAAATATTTCGGCGAACTGTGGATGTACATTGGTACACCTCTGCCTAACCCTTCGCGGATTACAGGCGTCATGGTATGTAACATAATGTGAGATGTTTAGGAATAGGGAGGTTGGATGTGAGCTCAAGATTTTAGACTAAACGTTAAATGTTTTCCTATAGGTACCTAAGAATTCTTTGAAAATGCCTTACTTATCGGTGCTAGAAAGTTGAACGAAGAACGACCATCAAGGCGATCATTACGTGTTATCAAAATTATATCTCGGGCGTATTAGATAGCAGCGGCTACACAACTTTTTGTTAGATACGTTGACGACCGTTTACTAAACCACCTAGGCTAGGGATGGCGAACCAATGGCACGCCACAAAATAATTCAGGCACGCCAATATATGGAAAAACTATGTATTTGATTAAAATCAATTTGGAACAGCAGAAATTGAAATAACCTTTTATTAAAATTAACAAAAAGTCACATTAATATTATAAAGGCGAAAGTTTGTGTGTTTGTCTCTTCTTCGAGCTCAAACGACTGAACGGATCTGGGTGAAATTTGGCACTGAGATAGATTGTAGTGTAGAACAACACATAGGATAGGTACTTTTTATCAAGGAAAAATGTAAGGTGCCCGTGGGATAAAATATCAAATTTGACGCGGACGAAGTCGCGGGCAGAATCTAGTAGTAAATATTACGATTCTTGTACAAACGAGTTGCAAACCAAAAGTTAATAGCATCTAGCTTTATTTGTCTTCATTAAATGGATATGTCAAGATTCTTTGATGGCATTTTAAAGATACATTATTCTTTTTTTAAATAAATAATGGCACATTCATCGATAAAGGCTCGCCATCCCTGATCTAGGCCTACACGCAGAACGATACCTACTTTATCTTATCTAAATTAAGGTACATATTGCAAGTTTCCAACACTTGCTTATCACACACACTTGCACATCTCTATCTTTTCCATTACGCAATAAAATGGACGCTGGTCGCTAGTGTTACCAAATGCAGTGTTCAAAATTTCGGAACGGAAGGATAAAATAATAGGGATTTTGGTTTTCAAATCTTAATTTGTTAGTTTAGTGACAGTTGTAGTAGATAGTTTGGTAACAAAAAATGATATATTCTACACCCTTCGTTTGTCTTCTCAAAATTAGCAATTAAAACACTGACTAAGAAAGATGGTAAAGTCGAAAATCAGAACATCTGGCGTCCCAATCATAGGTGTATAGGAACATGTCACATGACCCCTGAAAATAGTACGTCCACGGAAATCAGTACACCTGGCTACACTACTTGTGGTATTCCCACTTCACTGAACATCCGTTGGACAATGAATTCGTACTATTGTACATGTAATTTGTCAGTGTCGGCCATTTTCACAAGATTTCCGAACAATCTGTTCACAGCACAGTTCACAGATACTCAGAGTACATTGATCATTTCTTTTTTTGAGGAAAATACGGGAGTAATGGCAGAGAAACCAATAATGTTTTGCGTCATAAATGGAGAATGATGATTGCTGCGATCATGTTTGTACTCAAGTGTGTTGTTTGTTATTCGAATATTATTAGGCATCCATTCACATCTCACAAGATGTGAATGGATTTTGTGCGTAGTGTGGGCGAAGACGTGTTCCTTTCATATGTAATCGTGCACATCTAATTTTTTTATGCTATTGGATGGCAAACAAGCCCGAGGCCCACCTGGTGTTAAGTGGTCACCGCTACCTATAGACATCTACAATACCAGAGTATAGAGAGTATAGTATATGTGATTTGCCCTTGCAAATGCGTTGCCATCCCAGATGAATTGTCTCATGTGCTTGTAATTACACCGGTGTCCATACCCTTCTAATCGGAATATAGCAAAGTTGCTTTGCGACAAAAATAGGTGGTAGTACTTCCCCGGACGAGCTCCTTCAAACAGAGCTCTATGATTACTGACAAGCTGTAATATATCTAAGAATCGCATTTATTGGTTCATTGTCACAAAATATATCTTCTACTTAATTTTTTCGTGTCGACAGGTTCATAAAATTTTGTCCGATCAGTATTAAGCAACCTGTAGGTACAGCTCTAAAATATATCTTAATAATATGGTAACTGTTTAGTTAGGTAACATGGTTGCTTGTACTGTGGTTTTCAAACTAGGCAGCGCTGTATCTTGGGGACTAAAGTTGCTTAAGAGCATAATGTAGTCTATTATAAGATGCATTACATGTATATAACAGGAGAAGTAAAATCTAAGTGTAGGTTTTCGACGAAAACCTACATTCGTCTACGTCTGCTTAGGTATACAAAAATATTTTGACGGTTATTCTTAAAGATTTGATTACTACAACAGCACCGTTCCGACACGGCAACGGCCCGGCTGGAACTATCTCCAAAAATTCAACCGCTAACTCCAAACACACTGCCCGCGAGCTGTCACCTTTTTAAACTTGCCATTATAAAATTAACTTTAAAGCACACTATTTAAAGTCCTAACTTGAATGTAAATTATTTGCTGTGTAGAAGAGGTGCTGTTTCATTCAGCGATGACCTTTATGTGAAAAATCTCACATATCACATCTGTGAGCCGAACACAGTCTGTTAAAGTTTAGTCATGCATAAAATTTTCATCCCTCAGTTTTAGCACTAACTGAATTTGCATTTTAAAACGTAAAAATAAAATCGTTATTTCATAAAGCTCCATTAAAACACAGATTTATAAAATCTCATTTACTTATCGTTTAAAACGTCCGATATTAAAATTAACGATAGAACAGAATTGTTTTCGGAATATAAAACATTATTATTAAACTTGTACCTACGTTAGGAATCTAGGTTTAACCCGTGACACGATAGTATTATATAGACACAATAGTTAAACAATACCCTTATGATCAAGGTTTGATCATACGACGTTTGAAGGGTTAATATTAAATTACAATACAGAAGTTTGAAAATTATTAGTTCACAAACATCTAAATGGGTTTATACTGCCCTGAGCATAAAGTACGTAGTTTAGTTTTATTTAAATGTGACTCAACGTTTTTATTAATTTTAAAAGATATGTTAATAAAAAAATCTTCGGTCGCCGCGAGTGAACAAGCAAGCAAGCGGACTGTGGTTAAAGGTCCAAGTAATGAACCTCCTTACAATGCGTGCCGTGACCAAGAAGACCGCCTTTTGCTTCAACTGACTCTTGACCGAGCTGTTGAGTAATATATTCTCTAGGTGCTTGTCAAAGCTCTTCGATTTCACACCATTGTGGCAGATGTGAGTGGCAACGCCGGGAGGGGACGCCCTAGAAAGACCTACCCTGACCTTATTTGTGAGGTTCTTCAGAAAGGTCGGGTGTGCAGTACTCGTAACCGGCGTGCTTGTATGACCAGATGTATGAACGTGAACGAGGCGAAAGTAGTATGTAAGGATCGTAGCAGGTGGCGTTCTGTGGTTTCTGCCTACCCCCGTGGGAAAAAGGCGTGAGTTTATGTATGTATGTATGTTACTGAAAAAAAAAGGCCACCACGATTATCATTACCAACCAACCAAACCAAAACCATAAACCATTTACTGACATGATTATCAGCACCATAAATGTCCATATTCCACATGCTGGTAACCTATACTTATTACCTATACTTGAATGAAAAGAGTGTCCATGGAGTTTCTTGCTCGTTCTTCTCCATAGAGACCAACGTTTTGGAACGAGCAACTAGCTTCAATATTAAACTGTAACTTCTTGACAATTCAAAAGTGCCTGTAAATGGTCTAATTGAACTAAATGCTTTGACTTTGACTTTGACTTTGATAAGGAAGGCGCTGGACTGGTTCGTTTAGAAAATTTTGAGAAGATCTATGCCCAACAGCGGCTTTCTTCTGGTTGAAATGATAATGATGGTATCCTCATTAGCAAGATCAAGGTATTCAATGGTCTTTACCATCTTAGTATTTACTGAATATATCATTGAATACATAGTCAATAAATAATTGTAATTCTTTGCTCATAGTCGATGTTTGCACACAATGTTGATACAATATTTACTTTCTTGGCACGTATAACCTAGGCTCGTGAAGAATTTGAGCGTGGAAATTCTACGTTAGCTGAACTTCAAGCGCGAATTTATAGCCAATAAACACACACTGTACTTAATTTTTAAAGACGCTGCTCTTGAAAATATTTTGTCTAAACATAAATATGGTAAGTTCAGACATAACTGCTAAAACAAAACAAAATGTAGAATTACAAGTACCTAATGTAAAATGTAGACCCTTAAAAGTGGATGTGAATTTATGAGCACTGAATTAGGCTGTAAGTATCTTGGACGTGGTACTTACCACTCTGCTGAAAATGTAATTTGTGAAGTTAGACTAGACCCTGCAAATGCCCCTTTATTTATAAAAATAAATAAAATTGACGTGTTTGTTTGTACTGTCAAAATAACAACTTTTTACAATAATATTAAATACGTTATAATGTTAACACGATATTTACACGAAAAGCTCGTTTTTGTTGTTTTTGTCTGACTATCTAACTGCCTCGTTAGTGGTCCTAAGCACGACTGCTACGCTAGAGCTCCTGGGTTCGATTCCCAGGTCGAGCAAAAAGTGTTATTGGGTTTTTCTATGAAATTCTCAGTAGCAGCTCGGAGTTAGGATTTGTGCCCGGTCAACGGCAATAGGCTCGCCCCCTATTACATGGGACCTTAAACCGATGAACTGTGGGTGTACATTGGTACACCTCTGCCTAACCCTTCAGGGAATACGTGCGTGATGGTATATTTATATTTTATATCTATCTGTTTGTTGTTGTATCTATTCGGCTAATTGCCGATAAGGGTGGACCGACTGACGGGACTTACGCTGGCAGTTAGCTGATGTTATAAAGAGTAACTAAGCCTAAGCCTAAGTTAAATAAAACCGCCGAAGAAAAAAGAAAATAGGTCGCGGGCATGAGCTAGTTAGGTAATAAAATAAGTTTGGGTAAAAAAGTACTAGGCTATTTATTTATTTTACTTGAATTAAAACGGTTACAGTTGTTACCAACTACAATAATTGAAGACATAACACTTAAAAATATATAATTAAAGATCATGTACAACTTTAACTTTCCCATTTAAAAGCACAGCAGAAAAAAACTTTATCGGCGGTAGGGTCGCGAAGAAAATAGAATTTGCGCTTATTAATAATTCCACGTCCATACATTTTTTGATTCTCCAAGGTCAAGTTGGTTGGTTTCCAGAAGCGTAGCAGTAACTTTGCTGACTCACCCCATTATAGAAGTTTCGTTTATTATGTAGGGCGCGAATCCTGAAGTTTTTGTTGGTGATCGTCACTGCAGTGCGTCTAATGCCGAGGAGGCTAGAGGCTTTTTTTGCGGAACTGTTGTGCCATCTTAAGTGTTACGTCATTATATTAGATTCTGTACCACACAATCATCACGCCTGTATTCCTCAAAGGGTTAGGCAGAGGTGTGCCAATATACATCCGCATTTTGCGGGTATGTTTAGGTCCCATGTAATAGGGAGCCAGCCTATTGTCATTAACCCGGCACAAATCCTAACTCCGAGCTGCAACTGAGAATTTCATAGAAAGCCCAATAACACCTTTTCCTCGACCTGGGAATCGAACCCAAGACCTCAAGCGTGAGAGCTTAGGACCACTAGGCGAACGAGGCAGTTACAATATAAGACCAAACCAATTTGACAATCAAAGAGTTTAGTTAAATAACGCCACTGGTGCTGTAATAAACGTAGTCACGTACGGAACCCAAGAAATATAACAAGGATTAACCTAAACCAATGATCCGAAAAATAGGAGAAGTTAGATTACTTTTTTCCCACTGGAAGTTCGAAATCGTATGGTTTTCGGATAATAGCGCGCTTCATATAAAAGTAGTCCGGTTATATTTTGATCAATATGTTTAAACTTGATGAAATTTTGTAGAAAGATTATGCACACTAGGTATTTGTGATTAGCTAGTTTCCCGTTCCGTCGAACAATATAAAAGTAGCTCTCATAATCATGATGAAAATATAATAATAATCTCGTGACCGAAATTCAGTTACACCGGCCAATCTCAATAGAGACAGATCACTGCTACTGAGAAATTCCTAATCGAAATACCCAATATTACTTTTTTCCCGAAAATATAAGTACCTAAGTACCTATCAATTCAGTAATAACTAGCACAGTGATACGAAATGAAAGATCCCTTTGTATTTACAAGACAGATTAGCAATATTAACATGGTATTATTAGAAGCCCCGTCTGTGCAGATAAACATATTATAAGCGTTCCTTAACTAATTAAATCTATTGACCTTTCTGGATAAAGTTTACGGCTTACGATAACTTTCAACACTGGTGGGTGAATAGCAATTAAAAAGGCATCAGGGTAGATGGGTGTAGGTCGGTACAAAGATAGTTTAGACTTAGGAATACCTAGTTTAGAATACACGTTTATTTTCTGAAAAAAATAAAAATCTCGGAGGCAAATTTTAATGGGGGGTTACGTAGGAGATATTAAGTGCACAAGTGCGTGCGGAAACACAGGTGCACTCCCTCTTCCCTAACCCTTATAGTCCTGTGGGATGGTAATCCAACACAAATGAGGAGAGATCAGGCGCAAGACCAACGGCTTTACGTCCTGTGAAGGTTGTTCACCGCAGCAACCTGGCTGAATAAGTTTTCTTCCAAACACTAATTCGAATTCCATTTTGGAATTCGAATGTAATGGAATAGAAACAGTTTATATTTGAAGGCACTTGTTTGGCAACCCTTTAATCAGTGACATCTTAGCTAAATGAATTAAAAAAAGTTATAAAGCGTCCCGTGTCTTCAAATGTTATAGTTACGAGTTCTATAAGTGAAGTAAAGTACACGTCACGGTACCGTGGTGTCACAATGTAGTGTCCACAGTACTTTCCGAGACACGGGCGTGTCACACCACCCACTTCCAAGCTCTGGGCTGTTACTGACTCGGTGTGTCCCTTGAAACAAAAGGCTATCGAAGTCCTCTTGAGACTTTCTACAACATATATCGAGCCAGTGGTTAGGTCAATGTACTCTTGATCGTGTGTTGGAGAATTGCAAGTGATTATCCAATTAAATTAAGCCTAGTATTAATTAAAATGTTGTTATATATTCGAATTGGAGTTCAGTGATTTCCAATCATATTAACTTGATTGATTTTATGTAAGCTGCGAGTCGATATTCTTTAAAGTTAATAAATAATTAACGTTACTAAATGCGAGGACTCTGATACCTATCAGTGGGGTAGCCGTTGACTAGAATTGCCATCATTAATTTATAAAAACATCGTTGCTAAAAGCCCTGCCGAAAAAAGGTAATGTTAAAAAATCCGCTATAATTAATGGTTACATACATAAATATACCGTTTTTTAACACTGGCTTTTAATGAATTTTTTGACATTGGCTTTTTTATTTATTAGCAAAAACGACCTTTAGGTTAGCACAGACATTGGGGATATTTCTCCTTTGATCGTATCAGTGTGTTTTTATTTTCAACTAGCTCTTTCCCGCGACTTAGTCCGCGTGAAGGTTAGTTAACTGAGGGGTCCTTTATTATTACGCAGACCCCAAATTATTTTGTTAAAATGAAGGGTTTAGTTTCTCCTTAAAACATCAGCTACCTGTCAAAGTCGGTGCAGCTGTTTCGGAAATTAGCCGGAACATACAGACAAACAGACAAAAGTGCCTTTTAAGTATCATGTAAATTGAGAAATTAAACTATAATTTTATTTATAAACCCTATTATTTTGACATTACCAACATACACATCAATTTTATTTATTTATGAACACAGATGCAGTATATTTGAAATTCAGTAAATTTTCCTACCTAAGTGCAATTACCAATCATTAATGTACCTATAAGTTCGTTTGATCATCCGCATTCCGCCATTAGGCCTGGCAATCCATATTTGCCAGGCTTAAATGGCATGTCTGGCTTTGCCAACCGCTTATGTACGAGCCAATTAACGTTTGCTGGTGTATTGATTAGTTGGGACAAAGCAGGAATTGATAGTGTTGCAATTATATCCAGTGATGGAACTAATATGGAATAATAATGTTATTGGGTTTTTCCGTTAAGAATTTCTCAATAGCAGCCCGGAGCTTGGAAGTTGGTGGTGCGACATCCCCGTGCCTCGAAAATCGCGTAAAGCCGTTGGTCCTGCGCCTGATCTCTCTCTGGTTGTGTCGGATCTTAGGAAAGAGGGAGTGCACCTGTGTTTGCGCACACATTTGTGCACTATAATATGTCCTGCGTACGTGGCTAGTCTGCATTAAGATTAGCCGCCGTGGCCGGAATCGGTCTGAAGTTTTTTTTTTTACATGGAATAAGTTTAAAGCTTAGGTGGGTTCGTGTATCGAGTGAGGATAATTGAATAGGGCCCTCGTTCAAATACAGACGCACGAATCTACCCAACCCACCCTGCCAACACCCAACTTACCAAGCCACCATATAATATGTTTAGTGGAATGGACGAATGATCCATGCGTCATGTTCGTGAACGGGCACTGTCAGTTGGGATTACCATGGCTTACATACCATCATACCATCACGCCTGTATTCCCCGAAAGGTTAGGCAGAGGTGTACCAATAACAATTTATACCCACAGTTTGCCGTTATGTGTGTTTAGGTTCCATGTAATAGGGGGCGAGCCTATTGCCATTAACCGGGCACAAACTAACTCCGAGCTGTTACTGAGATTTCATTGAAAAACCCAATTACACTTTTGCTCGACCTGGGAATCGAACCCAAGACCTCTAGCGTAGCAGTCGCGCTAAGGATTACTAGGCTAACGAGGCAGTTATCAGGATTTTATGGTTGAACTAATATAATTGGTTTTCAAATAGGAGTCAAATGTTTTTACTGTATGTTAATTTACTGTACTTGTTGGCAACAAACTGTGTTATTTGAACGATAAAATCAACAACCCCCATTTCAATCCTTGATAATATTTTGTTTCTAGTTTGCGTATGCTTAGGACCACTAGGCTAAGCTAAGCAGTTGCCATGCCGTGCATCTTTATTATCATGATTTAATTATTTTATATTCACCTTCGTTCTTTTCTCACAAAAGAAACAAGAATATTAAATATAAATATAAAAATATAAATATCTTGGGACAAATCACACACGGCTATCTGATCCCAAGCTAAGCAGAGCTTGTATTATCGTAACCAGACAACTGATATACATACATATTATAGATAAATCACACCCAGACACAGAACAAACAATCATGCTCAATCACACAAAGTTTGTCCTGGGTGGGAATCGAACCCACGACCTCCGGCTTAGCAGCCAGGGCCGCTACACCAAGAGGCCCGTCCCCGTCCGTCGTCGTCGTAATATTGTAATCAGGATTTTGTAAAAACCTAATTGAAAAAAGTTCCCGTGGAGTTTATTGCTCGTTCTTCTCCATAAAGGGCTACTTTTTAGAACAAGCAACTAACTTCAACTTTGTAACTAACTTACCGACCTCCTTGGCTATTAAAAAGCCTGTAAATGGTTAAATTGAAATAAATGCTTTGACTTTAACTAAAACTGTGGAACAAAAGGGTAATTTCCGCATTTGTTGACGATAACAAGCACATTGTCATTGGTTACCAGATTTCTACGTGAATATAAACAGTAATTGGGTACATGACACCACTAACCAATTGACGTAAGTTTTATGAGCTGTCAAAACGTGATTCCGCCATAGATTTTGTGTGACAATACTAAACTATGACGTCACTTTTTTGCCATCTCAAATTACTAACTATTTATTCATTTCAAAGGCAACTAAAAATCGAATTTTATAGTTATTTAAAAATTCATCGAGTTTTCAGGGTTTAATAAAACTTTTTTTTTTGTTTTATGTCTTGGAATTGTTAGTTAATACTTAATGGTGTCATCTACCTTATTGGTAGGTATCATACAGCGACGAAGTAATTGGTCTATTGGTTCGGCAACCGCTTCGCAAATCGCCGATCGTGAGTTCGGTCCCCACTGACTGCTTTTCTTTAGTCGGGAGCGCGGATCCTGCGTCGAGCGAAACCCGGGCTCCTGACGTGTGTTAACAGGAGGAACCGTGGGTTTTTCGTCGGTAAGAGTCCGACATACTTCTCAGTTTACCCCAAATGGAGAGCATCCATGAGGATTTCTACACGGAGAAAAAATAAATTGTATCATACAGCCTGAACTGAAAAATTAAATTTCACATCTCTGTAAATACTGCCTTAATTACAACGCTGACAACCCGTAACTTAACGCTAATGGATGATCCTTCACTTGTTTTTAAATTCAACCCTTCGTGTTTTTCTAACGAGAATCGTCTACGTATCGGGCATTGACCCTCCATCCATATTAATATTATAATTACGATGCTAACTCCGTCTGTTTATCTGCCAAAATCACTGAACCGATCGTAATGAAATTTGACAAAAATTAAGCTTATCTGGATACCTTTTTATTTAGCAATTTCGTGCGTCCGTGATATGACTTTCACGCGAACGATATTTATAAGGAAAAATACCGGTTCTTAGACTTTCATTTCCCGGTATTTTCTTGTATATCTGGCATGTAATTAACCTAACGACTAGCCAGAAATTAGAAGTTGACACAAGGAGATTGGTCTTGTAATTAGGTAGTTATTTTTTCGTGTTGACATATTTATATTTATTTCTTGGACCAAAATAGCTCTAACGACTTGTTTTCGAGAAACTCTTGCATTACTGGTTATTTCATATTGTTTTTTCACAAATGGATAGCAATTTTTAATGTGCAATATAATTGACTATTTAAAAACACTTAAAAAGTCTGTACGGTTCCGATATTTTTAAGATAGAAATGATTTGGTAAAAAAAAATATTTTCTTATTAAAATAGTATCGAGGTGGCCCAGTGGTAGTTATCTCATCAATCAATCAATCTAAATATATATAATTCAAAGGTGACTGACTGACTGACTGACTGAGATAGTGATCTATCAACGCACAGCCCAAACCACTGGACGGATCGGGCTGAAATTTGGCATGCAGGTACATGTTATGACGTAGGCATCCGCTAAGAAAGGATTTTGATCAATTCTACCCCCAAGGGGATAAAATAGGGGATGAAAGTTTGTATGAAACTTTGTCAATTTTAAACCGATCAGGCTGAAACTTTGCATGCTTAAAGCTACTATGACGTAGGCATCCCGTAAGAAAGGATTTTGATAAATTCTACCCTCAAGGGGATAAAATAGGGGATGAAAGTTTGTATGAAACTTTGTCAATTTTAAACTGATCGGGCTGAGACTTTGCCTGCATAAAGCTACTATGACGTAGCCATCCTCTAACAAAGGATTTTGATAAATTCCACCCCTAAGGGGATAAAATAGGGGATGAAAGTTTGTATGAAACTTTGTCAATTTTAAACTGATCGGGCTGAGACTGCATGCATAAAGCTACTATGACGTAACCATCCTCTAACAAAGGATTTTGATAAATTCCACCCCTAAGGGGATAAAATAGGGGATGAAAGTTTGTATGAAACTTTGTCAATTTTAAACTGATCGGGCTGAGACTTTGCCTGCATAAAGCTACTATGACGTAGCCATCCTCTAACAAAGGATTTTGATAAATTCCACCCCTAAGGGGATTAAGTAGGGGATGAAAGTTTGTATGAAACTTTGTCAATTTTAAACTGATCGGGCTGAGACTTTGCATGCATAAAGCTACTATGACGTAGCCATCCTCTAACAAAGGATTTTGATTAATTCCACCCCTAAGGGGATAAAATAGAGGATGAAAGTTTGTATAAATCTTCTCAGATTTTCGACTGATTGAACTGAAATTAAAGATTGGAGCTACTATGATGAAGACGTCCGATTAAATAAGATTTTGATAAATTCAACCCCCGTGGGGATAAAATAAGGGATTAAAAAAATATATAAAATAATGACAGATTAGTTAAGAATATTGAACATATACAAAGAAGTTTTGTTGACCCTAATTTTTTATACGCGCTAAACAAAAGTAAAGCCGCAAAAACTATACCAAATTAATACTTCTTAACGTGAGCGAAGCCGCGGGCAAAAGCTAGTCTAAATATATATAACTCAAAGGTGACTGACTGACATAGTGATCTATCAACGCACAGCCCAAACCACTGGACGGATCGGGCTGAAATTTGGCATGCAGGTAGATGGTATGGTGTAGGCATCCGCTAAGAAAGGATTTTGATAAATTCCACCCCTAAGGGGATAAAATAGGGGATGAAAGATAATACTTCTTGCGAGCGAAGCCACGGGCAAAAGCTAGTCATTAATACTTCTATACTAATATTATAAAGGTAAAGTTTTTTTGTTTTCCTGTTTAAAAGAGTTAAAATCTAGAATGAGTAGAATTAGACCAGTACGGTCCAATTACAAAAAAATCCTTTAGGATAGTACAGTACTTTATCGCTGAGTATCTTAAGCTATGTTTTATGATGTACTTGACTACCACAGGAACGAAGTCACGGGCAGAAGTTAGTCTATAATAAATCAATCAATCTCGATAGATGACATGCAGTTTTGATTGACCTATCATTGTTCAGACTTCAGGCGCACTAATGCGTGAATAAAAAACGGTAATTTAAAAAACTAAAAAACCCGACTGCTATTCTTTAAAAATCCCTAAAACAAGATAAATTGTAGCAGACGGGACCCATTCTAGAAATGGAGGATTAGTGAATTGAGAGCACATACCTATATTACATTGCAGATGGTCCCGAATGGGTCCCGACTGCTACAATTTATCTTGTTTTAGGGATTTTTAAATAATAGCAGTCGGGTTTTTTAGTTTTTTAAATTACCGTTTTTTATTTTTTTAGTGTTTTAAAAAAGAAATTAATATACCCAGTATCACTCTTACAGAAAATACGAATCTACCGACACCTCTCAAGCTAAAATCCATCGAGCCGTTCAGCCTGCAGAGCGAGCCAAACATTTGAATTTGGCGCCAAAAATCCGCCATTTTTTTTTATATACCCCGTGTCACTCTCACAGTAAATACGAATCTAACGACACCTCTCAAGCTAAAATCCATCGAGCCGTTCAGCCTGCAGAGCGTGCCAAACAATTATACATACAAACATACATACATACATACAAACATACCCTCGAAAAACATAACCCTCCTTCTGTCGCAGTCGGGTAAAAAGTAACGTGCTCATTCTGAGTACTGTATTTTTATGATTAAGTATACCTAGATGATTCATGCAAATAACGTTATAATACGAGGTATAAAAGTATCACCCATTTCATCAGTTGACTCCTATGGGACAAAGTGTAATTAGGTACCACTAATCAATTGACATTATTTTTATGAGCTGTCAAAACGCGATTCCCCCATAGATTTTGTATGACAATACTAAACTATGACGTCACTTTTTTGACATCTCAGTTCACTAACTATTTATTGATTTCAAAGCCACTGAAAATCCTTTTATAGTTATTTAAAATTAATCGGGGTACCTATTGATCATTAAGGGTTTTTTTTAGAGAAGTTGAGTCTTGAAATTTTCTATTGTTTACTGATGTCAACTACTCAATTGAGATTTCCATTTTTGGAATTGTGCCCAATTTATGACGCAACAAGTGTCTGAAGGAAAGTTTTTATTTTCTAATAGGGAAACGTTTAAGAATTTATACGATTTTCTATCTATCGAGGGTAGAAGATACCAATGAATAAGAAAACATACAACGTCAATGCAATACACGTTTCCAAAGCATTGAATGTGAAGGTACTCACGATGCCTGAAACGTACTGAAATATCGCTGAGGCAACGTTATTGAAAACTGTTCAACTGGTAAGAAATGTAACCTACTTTTATTTGTATATAAGTGATTATTCGCATGAGCGCTTTTTATCGCGAATTTTTAGCGCAAGGTTTAGCGTATCTACTAGGATTCGGAATTCCAGTGCGTCGTAAAACAGACATTAAATAGTGCGAAAGCTTCTTTTTGACACATCAATCATTTTAACGTTACTAAATCTTAAATCTGGAACGTCTTTAGAAAAGAGTTCTTGAATGCTTTTTTTTAGGTCAGTTGTCGATCAGCTTGTGTGTCCCTATCTACTTTTAATGTTAACAATACGACATACGCCACACAACAATACAACAATAGGGGTTGTCTACACTAAAATACAAGCTGTTGATTTGCATCCTCGTCAAATTTTAGGAGCTTGTCATAGAAAAAAAGTAGTAATCAAATATAATTACGATACCTGGCCAATATTTAATAAAGCTTGTTTTTTTAGTAGCAACTATCAAAAAACAGTATTCCAGAATAGTCCTACCATCACCATCCATCACGCCTGTACAGGTCGCGCGATGATTCTAGATCGCTCGAGGAAAGTAGTGGGGGCAATCGTTCATTCATAAAGACCTTAAAATTGAACACTGCGCATGCCCTTTCCACTTTTGCCGAGCGATCATAAACCACCGCGCGACCTGTATTCCCCGAAGGGTTAGGCAGAGGTGTACCAATGTACACCCACAGTTCGCCGGGTGTGCTGGGTTGTGGGTGTACAGAATACTCCTCTTGCAAAAATTTGCATCGCCCAGTTGCGTA
This sequence comes from Caradrina clavipalpis, assembly GCA_932526535.1. Classification (NCBI taxonomy): domain Eukaryota; kingdom Metazoa; phylum Arthropoda; class Insecta; order Lepidoptera; family Noctuidae; genus Caradrina; species Caradrina clavipalpis. Next base: position 9,156,230 of record OW052105.1, read on the forward strand.
TGCGGTAGGCAGAGTTGTCGCGCGGCTATATCAATGCGTGCATAGCGCCTAAACCCTCTGGCGAGATAGCTAGTTCGAATTGGAAAATCACGTCAAAAAATATAAATTTTAAATCAAATTTATTTTATTATTGATTATATTTACGACCCATGTAATAGGGGGCGAGCCTATTGCCATTAATCGGGCATAAATCCAAACTCCGAGCTGCTACTGAGAATTTCATAGAAAAACCCCAATAATATAATTCCAGTAATTAAGTATAAATAAATTTCTTGTTCGCAGATCAACTCGTGTCATGGAAAAAACTAAGATTGGCTTGTTGAACGGACACGTGCACGGTGAGACACGACAGGCGAAGTCTAGGAAAGCCATCATAAGAATGCTAGGTAAGTTATTCAAGTGAATCTAGAATTCTTCGTATTACGGAGACCTCTCTACCTTTCTTTGTCACCATTTAATTTGTGTACCTACGAGATTAAATCTGATCTTCAATTCGGAGTAAGATTGTTCTTTATTTAGAATAAGAATATAAGATACTGGCTTATGACTAATTGACTTAATCTGCGCGGAAGTCAACAGGGAATATGCATGTTTTATTTTTTAAATCAATCCTTGTTTATGTGAGAAGCAGTAAAAGAATTTTCCCCCTATTATATCGGATGTAAAAAGACGCTACGTTCGCTTCTAATAAGTGCGATAATTTCTTTGTTCTGGATTACACCTGGGTACCTTCTGGTTAGGAAGATATAGATGGTCCTTGATAATCATGCTACTGATGGATATTGGTGATATTGGTGGTTCATTGTTTCAACAATGATCCACCCCCGGCTAAGGAGGCATCCTTAGCCTAGTTGATCTTAAGCGCGACTGCTATGCTGGCGTCTTGAATTCGATTTCTAAGTCGAGCAATGTGTTTTTGGATTTTTCTGTGAAGTCTCTCAGTAGCAGCAGCTCAGAGTCAGGCTTTGTGCCCGGTTAATGGCAATAGGCTCGCCCCCTGTTACATGGGACATAAACATACCGGCAAACTGTAGATATACATTGGTATACACGCGCGAGCGGCTCGCAGCGGGCTCGTGCCTACGTACTCACTTGATCTGTATCTGATACGTTACGTGCTACACTGCTAAGTGAGTACCCAGCTTATTCTGTTACATAAAAATATAAAGTCTCATGTTGTTGGGAACATCATAATTAGGTAAAAACTAGGAGATGGTGATTTGTTTATGTAAACCAGTTCATATATTTATATGCACCTAACGATACAGGACTAGTTTCTTAAGCTAGACAACGTTTTCTTTCTTAAAATATGCTTTATATTCTGAACTGCCCCCCTAGCCAAGTCACAAACGATAATCGTAAACGCTCGGTAGGTACCAATAGATTTTCAACTTAATACCCAAGAGCCTTAAGTTGAAAATCTATTAAAGATTTCTAAGCGTTAGCGACTGGAACGAACGAAAACGCTATGCAATCTTCATTAGATCTTCAACTTAAAACCAAGCACATAAAGTTGAAGATCTATTAAAACCTACTCAGCGTTTGCGTTTATCGTTTGTGACTTGGCTAGGGGGGCAGTATTTCTTCGGACTAGCGCAAATTAAAACCACCTACGCACAGTCATCTTGGTGTTGGTTAATTTATACATGCAAATTGCAAGTCCTGTGTTATTTTTATAGAGCAAGGTCGATGTGAAATCTGTCAGTTTACTTGTATCGTTGTTTAAAAGAATAATAATTCATCTTCTCTTCTAAGTTATACCGAATTCTCAGCTAATTAAAAACTACCGTCTACTAATATACATATAGAAACCAAAATTTTGTGATTTTGAACCCAATATCCCAAATTTCCCTAAGGGGCCAAAGTTTCTCAACCATTGAGTAATTTTAAGTAAATGAACTTGATTAACAAGGTTTATTTTACTTTAAAATAAATAACAATTTCATTATTTGTTTATTATATCATTTACTAAAAGGACAGTAGAACACATTAATCAAAACAACTATAGAAAAGCATAACTCTGAACAATTTATCATAAATAAACCCCTTGGAATAAACTCGAAGATTGGTTATTATATTAACAAAATACAAGAGAACTGGATTATTGTATCAGGTTTCAATAATCTCCGAAATCCAATTAAGCAATTACTAATTTATTATTCAATTTGATGTGATAAACTGATAGATATTTTACTCGATCGCGAAAGTAAAATCACTGTAGTCACGTTGAAGGGTTCATACATTAAGTCTAATCTAGAAAACCACTTAAGGTACAGACCGACCGAAGATGGCCGACTTTAAATTGTGTGACGAAAATTAATTAAGTTTGTTTTGTTTTTTGAATTAATTAATCTATGTATAACGCACGTTGGTAATTAGCAGGGACATTTGAGTTTCTCTTTTTTTATCTTTATTGTTTAGGGGTTTTATCGATGGATACGTATACCCCATTGTACTTAAAACAATATAACATAATCATCATCATCATCATCATATCAGCCGCAGGACGTCCACCGGTGCACATACGCCTCCCCCATAGATTTCCAAAAAGACCGGTTGGAAGCGGCCTGCATCCAGCGTTTTCCTGCGGTCTTAATCAAATCGTCTGTCCACCTTGCGGGTCGACGTCCTACGCTGCACTTGCCTAAAAAACCTGCAACCTAAAAAAGTATGACAAAATAATAGATTCACTGCTACTGTCTAACTACAAGGTTGTTTTGCTAGATCAGACTTAGATTGTGACAATATCGTTTAAATTAAGCCGACATAATATAATCTGTTCTTTGTTCCAATTCTTCCCTCTCAATCTTATTTTTAGCAGAATCCATTAGCAAATGTTGTACGTCCTTAATTTCATTACAAGTAAGTCGAGTATAAGACGTAAATACTTAAGACTTTACTAATAATACGTTGTTCTACATCGTACAATTTTATATTTAGGCTAGTCGTAACCTTGTTGTGGCTTATTATATACAGCGATTAATTATTAGGTTGTAGATTTGGCAGTGTTTTTGAGTTTTCCATTACAAATTTCTCAGTATCAGCCCGGAATTTGGAAAATAGTGGTGTGAGACCCCCGTGACTCAAAATGCACATAAAGCCGTTGGTCTCTTCTTATAGGATTGCCATAGCATCGTACAGTCCGTGCCACGAAAGATGAGACTTGGCGAGTGTCAGTTTAGGGAGCTTGCGCAGGTACTAAGTGTACGAAATAATTATCTATAATTTGTATATCTATTCAGGGATTTTTCGATGACATTGGAATTAAAACAACATACAAAAATTCTTCACAATATTTATTACAAAATTATAAAGTTGGAGGTCAAGTCTCATCTTTCGTGGCACGGACTGTACTATAAGACTGAGGGAAGGGAGAATGTGCACACAGTTATTGATAATAATATTCACTACGTACTCGGTAATAATAATACCAGCCTAATACTGTCCCATTGCTGAGCAAAGACCTCATCTCATACAGGCAGAACGCACGAGCATTGATCACCACCCTCGCTCAAGACGCATTGGCGTTTTTAGACTTATATTATTTACAAGTCCAGCCAACTCGCAAACGATAATCGTAAACGCTCGGTAGGTACCAATAGATTTTCAACTTGATACCCCAGGGCCTTAAGTTGAAAATCTATTAAAGATTTCTAAGCGTTAGCGACTGGAAAGAACGAAAACGCTATGCAATCTTCATTAGATCTTCAACTTAAAACCAAGCACATAAAGTTGAAGATCTATTAAAGCCTACTCAGCGTTTGCGTTAATCGTTTGTTACATGGCTACAGGTGCAGGTTTCCTCACGATGTTTTCCTTCACCGATGTCAGTGATGTCCACGATCACCTTAGAAAGCACATATGAATTCTTGTTCTTTATCGTGTGGGCAGTAAGGTCTAACGACCCAGTGTCAGAGTTTCTAAACCGCCTCAAGGGCCTCTGACATGGTTACATATAAATTGAAAAAGTCACATTGGTACAAGTACCAAAGTCAAAACAGCCCAAAACAGTTTGTTCAAAACTGGGCAAGCCCAGTTTTGAATCCATAACCACGCACATGAAAGGCGGGCGCCTTATCCACTGGGCCATCATTTTACATTGGACACTTACGCTATAAATCTGCAACAAACATATAGAAAACAAAATTTGTAAAGCCTTGTGTAAATCCAATTAAAATCTTTTGTTTTGAAATATGTCAAACGCAGGTCGGTATTATCATTACCACTTACGATTACTTTGTAAGCCGATCTATTGTTAGTAAAGTAATGGATTTTATAAACAAATTAGCTGTGCCTGTGTATTCGCTCACGTGGACCTAAGAAAGTGTCTTTGGAGTTTTCCTCACTTTTTTTTTCTAAAACCTCGTCAGTTTTGAGGAAAACAAAACAAACAAAAACTGTCGTGACGGATTGCCGTCTTATCGAATTATGGGACTGAGGGTAAAGCGAGTGTACTTGTGTGCTGTAACGTACACCGTAAAGAGTTAGATTCTTCAGCCGTACACTACTAAACGAATACGCACAACAACACCCGCGATATACATATTTCCAGTTTAAACTAACTCGTAGTTTTAACTACTCGTTAGTTTTGTGGTTCTTGAGTCTTGAGTTCAATTCCCCAAGTCGAGCGAAATTCTCAGTAGCAGCGAGGACTTAGGATTTGTATGGTTAATGGCGAGGTTCACCCCCTATACCGGACCTAAACATACCGGCGAACTGTGGGTGTACAATGGTGCACCTCTGCATAACCCTTCGAGGAAAATAGGCGTGATGGTATGTGGTATGTTTAAACTAACCGCATATTACACGGAAAGTCTATGCAGTGCATTGTTTGTTAGTTTGGCCGTCAAAACAGACACGCCAATTCAGTAATTGAGTTTGGCCACAAATTTGCGAAGCCATTACGGGGCCTATACTGGCTCAATAAACAAATAGCCCTGCGGAATGGCCCCCTCGAGGTAGACCAATAAAAAAGGTTAAGGTCGCCGGAAACCGCAGAATGCGGGTACCCCAGGACCAGTCATTGTGGCTATTTTTAGGAGCAATGTCCAGTAAGTGCCAATTCAATTTCTGGGGGAATGCGGAGCACTGATACACAAGCGCAACAATCATCTGGGCCAACACATTTTAAGCCCGGATGAATTAACGGACATGCCTCAAAGGTAATCCTGCAGTTCATCACAGCTGTATGTCGTGGTGGCCCAGTGGTTAAGGCGCCCGCCTCTCATGCACGAGGTTGTGGGTTCACAACCGGACACGGATAAGTACCAATGTGACTTTTGCTACTGTCAAAGTTTATCTTGGACATCACTGACTTCGGTAACCATGTCAGAGGCCCTTGAGGCGGTTTAGAAACTCTGACACTAGGGTGTGTGCAGTCGTAAGACCTTACTGCCCACACGATAAAGAAGAAGATCACAGCTGCTAGGTTTGGTGGCGATCTCTAATCACAAAAGCGACGATCACAATAGATCAACCATGGTTGCAGTGACACCACAGTCGCACTAAACCAATAAAAAAAAAGCAAGTCGGACAAGCGCACGAAGGGTTCCGTACCATTATCTGTAAAAACGGCATAAAGGCATGTTTGTTCTATGGGAGCTCCCCTTAAATATGTATTATATTTTAATTTAATTATTTATTTTTTAATGTGAATATAATACTAAATATTCTGTGAATATTTCAAGCGTCTATCTGTTGCCGTTGTTAATATCGAAGAAAAACAAGTAAAAAAAAAACACGTTTGTTGCATGGGAGCTCCCTTAAATATTTAATTTATTTTTTAGTATTTGTTGTTATAGCGGTAAAAAAATACATCATCTGTGACAATTTCAGCTGTCTAACTATAACGGTTCATGAGACACAGCCTGGTGACAGACGGACAGATAGAAAGACAGACTGACGGACAGACAGATGGGCAGCGAAGTCTCAGTAATAGGCTCCCGTTTCACCCTTTGGGTACGGAACCTTTAAAAACTAGTAAGTCTGCCAGACTTCGTTCGGCAGATATGATGATGATGATAGCCCTTCAAATAAGACCACCACCAAAACGAATAAACCAGCCTCAAACATAACGACCAAGATGTTACAAGACGGGGTTAATGTTTTAGTAATAATAGCCATAATTTACATAAATTGTTCCCCAACTTGGTTCCTCTGTTCCCTCGTACATTTTGTGAGTAAAGAACTAAGTTGGGGGCCTGATGAAATATGAGCGACGGCAAATTGTTCTACTTCTAGTGAAGGATTGAAGAACTTGAATATTTTTGGACTCTTATTATCCGTACAAATGCGAAAGTAACTCTGTCTGTCTGTCTGTCTCTTCTTCACGCTTAAACCACTGAACCGATTTCAATGAAATTTGGTACAGATATAATCTGGGACCCGAGAAAGGACATAGAATAGTTTTCAACAAAAAAAAAATATAATAAAATAAATAATAATAAATAATAATAATATTTTTGGACTCTTATTATCCGTATAAATGCGAAAGTAACTCTGTCTGTCTGTCTGTCTCTTCTGCACGCCTAAACCACTGAACCGATTTCAATGAAATTTGGTACAGATATAGTCTGGGACCCGAGAAAGGACATAGGATAGTCTTCATCCCGGAAATCCTCCGGGAACGGGAACTATTAATCCACGCGGACGAAGACGCGGGCAAAAGCTAGTAGGGTATAAAAGAGAGAAGTCACTTATCCTCTTTCCTAACTATTTTAGGGTCAGCTTCCAGTCTGATCGAATGCAGGTAAATACTAATATTTTACATGAAGTCACTGCCTATCCTGGTTACAGGCACGGGGGTGTCACACACACAATCGAACCCAAAACCACATGCTCAACAGTCTCGTTTTAGACCATGAGACCAATGAGGCAAAAACTCAAAAATTACTTAAAACTTAAATTTGACAGCTGAACGGATTTCACTTTGACTTTTGAGTGGCGGACAACTGCTAATAATTTAATTATTAAAACTTAGAAATTATATCTGTCAGTTAAATAACGGTGACATATTTTTAATTAATTTTGAACCATTTTATAATCGTGATTAGTTCTAAAAGTACTTTTCCATTTAATATTACATACATACATAAACTCACGCCTTTTTCCCGAGGCGGTAGGCAGAAACCACAGGACGCCACCTGCTGCGATCCTTACATACTCCTTAATATGATTAATATAAAAAAAGAAGTAAAACGTTGCCCCACTAGAAATTTCTCCTGTATCGTGGGTGCATTTACAAACATATAAACTCACATACACAAACAGCCAGACCCGGTACAACTATCCGCAGTTCAAACAAATATTTGTTCCGTGCGACTGCTCGGCAACTGCGCCATCCGTGTTGTCGTAAAATTAAAATGAAAATTAAATAAAAAGTAGGTACAACAATCTGTGCAAGAATCTCATGTCCAATACATGCTCTACGCGAGACGACTCCCGGCCACCGTAGGCGCGGGTCTGTGGACGGTGAGCAATGGGTAGCTCACCGTCCGTACGTTCACTGAATAACGACAGACCGTGTCGACGGCGCGTTCGTGTTCCACGCGCGCCTCAAAGAGATGTCATCAAAATTGGATGGGGCCACTGAGGGCCGATGCCTGCCGGGGCTGCGGGTTGTTCGAAAGAGATACCGCGCCCCCGGAACGCAAAGGGCACATGAAGGAACATAGACGGGTTTTAGTCAGTAAAAGTCTGACACTAAGGGCGGGGGAAGTTATTTGATGATTTCCCGTCTATAAAAAAAAAAAAAGTACATGCTCTGGTCTCAAAGTTGCAAAACAATGTACAACAAGAAAAAAAAACAAATAAATCTAAGTTCTCCAAAGACGCCGACACTGTTTACGAAATATCCTCAATCTGAAGAAAGTAAGAGCTTTTCAGTAGATTAAACCCTCTCTTGTATAGTCTGTGGCGGCGACAACGCGACTAAAAACCCGCGGAACCATCGACAATAGACATGATTTACATCTATACACGCTTTTGAGTTATTCTGTACAAGAATTCGTTTATTAAAAAAGAAATACGTATTCGAACATTTGAGAGACACATGACGTACAATTTAGCTTAGAGCTATTTTTGCGTTGAAATTGGAGTTCGAAATTAATTTGGGAAATTCCTAAAAAGTATACGAAAGTAACGTCGGAAAGTACCATCACGCCTGTATTCCCCGAAAGGTTAGGCAGAGGTGTACCAATGTACACCCACAGTTCGTCGGTATATTTTAGGTTCCATGTAATAGGGGGCGAGCCTATTGCCATTAACCGGGCACAAATCCAAACTCCGAGCTGCTACTGAGAATTTCATAGAAAAACCCAATAACACTTTTTGCTCTACCTGGGAATCGAACCTAAGACCTCTAGCGGAGCAGTCGTAGATCGTCGGAAAGATAGGTAAATTAGTTTTATAAGCTGTATTTAGAAGAAAATAATCGCGTCCTTATTATCATTACCAGCCGCTTATTGTCGAATATGACTTCTCCAATTTTTCAGTTACCATTTTGAGAAGTGCGTCATTGGTCTGAATGAGAAACAAATTATTCCCCAGTGGCTTTTATTTTTAGCTTTTAACCCAGATAGAAAAAGATTTCGGCTGTATCTAGGTAGGACATCCTATTTATTCGTATTTTTTACTTACATTTAATGTAAGCCTTGTAACCCTTGTTTATTTAACAGTTACGACCAGGTTTTGGCTACGAGATAGGTAATTCGATTTCACGAAGGTGAAGTAAAGAAATATAAACTGCCCCGTTGGTCTCGTGATCGCAACGTTCGACTGATGAGCATGGGGTTCCGGGTTCGATTCCCAGGTCGGGCAAAAAGTGTTATTGGGTTTTTCCATTAGGAATTTCTCAATAGCAGCCCGGAGTTTGGAAGTTGGTGGTGTGACACCCCCGTGCCTCGGAAAAGCACGTAAAGCCGTTGGTCCCGGCTGTCATTCGGAGATCTTTGACAGTCGTTACGGATAATCAGAAGCCAAGAAATCTGACAACCAGTCTAACCAAGAGATATCGTGTTGCCCAGTTACTGGGTTGTGGAGGTCAGATAGGCAGTCGCTCCATGTAAAACACTGGTATTCAGCTGCATCCGGTTAGACTGGAAGCCGACCCCAACGCAGTTGGGTAAAGGCTAAGCAGATGATGAAGTAAAGAAATATAAAAAAAAACCCGACGAATTGAGAACTTCCTCCTTTTTTCGAAGTCGGTTAAAATTAGTATGCTCATGACTTGTGTCTATGAGTCAAAACACTGTTTGTCTCGCTTTACAATAATTAATCTTATAAACTATTTGGAAAATCTTAAATAATAATTATTATATCATTAATTTTAGTACATTGCTGCTTATTACTCTCAAAATAATACATTTTAATACATAAGATCAAAGTACATACAACAAATTATACTAAAGTACATTGCATTGCTTAAATATTGAATGTAGCATGCAGAATCATTTTAAATTCATTAATTAAAACTTATAAGATAAACTTATCATATATAAGACCTTTACAAAGACTTTTACAAAGCCTAGCATCTGTATCAGTACTGACACACATACATACATACATACAATCACGCCTATATTCCCCGAAGGGTTAGGCAGAGGTGTACCAATGCACACCCACAGTTCGCCGGTATGTTTTTTAGGTCCCATGTAATAGGGGGCGAGCCTATTGCCATTAACCGGGCACAAATCCAAACTCCGTGCTGCTACTGAGAAATTCATAGAAAAACTCAATAACACTTTTTGCTCGACCACGACACACGTTTATCTAGTATTTAAGCTTCGGTAAATGCCCCATAAAATGGGGCTATGTTTATAAATACATAGTTGGCTTAAAACTGTCCCGTCGCGGTTCAATTCCCAGGTCGAGCAAAAAGAAGTGTTATTGGGTTTTTCTATGAAATTCTCAGTGGCAGCTCGGAGTTTGGATTTGTGCCCGGTTAATGGCAATAGGCTCGCCCCCTATTACATGGGACCTAAATATACCGGCGAACTGTGGGTGTACATTGGTACACCTCTGCCTAACCCTTCGGGGAATACAGGCGTGATGGTATATATTTGGCTTAAAAAAATCTCATCACTGACTCATACAATTTTCAAAACAAATTTTAAAATTAACAAAACACATTCGTGATCTTTTATCTTTTGTTGCGCAGTAAAATATACGCATCATTATATCATTTTTATGACTTCAAAAGAAAATTAAATCGTGTACAAAAATCCGCACGTATTCGTTTCTATCGGCTGTATGGTATGCTCAATATAAATTGGCTTCACGTGAATGCTGGTCTCATGTTCATAATTTTACTGAAAAAATGTATTTTTATTTGCTACGTACCTTTTAAATATTCATTTTATTTTTATACTTTGGATAAAGGTTGACTTGGTATAGAACATTTTAAGCCTATATATTTTCTGTGACGTCTAAAAAGTATATTTATTATCAATCATGATTTAGGGCAGTTTTAGTTATTTATTTATTAAGGGACGACAAATAACTGTGTAATAATAAGTACACGTACTATAGACTAGCAAACTGCTCGCGACTTCCACCGCTGGCTTATTTCACCCGCGTTAAGTTACGTCTTTGGTTACTGCTCCGCTCCCGTGGGTCGCAGCGTGATGGTACCTATATATATAACCTATGTTGCAAACCCAATAACACTTTTTGCTCGATCTAGGAATCGAACCTAAGACCTCAAGCGTAGTAGTCGCGCTTAGCACCACGAGGCATAGTTTGAACTATATAAAAAAAAAATAGAAATATACCATCACGCCTGTATTCCCCGAAGGGTTAGGTAGAGGTGTGCCAATGTACACCCACAGTTCGCCGGTATATTTTGGTCCCATGTACTAAATAGGGAGCGAGCCTATTAACATTACCAGGGCACAAATCCTAACTCCGAGCTGCTACTGAGAATTTTAAAGATAAACCCAATAACACTTTTCTCGACCTGGGAATCGGACCCAAGACCTCTAGCGTAGCAGTCACACTAGGCATAGTTTGCATTATTCTTGAAATATTCAAAGTAATAAATATTGGGATGTTGTTATCAGGTTAGGGTTTATCGCCTTCACTCCTTCATCACCTTTATCTAATACTTATCTAATACTAGATAAACCGGTGAACTTCGTGTCACCTAGAATTTATTGTCGTATCTTCTTAGCGTATCAATGACCAATATACTATCTAAATAATATAATTATGAAAAAATAAATGTTTATTTCAGGATTCAGCTACCACTGTATGTATATATCGATGCATATGGGCAAACTAACAATTTGGCCATTTTCACTTTTTTATGGTAAACTTCAGATTTTGGTGCTAATACGTATAATATATAAAATACCATAGTATAAATAAGGAGGATAGTTGTCTTACCAAACAAGCAAATAATCGTAAAGTTCGGTTTTATCAATCTGAAGTTTTACTAAATTTTAACTTTGGAAGCCTCTCCTATAAAGTTGTTATTTTGCATTTTGGCCCATATACATAGGACCCATCGATATTCGTATTAAAGGTGTACCTACCTACGTACCTATATCGTATTAAGGGGATCGTATTGAATCAAGGGAATGAGGGGAAATTATTCAAATCGGTCGAGCGATTTTCCCTTTTTTGCGAGAACAACACGGCATTTGATTTGTAGGTATATATTATTGTACTAGCATCACTGCTCGCGAGTTTGTCCCAGTGGCTATTTTCATCCGCGTTAAGTTACGTGTTTGGTTACTGCTCCGCTCCCGTCGGTCATAGCGTGATGTTATATAGTCTATACTATTCCTCATGAATTTGGCTGTTATATGCAAGAGTTTTTTTTCCCATCCGACCGGTAGTTTCAGAGATTAGCGCGTTTAAATTCAGCACACAACAAACAAAAAACTCTTCAGAATTAATAAAATATATTTCTTATACCTACTGAAAAACATTTCTCTAAGGCTATTTGGGTAGAGAATCTTAAATATTTTCTCCTTTCCATTTTCGGGTGTAAAAACTGGGTGTTTTTTAGCAACTTCGTTTATCTTACTTAAGGATAATAAACTTAAACATAATTAACTTAAGGGATCAGCTGTCAATTACGCAGATTTTTCCTTAACATACTTTATTAATATTTTCTATCGGATTTCTTTTTTTACTTCGCATCTAATATTTATGGATCACTAGCTTTTGCCCGCGGCTTCGCTCGCGTTCGCTCGAAGAAAATCTAACATCTACACAAACTTTCATCCCCTATTATATTCCCTTAGGTGTTGAATTTATCAAAATCCTTTCTTAGGGAATGCCTACGTCATAGTAACTTTATGCATGCAAAGTCTCAGCCCGATTTATTCCCTATTTTACCCCCTTGGCGGTAGAATTGATCAAAATCCTTTCTTAGCGGATACCTACGTCGTAACACCTACCTGCATGCCAAATTTCAGCCCGGTCCGTCCAGTGGTTTGGGCTGTGTGTTGATAGATCATTATGTCAGTCTGTCAGTCAGTCAGCCACCTTTGAGTTATATTTAGATTTAAGTATTTTCTTGCTCCATTAAGGCCGAGGATTAACATTATCTTTATCAGTTTGTTAAATTGTTGATAGCTTGTTGTTGTTGTTGTTTGATAACTGCCTTGTTGGCTTAGTGGTCCTACGTGCGACTGTTACGCTAATGGTCTTGCGTTCGATTCCCAGGTCGAGCAAAAAGTGTTATTGGCGTTTTCTATGAAATTCTCAATAGCAGCTCGGAGATTGGATTTGTGCCAGGTTAATGGCAAAAGGCTCGACCCCTATTACATCATACTGGTGAACTGTGGGTGTACATTGGTACACCTCTGCCTAACCCTTCGGGGAATACAAGCGTGATGGTGGGTACGTATTTGAATATCGAAGATTAAAATACCTACTGTTAAAATATCGATGTTCATAACATCGAAAATGGAAATATCGAACGACCATAAAACCGAAAATTAAAATAACGAAAGTTTATAGTATCGAATGGTTAAATATCCTACGTCCAATATATCTAAAATCTAAATATCTACAAAAGTTACATCGAAAGATCCAAATATCGAAATACAGATTATCGAATGTCCTAAATATCGAAGTACAAACTATCGAACGTCCTAAATATCGATGGGTACCTACATATAATATTTGAACATCGAAAATTAATATACCTACGTGTAAAAATGGGTTAATTTTCAACATTTAATACATTCATTAATTCACCCTAAAAATACGTACCTACAAGTTAAAATATCGAAAAAAAATTGATATAAGTAGTATGAGTGGAAAAAGGTTGCTTCTGCAACGTCTCCGGCGCTACGGGAAGTGCAACCCCTTCGCCCTTGCGTAACAAAGAATAGGCACCCATGATCACCTCCGCAGCTTCGGCTTGCTGGTCGCCTCCGGCGACCAGCCTCAGCCGCTACGGCTCCCACGGGTGCCTATGCTTTGTTACAGCGGGCAGGGGTTGCCCTCCCTTCGCGCCTCCGGATTTTTATATACACTCTAGGGGTAACAGCCAAAAGACTACGTAAATTCGGGTTGCCCCAATTCGGTTTTGGAACAATTTCGACCTATTTTATCCATGAAAATCAGTGTCTAGTGTACAAGCATAGGTCAATCGTGAAGGTATTATTTAGGTCTTTAAATTAAAATATTTTCTTGAAAGTCAATATGTTGTGTTACTAAAGTTAGTGACAGAAACGTATCGCTGCAAAACCGACTCCACGTAGTCTTGTCTGCCCTACCCCTAGAGTGTAATTTAGAATCGCGTAGGCGCGGAGGGGCGAGGCAGCCCGCGAGCTGAGGAGCAGGTGGTTTTAACACCCGCCGCCGCAGCTGAGGTTGGCCGGCCAAGCCGGCCAACAAGCCGAAGCTGCGGTGGTGAGCGTTTAGACCATCTGCGACGTTAAGCTCGCGTGGGACTGCCGGAGCCCTGCAGTGCCGGAGCCGTGACAGAAACCATGCTTGCTTGCATGTTGCATGATTACGTTACATTTACGCAGTAAACAGACTAATGACTACTTAATAGCAACGGGTTTGCAGGGTGTGACAATTTCACATCTACCTACATTTATGAATACACTCATACTGTCTATATGATTTTTTTTCGGTATTTCAACTAGTAGGTATTTTTAACGTAGATATTATGAATTTAGATGTATGAAATGTTGATATTTTAAACTTAGGCATAATGTCATTCGATATTTTGAATCATTCGAAATTTTAATCACTCGGCATTTCAATCCTCGACGTTTTAAGCTTAGGTATAACAATTTTCGACATTTTGATATAATCGATATTTAAATTTTCGATGTTTTGAACATTGGTATTTTAAGCGTAGGTATTTTAATCTTCGATATTCAAATACGTACCCGTGATGGTATGTATGTATATCAGTTTGTTTGCCAGAATCAGAAGGTTATCTACAAAGGTACCTATGTTGAGGGCTATATAATATCAGCGATAATTTGTTTCATAAGTTTGCTAGTAGTAGTTTGTTAGTTTTGGTGTTTGTTTATATAAGGAGGAAATAACATTCTTCACAATCACAGTAATGGAAGGAAATAATTTAGTAAACCAGAAAGCATTAAATAATAGAAACAGCCGGGATCAATGGCTTCACTTTACGGCGTACTTTTCGAGACACGGGCACAACTATAACTCCGAGCAGCTACTGAGAATTTCGTAGAAAAACCTAATCACACTTTTTGCTCGACCTGGGAATCGAACCCAAGACCTCTAGCGTAGCAGTCACGCTTAAGACCACTAGGCCAATGCGGCAGTCAAAGATGGCCTAAATTGTTAGTGACTTGAATAAATGTGCGCGAATCTACACTTGCAGCTAACTTCTGAGTAGATACAAGTGTCATGGCAACAATGAATGAATGGGCCTGTTGGTCTAGTGGTTAACGGTCCTGACTGCTAAGCCGGAGGTCGTGGGCTCGATTCCCACCCAGGACAAACATTGTGTGATGAGCATGATTGTTAGTTCTGTGTCTGGGTGTGATTTATCTATAATATGTATGTATTTATAAATTATATAAGTATGTATATCAGTTGTCTGGTTACCATAACACAAGCTCTGCTTAGCTTGGGATCAGATAGCCGTGTGTGAGTTGTCCCAAGATATATATATTTTTTTAATGTAGTCTGGAAGTCTTATATTATTGCTTTTATATAGTAAAAAACATGTAGCAATATGTGTACAATTTAATTTAATATGTGTTCATGGTACACAAATGAAAAATTCTCTACACATATCGAATAAATACATCAAATAGATGGTATCATCCATTCTTTTGTGTAGGTATCCACACAAAAGATCAATAACCAAGCTTTAATCTAAAACCCATTCGATTGGAATGATAATTGGACAAAGCTGCGATAAACAATTCGATTACCATTCGATATTGATATATCTTTTTGAAGTTTTAAACGTATTGGTTTTTTGTAAACCTAAATGCTTTATATTAATCGTATATCTCTGGTTTTTCGTTAATAAATATGGATACCTAAGATTTATTAAACGTTGTGGCTTTTAAAATTAATATTATGTGGATATACTGTTGTTTATTTTACATTAAAGAGTTTATGTACAATATTATACAACCTTAACTGCCCCGTTGGTCTCGTGGTCGCAAGTGCGACTGCTATGCATGGGGTCTCGGGTTCGATTCCCAGGTCGAGCAAAAAGTGTTATTGGGTTTTTCAATGAAATTCTCAGTAGCAGCTCGGAGTTTGGATTTGTGCTCGGTTAATGGCAATAGGCTCGCCCCCTATTACATGGGACCTAAATATACCAGCGAACTGTGGGTGTACATTGGTACACCTTTGCTTAACCCTTCGGGGAATACAGGCGTGATGGTTTTTTTTTATACAACCTTAAAATAAGATAATATAAAAAAACAATAACAATCAAAAAAGAAACTATCAACACGTCAATAAAAAAATCCTCCGCATTAGCGCTTAGGTCACCAGAATTGTCAGTCAATCGTTTGGATAATTCCCTAAAATATCCTTAATAAGGCTATGGTATGGGCACACGGACACACGGACACGGTATAAAATACTTACTATTGGTTGTATATTTAAACATAATATTGTACCTTCTATCATGTCTAGATCTAGTACAATAAATGTCCCAAACATTTCACTTTTTACCCGACTGCGCCAGAAGGAGGGTTATGTTTTTCGAGAGTATGTATGTATGTATGTATGTATGTATTCTAGAAATGGAGGCTTAGTGAATTGAGAGCACATACCTATGTTATATTGCAGATGGTCCCGAATGGGTCCCGACTGCTACAATTTTAAGTGCAATTGGGTACAACGAATTTCTTGTTTTAGGGATCTTTTCATAAATACTCAGAAAAGCAGTCGGGTTTTTTAGTTTTTTAAATTACTGTTTTTTTTTATCTGAATTTAAGTCTGAAACCCGCCTTGAGCAAGCGTGGTGATTAATGCTCGTGCGTTCTCTGAGAAGAGGCCTTTGCCCTCTGTCTGACTACAATAGGCTGGTATTATAATTAATGTGTATTTACTTTTGGTACAGACGATTGAATATTACGTCAAGTTTGGCCCAAAACCACAATAATATTGTAGGAAATCGAAAGCCTCGTTGGCCTAGTGTTCCTAAGCGCGACTGCTACGCTAGAGGTCTTGGGTTCGATTCCCAGGTCGAGCAAAAAGTGTTATTGGGTTTTCCTATGAAATTCTCAGTAGCAGCTGGGAGTTTGGGTTTGTGCCCGGTTAATGGCAATAGCCTCGCCCCCTATTACATGGGACCTAAATAGGTATACCGGCGAACTGTGGCTGTAGTACATCTCTGCCTAACCCTTCGGGGAATACAGGCGTGATTGTATGTATGTATGTGAAATCGATAGTAAACGTATCATTTAGAATTTTAGGTCAACGTAAATCGCCACGCATCTTCTTAACAATGTAGCAATATCGTCCTTAAGTGAGATTCAATGGCCCACAATTACATAGTAATCACCCAATGAAACGAAATTGGTAACGGCGTAAACATTCTGTTCAATTTGTTTAGTTACGTCATTCTATTTTTGGCTTAAGGATGTATGAAGACAGAAAGCCTTGATATCTTATTACTGCAATATAACGCTTATTGCTGTAGCCTATACTAATCTATACCTATACGTATATTTTCATACTTATACTATAATATTATAAAAAGGAAAGATTTGTATTTTTGGATTTCAAAAGTTTTTTGTCGTTAGAAAGCTACTTTTACACTGAGTAACATAGGCTATATAACATCACGCTATGACTCACGGGAGCGGAGCAGTTACCAAAGACGTAACTTACGGCGGGTGAAATAATCCACGCGGATGAAGTCACGGGCAGTTCGCTAATTACTTCAATATAACG
This sequence comes from Caradrina clavipalpis, assembly GCA_932526535.1. Lineage (NCBI taxonomy): Eukaryota > Metazoa > Arthropoda > Insecta > Lepidoptera > Noctuidae > Caradrina > Caradrina clavipalpis. The sequence continues at coordinate 9,173,606 of OW052105.1, forward strand.
CTTATTGCTGTAGTATCTCCAACAAATATGGTAAAGTACGATCAAGTTTTACCCGCAAAATATCTATCTGTTACGTCAAACAAGATTTGGAATGGATCAAGTTGAATGATCTTTATCACAGTTGGAAGTCCTGTTCAGAATTAGAAATAGTTCAAAATACAATATGGGGTGGTAGGTCCCTTTGAACAGAAGTTTTGACCATGGATTCAGTATCTGATTCCAGAAAGGCGTCGACATTTTTCATCGTTTATGAAAACAAGCACTTCTGTAGTGCGATTCTCTAAAATGCAAACTCGAAAACGAGTCTCAGTAAAGTGATCGCGCTTACTTCGATAACGAACCAACTTGTCATTGGTTTAATATTCGTTCGCCGTGGTGACGTCACCGGCGTGATCGTGTTTAACAGAATACCATTTTGTAATCTCACTGCGGATTCAGCTTTCGAATTAAGAAGTGAGGCTTAGAGAATCACACTATTTATTCTAGAAAGGCGTCGACATTTTTCATCGTTTATGAAAACAAGCTATTCCGTCCATAACCGTGTACTTTTGTACGTTATCCGTACAAAACTGCAACACCTACACAGTTGTTTTTTTTAAATAACGGACTAAGAGTTTAATCGCTGGGAGGTTTAAAAACTTGTATTTCCTAAAACTTTTTGTTACAATTTCACCCATTATACCGGCGAACTGTGGGTTTACATTGTTACACCTCTGCCTAACCCTTCGGAGAATATAGGCGTGATGTATTTATCTAGGAAGCTTTTAAAGCTTAAATAAACTTTCCAAATTCAATTTCATATGATGTGATAAATGGCAGCCTTCTTACTTGGCCTATAAACATTGAATTAAGTTAAAAGCAAAAAAAAAAAACAGAAAATTAATGTTACGACAGACAAGGCTTCCATTAAACAAGTTGTTTACAAACACTTTTGTCTGTAAAAAGAGTTTCAGTAACCTTTGAAGGAACCTTCATTGTTTTAGGCGTATATAAACAACTTAGTTTGTCTATGCTTTTATCTCAGTATTCCATTATTGTTGTCTTCAATATCCTACAAATAATAAAGAAGATTGTCACGGCAGCGCTTCATACAAAAGAAAAACAAATTTTGAAAAAATTGTCATCACGCCTGTATTCCCCGAAGGGCTAGGCAGAGGTGTACCAATGTACGCCCACAGTTCGCCGACATGTTTAGGTCCCATGTAATAGTGGGCGAGTCTATTGCCATTGACCGGGCACAAATCCCAACTCCGAGCTGCTAGTGAGAATTTCATAGAAAAACCCAATATCACTTTGTTCGACCTGGGAATTGAACCCAAGACCTCTAGCGTAGCAGTCGCGCTTAGGACCACTAGGTTAACGAGGCAGTTGTAATTGAAGACTTGATATACCATTAGACACGATATCAACGCCCTTCAACTGTTCATAAAGTTAGATAACTAATCAAAATATCACTCGAGTACTTTTGTACTGAAAGCGCCATCGAGACAGTCCTCTCAGGTTTTAAGGGGATATTATCGACAGCGCCCTACGCAACTCAAACACTCAATAACTTTTTGAGTTATCACGCTCAATTAATTAACACAACTTTACTAACTTTTTATCTCTTTAACTTTTCTTATTCTTGTTTACTTTTTAATACCTAATAGTCATGCTGTGTACCCTAGAGTGTATAGTTTCGAGATGGATTTAATAGATAGATGGAATAGATATTAACAGCAGCCTTACTTATAAAAATAACGCTAAATAATACTTAGCTACTTGTCAAACCACTTTCAACGGTGTCTCAGGTGAAAAATCTTACCTAAAAACATTAATCAGCGTTGAGATGTTGTTATGTACTTGCTCAGTGACAGAAAATTTAAACAGCGGCGACACGTTGTTTAAGTATAGTTAAGAAGTAAGATGGCGGGGTTCAATCAGCTGTGACGATGACATTTTTGGTCTATGGATTCTATTGTAAATTTTGACAATTATGCTCAATTGTTCGTTCGATTTCGTACTTTAGTCGAATAATTTGGCCATGCTCTATGCTAACGTCTAAGTGTTGGTAGATTAAAATAGTGTTTCATCGTTCAGTCAGTAAATTAAGAGGTAGCTATGTAAGTATGAATTAGCATTATTTTTATAAGTAAGACCCACTTAAACAATGATTTGTTTGAATTCTGTTTTAAATAAATTAAATATGGAACACAAGATGACTAGACAACGTTTTGCACGAAGTGGGCTGGCGACAATATAAGGGTATATTATATCACAGGACTAAAGTGCAAATCCATACTTTTAACTTTATATTAACTGCCCCGTTGGTCTCGTGGTCGCAAGTGCGACTGCTGTGCAAGGGGTCCCGGGTTCGATTCCCAGGTCGAGCAAAAAATGTTATTGGGTTTTTCTATGAAATTCTCAGTAGCAGCTCGGAGTTTGGATTTGTGCCGGTTAATGGCAATAGGCTCGCCCCCTATTACATGGGACCTAAATATACCGGCGAACTGTGGGTGTACATTGGTACACCTCTGCCTAACCCTTCTGGGAATACAGGCGTGATGGTATATTTCTATATATATTTATTAACTTTATATTTCGATACAGCTAAAGCGAAACTAAATCTGTCTGTCTGTCTATTACGGTTTTATGACTAAACCACTGAACAGATTTTAATAAAATTCGGTACGGAGTGAGGTTAAAGCCCAAGTAAGGATATAGGCTACTTTTTATTCCGTATCTGTTTCTTCTACGTCTGCAATATCTGACACAAATTTCGCGGACGAAGTCGCGAGCAAAAGTTGTACATAAACCTAAATCCAAACTTTATAATACAGGATTTATACCCCAATTGTTTCACAAACTTCAATAAATAAGGTATTTGCAAATAAATCAAGTCTAACCTGTTTTGTAAATTGTACAAATAAAAGTTACTAGTTATCCAAAATCCCTAAGATTAAGTAGCTTAACACTTAAAGTTGGTAACTTTAGTAGAATTGCAAAATGTCTAACAACATACAATTGGATAAACGTATTTATTTGAGTAGGGATTTACAATACATTTGTGTAGATTCAAACCAATTAACGCTCTGTTTATTTTTCTTAGAATAAAGTAAAACAATGGAATTAGAATTCTCAGGGTTAGACTAGTTTTGGTGATTACCTAAATTCTACGAAAACAATTTCAATTAACATTAAATAAATTCAGTGTCAAGTAATTATTATGTAAATGGAATTTTATAATTTAGACGCGATTGAAGTAACTAGGTAGTGCTAGACTGTAATCATATAATTATTTTTAACAATAACGAAAAAAAATAGGTTTGAATAAAAAATACGGAGTAACTTTAGCATTGCATATTAAATAGCATACCTATCTTAATTAAAATTATTCATCTTGTCAATTCTGATCGCCTCTTTGCGAAATTGTGTCATCGAAAAGAAGAAGAAGAATTAAAGAATTTGTTATAAACAAGTTTGCTTCATAGTAAGCACAAAACAAATATAAGAAAACCAAGATTGGATAAAACAGGTTTGTGTATAATGGAGTAACCCTAGAATATATATATACCTAATACGGATACCCTGTGTCGTGGGATCCTCGTAGCTGATGACACATAAATAAGTGCACGTAGCAGTTCACAGTTGAAAAAGGATATAGGTCTTCTTATTTTCAGAAGACCTCCGGTCAGTAGGTGGCCACGCGTACCGCGGCATCAGCAGCGTTGGTAATGTCCTCTAAAGTGCAGGTGTGGGAATATTGGGCACTGTTGCAAGTGGGCCATCGTCACAAAGGTTAGGTCAGGTAGTAATAATAATAATACCAGCCTATTATTGTCTCACTGCTGGCCAAAGGCTTCTTCTCAACCAGATAAAAAAACCTATTTGGAAACGCAATCCAATGCGTGTCTTTGATCATATAAGTACTTTTTGATTTCTTATCGTATTACATACTAATCTGTTCTGGTTCTTTGAGAATATTATTATGGTATCTGAACATCTATATACTCATATTTTCAAAGAACAAACCTATGTTTGTACACACCCACGATACAGGAGAAATGTCTAGTACGGGGTAACGTTGCATAAAATAATCAAACAATCAAAAGTGTATAAACCAGCTTTAATCGTTTTTTTCTTGAATTTATTCTGAAACAACTTGTTTTAAGCATCAACAAACTTGCTTTAAGGTCGTAAATGCCCATTTTTCATTTTATATAATTTCCTTTCCAAAGAATTTTGTAATTAGTTTCAGCCTGGTTTAATTAATCTCATTAATTTTAGCCACTGTTTAAGCGTTGCGTGTAATGAATTCATTATCGCTCGAAATCTGGGGGAAGTGTTTTTGAGAAGGTCAGTCACCTCTTATTTTTTTAATCTTTTTCTCCGGGATCCCGAGAGATCTATGTAAAACAGATACTAGTAAGAATATACGATTTGATGAAGGTTTTTAGGGGAAAAATATTCTGAACTGCATTATGTCAAAATTCGTTTGTTACATAAATAATCTTAGTCAAATATAAATTTACTAGTAATAAAAAAAATAAGAATAATTATTCAAATATTATGTCAAAGTAAACCTCGTATTTATAAAACACAACGTACCTATAACTTTTACACAATTTTCGCCTAAAATTCTTCCTCGGGGAAACTTTTATTCACCGATTAACCACCTTTTGGCTTAAATATCATGAAAACTCAACGAATCAGCCCTCGGGTTGTTTTTCACCGAATATTATGCAAAACAAAAGTTACCGTACCCTAACATGTAGATAAACATATTATGTTAAAAACTTTCTGCTGTGCACGAGTTTTGAAATAACAAAATCTTTTGGCTTGTTGCCATGTTTTCTTTTTGTTCCTGGAATATTTTTTTTGTTATTTTGATATGGCCGTGTTCTTGTTTTTTACACACATAGTCAAAAATTTATTATTACGTACGATATGTTTTTTTAGTCTCATCAGTCGGTCTATTGTAAAAATCTCTCCTCAGTGAATTTAAGAGAAGTTATCTTTAGTTTTACTGTAACCCTCTTACTAATAAATACAGAATAAAGTTATGCCAGAAATACGAGTAGTTTTATTATATAGTAGTAGAGCTCTTTGCGAAGGAGCTCATCCGGGGAAGTACTACCACCATACCTATTTCTGCCACAAAACAGCGTTACTGTGTTCCGGTTTGGATGGTATCGGTGCCGGTGTAATTACACAGGCACAAGAGTTATTTAAACTTTGTCTCTGGGACGGCAACGCATTTTTAAGGCTTCTGGTATTGCAGATGTCTTTAGGTAACGGTGACCACTTAACATCAGGTGGGCCGTCGGCTTGTTTGCCATCCAATGACATAAAAAAGTGAAAAAAAAATATATATATGGCAAAGTAATAACCATACATTTTCAAGGATTTAAACTTAGAATAACTTCATTCTGTTTGTATGAGTAAAAGCAGGAGTAAAGAATTTTTTTTCACTTTCTCCACGAGCCTGACTCAGATTGGTTGTTAGACTTATAATTATTATAATTCGTCTTGTGTTGATACTTTATCATTCTTGGACAGGTTTGAGTTGCCACTGATACACGATTGTTAGGCGTCTTTTGTTGAGATGATGAAGAGCCTGGCGACTGCAGCTGGGAATCTCTTTGATCGGAACTGCTGCTTTCTTGACTGTCTTTTCCATAAATGCTACTGCTTTCACAAATACACTTCGTATTACTGCAACTGTTGCCATAACTTCTGCTGTTACCGTATCCGCTCCTGCTGCTACTGTAACTGCTTCTGTTATCCTTGTTCATTTTGTTTCAACAACAATGACAACTAACTGATCAAGTTCTTAACTGTCGCATTAGGGTAAACCCTGTAATGATAGTGATAGTATAAGCTGCTGTAATAAATAAATAAAATAAAAATAATAAATACTTGAAAATGATAGGTACCTTAACATCTCACACTGGTGTCACGTTTTTAAGATCTGACGATATTGCTCTTTTGACTAGAACTTGATAATTGAGTTGCGTCTTTCTTGAATTGTACTCTGACTCGATTCGGTTTGGATCAATTTGGAGAGTGGAGCCGTCAATCTTGATTTCGATCTCGAGCCTGTAATATAATTGTTAAGTTAGTTAATGGAGTAGAACAAACTGACAACTAACTATCATTGGTAGCCTATGGCCCTAAGCGCTACTGCTACGCTAGAGTTCTTGGGTTCAATTCTCAGGTTCTCAAATTCTCAGTAGCAGCTCGGAGTTAGGATTTCTTTAAAGGCTATAGGCTCGCCCCCACATGGAACATACATACATGGGACCTAAACATTTCGGCAAACTGTGGGTGTACATTGGTACACCTCTGCCTTACCCTTCGGGGGATAAAGGCATGATTGTATGTATGTAAAATTAACCGTCGATGATAACGAGGGCGACAAAAACCACCAAGAAGTCTCCACGCTTATCGTTATTTCGCATCACCGAGCCTCTACTATAAGCAACGGTTTTTCTTACTCTTATCTTAAAACCATCGAGTCCATCCTATAATCAACGGTTTTTTCCCCTCTAATCTTGAAACAGGCACACACGCCACTCGAGTGAAGAGTCAAGACGGGTATAGAACTAATCGGTTTACCCATTCGAAAGTGAGGACCCTCGTCTAAATCAAACGAATTCTAAAGTGAGAACTACAAACGTGTTGGATTTTACAAAAGAAAACAATAATTATTGGGAAGATCCATTGACAGAGTGGATAATATTAAATACTAGCTGTTCCCCGCGACTTCGTTCGCGTTCACTATTTCATACCATCACGACTGTATTCCCCAAAGGGTTAGGCAGAGCTCTATCAATATACACCCACAGTTCGCCGGTATGTTTTGGTCCCATGTAATAGGGGACAAGCCTATTATTGTTATAATTCACTATTTCATTGGTTTCAAGTTTGTTTTTGCGTAACCCTCTTGTTTTTTTTTTTAATAAATAAAATAAAATTTCTAAAATAAAAGTAGCCTAGCTACCCCATACAACATAAACTATCTGCGAGTGAAAGTCCCGTCAAAATTGGTCCAGCCGTTTCAGAGATTTGCCGCAACAAACAAACAGAAAGACAGACAGAGCCTAACATTTTAAAAATTGTTTTTTTTTTAAGTAAGTACCTTATATACTTTCGTATGCATTTAGCGGTTAATTTAAAATTACAAACAGACCCTTCAATTTTATTTATTTATACAAGCTGTTGATTTGCACCCTCGTCAAATTTTAGGAGCTTGTCATAGAAAAAAAGAAGTAATCAAATATAATTACGATACCTGGCCAATATTTAATAAATGCTTGTTTTTTTAGTTGCAACTATCAAAAAACAGTATACCAGAATACTCCTTTTGCAAAAATCAGCATCGCCCAGATGCGTATGCGGTAGGCAGAGTTGTCGCGCGGCTATATCAATGCGTGCATAGCGCCTAAACCCTCTAGCGAGAATATAAATTTTAAAACAAAATTATTTTATTATTGATTCGTGTTAAGAATCACGAGCATAGTTAACTCCTTGAATTTGACGAGAATGCAAATCAACAGCTTGTATACTTTCGTCTGCATTTAGGGGTTAATTTAAAATTACAAAAATACACTTCAATTTAATTTATTTGTTTAGAAGAAAAATGTTAAAGTTCCACTTACCACAACATAAACGCGTTTTCAACACAAACTCGACTGATGGTCAGTCAACTGCAGGACTGCAACACCGAACCACAAATGCACTACAAATGATACATTATCTATTATTCATGTTGACCGGTTGGGTCACGTTCCTCTCGTAGTTACATGAGTCATGTTAACCGCGATAATATTATCAGAGCATGGTAAGTGTTTCTAGGTATTTGTCACGTGGCTACTGTAATTACCAGGAAAGTAAACAAAGAAACTTCTAGAGTAAACTGTTGCTATACACTATGTATATGATCTGCATTAGACGAAGATAGGTATTCTCTAAGGTATTGCCTAAAATCCTAATATGAACAGCAGTGAATTATGTTATTTCATGTTTTTCTTTTTTTTTATTCGGGATGGGTAAGCTCATGACTCTAGTCTTGTTTAAAGGTGACATAGACAAAGTCTACGATGGAGTGAGCTTACCCAGTAGAAGCCTGTTCACTCTAACTTTGAAGAGATTAATTAGGGTTGAATACATTCGGAAATACAGACGCAGGTAGAGAGTTCCACTCCTTTGCAGACATGACGTCATGTCATGTCTACATATTTAAATCTTTTGTATAAAATTCTCGTGTCACAATATTAGTTACCATACTCTGCCGGAACGGCTTGACCGATTTTTATGAAATTTTGTGTGCATATCGGTTGTTACGTCTGTGAATCGGCCAACGTCAATTTTTCAAGTCCCTAAAAAAAAAAGTTATATGGCAAAACAACGTTTGCCAAAACAGCTAGTGATATGTAAAAGAAACATTGTTAATTGACTTTTGTTGCTGACCGTACATGAACTACATTTTCATGGCGACTCTACGCAACTTTAGGTGGGTATCTAATCGATTCTGTGTTATCGATAGTAACAAGATATAAGATATTGGCTCTAATCGTAAACAGACGCTGTCATTTGAGATTGGTCATCTCTTAACTGCCATGGTTTACATCTTTATTACATTCTTTCTTCTTTTTATATTACGGTTCATCTACATTGTTTTCACATATAAAAGCAACAAGAATAATTTTATCAAGATTTTAGGGTAATTATGTTCGTGCCTTCTCTGTATGAGAAGAGGCCTTTGCCCTGCAGTGGGACAGTTATAGGCTGGTATTATTATTATTCGTGAAAACTTCATTGAAAAGTGTGTCTGTGAAGATTTTTGCTCGGTCTTCTCCATAGTGACCTGCCTACCTTTTGGAACGAGCAACTAATTTCAACTTTCCGACTAACTGACAAACACCTTGACAATTCAAAAGTGCCTGTAAGTGATGTAATTAGAATAAATGCTTTGACTTTGACTTTGATCAGAGGTAGGTACAACGTTGTAGATAGGACTTTTACTGGCAGATAATTGATGATATAGGGTGTAACTAAGGCTTACTTACTTTAGTTTTTGAAAAAGAATTCTGCGTAAAAGGGTTCCGCTCAAACAAAACAAAACCTTGTGATAATCGGCTTTTGTCGAAGTTTCGGGCATAAGCTAGTTGTTAATAAATTAAGTACTCATATATCTCTATGAAATGATCGATTATCTTACCCCAGTAACCCTTCTCTCCGCATTACAGCAATGGCCACTGAATAAGTTGTAAATATTTTAACTACTTATTATCGACTCTCTTAATTCCCTCTATATTTTGTTCACAGCGGCTGTAGTGATAGCCTTCTTCGTTTGCTGGGCGCCGTTCCACGTCCAACGCTTGTTCTTCATCTACGGCTACAGTCTCCCACAGTTCCACGTCATCAATGAGCACCTCTTCAACGTCGCTGGAGCGCTGTACTACGTGTCGGCGACCGTCAATCCAATACTGTATAATGTTATGAGTGGCAGGTGAGAGAAAATCTATTTTTTTGGCTTTAGAATCAGATTTTTTTGATTTTTTTAAACTTTAAGCAGCAAAAAGTACAAAGGCGGACTTAGCCCCACTTTCACCTAAGTCACTAAATATATTTAGCGCTAAATGTGTTTAAATTATCATTCTGTTTCTATCACCTTCTAACAATGTGACAGGGATGCAATGATGTTCTAAATATGTTTAGGCACTAAATGTTTTTGATGATTTTGGTGAAAGTGGGTCATATAAATCTCTTGTATCGTGGGTGCATCAACTTACTAATTCCAGGCTGTTACTGAAATATCTGTAATAGACTGCCAGATCTGGGAACTAGTGAGCTCTATTTGAGCATCAACATGCATTTTTTTGTACACAGAAAACTGTGGTGATATCTTGTGAAACGCTTATCTTACCTACACTAATTTACCACCATTACCCACTTTCAAATAAACCTTGTAACAGATATAGATTTAGCCACCTTTGACGTCAGCAATATCAATACCGACTTGTCACGATTAGGTCACATGCCCCTTCTAAGTTTAATCAAACAATGGCGACAAATAACCATTCTCACCCCAGGGACCATTTATACAAGGGATATCCCATTAATTTAACCCACGTATTGATGGTGTATTTACTCTATCGGGAGTCCATTGTCAAGCATCGACCTTTCTATAATAGGAAAATTACGTTAGAAGTCACAAAAGAAAAATACCGAAGGTCATTTCTTTGTCGCTTTAACAATAAATAATACTTACTATTACAATAAACTGTAATATTATATGACATATTGTATTTTATATCGCATAATTGCATCTCGGGACCAAATAAAATAACTGCTAAATAAACTTTATTTCATCTTTAATCTTTTTTTAGCAAATAAAGTAAAATCTCGACGTTTATTAATGTTTACAACGTCTGCAAAACATGTCAATTATTTGCAAGTTACGACGAGGAATAGCGACGACGGATGTAGAAAAAGAAAATATAATTGATACTAGAACAATTCAGCTATAACTGTCAGACTGGTATTAAATAAAGTAATGTATCTTTCAATAGATATATATATATACGACGAGATACCTTTTTTTTTAGGTTGGGAAATCATCAAATGGCTTCTACCGCAGAGCGGAAGGGAGTGACTCTTACTGATTTAAATATACCCGTGTTCCTTTCAATGCTCTTAGCATTCCAGGGCCGCGGTGAATTTCGAAAAAGCTCCGCAACACATCCTGGATTCGATTCTCAGCTTGAACAAAGACTTATTGGCTTTTATAGCCTCGAATTTCTCAGTAGCAGCCCGCAGTTTGGAAGTTAAGTGGCACCCCCTTGTCTCAGCAAACACTCCTAAAACTGTTTTTTTCTGCGCCTGATCTCCTCCTGGTCGTGTCGGTTGCCGTCCCATCGGACTGTTATAGGGAGGGAACTGTTTCTCCTGCGTACCTGGCTAGTCTGCATTAAGATTGGCAGTCATGCCCAGAAAACAGCGGACACTGAAAATGTAAAGAATATCCTAATCCCCACAAGTAAACTGTTACAATTAAAATTAACAACATTTGTTCCACGAGTTAGTTCCCGTTTATTCACGAGAACGTTGCCGGAACTTTTGTCGCAATTTATAATAGTTAACAGAATAACATGCTGTATGGATACTGCTGAAATAAACACGTTCGGAACTAAAAGTTATGTTAACTTTTAGGATATGATGTTTAGATATTCGGGAAATATTAAAATCAATTTTGTGTGCGGTAACTGAAGTGCACTATATTATTGAGGAAGTTCTGATTTATCGTTTTTAATAATAATGTATTATAGGAAACAGGCAAAATGATAAAATCTGCATATTACCTATACTATATGAATTTGTCACACTTCTGTTTTCGCAGCTGCAGATTTATGTAGAACAAACGCGTGTCAACTTTTTTTCCCATTTGCGTATGAAACTGTAATAACAATTATTTCGATTTGGTAGGTTGGTTGCTTTTGGCAGAACTAAAATCATTTATCATTACCTAATAAAAAAGCAAAAAAGGTTAATAAAAAAGGTTTCCCTGCTTAGTTATATTTAGTTTAAAATATATGAACAGACGACAAATGAATATTCAAATTTAAAAGATGAAATATGTGTCTTTAACATTAGTATATTACAAAATTCCAGGCTTTTTATCTCTAAATATCTATATAAATAACCACAATACAAAAAATGCATGATTCAGACATTTTTGTGCATGACTTTCTGAGTTAACATTTTACTTATTTTATTTGGGATAAACACCCATGTCCGTATAAGCGTACAAGGGTAGTTTTGATTGTGTAGAAATTGGTAGCAATTTCTATACAATCTGTTACGGAATCTAATAAAGGGTCACCCGTAATCACTGCCCTATATCACTGGCAATATCACTGGCAAATAATATGACAAGCGACAGACGAGAACTGTAATTACTTTGCTTCACGCTTTTATATCCACTAAGGGGCAGGCAGGGGTGCCTCACATTTGATCAGTAAAAAAAACCAGTTAAGTGCGAGTCGGGCTCGTGCATAAGAGAGATACAACATGGCTACAGACACACGGACAGCGAAATCTTAGTAATAGGCTCCCGTTATACCCTTTGGGTACGGAAGCCTAAAAAGGCTAACATGGTTTTAAGCGTATTTTATTAATATGCGGCGGACAATGGCCCTCTTTCTACAGTGCCCAAAGTGTCCCCACTCTAACACTTTAGAAGACAACAACGCTACCACAGATAATATAAAGTTATTGATGCCGCGATAAACGTAGCCAATATTGGGCCCAAAAAATTTAACATTATCTTCGACGCGGAAAGAAGAAAAAGCGTATTTTCCATTCATGGTTTGGCTTTTATATCATACTTTGTAATTGATAAAAATATTTTTTCCCCATACCTACATGTTGATAGCTTTTGAGAGTTACACGTGTCTGAAAATGTTATGCTCTCAGATTAATTCCCTTTTCCGGTATCGTGAAAACTTTATGAACGTGTCCTAAATGTTTATATTGTTATTTTTATACTTAGTGACATGCAAAGTGGTTTGCAATTTGATCTATTCCTTGAAAAGGGATTAAGTGGAGCTGCTACTTTCATCAACATCATCATCATCTCAGCCATAGGACGTCCACTGCTGAGCATAGGCCTTCCCTTTAGATCTCCACATATAACGGATGGAAGCGACCGGGAAGCTGCTACTTTAGCCCCTATAAATTGGAGTTAGTCTCTACTGGGTTGATTTTGATCCCTATAGTATTCAGTAACCGTGCCGACGGCGCATTCGTGTTCCACGCGCGCCTCAAAGAGATGTTAGCAAATATTCGGAGGGGCTACTAAGGGCCGATGCCTGTTGGGGTTGCGGGTTGTTCGAAAGAGCACTAAGGGCACAAGAAGGAACATGTATGGGTTTTAGTCAGTAAAAGACTGACACTCCCTCCCGCCCCGCACAGAGCGGGGGAAGTCATTTAATGATTTCCCATCGGTAAAAAAAAATAGTATTTAGAAACGCAATAGCTTAAGATTTTACCAATTATATGATGATGATAGTGATGATGATGTGATCCGACCGATTTCGGCCAAGGCGATTGTTTCAGCTGCGCTGTAGTTGTCGTTTGTGTGCTCGCATGTGGCTTATGTAAGTTTATGTACTTTGTGAAGATCCTCGCACATTGTCAGCACGTGAGCACATAATTTATGTAACTGGAATTAATTGCCGCAGGTGGTCGGGCTTTCAATTGTTTACTATACGGTATATATCATAGATAACTCTACTCTAACTGCCTCGTTAGCCTAGTGGTCCTAAGCGCGACTACTACGCTACAGGTCTTGGATTCTCAGGTCGAGCAAAAAGTATTATTAGGTTTTTCTATGAAATTCTCAGTAGCAGCGCGGAGTTAGGATTTGTGCCCGGTTAATGGTTCTTTTAGGTCCTTATGATTTGCACCTACCGTGTTATCTCTTTACCACCTTTGGTTGACTGGTAGAGAATGCCTAAGGCATAAGTCCGCCTTTGTACTTGTTGTTGCATAAAGTTTAAATAAATAAATAAATGGCAATAGGCTCGCCCCCTAAACATGCCGGCGAACTGTGGGTACACATTGGCACACATCTGCCTAACCCTTCAAGGAATACAGGCGTGATGGCATGAGACAGATAACTCTTGTTCCAATCCAAACTACCTAAGAAACTGTAGATAAGATAATTTCAGTAGACGCCCACAAAAACAACGCATAGACGATCGTTAATCCAAGATTGAGGGAAGCTAGCCTATAATAATAGCCTATCTTTTTTTTTTTTTTTTTTTATGGGACAAGCCCGCCACACTGTTCCCAAACCACTGCAACTCCTGTAAGCCAGAATCAACAGTGGCGACCACAAGAAAAGCGCCGAGACATTGAAGCTCGACGAGTCCCAGAGAAACGATTTAACTGTCTTGGATCCCGCAACGAAATTAATCAGAAAAGATTAGCGGAGGAGTAAGAAAAATATAATTTCCACTTCCCTCCAAACAAGCAGGAGACAGAACAGAATTAGGCCAATAGGCACAAAGGGATTATTTACAACTGGGAGAAGCCCAGATTGCCAAGCACCACGGATTGCAATTATCATTAACTTTAATGGGTCCTAATGTGAACTGTTACATTTGATTCCAGTAATAATAGGTAGATAATAATAGGACAAATAAAAAAATAATGAATAATAATAAATGAAAGGAATGATAGGTAAAAAATGGAATGGAATGGTAGGTGGTAGGTGGATTATGAATGTAATGATAGGTAGTAGGTAGTTATAGTAGTAATAGGTATGGCAAAAACGCTTGAACGCACGGAAATTAGTTCTAGTTTCTACAAGGTCCGCATAATAAACAACACCGGATGTAACCTGTACACTATCTAACATAATATTTCGCTCATTCTGCCAAAGAATACACTCCCATAAGATGTGATGAGCAGATTGTTCATATTCACAGTCAGATGTAGAACATTGACACAAAGGAGAGGCAACAAGCTTAAAAGAGAATAATTTACTCTTAAAGTTGCCATGACCTGTGAGAAATTGGGCAACACAGTGGTCCACCTCCAGCCATGTTCTGGCCAGCCGTTCGCGAACTGAAGGAAAGAACTGATGGAGGTGCCGGCCCTTGATGGAATTATCCCACCTACATTGCCATTCAGATAAAAGTTCCTCCCAGACATCAGTCTGCGGTTTAAATAATCTAGAGATCTTAGCACGGTCACGTTGAGTTAGAAAGTTTGCGTCCATGGTCTCTCGCGCGGAATAGTACATTGAAGCACGTCGCTGCACCTCGAGATCGACTGGAAGTACACCTGCAGGTACTGGTAGTGCTTCAGTACTAACGGTCCTATACGCTTTGCATAAAAATATTAAAGCTAACCGTTGGCTTTGAAGCAATTTACGTCGTACCGCCCCTATGGTGGCCCTATCGGCCCAAACAGGTGCACCGTAGCACATACAACCTAGGTAGGTAGCTGCATAAATAGTTTTCAGAGTTAAGAAAGACAGACCCCAAGTAGCTTTAGATATTCTCGTTAGGGCATAAAAATTCTTTTTAGCTTTTTCTCCGACTGTGTTAATGTGGTCAATAAAAGAAAAGTTCTTTTCTAAGACCATGCCAAGGTAGCATACGGATTGTTTTCGTTTAACGGGAACGTTATTAAATTTAATACTAGGCCATGATTTAAGATCACCTTTTAACATAGCGCACTACCTAATTTATAAGATCTTGCATGTAATGATTACCTATGTTTTACAAATAAACGATTATTATTATTATTATTATTATTATTATTAACATAAGTTGATACGTTTTTTGCGGTGCAAAGGTTAAACGGTAGCCTATCTTTCAACCAAAAACCAGGGACCATTAATCAAGTCAAGTTATCAAAATCTCTTGACTAATGTTTCTGACGAGTTGCGCAATCACCTCCCCGTTTAAAACAACGAGTCTTCGTCCAACTTAATTAGGTAGTACGTGGCTAGAATTGGATCAGTCGATTCTGAAAAAATCTCTACTAGCCCACCTCAAGCTTACTTTACTTTCGTCGAGGGAATTTTTTACAGCATCACACGTATAGTTAAAAATCAAATCAATGGTCACTATTAAAAATGTCAGTTTTGCACAAAGACTACTGAGAGCAGTTTAAAATTTGTTTTAGCGATAAAAAAGTTATTGCTACCTACAATATTAACTAAGAAATTTACTCAATATAATAATTTTAAATAAAATAAAATATTACGTAAGATAAATAATTTTATTGTGGTTCCATTAATGTAAAAAAAAAGAAAATTGGTAAAAAAATATTTCCGATATTGTTAATAAGGACCATCAAAATAATATGTGCTTTATATTACCCACTTACATATTTTGAGGTAAGAAAGTCTTGAACCTTGAAGACATTTCGGATATCTAAAGCTATCTAAGTTTTACCAATTTCAACATGTCCTACTTTCAATAAAATAATCTGAGAAAAAAATTCTTAGTAAGTACTTGAAACTTTTTTAATTTTTATCAGATCAAAGAGACATATATGTTTCCCAAAAAAAGTTAAGTTTGATCAGGCAAGATTACATAAAAAAGAGGCTCTAGCTTACTACCTACATTTTTGTAATTTTCTTAGAAGAGGACAAAAATAAAATAAAAAATGTAGAACATCCTACCTCGTTTCAAAATGGCGGACAAAATGAGCTGAGTGGAAAGAAAGTACGGTGTTAACCGAAGCCTTTCAACAATGAGTAATGTGGTTTCGTTTGACACTCCTAATGAAACATACTGCCTAGATGCTTTTAGCCAAGAGTGAATACTTATTACTTTGAGTCCCCCGCTGTACAGTTGTGCCCTATATACCTATAAACTTGGATTCGCAATGGGTAAGAAAATGTTTTAGATAATATGTGAAAATGATCGTATTAAATATACCGGCGAACTGTGGGTGTACATTGGTACATCTCTGCCTAACCTTGCGGGGAATACAGGCGTGATGCATGGATTGTATTAGGTATGCTCTTAGGAGAATGGGACGTCCCAAAAAACAGTCAGTGTTAGTTGCTAACACGAGGTTAAATTACAAAATGGCACACATAACGGTCCCGAGTTAGCAACATACTCAGAGTTGAAAAAAAAACGGGTGAGGCTGTGTCGTGCCCCCTATTACATAGGGACCTAAATATACCGGCGAACTATGGGTGTACATTGGTACACCACTGCCTAACCCTTCGGGGAATACAGGCGTGATAGTATATTTATTTATTTGTGATTGATCATTCTTGGGGTTCAAAGCGGGCTGTCAAGTTATAATATACACAAATTGGTTCCTTGTTACTTATTTATATCAGCCTGTTGCGCCCACACTCATTACGGAACTCGGTAAATATATATTTTTATCCAATAAAGAATCTAAATTCTTAAGCACGAAAATACATTTTTTTATTTGTAAGGCTCGCTTTTTTATTGATGTTCACTGAGAAAGCCTACTTATTATTCAAATATTATTAAAATATCTAGTGAATAAAGTCTGGAGGTGATTGGTAGAAATATGAAAGAGATGTGTGAAATGTCTTCATGCTTATTGTGCCATTGACACGACGATAATAGAAGATTTAAAAAAATATATGTTTAATATTCTACTTGGTCTGTTCCGTAGGTACTGTAACAACCTGAAACTTCAAAAATAAAACGTGCTTCTTCTTTATCGTGTGGGCAGTAAGGTCTAACGACCCCACACACCCTAGTTTCGGTAACCATGTCAGAGGCCTTTGAGGCGGTTTAGAAAACGTGCTTGAAATAGTCCAATGAACAGCTGCTAGCCGACTGCTTTTCTGTAGTGGAATATTTCTTCTCACCCTCGCTCATCATTATATCAGCCGCAGGACGTCCACTGCTGGACATCAGCAAGAGGCAGTGGCTTGATAGCCGATGGTGCCGTAAAGTTTTTGAATGGAGACCACGCACCGGCAAGCGCAGTGTAGGACGCCCACTCACAAGGTGGATGGACGACCTGATTAAAACCGCAGGAAGAACCTCGGTCAGTTTTCATGAAACATACGCCACTGACTGGATACATCACTGCCGTACCCGGTATAAGGCAAAATCCTAACCACTGTCACTCATCTACTTAAAGTATAACCCGGTATCGCAGTGAGATAGGCAGTCACTCCATATAAAACACTGGTATTCAGCTACATCTGGTAAGACTGGAAGCCGACTCCAAAATAGTTGGGAAAGGGCTTAGCAGACGATGATGAACCCGGTTTCTCCGTTACACCCTAAAGGCGAACGCAGTATTTAGGTATAGCTAGTTAACAGCACATTCATACATATATCCATACATACACAATTACACATACATACAATCACGCCTGTATTCCCCGAAGGATTAGGCAGAGGTGTACCAATGTACACCCAGTTCGCTGATATATTTAGGTCCCATGTAGCAGGGGGCAAGACTATTGCCGTTAACCGGGCACAAACAAAAAACACTTCATACTAAAGTGTTAAATTACATAAAATCAAACAAAGACCAGGCGGTCTATTGTGTAAGTCTAACTCAGCGAAGTTAGTTGAAACGAGCTCAAGGTGACCTGTCAATCTCTAACTTCCCAATAGAGTTGTTTACAGAACAGTACTGCTGATGTCTAAAGAATATTAACTACTTTTTAAGTCTAAGATTTATGCTTCTTTGACGGCGACGGAAATTATTGTGGCTCTTCTAGTTTTATCGGATTTGCCCCAGCTTCGAAGGCTGAGACGATTTGCCGATAGTGAGAAATATTGCTCTAATTTTTTTTCGACTTAGCACAACTATCAATCTTAGTGGTAATGAATTTTCTTGAACCTTTACCTCAGAGTTTCGTAACTTTGATGTTATGTCGAAAAAAGAAAATATCGTGAATTTGGTGTAGACTTGGATATATCGGTGAAAAACATCGTGTGGAAATCTGAACTGCCTCGTTGGCCTAGTGGTTATTGGGTTTTTCTATGAGATTCTCACTAGCAGCTTAGAGTTTGGATTTGTGCCCGTTAAATTGCAATAGGCTCGCCCCCTATTACATGGGACCTAAAGAAAATACCGGCGAACTGTGGGTGTACATTATATGTATGTGGAAAACTAAACTTTATGTAAGTCTGAAATCGTCAATCCGTCTTAAGTTAACGTGGTGATCAATGCTCATACCTTCTCTGAACGAGAAGATGCCATTGCCATGCCATGTAGTAGACAGCTATATTTTTTTTTTCTTGTAAAGACTCTTAATAGTATGTGTTTAAATTGGAAAAATACCGCAGTGGGTTAATATTTAAACTAAATGGTACACGCATCTATATATATAATAATATACCATCACGCCTGTATTCCCCGAAGGGTTAGGCAGAGGTGTACCAAAGTACACCCACAGTTCGCCGGTATATTTAGGTCCCATGTAATAGGGGGCGAGCCTATTGCCATTAACCGGGCACAAATCCAAACTCCGAGCTGCTACTGAGAATTTCATAGAAAAACCCAATAACACTTTTTGCTCGACCTGGGAATCGAACCCGGGACCCCTTGCACAGCAGCCGCACTTGCGACCACGAGACCAACGGGGCAGTTACACGCATCTACATTATTATTATTACGATACCTACTACACAATAAGCGGAGAAGAGTACACACCCCTACGTAAATGTAAAAATAACGCTTGAGAAGCTGCGGGTATAACCGTTACCTCAAATTAAATTCTTCATGCAGAATTCATTTTACATTCAAACACCCAAACTACGGTAATATTATAATACAGTACTCCAACTTCATACAAACGGACGAAACGCGAGCTATACCTACGCGCCTCGATCCTGGGGTGCGCGCGCGGTGCAGACAGGTTAAAATACTGGAGACGGGCAGCCTCTAACGCATGTTTACGTACCGCGCTGATGTAGGCATTTATTTCTGTCATGCGGCCGAGTTACACTACTGTATTATTATATTACCGTGCCCAAACTTTCACATTAATTAAAACAAATGGTGACAAACTATTAATATATGTCTCAGTGAGTTTATGGAACTTAAAGGTCCCATTTGACAGAGTTTCACCATTACTTATAGGAGATTATCAAACCTGGGCCATGGGGGTAGGCAGAAACCAAAGAACGTCACCTGCTACGATCCTTACATACTTCTTCTACATACATACTCTTTCACATTCATACATCTGGTCTTACAAGCACGCCGGTTTCGCGCACCTGCCCTTTCTGAAGAACCTCACCAATAAGGTCAGGGTAGGTCTAGGGCGTAACCAGACCCGAAGAAGGTACCTGTAGTAGGCCATATTAATATTTGTCTTTGCAGAAATCGAACTCGCGACTCGCAGTGCAGCAGTCAATCAGTCAGCCACTGCGCCAACCGTGTCGCATTAATAGACAACTAGCTTACGCTCGCGACTTCGTCCGCGTGAAAGTTATTTATCCGAAGGGAACCGTAATTTTTCTTGATAAAAAGTATCCTATGTGTTATTCCACACTACAATCTATCACAGTGTCAAATTTCATCCAGATTATTTCAGCCGTTTGAGCGTGAAGAAGAGACAAACATACACACTCACAAATTTTCGCCTTTATAATATTACTGTGAAAACATTGACCTATATTATGAAGCAATCTATTTCAAATATATTCGTACAAAAACGAGTATCACAGGTAATAAAGTTTAAAGAGATTTAAGTTCTTCTTCATTTAAGTTAGCAGCGCGATTATATCTAAAATTGTGTAGCCGAAAGTTTTCAGCTCGCGTTAATAAACATGGTTGATAATATCGCTAGGTAACTTAGATGATTATTCTCGACACAAACCTAATATTGTAACTTTATGTGGCTTGTAAACAGTTGTCAATTGATACTTAACTTGCTTCCTTTCGGGTGAAGGTTACCCACTCACATACATGAACAAAGGACAATGCCCGGAATGGCCCTTTGCAACAAAATGTATTGGAATACACGATAATTAACTGTCTATTTCATTATATTAAATGCAAATACTTTTGTAACATGGACTAGCTATATGCAAAAATGAACAATAAAAAGTATTTTACGCGACTAATAACATTAATCGCCGCCATCTTCACAAAACGTCATGTCGTGTCGATAAAGAATAGGGATGGCCAATTGATTGTAATCGATCGACTGAATTTTTAATTTCCTAAAAGTATAATTTAAATCGATTTGAAATCGATTCGAATCGTAAGCCTTGTATCGACTTACAAAAAAATCGTGGTCTAAATATCGATTTTATTTTTCAAGTGTACATTTATAATTCTGCCGTCCTAAGAAAGAAGGGCACAACTAACATTTTGCAAATATTGAGAAAATCAAGTTTGAAATTTTTTTTAGTTTTTATTGAAAATTACACCACTAAACTATGTTTTTCGGAATTTTGTGAATGGCAATACATGCATTTATATAGTACATATAAGACCATGATCATTTTTAATTTTTAATTTTAATGCATATAATAGATAATTAGCTTAATTTATTTCATCGTAACATAAAAAATAAGTTCAAAACAATAATATTACGTTTAAAAGGCACAAACAACCAAATGCGCCTTTTTAATGTAACATTTTGAGGAAAATTTTATAATGTTACAATGGAAAGGCACATTTTATTCAGTTGTGCCTTTTCACTGTATTATTATTCGTATAGATGTATACAGTAAAATATTAGAAATTACTTCTATTTGAATAAAACAAGGTAATTAGCTTTGGAAGTCGGCGGCTTTGGTTCTGTGTGTTGTTTTGTATTGCCGCCGACTTCCAAAGCTAAAGTTATTAACCGGCTTCAAAAAAAGGAGGTTATCAATTCGACCCGTATATATGTAATATTTTCAAAACTGTCCAGTTTTCGTATATGTTAATTTACATCAGCGTCTGAACAAATGTGTCAAATTTCAAGAGTGTATGTATGTACGTATGTATGTTTTTATGTTTGTGTTCGCATATCTCCGTAACTACAAGTCCGATTTAAGTAATTCTTTTTTTTTGTTGTACTAGGTATTGTCTAACTTAGGGAATACTGGAAGTTTTATCAAAATCGGTTAGTAAGTAGTTTTTGAGACAGAGAATTTTAACCGACTTTTTATTTTATTATGTTTGTTAGCGGATAACTTCTTTGTTTATGAACTAATTTTGATGTTTTTTTTTTGTTGGAAAGGGTACACTTCCCAAATGGTCCCATTTAAATTTCATATAGATATGATGATGGATTCCGGAGACAGACAACGGAACTCTTCAAAAAATTACAGCAAATCGACTGCGATTGCTGCTATCGCATAAATATGCATTGTTTACACAATCACACAACATAACATCACGCCAGTACACTCAGGGTTACACAGATGTATACAGTAGTATTTGACAATTTCTCATCCAAGTAAACGAAATCGCATATTCTGCTTTCTTATGACTTTTTAGTGGTGTCTCGTTGATTTACATAACATGACAGTTTCTTCATGGATTTGGTTGACAGGAAGTTTATACTAAAAAGCGAGAAATAAAAAACTTTTTTACAAAAAAAGACAACCGCCTTCAAAAACTAAAAAGAACCGTATGTATGTAATATTTCCAGTACTGCCCACTGGAAATATTACTTACATACGGTTCGAATTGACAACCTCCTTTTTTTTGAAGTCGGTTAAAAATAATCTTACCATAGCGCGGCACTGACATGCGTGGGTTCGTCTTGCCGCCGACGCCAGACAGTTGTGCCTGACACGCCAGGCACAAGTGGCGTAATCTCACTCATACCTCGCTCCCCTCACTTCATTTCCGATTAAGTAGTAAAGGCATAACCGCCAGTGTGCCATTTTTTTTTACAAAATATTAAGGAGTAGGGTAAGTAGTAAAGGCATAACCGCCAGTGTGCCTATTTTTATACAAAATATTAAGGAGTAGGGTAAATAGTAAAGACACAATTGCCATTTGTGACTTTCTTTCTACATTTCTTGCTAAGGTGTTGGTTTAAAAAAAATAGCACAATTGCCACATAAGACCTTTATATTTAACGTGCGCCAATTATGCCTTTTCAACTAAATATTTTAAAGACATAAATGTGAAATAGAAGACATTATCACAATGTGACCTTTTTCTTTACAATATCTTAAAAAATGGTGCAGTTGCGCCCTTTATGCTTATGCTATCTCTGTTTGTTTTATTGTTAAAAATACACAAAAAATTAGGCAGATAGGCCTTTTTTTCCTGATTCCGAATATGTATATAACTCGATTTTGATAAAAATGTTAGTTGTGCCCTTCTTTCTTACGACGGCAGAATTATATATTTACTGCCTCGTTGGCCTAGTGGTCCTGAGCGCGACTGCTACGCTAGAGGTCCCGGGTTCGATTCCCCGGGTCGAGCAAAAAGTTATTGGGGTTTTTACACACATATACATACATTTATAATGTTAATATTATCCAATTTTTGAAAAACAAGAAAGATAAAAAATGATCTCTTATCAGTAAAATCAGATTTGTTTCGATCAAAAAAAAATTGATCTATTTGACCTGAAAAATTAATTCTTCGATTAATTGATCTCAGATGGTCATCCCTAGTCACTTGTCACTGTCAGTTTACTGATGAACTGATGATTACAATAGCGTCGCTTGCTGTTTGTAATTTTATTGTTTGTATCGGTGTGTTTTGGTGACTTTTGGGACTATTATTGCATGTGTATTAGTGTACAACAATGGACTGCACCTCTTTTGGTAATTATATTTCTACTTTGTCTGCATACGAGTATTTTGGGTTCCTTCTTGTTTATTATTCTGTTTGCGTTCTTCTCGGCTGGTTAACAGTCACACGTTTGCGCTGTTCAAGCATGCGCCGTTTCTATTTTTACTATTTTTTCTCATTCCTAAACGAATTTTAAGAATACAGGTAGGTAATAGATTCTATGCATTTAAACATTGAACTTACATACACTTAGGCTTTAGAAAAAAACTGCATAGGTACCTACCCAATTATCTAGGGACGTGCTTAAAATAGCTAAATACACTATGATATTGCTTTTCAGTTTCTTAAAAATCACTAAGCTATGAAAAACTATACCTAATATTCGTTGTTATGGTTCGATTATAACCTCAAAATCTGATTCTTTTTTTGGAATATATCTATTCTGCAGCTAGTCCGCTATAAAAATAAGATCATTATAGTTGTTTACTAATGATCGGCAACACAAAATATAATTTTCCGATGCTCTTGGTTCCAGGGCGAACAATGTATGGGCGCAGAGCAATCTCCTTTACAAAGAATTTTCTAGAATGAACGATTTTTCCAACGTAAATGAATGTCAATTACCTAAATATATTCGACACCAACTCTTCTTTATTTTCGTGACGATTGACTCTTTTTAAATTTTACCCGACCAATATTTAACCAATTAACTTCTCGAAAAATAACAGTCTATTTGTGTCCTGAAAACCCGACTCATTTCCAATTAACTGTTAAATTAGATTTTTAATTGCTTTGCAATTAATAAAAAGTTAGTCAATTGAGTCGGCAAAAAAGTGATGTCACAATGGAATCGCGTTTTGACTTTGGTATTTTTAATATTATATGGTTAGGATGGGATGTCTTACGTCATCACTTCATCAGTCATTACGTTCGGGAGAATTGCCTTTAAATTTTGCGTATTTTTTATACAACGGGTAAAAGGGAAATCGTAACGAGAACCTATAGGTATTATAGATTGTAGTTAGTATATAATTTTAGAAGATTTCATACTTGGCTAAGGAATGACATTTTTCATCGGTTATTAAATAAACGGGTATTTAGTACAAAACAGCAACACCAAACGCGATTGAAAAGAATTTAAGTAGCAGCAGATTAAAAAAAAAATCGCTGAAATCTGGGACCCTTAAATTAAGTACTGAGAATCTATGGTAAAAGTCATGCCCCTCCCACCCCGTATTTATACGTAACTGTAACCTAAAGCCAATAAGCTACCTAACTAGGGACCTATAAGCTTTCTTGTCGTATCTTCACAAGAACCTTCTCGTAGCTTATATCTAATCCTATTAAGTGCTCCTTTCTTTTGCCCCTAATCGCCTTCTCAGTTAGTTAATATTTCTCTAGAATATTCACAGGAAAATCAGGCATTTCGTTTATTAACTTGTCAAGGCGTCACTTTAAGAACCATTCTGCCAGACCCGATTTTTTTGGGTTCCATACCCAAAGGGTAAAACGGGACCAGCTATTACTGAGACTTCGCTGTCCGTCCGACTGTCTGTCTGTATGTCTGTCACCAGGCTGTATCTCATGCACCGTGATAGTTAGCTGAAATTTTCACAGATGATGTATTGACCTGATGATCTGTTGACGCTGTAACAAGAAATACTAAAGTATTACAGAATAAAATAAATATTTAAGGGGGCTCTCATACAAAAATGAGATTTTTGCTCGTTTTTATTGATTGTACGTAACTTACGGTTTAAATCATTCTTTAGTTCTCAAAGATTACAAATTGCTTGCGAGGAGAAATAAATCACAAAACATAACATAAGATTATTATATCATGATATAAGATGCGCGTAGACAGTATTCTTAAAATAATATCCAAACATTATCGGATTGGGAGGTAATTCTAAAAAACTTTATCATGCGAGTTGCTAATTACGGGCAATAGCTGTTGAACAGACAAAAGCGACGGTTTTAAAGGCCTATTCAAACCTGAGCGATATTCGCTGCCGCTGTGGGTAGAGGCACATACCGCGCGGATTTCGCTCAGGTATTTAGTATCAAGTACCGCGGCTAGAGCGACCTGAGCGATATTCGCTGCCGCTGTGGGTAGAGGTACATACCACGCGGGTTACGAACGGTAGCGAATACCGCTTAGGTCTGAACAGTAATATTACCGCATACCCACTGGGTTTTCTCTGCCGCAGACGGTAGCGAATACCGCTTAGGTCTGAATAGGCCTTACTCTTCGTGCGCGAGTCCGTTAAAAACTAACACACATTGTTACCATTCATTTTTCGGTGCCACAACTTTAACCAGACGCCTAAAAAAGGGTCCAGCATTGAATTTGACAAGTACGCGTACCTTCTTTACTACATATTGCTCTACCCATTCTCAAAATTTAATTGCTACTAAAATAACGTAGTACTTGTGACTGTAGGATCTTAGTCCATGAGAATTGTAATGAAAATACAAATGTCTCTTTAACATAATGTTATTCGAAAGGTTTCTTAACTTTTTTTTATTCCTTCATTTGAATACAGAAATGTAGATATTCATGAATATACGAAGACAATAAGAACGTGCTCTTTTTGTATAGCGTTTAAACTTTAACTGTAGTTTATTTTTAGAGGTACATGGATGTAGAACTAGCTTTTGCCCGCGACTTCGTCTGGGTAATGGTTTTCGCGCTCGCAGACAAAGTCGCGGTATAAAAAGTAGCCTATTTCTTTTCTTGGAGTTCAAACCAATCATGTACCAAATTTCATTTAAATCGGGACAGTGGTTTGTACAAGGCGTTGATTTGCATCCTGGTCAAATTCAAGGAGTTAACTATGCTCGTGATTCTTAACACGAATCAATAATAAAATAAATTGTTTTTGAAATCTTTTTTATTACGTGATTTTCAAATTCGAGGTAGCCATCTCGCCAGAGGGTTTAGGCGCTATGTACACATTGATATAGCCGCGCGACAACTCTGCCTACCGCATACGCAGCTGGGCGATTCTGAATATTGCGAGAGGAGTATTC
This sequence comes from Caradrina clavipalpis, assembly GCA_932526535.1. NCBI lineage: Eukaryota > Metazoa > Arthropoda > Insecta > Lepidoptera > Noctuidae > Caradrina > Caradrina clavipalpis. Next base: position 9,199,859 of record OW052105.1, read on the forward strand.
TGGAATACTGTTATTTGATAGTTGCAACTAAAAAAAACAAACATTTATTAAATATTGGCCAGGTATCGTAATTACCTTCGGGGAATGCAGGCGTGACGTGTGTATAGTTTTTTCTATTCAATCTCTCCCTATCTACTTAACGTTTTAGTATGTCCTATTAATATACTAAACATTCTATACAACACATACATACATACATACATAAACTCACGCCTTTTTCCCATGGGGGGTAGGCAGAAACCACAGAACGCCACCTGCTACGATCCTGACATACTACTTTCGCCTCGTTCACGTTCATACATCTGGTCATACAAGCACGCCGGTTACGAGTACTGCACACCCGACCTTTCTGAAGAACCTCACCGATAAGGTCAGGGTAGGTCTTTCTAGGGCGTCCCCTCCCGGCGTTGCCACTCACATCTGCCACATAAATACCTTTTGTTAGTCGCCTTTCATTCATTCTATACAAACCAATTAAAATAAAGCGGGCCGTTACTAGGATAGAAATAGATGCTCGATTTACATCAAATAGAGTATTTCTACGGCTACCATTCATTATATCGCGTCATTACCCCCGACTTAGCGTAAGCGACATTTTTACCTAAACTGCGTTTTTCATCGCAAACGACATTTTAAACTATAACGCACCATGCCTCGTCGGCCTTCCCGCCAAAATAAATCAGTTATTTAAGCTATGGCAAATGCTAATTCACATTAATAGCGCAATTATTAACAAAAATATTTTAAAAAAACCTTCTTCTGTAAAATTTGGTTTCTGTCGGTTACACTAAGTCGGCGGTAATATTGCCAAAACGGTCCTATTGCCACACAATCTGTGACAAATCCTGCAAATAACTGCCTGTAATTGTTACTAGAACGAAAGACATTATAGTAATTTATTGTATGAAAGTATAGCGGTAAAACGTAGACATTTACAGCTTTGTAACCGTTGTAATGATTATCTTTATTTGTCTGATTCTTTTGTACGTGTGTACGGTTACTTCTAAATAGCATTATATTTTATTTTTTTCGGATGGGAAATTATCTAATGACTTCTCCCGCCCATAGTGTCAGATTTTTACTGACTAAAACCCATCAATGTTCCTTCTAGTGTCCTTTGCGTTCTGGGGGCGCGTTATCTCTTTCGAATAACCTGCAACCCCGGCAGGCATCGGCCCTGAGTGGCCCCTCCGATTGTTTTGCTGACATCTCTTTGAGGCGCGCGTGGAACACGAACGCGCTGTCGACATAGTACTCCTAAATAGCATAGCCCTATGTTAATGTTTTTTTTGTAAGTGTTTAAATGGGTCCCTAGGTGGTTTAGGTCCACAATTGGACTCAGTAGGAGACGCTGAAGCCTACACGTGTAGACTTCAGAATTAAACCAAAGTCCTAATTGTTCTCACGGGAAAATCCATATCAATATGTCTGCCAAAATTCAGCTAAGTCCGTTCGCCGTTTAATCGTGAAAGAGTCTTTCTACATCGTGTGGGCAGTAAGGTCTAACGACCCCACACACCCTAGTGTCAGAGTTTCTAAACCGCCTTAAGTGCCTTTGACATGGTTACCGATGTCAGTGATGTCCAAGATATACTTAGAAAGTACAAGTGAATTAGAAAAAGTCACATTGGTACTTACTTGCCACTACGATATGAGATCCTTACTTAATCCGTACTTTCCGTACTAATATTATAAATGCGAAAGTAACTCTGTCTGTCTGTCTGTTTTTTCTTCACGCCTAAACCACTGAACCGATTTCAATGAAATTTGGTACAGATATAGTCTGGGACCCGAGAAAGGACATAGGACAGTTTTCAGCCCGGAAATCCCGCGGGAACGGGAACTATTCATCCACGCGGACGAAGTCGCGGGCAAAAGCTAGTAATATATAAAACTTTGCGCGGAAGAAGTCGCGGACAAAAGCTAGTAATATATAAAACTTTGCGCGGAAGAAGTCGCGGACAAAAGCTAGTAATATATAAAACTTTGCGCGGAAGAAGTCGCGGACAAAAGCTAGTACTATATAAAACTTTGCGCGGAAGAAGTCGCGGACAAAAGCTAGTAATATATAAAACTTTGCGCGGAAGAAGTCGCGGGCAAAAGCTAGTAATATATAAAACTTTGCGCGGAAGAAGTCGCGGGCAAAAGCTAGTAATATATAAAACTTTGCGCGGAAGAAGTCGCGGGCAAAAGCTAGTAATATATAAAACTTTGCGCGGAAGAAGTCGCGGACAAAAGCTAGTAATATATAAAACTTTGCGCGGAAGAAGTCGCGGGCAAAAGCTAGTAATATATAAAACTTTGCGCGGAAGAAGTCGCGGGCAAAAGCTAGTAATATATAAAACTTTGCGCGGAAGAAGTCGCGGACAAAAGCTAGTAATATATAAAACTTTGCGCGGAAGAAGTCGCGGGCAAAAGCTAGTAATATATAAAACTTTGCGCGGAAGAAGTCGCGGACAAAAGCTAGTAATATATAAAACTTTGCGCGGAAGAAGTCGCGGACAAAAGCTAGTAATATATAAAACTTTGCGCGGAAGAAGTCGCGGGCAAAAGCTAGTAATATATAAAACTTTGCGCGGAAGAAGTCGCGGGCAAAAGCTAGTAATATATAAAACTTTGCGCGGAAGAAGTCGCGGACAAAAGCTAGTAATATATAAAACTTTGCGCGGAAGAAGTCGCGGACAAAAGCTAGTAATATATAAAACTTTGCGCGGAAGAAGTCGCGGACAAAAGCTAGTAATATATAAAACTTTGCGCGGAAGAAGTCGCGGGCAAAAGCTAGTAATATATAAAACTTTGCGCGGAAGAAGTCGCGGACAAAAGCTAGTAATATATAAAACTTTGCGCGGAAGAAGTCGCGGACAAAAGCTAGTAATATATAAAACTTTGCGCGGAAGAAGTCGCGGGCAAAAGCTAGTAATATATAAAACTTTGCGCGGAAGAAGTCGCGGGCAAAAGCTAGTAATATATAAAACTTTGCGCGGAAGAAGTCGCGGACAAAAGCTAGTAATATATAAAACTTTGCGCGGAAGAAGTCGCGGACAAAAGCTAGTAATATATAAAACTTTGCGCGGAAGAAGTCGCGGACAAAAGCTAGTAATATATAAAACTTTGCGCGGAAGAAGTCGCGGGCAAAAGCTAGTAATATATAAAACTTTGCGCGGAAGAAGTCGCGGGCAAAAGCTAGTAATATATAAAACTTTGCGCGGAAGAAGTCGCGGACAAAAGCTAGTAATATATAAAACTTTGCGCGGAAGAAGTCGCGGGCAAAAGCTAGTAATATATAAAACTTTGCGCGGAAGAAGTCGCGGGCAAAAGCTAGTAATATATAAAACTTTGCGCGGAAGAAGTCGCGGGCAAAAGCTAGTAATATATAAAACTTTGCGCGGAAGAAGTCGCGGGCAAAAGCTAGTAATATATAAAACTTTGCGCGGAAGAAGTCGCGGACAAAAGCTAGTAATTAATAATTCAGGTGTTTCTCTGTCAGTTTTAATTTCTTCATGTGAGAAGTACTCCACTTACTAACCTACTTTTACTTCAAAACTTACCTTTTGAATATATAGAATTTGTTCCTTTTCGTTAAGCTTAAGGCGCTTTGCACATAGAGCAACTATTTCAGCAACTACCATCTGGCAACTAGCTGGCAACTATCTGGCAACTAGCTGTTTACATATATTTCAATTAGACTGCGCACACATAGCAACTCAAGTTTCGAGTTCCGGTGATCGTCAACAGTTTTCAGTTGCCGTAATCGACGATTAAGTTAGTTCCTAATTGCCGCAACTAGCAACTGTTAAATATTATACCGGTTTTTAAAGATCGCTGCGTAGATTGAGCAACTCGGCTATGAAAGTAGCAGATTGCCATAAAGTTGCGGCAACCTTGAACGTTATAGCAATTATCAACTTTTTACAGGAAACTTTTAAAGGGTTGATAGTTGCCTCAACTTAAGTTGCTCCATGGGCAAAGCGCCTAATTCTACATAAGAGCACTAGCAACAAAGTTTGTTAGAAAATTTTGATCGTAAATTGGGTTACCTACATTAACTTGAAAACACGAGATTTCAGTATTAATTGTATTAACTATTAAATATATTTGGGTTTACGTATCTCGAGCCGAAACTAGCTCGCAGAGGCCCTTAAACAGCTTAAAAATGAAAAATTTATAATACCACCTTGAATACAGGCGTGACCTGTATTCCCCGAAGGTTAGGCAGAGGTGTACCAATGTACGGTCAACAAAAGAGATAAGTAACCAGACCGTCGAATATAGTTGAAGTTTTCTTTCAAACCGGTAGTCGTTTTTAAATAAAATTTAATTTAATTAATAAACTGTTTATTCTCTAAAAAATAATAACATATATATCATCACGCCTGTATTCCCCAAAGGGTTAGGCAGAGGTGTACCAGTGTACACCCACGGTTCGCTGGTATATTTAGATCCCATGTAATAGGGGGCGAGCCTATTGCCATTAACCGGGCACAAATCCAAATTTCGAGCTGACAATTTTATAGAAAAACCCAATAACACTTTTTGCTCGACCTAGGCATCATAAGCAACATAAACTGTAAAATATCAATAAAATATGTTCATCATTACTATAACTAACTTCATAGCTCCGTTCAATATGATTGCGACGCAATCAACGATCAAAGAAACTTTAATTTATCAATGTTTTCCACGCTCTAGTCGCCTCTAATCAAGATATTTTCTGAAGCTAAAAATATTTTATAGACATTTTATAGTTAACAGAATAAACCCAGCAAACTTACGAGTTGTTTGAACTTGTTTGTTAGTTTTTAAAGTTTTTCTCCGTGATAAGACTTAATTGTATTATATAACGGACTTTTTTTTAGACGACTGCCTCATTATCCTTGTGGTCATAAACGCGACTGCTACGCTAGAGGTCTTCGGTTCGATTCCCAGGTCGAGCAAAAAATGTTGTTGGGTTTTTCTATGAAATTGTCAGTAGAGACCTAAACATACCGGCGAACTGTGGGTGTACATTGGTACACCTCTGCCTAACCCTTCGGGGAATACAGGCGTGATAGTATGCTGGTATGTATTTTTTTTTAGATATTTTGCTACATTATGTTGAAAAGTCGAGTCAAATCTTTTACGTAGCGTTCGTAGGCAGTAGCCGCTACGCGTAGCAGCTACGATATTCGTAGCATAGCCTCGTAGCGCTACGCGGTATGTACAGCGTGTTTCGTAATAGTTCTTAGTTGGGTTACAGAGCGGCTTCATAACTGAATCAATAGTGCAGATGCAGTCGCTTGGATTAATTTCTGTTGTACACTATACAGGAAGACGCAGAAGGCACACTAGTCTTCGTGAAACATTGAACATGTTAACAAACGATCCGGGTTAAATAATTTGCTCTAAGCGTAAAAAATATATTTAATTTTTGATTTACGTACGTACGTAAGATTGCTAAGGTTAATTTTAAGAGTAGAAAAATGTTTGAGATGTATTTTGCTAATAGGCGTCATTAATTAGACTGCTAGAAAATGCTTAAGGCATTAAGTCCGCCTTTGTATATTATTATACAAACAATACATAACACATAAGTGTTATGTATTGTTTTTTGTGACCAGGCTGTATCTCATGAACCGTGATAGTTAGACAGTTAACATTTTCACAGATGATGTATTTCTGTTGCCGCTAGAACAACAAATACTAAAAACCAGAATAAAATAAGTATTTAGGGGGGCTCCCATACAACAAATGTGTTGTTTTTTTGCTATTTTTAAAGATAATGGTACGGAACCCTTCGTGCGCGAGTCCGACTCGCACTTGACCAGTATTTTTACCCGACTGCGACAGAAGGAGGTTTATGTTTTTCGAGGGTATGTTTGTATGTATGTATGTATGTATGTAAGTTTGTATGTATAATTGTTTGGCACTCTCTGCAGGCTGAACGGCTCGATGGATTTTAGCTTGAGAGGTGTCGTTAGATTCGTATTTACCGTGAGAGTGACACTGGGTATATAAAAAAAAAACAAAATGGCGGATTTTTGGCGCCAAATTCAAATGTTTGGCTCGCTCTGCAGGCTGAACGGCTCGATGGATTTTAGCTTGAGAGGTGTCGTTAGATTCGTATTTACTGTAAGAGTGATACTGGGTATATTAATTTCTTTTTTAAAACACTAAAAAAATAAAAAATAAAAAACGGTAAATTTAAAAAACTAAAAAACCCGACTGCTATTCTTTAAAAATCCCTAAAACAAGATAAATTGTAGCAGTCGGGACCCATTCGGGACCATCTGCAATGTAATATAGGTATGTGCTCTCAATTCACTAATCCTCCATTTCTAGAATGGGTCCCGACTGCTACAATTTATCTTGTTTTAGGGATTTTTAAAGAATAGCAGTCGGGTTTTTTGATTAAGTTCTTTTCCTTTCGCCACGTATATCGCAGCGTTTTAATGTCCTTTAAAGTGCACGTGCAGAAACACTTTGGGTTCTGCAGTAAATGGGTCAGCGTCTGGTCAGTAGGTAATGTAATTAGTACTTGTAATATAATAAACTGTTACTAGTTTACTTAGCTGCTAACCTGGTTATTTGTTAGTTTGGTCCCCAAACTAGGCCGGGGTTGTGTCTTAGGGACATCGTTAACAGTTATATTCAATAGAAAGTTTTTTTGGTCGTGATGGCCCAGTGGTTAAGGCGCCCGCCTCCCATGCACGAGGTTGTGGGTTCGCAACCGGGCACGGGCAAGTACCAATGTGACTTTTCCTAATTCATATGTACTTTCTGAGTTTATCTTGGACATCACTGACATCGGTAACCATGTCAGAGGCCCTTGAGGCGGTTTAGTAAGTCTGACAGTAGGGTGTGTGGGGTCGTTAGACCTTACTGCCCACACGATAAGAAGAATAGAAAGTTTCCTTTTATAAACCAAGAAAGACGTTATAGTCCACCGCTATTGTTAAAAACTTCTCTAAAATGATTTTTACATACATACATACATACCATCACGCTTGTATACCCCGAAGGGTTAGGCAGATGTGTACCAATGCACACCCACAGTTCGCCGGTATGTTTTAGGACCCATGTAATAGGGGGCGAGCCTATTGCCATTAACCGGGCACAAATCCTAGCACCGAGCTGCTCCTGAGAATTTCATAGAAAAACCCAATAACACTTTTTGCTCGACCTGGGAATCGAAACCAAGACCTCTAGCGTAGCAGTCGCGCTTACGACCACCAGGCCAACGAGGCAGTCAAATGAAAAAGAGGCAAGGTATACCTAAATGATTTATATCTATGAAATATATATTTCTATCTCTTGCACAGCTGCGAATACTACATTTATAAAAGCCTATTGTTAAATGATAGTAGGCCTCTCAACGCGATTGACAAAAGCATCTAGTCTAACAGGTAAGGGGTAGCTACATCCTTTAGAAAGCTTAGCTTCGACGTTATACAGGCCAGACGTTTATACCCGTTAACTACGCACACTGCTAATCAAACATTTTTTTTTTGTAATAAGTTGTTTAGTATCCAGTTCCTGTCACCAAAATCCACAAAAGAACGGTAATACTACGTACAAGACACCACTTAAAAGTTACAAGAAAGCAGAATATGCAATTTCTTTTACGTGGATGACATATTTTTTTAGTTATCTTGATTTAAAAACCAAACTACTTACCCGATTTCTGTAAAATTTATATGGGACCACCTCTGAAGTATGACCTATCAAACAAAATAAGAATAATCAAAATCTATTCATAATTGGCGAAAATATCGCGTAACAAAAATACACAAAAAAAAAAAACATACTGACGAATAGATAACCTCTTTCTTTTTGAAGTTAGTTAAAAAGCAAAGTATCTTTTAATCTCTAAAGTACGGCTTGATATTTGTATATACCATCACGCCTGTATTCCCCGAAGGGTTAGGCAGAGGTGTACCAATGTACACCCACAGTTCGCCGGTATATTTAGGTCCCATGTAATAGGGGGCGAGCCTATTGCCATTAACTGGGCACAAATCCAAACTCCGAGCTGCTACTGAGAATTTCATAGAAAAACCCAATAACACTTTTTGCTCGACCTGGGAATCGAACCCAGGACCTCTAGCGTAGCAGTCGTGCTTAGAACCACTAGGCTATCGAGGCAGTTGATATTTGTACAAGATAATATTTTGTCTGGGCTTTGAACTCTAAATAAAACGTTGACATTAGTCGATAAACAAGATACTACCTACTTATACAAAAGATACAGGTATATAATATCATGTGGAAGCCTAAAAAATGTCTCGTATTCAAATATTCAACGAACTCAAAGGAAAGCTATTACGATGTTTTATTAGAAATGAAAAAATAAAATCTTCGGCGTAGAAACAGATATTTGCTTTTAGCATTCAGTCGGCACCTATTTTCTTAGCGACTATTCCAAGACTTGATATAAATATGTTATGCTTTTGTATCAAGAATAATAAAGTGTCAGTCATCGTCTTTTTACGAATGAAAAATATTATTTCTGACTAACTAATCCCGTCTATATTTTGTGAAGATATTCCTACGTCAATATGTATAAGTGAAATGAGTTGTCATCTCACAAATGCTTAACATGGATTGACACTTTGACAGCTTACCTGAGGCTCTCATCAGTTTAATTCACGAAAAAAGATTCCACAGAATAGGCTGGTTGATCATACATTTTTATGTTCTTCCTTTCATACCTATATACTGGAAGGAAGAAGAAAGATGGCACGAGACTTTTTTTTTTTTTTTAAAGACGGGAAATCATCAAATAACTTCCCCCGCCCTGGGCGGGGCGGGAGGGAGTGTCAGACTTTTACTGACTAAAACCCGTCTATGTTCCTTCATGTGCCCTTTGCGTTCCGGGGGCGCGGTATCTCTTTCGAACAACCCGCAGCCCCGGCAGGCATCGGCCCTCAGTGGCCCCATCCAAGTTTGCTGACATCTCTTTGAGGCGCGCGTGGAACACGAACGCGCCGTCGACACGGTCTGTCGTTATTCAGTGAACGTACGGACGGTGAGCTACCCATTGCTCACCGTGCACAGACCCGCGTCTACGGTGGCCGGGAGTCGTCTCGCGGCTCCCGACGCCCGGAGCGTCTACCGCGGCGATGGCACGAGACTGGAGCAATCTTTGCCCAGGAGTGGAATGGAATTGAAAAAAGAGAGATGTCGGTTAGAACAAAATTCCTTTCGCACTATATTATGGATGTATGTACTAAATAACTGATACAATTCAATCAATTAAGAACATATGATTGTAACATTAAAAATAAAGTACCAGCATATTATAGTCCCACTGCAGGCCAAAGACCTCTTCCCATACAGGGAAGGCACAGCATTGATCACCACGCTTGCTCAAGACGAATTGGCGATTTCAGACTTATAATAATTATACGACACAGGTCTCCTATCAAATCTATGTTTTGTGCACTGATTGCAGTGATGTTCAAGATAAACTTAGAAAGTACGTATGAAATAGAAACAGTGACTGTAGTGACTTTTGCGCGAATGTTTTAGGTCCCAAGTAAAAGGGGGTGAGCCTTTTGCCATTAACCGGGCACAAATCTCCGAGGTGCTAATGAGAATTTCATGGAAAAACCCGATAACACTTTGCTCGACCGGAAAATCAAAGCCAAGACCTGTAGCGTAGCAGTCGCGCTTAGGACCACTAGGCTAACGAGGCAGTCAAGACGATTAATTAATAAAAAAATAAACAGTACAGACGAGTAGCCTTGTAATAGGACACCATTTTTTCAAACAGAAGAAGGAGTACCTAATAAATTACGCTGAAAAGACTTTTCCTGACCATGTTTTTCTTGATTGTAACGATTAAAATTCAGTTTCAAGTTTTTGTATTTAATTCTCAGTAGCAGCTCGAAGTTTGGATTTGCGCCCGGTTAATGGCAATAGGCTCGCCCCCTATTACATGGGACCTAAATATACCGGCGAATTGTGGGTGTACATTGGTACACCTCTGCCTAACCTTTCGGGGAATAGAGGCGTGATGGTATTTTTTTAAATTATTTTTTTAAATTCGTTTAAAAAATACTTAAATGGATGTTGAAAAAATACTGATTAATTAGCTACATTTAGAACAGTACGTATTTCTGAATGTGTAAAATCGTTTTTTGAATAAAAGTCAAGGCGACATTAGTGGGCCGAGACAGACTTAGTTAATTGAATGAATGGGAAAGGGCCTTTTAATTAAAATCAGGTAAATTAGGAACTAGTCGGTGAGTGTGTGAGCGTTTGTGTAAACTTGGCGGAATTTAACGAATGTAGAACTAGAAAAATCGAGATTTAAAATGTTGGTACTTTATTATATATCTAGGAATCATATACAAAATGTTTTTTTTTTTTTCAATCAGACAGGTAATTTCAGTTTGCGCGGTTTCAACAAACAAACAGGAAACTCCTCATCTTACATTAGGCCCTTTTAAGAATTTGTTAACTACGTTTTATTTGTTAAAATTTGCATGCCTACACCATATGGCAAAATGTATGTTTGCTTTTAAAATTATTATATACCCTCTCTGTTCCTACCACATTTTAGGTTAGAAAAAAAAAAATGATTTCTTTTGATTTTGATCGAAATCATGTCTCAAGTAAATCGTACCAATTTTCTCAAAAGAAGTTACCTAATAGTTCGTGGAAGACTTAGGTTACAAATAAAAGGTCAGAAACAGGATCAAAAGTCATACAAAAGAGATAACGATCGACGAGACACCTGTATTCGAGTCGCTTCTATTGCAAAGGGTTTGGAATCCCTTTGAATTCTCTGGCATCCTCAGTACGGGAGACAAGGTGACACCGCAAACATCCCTATTACGTTAGGATGCCTCCTGTAGTGTACTTGAGCTTGGCTATCAAAGAATATTTATTTTATACAAATGTTTGAACTTTAAAAAACAACCATCACGGCTGTATTCCCAATGGAGTGGGCACAAGTCGAGGTATTTTAGGCGTTTTAAACCTTTCGGTTTAAAAATACTTTTTGCTGCTTGAAGTAAAATGTGAACATTATGTGCCTGACTAAACGGTTCTTCTATTGTTTTGAATAATGTTTATTTTAATATTTAATTCATAGTAATAATGCCCGCCTCTCAAGCATGAGGTTTCGGATTCAAACTAAGTTTATTAAAGAAGTATCGATATACCTAGATGTTTCGATGTTTTAATTCGATTTTCGAAATCTGCAAAACGTAAAATAATATAGCTATCGCTAGAGGTCCTGGGTTCGATTCCCAGGTCGAGCAAAAAGTGTTATTGGGTTTTTCTATGAAATTCTCAGTAGCAGCTCGGATTCTGGATTTGTGCCCGGTTAATGGCAATAGGCTCGCCCCCCTATTACATGGGACCTCAATATACCGGCGAACTGTGGGTGTACTGTTCATTGGTACACCTCTGCCTAACCTTTCGGGGAATACAGGCATGATGGTAAAATAATATATCATTTTTAATACAATTTTCGATACCTAGATACTTTCTATCGATATCCATACATAGATTATTTTTCACTTCCTACATCTTTAGTTCAACCGTAAAAGGCACTGTTATATTCAATTGTTTAAAAAAAGAATCTACGTTTTAAAAGCTCTCTATCTTAAAAAAGATCAAAGTAAGTAGTCAATGTAGATTAACCTAATCAACAGGTTGATTCTATAAAACTCCCGAACAACTTTGACCTGTCGAAAATGTTAAGGCAAAGATCAAAGGTTACGATTTCTTTCTTCTTTGCCCAATTTTTATTAGCAATTTTTTTAGATGGCTTTCGTATCATCAAATGTGATTGGTACATTTTAGATGCGCAAGCTTTAACTTTTTAGCTCTTTTCTTGCTAGCCACATGTTTGTAAATTTACAATTGAATTGAGAAGCTCCACTTTTTTTGAAGTCGGTTAAAAACTGTCACCGAACAGTCAAAGTCATTTTAATTTATGTCACCTTTAAAAAGCACTTTTGAAAATAATTTACATAAAAAATAAATTGAATCATGTTGCCCTTCCAAAAACCTAGTAGTTTCGTACCTGTTCTTTAAAATAACAAATTAATTAGTCGTTATATTATATACACAACTAGGTCAGAGGGGCAATTCACTAACTTTTACAAACGATCACAATCAATCTCAATTTGTCAAAAATGCCTCTAATTTACTAAAATTACTAATCAATCTATCTATCTATCTTATTAATTAATTGGATGTCACTGAAATGACATTGCGTCAAGAATTTAGTCTAATTAGTAGAATTGGCCTTTTGATATACTTAATTATCCCTTGCTTTTTTGTTTATTCAGTTCCAAATAGGGTACTGAGCAAATATTAATATAAATCAAGCAAAACTCAATCTAATACGTACAGGTTACAGTCGTTTCGTAAATTTTAATGTAAGCGAAGGCAAAATTATGAAAATTTCTATAATTATGTTAACATAAGCTCACTGGTTGGCAACATAAAATAACATACCATCACGCCTATATTCGCCGAAGGTTAGGTTAGGTTAGCAGAGATGTATTAATGTACAGTCAACAAAGCTATTCGGTATACAGGCAGCTGACTTCTGATTACTTTTAAACAATGTTGTGAGTGTGCTGAGCAGTCAATTCTTTTAAATATTTCTCTTAAGTGTGTCATAAGCTTAAAAGTAATTACGCATACAATAAAAATGAATATTGGCAGTGTAGTAGAAAGATGAATAAGTTTGCCGGTTTACCAAATAGTTTTGTTGACTGTACACTCAAAGTTCGTCGGCATGTTTTTGGTCCTAGTTGTATGGTTGGCAACAGTAACTTAAAAGCATACAAAAAATCATTTCAATATTAATTATAAAACGAAAATTAACACGGCTACCTTTGTTTAAATTACGGTTTTAATTATGTCCAACAAAAAATTATGGGCTTTTTAAATATGAGGGAGGAAGTTGATACTCCGATAGCAACAAACGAAGCTCGTTTGGCTTTATAATATTCTAAGCAAAAACTGACCAATCTCTTTTATTAATTAATCGGGTATCGGTTAATGTCAATTGGCTCGTCCTTTATTACATGGGACCTAAAAACATACCGGCGAACTGTGGGTGTACATTGATACACCTCTGCCTAACCCTTCGGGGAATACAGGCGTGATGGTATATATATTTTTTTTGTATATGTATGTATGACACAGACTAATATGTATCCCTCAGTATAAGACTCAAAGGTGAAAAGGTTTACCGCGAAATTAATTTTTTCTTAAGTTTTAAAAACAGAAAGAAAATGAAGAAATAATGTTCTTGTATTAAAAAATAAACATTATAGGCTATGTAACATGACGCTACTACCCACGGGAGCGGAGCAGTAACTATTATAAAGACGTAACTTACCACGGGCGAGAAACACGAGAACAAAATCGCGGGTTGAAGCTAGTGAAAAAATTTAACGCGACCTTATCATAAGTATAATTACACAATTATAATCATAAACATAATCATAGTGTTTTTGGGTTTTTCTATGAAATTGTCAGTAGCAGCACGGAATCTGGATTTGTGCCCGATTAATGGCAATAGGCTCGCCCCTTTTTTTTTTATAGACGGGAAATCATCAAATAACTTCTCCCGCGCGCCCTGGGCGGGGCGGGAGGGAGTGTCAGACTTTTACTGACTAAAACCCGTCTATGTTCCTTCATGTGCCCTTTGCGTTCCGGGGGCGCGGTATCTCTTTCGAACAACCCGCAGCCCCGGCAGGCATCGGCCCTCAGTGGCCCCATCCAATTTTGCTGACATCTCTTCGAGGCGCGCGTGGAACACGAACGCGCCGTCGACACGGTCTGTCGTTGTTTAGTGAACGTACGGACGGTGAGCTACCCATTGCTCACCGTCCACAGACCCGCGCCTACGGTGGCCGGGAGTCGTCTCGCGGCTCCCGACGCCCGGAGCGTCTACCGCGGTGGCCGCTGGGACGGGGGACCCTCCTTTCCCTCTCCCGTCCCGCCGCCTCCTTCTCTAGCATTACAGGGCTCGCCCCCTATTACATGGGACCTAAATATACCGGCGAACTGTGGGTGTACATTGGTACACCTCTGCCTAACCCTTCGGGGAATACAGGCGTGATGGTATATATTTTTTTTTTATACTTAATCATAAACATTAAAAACCCGTAAATATGCCTATTTAATGAAAACATGACCTTTGCGACTAATTTTAACTAATATTGACGATTGAAATTAATTCAACTCTGGGAATACATATTTTTTAAGATACAACATTATACTAAAACTCACAAAATTCTGAATTTCTTGTTCCGTCCCTCTTACAACGTAAATGGGAAAGAAGGTTGCTCAAACCGAACGAAAATAGCTTTTCATTGTCACGTACTTTATTTTATTATTGACTTTACATTTTCGCCGTAATAGCACGACTTTTCTCACTTGAACATCAAAAGATGACATAACCTTAATATTCCATATAGCACCTGACTTTTGCTTAAAATAAATTTGAATACATTAGTTGTAAAAGTCTACAAGAAGCTCTTTTTAAGATTTAATACGATGAGAAGTATACTCGTCCAGGGATAAAAAATACTATCACACCTGCATTCCCCGAAGGGGTAGGCAGAGGTGTACCAATGTATACCCACAGTCGCAGATATATTAGGTCCCATGTAATAGGGGGCGAGCGTATTGCCATTAACCGGGCACAAATCTAAACTCCGAGCTGCTACTGAGAATTTCATAGAAAACCCCAAAACACCTCTGCCTAACCCTTTGGGGAATACAGGCGTGATGGTATATTTATATATAAGATATAGCCTGATAGTCACACAATCCATTAATATTCCTATCAATTTGTTACAGATACCGGATCGCGTTCCAAGAGACCTTGCTATGCAGGAAGGTCCGCGGTCGCCGGGACTCTCGCATCATCAATCTGGATCACACCATTTGCAGGGAGGTCACAACACTGCCCAGCGTTCATTCAGCTAGCACAAAACGAGAATCGAGAATATCATTTATAAGTAAAGTCGACTTCGTGAAGGACCCCACACCATACTGCGTTGGCGAGGATCGGGATGGAGAAGAACCAGCTTTCAAAAGCTTCTCCAAAACTTGAACAGATTACGTATGTCTCTGTCGGTGCCAAATGTATAAAACAACTGTTGTTCTGTAAATAAACCCTTTTCATAGAGTTTCAGATGGAAAGGTAGGATAAATTAAATAATAATAAAGTTAATTAACCGTTGTTATAATGGTTTCTTATAATTAGGTTAAGTATGTAACTATATCTTTAATTAATGGTTAACTAATGCAATTTGTATTGCTTATAAATGAAAAACTCTTCCTCCTAAAGTAATTAAGATTATCAACAAAGTTACAAGTTAAATTTTAATTAAGTAAATATTTCTTCCAACTTCTGTCTTAAGTATAAACTTTTCTTAAAAATGCCCTTTTTTTGTTGTTTATCTGGTTAATTACAACTTTTATTACTTGTACTTCATTAAAATTTAATTAACCCTGGAGTAGTCGCGCGGACTACATGACTTTTTGCGCACTTTTTTTTCATAGCTGATTTAAACAAGATCGATGAAGATTTATGTTTGTTTTTCGTTTTAATTTCATTTTAGAAGAGTTAATTTGTCATATTTTAATAAGAAAATAATAAAACAATTGAATTTCATTTATAAAACGACAAAACAAATTGCTACAAATGTAGTCCGCGCGACCACTCACGTGACTTTTTAAGGCGCGAACACTGCAGGGTTAAGAAGGAAGATTTAAATTATGGGAATACTAGCTTCTGCCCGCGACTTCGTCCGCGTCACAGTTGATGTGTTATCCTACGGGTACCGTACATTTTCCCGGGATAAAAAGTAGCCTATGTGTTATTCCAGACTATAATCTATCTTTGTGCCAAATTTCATCCAGATCCATTCAGCCGTTTAAGCGTGAAAGAGTAACAAACATCCATCCATACATACAAACTTTCGCCTTTATAATAGTAGTAGGATTTTGAAGTATGTAGGGAAACATCTAAATAGCAATTAAAACATCTACGGTAGAACCTCGATTATCCGAGCTAATTGGGACCGAGCCTAGTTCCGATAATCGAAATGTGGGTGGGTTTTCGAGGAAAAGATCAAACATAAACAACACATTTTCACCCAAAAACTGTACAGTCTATTAAAATTTGACATACATTACGTTGAAATATAAAACACCTAAAAAAGTCAAATACTTTTCTTATAAAATAGTCAATTTTTAATTGTCGAACAGCTGCAACGCGTTTTTAGCAACAAATTTTCGCCAATATTTGGACAATTGAGTGTTCGGATAAACTTAGTCAGCGTTCGGATAATTGAGTGTTCGGATAATTGAGTGTTCGGATAATCGAGGTTCTACTGTACATTTTAACGATTTGTTGATATATTAACACTGAGATGCCAATTCTCTGACAGAGTTCGCCTTAGTTTGTAATCTAAATATATATAACTCAAAGGTGACTGACTGACTGACTGACTGACATAGTGATCTATCAACGTACAGCCCAAATCACTGGACGGATCGGGCTGAAATTTGGCATGCAGGTAGATGTTATGACGTAGGCATCCGCTAAGAAAGAATTTTGATTAATTCCACCCCTAAGAGGATAAAATAGGGGATGAAAGATATTACTTCTTAACGCGAGCGAAGCCGCGGGCAAAAGCTAGTTTAAAATAAAGAAGTTACATCAAATATTGTCAATATTACTTGCCGTGTGGCAGGTCCTTAATTTGATCATTTGTACATAAATACTAAACAATGTAACTATATTGTACATAGTACATAAGCCAACTAACAAATTGTTTCAGAATCTACAAATAGATTAAAATTACGAGTATCTACTCCAGTAAGAGATAATGCTAGCCTAGAAAACTAGATAATTCTAATAAATAAACAAAATATATATATTCTAAGCTAATGTAAGGAACTTAAGCACCTTAGCTTAGAAAATAAATAGTTAGACTAGGATTTAAGTTGAATTAAAGCAGTTTAGTTAGGTATAAGATCTAGTTTTAAGACTAACTGTTCAAAGTAATCTCTTATGACTGTATTGTGTTTGAACAAATGACTTCTAATCCTTTTTTATTTCATTTCAATTGGGTAGATGACACCACTAATCAATTGACGTACTTTTTATGAGCTGTCAAAACGCAATTCCCCATAGATTTTGTATGACAATACTCAACTATGACGTCACGTTTTTGTCGACTCTATTCAGTAACTATTTATTGATTTCAAAGCAACTAAAAATTGATGATAATAGTTATTCAAAAATTTATCGGGTTTTCAGGGCTAAAATAAAGTGTTTTTTTAGTGAAGTTGTGTCTTGGAATTATTTGTTAGTGGTGTCATCTACCCAATTGTAATATTGATACAGATCCAATCTTTGACGACACAGTTGGCGCGGTGGTTGAGTGATCGGCTGCTGCGCTACGTTTCGCGGCTTCGATTACCGCACAGAACAAATATTTGTAAGACCTACAGATATTTTATGTACGTGATGTATGTGATTATGTACGTGATTTATGTTTGTAACGCTCCCACGATACAGTAGGAAATCTTAATGAAGGGTAATGTTAGAAAAAAAAGGCAAAGAAAAGAAAGAACCTAAAATGTTAATAATACAAATCAAGATCTAGAAAGAGATAGTCACAGAGGAGTGATAGAGACGATGCTTTACGAAGCCGAACTTTTACTTAATGGTGAGGCCAGACGAACGTAATTTTAGTTGAGACTCGCGGTTTTTGAGCCGCGTAATTTACTTTTTACTGAAAATAATTTTGCGTCGCCGTGTGAAGGAAACAGGAGATTTGTATGAAACCAAATGTAGCAGAAATTACGCGACTCACAAATAAAAAAAATACGCTCGTTTGGCTTCATCCTAAACCTGGGTACTCACTTAGCAGTGTAGCGCGTACTGTAACTGGGCCATCACGGCTTTCATTCATAAATTGCTATAGGACAAAATCTATTTCGGTGAAAAGATATTCTTTACATTTTAAGAGTAACCTGGTTCTCTAAGAACCTCTAATAAACACGGTTTTTTTGTTAGCTTACGACATTGAGGTGGGTGATAGTCCTCTTATATACGTATTATGTTTGTCTTAAAAACAAGTGGGTACACGATACCATTAAAACAATAATCCCAACACGTAACAGTTTATTTGAGCCCTGCAAACCCGATAAATTTTTAAATAACTACGAGTATAAAGTTAGTAAATTGAGATGACAAAAAAGTGACGTCATCGTTTAGTATTGTCATACAAAATCTATGGGGGAATCGCAGTTTTGACAGCTCATAAAAAGTACGTCCATTCATAAGTGGTGTCATCTACATAATTGCTTCCCCACTTTAAATCTTGGGAGTATTTGGGTAGTGTCTACCACCATCAATTGTCATACTTTTTACGAATTGTGAAAACGCGATTCTCCCATAGATTTAGTATGGCAATAGCACGCTGTGACGTCACTATGTGGTCTACTCAATTGGCTAACTATTTGTTGATTTTGAAGTAAGTAAAAATCTAATTTTACAATAAATTGAAAATCAATCGGTTTTAATTGGTAAAATAAAGTGCTTTTTAGAGCAATTGTGACTTGAAATTATTGGTTAGTGGTGTCAACTACCCAATTCTATTGAGTTTTAAGAACGTTCACATCCTAACGTCAGTCTCAATCTGTCAAAAATCCTTTCCAACATTTCTGACAAGATTTCTACATTGATTGTCTCTGAGATGAGATTGCGACTAGATTTTGAACTTTTTGATTACGAGTTATTGACCTTCTTTCTTGTAAGTGCATTACAATAGGTAATTTTCGAACTGATATTGGGTAGATAGAAGAAGCACTTGATCAGCAGTGGGATAATAATGAAATGGTAAAATAAAAATATTGTAGGTACGTATATTTCACTGGATACATACTGAAATCTGGAATGTAATAATATTAAATTTAATGCTGTCTAAGTTCAAAAGATGCTCAAGCTGTTTGAAATCTACCTTTCTTGTGTAGTTTTCAGTGTATTAAGTTTACCTAGAGGCGGTTAATATTGCTAGTGTAATATAAGGTTTCAGATGTCAATTTCCAAATATTATTTTTTAAAGAAAGTTGATATGTAAAAGTCGCATGAGATTCTCTCATAAAACCCGTGACAGTAAATAAACGAATTGCAAATGGCGGCGCTCATGTCTTCTCTATCGCTCGCTATATTGTGCGAGTGAAATGGCATGATGAGCTCGTTTGTATGGCCGTCATTTTGAATTTGTTTATTTAATGGCGTTACTTAAACAGTTCTGTCCTAACTAGGTACTAATAAAGTTTCCAAACAAACTATCTATACTTAAGTACTTATTTTGATATAAATGTAAATTGTTCATAAAATACACAGTAAAATGCCATCGCTGTTTTATTTATAACAAAAAACTTAATTTTGTGGCAGACCAACGAAATGAAAGAATGAGACACGTGTTAGATGTGAAGTTCAAGAAACTTTGAAACTTAGTCAAAAGGAGTTTAAAGTGAACGTACAAAGTTAACCTGCGAATGTCCGCAAATTCAAACTTATATTTCAGGTAAATAACATTGAAGAAGTCTGCAATTCTGAAGATTATCTCTAGAATGTTTGAGATGAATTGTAATCGAATCGCAAAGAACGAATGTGTCATGCCATCAAGCCTGTATTCCCCGAAGGGTTAGGCAGAGGTGTACCAAATACACCCACAGTTCGCCGGTATGTTTATGGCCCATGTAATATAAGGGGCGAGCCTATTGCCATTAACCGGGCACAAATCCTAACTCCGAGCTGCTACTGAGAATTTCATAGTAAAACCAAATAACACTTTGCTCGACCTGGGAATCGAACCCAGGGCCTTTAGTGTAGCATTCGCGCTTAGAACCACTAGGTCAACGAGACAGAGAATTTCATAGAAAAAAGAAGAAAGAACGAATGTTAGTCTACTTGTAAACAACTGTGTTCAGAAGCTGCGGTTGTTTCTTTATGGCAATTTATTGTTAAATTCGTTTACATTCGACGGGTGAATATTTCATTTCGTGCATATTAGGATGTTTTGAAAAAAATAAAAAAAATGTGCTTAATCAGGTTCTTTATATGATTTTCGGAAACTGTTTTACAATTGTAAGAGTAATTTAATAGAGGGACAGTAATCAGACATTTAATTTGGAAGTTATTGACTTTTGTTTTTTTTGAGGGAACGGTAATGAGATTTCATTTATATGGAAATGAGATATCAATATATGGTAATGAGGTAGGCTTAAATGGTAAATAGAAATAAAACAAAAATGTAATAAATCAGCCTTTTAATTTACAATAATTCGCTCAGGCTTTTATAGGAACTGCAGTAATTTGTAATTTTTAATTAGAAATAAACCTAGAACATAACAATAATAGCTATAATCGATCACATGCCTGCCGACGTTCTATAAGGTTCTTACATCTATTTTGAGAGCTAAAATTAACAAACATATAGACATTAATTCTATTATGTCTCCCTCTCAGAATGGATGTAGGATTGGGTCCGGTGGTACTAAAGAGCTGTTCCTCATTGACATGGCTATTAGCCAACAGGTTCGCCGATCCCGGAAGGATCTGTCGACATGTTGGATAGATTACAAGAAGGCCTATGACTCGGTGCCACATACATGGCTCATGAGGGTGCTGGAGTTGTATAAAATTGATGCAACTCTATGCGCCTTCCTGATATCGTGTATGGGGCAGTGGAGGACGGTCCTTCGCTATCCAGGATGTCGAAATATCCAGAGGAATAGCGAACCGATAAAGATTGAGCGTGGTATATTCCAGGGCGGTAGTTTGAGTCCGCTTTGGTTCTGTTTAGCCTTGAATCCCCTAAGCACACTGCTGGAGGATTCAGGTCTAGGCTATCGGTTAAAGAGAGGAGGTCAGGTAATATCTCACCTTCTTTACATGGATGACCTGAAACTCTTTGCCCCCAACAATTTGCAACTGATGGAGTTACTGAAGGGAACAGAAACTTTCAGTAGCGCCATCAGGATGGAATTTGGTGTGGACAAATTTGCGGTCATGCATGTCAAGCGAGGGGAGATTGTGGAGTCCGAGGGAGTTCAACTCTCGGAATCCATAAACCTTAGATCCCTTTCTTCAACGGAGACCTACAAGTATTTGGATATGTCGGAAGCGTTGGGCATCAATACTGTTGACGTGAAGCATTTGTTTAGGGAGCGCTTCTTAGGCCGCCTGAAAAAAGTATTTAATAGTCTTTTATCAGGCGGAAATAAGGTACGCGCCTTCAACGGGTGGGTCATGCCGGTATTGATGTACTCTTTCGGCATACTTAAATGGACTCAAACGGAACTCGACGTCTTGGATAGGAGGGTCCGTACATTGGTAACGGCATATCGGATGCATCACCCACGGTCATCGGTGATGAGACTTCCCGCGGAAGTGTGGAGGTCGTAGCTTCTTAAATGTTAAGACTCTCCACAACCGCGAGATATGCAGTCTCAGTGATTTTTTCCTTGAAGCCGACGTGGGAATGCACCGAGATTTAGTGGCAGTGGATAAGGGCCTCGAGAAGATCCTAACCGAAGAACCTAAAGATCGCGAGGAGGTATGGCAGAGTAAGGAGCTTCACGGACGCTTTTTCCGGGCCTTGCATGAGCCCGATGTAGATTTCTTAGCGTCCGTATCCTGGCTTCGCTTCGGTGACCTATTTGGGGAAACCGAGGGTTTTGCCTGTGCAATTATGGACGAAGTTATCATGACAAATAACTGCCGGAGATTTATTTTGAAGGATGGCACGGTGGTCATCACATTATCTCTGGGTGTTCTCGTCTAGCTAACGAAGAGTACTTGCATAGGCACAACCTTGTGGCCAGGATCATCCATCAGCAACTTGCTCTGAAATATCGCATTGTAGAATCGGAAGTACCGTACTATAGGTATGTGCTAACCCAGTTCTCGAAAATAGCAAAGTCACATTGTACTGGGACCGATCCATCATCACTGACAGGACTAGTGTAGCCAATAAGCCTGATATAGTGGTGGTGGATCGCTTAGAGAAGCGCGCAATGATTGTTGACATAACAGTCCCACATGACGTGAACCTCGTGAAGGCCGAGAATGATAAGAAGATCAAGTATCTTGACTTGGCTCGCGTGATTGCCGACATGTGGGATGTGGACTCAGCGATCATTTAGCCGAATGTAGTTTCAGCCAATGGCTTAATTGCCAAGAGCCTCGACCAACATCACATTTGTATCATAATGTATCTTAATCTTCTTATCTTCTTCTTTAATCTTGCTACAGTGAATATTTCTTCAGGTTGGGATGTCGAAGGTTGTGGATCTTCTGTTACGCGTTGATTCTGTGATCGATCACATTCCTCTTCGGAATTTACTTTAACCGTGTCTACTTCAAGAAGATCTTCACTATCACTGCAGCTTGGAGTATTAGCGTTCATCATTTCAATACCACGATTTAGTAACATCTACCAACCGAAAAAGAAATAGCTAAAAGTTTAAAATAAATTAGTTTGTATAAATATAAAAAAAGGTTAAAGTAGCTAGCAAAATGTCATATTGTCTGGGTACCTTTTAGGGTCCCCTATAATAATGTGTTTTTGTAGATATAAATTGATTCATATTCATATTGAACTATTAAATATAATTACCGTTCATTTCGTCTAATTACCATTCGGATAAAATGAATGGTAATCGATGGTAATTAGGAGAGTGGTAATTAGATTCACTGCTATTTTCAATAATTTATCGAAGTGGGAACAGGTACAGTGTTATAGCTATATCAGCGGAAGGAGAGATTAATAGCGTATACATCTAGCAAACATTTGATTGAAATAAATAAATATAAATACCTTTTGTCTCACGAACGGTGCGTAGAAATTTTTTGAACCACTTCACTTTTTGCTCAGGAGAACTTAAATTTATGTAGCCAGAATTAGTCTTACACGCGTGTGTTCGGCTCGAGAGCTAAGCTTTTGACTGCCAGCGAATATTCTTTGTGAAGCACGGGCTCTGCGGCGTAAATATTTGAAAATATCGGTTCGAACATGTCGTCTAATGGTAATTATGGGGAAGCGTACGGACATTTTTTAAAGTTCCATTAAACCGCTTAAACTTGTTCTTCCGTAAACAATAAATAGTCACCATATACATTAACTATCCTACTGTCCTAAACAGTAATAAAAATGCCGTTCTCCCAGTACAGTTTTAATCAAGACGTGTCAATTAACTCAAATCTGGGAAAAGGGACATCGCTGGTAATTAGATTTTCGGGTTTTGTTTATTAATTTTACGCAATTTTTATTATAAAATGTTAATTTTAAATTTAGCCGCTAATAGAACCCGATGTTAGCTATACAAAAAAAAATATAGTTTAATTTTTTTTCAACATTACATATGTTCTTTATCGTCCGTAATGTAATATGCACGAAATGAAATATTCACCCTCACACACAACTACATTTGTCAGTATAATGGGGTCATAACATGTTATATGAACGACTAGGTACGTCAGCAAAAGAGATAAGTCACCAGAGTCGCCTAATGAAATCAAAGTTTTAGAGGAAAAAAAAAACAATTAAAAACGACCACCGGTTTGAAAAATTTGTTTAACTATATTAGACGGTCCGGTCACTTATCTCTTTTGTTAACCGTACATAAACAAACCTGCCTTTTACTAGAACATCCTTCTAGTTCTGTCAAATACAATGTGCCAATAAATTGATACAAAATATTCAGCAAATTGTGTCCCTTTTTTTTTTATAGACTGGAAATCATCAAATAACTTCCCCCGCCCTGGGCGGGGCGGGAGGGAGTGTCAGACTTTTACTGACTAAAACCCGTCTATGTTCCTTCATGTGCCCTTTGCGTTCCGGGGGCGCGGTATCTCTTTGGAACAACCCGCAGCCCCGGCAGGCATCGGCCCTCAGTGGCCCCATCCAAGTTTGCTGACATCTTTTTGAGGCGCGCGTGGAACACAAACGCGCCGTCGACACGGTAAATTGTGTCCCTACGAAAAATAATTCGACCGAAAGTTTATAAATAAATAAAATAAATAAATAAAAATAAAATCTATTTATTTCAGGCAATATACCCATAATATTGTTAGTATAAACCTTAAAAACTATGTTAGTTACATTTATTTAAAAATTAATTTATTAGACCGGAACTTTATCTTTGATCAGGCATTTCCTGCGAACAATATACATTTTAGAATTTTGTGTTACGTTTCCTTATTTATTTCTCCATGAAGGTTATGGACTGTACCGTTTGTGGCGGTGGAGGGACCAAAACGCTACTTATACAAAGAAAAGTCTTTGAATAAGTAGCGTTTTGGTCCCTCCACCATCCATCTATACTAATATTATAAAGAGGTAACATTTGTTTGTAAGTTTGTATGTTTGTAAGTTTGTATGTAGGGGGTAATGAACCAATTTTAAAAATTGTTTCACTGGTAGAAAGCTACATTATTCGTGAGTGCTATAGGCTATATAACATCACGCTACGACCAATTGGAGCGGAGCAGCAATGAAAAATGTGGCAAAAACGGGAAAAAATATTCTTTTTGAGGGCTTTCGTTGCGTGCGCTGCGTGAACGGTTAAAGTTACGCAAAAATAATGTATGAGAGAATTGTTTCTCTTAAAATATACTAAAAAAAAGTCCGCGGCAGTACATGCCTAACTTTTAATATTGACTCACTATAAGCATTTTTATGGCCAGAAAGTTTGTTTTAAAATAATGCATTATTTGCGAAGGTGTTTTTATGAATATAGTATTAATCCTTATCAACATAATTTTGAACAAAATTGCCCTTTACATCATTTAATTTCAATGAATATCTTAAGAGATATCACAGTTTTTAAATAACTTCGCAGCAAAATAATGACTCCGCGAGACATTCCGTAGCTTATACCTCAGAATAACAGATTCTGCGGGTTGTTCGAAAGAGATACCGCGCCCCCGGAACGCAAAGGGCACATGAAGGAACATAGATGGGTTTTAGTCAGTAAAAGTCTGACACTTCTTCCCGTCCCGCCCAGGGCGGGGGAAGTTATTTGACGATTTCCCAATTATAAAAAAAAAGTATAAGAGATTAAAGGCTTCATAACATCGCGCTATTAGCCACGGAAATGGATCAGTAACCAAAAACCTAACGTAACGCGGGTGAAACCGCGGGGCACAGCTAGTATAATAATAAATCCATATATTCCATATAATAATAAATAACGTTAAAATTAATAACAATTAACTTTAACGTTAATAAATAACGTTAAAATTAATAACAATTAACTTTAACGTTATTTAAAGTCAATTCAATTTATTAATTATTCAGTCCAGTTCAATTTATTTAGATAATCAATAGAAAAAATATATACATTTTATTAGGAAACTCAACATGCCAATGTGAGCAAGTCAGAAGAAAAAACCGACCCTTAATTTTAAATTATTTATTTATCTCCCTTTTCCATTTTTACATCGTGCCACAAAATTAGGATGCCACCATTGTCGGAATTTGTCGTATGTATTTGTTCTTTTCATCATTTCATCATTGTGGAGGGCTGTACAGAAACTGCACAAGCCCTCAGCTTCTATTGGGTCATGATACGTGTAATGATCTTGCCATGCGAAATACTGATTATATTCTTTAGGCGAGTGCATCAGTTTTTTCATCATGGCTGCCAGATCAACTACACTTTTATAACTAGCATCAATGTAGGACCCCGGAGGAAGAAATCTGTAAAGAAAATGGTTCTTTTAGTCTAATTACTGTCCTACTTCCTTCCTACTTATACAGTATACCACATATTATTATGTGCAATAAAATATACGACATAGGTACTTGTTATCGCCTAGTCTAACGACATACAACAAATAACAATCAGTCCAGTAGTTAGGTCACAAAGCAAAGTTTTAATTTTGAACAAATTTAAACACTCTGTAGAATTGAATCACTGGGTCAATGACATGACTGAATGAACTTGAATCCTCTAACAGTGAAAAGCGACGCGTCGCCACGCAGTGCAAACCTACAAACTATCACAAAGCTGTTACGTACCTGTTCTAGTTATTTGCTTAAAGGCCTACGCAGACCGGGACGGCATTGCAAAGGATTTAAATTTTTACCAATGGACATTCAAACGTATCGTTATAGAAATACGACATAAATCGCTATGCTTTAAATGGATGTCGATTGGCAAAAAATTTCATCCCTTGCCATGCCTTGTAGGTATTATTGACTGTTAATAAAGATCGATAAAAAAACTGTTAAGCTTTAAATACTTAGGTGGTGCTATGATGTTTTTAGAATTATCGTGCTGTTATGATAATTATTAAAAATAACACTTAGATACCCTAAGTATTTAATTTTAATAATTTGTGTTCTTACCAAATATTATTACGCAGATTTAGTTTAGAGATAAAATAAATATCAAAATTTTTGGCATGTCACATAGGAACCTGTTAAAAATCATACCGACGAACTTATTAGTAGTTATTGATAACAATCAAATTTATATTGTTATCGATCGATTCTCGGAAGACGGACAGACCCGTTTGATACTCAGGAAGTCACACACAAAACGTTTGTTTCGTTTTTCATTGTTCATTCAGACAATAATTTGATTATTGTTAAAAATATTAAATCAATCGAATTACGCAAAATTCTTTGTTGAGGTAGTAGATACTTAAGTAAGTGTAAAAAGTTATCGATAAGCGATTACATTATAACTTTTATTTTCGATTTCGCAAGCTCCTTTCCGCTTTGTCAGTGACCGCTAGTTCGTCCGACTCGCACGTGGCTCGATTTTTTTAAGACTGTAAGGGCCTGTGCACACCCCTTTTTTTAAAAGTGCCGTCGACGCGTTTTAGAAACCTGCATTAGCATCGCATTTGTATCGATTCAAACGAGCGGCATCGGCGCGTCTGTATCGATACACACGCGCGTTAGCATCGTGTTTGTATGATATTAGCATATGCTAAGATACTCGTCGAAATACATATTATGTATTTCGACGAGTTAGATCCGGTTTAAGAATGTCAAGAAGTTCTTGAAGTGATGAATACGACATTCGATAACAATATGCAATTTTTTTTCATGTTCTATTAATTTTCTAAACGGTGTTGTTATAACGTCCACACAATCTTCTCTCGCTTGTAAATGGGTGTACCCAAAAACGCCGGTATTTTTTCTTATTCCTTTAAAAAAAAAGTTATAACAAAGCGCATGCAATGAATGCTGTCTCGACAGACGCCATCTTGCTACTGTTAACGAGGTTCTGCTTAAAAACGCAAAATGCCAGCACGTTTGTATCGATTAACACGCGCGTTTGCATCGAGTCTGTATCGCTACACACGCGCGTTTGCATCGCATCTGCATCGCTTTACACGCGCGTCTGTATCGATTAAAACGCGTGTTTGAATTTATACAGGTGTGCAAAGGTCCACAGGCTGCGTCTGACTTGCATGCGTATCGCGTCTGTATCGCTATAAACGCGCGTCAACGGCGCGTCTGAAATACGTGGTGTGCATAGGCCCTAAGGTATTAAATGATTCAGCGGTAACATCTTACATTTTGATTAGATAATTACTATTGCCTTATGAAAGTCACAATATTATTACCTATTCTTTTAAATGCCATATTTTTCTGGTAGACCCATATTAGTCACGTTACAATATAGGTATGCTAATTCAACTGAAATCTCATACGCACCTTGAATAGTCAGCTCCGCCGTATACAATAGGCACCACGTCATTATGCAGTGGTCTCAACAACTTCTCCGTCACATAGTCCTCATCAAAAGTGTTCTCCATCGCCATATAAAAGAAGTAGTCTTTTTTCAACATCGAGTTACAAATACTTGGATCGCTTCTGGGACAACTGAAGGTGCCACATCTCCCAAACACGTCCACTGTTAAACCATACCATTTCAATGCTTTCTGCAATTCATTCACGTACGTCCTTCTATTACTTCGGGCATTACAGTTAGATACGAACCATGCCGCCGCCTTTGATTTACCCTTATTTTTAGTTATATAATTGGTTGAATTATTTTCTATCCATGTCATGTTTCGTTTGGGACCCACAATGTTACCTTTCTTATCCAGGATCCTTATGTAAGGTAATGGTAGGTCTGAATTAAGTCTGTAAGTCGCGGTCCAGTTAAAAAAGCTATCAAATGGTTGGACACATACAGGATAATTCTCAGCTGATTCCATATTGAAGAATATGTATTTTTGATCGGGAGACCGAGTTTTGGGCAAGTCCTTCACATGCATAGAAGGTCCATTAAATGCTATAGCATGAAACTTGGTTAGGTCACCGCCGAAGAAATTCCTGTTTACGGTGAGGTAACATTCGGTCACCGAACATTTTTTGTTACGGAACACATCTGGTCCCGTATCGAAGGGAGAGATTTTATTATTTGGCCAGAATAATATGTATTTCAAAGGTCTCTCAATCGTGGTTCTAAAGATGTCCCGGTAGTCCCACCTGACATTTCCGAACGACTTTTTAATTACACTGTTATTACTTTTACTGAGAACAGGTTGCATAGTCCCGGCCAGTTGTGCCCATAAGAAGGCGAAACTAGTACTTGTGACTAGGAAGAAGAACATTTTACTTAGGAACTGCAGCTGGCAGGAGGCCTGGGTACGCGGAGACATCTCAGTGAGATCAACGGCCCCACATTTGAGCACCCGAACCTAATTGTGCGGCGTCTAGTTGTAGGTATTTGTGAATTTATAATGGGCCAATCTCTAAATCTTAAAACCTGTAACCAATTATTTAACTTGATTTGTAGACAAAGACTCCTCTTGAAAGGAGATTAGAAGCTCATAATAATCATTATTATAAACCGGACCTGTATTGGAGACGATAGATCAGTACAAATGCGAACAAAATAACAGTTTTTCTGAATTACTACGAGTTGGCACCTCACTACATCGTCGGTTTATCTTATGCTTTTTGTTGACCAACAAGGAGGTAGCCCTTTTTACCATGAAGTGCTTACCATCAGCTATGGACAGTTGTGATACCAGATACATCGAAGGCAGACAGACAGAAACTGCTCATTCAATGTAACCCTTCAAACCCGAACACGGCTGCCCTGCTTGGCAGGGAATAGGTGTGGTGTTGAACCTACTTCCTCGAGAAAAGTTCTTCATCATGGGTAACTAAAGGTGATCTAAGATGCCGAAGCGACCTAGTGCTGTGAACTGCAATGACCTCGGTCCCTCTTTGAGATTGGGTTGGCACTGTCGCTGCTGTTTGCAGAATATGGTTGCCTTCGGAACCCCAGGCATAATTAATTGATTTTCAATGTCAACACTTCTTCAGAAAAAGAAAATAATCTTCCATTCTTTTTCTTATGTATTAAGTATCTTTATTTGTTTTAGTAACTAGCTGCGCCCTTTGCAATGCCAGGAATCTTCGTTTAGGCAACCTATCAAAAGTTTCATCATATTTGGATTGATGGTTCAGGATCGCATTGATGGCAAACATACAAACATTCATTTTAATTAATGAATAGATAGGTATATGCACTTGTTAAATTGATTAAACACGTTTAGTATAGTAGTATACTACAACCAATAATAAAACAATGAAACTATCTATATAGTAGTAGTAGTAGTATAGTAAAACATTTAGAATATTTGCCACAACTACCTAATATTTTCATTCAAATTCACTCGCACTTACCACTTGTCATAGCATAATACTTTCAACATTTTTGATTTTTTATATTTTTGCGCGTGATAACGTATGCTACGTCTTTTTATACAATTTCTTAAAACTGTGTCGATTTCGTCATGGTTATTGCAATCGTAAAAATCGGTAATAATTGGAAAGATATAAAAAGTAACTATTTGTCTGCAAGTGTGCAAAATCCATTACACACCAGATTAGAATGAACCGCGTGAGCGAGCATCATTCCGTAAACACTACTCTACAACAGATCACATACAAGTAGGCAACGCGAGTAGTAGAGATAACCGAACAATATGATAAGACCTCGTCGATTATACCAAGACATTTGATTATCTGGAACATAGCGTAATGTGGAAGACACTAGAGGAACAAGGAATCTCGAAATTAGAGAACGGGTGAACTGATTTGGCTGATGCTTTTTTATTATGTTCATAATTTTCCGAGCAAGGTTTATATATTAAAGAAAGTTATTGGGAAAAATAGTTGGGCACGCGTGCAAAGCCGCGGTAGTCATTTACAAAAAACTCGAGGATTAAAAAAAGTAATTTGAATAAAGTCATTTTAAGTCGGGATATTGCGTGGCAACTCCAGCACGTTTGGTTTATTTAGACATTAAACTGAATCATAATATACAATTTATTAGGAAAGTCGATGAGTGAAGGCCGGTGTTAGCCCGGATCTTAGACAGTCGGGAGACAAAACAGACCGTGAATTTAAAATTATTTATTCATCTACCTTTTCCCTTTCCCTTTTTACATCGTGACGTGCTCATATAATTAGGGTTCCACCACTGTCGGAATTCGTCGTATGTTTTTGTTCTTTTCATCATTGCGTCGTTGTGGAGGGCTATACATACATCGCATATGGCTCCCGCGCTTTGATACGTGTAATAGTCTTGCCATGCGAAGTACTGACTGTATTCTTCAGGAGAGTGCATCAGTTTTTTCATCATGGCTGCCAGATCAACTACACTCTTTTTTCTAGCGTCGATGTAGGACCCCGGTGGAAGAAATCTGTAAAGAAAATGGTTCTTTGAGTCTTACTATTATTATAAATGTAAAACTTTAGATGGATGCGTGGAGGTATGAGGAACAGGGTGTTAAGTCTCTCATTCTCTGTTGAAAAGGGAGGATCCTCCGAGCAGACGGGTGTAGTTTCTGGTGGGCTTTTTTTTTTTTTTTTTTATAGACGGGAAATCATCAAATAACTTCCCCCGCCCTGGGCGGGGCGGGAGGGAGTGTCAGACTTTTACTGACTAAAACCCGTCTATGTTCCTTCATGTGCCCTTTGCGTTCCGGGGGCGCGGTATCTCTTTCGAACAACCCGCAGCCCCGGCAGGCATCGGCCCTCAGTGGCCCCATCCAATTTGCTGACATCTCTTTGAGGTGCGCGTGGAACACGAACGCGCCGTCGACACGGTCTGTCGCTAGTGAACGTACGGACGGTGAGCTACCCATTGCTCACCGTCCACAGACCCGCGTCTACGGTGGCCGGGAGTCGTCTCGTGGCTCCCGACGCCCGGATCGTCTACCGCGGCGGCCGCTGGGACGGGGGACCCTCCTTTCTCTCTCCCGTCCCGCCGCCTCCTTCTCTAGCATTACAGCTTCGCAGAAGGAGGCGACTGCTTCCCATTCCCGCTCGCTCCGGACTATGGCCTGAACCAGTGCCGGACGCGAGAGGGCGCCGCCGCCGATGGCCGCCTCGAGGACTCGGCGGTGCTCAGCCCAAGCAGGGCACACCGCCAGAGTATGCTCCACCGTGTCCTCGGGGCGATCCTCGCAATGGTGACATCCGGGCGTTTCCTCCCGCCCGATGAGGTGCAGGAACCTCCTGAAACATCCGTGTCCGGTGAGGACCTGCGTCAGGCGGTAGGTGAGGGCGCCGTGGCGCCGCTCTAGCCACTCCTCAAAGAGGGGACTTACCGCCTCAATCGAGGCGTGCCCTGCACGAGGTTGCGACAGTCGCTCTCTCCATGTCGCCATGAGATCGAGCCGGAGGTCCGTCCGCTGGGCGGCAATTTGCCGCGGCAGCGGAGTTTCCCCCCGGCCCAGTGCCTCCGCGCGCCACTCGTGTAGGCGCGCGAGGACCAGCGCCTCCAGATCCCATGGCGTTCTGGTGGGCTACTGACAAACTGTTGTTATCGAGATTTTGTATCGTGTGTTCGTCGCGGCGAACTTTGATAGCGCGATCTAGGCAGCGTCAGTTTGTTGTCGTAGTTCGCATGTTGAGCGGTAGATGTCGCTACAGATGTTTATTACTCAATCACGTCAGAACGGCTGAACAGGATCTGGATTAAATGTACAGTCAGCGTCAGAGAAAAGGAACCCCCCAAGACTACGGTTGTACGGTTTGATGTCATTACCAAAGGGGGTCCCTTTTCTCTGACGCTGACCCTACAAAGATAGATTAGTAATATTCTGAAATTGAACATATCTAAGCTACTTTTTACACAGCTGAAAATAAATGGTGTTATGTTTTCAGGGTTAATGTATGTATAAATGCGAGTTTCTTTATTCCACCATAGTTTCTAAACATCTGTACTGATTTACATATATAAGGTATAGTTACAATCCTTGCAGCGTTCCGATTAACGTATGCTAGTAAAAAAAACTAAAGTGTTCACTTTGAAACGTAAATTAATACCAGCCTCAATTTATTATTTTATTGAATATGTTTGTGTGTTTGATTACCGTCGAGGATTTTACAAATACATTTCTAAAATATATAAAGCTCTTAATCAAAAGCGTCGTGTTAAAAAAACTGTCGAGTAAACAAAGTATCAATATGAGCCGCTTTTGTGCTATGGCGGCTTTGGTTCTGTTTGTTGTTTTGTTTTGTCACCGACTTCCAAAGCTAAAGTTATTTTTCACTTTTCTGTATCAACTTCCTGTCATCTAAATCCATGAAGGAACTGTCATACTACGTAAATTAACGAGACGCCCCTTAAAAGTCATAAGAAAGCAAAATATGCGATTTCGTTTACTCGGATGACAATTTTTTTTTTAATACTACTGATTACATCTGTGTATATTCGAAAGGGTACTTTCGAATATACAGGCGTGATGTTTTGTTGTGTGATTGCGTAAACAATGCATATTTTTGAGAGCACCAATCGCGGCTGATTTGCTGTAATTTTTTGAAGAGTTCTTCGGAATCCATCTTCACATCTATATAAAATTTAAATGGGTCCGTTTTGAAATAAATCCCTTTCAAACAAAAAATCATTTTGCGAATCCGTCTATAAACGCGGAGTTATGCCCAAACATACAACAAATATAAATTTCCGAATTGATAACTTCCTCTTTTTTGAAGTCGTTTAAAAAAGTAAATTTTGAAAACTACTTGATCTACTCAAATTTTCATAGCAGACTTTTTAGATAAGAAAGTATTCCCAGAGCGGGGTCCCCGACTGCGGTGAAAATTTCAGTAGATCAAGTTTTCATGTTTGATCTTTTTTTTGGTGTATTTTTACCCGACTACGGCGAACAAAAAAAGAGTATGCAGTAAAAATACGTATTAATCCTTGATTAATTCGTAAGCATCATGTTTAACTTTGTATTGAAAAAAATGCAGTAAAAATACGAATTAATCCTTGATTAATATTCTGACAAGACGTTCTTACAATATCATGTCGTTGCGTTGGTAACCGTAGTGTTGTTACCGTTAAAAGCCGTTTTATGACCGAATAAAATCGATTTTTTGAAAAATTGTTACTATTACAAACTTTACTTCACAAAAAAATAAACGTGTAATATTTGTTTAATATTTCAACATACACACAAAAAATCTGATCACATTTATTTTTAGCTTTATTTTGGTATTATTCTTATTTGGTTAAAAAATTACTTGATTATCCCGGATTCCAATAACGTGTTACGAGATTTCGGTGTTATCTTGTGGAAAAGGGCTTACTCTTAACAGCCAGTCTCCTGACTGGGCTTCGAAGCTGCTTTACTCTGATCGACGTTGTAATAAAACGATATACCTCAAAAATCTGTTGCAAGCAAACTCACATTTATCGATTACAAACTAAGTATTCTAAATCGATGTCTCAAGAATCGATTTTTAAAGCAAACGATTTTTTTCCCTCTCACTACACTACACAAAGTATTTTGATAGCTGCCAAACCGGACTTTTTAGATTGTTGGGAATTGGGAATATAAATTAGTGAAACTTCATCTATACATGGCTAATGATAATAAAATAAATACATAAGTAGATAGTCCGTTTACATGTTACAAAATAAATATTTAATTTTTATACGCACCTTGAATAATCAGCTCCACCGTATACAATAGGCACCACATCATTCCGTACCGCTCTCAACAACTTCTCCGTCACATAGTCCGCATCGAAGGAATTCTCCATCGCCATATAAAAGAAGTAGTCATTTTTCAACATCGAGTTACAAATACTTGGATCGCTTTTAGGACAACTAAAGGTACCACATTTCCCAAACACGTCCACTGTTAAACCATACCATTTCAATGCTTTCTGCAATTCATTCACGTACGCCTTTCTATCACTTAGTGCATTACAGTTAGATACGAACCATGCCGCCGCCTTTGATTTACCCTTATTTTTATTTATATAATTGGTTGTATCATTTTCTATCCATGTCATGTTTTGTTTGGGACCCACAGTGTTACCTTTCTTATCCAGGATCCTTATGTAAGGGTATGGTATGTCTGAATTAAGTCTGTAAGTCGCGGTCCAGTTAAAAAAGCCATCAAATCGTTCGTCACATGCAGGATAATTCTGAGCTGATTCCATATTGAAGTATATGTATTGTTGATGGCCAGACCGAGTTTTGGGCAAGTCGTACCACGGGTTACCGCCACATCCGCTAAATGCTATAGCATGAAACCTGGTTAGGTCACCGCCGAAGTAACTTCTGTTTCCGGTGAAGTAACATTCGGTCACCGAACATTTTTTATTACGCAACACATCTAGTCCCTGACCCAGCCAAAAGAAGGGAGACTCTTTGTTATTTGGCCAGAATAATATGTATTTCAAAGGTCTCTTAATCGTGGTTCTAAAGATGTCCCGGTAGTCCCACCTGACATTTCCGAACGATTTTTTAATTACACTGTTAAAAACACTGTTATTACTTTTAGTGAGAACAGGTTGCATAGTCCCGGCCAGTTGTGCCCATAAGAGGGCGAAACTAGTACTTGTGACTAGAAAGCTGAACATTTTACTTAGGAACTGCAGCTGGCAGGAGGCCTGGGTACGCGGAGACATCTCTGTGAGATCAACGGCCCCACATTTGAGCACCCGAACCTAATTGTGCGGCGTCTAGTTGTAGGTATTTGTGAATTTATAATGGGCCAATCTCTAAATCTTAAAACCTGTAACCAATTATTTAACTTGATTTGTAGACAAAGACTCCTCTTGAAAGGAGATTAGAAGCTCATAATAATCATTATTATAAACCGGACCTGTATTGGAGACGATAGATCAGTACAAATGCGAACAAAATAACAGTTTTTCTGAATTACTACGAGTTGGCACCTCACTACATCGTCGGTTTATCTTATGCTTTTTGTTGACCAACAAGGAGGTAGCCCTTTTTACCATGAAGTGCTTACCATCAGCTATGGACAGTTGTGATACCAGATACATCGAAGGCAGACAGACAGAAACTGCTCATTCAATGTAACCCTTCAAACCCGAACACGGCTGCCCTGCTTGGCAGGGAATAGGTGTGGTGTTGAACCTACTTCCTCGAGAAAAGTTCTTCATCATGGGTAACTAAAGGTGATCTAAGATGGCGAAGCGACCTAGTCGCTGTGAACTGCAATGACCTCGGTCCCTCTTTGAGGTTGAGTTGGCACTGTCGCTGCTGTTTGCAGAATATGGTTGCCTTCGGAACCCCAGGCATAATTAATTGATTTTCAATGTCAACACTTCTTCAGAAAAAGAAAATAATCTTCCATTCTTTTTCTTATGTATTAAGTATCTTTATTTGTTTTAGTAACTAGCTGCGCCCTTTGCAATGCCAGGAATCTTCGTTTAGGCAACTTATCAAAAGTTTCATCATATTTGGATTGATGGTTCAGGATCGCATTGATGGCAAACATACAAACATTCATTTTAATTAATGATTAGATAGGTATATGCACTTGTTAAATTGATTAAACACGTTTAGTATAGTAGTATACTACAACCAATAATAAAACAATGAAACTATCTATATAGTAGTAGTAGTAGTATAGTAAAACATTTAGAATATTTGCCACAACTACCTAATATTTTCATTCAAATTCACTCGCACTTACCACTTGTCATAGCATAATACTTTCAACACCTTTTTGATTTTTTATATTTTTGCGCGTGATAACGTATACTACGTCTTTTTATACAATTTCTTAAAACTGTGTCGATTTCGTCATGGTTATTGCAATCGTAAAAATCGGTAATAATTGGAAAGATATAAAAAGTAACTATTTGTCTGCAAGTGAGCAAAATCCATTACACACCAGATTAGAATGAACCGCGTGAGCGAGCATCATTCCGTAAACACTACTCTACAACAGATCACATACAAGTAGGCAACGCGAGTAGTAGAGATAACCGAACAATATGATAAGACCTCGTCGATTATACCAAGACATTTGATTATCTGGAACATAGCGTAATGTGGAAGACACTAGAGGAACAAGGAATCTCGAAATTAGAGAACGGGTGAACTGATTTGGCTGATGCTTTTTTATTATGTTCATCATTTCCCGGGCAAGGTTTACATTGAAGATAATAGTTGGAAAATCCACCAGAAAAGTCAGAAATTAGCACGCGTGTGAAGCCGCGGAGTTTTGCTAGTAATTCATAAAAAAATCAATGAGAAAAAAATGCTTTTAAAGCCGGAATATTATGTAGCAATTTAGCATGCTGGGTCGTTTATATATATAGACACGAAATTGCAAAAATGCCAGTGTTTGCACACACAGTTGTGCACTATAATATCTCTTGCGTACTTGGCTAGTCTGCATTAAGATTAGCCGCCGTGGCCGGAATCGGTCTGTAGAGTAAAATTTTACAAATTGAAAAATATACATTTTATTATTTCGAGTGAAGGCTAATGTTATCCCGGATCTCAGAAAGTAGAAAGAAAATGCACCTGCTGTGTTATCTCTTCACCACCTTTGGTTGACTGGTAGAGAATGCCTAAGGCGTTAAGTCCGCCTTTGTACTTTCTTTTTTTGTGCATAAAGTTTAAATAAATAAACAAAAAGCAAACCCTGAATTTAAAATGATTTATTTAACTACCACATCGTGACATATATTTAGGGTACCACCATTGTCGGAATTTGTCGTATGTTTTTGTTCTTATCATCATTTTGTCGCTGTGGAGGGCTTTACATACAGCGCACACGTTCTCAACTGTTGTCGGATCATGATACGTGTAATAGTCTTGCCATGCGAAATACTGATTATATTCTTTAGGAGAGTGCATCAGTTTTTTCATCATGGCTGCCAGATCAACTACACTCTTTTTTCTAGCGTCGATGTAGGACCCCGGTGGGAGAAATCTGTAAAGAAAATGGTTCTCTCAGTCTTACCACAGATTAAATAAGTACAGATACTTCACTCCATAGAAAAAACTCAACACTTAACGCTATAATTACCTACAAAACGTTCGTGCGTGAGAGAGAGAGATAGCAATAACGCGCGTCATACGACACAGCGCTAGGGCTATCTATGCTGAGAAATGATTACACAAAAGAATAGGTGACTATAAAGTATTATTGTATGTACTGAAATATATATTTTCTGTACACTACAAATTGCATTGCGAGGTTTAGACATTATTGAAGGCGCGAGTATCGTTTGTTTTGTTGCGGTAGGTATAGTACACTCAAGCGAGCGCGTGACAGCCGAATGGATTCGTTGCGCCCGGGCACGGTAATATAATAATATTACCGTGGCCCGGGCGCAGGCGAGCCGTAGGCACTTAACAGAGTAACCTTGAACGAGTGACGGAGGCCTGGTCTTACTTCTATTATAAATGCAAAAATTTGTTAAATGTTTGTTACTCAATCACGCTAGAACGGCTGAACAGATCTTGATGAAAGGTACATAGATAGATTCGTTATAATCTGGAAAAGCACATTGGCTACTTTTTGGTGGAAAATGTATGGTTCTCGTCGGATAATGTATAAACTTTGTCGCTTGCAGAAGTTAGTTTAAAATAATTTAAACATATTTTACGACCGCACACTCGCTTCTAAATTGATCAATAGATGAATGACGACTTATGATGACTGACACATATTACGTGCAGTCATGCAAGATTCCTAAAACTTACCGACCGGTATTTGTTACTTAAAGTAACAAACAAATGCTTTCGTATTTTTTATGCCTGTTATTGAAGTTTATTATTATATCCATAATTTTTGTAAATATTTCTCGCAATCAAAAGAACAATGGCCACTCTGCTAACATGCTTGGACTAGTAAAATCTAACAAAACGTAACTAGATGAAACAAATGTCATTTCATTCGCCTAAATAAATATAACTAAGTACAGCCTTCAATACATTTTTAAAAGGTAGGAGAATCAAGTAACTATGAAATATGTTTCTCAGTAGCAGCTCGGTGTTTGGAATTGTGCCCGGTTAATGGCAATAGGCTCGCCCCCTATTACATGGGACCTAAATATACCGGCGAACTGTGGGTGTACATTAGTACAGTCACGAGCAGAAACATGTATACACTTGGCAAAAATGAAAAGCAATTTTCTCGTGAATGAACAATTGCAACGTTGAGATAAGATCGATTTCATAGTAATATAGGATCCAGAATATGATATTAGTAACACCACTATATTTTAATCGATCCTTTGGGCAGAAACTGCTTTAGAATGTCGCTAAGTGTATACATGTTGATGCTCGTGACTGTACACCTCTGCCGAACCCTTCGGGGAATACAGGCGTGATGGATGGTGAAATATGTTTTTGAAGTGTTTGTTAATATATGTTTTATCTGTAACACATTTTTTTATATTTATCATTGTTTTCTTCTCTACGGTGTGAAGAGTGGACACGTTCCACGCTAGATAAGTCTACGCGTGGCTAATACCTTAAGGTTTGCACCTTAAGGTATTAGCCACGCGCCCGCCTCCACGGTAGCCCGCCAAATTCAAATTTTCTTACGTTTTTTGCAATTTGCAAGTCAGTATTAGGTTTAATATTGATTAAAGTAAGATTCGCGGGCGTAAGAAGTATGTATTTTTAGAATTTTAACCATTAAAAATCAGTAAAATAACTCCATAAGTCGGTATAATTCCAAAATGTCAAGATTTCATGAAATAGTCATTCTTTGGGTTTACCTGACCCTATGGAGTTTTATTGCTGACTTAAATGATTATAATTCTGAAAATACACAATTCTTACGCCCGCGAATTATACTTTAATCAACATATAACTTAATACTAACTTGCAAATGCTAATACCTTAACTAATTGTGGTATTTTCACAAGTAGCAATCTTAGTAGTTATCTTAATCAGGCCGATTATCGAACCGATTCTCGGTCGTGGGGGCAGACTCTTAGTAGCGTCCAAGCAGACACTCATCTAGCGCTACGTTCTATTAAATCTATATTCTACAAAATGGAGCGCTAGATGAGTCTCTGCTTGGACGTCTTTGCTTGAATGAAGACAACACTTACTTAACACACTTACTGCCATACTCAGAGACGTTTAACGGTTACTTAAGTCGCTCCTTAGTAAAGATTTCCAAGCGAAATCTTTACTAAGGAGCGACTTAAGTAACCGTTAAACGTCTCTGAGTATGGCAGTTACTTACTTAACTTTGATGAAGATAGGCTGTATAGCCTAGTGTATAAGTTACAAAATAAATATTTAAATGAACATGTGATACGCACCTTGAATAGTCAGCTCCACCGTATACAATAGGCACCACGTCATTACGCAGTGGTCTCAACAACTTTTCCGTGACATAGTCCTCATCGAAAGAGTTCTCCATCGCCATATAAAAGAAGTAGTCATTTTTCAACATCGAGTTACAAATACTTGGATCGTCTCTAGGACAACTGAGGGTACCACAACTCCCAAACACGTCCACTGTTAATCCATACCATTTCAATGCTTTCTGCAATTCTTTCACGTACACCTCTCTATGACTTAGAGTATGACAGTTGGACACGAACAATGCTGCCGCTTTCTTTTTATTCTTTATTCTATTTGTATCATTTGTTGGAAAAATTGCTTTCCATATCATGTTTTGTTTGGGACCCACAATCTTACCTTTCTTATTTCGAATCAGTATGTAAGGGAAAGGTATGTCTGAATCAAGTCTGTAAGTCGCGGTCCAGTTAAAAAAGCTATCAAATTGTTCGTCACATACGGGATAATTGTCAGCTGATTCCATATTGAAGTATATGTAGGGTTGATGGGGAGATCGAGTTTTGGGCAAATCATTACTCCCCGTATTACGTCCATTAAATGCTATAGCATCAAACTTAGTTAGGTCACCGCCGAAGTAATTCCTGTCAGCGGTGACGTAGCATTCGGACACTGCACATTTTTTGTTAAGGAACCCATTTTGTCCTTCGTCAAACCAGTAGAAGGGAGCTAAGTAACTATTTGGCCAGAATAACATGTATTTCAAAGGTCTCTTAGCCTTCATTGGCCTATGGCTATTGTTTTCGAAGCCCCATATTAATTCTTCGTAGGATTTTTTCAGTGGACTCACTGTGACAGCAGTTTGGATAGGCCCGGCCAGTTGTGCCCATGAGACGGCGAGACTAGTACTTGTGACTAGAAAGAAGAACATTTTACTTAGGAACTGCAGCTGGCAGGAGGCCTGGGTACGCGGAGACATCTCAGTGAGCTCAATGCCCCCCCACATTTGGGTACTCAATCTCAACTCTTTGAGGTTGGGTTGGCACTGTCGCTGCTGTTTGCAGTATATGGTTGCCTTCGGAACCCCAAGCATAATTAATTGATTTTCAATGTAGGTATATACTTCTTCAGAAAAAGAAAATAATCTTCCATTCTTTTTCTTATGTATTAAATATTTTAATTTGTTTTAGTAACTAGCTGCGCCCTTTGCAATGCCAGGAATTTTCGCCTAAACAAACTATCAAAAGTTTCATCACATTTGGATTAATGGTTCAGGATCGCATTGATGGCAAACATACAAACATTCATTTTAATTAATGAATATCTATTCATTAATTAAAATGAATGTTTGTATGTTTGCCATCAATGCGATCCCTGTCTACGATACCTATCTAGGTATATGCACTTGTTAAATTGATTAAACACGTTTAGTATAACACAGTAGTAGGTATACAGCAAACGATAATAAAAAATATATATAAAACTATCTATGTAGTGGTAGTATCTATAGTAAAGCATTTAAAATATTTGTCACAACTACCTAATATTTTCATTTAGATTCACAAGCACTTACCACTTATCCAAATCCAATACGTATTTTCAACTATTTTAGTTTTTTTTTAATTTGAACTCTAGATAACGTATTGGACGTCTTTTCATATAATTTCTTAAACCTGTGTCGATTTCGTCATGGTTATTGCAATCGTAAAAAATCGGTAATCATTGGAAAGATATAAAAAGTAACTATTTGTCTGCAAGTGTGCAAAATCCATTACACACCAGATTAGAATGAACCGCGTGAGCGAGCATCATTCCGTAAACACTACTCTACAACAGATCACATACAAGTAGGCAACGCGAGTAGTAGAGATAACCGAACAATATGATAAGACCTCGTCGATTATACCAAGACATTTGATTATCTGGAACATAGCGTAATGTGGAAGACACTAGAGGAACAAAGAATACATAACACGTATATGTGGCGTTACTCCCAGCAAAACTACAATTTGGAATTAGAAGGACCAAGGACCAACTTTTGCCATAATGAAAGATCGTGTGTAGTTTGGTAAAACAAAGCGAAAAAATGGATGTGCGTTCGGCAGACATATTTAAATATTTTGCCATCAAATACTTAAATTGCTACGATAAATTAAACAATAACATAAGCCTTAATAGGCTTAAGAGCCTTTGTTTTCTTGCAGTGGGAAAAATTATTGTCCCACTGCAAGACAAAGGCTCATACAGAGAATGCTTTCAGACTTTTATTAATTATAAGCGTCTGCCAACAACACCGACAATCGGCCCGATTGTCGGTCATTTCTTCTCGCCCGCGAAGAAATCTTTTGAAAAATGGCCCGATGATCGGGCCGATTATCGGTCGTGAGGGCAGACCCTAAGTCCAGGATTTTTCACGCTGTTTTTCTACACCGATATCAGTGATGTCGAATATAAACATAGGGTCTTACTTATAAAAATAACGCTAAATATTACTTAGCTAACTCTCAATTGACCAAAATACTAAACTAACTGAACGATAAAACATTATTTTAATCTGTCAACACTTAGAATTATTCGACTAAAGAATGAAATTGAACGAACTGATCATGTTCAATTGTCAAAATTATATGTTGACCTTGACACATAACATTACCTCAAATTGACAATAGAATCCATAGAACAAAAATGTCATCGTCACAGCTGATTGGAAACCGCCATCTTACTTCTGAACTAGACTTAAACACGCCGCTGTTTAAATTTATCTGTCACTTGGCTATTAAATATCAACTTTTCAACGCTAACTAACGCTTATAGGTAAGATTTTTCTGAGACACCGTTGAAAGTAGTTTCTATGTGAAAAAAAGGACTTAAGAGTAAGTCAAATGGAGAGGTAGCTAATTAATAATTAGCGTTATTTTTATAAGTGAGGCCGAGAAAGTATATTATGAATTGAAAAAAGATACACTGGCACTTGTCCGGTTTCGAACCTCATACATAAGACTAAGAGACAGGTCTCTTTAACATTAATATTAAATATACATTCAACCCTAATCTCTTCAAAGTTACAGGCTTCTTCTGGGTAAGCTCACTCCATTGTAGACTTTGTTTATGTCACCTTTGACTAAGAGAGCTTACCCTTATCGAATCGGGCTTATCGGGCCTTTGACTAAGACTAGAGTTAAGAGCTTACCCTTATCGAATCGGGCTTATCGGGCCTGTTGGTCTAGTGGTTAGTGGCCCTGACTGCTAAGCCGGAGGTCGTGGGTTCGATTCCCACCCAGGACAAACTTTGTGTGATGAGCATGATTGTTTGTTCTGTGTCTGGGTGTGATTTATCTATAATATGTATGTATTTATAAATTATATAAGTATGTATATCAGTTGTCTGGTTACCATAACACAAGCTCTGCTTAGCTTGGGATCAGATAGCTGTGTGTGAATTTGTCCCAAGATATTCAAGATATTTTTATTTAATAAAATAAAAAAAATATTAGGAAAGTCGACTAGTGAAAGCCGATGTTAGCCCGGATCTTCGAAAGTCGAAAAAAAGCCAACCCTGAATTTAAAATGATATATTCAAACAACAGCACAACGTAACTTGTAATTAGGGTTCCACCAGTGTCGGAATTTTTTGTATACTTTTCTTGTTTTCATCATTTTCTCGTTGTGGAGGGCTTTACATACGCCGCACACGTTCTCAGCAGTTCTCGGGTCATGATACGTGTAGCGGTGTTGCCATGAAAAATACTGACTGTATTCTCCAGGATTGTGCATCAGTTCTTTCATAATGGCTGCCAGATTAACTACATTTTTAGTTATAGCGTCGATGTAGGACCCCGGTGGAAGAAATCTGTAAAGAAAATGGTTCTTTCAGTCTTACTACATCATTTCAGCAAAAAGTACATACTGTGAGAAGGACTTATGAAAGGGATGATCTTACAAAACAATAGTTTTGTTTAAAGTTTTTGAAGTGAAAACTTCTTTAGCGGCGTTGTGCATTTTTTTGGAATGGGTAAAAAATGTTTAACTCGTGTCAGGACACGTGACCCTGATCAAAAATTCGTAAGCGGCGTTATGCACTTGTTTTGGAATGGGTAAAAAATGTTAAACTCGCGTCAAGACACGTGACCTGATCGAAATTTCACGAATTTATCTTACACAAATATGACAATTCGCGTCAGCGAATTGTCATATTTGTGTACGTCTTTAGCGTTTTCACTTCTGCCGGCACTCCCGGAGTGCAACCCGTCGTTTTTTTTATTT
Organism: Caradrina clavipalpis; assembly: GCA_932526535.1. NCBI lineage: Eukaryota > Metazoa > Arthropoda > Insecta > Lepidoptera > Noctuidae > Caradrina > Caradrina clavipalpis. Next base: position 9,243,710 of record OW052105.1, read on the forward strand.
GTGTTTTCTTTTCTTTTTAATATTTTTCCTTTTTTTTTTCATTTTTAATTGTACCTTTCATTATTGTAATTGGTGACATTGTTACCGTTTTAATAAAAATAAATAAATAAATAAAAGTTCCGATAGATGTTTGCTATTCAATCACGCCGAAACGGCTGAACGGATCTGTATGAAAGGTACAGAGATAGATTATAGGCTGGAATAGGGTATCAGGACACTTCCGCGAAACACTTTTACGCGAATACATTTCCGCGAAAGATTTTCGCGCGGATGCACTTGCGCGAAAGATATTTCCGCAAATGGAGACTTACGCGAAATATATTTTTTTATTTATTTTATCAAAGTACAACGTGCCTGTTTTCTCTGAAGGGTAGGTGAAAACTACAAATTTAATGCATCCGTTTATCTACCTATTACATTGATCTACTAGATCGGGGTTCATAACCTTTTTTAGTCCGCGGCGCACAAGTTTAGAAATTATTCATATCACCCTGACCTTATTTTTTTTGTCGGGGCGGACTCCCGCTTTTTCTTGTTTTTTTTTTGTTGAATTTTCGAAATACAGGGGAGCGCCACAAGTCTCCCTTTGTACCTTCTACGGCACCCAGGTTGGGGACCTCTGTACTAGATAATATTCTATATATATTAAGGCTAGTTGAAGTTGGTTAGGGTTATGTTATACCTCACGGGTGTCGCATGACGTGTCAAAGATTTCAGGGTGCTAATGCCGAAAATGAGATCGAAGGCGAAATACCCCTGCTTGGGACTTGATTATGCTGGCATGTCATTTTGTTTTACATCATCAGTCAAATAGCATCGACCCCGACACCTACCATACCTTTATCTTGAAGGCATCTCCAATGTGTTCTTTCAGTATATTTGTTACCTAAACCATACATATATCCACCAATACAAAGAAGGTTTTTGCCTTTTGAACTTTTGATTGAAAAGTGTTGATGTGGTGAAGAGGATAATTGACAAAAGGATGATACTGGTGGAGATGAGGGGGGTAGTTGATGTGAAGATGATGCTCGTAGAGTAGAGGGGTACTTGATGGCAGGACGATCGTGGTAAACAAGAGAAATAGGGGTTTTAACCAGATAACTGTTACCACCTTCACCGCTTGTCACATTTGAAATCATTTTGAAACACAGTCACGACAACCACTTCAATAGGTGGCCTAATTTTATTGTCCACCAGTTTATATATAGGTATAATTTGCATAAGTTTGCATGCGCGATACGGATTTGCGAAATATGTTTTGCGAAAGTGTATTCGCGCAAACGTCTTCCGCGGAAATGTCCTTTCGCGCAAAGGGATTCGCGTAAATGTCTTTCGCGTAAAAGTCTTTTCGCGCATGCGTCTTTCCGCGCAAACGTCTGTTCCGCAATTGTCTTTTCGCGCAAAAGGGGTCACGCCAGTGTCTTTCGGTCGAGTGTACCAGATCCTCATACGTACCTTGAATAGTCAGCTCCACCGTATGTAATAGGCACCACGTCATTCTGCAGTGCCGTTAACAACTTCTCCGTCACATAGTCCTTATCAAAGCTGTTCTCCATCGCCATATAAAAGAAGTAGTCCTTTTTCAACATAGAGTTACAATGACTTGCATACTTTCTAGGACAACTAAGGTTACCACATTCCCCAAACACGTCCACTGTTAAACCATACGATTTCAATGCTTTCTGCAATTCCATCACATACACCCCTCTATAACTTCGGACATTACAGCTGGACACGAACCATGCTGCTGTTTTATTTTTACCCTTTGCTCTATTTATAAGATTATATTCTTTTATAAGATTTGCTTTCCATTTCATGTTTCGTTTGGGACCCACAATGTTCCTTTTCTTATCTCGGATCAGTATGTAAGGTAATGATATGTCTGAATTAAGTCTGTAAGTCGCGGTCCAGTTAAAAAAGCCATCAAATTTTTTGTCACATGCGGGATTATTCTCAGCCGATTCCATATTGAAGTATATGTATTTTTGATGGGGAGACCGAGTTTTGGGCAAGTCCTTCCCCTGCGTACTACGTCCATTAAATATTATAGCGTCAAACTTGGTCAAGTCACCGCCGAAGAAACTCCTGTTTGCGGTGATGTAGCATTCGGTCACCGAACAGTGTTTGCGACGAAACAGACTTTTTCCCTCGCCAAACCAGTCGAAGGGAGACATTTTATTATTTGGCCAGAACAACATGTATTTCAAAGGTCTCTTCATCTTGGTCCTATGGACGTCGCACTGGTCCCTCCTAACACTTTTGAAAGGGTTTTTATTTAAACTCGCAGTGACGACAGGTTGGATTAGCCCGGTCAGTTGTAGCCATGAGAGGGCGAAACTAGTAATTGTGACTAGAAAGAAGAACATTATACTTAGAAACTACAGCTGGCAGGAGGCCTGGGTACGTGGGGATATCTCAGTGAGATCAAAGGACATTTGGGCGCAAACTTGATTGTGCGGCGTCTGGTTGTATTTGTGATTTTATAATGGGTCTATCTTCAATTAAATGTTAAAACCTGTAACGAATTATTTAAATTGATTTATAGATAATGAAGCCTCCTAGAAGGAGGTTATAAACTTATAATAATTATAATATAAACCGGACCTGTACTGGAGACGATAGATCAGTATAAATGCGAACAAAATAACAGTTTGTCTGAATTACTATGAGTTGGCACCTCAATACATCGCCGGTTTATCTTATGTTCTTTGTAGACAAACAAGGAGTCGGCCCTCCTTAAAATACTGTCACTGTGGGTGTAATTGTCAGCTATATACATTTGTGATACCAGATGCGATGAAGTCAGATGGACAGAAAGTACTCATCTCAGCCATAAGGACAGGTATCAGGCGGAGTGACACGCTCTCACTTAAAATATTTTCGAATCGCGTCTTCAAAGTCAAAGTCAAATCATTTATTTCAATTAGACCATTAAAGCCACTTTTGAACTTCAATTATATGGTAAAAAAATACTAGTTGCCCTAGGCAAGAAACTCCATAATCATCACGTCATTATTGACATCCGTCAAGATTTTTGAACGTCTGTCTATTTCAAAAATTAATGACGTATCATCTGCAAATAACATCATCTTATTTTGGTTTTCTAGTAATTGTGAAACCCAAAAATTTTTGTAAACCCAAAATCGAAACTTAAGGAACACCCATTGCCATTTTAAACCCCATTGAGTTTACGCCGTTCACCTGAACTTTAACCTGTCAATTTTTCAGGTATGATCTTATTAAATCAAGAGATGTGTTTCTAATCACATAGCGCTCCAGTTTAAATAATAGTGTCTCATGGTCTATATAATCGAACGCTTTTGAGAGATCGCAAAAGATTCCAATGGCAACCTGTGCTATTAATTAAACAAACATTGTGTTCATTCACTGGTTCTAATGTTTTTACTAAAAATTTCGTTCATTCACGGGGGTTTTAGGGTATTACTTAATGTATTGCTAAATATCTAAAAAAGTATGCAGGTTATTTCGTAAAACCAAGTTAAAAAATATTCTTTAATAGACATAGATTAGATTACCTACCAAAATATAGCTTTGGATCGTATACTTTAGAGGCAACATAATGTAATCGTTTTTGAAGTTTGAAGATCGCTTAAGTGTTCATTGACTGGAGCACTAACCCTAGTTCATTTAAAGTCGAATTGATAGAAAATACAAGAATTTAAGACACATCAACTTTTAAAACTTGTTTACGTAAAAAGTTTTAAACTTTGACCTTCAACATCACCATAACCAGAAGGTTGACTGCCCCATTGGTCTCGTGGTCGCAAGCGCGACTGCTGAGCAAGGGGTCCCGGGTTCGATTCCCAGGTCGGGCAAAAAGTGCTGTTGAGTTTTTCCAGTAGGAATTTCTCAGTAGCAGCCCGGAGTTTGGAAGTTGGTGGTGTGACACCCCCGTGCCTCGGAAAGCACGTAAAGCCGTTGGTCCTGCGCCTGATCTCTCTCCGGTCGTGTCGGATTGCCGTCCCATCGGGCTATGAGAGTTAGGGAAGAGGGAGTGCACCAGTGTTTGCGCACACACTAGTGCACTGTAATATCTCCTGCGTACGTGGCTAGTCTGTATTAAGGTTAGCCGCCGTGGCCGGAATCGGCCTGGAGAATTACATTTTTTTTTTCATCCTCGAAATAAATAAGGTGACGTCATAAAAGGTTGGACACCCTTTCTCAAAAGTTAAGGTGTCATTCCACCCACCTGGCTTCACCCACTCACAATCGCTTTCGTCTAAAGCGACATTTAATTCCAATTTAAACGCTGCTCGGAACGCAGTTACTAAACAAGTTTTCAATTTCAGATTGAAAGGTTGGAAAACCATTAAGAAACAGTTATTTGCATTTAAGATTTAAATTTATCTTATTTTAGTCTTTAATTTAAATAAATATTTACGAATACTTCCGACTCAATGTTAACTACACAATTTTGGCACACAAATAATAATACTATAACTAGCTTACTATTGTCCCACTGTAGGGCTAAGGCATCTTCTCATACAGAGAAGGCGCCTTCAACACGCATGCGGGAGCATTGATCACCGCGCTTGCTCAAGGCGGATTGGATTCAGACTTTTTTTAAACACTTTTGACTTTTTTTGACTGCCTCGTTAGCCTAGTGGTCCTAAGCACGACTGCTACGCTAGAGGTCCTGGGTTCGATTCCCAGGTCGAGCAAAAACTGTTATAGGGTTTTTCTATGAAATTCAAATTATTGGTACACCTCTGCCTAACCCTTCAGGGAATACAGGCGTGATGGTATATATATGATGGTTTTTTTTAAACCGTTTGGAGTTTTAAAATTAAAATCTTTTGGTCTATTTTTGAAAAATACCTACCTATCTGTACCGGGGGCATCATTAGACAATTTGTATCACTCTGAAACTGTTTGGTGTGTAAATACACACTAACCCACACTACCCGCAATTCAGCTATCTATATTATTATAGCCGTAAGCGTGAAAGAGTAACAAACATCCATACATCCTCACAAACTTTCGCATTAAAAAAAAAAGTAGGTAGTAGGATTTCCAACCCGTTGTCCTTCATACCAAAAAGAAACAAAAACAAGCAATTTTTGTTTACACCAAAGAACATATTGTTTACGTTCAGCCTCGTTCTATTTACATTCGCAACTAGAACTAAATACGGGCATCAATCAATTAGTAGGTAAGTAGGCCAGCAATGAACACAGGCCACTAGGTAAACATCGAAAACAATGCTACATCATTATCAATCATTCTTCTGGCTTTATTCCATGTTAAACTTCCGAAAGGTCCTGAAAATATTAATAAACGGTAGAGAGATACAAATGAGAAATAACGCAAAAAAAGTACCACGGACAAGTACATCATAAAGGAAGATTAAATGTGTCATGCTCTGCAGCAGAGCCACCACTTTAAAAGTCGATCAATTATATCTTAAAATGATGTACGTCTAACGTACATAATGTACGCATACAGTCATTACTGTACGTGCATTAACTATTGATAAAATAGAGATCGATTGTGGCTCCGCTACAGAGCATACTCTCTAGCAGAGCCACACAGAACGTAAACTCTGGAAAGGCAAATGCAACTGAGTTTTGATAAAAACTGTTGTACGAACAGTGTTCATTACGTACGTGTTGATAAATACCATTATTATATAGCGGTTTTATTTATTTCACTTTTTTAAGTTTTCATAGAAAGTGCCTGATTATTAAAGACAAAATATGCAACTGAGTTTTGATAAAAACTGTTGTACGAACAGTGTTTATTACGTACGTGTTGATAAATACCATTATTATATAGCGGTTTTATTTATTTCACTTTTTTAAGTTTGCATAGAAAGCGCCTGATTATTTACACAATTTGTTTTGCAGCTGGTGCTATATTTGTGATTAGGCGCTCAACCATAAATATTATGATGGAGGAGCATATTATTTTTACTTACATAGGTAATATTGCTAGATTTGTTTACTTTTTGCGGGATTGTTCGAAAGAGTTACACACTATTTTTGAAACAATAAATGAAGGCATAATATAATTCTTCTAAATCGTTTCTTGTTTTATTTCTTTCCCTAACATTAATTGTTATTAAAACATATTACAGTAAATTAAAATGTAAATTCTTGATTTATTTCTGATTTTACGTATATTTTGTTATTAAATATTATTCTACACAAAAAAAAATATTAAAAGAAAGAATAATAAATATTATTCTATTATATTTATATTTTGCTGACATACATTTACTGTAGGTTGAATGAATTGTCAAAAAATAATAATAAACAAAACCATGAAAAATAGGTTGATAATATAATAGGTAGGTAAGTACGAGTATAATAGGTTCATGTGACCATTGGAAAAGTAAGTAGGTAATCTTTTTTTTTTTTAAAGATGGGAAATCATCCAATGACTTCCCTCGCTCTGGGCAGAGCGGGGGGGTGTGTCAGACTTTTACTGACTAAAACCCATCTCTGCTCCTACGGATGCCCTTTGCGTTCCGGGGCCACGGTAACTCTTTCGAACAATCCCGCAAAAAGTAAACAAATCTAGCAATATTACCTATATAAGTAAAAATAATATGCTCCTCCATCATAATATTTATGGTTGAGCGCCTAATCACAAATATAGCACCAGCTGCAAAACAAATTGTGTAAATAATCAGGCGCTTTCTATGCAAACTTAAAAAAGTGAAATAAATAAAACCGCTATATAATAATGGTATTTATCAACACGTACGTAATGAACACTGTTCGTACAACAGTTTTTATCAAAACTCAGTTGCATATTTTGTCTTTAATAATCAGGCGCTTTCTATGAAAACTTAAAAAAGTGAAATAAATAAAACCGCTATATAATAATGGTATTTATCAACACGTACGTAATGAACACTGTTCGTACAACAGTTTTTATCAAAACTCAGTTGCATTTGTCTTTCCAGAGTTTACGTTCTGTGTGGCTCTGCTAGAGAGTATGCTCTGTAGCGGAGCCACAATCGATCTCTATTTTATCATTAGTTAATGCACGTACAGTATTGACTGTATGCGTACATTATGTACGTTAGACGTACATCATTTTAAGATATAATTGATCGACTTTTAAAGTGGTGGCTCTGCTGCAGAGCATGACACGATTAAACAGAGGTGGCATCTAAAAATGTATCGACGTTTGGTCCTTTTAAAATAAATTGATTGTTTATATTTTTAGGAAGGTATTCATAATAATAAATATACTTCATTCAGAAAGCGGTACTCCTAGACATGGCGCGTATTGTTGGGAGATTCCTTTCTAAGGAGCACTGACCAACGGTAGCTTGAACCCTGTTCCCGGCGACGCGACGCACTGTGGGCTGAAAATCGACTCTAGAAGACTTAGGGTTTAACATTTTTAAGTGTCAGTTTTTTTGACGATTTTCCCACAGTGCACCGGTGTGCTCCTATTTTTATATTTTTAAATGAATAAATGATAATATATTAATATTCTCCCGCACGAGTTTCGGTCACGCGGCGGCCAATGTTAATAAAGTCTAGCCATAATTTACGTACTTTTAATTATTTTAGGATTAAAAAATGTTTCAGAAATTTTATAGATTCAGTAGCCGATTCTGAGCAAACTGCTTCCCGGGTTCGCGTTTAATATATTATTATTACACGTTGTATAAAAGTGTCTTAAGTTAGATATCTCAAAGGCGTGCTTACAACCAAAATGATTAAATTCGGTACCCGAAAGGCGTGTTTCCAAAGTTTCAAGTAACCAAAATGATTAAACTTAGAACTGGAAGTGTACTTCCAAGAAGCCTAAATAATTCAACCTAGTACAAATAATCTTGCTACCAAGTACCTAACCAAAGTAATTTAATTCAGTACCGAAAGGGTTTGATTTTAAGTATGTAGGTAGTCACCAAAAGCCAGAGTTGCGGAATTTGTTCGAAAGAGTTACCGCGTCCCTGGAACGCAAAAGGCATTATTTAGGAACACGGATGGGTTTTAGTCATTAAGAGTGATTTGACGATTTCCCATCCTTAAAAAATATACAAAATATACACCCTTTTTTTATAGATGGGAAATCATCAAATAACTTCCCCCGCCCTGGGTAAGACGGGAGGGAGTGTCAGACTTTTACTGACTAAAACCCATCTATGTTCCTTCTTATGGCCTTTGCTTTCCGGGGGCGCGGTATCTCTTTCAAACAACCCGCAGCCCCGGCAAAAATATACTCCCTTGCAAAATAATTAGGCCACTCGAAAAAAATTGTGAGCGATGTCCTCTTTAGTTACGAATTCAATATATTTAACGTATGCGCGATATCCTTCTCTTTCCTTATCGTGTGGGCAGTAAGATCTAACGACCCCACACACCCTAGTGTCAGAGTTTCTAAACCGCCTCAAGGCCCTCTGACATGGTTACCGAAGTCAGCGATGTCCAAGATAAACTTAGAAAGTACATATGAATTAGAAAAAGTCACATTGGTGCTTGCCATGCGCGATATAATTTTCATAAAAACACTTTAAATAAATTAAATCAACAGTCTACGTAAAAAAACCTAAGTTCCCTTTAAAAAGTAAAAAAATAATAAAAAATATACGTCACTTTGGGGGACCGATGTTGCATTTAGGATACGATCGTCCCGAGCGGTACCCCAACGTGACGTATTTTTTTTTATTATTTTTTTACTTTTTAAAGGGAACTTAGGGTTTTGTGTTGGGGGTTGTTTAAATTTTTTATTTAATTTTTAATTTTATACTTTTTATAGGTACCTACTTATTATAATGTCGATTTTGCTAAGTTTGAGACCCCACTCGAGTATATTTACAGACATTCGGTTTTTCTTCCCTACTTTCACCCCCACAACTTTTAAACGGCTCAACCTATTTTCATGAAACATGTCTAAGAACACTCGCACGTAAGTTACCTTTAATACAAAAAAAAAACTAAATTGAAATCGGTCCATCCGTTCGGCAGCTATGATGCCACAGACAGACAGACAGACACGTCAAACTTATAACACCCCTCTTTTTGCGTCGGGGGTTAAAAATATGTATTTTCTCACTCCTCTCCTGTATTTTATTTTCTATTTAATTTCGTTCGACAGTAGGTAGGCATAAATATGTATGACTTCCCGGAATTGTAACTGAGGTAGAAAAACATTTTTCCGAAGCGAATTCCCGAATGTTGTGTGTGGATATGTGAAGAGGAGGGATGACACACATGTGACTAAAAGACTTATGAACATAAATGTGGTTGGATGGAAAGGAAGAGGGAGGCCAAAGAAAAGATAAAAAAGATTGTGTGAAGAATGATATGAAAGAGAAGGGAGTCAGTGATACCCCACAATATTTACGAGTATATTATGTAATACTGAACTAAACTGAACACTGAACTGCCTCGTTAGCCTAGTGGTTCTAAGCGCGACTGCTACGCTAGAGGTCTTGGGTTCAATTCCCAGGTCGAACAAAAAGTGTTATTGGGTTTTTCTATGATATTCTCAGAAGCAGCTCGGAGTTAGGATTTGTGCCCGGTTAATGGCAATCGCCCCCTATTACATGGGAACTAAAACATACCGGCGAACTGTGGGTGTACATTGGTACACTTCTGCCCAACCCTTCGGAGAATACAGGCGTGATTGTATGTATGTATGTGTGCCTAAATATTATAAGTAGATGGTATCAAGTACAAAAGTCGTAGGCGTCTGACGGCTGGGTAGAATTCCACATAACTTAGTAAGAGTTAATATTGAACTACCGCACAATATTTACCAGTATATGTAATAGTTATGTACCAGCACGTGTAGTTATATATCTTTATGTGATTGTACGGTTGGCGCAGTAGCTGAGCGATTGACTGCGCTGCGTGTCGCGAGTTCGATTCTCGCATGGAACAAATACTTATTTGTATTCGAAATTTAGCAAACTAGAAATGCAGAAAAAAACAAAAAAGACAACCCTTTAAAAAAGTGAAAAATAACTTTAGCTTTGGAAGTCGGAGGCACTACAAAACTACATACAGAGTCAACGCCGCACAGTGGTCCGGTTTTTAAAAAAGGCGGACATAGGATCGAAAGTGCATATTCAACTTAACAAAAAATTGTTTCGTATAGGAAATTTAACGCTGATTAATACTTATTACTACAACTTTTCAAAAAAACTGCTCCTTCACGTCAAAAAAAAATTATGAAAAAAAAAATGTATGGGAGAAAATCTATTTTTTTTTTTCTCCTTTCAGTATCAAAGTATAGCAAGCAAACCTTATATTATGGTAAGTACTTGATGTCCTTAATACGACAACATATAAATTGCCTGCGTATCCCTGCGGCCTTGGCGCCTACGATGCTTTAAAGTTTCAAATAATGTTGAATTATCTTCATATTATTAACGAGTTTTTCAATTTAAATTAATCCAAAATACCATTTTTAATAACACAAGCCCCCCGCGCGCCCCATCCGTGTATTAGCCCCTGTTACATGGGACTTAAATATAAATGGCGAAATGACAGTGTACTATTATATACCTTTGACGAACCCTTCGGGGAATATAAAGCATGATGTTATAATAAAATAAGCATTTATGCTTATTTTTTTTTATCATTATCTGTTGCTTATTCTTTCATCTGTTGATATTTCCTATTGATAAAATCATGGTTGATATTGATGGTTATACTACTAGCGTGACCCATATTAAAAGAAACAATTAGAAATGGATGTAGCCCTGAAAAGGGCTTTTTCTCAAGTCCTGAAAAGGACTACAACTCAACTACTAAAACTAACAAACTCAAGTCAAACAATAACAACACTAAATCGTTAAATTACATCACTAAATCTGTCACGTTTACATTAATGGATCGTCTTCAGACTGCAATTCCTGTAGATCCATATTTTCGGTTTCTTCTGTTACTACCTCAGGCAGCAACAAAAGCTCTTTAACATCTGGAAAAAAATCAAATTGCTTTGAATTGCTGTATTTTGGTCGAATATGGGATAAATATGGGTCAGAACTAATTAAAAAATTATGGAGCAAGTCCTCGTTGGTCTTCATCCTGCTAAATTTTCTTGTGTGATATTCACGAATTCTTCGAAATTCTTTATTTCTTACTTCTCCCGCTTCTTCGGAAAGAATGCCAATTGGTAGGAGGCCAAAGTGATGACAAATGTCTGCACCGTGTATGAGTAGCTTGTGCACACTTGCGGGCATATAAAACCATGGGTATAGATGAACAAAGATCTCAGCTGTTTCTCTGCAATAAGTCCTGAATTTTTCAATATCTATCGCACATCCTGATGAAATCGTTTGAAGAATAACCGCAAAATGCTTCAGTAGGCCTTTGTCAATATTGGTTATTTCGGCAGATTTCTCATAATCTCTAAAAAACCTTCTAGCTGTGTTTCCGTCGTTTGTGGTTCCAAAGCCTTGCTTCACAAAATCCACAAGTATTCCCATTTGCTGTTTGAATTCTTCTTGTGTCAAATGTTTCTTCGCAGCTTTTAGTTGCATGTTAGCACCTCGTGCAGTCCACATCTCAAAGTCCATATTGTAAGATATGTGTAGAATACACTCCATACAACGAATCCACATATGAAGTGTAGAAAGTCCATATTTATAAACATCTTCTCGAACAGGTCTTGAAAATACTTGTGACAGATTGTTCATCTCAGTCGGCTTAGCAAGGCAGATATTGCAGGCAGATGCAGACGAAGTATCCGTTATAATAGTGGTCACTTTTCCGTCTATCATTGTCATATGAAGCTCGTGACTAATCTCTAGACCGGCCCATTTTGTAGAATTGATGTTTTTTATTTCTTCCTTCAATGAAGCTTCTTCTTGCTTGATGTATTCTGCTGTCTCTTTACAAAACTCGAACTTAATGGGCCTCCAATAATGTGTTGAAGAAGGTGTTGGGTTTTCCCATATGGTGCTATTATTAGAAACTAATTTAAAAGGGACAAGACTTGACATGAAAACCGATGAATCACTGAATTCTACATCTTCACTCCTTTGCTTGTAGGTGCTTTGTGAAGAAGCTCCATCAAAACCCCATTTACTAATTAACTTCAATCCTTCAGTTGACGAATCAATTTGGGTACCGGTAATTTGAAGAATCTTCTGAACTGTCAGGTCCAATAGGGCTTGAAGCTTCACTCTGGCTCCTCTCTCAGTAATTTTTTAAATCATGTGGATAGCATCTCTTTTTAGCTTCAAGGAGTTTGTGATACGATGGCAACACTGGAACTTCACAATCTAACAGCACTTTCCTTAAACACAAGTATTTCCATTTTGACAGGTTCAATGATGTATAAAGTCCAAGAGCATGATCTTCATCAAAAGATTTTTTCCTATTTTTCTTAAACAATGTGGCTTGAACAATAGCAACACTATCAGGGTTCTTCGTTATATGGTCAATAACACAAGCTAAGTCATTCTTCTTGTCTGTCCTAAGTCTTTCGACTAATGCAAAAGTAAGTTCTTCCGGCGAATAGTCCAAAAGAGACTCTGAACGTCTTTTCTTCTGTTTGTTGCTGAGGTCAACAAATGGCTTCCTTATCTGAACTTCGGTAGTTGTACCCACAGTTGTTGTACTTGATGTCGACGGAATCACAGCTGCTGTAGTATCGATGTCCACTGTAGTATTGTCGGACGATATGTTTTCCATAACTTCATCTTGGGCTTGAAAAATCTCGGATAAATTAACAGTAGTACAATTATTTGGCCAACTAATATTTGATTGTAACCACTCAGCATGTCTATTCATGAAAGTCTTCTGATTTCTGGTAGCACTTGTCCATCTGCGATTGATATTACTGATGTAGTTCTTCAAAAAGGTCTTGATTATTTCTAAATCTTCCGAACATGTTTCAACTGGGATATGTAGAATTATAGCTTCATAGAGTCGTGCCCAATTTTTCATGTCTCCTTCAACACGGAGGAACATAAAAATGTCCAAGTTCGTAACAAATGCAGCCATAACGAAACTCACTAAACTCTCACACAGAAAGAAAGAAAGAAAGAAAAAGAAAGAAAAACTTTTTATTCGGGCGAAAGCGACACACATAACATAAAGAAACTTACTTAACCTACTTAAATACAAAAACAAAAAGCAATAAAAAATTATTATAAATACAGTATAATAGTTAACGGAAATATGCACCACTACACAGACACACACACACACGTATAATTAGATATGTTGCTTCCTCAAGGGTTGAGAAACAAATGCCTTTAATCGCGTCGTGGTCTTCTCAGCGCCCTGGCTAGGGTGCGAGGAGTCGGTGACGGGGCTGTTTGCCCCTTGCCCGAGGTAGCGGGGTCGCGGCCCTTAAAATTAAGGGCCGGGCGTTGGGTTACCCGACCGCTCCCTTGCGAGGGGGGCGGGGGGTGTTGTCCACCTAGGCGCGGCTGGGAGCTCCTGTCCCGGCGCGCGTTCGGTGTGTTCGTGGTTTGTGCCGTGGGAGCGCCCTAAGTGTTTCACGGCGCCCGTGCGACCAGGCCCCTGCCGGGTGAGATCCCTGGTTACCCAGGGAAGGCCCAGCAAAGGTCGATCCAGCAACGAGGGCGCCGGCTTTGGTTGGCGCTAACCCACGGTGGTTGCTGACCGCGCGCCCTACTCCGTAATCAGAGCTAGCCGATATCGTTGCAGGGCGCGGGACGTTGTGGTGAGTTCCGAGCGACTTGTAGTGTGTGTGCGTCGCTCGGTGGAATCATTTTGTGTGTTTATCTGTGTGTGGAGTCATGCGTGTGCGGGCCGCCGTTGGCGACGCCCGTATTAACTCGGCGCGCCGCCTCGGCAGCGGGGCGTCGTGTCGTGAGTGTGGAGTTCATTGTTTGAGTGAGCCGCGTGTAGTGTGTAGGCGACTCACTCAGGCGTCAAGTCCGGTGGTGGCACGTCAGCGACGAGGTCGCGCGGCAGGCGCTTGTAGTCCGGGGGGCGAGCGTGCCAGGGCGCTATGTCCGCAATGTGCGGCCAAGCGGATGCGTCGGCACGCTCGAACATTCTTCTTGCGAGTCCGGCGGCGAAGTCAACGACGCTCTCGACGCGCAGGTCCCTCTTGATGACGTCGTTCCTCACGTACCGAGGAGCGCGGCTGATCTGGCGCAGCACAGCGTTCTGCTGCACCTCCAACTTCTCCCTGTGTCCTTCGGCCGTGAGGGCGAGCCAGGCCGGGGCGGCGTAGGTGAGTTGTGGACGGATGTACGCCTTGTACACCCCCAGCTTGACTCGCAACGGGAGGCGCGACGAGAGCAACGGGCGCAGAAGGTGGCGGGTCACTTTGACCCGCGCGACTATATCGCTGACGTGCGGGCCCATGGTAAGCCGGCTATCGAGCGTGACACCTAGGTACTTTGCAGTCCTCTTCCACTCGATGTCGGCCCCCATGAGCTGAAGGTTCGGTGGGTGTAGATGGCCCCTGGCCGTCACGATCATCGCCTGTGTCTTCCCGACGTTCACCAACAGTCTCCACTTGCTGAGCCAGTCCGGTAGGTCGTCGAGCGCGCGCTGCATCTTGATGGCCGCGTGGTCGGCCGAGAGAGACGTGGTGATGTACGCGGCGTCATCTGCGTACAGCGCGAGCGTGGAAGTGTGCGTGGCGGGGATGTCGTCGGTGTATACGGAGTATAACACAGGCGATAAGCAGCTTCCCTGAGGCACGCCCGCTGTCACCGGGCGTGAGCTGGATATGCCTTTAATTGTTTCATGCACAGATATTAATAACAAACACCGGCTCGCAAGTAGTGACTGACAAAATTAGTACCACATCTTCAACAGCCAATCAGCGTCGTCGAAATCTCCGGTGGTGGGGGTAAATGATTCTTTTATCACAGGAGTCGTTTCAGTCAGTTACAAATAGGCAACGAATCAGCACGTGTCTTTAATTACATAACTGTTGAAGATTTTTATTACTATTTTTTATTATAATATAATAAACGAATACTTGCCAAATGCTTGAATGCGTATGTTTTAATTCTTATATAATAAAAAAATGATATTTTGGATTAATTTAAATTGAAAAACTCGTTAATAATATGAAGATAATTCAACATTAAAATTTTAAACTTTGAGGCATCGTAGGCGCCGAGGCCGCAGGGATACGCAAGCAATTTATATGTCATCGTATTAAGGACAACAAGTACTTACCAAATATAAGGTTTGATTGCTATACTTTGATACTAAAAGGAGAAAAAAAATAAAATAGATTTTCTCCCATACATTTTTTTTTCATTATTTTTTTTTGACGTGAAGGCGCAGTTTTTTTGAAAAGTTGTAGTAATAAGTATTAATCAGCGTTAAATTTCCTATACGAAACAATTTTTTGTTTAGTTAGATATGCATTTTCGATCCTATGTCCGCCTTTTTGAAAATCCGGACCACTGTGCGCCGCCGACTTCTAATGCTAAAGTTATTTTTCACTTTTTAGTTTTTGGAGGCGATTGTCTTTTTTGTAAAAAAAGTTTTTTTGTTATAATTGAGTATGAATTGTTTGTAAACGCGACCGCGATGCAGGAGAAATTTCTAAAGTAACGTTTGTTTTTTTACAGTATTTTTATTTAGTTACTTTTTTATGTGCATAGTTTTACCTTACTCGTTAAAAACTATTTTATTTAGCGTAGTTTATGAAGGTCAGTTTCGTCGTACAGTGGACTCCAGAAGGATTTAATAAACGTTACATTGACAACAGTAACTTTGCTCATATCGCGTAGTTGGCTTGTTAGTGTTGCCACCTCAAATAAATACTCGCACTACGGAGGAATATAGTTAAGCGGCAACATAAAGTTACGTGAAGGCGAATTGACTTTGGGCGCAGGTTTTCTGACGTCATCAGTTCCTTTTATAGGCACGAAACTGCAGGCGGTTGAAGTGAAGAGTGTTATTTACGGAATAAGAAATGATGAGGCAAATGCCATCACACCAATATTATAAAAGCGAAAGTTCGTATGTTTGTCTCTTCTTCACGCCCAAACGGCTGAACGCACCTGGATGAAATTTGGCACTGAGATAGATTGTAGTGTGGAATAACACATAGGATACTTTTTATCCCGAAAAAACATACGGTTCCCTTGGGCTACTATATCAAGTTTGATGCGGACGCAATCGCGGGCAGAAGCTAGTTTCTGATAAAAACACCCAATAACACTTTTTGCCCAGCACTTCAGTACAAATAACGCATTTCATCATCATCTGCTTAGCCTTTTCCCAACTGTGTTGGGGTCGGCTTCCAGTCTAGCCAGATGCAGCTGAATACCAGTGTTTTACATGGAGCGACTGCCTATCTGACCTCCACAACCCAGTAACTGGGTAACACGATACTTCTCGGTTAGACTAGTTGTCAGATTTCTTGGCTTCTGACTATCCGTAACGACTGTCAAAGATCTACGAATGACAGCCGGGACCAACGGCTTTACGTGCTTCCCGAGGCACGGGGGTGTCACAGCACCAACTTCCAAACTCCGGACTGCTACTGAGAAATTCCTAATGGAAAAACCCAATAACAAATCACGCATTAAAATTAACAAAAAAAAATAACCTGCACAAACAAAATTCAGGGCTAGGACTTGTACTAAATTACTTTGATTATGTTTTTGATTAAAAAAAAACATGAGATTTCGTTCCCTTTACCTTTTAATAATTTTATTTGATTAAACGCCTGAAGTCTTTGAAAGGAAAACAAATACCTACTTGTGTAACAAAAATGTAATTTAATCGTTTGCCTAGACATTTCATATTATGTGGCAAAAATAATTACAAACATTTCAGTTTGCTACATTGAATCATATTTTCTTGTTATACTAGCTTATGTCCGCGACGTCGTTTGTGTTATGTTTCTCTGAGTTTTATTACGCGTGGAACCCTAAGTCTTTTTCAAAAATAAAAGTCGTCTAGGTTTTCTACACTAATATTATAAAACACGAAAAAATTTTTTGTTTGTACCGAATATGCTCCGTAATTGCTAGACCAATTTTAACCATGTTTTTAACAATGAATAGCTACATTATTCTTGAGTAACATAGGCTATATAACATCACGCTATGGCACATAGGAGCAGAGCAGTAACCAAAGACGTAACTTAACGATAATAAAGGCCATACGGACAAAGTTACGGACGGAAGTTAGTTCCTAATAACTTCAGGGCCCTATTTTCGAGTGCTGACAAGCTGTTTAATAAAGCTGACATATGACGTATATGCCAGTTATAAAGGACATATAAAATATATAGGTGTCATGAACAGTCAACCAGTCAGTTGTAATGGATAATATGTAGGTACTCATAGTGACCTGTCAAATGTCACCTTTATTAAATGTACCTATATGTACCGTGTAAACATTTATTTTAGTAGTAGGAGCACTAAGCGCGGCTGCTACGTTAAAGGTCTTGGGTTTGATTACCAGGTCGAGTAAAGTGTTATTGGATTTTTCTACGAAATTTTTAGTAGCATCTCGGAGTTAGGATTTGTGCTCGGTGAATGGCAATAGGTTCGCCCCCATTACATGGGACCTCAATATACCAGCGAACTACACCCATACATGCCTAACCCTTCGGGGAATACAGGTGTATGTAAATATTTATACTAATTCAGTAAAAACTGTTTTGATACTACAAACAGACAATTTAGTGTTATTTATTTGTATAGATACCTATATTTTAGTATTACATTTACACTAAAATAAGGTGACAGTCACTACAATCTAACTGTAATAACAATGCCAGGAATATTCATAAAGTGTAAATGAATGTCAACTTTCATAAATTACAGCGTCTGAAAATAATTAAATAAGAAATATTTCATTAAGATTTATTTCAGGTACATTAATCACCCTTTATTTAATTTCATTTTTTAATATTCATCAACACTATAGCTATTGTTTTTTAGCCTCAGATTAAAACAGAACTGTGAGGATCGCCCTGAGGACACGGTGGAGCACACCGCCGCGTCCTCGTGGCGGCCATCGGCGGCGGCAAACTCTCGCGTCTGGCCTTGGTGCAACTATGGTCCGGAGCGAGAGGGAATGGGAAGCAGTCACCTCCTTCTGCGAAGCAGTTATGCTAGAGGAGGTGGCGGGACGTCAGCGTCGCGTCGTAGATCTTGTCGTCCCAGCCAATGCGGGAGACGCTCCGGGCGTCGGGAGCCGCGAGACGACTCCCGGCCACCGTAGACGCGGGCCTGTGGACGGTGAGCAATGGGTAGCTCATCATCCGAAGTTTAATTAACGACAGGCCGTGTCGACGGCGTGTTCTTGTTCCACCCGCACCTCAAAGAGAAGTCAGCAAATCGGAGGGGCCACTCAGGGCCGATGCCTGCCGGGGCTGCGGGTTGTTCGAAAGAGATACCGCGCCCCCGGAACTCAAAGGACACAAGAAGGAACATAGATGGGTTTTAGTCAGTAAAAGTCTGACAATCCCCCCCGCCCCGTCCTGGTCTTTATCGACGATGTCATCGACACGGCGGGCGCCGCGCCGCCCCCGTATTTGCCGTGCGTCCCACTCGGCGCATAGAACACTGACAACCGTACCTACACACGACAAATTAACCGTAGATTTTTACGCCGAAAAAACATGAGTGTACACAGCGGTCTTAGAGGAGCCCTATGTCTAGCAATTAATGTCGACCAGCTAACACGATGATGCAAAAACATGATGCCACAAAAAAATATTAATTTAAACTTACATTGATTTAAAAAAAGCTTTTGTTAGTATTCCACATTCCTGGCTGATAAAATTTATATAAATAAAACTCTTAAAATAATAAGGTTTTTACAAAACATTATGTTCCAACGGAAAACTAACTCTAATTTAATGGCCGTCAAAACGCTGTCACTACTTGACAGATTGGCGATCAAAAAAGTATTTATCAATGAGAAGTATGAATGAAGTAAATCCTCTATAGTTTCTTTTTTTTACATACATACATACATACATACAATCACGCCTGTATTCCCCGAAGGTTTAGGCAGAGGTGTACCAATATACACCCACAGTTCTAGGTTATCATAGTTTTTAGGTCCCATGTAATAGGGGGCGAGCCTATTGCCATTAACCGGGCACAAATCCCAACTCCGAGCTGCTACTGAGAATTTCATAGAAAAACCCAATATCACTTTTTGTTCGACCTGGGAATCGAACCCAAGACCTATAGCGTAGCAGTCGCGTTGATGACCACTAGGCCAACGAGGCGTTTCTTTTTTTTTGTCCTGTAATCCTCGTCGCCTGCCTTCTCCTCGGAAAAAGTTGTTGGATTTTCAACTCTCGGCGGTGAACCGAGCGTCCGCGCCTCCTGCTTTTTTTGCTGCATTTTTTTTAAGTCGGTTAAAAATAAATATGTATTTGCTACGACGCGACGTAGCGAAGGCTAAAAAGTGCTACGGCGTCGTAGCTCGTAGCGCACGGTTGAACACGCTTTTTTTTTTAAGACGGGAAATCATCAAATAACTTCCCCCGCCCTGGGCGGGGCGGGAGGGAGTGTCAGACTTTTACTGACTAAAACCCGTCTATGTTCCTCTCATCTGCCCTTTATGTTCCGGGGGCGCGGTATCTCTATCGAACAACCCGCAGCCCCGGCAGGCGGGTGAACACGCTACTCATTCACAATTTACGTTCGTTTACAAATTCTTCAAAATTACAGCATTGTTGTTCTTCGCCATATCATAGAGCTACGTCTGCCGCAGTTCATCAGAGGGCAACGACCTCTCCTAAAGGTGACCTTACACGGTAATCTAAATAAAATTCCACATTTGGGTACGTGACACCTTTAACAGGTTTCATGTCAGTACTTTAGCTTTAAGCCTCGTATACCATATTTATTCACCTTGTGGTCTGCAAATAAATAAATAAAAATGATTTATTTGTATCTATAGATTTGATTAGATTTCGTTTTGAAACCGAGTCAAGGGCCTCTGACATGGTTACCGATGTCAGTGATGTCCAAGATAAACTTTGAAAGTACATTTGAATTAGAAAAAGTCACATTGGTACTTGCCCATGCCCGGTTGCGAACCCACGACCTCGTGCATGAGAGGCGGGCGCCTTAACCACTGGGCCATCACGACATCAAATAGTGATTGGAAATAGTAGTTAGAGCTCTTTGTGAAGGAGCTTGTCCGGGAAAGTACTACCACCACACTTATTTCAGTCGCAAAGCAGCGTTGCTGTGTTCCGGTTTGAAGGGTTTGGGTGCCGACACACACAGGCACATGAGACATTTTAACTTTGTGTCTGGGATGGCGACGCATTTACAAGGCCTTTTATTGCAGATGTCATTATATCACCTAACTGCCTCGTTAGCCTAGTGATCCTAAGCACGACTGCTACGCTAGAGGTCCTGAGTTCGATTCCAGGTCGAGTAAAAAGTGTTATTGGGTTTTTCTATGAAATTCTCAGTAGCAGCTCGGAGTTTGGATTTGTGCTCGGTTAATGGCAATAGGCTCGCCCCTTACATGGGACCTAAAACATAACGGCGAAATGTGGTGTACATTGGTACACCTCTGCCTAACCCTTCGGGGAATACAGGCGTGATGGTATCGGTCATATATCATCAATAGACAGCGGTGACCACTTAGCATCAGGTGGGCCGTCGCCATTTTCGCCATCCAACGAGATTTAAAAGAAAAGTGTCTGTCTTTTAATCCAATTGTATACTTTTATAAAAGCTGTTTACGTTACCATTTTGTTCTGAAAGCTAGGGCAGCCATCCTTTCAATTTTATTTCCGGACACAAGATCAAATATGGCGATGATAGCGATTTTATTTTTCCAGCAATAAATTGCCTTTAAGCGAGGATTTCTTAGAATTTTTCTTACAATTTCGATACTTCGTGTGACGGAATAAAGAATATTTTTGTTATTAAAAAAATAACAAAAATATTTAAATATTCAAGCATTTTCCCTGTGGGGTATGGGTATACACAAACAACCAGTCCACGAACAAGTACTTGTAGGTCTTACAAATATTTGTTCTGTGTGGAAATCGAACCCAAGGCCCGCAGAACTCACTCTCTCAGCAACCAAGCCGTCGTATCTTCATACTGTGTTAATGTCATCATCATCTTCATAATTTAAGCCGCAGGACGTCCACTGCTGGACATAGGCCTCCCCCATAGATTTCCAAAAAGACCGGTTGGAAGCGGCCTGCATTCTGTATTAATGTAATTTCCTGCAACCAACGAAGTGATATTGTCAATTTCAAATCCATAATTTTAATTTAATTTATTTTATACTAGGTACTAGCTAAACCAAGCCACGTTATGCTGTGGCTGAGTCTGATAACAAAAGTATACAAAAAAGACAACTCTTGAAATGCAATGTTTTGTAAGAATTTTAAGACTATATTCATCGATTACTTTCGCAGTTTTGCGGACATACGGTGTAAAATATGTGTTTTTGGAAACGTTATGTGTCTAGATAAAGTTTTTATATCTTTTTGCAAACATTTCGCCCAGTTTTAAAATCGAATAAGCACGCTTACAGTGAACACGAGCAGTGGCTTATCGACGGGCTCGCTAAGCTAAGGTTTCATTATAAGTCCACTAATTAATACAAACCTAATATTAGAGTAACATACAATGGATTGAATAAAGGAGAAGTCACTCACAGATTGCCTTTGATTAACAATATATCGGGTCTTACCTTTTGTACACCTGAGGGTGGATTACTTTAATTAAATCGAACAGGCACCTGATTCCATTATTCAGTATTGGATAAGGGCTATCCTAAAATTGAATGGATCAAAGCCTTCCTGTCTGGGAGAATGGGAGCTTATTATAATGGCAATTATTATAAGCTCTATTGTCAATATTTTAGGTCTATATTATTTGAAGTCTTTCAGTGTCTGTAAAAATCTCTCTCGGTGATTTTAGGTTAGGAAAACCAGGCTGGTCTTTTTTTTTTTTTTTTTTTTTTTTAAAGATGGTAAAATCATCAAATGACCCCCCCCGTCCTGGGCGGGGCGGGAGGGAGTGTCAGACTTTTACTGACTAAAAACCATCTATGTTCCTTCATGTGCCCTTTGCGTTCCGGGGGCGCGGTATCTCTTTCGAACAACCCGCAGCCCCGGCAGGCCTTGGCCCTTAGTGGCCCCTTCCTTGTGCTGACACCTCTTTGCGCGGAACATGAACGCGCCGTCGACACGGTCTGTCGTTAAATAACGTACGGACGGTGAGCTACCCATTGCTCACCGTCCACAGACCGTGCCTACGGTGTCCGCCTGCGGGAGGCGCAATGGTGCCATTATTGGCAATCCATTGCGCCGGCGGACGCGGCGTCAGCGGCGGCGGCGGGTGCGGCCACGGCAACGGTGGCGGCGGCAGCGGCGGCGGCGGCGGCGGCGGCGGCGGTGCGGGGCCCTCCCCCGGACCTGGCGGGTACGGCGCAGGCCTTGCCCCCAGCCCGGTGATCGGCCGGCCTGTTAGCCCCCGCACATGCATCGCAGTGCGGCGGGGCATCACAAGCCGCGGCCTTGTGACCGGGCTGACCGCAGCGGAAACACAGGGCGCTGCGGTCCACCTCCGAACCAGGCTGGTCTGCGAAAACTTGATGAAAAAAAAAAAAATTCATTAGCGCTCGGACCCCTTGTGTTTTAACCCCAAACGGCTATAATAATAATTGTAAATGAAATAAGTTCACCAATATTGTATGTAAAATCAATGACCTTAAACAAGCGCAACTGCTACACTAGAGGTCTTGGGTTCGATTCCCAGGTCGAGCAAAACGTGTTATTGGGTTTTTCTATAAAATTCTCAGTAGCAGCTCGGAGGTAGGATTTGTGCGCAGTTAATGGCAATAGGCTCGCCCCCTATCACATGGGACCAAAAAACATACCGGCGAACTGTGGGTGTAATTGGTACACCTCTGCCTAACCCTTCGGGGAATACAGGCGTGATGGTATGTATATAAAATCAATAACCTTGAACGAATTCCCTAAATAAAACTATCAGCTCATCAATTATACATGTTGGTTAAGGGCAAGACGTGATCGACGGATCAGGGTTAAAGGCTTAAGGGGAAGTTGAAAGTTCAATATTGTTAACTATTTACCTAACATCAAAATTCATCAACTAAGCTTTATATACCATATGCAAATGGCGGCATATCTTTGACAAGGGTTGCCACTTATTAGAAATTCTGGCTGGGAGTTCTTTTTTTGCGATTTGTGACTTTTTATTACTGTAACCTTTGTGGTTCGGAAGAATTGTTTAAATTCTTAAATAATTGTATATTATTGTTTCACTGTTGCCTATTGTTGTTTGTTGAGAGAATGAGTGAAAGGCGACTAACAAAAGGGATTTATATGGCAGATGTGAGTGGCAATGCCGGGAGGGGACACCCTAGAAAGACCTACCCTGAGCTTATTGTTTAGGTGCTTCAGAAAGATCAGGTGCGCAGTACTCGTAACCGGCGTGCTTGTATGACCAGATGTATGAATGTGGATGAGGCGAAAGGAGTATGTAAGGATCGTAGCAGGTGGCGTTCTGTGGTTTCTGCCTACCCCTATTGTAATAAGGCGTGAGTTTATGTATGTTTGTATTGTTTCACTGCAGAATAAAAGTCTCTTCTCATACAGAGAACTCACGAGGATTGATCACCGCTCGCTCAAAGTGGATTGGTGGAACTGCTGGACAAAGGCTCCCTCAAATCCTTTCATGAACTCTTTTATAGCGACATCTTGAACTAGCAAATTAATTTTTTTACTTACTATGAAACAAATCGCTTCCCGCCGTCTGTACGCTTAGATCTCATAAACTACACAACGAATTTAATGCGGATTCAATCAATAGATAGAATTATTCAAAATAAGGTTTATTATTATAGAACATAACGCTAGGATGTTCTGAACACGGAAGACATTGTGGAGGCTAGTTAATTATAAATCCAGGTTTCCTCACAAAATTTTCCTTCCCCAATATAAGTGATGTCCAAAATAAACTTAGTAAGTACATACGAAAATAAACCTTTTGGAAATTCAGACACGGTCCTAAATTATTTACAGCATCACTTTAATTAATGTATCAAAATTATCTTCAAGTTATCTTTGCGGAAACCCATAAAGTTGTCAAAGGGACCAACAACAGTTACAAATACATAGGTCCAGCCAATCATAACCTTTATAATTGTGTTCACTTTCCATGGTTTACTGATGAAAGGATCTCGAAAATGAAATGGTTCATTAGGGTTTTGAGTCTTCCAATTTGTTAGGGAGTAAGTGCCTATACATTTAACAGAGGGTCTATTCATGATTGAATGAGTTTTGTAAAGGAGCCATGATTGGTCCGTTTACCTCATTCCGTGATGATTAGAGAACGTATTGAAACAAAGACAGGGAGAAATCTGTTCTTATCTCTCTATTATCTGGCTCTTGAATAATCAGAATAAGAGGTGTACAAAGACAAGTAATGAATTTGAAAGTTGTTTATATCATTGTGGTTTTTCTTCTTTTTAACTATACCTGGAAAAGTAGTAGCCCTCTAGTTGTACGTGTGAAAATGTACTCTTCAGACCGATTCTAACCACGGCGGCGAAACTTAATGCACACTAGCAAAGTGCGCAGAAGATATTACAGTGCACAAGTGTGTGTGTGCAAATACAAGTGTATCCCTCTTTTCTAACTCTCATAGTCCGATGGGACGGCAATCTGACACGAACGGGGAGAGATCAGGCGCAGGACCAACAGCTTTACGCGCTTTCCGAGGTACGGGGGCGTCACACTACTAACTTTCAAACTCCGGTCTGTTACTGAGGTCTTAAATGGGAAAATCCAGTAACACTTTTTGCCCGACCTGCGAATCGAACCTAGGACCCCACGATCATGCTTGCTACCACGAGACCAACAAGGCAGTTCCCTCTAGTACTTGGGCCCAGTAGGTTGCCTGCGACGATCATTTATCAAGTTTAATTTATAAATTATACTTAGGTAAGACCTCTTATTTATAAATTGAAAATTCTGTTCGAAGGTTAAACATAAACCTCAAAGTCGCCCCTTCTTAAGTTCTATACTAGAAATAACTATTTGTTTTTGTATTATGTCTCGGTTATTTTCCAGAAACAGATGAAACGAAATAGATCTACTTAAGTATTCATTTCATAATACAAGATAAAAGGCTTCGTCATTATAATATTTACTCGAAATAACAGGGGCTCAAAGAAGTGATATAAAATAATATATAAATATAACAGCGGAATTTTTCCCTAAAATTAAACTCTGTTATTTTTATTGCTATCAATGCAGACATAAACAATAACGAATGAATTGAGAACCTCCTCTTTTTTAAGTTGGCTAAGTTGGTTACTAGAAGCAAAATCGAAGCGATAATTAATAGATAATATTAACGCAATCTTATGTGCAATAGCGTATGCCCGTGACTTCGTCCGCATAAATGACAATTATTTATCGGCCGGGGTTTATTTTTTGCGCGTAATACTTATAATTTTTCAAAAGTCTAATGTGTTGCGTGATGTTATATAGCCTTTGTTACTCAGGAATAGTGTAGCTATCATTGGTGAAAAAATGGTTGAACTCGGTCCAATAGTTTCGGAGCTTATTCGATACAAACAAACTATATTATATTATAGTATAGATGCTAGATGTAGGTATTAAATAAGGGCTTGATCACATTAGACGGTTGACCGCGTCTGTCTCAGAAGGCATAAAGGAATCATTTACACTCGGCTGACAGAAGCAGGTTTTAACGGTTTTAATCTCCTTTAGTTTAGGTATTACTTAAATACCAACTTTATAATTTTTGTTGTACATTCATTTGTCTCAGCTTGCTCTAAGCAGCCATATCTTTATCGAAATTCGTCGCGTAGACATTTCAATAGCCAGGGTTGCAGAATTTGTTCTTAAGAGTTACCACGACCCTGGAACGCCAAGGGCATTAGAAGGAACACAGATGGGTTTTAGTCAGTAATAATCTGACACTACCTTCCGTTCCACCCAGAGCAGAAGATTTCATGATTTCCCATCCTTATAAAAATGCCTTTTTACCTACCCTCGTTCATAACCTTCGTTTTGGAGCGCAGCGTGGTGTTCCTTATCCTGTATTTTTACTCCCAAAATGCTGCGCTTCATTGCTTTTTGGCACACTAGAAAGCGGTTCTTTTGTGAAGCTAGTAATTATATTTCATAAATAAACTAGCTGTTGCCCGCGACTTCGTTCGCGTTCAGTATTTTTAAGTTAATAGTGTTCATACTGTTTCCGTCTAACCCCTTTGTGACATAGCGTGATGAATTGTACCAAAGATTACAGCTCAGGTTACTGCCAACACAATGCCAAAAGTTTTGTTCAAATCGGTGCAGGAGTTAAAAAGTTATGCGCGTACAAACAAACAAACAAACAAACAGACAGACAAAAATTCTAAAAACCATTTTTTTGGGTTCAGTATAATGTATTTAACATGTAAGAAAAAATTACTCTTTATAAAAAATATTGAATGTACAGAATTGGTCTCGTTACGATTTTATTATATGTATAGATTACATTAATTTTAATACCAGCTTATTATTGTCCCCCTGCAGGACAAAAGCCTCTTCTCATACAGCAAAGGCACAAGTTTTGATCACCACACTTGCTCACGGAAAGTCGTCATTTTCAGAATTTTATTAATTGTAAACCCAGGTTCTCACAATGTGTGCCTTCAACAATGTCACTGTATGTGTTTAAATTATATGAATTTAAATTTAAATTCAAAATAATAGGGTTTATAATCCCATGATATTCAAACCAACGTGAGACATAGGTACCTACGTATTGAAAACACCCTGTAAGAGTTTTGTTTAGGGGATTAATAAAATGAAAATCCATGATTTAAATTAAACATTAATTTATTTAAAAAGAAAAAATAATAAACACAATTTTGTTTCACAAAATAAACACGTTGATACTCCATGGCACTAACACATTACATAATTTTATATAAAACTTAAAATAATATAAGGTTTGGTTTCATTAACATAATTGTTTTTATTCCTATTGGCTAAGGAGAGCTTTTTATATTGAAAATATAAAATTATATAGTAACTTAAAAGTGGTCCAGTAATAAAATACTTCAAAAGTTTAAACATCCAAAAATTTGATTTTTGCTAAAATTGTAAGGGGACTAACAAAATTGTTTTTTTTTATTACTTTCTAATTTATACTTACTAATCAGACACCGTCAAATAGTTTCTTAACCTACAAATGTATGAAAAGTTAAAATTACTTTTAAAAATAAACGTTACATTAATTCACGAGATAAACAATAAGTCTGATTATTTTTTCAAAATGGCGAAAAACATTTTTTTTTTTAAATATTGGAAAAAAAAACATTATAAGTAGGTAAGGATTTTTACAATGTTGAGAAAAAAATACCTTAAAATCATACGACGTTATGAAATGACATGATACCATTAGCTATGTCCTAAAATTAACACTAATTTGCCGGCTGTTAAGGAAAAGTTTATTACACTGTTATATTGTAAATAATCCGAAAATTTATTTTATTAAAAAAAACGTATTTAAAAATAAATCAATAAAACCCTTTCCAAAACTTTTATGGGGTATATTCTGTCTGTACGCAACTGTCATTGTATTGACATGCGCAGGCGCAAATGTAGGTACATATGTACTTACACAAGTTTGACGTTAGTTTTGCAAGCTGTCTCTACCTAGTTGATCTTCTAAAACGTTTATTATCAAGCCTTTTAAAGTTTATTTTGGTTTAATCATCCGCTTTTGTAGGTGTTTCTCAAAAATAATAAAAAATAATCTATCACCCTCTTATTTCGCTTACTAACTAATTAGTACTTTAATTGTCAAGCACGTGTTTAATATAATCAATTTAGGGGTCGATATCACTTGAAAAAAAAAAAACTTGCAGACAGTAACATTGCACTAAAACACTTATATCTACTACATACAGTATTTTATGTCTTAATTAATGGGTCTATCTCATACTCTTTTATGACTTAATGCTAAATGGAATACGCGAATTTACAGTGAGAATAGTCATCACATGAATATGCAAAAGAAAGACTAAAGCGTAACTAACCAAAAATCTATTTAAATATTCTTTGTAAAATGTGCAAAAGGTGTCAATTTTATTGTACACGTGATGGTAACTAACGTGGTGGATGTATCTGCCTCGTTGGCTTAGTGGTCCTTAGCGCGACTGCTACGCCAGAGGTCTTGGATTCGATTTCCAGATCGAGCAAAAAGTGTTATTGGGTTTTTCTATGAAATTCTCAGTAGCAGCTCGGAGTTTGGATTTGTGCCCGGTTAATGGCAATCGGCTCGCCCCTTATTACATGGGACCTAAACATACCGGCGAACTGTGGGTGTGTATTGATACACCTCTGCCTAACCCCTTTTATAGGCGTGATGGTATGATGATGACGTGGATGGTGTGCAAACCATGGTTTGCGGGAGGGGCGCGGGAACGTTTTCGCGGGTGCCGCGGCATTTCGGACGACCAGCAGTGGGACTCTCTAAACCTCACTTCATAATTCGAAAGCTGAATTCACAGTGAGATTACAAAATGGTATTCTGTTAAACACGATTACACCGGTGGTGTAACAACGGCGAGCGAATACTGAACCAAGGACAGGTGGGGTCGTTACCGAAGTGCCGAAAAAATAATTGAGTTTAAACGGGCGCTGTCAGTTCGGATTGGCCATCTTTTAACTGCCTTAATGGCTTACCTACACCTTTATTTAAAAAAAAAGATTTATTTACTCCTTCATTATTTTCAAATAAAGAAGAAAAAAGAATATTGTAAAAAGGATTTTGTAAAAAACGAATTAAAAAGAGTGTTTATAGCTCGTTCTTCTCCATAGAGACCTACGTTTTGGAACGAGTAATTCAGAAGTGCCTGTAAAAGGTCTTATTGAAATAAATGTTTATACCACGTCTATAAGGCACCCATTGGTTAATTTTCAAGTTGCTTTGTTTGTTTGTTAACTGTTCACGCCTAAACCACTAAACCGGTCATCCTGAAATTTTACATATACATTGTCAGGTGTACAGAAACGGACATAGGGACCCTTTTATCCCGAAAAAAGTACTGTTCCCGAAGAAAACAACAATAACGTTTTTATGATAATAGATGGCGCCACGTGTTTCGAATCATAATTAAATTTTTAAAATTAACCGACATTTACGCGGAGCAATGCTAGTTTAAAAATGCAGTCGAATTGATAACCTCCTCCTTTTTTTGAAATTGGTTAAAAATAAACCGTATTGTGAAGTCTATAGTGCACATTTTACAAATATACTTATTATATTAATAATTATTTTTATTCCTATCTTATTCTAATTTCGTCCTACGACACGCCTAGCACTAAAACACGCTTATAGTGCTCCTAATATAATAATCGACTTTATTATGTGTGATTGAAGTAATGCACTAACTCTAGTTTTAGAATCTACCTACTTAATTTTTATCTTACTTTACTTATAGGTACTGTAATCTTATTACTTATGCTATAAACTTATTACTTATGCTATAATCTTATTACTAAACTCGCTTACTCTTAATCTTAATTAAATAATTATATTATTTAATTATAAACTACTTCTACTATCATTACGGTTCAAAGTTCGATTCAACTCATTCATTCTTTTTAAAATTTACAACCTTAAGGGCGGCTTGCGCATCGTCGTTAAATACAGTTTAAGAGCGACGTAAACGCATTTAGTCTGCTAATTATAATTAGCGTCTTGCACAACAAAAATTTAGGCACTAATCACGTTTAACAAACTGTCAAAGTTAAATACCCAAAAATGGCTATTTAGCGTCGCTAAATACGTTTAGTAGCAATCGCGCGTCATCATTTTGAGGTTATAGACATTTTACTATTGTTTTATAAAAGATTTTAAAGAGTTCGGTAGGAAGTTTGTAAGATGGATTTGTGTATTCTGACGACGATGAGGAGATTATAGAATATATCAACAGACCGAGGGAATTGTTTGAGAGAGCAGACTTATTTGGAATGTATTCGGACGACAAATTCTTCAGAAGGTTTCGTCTAACTCAACTAACAATTATTATCAATAAAAATTACCACGAGAAATAGCACGAAAACACTTCACAAATCATAAAAAAACTTTGTGTGACTTAACAGCTCGTCGTTGAAAGCTCGTCGGTCCATTTCACGAATTTTTTTTTTAAGAAATGCAACCATTTTGCTCTAAGTCAAGTGTACAACCCACGAAAACGTAAAAAGGAACGCAAGAAACTACTTTACCGACTCCCTAACTACGATTAGTTAAATTACCATCCAAACGGACGTGAGCAAGACCTTTTTAATTGTATTTAGGCTAAACATATTTAGCAAGATAAACGCATTTAACTAAATTCTGTTTAGACCAAATGTTGCGCAAGCCGCCCTAAATCTAAATTTCGTATTCTAATTTATATATTAATAGAATTCAGTATTATTTCCGCAGATTCAATAAAAGTATTTGAAATTGGTTTTAAAATGATTAATTAAGTATTTGTTTAAATCATAAATAAACCTCTAACAAATTGTGCAAATTTAAATACATCTTCTATATAAATAAAAAGGAATGACTGAATGTGTTGTGTTAAGCGCAAAACTCGAGAACGGCTGGGCCGATTTGGCTGATTCCTTTTTTATTGTTTTTGTAATTTCTCAGACAAGGTTCTTAGGAAATTAAATTTTTCAAAAATCCTTCGACATGGTCGGGGCTTTGCACCCGGGGTAGTATGTTAGTAATATTATTAAAAAAATACTTGATTTTAACTTCATGATGATTTAAAGTTTTAACTTTTTTGTAAATAATATCTGGAGTTTAGTTACAAAAATTGTTTCATTGATGCAAATACTATTAACGAGTGACAAAAGATTTTTTTATGCCATAAATTATACTGCTCCTGTGAGATATTGCGAATAAAAAAATAAAATATAAATACCTATATTTGGTTATTAAAAGTACGTTTCTCTTTCAGTAAATTACCTTTGGAATTCATGTG
The DNA here is from genome assembly GCA_932526535.1 of Caradrina clavipalpis. Lineage (NCBI taxonomy): Eukaryota > Metazoa > Arthropoda > Insecta > Lepidoptera > Noctuidae > Caradrina > Caradrina clavipalpis. Next base: position 9,274,645 of record OW052105.1, read on the forward strand.
TTTTTTTTTTCTTTAATGAGTTGATAAGTTGAAAATTATGACTTTTAAATCCTTTTCAACGTTTTTTTGTAGTTGTTTTATTTTGCTAAAAATAATGCTTTAACAAAAAGATGCTGTTTTTTTTTCTAATATATTTCTTTTTTATTTTGGTGTTTTATTACCTTTTAAGACAGTGAAATATTTTTTTTTTGTTTTTTTTTTAACTAATATACTTGTTCATATTAAAGTACTATTAAAATGAACAGCTTAATAGGAAATAATAATTATAACTCAGAAGTACGTTCATAACCTATTTACTTACAAAATAATTCCCTATTTGGTACTCGTAATCGTAATTAATAGGGCAATAGTAAGTAATGATCGTATATTATAATTAATTCAAATGCATATAGATAATTACCTAATATTAACTTAATATTTAAGTATCAATCAAAGTTGATTTCCTATATTATAGCTACATGCGTTGCCTTCCATTTATAGGTCAAATATATGTACACATAATGTAGGATTTCTTAATCTAATTTAGAAATGTCAGCCCGTTTATGTCAAAATACTATTTATAACGTAAACAATTATAAGTGGGTATCAATATTTCCGCCAAGCAACAAATGTACCGAAAATCTTTCATTTCTTAAGTTTTTTTTTTGCATAATTTAATAGACGTCTAATAAAATAGATACAAAAGTGAAAAAAACTTTATATTGTCTTTTAAATCAATTTTTTATTTTTATTTAACTTTGGGTGTACATTGGTACACCTCTGCCTAACCCTTCGGGGAATACAGGCGTGATGGTTTATATTATTAAATCAATTTATTAAAATATAATATTGAACAATTTAACCTGTAAATAAAAGATGGTTTCCTTAATTTCATTCTATAACGCCTTTATAAAACGTTTATAAATAATTTTAATAATTTTGATTTGTATTTTTTAGAAAAGTTCAAAGAATAACGTATAATTTTATAAAACTTGGACTTCAAAGATGTGTCCACTACGAATATAAATTATTTATTTCGCAAACTGATACCAGAGTACTACTTTACTTTTATTATATTTTATTCATGACTTCGTTATTTTCGTTTTTGTATAAGTACAGGTATTATTTAAATTGAGTAAAAGGATAAATTTACGAAAAAGTATTTTGGATAAATAAAAAAGCGATTTAGCGGAAATATAGATACCATACATCCTAGAAATTATTTAATAAAAGTTTTAAGTCACAAAGCACAAAAAAACGAAGCGGGGCGGAAACGGAAGCCACAAATTAAACAAAAAAAAATGCTTTTAAAGACCCATCAGATTTGTTATAAACAGTTCTGTTAATGTAAAAATACCGTTAACATGTCTGCGGTCCACACACGGAAAGGTTTTCATAGAAATACATAGTACTGCCGCTAGGGTACGGCATTAACGGTAACGGCACTGACACTGCCGTCGCCTCCGGAATTGTACCTCTACTCACACAGCGTTGAGTAGGTAGTTACAAGAAATAGCGTAAGGCCGATGACCATGAAATGTGGATGGACAAAATGCAAAAGGTGGACAATTGGGAGAGAACTATGCCACGGTAATATTATAATACAGTACTCCAACTTCATACAAACGGACGAAACGCGAGCTATACCTACGCGCCTCGATCCTGGGGTGCGCGCGCGGTGCAGACAGATTAAAATACTGGAGACGGGCAGCCCGTAACGCATGTTTACGTACCGCGCGGCTTTATTTCTGTCATGCGGCCGAGTTACACTACTGTATTATTATATTACCGTGACTATGCCCAGCACGGTACTGCGATGTAGATTAATTAGTGAAAATCCCTTGGTTTACTTACTTTCAGTGACTTTCATTTTTTAAAGATGTCTTGACATTAGAATATTTTTATGGTATATTAATGTTTTCGTACAACTTATTGTAAAACATTTCTTTTAAAAGAGTATGTATGGAGTTTCTTGCCTGTTCTTCTCCATACAAAACTACTATTTGGAATGGGCAACCAGATTCATTTTTTTTTTCTCATGTTGACCTTCAAAAGTGCCTTTTAATGGTAATTGAAATAAATGATTTGACTTGACTTTGTCTGACGATACGTTATTTGCAAATATCTTGTATTCGTGTCCGCTTGGATAGAGTTATTCAATAGGTCTGATTTAACATTACCGTACTGTTCTGGTGTTGGTAGTATAAGTTAAATATCTCTCTGATTCTGAACTAAAATTAGGCAATATCATAACCTTAATCAGTTTTTAAGAACATTGAGTATATCAGTCAAGAATAGGAGAGCTTTTCAGAGCTGCGGTCAACGTATATGTAGCTTGTTATAATACTAGATCAGCATTGACACTTATTTGGGCAAGCAAAACTCTGATCAAGTTTCCTACCCTTAATTAATATCCTATGTATATTACTTAGCTGTTAATTTAAGTCTAGAACAAGGTTTAAATTGACAATTAGTTCAAATTCAGAGAAAATATCTTAAAGTTTTGGGTTCTTGAATACAAAATATTGTCAAACATTATTTTTTTTCAAAGAGTGGGTTTCCTACTAGTTGTCTGCCCCATCGCGAGTGCTACTGTTGAGCGGGGGTCCTGCGTTCGATTCCAAAGCCAGGCAAAGTTTTATTGGGATTTTTTATTAGACGCACACACTCGTGTACTATAATATCTTCTGCGTACTTGGCTAGTTTCCATTGCGATTGGCATTAGAATAGTTTAATTGAAATATTTGACTTTGATGTTTGTCGTGTCTGTCATGTTTGGGGGTGATGCAGGCAGCGTAGGAACGTTCATTATGGCTATCGTTAGGGGAGGCCTATGTCCAGCAGTGGACGTCGAACAGCTGATATGATCATGATGGAGATGTGTGTGTGTTACCCAATAACTCATAAACAGTTTGATTTGGATTTTGGTAGATTAGGACAAACGGATATACCAATACCTGGATTAAGGCACTGAACTTCATATCCAAATAGAAAAAGTAGATTATCTATACGAATATTATAAAGAGGTAAAGTTTGTGAGGCTGTAGGGGGTAATCTCTGGACCTAGAGAACTTGTTTTTGAAAATTCTTTTACCCATAGAAAGCCACGTTATTTGCGAGTGTCATCCTTACTAATATTATAAATGCGAAAGTAACTCTGTCTGTCTGTCTCTTCTTCACGCCCAAACCACTGAACCGATTTCAATGAAATTTGGTACAGATATAGTCTGGGACCCGAGAAAGGACATAGGATAGTTTTCATCCCAGAAATCCCCCGGGAACGGGAACTATTAATCCACGCGGACGAAGTCGCGGGCAAAAGCTAGTAGGTTATATAACCAACGAACCACGGGAGCGCAGCAGTAACCAAAGACGTAACTTAAGGCGGGTGAAATAAGTCACGCGGACGAAGTCGCGGGCAGTTTGCTAGTGCGGTGATAAAGATGATAATTATAAGGGACGAGCCAGTCTCTAGCGACGGTTCACGCTTTGCAACAGGAGTTGCGACAGCGACACGATTTGCAGTGGTATGCCAAAGCTCGAGTAGTTGCGACAGCGACGGCAAGTGAGACAAATGTACTCGCTAGAACATTTGTCTCACTCGCACAGCGCGCATTCTGTAGCCACTACATGTCGCGCTACTTGTCGCGCTTCGTGAAGCGCCCCGTGTAGCGTCGCATGTAGTGTCGCCGGTAGCTGTGGCATACTTCATACGTTGTCTACCATTTGTTTTTGCATCTCGTAGCTTGTCGCGCCTCATGTCGCATGAAGCGCTTGGCTGTGGCTGGCGGGTAAGATGCGAGAGAAACTGCAGGCAAAACAGATACTTCATAAAAAATCCTGAATTCAGTTTTTCTATTCCCGAAATTCCGCTTCGTTTATTTGTAGCTTTTACGTGACCATGTTTATATATATATACGTATATATACATATATATTTTTATTATTCAGGTATGATTTGCATATTGCTAGTGAAACACGCCTTCCGAATTGTACCTTAAACTAATTGCTTGCTTACATCTAACGTTTTTATAACGTCTTCCTTAACTATCACTGGTATTGAACAACTCTTTTAAGTAACCTTAAACCTATACTTATCGTCTAATATAGATAATATATTTCTCTTCGAACTCACTAGACGGGTTTACCCGATTATTTACACAAATTATAGATATACTTATTTTCGTAATTACTATATTAGTTCTAGGACGAAGAAAAATGAAATAATAATGGAAGATTTTTTTCTTGACTGCCTTTTTAGCATAGTGGTCCTAAGCGCAATTGCTACGCTAGAGGTTTTGGTTATAATACCGACTATTATTTTTACTTATACTAATACGAAGTACTGTTAACACGCATGTGTGTTTATGAAAAACATGACATATTTTGAAAAACACATGATGTGGTATGAATAACACATGACATATTATGAAAAACACGTGACATGTTTTGAAAAATCATGACATATTATAAAAAAATCAAGGTTATTTTAATGTTTTTTAGAACGTAAGTTATGAAGAACATGATTTATAACCAGTGTTATTGTCGCAACCATTTAATTCTGGATGTTTTGTCATAAAATTTTCTACAATTTGATTTTTATAGTTGTTATTTTATTATTATTAATTTAATAATTTCCCATTCAGGTTCCATTCAGTCAGCCATACATTTTTTGTAAAGGAGGTTTGCCTTGTTTATATCTTATATTTTCATAATATAAAATAAATTTAAATTTTGTTAATTTCAAATGTTATTTTCTGTTAGAACAAACCAAATGAATACATATTATATGGAACCACACATTTTACATATTTAACATTCGCGACTCAATTATTTGAATTTGTGTTTGAAACATTGATGAAGAAAAATATTTTTACCCGACTGCGACAGAAGGAGGGTTATGTTTTTCGAGGGTATGTTTGTATGTATGTATGTATGTATGTATAATTGTTTGGCACGCTCTGCAGGCTGAACGGCTCGATGGATTTTAGCTTGAGAGGTGTCGTTAGATTCGTATTTACTATGAGGGTGACACTGGGTATATAAAAAATAAAAAAACAAAATGGCGGATTTTTGGCGCCAAATTCAAATGTTTGGCTCGCTCTGCAGGCTGAACGGCTCGATGGATTTTAGCTTGAGAGGTGTCGTTAGATTCGTATTTACTATGAGAGTGACACAGGATTTAATAATTATTTTTTTAAAAAAACACTGAAAAAATAAAAAATAAAAAACGGTAATTTAAAAAACTAAAAAACCCGACTGCTATTCTTTAAAAAGCCCTAAAACAAGATAAATTGTAGCAGTCGGGACCCATTCGGGACCATCTGCAATGTTATATAGGTATGTGCTCTCAATTCACTCACTCTCCATTTCTAGAATGGGTCCCGACTGCTACAATTTATCTTGTTTTAGGGCTTTTTAAAGAATAGCAGTCGGGTTTTTTAGTTTTTTAAATTACCGTTTTTTATTTATGATGTAATGATAAATAGTTATTATAGTTTAGTATTATATAACGATTATTTTATGATACAATAGTTAAGTATTTAAACCTATTATTATCAGAGATTTTAAGAGCCAAGTTGCATATAACTAATTTACAAACTATATTATATTATTTTTTATGTAAAACACTGGTATTCAGCTGCATCTGGTTAGACTGGAAAGCCGACCCCAACATAGTTGGGAAAAGGTTAAGCAGATGATGATTATATTATTTTTTAATATTATATAGAACCTAGCTATAATAATCCTTATAAGTACTTACTAAACTATCCTAATATATTCGGAATCTTTGATTTTAATACACACTTAAGTTTAAAATTAATAATAATATGCATTAACGAAACTCTGAGATTTACTGTCATTATTAAAATTAAGAATACAATATAACATACAGGGATACTTTTCATACACCATCCAAATTTTAAAATCGAGGTCTTTTAATTAAATTATTTTCATATGTAAAACACTGTCCCTTTTAAGCCTCTAGGGCAAGCAAATAGGTCAATTATTTTATTATTTAGATTAGCTATGATTTGATATTTTACAATTACATCTAGCAACTTTTGATCAGTCGTTCATTTGATGTTACATACATTGGGATTCTACCATTTTTTCTAAATAAAACATTTGGTCATTTAAATTTTGTTATTTCGATTATTGTTCTTTTGAAATTTTGCTTGAGAATGTTTTAACTTTTTAATATGTTACCATTCCAATTTTCCCTTCATACTTTACAGGCTAAGACCGACATAATAAAATTATGAATGTGAAATTTACTGGTGTTTATTATGGCGTATTTAAAAAATTGGAATCAACTAGCTATTTACAATAATTAAACTTACAGAATTTTCGACTGCTGGTGTTATTTCGTTATGACCGCCACGACTTGTTGCATGGGCTGGTGTGGTAAACTGCCCATAATCGAACAACCTTTGATTTGCCGATAAAATTGTTTGTCTATTAGGCACTTGCGAATTAATTCCTCGTCTTTGTAAACGCGGTAAACTTCCTGTACGGTACATTCTTTGCACACCATTTAAATTTTCACCACTTAACCCTGCAGTGGTCGCTCCTTAAAAAGTCACGTGAGTGGTCGCGCGGCTACATATGTAGCCCAATTTGTTTTGTCGTTTTTTAAGAGAAATTCAATCGTATTTTTATTTTGTTATTAAAATATGTCAAATTAACTCTTACGAAATGAAATTAAAACGAAAAACATAAATATTCTAAGGTCTTGTTTGAAAAAAAAAAAGTACGCAAAATGTCATGTCAGTTTAAACAACCATGGGCTACATTAGCCCATGATAAAAGATAGCACCTGACCATTTCATAATACTCTGCATTAGAATAAAAAGTCGCCATGTCGTGCGATGATGATTGACCGGAATACGGAAGCGAAAATGCAGCGAGAGCGACAAAAAAAAATGGCACGCGTTCGCACATAATTAGGTGCTGTTTGTGTGCGTTCCCGAATTTTGAGGTAACCGCGTGTGCAGTCAAGTTCAATTTTTCTTATTTTATTTCATTAATTGATAAGGTTATCGATTCTAAATCATTTCTGAAAATTTGGATGGTGGTTGCAAAATAACCCTGTATATATAAAATCACGATTTATCAAATTATAGAAATGCATATAAAATTATAAAGAGGAATTCTGAACTATACCAGGCTAAAATATCTTTGATGATAATGAAATAATTTTATATATTAACACTCTAATTTATTTATTTATTTAGGTTGATAAAGCAGTTCTATAATTAGCTTTAATTTTTTTTTTAAATGAGGCTCAAATGTGTCCTCTTAATGGTCTAATTGAAATAAATGATTTGACTATAACTTTAAAAGATTTAAAATATTTCTGCAATTCAGATGAAAGGTTAGGTATTATTCCCAAAATTTTCATTTTCTTTTTGTAGTTCCGTTCCTAAAGCATGCCAACGGAAGCCTGTTACTAATGCTCCGCTGTCTGTTCGTTTGTCTGTCACAAGGCTGAATCTATTGAACAGCAATAAATGGACACTTGAAATTTTCTGCTCGATATTGATGACGGTGATAGGTAGACGCTTGAAATATAAACAGAATATTTAGTTATATATTCACTTTAAAAATAAGTAATTAAATAAAACAAATATTCAATATTTTTTCACGTGATATTTTTGCCTTTTTTTAGATAATGGTACGGAACCTTTCGTGCTCGAGTCCGACTCGCAGTTTTTTACTTTTACAACTTGCTCTTGCTATATAACATCACGCTGTGACACACGGGAGCATTAATTCAAGACGTAAATTATTTGTAGTTCGCTAGTATCACATATAACTAGTATGATTTGAGTATTTGAGTTTATGCAAAAATAAAAATATTTCTTTATATATTTTTGGTCATAGTGTGTTTTCCCACTGCTGGCTCAAGATTTAAATCAATTACAGATGCGGGACCAACAAATTAAAATTTTACTTTGAAAATGAGATTTCTCTTACTGTTAATTTTCATTAAACCATACTGTTTGTAAAAAACGTAGAAACTGCTTTATCAAGACCTAAATTTGAAGAAGAAAAATTGCTTATTTTTAAACTTATACACAATCTCACTTCCATACTGTCTAGACTTACCTAATAGTACGCTTGATTTTAATGTAAGTACTTACTCAGTACTTACTACCTACCAACAACTTAAACTACTTATTACTATAGACAATAACCACAAACACAATACCTAAATGCTTTATTTAATACTTACACATTTATATGGAGATATATGACGAGGCTTTGCTTACCGTAGTATCCAACCGAACTAGGGTTACGCTCTGATCTTTCAAAACCAATTTTATCGTAATTTTGACAGACCGAAGCGTATCTGATTTTCAACCTTATAACCTAATTCGATATATCTATATTATTCTACTGCAATCCATATTCCTATTGTTCATTAACCTATGGTTACAGCTACATTACATTAACGAGAGACGAGACACAATAGATATAAAAAAGTAAGTACTCATAATATAATGACGTCGGTCGGCCGATCGTCGGTCGATCGTCGGCAGTCTGTCGGTCGGTTATCGGTCGTTTTGTGTAGAAGCTTTCAATTGGTGCTAGCGTTTGGCGAGAACAGTTCGAATCGTGCACACATATTAATAACCCATTTATAAAGAACTTACTTAGGTACATGTTTTTCCCATCATTCTGCTCACATTTTACCCTCATGAATCTGGTACTGCGTAAACCGGTAAGCACAATGATTTTCGTACTGACTTACTTACAAAGGCTTTAAGATTGATCATCTAGGTTTATGATGTTTAAAATGTTTTAAGGTTACTTTACGATGGAATATTGTAGTTTATAACACTTTTGTCCAATAATGAACATTTGTAACATCCTAACTAATAGTATAAATCCAAAAGTAAGTTTGTTACATTTACGCGCCTAAACCACTGAACCGTTAAACAACAATAACGTTCTTATGATAATATAAGGCAAATCGTGATTGAATTTTATAAAGATCCGACATTTACGCGGACGACGTCGCGGGCAAAAGATAGTGTATGATCTCTTTTTGAGGTACAACATGTTGATGTTAGCTTTGAATTTAACTTTCAATTATCAAATGTTATTAATGTTTAAATTATAGTTTAGAGGCCAGATTTCAATTACTTTTTTGCGACTTTTGTGATGTTTATTTGTGAATTTTTCATTTTTGGATATGGACATTTTTGTTCGATAGTTACTGTACATACATATAAATAAATAAAATTGAAGTGTCTGCTTGTTCTGTCAAAATAACAGCTTTTTACTATGCATAATAAATGTGTACACGGTATTTATACCAAAAAACTTTTTGTTTTTGTCCTTTTATTCGTTCTGGCTAATTTCCGACACGACTAGACCGACGCCGACGAAGATAACTGATGTTATAAAGAGCAATTTAGGCTTACTATTATTTTAGAAAAGAAATTAGAGTTCCGCTCAAAAAATAAAGCAGAAAATATAACATAAGTATATATTTTCTCCTTCCAGAAGTTCCAACAAATATTGAATTATACAATAATTTTCGTGAAAAATGATGTGAAGACTGTTAGTGTGCAATGGAAATGAACAACTATCTAATGACTTAATTCGGTCTAATCCTAACATATAGCTAATCAACTTTTTTAAGGAGGCTAGTAACTAAGTTGGTGGCTGATTGAGCAGTCATACTTATATGTACAGTTGCTTAAGAAATATTTATATATATTCTACTTTCTTTAGTTCAATTTTGGGCCGATTCTTATATTTATCTTAATTAAACTAATAATAATGATACTGATTACTAACAGATGTTCATTTTTCAAACACAAATAAGTAATCGTATTACTGTATTTGTTTTTGTAAAATGTATGAATATATGAATGTATGAGTCTACATTTTTGATGAGATCTACTTTTTCTGAGTTGAATTGCGTGGATTTTTATTTAATTTACAGTACTTAGGTCCTATCTTATAACTATTTTTAAGATTAACCTTATCATTATCGAGTCCCATACACGGAACGGTTTTATACCGCCTTAAGTAACTTCAATAACTTTCCTTTTTGTTTTTCTGAAGTAGGGTAGAGTCATCATATTGTAATTTCTTTTTAAAATAATTTGTGATGATTTCTCTATTGTTTGTTTGTACATGGTGTGTTAATGTTAGGCCCAAAGTAAATCATCATCATCCTACTACTATTATAAAGGCGAAAGTTTGTATGTATGGATGTATGGATGTATGGATGTATGGATGTATGGATGTTTGTTACTCTTTCACGCTTAAACGGCTGAATGGATCTGGATGAAATTTGGCACAAAGATAGATTATAGTCTGGAATAACACATAGGCTACTTTTTATCCCGGGAAAATGTACGGTACCCGTAGGATAACACATCAACTGTGACGCGGACGAAGTCGCGGGCAGAAGCTAGTTATACGTATAGAACGTAAAGTAAATATGTGTTAAATAGCAATGTTTTATTAAAAAAAAACTTTTTTATTCTGACGCTTACTTCTTTTGACATTTACCAAAACAAAAAATTAGCAAATATGATATAATTAAATGTTGCTTTTTTGCATATTTCGACGTGAAATAAAAAATAAAACACAATACTGAATTGATGTAAGTATAAAATATTTAATTTTAAAATAAAATATAAGTCTAAAAGTCTAGTGGTTTTTAAACATTAATTATATTGATGATAACTATTATGAAAATGTCAGTGAAACGATGTATGACAATAAATATTTTTAGAAAAATATATTTTGAATTTTTGGGTGTTTTTGATATATATGTATTTTGAAATAAAACTATTAAACAGCACTTATTTGAATCGATACAAGTATCAAATATTTAATTTTAAAATAAAATAAAAGTAAAAAATGTAATGGTTTTTAAACATTTCTTATTTTGATGATATAATTATTTTAAAAATGTCCGTGAAATGATGTGTAAGTAAATAATTAAGGTACTTATAGTTTTTTTTTATTTATCTCGTGATGTGTTTTATCCAAAGTTTTTACTATATATAAATCTTAATATATGAACACGGTTTTCACCAGTGGTAATTTCTATTTTCGATTTCCTAAAAGTAGTTTGTGTAAAAATAACACCATGTTGCAATATTCAGTTTGACGTCTAAAATAAATAAATGTCGAATGTGTTAAATGTCGTGATGGCCCAGTGCTTAAAGCCCCTGCCTCTTATGCACGAGTTTATGGGTTCGCAACCGGGCACGGCCAAATACCAATGTGACTTTCTCTAATTCACTTGTACTTTCTAAGTTTATCTTGGACATCACTGTCATCGGTAACCATGTGAGAGGCCCTTTAGGCGGTTTAGAAACTCTGACACTAGGGTGTGTGGGGTCGTTGGACCTTACTGCCCACACGATAAAGATAGAAGAAGAATAAATAAATTATGTTTTTTTATTTCTTCGAAATTTCATTTAGACGATTGCTTTTGACAGTTATACATTTTGTTATCAGTGTTACAGAATATTATTTATAATAAGTTCCTTTTTTTTTTTAATTTTCTTGCTTCCTTTTCCATTTGTTATGAGCATGTTATGTTGGCCAGTATTCCGCGTACCGTGTATGGAAATGTACTTATAACCTAGTTGAGGTGGATTTCCTTTTGGTTGTATGAAGTATTTTCATCTTTATTTAGCAAATCACACATTGTGAGACACTGCAACGATGTAGCATTGCACAGAATTATCGTGATAAATTAAAGTCACGAAAAAACAATTAAATAACGCAATTTATCATAAAATAAGAAAAAAGAATCTGCACGTGGCTAAAATAAAAAACGGCATTACCTAATATTAAGTAAAAATAAATCGTTTAGACGAACTTAAATATTATTCAGAAGAAAGAAAGCTTTAAAAAACCTGTTGCGTTTTTAATAGTTGTTGTTATTTAAAAGTAAATTTAAGTATTTTCTATAGTAAAACATATTTGATATAAAATCCTTAAATGAATAACCTTATAACGAACGCAGATCACAAATGGAAATATATTTAAAAAAAAATGAATAAACCTAAGGCGGATTGCCGACATGCTAAAATTGTCATCTAAATAATAATTATTAAATTAAAAATATCAGAAATACCTAGTTGGTTCAATAATGTAAAATCAAATATAAAGAATTCAAACGAACTGATTTGATAATTTAAATTTTATAAATAAAACATATTGTATTATTTCTATAAATTAAGAAATTTTTTTATAAAATGTTTTTATAATTATAAGTTCTAATATGTATGTTGATATTTTAAAAAATGTTATTTAAATTTTCCAAATATTTAAACAACAGTTACCAATACAATATATTACATTCCTGATAAAAAAAAAAAACAAATAAATTATAAAGTAAAAGCGTACTAGTGTAAGACTATTCAGCCACGTATATTATAGAAAAAAATCGTATATTTATAGAAAACTAAAACAAATTAAAACTAATAATTGAACGGTAAAGAGTGTTTTTTGTTTCAAATAAACAAACTTATAATTATATTTAAATGGTATTAGATACTCAATAAAAATTAAAAGAATTATCGAAAAAAAATTAATTAAATGTGTGCTGTCAGTTCTTTTTTTAATTAGTTTTTTATTTTTCGGCATTTTTAAATCTGGTGGTTGTAGTTTCTATTACTTTTATCAATAACTACCTATTCTTAAATATACCTACGTAATATTTTTAACCGTTATTATTTTAATATTAATATTATGTGTAGCCTTATCAAAATCTATCAATTCAAACTTATTTTAATCAAAGACTATGAATGAAATGATAGGTTATTAAAAAATGCTAACTCAATCTAAAAACTATGTAGCAGCTATGTATTAATCTGTATATAATTGTATTTTATTTATTGTAGTTATAATAATTTATATTTGAAAATAGCGATTAAAAGAAAAATTCTATGATTTTATCACTCAGTTGACGAGTAGCCGTTTACGACTTTAAGACAACGCTTAAATTAATAAAAATATTAACTATTAAAAAAAAAAACGATGCTACACGTTAATTAAATATGTTACATAAGTGTGCGCGTACTTTTATATTATGTGAATTTATGAATATATAGAATTTATAATAAATCGAAATGTGAACAAAAGCAAACGAATTGAAAACCTTATTTTTTTAAGTCAGTTAAAAATTGAAACTATTAATAATTCGATAGTTGTTAAACAATAAATGCGAAAAAAGGTTACATAACAAAATGGTGTTAATATAAAATAGAACCGATACCTGTGCTGATACTAAATATTAAAATAAAAATGTACCACAGACAATAAAATTCAGTAAAAGCGCGCGCACTTAATAATTCGTAATTGGAACAAATGGGAAACGTTTCAAACTAATAGGTACTTAAACACACACAGATACTAAATCTCATCAGAATTTCATTCATACTCTTATTTTAACTAGTACCTATTCCTACAATTAATCTTATTTAACGATTTTAGAACACGTTTTAACCACACACACACCTACATATTATCTTCATTCAAAAATTGGGTATTAGACACCATCCTATTAATATTAAAAATGTTTGTGTGGATGGATGGATGGATGTTTGTCTTTCACGCTTAATCGGCTGAACTTTCATCCAGATCCGATCATAGGCGTTTTTTTATGGAGGCTGGGCGTAAAACCAACATTAAACAAATTTGTTGTAATGTATAGTATTCCATGTCTAAATTATATTACATGTATTTCACCTTCCATATGGATGAGATAGTCATGAACCGAAGCTCAGAATGTGATAAAATTTGCTCCAGATTTTCAGTCACTAAAAAAAAACATAAGAAGGGTAGCTAGATATATGAAACCTAACCTTACGTGCCTATCCCGGCCAAACATCGCCTAAATAATCTTAAATGTTCTTAACCTTCATAGTGTAAATAAAAAACATGATATAGAGCTCATATTGCATTGAAAACTTTATAAAATTCCGTTTTAATTCATTTTCATTTGCATTCACTTATGTACTGAAATATTGCTTGTAAGTACCTAAATAATTTTGGAAAACTGCATTACTCAAAACAGTTCAACTCTGTTCTCACGCGTCTTTGGTGTTTGTTGCCATATTATAAAATGGAGTATTAGCTATAAGCTTTCATATTAAATATATTTCAATGCTGTTGGTTTTACGCCCGTTATGCCCAATATCCTTTGGCACTGAGATAGATTGTAGTTTGGAATAACACATAGGATACTTGTTATCCCGGAAAAAAATTCGATTCCCGTGAGGTAATATATTAAATTTGATGCGAACGAAGTCGCGGGAAGAAGCTATTTAACCAATAATTCTAAGACATAAGTTCTCTAAAGAAACACTTTATTTTAGGTCTTAAAACCAGATTACACATACACACTGTGTGTTACTGTGGGTGTTTACTGGTACACCTCTGCTTAACCCTTCGGGGAATACAGGCGTGAGGGTATGTGGTATGTAAAACCAGATTAATTTTCCATTAACTGTAAAATTGAAATTTTAATTGCTTCGCAGTAAGTATATAGTCAATGGAGTCGGCACAAAAGTGACGTCGTGATTTTATATTTGTTATACAAAAATGGGGGAATCGCATTTTGACAGCTCATAAAAAGTACGTCTATTGATTCGTGGTGTCTAATATCTAATTTATTCTTACATAACGATTTTAGAATACGTCCCACACACACTCCTACGTTTTACTTGCGTTCAAATATAGCTCTTATTATAATCGTCCTTAAGATACATATAGGCGTTTTGTTGAGCGCCTGATTTTTAAATATATTTACACGCTACAGTTTATTAAAATTATAATCATCGTTTTTACTTCTTTAAATGTACAAAGTTTATGTTATACCTACATACTACGGCTTTTTGCCAAATCACAATCATACGTAAAATTAAAATAAGTTTTTTTTTTAGAAAATCAACGTTCCTCGGGTAACCTGTTTGCATTTTACATATTTATAAAATACTTTTTTTATAAGAAAAAATAAATTTCTCTAAAAAGTTGTAACATTTTTGCTGATTCTGATTGCAGGGTGCGTAACTAAAAAATGATGTTTATTTTAATCGAATTTAAAGTTTTTCAAAAAGAGCGGTTAGACAGCTTGCATTTTCACAATTCCCCTTAAATTTACGATATTATTTAAAATATTTAACCGAAAACATTTAAATCTAACACTTAAAGCCTTAAAAACCTAAATAAAATAATTGTTCAAATTCTTAAATCCTAAAAATATGAAATAAATTGTACTCTAACCAACCAAGATCACACGATAAGATAAGAAAAAGAATACGAAATTAAAACGAAAACGCGCATCTAACGACGATAAACAATTCCGACATTGCAAAGGATTTATATACATTCCTGGAAAGGACTTCCCCTTAATGTTAATATTTAGGATACAGCCATATATAAAAATAGTTGCCTTAAAATAGTTATCAAAAAATAATTATATTAAAAGTTACACACACGCTTTCAAGACCTTCCTTAGCTCATACCATTAATATAAATCACGATGTTAAAACAAAACTAAATTAACTAAATTGACATTGGATGTCATATAAATTCGTTATCGAACTTCGCGCAAAAATAGTCGCGGTAATATACAAATTATTAAAAATCTAAAATATATTCATTAAACTTAACCTTCAAATTGAAACTTTGGAAATTTTGTAGACGAATAAAATTAAAAACTTTATAAAATAATTTGGTCAAAACAACAAATCAATCATTCTGTTTCAGAATTTAAATTAAAATCTAACTTACTCCAACATCTTTTGATTCACACTATCGTTTTGTTAACTTCGGAACAAATATCTTAATTTTAATTTTGTTCTTTTGATTCGATTTATACAGAAATTGTGTTTCGTTTGTATAAATCAACGTCTGCGTAACAATACACAAGAAGGGACAAATTAAAGTCAAGTGGGGTTGTAGTTCAAAATCTTAGAGCAAACCTGAGCTAAGTTGAGCTAAAGTATACATTAGAATTTGGACCTCATGTGGAACGGTTCAAAAATGGGATGAAACCCATAATTTCTGTACCGATTCAAATGGTAAAATTTATTGACAGTGACATTACGATAGCTCAACGTAACTCAACAGATACGCTCAACATTTATATAGAATTGTAAGCAACTTGCCCTTTACTTAATACATAGTTGGTTGAGTTTTTAAATCAGTAACATCTATTTTTTAGATTCAGTGCAGATGTTAAATTTTCCTATTAAACAAGAAGGGATGAACGAAAAGGGGACAAGAGGCAAGAATGTGAGTAAAGTTGAGCAATAAAAAGTGTCTAAAAATTAGACCTCAGGTCGAGCAGTACAAAAAAGGTATGAAATAGTGGCAAAAAGATGATCTTGTATTTATTTTCTATATGAACGTTATTTCAACGTCTTTTGTACCGCTTCAACAGTTCAACAAGTTAGATGTAACACTTATATAGCTCTACTTACATCAAACGGCAATGCTTTGCACGTTTATAGAAAATCGTGCCTTTGTCCCCATGACGAAGATCCCTTATGTGCTGAATGTTAAAACAGTCATTTTCCAGTTCAATTCTCTGGTTTAGCGATAGATCCTATTTGAGATTATAACCTGTTGTGGACTTTTAGAACGAGTCTAGTTAAGCAAAGTTGAGCCAAAGCGTCTACAAATTGAACCTCGCGTTGAGCGATACAAAGAAGGTTTAAAACAGTGACATACAGGTGATATTTTGTATTTTCAATCAATTCAAATAAACGTGATTTAAACACTTTTTTGTATCGCTACAAACAGTTATATATTTAAGTTGGAACAGACAATGTTATAGCTCAACTGTTCTTAGTAAACAATGTTCTACACATTTTTATAAAACTGTACATTATTCTCACGACACTAGTCCCTTGTTGTGTATTGGAAAGTACACCAGTATAGTTGGTATACCTCTGCCTAAAGGTACACATTAGAAGATGAGCGGTACGAGGACATGAAAGGCAGTGTAGCAGGTTGTAGTATCAATTGAAACCAATAGCGAAGTTATGCTAGCAAAGTTGAGCTAAAGTGTCTGGAAATTTGACCTAGCATTAAGCGGTACCAAGAAAGCCTGAAACAGTGACATACAAGTTATTAAATTGAATATAAAGAACGTGTTTCAACGCTCTCTGCGTACCGCTTCAAGAGTAATATTAGTTTGTGGGTTTACCACAGCTCAACATAACTCAGAAAACAACGCTCAATATCTTTAAAAAAAGTATGCATTTAGTCCACGTAACGCTCAATCCTTTTTCAATCTTCTAAGTTTTTAGTTAGTTTGTCTTCGAACTTTTTGACGGCTCATTTACAACTTTTTTTTTAATATCAAATATTATAATGGGTTACAAAAGAGCAGTGGATATTGTTCCGTGCCAGTATTTTTATTGAAGTTGTTGACCATTTTTGCTAATGATGAAACTTCTTCGTGAACACTACAATAATGTGAATCTTCCATTCTTCATTCCCCTTACATATTAATTACAGTTACGGTGTAATTTTGAAGGAAAAACTAAAAGAACTACTTTAAAAAGGATTTACTTTCCTCCTGCTTGACAATGCCCATCTCCTGAAGCACAGCCTCGAGACCTTCCGGCATCCTGCCCTGATCTAATTCCAAGTTCCACTTGTAATACTGAAATGGAAAAGAAAATGTTTTTATGTCTGATGTTTTATTCAGATTCAGGAGGATTCAGAGACAGTGAAGTGTGAAAATTTTCTTTTTTCAAACTCATAAAATTTCACTAAAATCGATCTAGTCGGTTAGGAGTTCAGTGTTCAGTTCACATGCACCCTTACAGAAAAATTGCCACGTAACTAATGGCGAGTAAAATAAGCCACGCGGATGAAGTCACGGGCATTTCTTTAGTAATAAATATAAAGGTATCACGTACAAACCTTATCCAGTTCTTTCCTCAGCGCCAGCACCGACCGCTCCCGGTCTGCGACCAGCTCCTCAAGGTATTGGTAGCGGAGCTTCTTGCGCGCGCGACACTCCCGCGCTGACTGCCTGCTGCGTTCTGCTTAAACACATGCAGAATACCTACGTTAGGCTTGAGTACTAGGACTGTTCAGGGAAATAACTCGAAGAGTTCTGACTACATGATAAGATCGGTAGTTGGTAAACTATTGGACAGAATTAGAAGTTCTGAAGCGCGCTGCTTGATGACCAGTACCCTGACCCTCACTCCAGCTGACACGTTGATTAGTTTCTGCACAGCGATTCACCAGGTGTTCAGAGTCGCCGTAGTTTCTATTGGGTTGTACATTTCCTCGTAGTAACTTAAGTAGCTGTAGTCGCGGGGATCGCGGAAGGCGTATTTGTTTTCGGGATCCCTAGCGTATGTGTTAGAAGGAAACAACGGAGTATCTTTTAGTCAGTAAGATTATAACATACTTCTCCGTTCTCCCCACACCTGAATGAAGAAAAAGAACCCATCTGCTTTGTCCTCAAACTCCCCACGTTTCAAAACTGTCTTAAAGATCCTTACCTAGCTTCGCCTTCATGTCCTGTTTGTCGAGTTGCGCTTTGCGGCCAGGCCTGCGTCCGCGCTTGCCGCTCTCGCGCCTTTCCCCGCCCTCCGCACCCGACGCCCCCACCGAGCCGTACACCCCACCACCCAGCGACTCCTGGAAACAAAGAAAATTCTATGAGCATGGAATAGTTAGAAAAGATTGTGTGAAGAATGATATGAAAGATAAAGGAGTCAGTGATAGCATGACGGTTGATAGGACGGCATGGGAGAAGAAAACGTGTTGCGCCGACCCCAAGTAACATTGGATTAGGGCAGGAAAATGATGATGATGGAATAGTTAGAAAATGTTTTATGTACGAAGGAGAGACAGAGCTATACAGAACCGATAGCACCATCCGTTTTTTGCAATGGAACATCATATCATCATCATCACGATGATAATTATAATGATGCATGAAAAGCTAGAAAAGAAATTTAGTGCAAAGAGAGAGACAAAGCTATACTTAGCTGGTAGCACCATCCCTTTTTCGCAAGGGAACAATATGTCATAATCATAATACGGTCCTTGATGTATTTTCGATTGATAACGTAACTAGTTAATGTTCTCTGCTCATTATAGTTAGTACACATATTTAAAATAATGAAAGTAGAATTAAAAGGAGACTTCATCATCTTCTTCGGAACTGCATTGTTGGCCTAGTGGTCCTGAGGACGACTGCTACGCTAGAGGTCCTGGGTTCGATTCCCAGGTCGAGCAAAGTGTTATTGAATTTTTCTATGAAATTCTCAGTAGCAACTCGGAGTTTGGAGTTGTGCCCGGTTTATGGCAATAGGCTCGTCCCATATTACATGGGACCTAAATATACCGGCGAACTGTGGGTGTATATTGGTACACCTCTGCCTAACCCTTCGGGGATTACAGGCGTGATGGAATATTATATGGTATTCATCATAATCCCAACAAGAAAAGTAAACGTTTACAGATAATTAAACATCAAACCTAAAGGCTTCATCTGCCTTAAAATATCTAAATTAAGAATTGAACAGACGACCAATCAATCAATTGAACTAATGAGTTCAGTTCGATTTCAAAATCAGTGCTAACAGACATACTACGCACATTACAACTTGGCACCGGAGACAATGCGCTCATGACAGTAAAACGACACGTATTGCGTTACGTGTGTGACGTCCAAAGATATCTCATTCATATACCTATTAATAGGTTTTGTTAAAATTTTCCCTCCAAGCGTTATTTGCGATTTAAAGTAGAACTATACATGTGATGAACATGTGTTGGAGTTTTTTGTGGAACTTTCTGGTAGGCGATAGAGACAGCAATGTCTTAATAGCTAATGTAGATTTGATATTATTGGTATACATTGGCGTATCTAGAGTTAATTTTCAGGGGGGGGCTGGCCCCTAAGATGCCATGGCCGCTGCGATGCAATGCGGTCAGGCGGAAGACCATTCTGGAGTGGGCCCGGAATTTCGTTTCTTTTTTACAATATTTGTAAAAAATATGAATAAATATAAAATACAGAGTATAAATTGCTACTTTAAATCAATTAATTGATAAGATCCTTATAGGTTCAAATGATATTTCCTTACATGATATTGTGATAACAAAAAATAAACAACAACCGAGTAACAAACGAAAACCCGAAATTATTGTAGACTTTTTCTGTCTTGACATTTTATTAAACATATTATGACAGTTTATTATTCAAGTTCATTCATAATATTGTAAAAAAACTTGCTTTTGCCTAAGGCTTTGACTGCGTAGACGTCAGAATTAAACCAGAAAAATCGGAAAAAAATAATAATTTCATAATTAATAAATGACATAAATTATCCCATGGAAACACAAAAAGGGGACAATAAATATCCTTTTTGTTAAGCTAGATCAATATCGATGTGTGCCAGACACTTCAATTAAATCTATTAGTACCTATACATATAAATAAACACAGCAAAAACTCGGTTAACATTGCAACAATTTAATACATAATTCGGTGTGCATGTTCCATGAATTACTTAACAGCAGTTGAGCGGATGTTTGGATGATATTTTCACGGGTAATTTATACGTAATTTGCTCGGCGGGTCATTCGGGCTAATGGCGGCACTAACCACGCCGCACATTGTTTGTAAACCTCTGTGTGGTAGTGGAACGAGCTGTAATAAAGCTAATAATGGATATGACCCTCCCTGAATAGTCTGTTGTCAATATAAAGACAGTTTCTTTTTTTTTTGCGAATGGGAAATCATTCGCAAAAAAAATCATTATGTGAGTTCTCCCGACCTGAGCGGGACAGGAGGGAGTGTCAGACTTTTACTGACTAAAACACATCTATGTTCCTTCTTGTGCCTTTATTTATTATTTATTTAAACTTTATGCACAAAAAAAAGTACAAAGGCGGATTTAATGTCCTTTGCGTTCCGGTGGCGCAGTATCTCGAATAACCGGCAGCCCCGGCAAAAGTCAACTCCCGTGGCTTTCATTGGTTAAAACCTAATATTATAAATACTTACGAAAGTTTGTAAGGATGGATAGATGGATGAATGTATGTTTGTTACTGTTCCATGCTTAAATGGCTGAACGGATCTGGATGAAATTTGGCACTGAGATAGATTGTAGTGTTGAATAACACATAGGATACATTTTATCCCGAAAAAGTGTACGGTTCCAGTGGGATAATATATCAAAATTGACACGGATGAAGTCGCTGGCAGCAGCTAGTTTATACTAATATTATTAATAGTAAAGATTTTTTTTGTCCGAATAAGCTCCGAAACTACTGGACCAATTTTGTCAATTTTTTCACCAATAATCGTAGATAGCTAAATTATCAGGAAATAACATAGGCTATATAACATCACGCTAGGACAAACTGGGACGGAGCATTATAAAAATGCGTAACTTAACGCGAATGAAGTCGCGGGCACAAGCTAGTAATATGATAAGGCTGAAGAGGTTTGTTTGTTTCAAATTGAAACGCGAACGATTTGAAAAATATTTTTATCGAGGTTATAGGATATGTGTATAATATTACGCATTAGCGTAGCTGTAATCAAAGACGTAATGTAACACGAGTGAAACTGCGAAGTATTGCTAAATGTGTATTTACCAAAGAAAAAAACCGACTGCATAAACATTTACTTATATGAAAATAAAAAAAAACAACAATTTAGAAAAAAACACACATTATGGCGCCCATAATCCCATAATCCGCCATTTTGTATTTTTTACATCACCTATCATATCTAGGTCACTTGGGCCTTCAGTTGAAAAAAACGAATCCAACGATATGTTTCTTGTAGAGTTCTGTTTAGCTGTTTATAAGATACAAGGTACCTAATAAAGAATATTACATACACACATACAAGGATATGCGAATAATAAAACCCTTCTTGGTAGTAGAGAAAACATTGGATAAGTCCTCCAAAGTTTTACTTAAGCAAACATATTTGGACTATAACATATCATTGTTAGGGTCTAAATTGCTTTATCTGATGAAAGGGCTCTATCCAAACAGCGTAGTAACTAGCCAAGCAAAAATAACCAATGTCATTACAACACAGCGAATACCTGAACCCTATTACAAGGTGAATAAGGAGTTACCCAACAAAAAACCTTGATAATAGCCCTTATCAACAACTTTTTAATTGCCCATCAAACCAATACACGTGGAAATAGAAGTAAACACGTAACTGCGTAGTATCAACAAATTCGCATGACATTTTGTAAACAACACGTAAAAAAAATCCAAGGCAAACATCTACCAACAATGCCGGTCGGTTCGTTGACCCTAAAACCTCGTTGGAAACGCATACTTCATTGAGCGTGGTATTTATTCCCATGGGTTAAGACTCAGATTTGAATACATGATGAAACAATAACCTTACTGTTTAGTACCGTGACAGTACTGAATGGGGGTAATTGTTTTAAGAAGCACGTTTTGACTGTGTGCGAGGAGATGCGGTGACATAAACACAATTGATTTTAGAAAACATAGTTTCGGTGCGTGGTGTTGACTTATTTTTGTATTTGTGGACTAATGTGTAGGTTCTAAGTGGAAATGGCAGATACAGTACGTACGACTGACGTGTCTGCGATCCTGAAGATAGCCGATTAACTGCGCAGTAGACAACTGCCTCCATAGCCTAGTGGTTATTGGGTTTTTCTATGACATTCTCAGTAGTAGCTCAGAGTTAGGATTTGTGCTCGGTTAATGGCAATAGGCTCGCCCCTTATAACATGGGACCTAAACAATTAAACATACCGGCTAACTGTGGGTGTACATTGGCACACCTCTGCCTAACCCTTCGGGCAATACAGGCGTGATGGTAAGTTGTTATGTAAAAAAAATATTCTTAAACGATCCATTGCGCAGCCAAACGGCTTCTTTCAGGATTGTCAAGATGCGTCGGTCGTAGTGTACGAGTGTTGAGAATTTGTGGATGATTTTTAGTCAGTAAGAGTCTGATAGACCCCCCCCCCCACCAACTCCATCCATGAGGATTCCACCCCAGCAACAAAAATAATGATAAAAATATGGGACGCGGTGTCAGGCAAAATCCATCATGACTAAAAAGTAAAAAAATGCTTTTATCGTCATTGTGATATTTTTTTTTTCTGCATCTTACTTGGAAAGGTTCTGGTTAGATATTGAAGATCTAAGTCTCAAATTTTCGATAACATTTCTTGTCTTTCTTACTAAACTTTGAATATAACTCTTTTCAGAACAGCTGGCTAAACATTTGCTTTAACTTTATTGACTCACCGTGCACTATTTACACTAAGTGACTACGTTATAAATAATTTTCACTTCCAAATGTTTTGTAAAACCGTTTCTTTAAGGTAAGCACCGAATGCATAAACATAATAATTGTGCCTAATTATGTGCGTTCAGTTTAATTTCAAAGTTAAATTTTGTTGCGCTACGTGACTAGATAATGTTAGTAAGCATCAGCTGTTTCTGTTTTTAATTATTTCAAGTTTGTTACCATAGTAATAGATGTTCATAGTGGTGAGCTCAAATATACTACTTTTCCGGTTTTCAGCAAATCCGTACTAATATTATAAATGCGAAAGTAACTCTGTCTGTCTGTCTGTCTCTTCTTCACGCCTAAACCACAGAAGTTGACAGAACCGATTTCAATGAAATTTGGTACAGATATAGTCTGGGACCCGAGAAAGGACATAGGATAGTTTTCATCTCGGAAATCCCCCGGGAACGGGAACTATTAATCCACGCGGACGAAGTCGCGGGCAAAAGCTAGTTCAAAATAGAATAAAATTTACACGTTGAGAAGGGAGTTTTTTTTTTAGAGGTATACACATTCCATATAAAATAAAGCACATTTAAATAGTGTTAAAGTCTATAATATCGGCTTTATTTAATAGATATAATTTTATGCCATTACTGCT
The DNA here is from genome assembly GCA_932526535.1 of Caradrina clavipalpis. Taxonomy (NCBI): domain Eukaryota; kingdom Metazoa; phylum Arthropoda; class Insecta; order Lepidoptera; family Noctuidae; genus Caradrina; species Caradrina clavipalpis. The sequence goes on from OW052105.1 coordinate 9,298,562, forward strand.
TAAATTCGAGCAAGCCGTGACTAGTATTCCCGAAACCATATTTCAACAGTAATGGCATATAATCATATCAATTAAATAAAGCCAATATTATAGACATAGACACATTATTTTCAAATGTTATATGTGTACACCTCCAAAAACACACCCTTCATATCAAAATATCAATAACCATCTTCCAGAATAACACGATGATATTTGACCCATTCAAAACTAAACCGTGTGAATAGGTAGGTCTGCGCAATCTCGGACCCCGGACAGCAATTTCGCACGACAATACCCCACGACATGTAGATTGAACGTTAATCAGGAAACGGACGAGTGTATGCAGTTTATGCATTTGACATTCTCCAAGGGGACTGGGGTGTGTAAGTGGCAGCAACGATGCGTGAAGCAACGAAGGACAAAACAATATACAGGCTTGTTGTCAGCAATCAGTGTGATCAGTGATGGTAGCAAGCTATAGAGTACTTTGCTGTGAATGCTTCGAATAAGGTCAGCCCCCCAGCCAAGTCACAAACGATAAACGCAAACGCTGAGTAGGCTTTAATAGATCTTCAACTTTATGTGCTTGGTTTTAAGTTGAAGATCTAATGAAGATTGCATAGCGTTTTCGTTCGTTCCAGTCGCTAACGCTTAGAAATCTTTAATAGATTTTCAACTTAAGGCTCTTGGGTATTAAGTTGAAAATCTATTGGTACCTACCGAGCGTTTACGATTATCGTTTGTGACTTGGCTAGGGGGGCAGGTTGGAATTGAAAATCTATAGTAACTAACTAGCGGACTATTCGCTACTTCGTCGGCGTTAAGTTACGTGTTTGGTTACTGCTCCGCTCTCAAGGGTTGCGTAATGATATATAGCCTATGTTAATAAGGGATAATGTAGCATTCTAATGGTGAAAGAATTTTTGAAATCGGTCCAGTAGTTTTTTATTTAAGTACATACATACATATAAACCTTTCCTCTGTGTGGCATAGGCTGTTTTGTGGTACCCATAAGCACTTGTAGAAAGGCTCTACATTATTGCTTACTAAGTAACTGCATTGTTTTATTAATACACTATTGCGAAATGTCACATGATGTTTCATGGAGGTTAAGTGGCAGGCAGAATCTCGTAAATAAATTATAAAAGAAATGTATTAGTAAAGTAGGTATGTTATCATTAAGTAAGCTTTTTTTATCAGAAATAGAATCATTTATTTGCCAATGATGTAGGTAGGTATCCAATTAGATGTTTCTGTCAATAAAATTGTCCCAATACATTTTACCTTTCGGCATGTAAAATATCATACTACTTACTTATATTATCTATAAGTTTTTTATCCGTAGAATAAAATTGACGTCAAAAATTGAAGACTTATTTGGATGACTTAAAGGGGTTTCAAACAGGCCGGCGAGCCGAAAAGTAGAATGGATTTGCAAAAACAAAAATTTATATAAGTAATAAGTACTCCTATTAATGCACGAATATAGTTGAATTTTGTACGACCAAATGATTTAATTCACATCTTTTAAATATTTGTTCGTACAACATTGAACTATATTGCTACGCAAATAGAGTATTTATTACTTTGCAAAATGGATGCTCAAATCTGCGCAAGCCTTCGCGTGGTAGGGCTGGTCGGCGCGGCACATCTTTTGGTGTGAAAGAGACAGCGTGATTTCAATTATCCCCCTCTCGCAACGGGGCTGTTTCTATTGCCGACCCTCTTATGTATAACGATCCTTTATATCTCATCACGTGGCGTATCGATAGACACCCATACTGTATAATATTAAGGTAGGTACGGTTAGCAAAAAAAGTCGATTAACAATGTTACTTTTACATACCATTTAAATACACACGAAATAAGACAATTCGCTGCCGTTCAGAATTTTAGGCAATACCTAAGGGTTCATTTTATTTTAATTTTATATCAATTTGTATTTTGTTTGATATTCCACTCAATAATAAAAATTGTTAACCCACATGAACCTGAAACTCTTTTTCTACTTTTATTGCTGACTGTACTATCGCCAAGTATCATGTCTCTATCCCAAATTAGCATCTTGGCCAAAATAAAGTAAATAGGTACCTCCAGAACACTAGAGATGAGTAATAATAGTAACTTGGCACTTGGCAGACCACGTACGAGCACTGAAAGATTAACGAGGGTAAGCACATTTCATGTTATTGACCATAAAATGTACAAACATAAGTGCAATGTTTTCCGCGCCATAGAGATTCGTGACACGAAGGGTCAGTTTCACCATCTTGCAATAGACAATATTCATCAAATATTCAAAAATGGAACATATTTTGAATTCGTTGATCTGTCAAGACGTTTGATCGGAACTTTTTAAGAGGGTGGTTAAATAAGTGCGAAAAATTAAAACCTAGTTATTATTGTAGGTAGAAGTTATTAATTTTTTTAGTTAGTTTATTGTTTAGTTTAGGTACAAGTTTTTTTTTTATTCACCTTTATCCGATTATTCTGTAAGCCAACTCCAACATAGTTGGGAAAAGGCTAAGTAAAGGGCGAGTTAGTTTAGTTAGAAGATTTCCTGTAATCTTCTAGATTTTCTACGCTGATTTAAAAGTAGATAAATTCATTTGCCACACGTGATTCATGAAAAAAAGTCATTAATTAAAAATAATATCCTCTATTATTGTCCCACTGCAGGCCAAAACCGCCTTATCGGACAAAGAAGGCGAGTAGGTACCTATTGATCACCACGCTTGCTCAAGGCTATTCAAATATTCAATGAACATTAAAGTTCAGGTTTCCTCGCGATATCCTTCACCAATGTATCTAATAAGGTGCAAGATAAACTTAGTAGTACATATTAAACGAAAAAGTCACATTGGCAGTTGCCCGGTATCGAACTCACGACCTTATAAATAAGAGGAGTCTATATCACAGGGCCATCGCGACAAATTAATAATTAAATTAAAAAAAAAATGGCTGCGCCATATATTCCCTGTTCAGCAAAAATAACCACTAATACCCGACGGTAAACCAACGATTGCTCACTCAAAATCTTTACGAACACCAATTAAAATCGTTCGCCTTACAAAACAAAACAAAACAAAACAAAAACACAAAACAAAAAAAAACACATCACAACAAAAATCAAATCAAAAACTTACCTGAACCACCTTCAAAAAGAAAAAAAAACTACAGTTGAGGAGACATCTTGCCAGCACCACTCCTCAGATCAGACTAATTTAAATGGAGCTGCACGCCTTTGTCATCTCCGGTCCCCGGCAGAGTTGGGTGGGAGGCTGTCTCGCTCGGTAGCTGCAGGGGGGTTAGCTCGGTACCTAACCCCTCTGTTGCCACCCAGCGCGAACGACCTCGTCCGGGCCGTGCACTCGATCAATACTGCATCCTGAAATGCTATTTTGGAGCGAGAGGGGTTGGGGCGAAGCTGCGTAGGCTAGACCAGAGGTTCCCAACCGTTTTCAGTCCGCGGCGCACTTACAAATTTAGAAATTACGGCGCCCTGGCGGGGGAGGGGGGGGGGGTCTTGCTGTCTAAAATCAACCAAACAACGCGGCTTCTTCCGCGTACTTACTTTTTTATAATTTTAATATAATCTTAATCAATAATATGAATAAAATATTGTTTGTTGAAATTAAAAAATTACAATCACACCTCTGCCTAACCCTTCAGGGAACGCAGGCGTGATGGTATATTTATATTTTTTAATTTACAAATTAAAAAACAATTACTTAATAAAGTTTTTTTTTAAGTTCAGGGGAGCACTTCGCGGCGCCCCTATCAACTTGCGCACAGGTTGGGAAGCTCTGGGCTAGACGTCTGGCGCAAACCGGTTACCTATACTTGTTTCGACATTGTACACCGGCGGGGGAGGGGTTAGATTGGCAGATGGGGATATTATTAAATATTGTGGATGTCTAGACAGGGGTGTTTTGGGATAGGGGAGATGATATTGGCAAACGATTTTAATTGTGTGAGGGTAAAGACCGAGGTCGTTCGTAAAACTTGCGAGCGAAACCGTTGAACTGTTTTATTCATTTCAGTTTATTAATCTTGAACGTGGACGAGGCGAAAGTAGTGTGTAAGGATCGTATCAGGTGGCGTTCTGTGGTTTCTGCCTACCCCTATTGGGAAAAAGGCGTGTGTATGTGAGTGTATGTATGTATGTATGTTTATTAATCTTCACTTAAGTACTTATTAATATTATTATTTTCGCTTAAGAAACGACTGTTAGTAGCCAAATAATAATATTACCAGTCTAATATTGTTTCCAGGGCAGGGCAAAGGCCTCTTCTTACGCAGAGAAGGCACAAGGATCGATAACGCTTGCACAAGGCCGATTGGCGATTACAGACAGAGCCAATGAATGTTTTTCTTTGCTTAAACGCGCTAATTTTTGGGGAACTAAAAGTCGGATTAGAAAAAATATTTTTGTGATAGCCAGATTGAGGTCGTGTATTGATTCCCAGGGTGAACAAAAGCGTGTGCCTGGTTAATGGCAATAGGCTCGCCCCCTATTACTTGGAACCTAAACATGAACTGTTGGTGTTCATTTGTACACCTCTGCCTAACCCTTCGGCGAATACAGGCGTGAGGGTATGTGTTATGTAGCCAAATTTATGGAAACGTCCAGAACATACAACGTCGAAATAACGTCGACTGTCGTGATGGCCTAGTGGTTAAGGTGCCTGCCTCTCATGCACGAGGTTGTGGGTTCGCAACCGGGCACGGGCAAGTACCAATGTGACTTTTTCAAAGGACAATGCCCGGAATGGCCCTTTGCAACAAAATGTATTGGAATACACGATAATTAACTGTCTATTTTATTATATTAAATGCAAATACTTTTGTAACATGGACTAGCTATATGCAAAAATGAACAATAAAAAGTATTTTACGCGACTAATAACATTAATCGCCGCCATCTTCACAAAACGTCATGTCGTGTCGATAAAGAATAGGGATGGCCAATTGATTGTAATCGATCGACTGAATTTTTAATTTCCTAAAAGTATAATTTAAATCGATTTGAAATCGATTCGAATCGTAAGCCTTGTATCGACTTACAAAAAAATCGTGGTCTAAAAGATCGATTTTATTTTTCAAGTGTACATTTATAATTATATATTTACTGCCTCGTTGGCCTAGTGGTCCTGAGCGCGACTGCTACGCTAGAGGTCCCGGGTTCGATTCCCCGGGTCGAGCAAAAAGTTATTGGGGTTTTTACACACATATACATACATTTATAATGTAAATATTATCCAATTTTTGAAAAACAAGAAAGATAATAAATGATCTGTTATCAGTAAAATCAGATTTGTTTCGATCAAAAAAAAAATTGATCTATTTGACCTGAAAAAATAATTCTTCGATTAATTGATCTCAGATGGTCATCCCTAGTCACTTGTCACTGTCAGTTTACTGATGAACTGATGATTACAATAGCGTCGCTTGCTGTTTGTAATTTTATTGTTTGTATCGGTGTGTGGGTGTGTCGGTGTGTTTGACCTGAAAAAATAATTCTTCGTTTATTTGATCTCAGATGGTCATCCCTAGTCACTTGTCACTGTCAGTTTACTGATGAACTGATGATTACAATAGCGTCGCTTGCTGTTTGTAATTTTTTTGTTTTTGTCGGTGTGGGGGTGTTGTTTTTTTTTTTTTTTTTTTTTTTTTTTTTTTTATCGGTGTGTTTTGGTGGTCCCGGGTTCGATTCCCCGGGTCGAGCAAAAAGTTATTGGGGTTTTTACACACATATACATACATTTATAATGTAAATATTATCCAATTTTTGAAAAACAAGAAAGATAATAAGTAAATGATCTCTTATCAGTAAAATCAGATTTGTTTCGATCAAAAAAAAATTGATCTATTTGACCTGAAAAAATAATTCTTCGATTAATTGATCTCAGATGGTCATCCCTAGTCACTTGTCACTGTCAGTTTACTGATGAACTGATGATTACAATAGCGTCGCTTGCTGTTTGTAATTTTATTGTTTGTATCGGTGTGTGGGTGTGTCGGTGTGTTTGACCTGAAAAAATAATTCTTCGTTTATTTGATCTCAGATGGTCATCCCTAGTCACTTTTCACTGTCAGTTTACTGATGAACTGATGATTACAATAGCGTCGCTTGCTGTTTGTAATTTTATTGTTTGTGTCGGTGTGTGGGTGTGTTTTTTTTTTTTTTTATTTTTTTTTTTATCGGTGTGTTTTGGTGACTTTTGGGACTATTATTGCATATTACGACTGGCTATTTTAACGGACTCTGATTGCTTTAAAAAACGACTTACTTGGCTGTGATTTTCGGAACTGTGTACCGCTCAAACGATAACCTGGCACTCTTAAACGGACTTACGCATACGCAATGGAAAGTGGATTTTGTGTAAATTGTGGCTCTGCTGGTGGTTCCATGTTGTTGGAAGATGACCAGATTCGTCACTGTGTACAACAATGGACTGCACCTCTTTTGGTAATTATATTTCTACTTTGTCTGCATACGAGTATTTTGGGTTCCTTCGTGTTTATTATTCTGTTTGCGTTCTTCTCGGCTGGTTAACAGTCACACGTTTGCGCTGTTCAAGCATGCGCCGTTTCTATTTTTACTATTTTTTCTCATTCCTAAACGAATTTTAAGAATACAGGTAATAGATTCTATGCATTTAAACATTGAACTTACATACACTTAGGCTTTAGAAAAAAACTGCATAGGTACCTACCCAATTATCTAGGGAGGTGCTTAAAATAGCTAAATACATTATGATATTGCTTTTCAGTTTCTTAAAAATCACTAAGCTATGAAAAACTATACCTAATATTCGTTGTTATGGTTCGATTATAACCTCAAAATCTGATTCTTTTTTTGGAATATATCTATTCTGCAGCTAGTCCGCTATAAAAATAAGATCATTATAGTTGTTTACTAATGATCGGCAACACAAAATATAATTTTCCGATGCTCTTGGTTCCAGGGCGAACAATGTATGGGCGCAGAGCAATCTCCTTTATTTGTAAGTACTTTCTAAGTTAATCTTGGACATCACTGTCATCGGTAACCATGTCAGAGGCCCTTGAGGTGGTTTTGAAACTCTGACACTAGGGTGTGTGGGGTCGTTAGACCTCACTGCCCACACGATAAATAAGAAGACGTCGAAAAAATGCAATACACTGCCTTATATCACGTAACTCCGGTCTTGGGAGAGGTCCTCGACCGGCAATGGAATGCGATAGGCTTACAATTGATTGCGCGCCTTATCAGTTTGTTATTTATCATACGACGCATGTTGCACCTTTGTTATGACGAGAGAATTATGACTTGCTTTAATGTTACTTACAGTTACAGACGGCAATTATGTTCTTAGTCTTAGAACTCTTTATTGAGGAAGCATCTTTGCTCGCGTGTTTTTTTTTCATTCCGGTTAAGTTACGTCTTTAGTTATTGCTCTGCTCCTGTGGGACGCAGCGAGATGTTATATTGCCTATACTATTCCTCATGAATCTGACTATTAAACACAGAAAGATTAATTCTGGTCCGACTGGAAGTTCCAGAGATTTGTGCTTTTAAACAAGCATACAAAAAAATAATTTTACTTATTAGTACAGATTAGTAGCACAGCAAAAATTAGACAGTCAACAACATCAGACTGTTTAACTATTTATTGTAATAAAAATATTGAAAATTCCAATTATCTACTTAAACTATTTAAAAAAACCAAGCTTAATAATGCTCGCTTATAATATTAGAATAATCCCGGCTCTACATATATTTTTTATGTACAAAAAATGACACAGTGGACGATCGTGAATGTTGTGAAAAATTCGATGACGTCATCGCGATTCAAAATATTAGAACTGCGCAGTCGGCGCGGCGCGGTCTCAATCACAAGACTTATTAGCAAACTGTAAAATTTACGATAGTTTTAGCATTTAACCATCCATTGCTTTGTAAGCTACACATTTCTGCTCAGCTAGCGATATAAACACGCAATGGTAATTGAACGTAACTATATTCCTGCAGTATATTAGTATCTTGGTTTATGGCGACTACCTACATGCTGCGCTGCATTGGGCTTTTAGGTCGAAAATTACATTAACTCGCTTTTATGTTTGACCGTTGAGCGTCGCCGTCGCGTATATGGAAACCCTTCCAGTATTCAGAACCCCCATACTTCTGAGATGCGGGAGGGTTTGCTAGCATGAATTCACAAAAAGTCTCCTAAAACCATTCCACTATTCAGAACCCCCATACTTCTGAGATGCGGGAGGGTTTGCTAGCATGAATTCACAAAAAGTCTCCTTAAACCCTTCCAGTATTCAGAACCACCATACTTCTGAGATGCGGGAGGGTTTGCTAGCATGAATTCACAAAAAGTCTCCTAAAACCATTCCACTATTCAGAACCCCCATACTTCTGAGATGCGGGAGCCTTTACGAGATTGAACGCGCAGTTTTAGAGAATAAATGCTACCCTGCTTTTAATTCTTTACGTTGAACAAGGATAAATATCATAATTATGTAGGTATTAATCTATATTTAATCTATATAAATAACTAGCTGTTCCCCGCGGTTTCACCCTCGCTGCTCAGCACCTGTTGGTCGTAGCGTGATGTTACATAGCCTATAGCCTTCCTCAAGAAATGGGCTATCCAACACAAAAAGATTTTTTTAAATCGGACCGGTATTTCCTTAGATTAGCGCGTCCAAACAAACAAACAAACAAACTCTCCAGCTTTATAATATTAGTATAGATAAAAATGAATTGCTGTTCGTTAGTCTGCTTAAAAATTCGAGAACGGCTGAACCGATTTGGCTAATTTTGGTCTTGAAATATTAGTGAAAGTCTAAGAAAGAATTAAAAGGTAAGAATAATGGAACATAATATATGGAATAATGGAAAATTTAGTGCATAAAAGTAAGTTAAAGGGTAAGTTTTTTAATCATTTTTTTAAAATAAACAAGACAATCGATATTAGGCACTTTTTGTTAATTTAATCTATATATATAAAAATGAATTGCTGTTCGTTAGTCTCGCTAAAACTCGAGAACGGCTGAACGGATTTATCTTATCTTAGTCTTCAAATGTTCGTGGAGGTCTAGGGAAGGTTTAAAATGCGAGAGAAAAAAAAGAAAAGTATAAAAGAAAGTCGTGTTTTCGTTAAAATTTTCCATTATTCCATATGTTCCATTATTCTTACCTTTTAATTCTTTCTTAGACTTTCACTAATATTTCAAGACCAAAATTAGCCAAACCGGTTCAGCCGTTCTCGAATTTTTAAGCAGACTAACGAACAGCAATTCATTTTTATTATTTATATAGATTAAATATAGATTAATACCTACATAATTATGATATTTATCCTTGTTCAACGTAAAGAATTAAAAGCAGGGTAGCATTTATTCTCTAAAACTGCGCGTTCAATCTCGTAAAGGCTCCCCCATCTCAAGTATGGGGGTTCTGAATAGTGGAATGGTTTTAGGAGACTTTTTGTGAATTCATGCTAGCAAACCCTCCCGCATCTCAGAAGTATGGTGGTTCTGAATACTGGAAGGGTTTAAGGAGACTTTTTGTGAATTCATGCTAGCAAACCCTCCCGCATCTCAGAAGTATGGGGGTTCTGAATACTGGAAGGGTTTCCATATACGCGTCGCCGTCGCCGCTATTCCAAAATTGAAAATCAATACTTAGATGGCCGCCATGCAATATTTATGCGTTCGGCCAGTCATGCACTTAAACTGGCGCCAGATGAAGGATTAATGCCTAGGTACTTCTATAATATACAAGGTTAGGTACTTTTCATTCTTCTGTCATATTTCAGGGGATGAAAGTACCTACCCACTCTAATTATTTTGACATTTACCTAACAAATTATTTTGACATTTACCTAACAAATTATTTTGACTTTTGTTCCTATTGTAATCAAATAATACAATCATTTATGTAGTCAATCAGTAGTTTAGTGCGAGTAAGTTCTCCATTTGCATGTAAAAATTGTCTTTCATTCTTTTCGTATGCCTATAATAAGCTGCCAATAGCGCACATTAATCTAAAACATTTATTTATTTATTAAAACTTTATGCACAAATGTAAAAAAATACACCGTACAAAGGCGGACTTAATGCCTTAGGCATTTTCTACCAGTCTACCTTAGGGTGATGCAGAGACAAAACATAGGAGGTGCAAGAAAGAGGGAACAGAAACAGATAATTTACAATATAAAATATAATAATAAATACATATATACATACATACATACAAACAAAATATACAAAGTAGAGAGAAATAAAATTACAAAGTGGAGATAGAAAACAAACTAATTGTGGGACGAGTCTGACTAACTCCTTAAGTAAGTGTTCGCGAGCTTTCACCTTAAATGTGAACCGGCTGGTGGCCATCCTGATGTTCTGAGGTAGTGCATTCCAAAGGAAAACCGCCTGGACAGGAAAAGAAGATTTAAGAAAACCAGTGCGGTGGGACGGACATCGAAGAAGACGATTATTGGAGGAACGAAGAATCTTGCTGTGCGCGGAGCACAAGTATTGAAAATGAGAAGTTAGATAGGAGGGAGAACTAGGCCTGTTCAGAAGAGAGAATAAGGTTGTCAAAGCTCTTAAAGCCCTGCGCTGTCTGATGGGTAACCAAAACATGTCCAATCACTGTACCTATGTATCACAAATAAAATATTTCTGATTTCAGAAATGTAAAAAATAAAATCCGCTGTTCCGTACCTACATCTGATCCTAGCGTGATGATCTTTACGTATAATCCTTCCTCTTGAATCACTCTTGCGCAGTTTTAAGAGATGTAAGCGTACAGAGGGACAGCCGGAGGTAAACGACTTTGTTTTATACTATGTAGAGATTTTAGCTGGGTTTACTTTAGGTAAACGTTTTGATCAATATGAGAAATAAAGTTAAATAAGGTGTTACCAAAATATCTGCCACGGATTTAATGGGAAGTATTATTGTGTTTATGGATTACAATAGTAAAGATAAATTATTGATAATGTGTCATATTTTTTTTTAATTTGTGAACCGCGTTATGCAGACTAGTGTCAATGTTTATTAAATTACTTTATTTTCTCAAATTGAATTAACTATTCTGGGGTATGAAATTTCTTCACTATTGTAATCTTAAAACACAATACTACCTCCTATTAAATCCGTGGCAGATATTTTGGTAACACCTTATATTTACAGTTGCATTGTAGTAATCCGATATTTAATAAAGCTATGTAATTTGTAACCGGTGTCGTAAGTAGTCGAGTTTACATATTGCAAATGATTATTATGATACATTTTACATGGGACCTAAACATACCGGCAAACTGTGGGAGTACATTGATACAATACACCTCTGCCTAACCCTTCGGGGAATACTGGCGTGATGGTATGTTGTTGTTGTTGTAATATGATAAATTCTGAGAGAAAGTAACGACAGACAATAATAAAAGAGCGCTGTTTACAAGATTCTCATCAGAGTTATTACTTCAATTGCTATAATAAAGCACATTGAAGGTCGATTTTTCAATAGCAAGATAACTTTTATCTGGAGAATAAATATGACAGTATGACACATATTATTATATATAGTATGACGATAGAAAATCGACCCTTAAATACAAAAAAAATGCCTACATATATGATAATATGTATGTATTTTCCTAAATAGTCAGAATAATATTGGCTAAAATTCTTTAAATAGAAGAGAAGTCAAATTTATTTGCAGTTTTTAATGTCATTTACAACAAAAACAAATGTTGTATTTAGTTGCCTCTTCCTAAAGATAGTTTCGTGCAGAGAAAAACGGGAGGTGTACCAATGTACACCACAGTTCGCCGGTATGTTTAGGACCCATGTAATAGGGGGCGAGCTTATTGCCATTAAACCGGGCACAAAACCTAACTCCGAGCTGCTACTGATTTAAAATAAGTATTTCACAATATTTTGTATACCTACCTGCAGGTATTATATTATACGTGATAAGAACCATGCCAATTCACAAAAAGGCCCCGTGATAACTTTTAAAGAAACCAAACAAAGCTTGGCTTTTCATTATATTCTCATGCAGATTTCAACATCGGCCATTTCAACAGAATCCGTTCCCCCATCCAAAACGTGACCGTGGATGGGTAAAAAAAACCGGACAAGTGCGAGTCGGACTCGCGCACGTGAGGATTCCGTACCATTATTTGTAAAAACGGCAAAAATAATCATGTCTGTTGTATGGGAGCCCGCTTAAATATTTATTTAATTCTGGTTTTTTTTTGGGTTTTTTGTTATAGCAGATATATACAGCAATACATCATCTGTGAAAATTTCAACTGTCTAACTATCACGGTTCATAACATACAGCCTGGTGACAGACGGACAGAGCGGAGTCTTAGTAATAGGGTTTTACCCTTTGGAAGCGGAACCCTAAAAACTCAAAAGTTTGCATTGAATTTTGTTGGTTTCCTACAAACAAAAGGTTTTCCGTTGGGGCATTGAATGACTCACCAAATACAGGGTGGCTCAAGGGTGATATCAAAAGTATGTTACAAACAGGGTGTTTCAAGGTTCCCTCAATTAAAATTATGCCATGGGGGAACTTTAACCGTTTTCGCAATACTGCGTATTAAATGCTACCATGCAGACCAACTGTCGAATAACAATAATTACTTTTGAACGAACAAAGTAACGACTCCTCTCACCTTCGAACTGAAAACCTTTCAAAATATTCTTAAATGAAGATGGAGGGGAAAAATGCATTAAAATCCCATTATCTATCCTACTAATATTATAAAGGCGAAGGTTTGTGTGTTTGTCTCTTCTTCACGCTCAAACGGCTGAACGGATCTGGATGATATTTGGCACTGTGGTGGATTGTAGTGTGGAATAACACATAGACTTTTATCCTAAAAAAAACGTACGGTTCCTTCCCGTGGGATAATATATCAACTTTGACGCGGACGAAGTCGCGGGTAAAAGCTAGTCATTATAATAAAGCTGAAGAGTTTTTTTTGTTTGTATGTACCGAATAGGCTCCGAAACTACTGGACAGATTTTAACCAATTTTTTTTTTACCAATATATAGCTACATTATTCTTGAGTAACATAGGCTATATAACATCACGCTACGACACAAGGGAGCGGAGCAGTAACCAGAGATATAACATAATGCGGGTAGTTTGCTATTTGCTAGTATGTACTATAATAATTATAGCACAAACTAATACAATAATAATAAAAGCGATTTCTCAGTATAAAAATTACTACAATGCAAATTGTAATAATTACTTATTAATAATAATAAATGATAAACCATTCTGCTCGCAAATAATGTGTTAATTTATTGTATTGTATTCAAGTCATAATAAAACCACATTTTAATTGTACTCAATAATTAAATAGGTACATATTGTATTATACTTAGTTTTATTGTTATTTAATGTTGCAGTAAGTGATGAAATCGGACAATTCTATAGTTTACCAATACTTTTTTTATTTTGCTGTTTTTCTTGATTTGTGTTTTTTTGTAATGATTTTTACTGCTTTAACTTAAATTTATTTTTTTGTTTTTACTCTTTATATTGCGTTTTGTTGTTTTTACTTGATTTATATGTTTTTTAATTATTTATAATAAAAGTTTTACTTTTCTACTTGATTTGTATTTCTTTTTCCTTAATATTGATTACGCTTTAACTTTGTTCTTACGCATGAACAAAGAATACAGTTTATAAATGCGAAAGTTTGTGAGGATGAATAAAGTCAAAGTCAAAGTCAAAGTCAAATCATTTATTCCAATTAGACCATTATAAGGCACTTTCGGACGATGACGACGAATAGATGCTTGTTACTCAATCACGCTAAAACGGCTGAACGGATCTGGATGAAATTTGGCACAGAGATAGATTACAGCCCGGAATAATACATAGGCTACTTTTTATCCTGAAAAATTGTACGGTTCCCGCCGGTATATTAGCTTTCACGCAGTCGAACCATCCATCACGCCTGTATTCCCCGAAGGGTTAGGCAGAGGTGTACCAATGTACACCCACAGTTCGCCGGTATATTTAGGTCCCATGTAATAAGGGGCGAGCCTATTGCCATTAACCGGGCACAAATCCAAACTCCGAGCTGCTACTGAGAATTTCATAGAAAAACCCAATAACACTTTTTGCTCGACCTGGGAATCGAACCCGGGACCCCTTGCACAGCAGTCGCACTTGCGACCACGAGACCAAGGGGGCAGTCGCAGTCGAAATCGCGGGCAAAAGCTAGAGAAGCTAATGTAGTCATATAAATTTATCGGAAACATGTTTAAATTAAATACAATGCATAAAGAGCAATAGATAACAAGTCTATCGGCACAAACTGACATGGCGACAGATTGTTGCTAAGGGCATCACACAATAACTGTGTTTTTCCCGGTGACCTCTCAACATCTGTGCAGAATCCGAACCAGCTGATACAATCACACCATTTGCAGATGTAAATATTTAAATGACAAAAGAACTCGCACCTTGAGACGTTGTATCTATATTTATGTATAGTAATATAAAGATGAGGAGTTTTTTTTGTTTGTATAAAACGCGCTAATATCTGTAGTCGGATTTGAAAAAGAACGCGACTGCATCCGCGTCAAACTTGATATATTATCCCACGGGAACCGTACATTTTTTCGGGATAAAAAGTATCCTTTGTGCTGCACTCTACAATCCATCTCAGTGCCAAATTTCATTCAGATCCGTTCAGCCGTTTAAGCGTCAAAGAGTAACAAACATGCATCCATCCTCACAAACTTTCGCATTTATTATTAATTTTCGCATTAGTAAGATTCATCAAGCCAGATTCATGAGGAATAGCGTAGGCTATATAACATCACGCTACGACCCACAGAGTGGAGCGGAGCAGTAACCAAAGACGTGACTTAACGCGAGTGAAAAAAAACACGCGGGTAAAGTCGCGGGCAGATGGTAGTAGCATCCTTCTTTGTGTAAATGATAATTGCGACTCTGTCACTTTGTAAGCTACTTAACAATTGTTCATTGGTGTGTAAACTGTAATCTACACTGGAAATCTTAACTTTGAGCTATTATTAGCAACGCTTTGTTGAATGTATTGCGTTTCAAAATTCAATGTGATCAAACAGTGTAGGTCCCTAACTACAGACAAATGAGACATTTCAACTTTGTCTCTGGGATGGCAACGCATTTACAAGGAATTATTGCAGATGTCTTTAGGCAGCGGTGACCACTTAACATCAGGTGAGCCGCCGGCTTGTTTGCCATACAATGATATTAAAAAAAAAGTAATTGCCAACACATGTTACTGAGTCAACGGTTAAAGAATGGGAGCATTGCATGTAGATCTTAAATTGCTTTAACTTAAAACTGGGGGAAGCCTATGCCCAGCAGTGGACGTCCAGCAGTGGCTCATATGATGAACGCTGGATTTGGTCTTTATTACTCAAGAGCATTTTTTTTGGAATTGGTGACTATGTTTTTTTTTTGTTATAATAATACGAGCCTATATTGTCCCACTTTAGGGCAAAGACAATGTTTACTACGTACCTAATATATTAAATCGTAATTCTCAGCTTTAAAGACGTTTGTTAAGTTTATCTTTCAAACAAAGAGCGCTTATGAAAGCACTGACCTGAATCTTCGAAACTAAAGTGAAGAAATGATTTGTTACTATATTTATTTACAGCTGAAAATAACAAAACAATTTCTATTTCGCACGTATCTTTGAGTGAGGCCAAAGTTGGTCAATGTTACTACTCAGTTTTGTTATCTCATTTATACAATGTTGATAAACAAATATCTATAAATGGTTGCATAAATATTTTGTACATTATTTTATTATACCCAACTAAACGAAATTATTATTTAGAACACTACACACTGTATATACAGGCAAAATAGTTAACTTTCTAATTAAATAAACGCACTAGTCCTAATTTAAAACCATGACCTTACTTCACAACTAAAAGAGTAACAATTACCTATTAAATTACCATTCAACTGACTATCTAGTAATTATGTTGTAGGTACATCATAAATAGTACCTATCGTAATAAGCAAATACGCAGTAAGTTTTGTTTCTCGGTTAGCAACAAAAGGCCGGCCGATACCAAGCAAACTGCGTCGTTCGCTCGCGTCAAACGATGTACATTTTATGCGGCGTAGTAACTGTCAGTTTCTAACCTAAAAAAATTCACCTTCAACCGCACAAAACACTGCATACACACAACTTAATTATACCGGTGTAAATAAAAAACTAATCTACATAATTTTTCACACAAGAATCAATAAAGAAATATATCGCTACTCACGATTTATAGTGATTGCCGGAGTGTCGTGTCCGCCCTAGCGACTGCCTCACCGCACACTGGGCTGCGCAGCGTCGCGTTGCGCAGTGGGAACGACCGAGCGCGTTCACTCTTCTTATTTTTAAAAACAACTTTTTAAATCGGCAATGGATCGGTACAGACAGACAGACTACAGCGAGTCGCACAAGCAGCGGACGAGACGTGTCGCAACAGCTCGTATTGTAGCCCTCCCCACCTTGGACAAAGTGACCTTATCGTTTGGCTGCACTCGGTAACAGTGACGGCAATATAAAGACGTACTTACCTACTACAAGGCGGCGCGACACTAATAGGGATTAATGTTTCTTATAATAATACTTACAGACTGCTGAGTGCTGAGCTTGCATTCTGGAAAAACGGCTTTGTCCTCGCCTGACTTAGTATACAAACAAGTAAAATTTCATGAACTTACAGGTGTTTTTTTTCGAGGCCGCCCTCCTCCACTTCGTCTCATTAAGATAGTAATAGATATTAACCTTAGACTTGAGAATTTATCAGCAAAAGCATCAGGATTTTCGAGAGCATTTTGACAAGTAGTTACATCGGTGGTCGCAGGAGAACTGACCGGGCGATGTGCACCGAGGCAGGAGTCAATAACGCAGCTCACTAATTGGAGACCCATTTCCATCAGGCATGCGCTTGAATATCGAACTACTCTATTCTGGATGTTGGAATGAGTACGAAATATTTTATCTCTCGCACGGCATAAATGGATCGTTAAAATAACAAACATATAAAAAATAGTGCATCGCACCCTGGCGGGCGTTGAAAGGCCACACCCTTTCACATTTTACCTCAGGGCCTGCTTATCCTACACTAAAATACATGCTAACATTATAACCAAAATATAACATCCCAAACTTGACTCGTATTTTTATTTTCGGCTAATCTTGCTATGGGCAGAAATAGACAATCTATTTTTACAACTTACTATAGACGTTTTAAAGAAATCCTTTTTTCAAGTTGAACGTTGACACAAATTGCGTCTCAAAATTATGGTGTTTTGTTGGGAATACGTTACGGCGTAGTAAGAACCTACTGCGTTTCTTGGCAAAAGGTAACTACGCATTTACTAACCTAGGTCAACCATGAAGGACAATGAACAAAATTGCATGCGCATTACAAATATAGAAATTTTATAGATAACGAGTTAAAATTTTCAGTTTAGAAGCGGGCTAGAATTTTCTAACGAGTATTTTGTTGTTTCGGATTTTTTTTTGAATAGGAGTAAACACCCACAAGGTGGATGGACGACTTTGGAAATCTATGGGAGAGGCCTATGTCCAGCAGTGGACGTCCTGCGGCTGATATGATGATGATGATGAGGAGTGAACAAAATACAAAGGAATTGAAAATCACTTCCTTTTTTTTTTAAATCTATTAAAAAGGAACAATTCTTCTTGCATAGAAAAACATACGAATTAAGACATGTATTTTTTATTATAAGAAGAGGCGAAAGGAGTATGTAAGGATCGTAGCAGATGGTGTTCTGTGGTTTCTGGCTACCCTCATAGGAATAAAGCGTGAGTTTATGTACGTATGTATTTAGTTACAAGGTAACTCAGTTTTATGAGAACTCTCAAGTAACTGGTCTCTATCACAGTGATAACAAAGAGTACTTATCTACTTAATCAAAGATTACCCAAACGTAGAGAACGGTGTTTTTTGTCCATTAAATCTTATCTTAACATTATTGTTTACAAGGCTTAATTGGGAAGTAGACACCAACAATCAATTGACACACTTTTAACATACCATCACGCCTGTATTCCTCGAAGGGTTAGGCAGAGGTGTTACCAATGTACACCCACAGTTTGTCGAAATGTTTTTAAGTCCCATGTGATAGGGGGCGAGCGCGAGCCTATTGCCATTAACCGGGCACAAATCCTAACTCCGAGCTGCTACTGAGAATTTCATAGATAAAAACTCAGTAACACTTTGCTCCACCTGGGAATCCAACCCAAGACTTCTAGTGCAGCAGTCGCGCTTAGGATCACTAGGCTAACGAGGCTGTCAACATACTTTTTATTATAAGCTACTATATTATGCTAAGACATCACTTATTTACTGACTCAATTAACATAACTATTTATTATTTTAAAGCAACTAAAAAACTAATTTTACAGTTAATCTGAAATTAATCGGAATTTCAAGGCCAAAATAATGTGTTTTTTTTTTAGAGAAATTGCGTCTTGGTTTTTTTTTGTAATGGATATCAGCTTAGGTTTTCAAGAGAATTCTTGCATGAGTTTTATCTCTGAGTTTTATTATTATATGTTTCTGTATAATAATTATGTTTCTGTTCCCCTCAAAATCATTACCGTAATGTTACATTCGCAGCAATCCATACTATGCTATTACAAATGCGAAAGTGACTTTGTCTGTCAGTTACTCGTATTTTATGCTTTCACGGCTAAACCATTGAACCGATTTTTATGAGTCAACCGATTTTATTGAACCGAGTTTGAACCCTATGAAAGGACATAGGCTACTGTTTATTCTGCGACTCCGCCTGCTGCTGCGATAACCAACATTTACGCGGGCAAAAGAAAGTTTTACATAAATAATTTCGCCACAGAAATTGCCAAAAAACAAAACCAATGCCAATTGCATTTTGGACTTAATGAGTAAGGCATTAAGTCCGCCTTTGTACGGTGTATTTTATACATTTTGTGCATAAAGTTTTAATAAATAAATAAATTGCAATTTTAATATCGTAGGTGTATCGTATTCTTCTTACTCGTTGTTCTCCACAGATATCTACCTACGTATATAGAAGGAGCAACAAGCTTTTACAACGTGATCGACTCCTTGACGAAAGTGGGTGTTATTGGTTGTTGGCCTGATTCAATTGAAATTGATTTGGTACTGCATGTTTTGCTTTGTTTTGCTTTAGAGTTTACAATGTACTAACCAACACATACCCTGAAATGATACATTTGTTGTTGGCTCATATGTCTAATGTAAATAGACATACCTAAGTAGATTCGATCGAATGAAACACCTTTTTTAAGCAGTCGGAGAAAATTGTATCGCAGGCAAGTACCTAGAGAGAACGACTGTCGCAACCTCGTGCAGGGCTCGCCTCGATTGAGGCGGTAAGACCCCTCTTTGAGGAGTGGCTGGAGCGGCGCCACGGCGCCCTCACCTACCGCCTGACGCAGGTCCTCACCGGACACGGATGTTTCGGGAGGTTCCTGCACCTCATCGGGCGGGAGGAAACGCCCGGGTGTCACCATTGTGAGGATCGCCCCGAGGACACGGTGGAGCATACTTTGGCGGTGTGCCCTGCTTGGGCTGAGCACCGCCGAGTCCTCGAGGCGGCCATCGGCGGCGGCGCCCTCTCGCGTCCGGCACTGGTCCAGGCCATGGTCCGGAGCGAGGGGGAATGGGAAGCAGTCGCCTCCTTCTGCGAAGCTGTAATGCTGGAGAAGGAGGCGGCGGGACGGGAGAGGGAAAGGAGGGTCCCCCGTCCCAGCGGCCGCCGCGGTAGACGATCCGGGCGTCGGGAGCCACGTGACGACTCCCGGCCACCGTAGACGCGGGTCTGTGGACGGTGAGCAATGGGTAGCTCACCGTCCGTACGTTCACTAGCGACAGACCGTGTCGACGGCGCGTTCGTGTTCCACGCGCGCCTCAAAGAGATGTCAGCAAAATTGGATGGGGCCACTGAGGGCCGATGCCTGCCGGGGCTGCGGGTTGTTCGAAAGAGATACCGCGCCCCCGGAACGCAAAGGGCACATGAAGGAACATAGACGGGTTTTAGTCAAAAAAGTCTGACACTCCCTCCCGCCCCGCCCAGGGCGGGGGAAGTTATTTGATGATTTCCCGTCTATAAAAAAAAAAAAAAAAAAAAAAGGCAAGTACCTATCCGGGGCTGCGGGTTGTTCGAAGAGATACCGCGCCCCCGGAATGCAAAGGGCACAAGAAAGAACATGGATGGGTTTAGTCAGTAAAAGTCTGACACTCCCTCCCGCCCCGCCCAGGGCGAGGGAAGTCATTTGATGATTTCCCATCGGTAAAAAAAGACAAGTACCTATCCTCTCAACCGTTGGGCAGACTTCTAATAATAACTGTCTAATCACAATTTGACAGTTATCCGCATATTCTCCATATTCTAATTTTGATTAATTCCAAATCAATCCAATACCATTTTCTTTTTTTTTTTAAGTGGGTAAATCATCAAATGTCTTCTTCCGCTCTGGGCGGAGCGGAAGGGAGTGTCAGACTCTTACTGATTAAAACCCATCCATCTTCTTTCCACTGCCCTTTGCGTTCCAGGGCCGCGGTGACTCTTTCAAATAAAATTCACAACCCTGGATATTCTTCATATTTTAATTAATACCGAATCAATCAAATACCATAGACCTACTCACTGCCTACCATACCTAATAGGATTACGAGAAGCCCCTAAGAGTTTTCATTGGTAGGAAAATTACTTTGAATCTGCACAAATTCAATATGTCTGCGAGTGATTGGTTAATATTAATGTTTATTGATTTTTCGCAGTGAGGTAGCTTTTGTGAAGACTGGGGCGCTTATTACATGTTTATACCCCCCTAACTTCTAACAGCCTCGGTAGCTTAGTAGTCCTAAGCACGACTGCTACGCTAGAGGTCTTGGGTTCGATTCCCAGGTCGAGCAAAAAGTGTTATTGAGTTTTTCCATGAAATTTTCAGTAGCAGCTCGGAGTTAGGATTTGTGCCCAGTTGATGCCAATAGGCTCGCCCCCTATTACATGGGACCTAAAACATACCGGCGAACTGTGGGTGTACGTTGGTACACCTCTGCCTAACCCTTTGGGGAATACAGGCGTGATTATATGTATATCTCCCTAGGTGAATCTCTACTTAGTATAAAATAAAGTAGCCTTCCGTCGTCTGTCCGCTGTACGCTTAGATCTTTTTAACTATGCAACGGATTCTAATACGATTTTCATTAATAGGTAGAGTGATTTATGAAAAAGGTTTATACGTAGAACATCACGCTACGACCAACGGGAGCAAAGCAATATCCAAAGACGTAACTAAACGTGGGTGACACCGAAGGGTATACAGGAAAAATTTTTAACCAGTGCGTAAATTTTGCCATAATAAACTTCAACACGTTTTATTAAACACGTATATTTTATTTTGATATGTCTTAGTACTAAAAATAAAAGTTATCGCTTACGAAACATGTTTATTTAAAAACCATATTTCATTGTCACTCGGCGCTAGCGCATTCCCCACCCCCTCACCCCAGCCATGCGCCCCGGCGGCGGCGGCGGCCAAGAGTTTTCATTGATAGTATGGCGAATAGATTATGTCCTGGATGTTTTGCTTATTTCAAACTCGGATAAGGATAAAAAAATTTTTTTTTTTTTTTTTTAACTAAACACGGAAATGTGTTCTATTACTGACACTGAACTACCAAAAAAAATTTACGCACTGGTTAAAAACTTATCCTGTATAGCTAGCTTTTATAAATCTAAGCTAAGTGGCGTGCTATTAGAAATTTGAAAAGGCCTATGTCCAGCAGTGGACTGTTACAGGCTGATGATATAACCGGTAAATATTATTTAGCAATACTAGAAATTACATACTACTGACAGAATCATATTGCTATGGTGGTAGAGTAGCTACTGTTTCAAAAATCCGAAGGGAAGCCGGTAGAATTCGAGTTGCATGGGTGTCCTCGCCACTGGAACACACCAGATTTCTCCCTAAGTTGTTAGGAAATCTCGGAGGCACTGAATGAACAAAATTCCTTTCTAATATTACTACATTTACTACTAACTCTTGCGCTCCGCGGCAATATGTGACCACTCTCTATTGCTAAAAATCGCAATTAAATCTGGTGCAAAGATTAAAGATCTAAGAATAGGTCTGTTTCTTATATCTGTGGTCTATAGTCTATACAGACGACGGGAAGCGACTTTGTTGTACCTATATTATGTAGAGAAAGGCTATTAGCAGATAACCTGTTATTATTGCTTTGGCCTTTGATATCCAGATTATAGAAGAAAAACAAAGAATAAGCAAGTTACTATATTATAGTGCAACGAAAACTGAGTAACGAACGAATATGCAGTGATGCAGCGCGAAGCGATTACCTTATCTTATCTCGTGGGCCGTTGACGTTAAGTTAAGTAGGGGATACACAGACAGACAACACAACGAGGTGTAGTCTAGTCCTTAAAAACATAGATAATAGTAAGGCTGTTTGGTTAGGTGCGTTGGTCCGGTGCGAGGGAAGTTAGAGACCAAATCTTGCATAACCGATTAAAAAGTCGATTACTAAGTCGATAACTACTACTCTTTTTTAATCGACTTCAAAAAAGGAGGTGTTATGTTTTTTTTTATTTGTCAGCCTGTGCTGTCACACTTCTGGGGAAAGACCTCCTTTCATCCTTTTCTTTTAAGTGCCTCGTTTCTCCAGTTTTGGAAGAAACTGTCGAGTTCTGTGGTGTTGAGTTCGGTGTCTTTTGCTCTCGTTCATGCGTGTGTCCGTCTGTCTATCTGTCCCTCTGTTATCTACAAAAGTCTGACGGCTAAACCGTTGGAGCTACAGTCTGCATATTTGCACTATTTATGTATCTTACTAATATTAAACAAAACATTGTGAAGTGTCTCCCGTAAAAGGAAGACGTGATTTTTTTTTTTGTCATAACCAATATTTTTTCTACATTTTTTTCCTACGTTTTTTTTTTAATGTACTTATCTAAGACTTAGGAAGTACAAAATTTGAAATATTCCGAGAACTTAATGTACAACCTAAAATAACACTACTTTGAAGCTAGATAAAATCGGATCAATGTTTAATGGACGAGCATTAGCCATTGTGTAGACAGTGGCTGGACATCCGGACTGAAAATACAGCTACATTCAGGCTACGATAGAAAAATGAATTGTAAATATATCTCCATACGTATCATGTTATCAAATCACACAGGATATGACGAAGGCTAACGGTAGAGGACTTTTATAAATAGTACTGATATTCCAAATGCAGACAAGGCCTAAGCTTTGTTTTAAAAATTGTATTAAATAATCTCAATCCTGACTGCCTTGTTAGCCTAGTATTCCTAAGCGCGACTGCTACGCTAGATGTATTGGGTTCGATTCCCCAGGTCGAGCAGTGTTATTGGGTTTTTCAATAGAATTCGCAGTAGCAGGTTGGAGTTAGGATTTGTGCCCGGTTAATGGCAATAGACTCGCCCCCTAATACATGGGACCTAAAACATACTGTCTAACCCCTCGGAGAATACAGGCGTGATGATGATGGTAATTTCAATTCAGCAGTCTATTGTAAGTCTATTAGTCCACCGTTGTAACTTCACCAGGGTATTAAAGCTACGGGTTGTTCAAAAGAGATACCGCGCCCCCGGAACCCAAAGGGCACAAGAAGGAACATGGATGGGTTTTAGTCAGTAAAACTCTGACACTCCTCCCGCCCCGCCCAGGGCGGGGCGGGAGCCATTTGATTTCGCATCTTTAAAAAAAAAGAACTAGGGTATAAAATTATTAAACTACTGGTATTAACTGGATCATAAGAGGGACAATTCTGAGGATTTGGAGGTCGAAGTTATAGGTATGTAAGCAGGACGCTGCGAGCGGTAAACGGCATCCTGGCGCATAATAGCGCGAGGGGTGCATGCACTTGTGCCAATTGAATGCGAGCGTGTGACACAGTTTCTTAACACATTCGAACTTTGGATTCGAGGCTTATTTTACGTTAAAAAGTAAGTAAAATAACTCTGCGGATAAAATTCTAAATAAGAAGTTCGCTTTATTTCGATTTTTTAATTAATAAAAAAAAATTATATCAATAAATTATAATTTTATGTGCAGCGCCATCTGTGGCTTTCTAAACAAAGCACTTTGGTAGCACGTTCGCGACCATTACGACAAGTTTGTTATTCCGATACTAGATGGCGCTACTAGGTACACAATTGATCTAATTTTATTTTGTTCTCTTTGTTATCACATTTTTCTAATCTGATGAAGTTATGTAAAAAAACGAACTGATTTGAGCAAGTATAGATTTCAAAACAATGGACACATTATCAGCATGATTCTGCGAATTGTTATTTACAATGATTCTACATTTTAGTGATTCAGGAGCTAAAAATATGACCATTTTTGGACACACCACCCACTAAAGTAAGCATGGATGTGTATTCATTTGAATTTAGAACCATCAACCATTATGTAAATAGATACAAATCCTACAAAGGAATTGAAATTCGCATTTTAAAGAGAGAGACTCTTGTAATAAAATACAAAATTGACAAATAATATTAATTATTTCAGTTGTAGATTAGTATTATAATCTATTTGGGTCAGACATTTGAGGTCAAAAGGCAATTGTGTGGAATGTTAATGATAGTGATAACATTTTTTTAAATATCAAGAAACTTATGTTGTTTGATAAGAAACATATTGGTCTGTTTTAAATATGATCCTTTAAATTTATTTTATAAGAGACCAATACTCAGACTTTTTAAGATCATCAAAAATAAATTTGTATTATTATCCACAGACCAATCATGTTGGTACAACATACATTCATTAAATGAAGTATAGTATACCATTGAATTGTTAAATGGTGACCTTGGTGCTTTGTTAAAAAGGCAATAATGCCAAATATGTGGTAGACATATTGCATGTCATAATAAACCACTCCACATGTTCATAGTAAACACAGCTGATAAGCCCAGTTATTAGTGTTTTCAATCAATATTTGTTTGTTTTTCACAGCATTTTCATTGAACCAAAAGTAGTATCTGCCATTAATAATCATGTTACATACATGACGAAACTCTACATCTTGTTGTGCAATAGAATCTTATAGAAAATAGATTTAATGAATCCATGTCATGTCATTTTTACAATATTACATCAACACGGAAGTATTTGTAAAAAAAATCAAATCTTATTAGACAATCCTGGCACAAAAGTAGCTTTGATCTAATAAAAAAATATGAGCAGAGAACATAAATAGAACATAATAACGTAGTAAACAAGCGTAACAAAGGAAATTATAGCTACTCACGTTTTGCGATTCCTCCTCCAAAACAGCCATGGCTTCAAAATCAATGTTCATTTTAACAATCTTTACACATCTAATTCAGTTAAAAATCGCGAGTAACGAATTAATCTATGATAAGTGAATTAAACAATAAGGAAATTAGTTAATTTGTATCAAAAGTTGCTCTTCAAGGTATTGTTTACAAACTGGCAAGGTCATTTGACATATTTTGGTAAATAATATGGATGCGTTCATTTTGATTATTGCAAAAACCCACTCCCACTCGGACAAATAGTAGACTAATCGACTAGTTCGACTAACTTCTTGTAAACGTCACTGTGACATAAACAAATAGTGCCACTCAACCCAATGTTGCCACACACTAAAAACGTATGTCAAAGTTTTTCGACCTCGCTAGTTTTTCTTTCTGTGATAAAAAAATCGTAGCTTTTATGTTTTTTCATTGAACTTGTGATGTGGCCTTAAAAACTATAAACCATTTTGTCTGCATATTATTTTAGAATGTGTATAGAGTGCGGTGTTACTGAGGTGGTTTTGTATTTTTATGTGCGGTTAATGCATTAGTGTCATTGTGAGATCACGATGCGTATCGGTTTCGTGTTATATTGGTGCGTATTTGCTTTTCATCTGTGTAAAGCGGAAGATGTGGAGAGGACAGCAGAGACTAGAGATAGTGGCAGAAGGCAGCAGTGGGGTCCCGTGGTGCGGAGCGGGTCGTTTATGAGCGACTCCGCGGTCACGGCATCCAATGAACAGAGTGAGTTTCTCATGACCCTGAATTCGATCATTTTTTCTGACTTCTCATGACACCTGTTGACGTCCTTCACTCGAGTCATGTCTGAAACAATTCGTAATTACTACAATACATGCCAATTATTCATTTTTATACATTTGTAGTTACAAAACATAGTAATTTATAGTCTTGTAGCGTTTCGCGGCACAATTTATATTTCGTATTAGGAAATTTGAGATTTGTCTGGTTAATATTTTTTTTCACACATGTTTAGGTAAATAATTAATTTAATATGTTAGCTGAGATTTTTATTTACTTTAACTAAAATATACTTTCATAACTAAATGAACTGTTGATAGAAATAAACTAAATCTTTTATCATTACAAAAAATACTGTATTTAGTAAGTCATAATACAACAGCAGGAATTAATATCAAAACAATAGTTTTATATTGTTTACTTACTTTAATTTGCCATTTGTAAAGCAGGTTTATGCTTTAAAAATGGCAAATTAAATCTTGAATTTAAACTTTTAGCTTTATGCTATGAAATAGCTAAGACTTAGGACCTACAAAATGTATTCTCCACAATTAATTTGTACAGGATCCTATATATGCATACATTCAACCACGGACCCATCCTGTTACCATTAATTAATTAATTTAGGATCCTTGTCTTTTTGTTTACATTACCAAATACAGGACCGAAACTCTTCAATAACTAAACACCACCTTATTCCCCTTGTCTAAGACACAATTTCCTTTGCAAAATCCCAAGAAAACACCAGATGTTTTTCATGGACCACTTGTATGGTACTTTTATTATATTGCATACTTAATCTCACACTGTTGTCAGTTATAGTAGACGAAAGAGTTATGTCCGTCTGTCTGACCACATGCTTAAACGTTTTGGTACTTGCTGATGAAATAAATTATCATAGAATGTTTACTCTGTGGATTTTTTTGTAACTGGCATGAATAGTCAGCTACAGGTTCTTTTTTTAAATTACAAAAATATGCAGAAGTGTATATCAAAAATAAAAGAGTCATGTAATGAAAGAGGTTGTTAAACAATAGATGTTTGGTTATAATCTGCTATGAGAATGAAAACAGGTAACTTATAGTAGCAATGGTATGTGTAAGATGTAAATATTATTTGCTTTTCAAACAGTATTAAAATAAAACTACACAATCCATAATTAGCGACATTTTGGTCATTATTTTTAAACTAGCTTATGCCCGCGACTTCGTCCGTATGGATTAATAGTTCCCGTTCCTGGGGGATTTCTGGGATGAAAACTATCCTTTGTCCTTTCTCGGGTCCCAGACTATATCTGTACCAAATTTCATTGAAATTGGTTCAGTGGTTTAGACGTGAAGAAGAGACAGACAGACAGACAGAGCTACTTTCGCATTTGTAATATTAGTATAGATGAGGATCATGAAATTCTTCTTTAACTGTCAGGATATAAAGTATTTAAAAGTTAAAGAACCTGGCCACTTCCTCATTGGTAAAGTACCTATAAGGAGCAAAGCAAAACTTTCTTCTGCATTGTGGAAAATGGCCTATTACACTCTTACTGTAAGACAAATTAATCTACACCTTCATTAATTTGTTAAAAATTGTTCAGTACTTCAGCTATGACTGAAAAATCAAAACATTCGGTTAATTGTGTTACCCTTCCTTTTCCATAGACAGATAAAAAAGCAACTAAAAGTAGCTGGTCTGCTCTAGCCAAAAGACTTTAATATTTATTTTTAATGCTGAGTTAAGTAGGTAACTAGGTAGATAGCATAATTATATTCACATAAATTACAAAGTATTAACAATTATCATTAAAAATATAAGTACCGCCTTAAACTCCAACCAATCATGTTTCAAATAAAATTTGCAAAAATACTTAATAGCTCACGATTATTGTGGAAATACACTTTGGCACAAATTCAAACATAGACAAAGTAACATGGTGTACAAAGAATTGTTTGCATTACAAATAAAACGAAACTATTTTTTAATGGAATCGTTGAAACCAAATTAAATCTGAAACTCTGAAATCGTTAACACACGTAGTTCAACCAGGGGTCAATGGCATTAAGCAGAAGGCATTGAAAGTCTAGTATAATTCAGTTTATTTATTTATTTTATGTACATTATAGATTACATTTTCGAGTATTTAAAAAAAAATTGTTAAAAATATAAACAATAGTAGCCCACCGGCATTGGGATTGTGTTTCAATCTATCCTCTGTCAAGGCTCCTGAGAAAAGAATCTACCAACAAAAACAATGTGTCTAGATGGACCACTTTCTAAATCAAGCCTTTGATCCAACCACCCAACCAAAACCTCCACAAATGTTGATTAAGGCTCTTGTGTATTATATCATTGGCTGTGAAGAGGCTTAATTTGTTTATCTTTTTAAAAGGCTGGCATAATTATAAAAACCAAAGTACTTTTGTATAAATTTCTCTTGGTGAATTCAGGGGTTGAAAGGGCTTGAGTAGAGTGTCATGTGATACCAGTGGCGTGCACAGAGTTTTTAGACAGGGTAGACAGAAAATGTACCTAGCAAAAACATCTACTACATGTTGGTTTTGGTTCGTCGCCTTGTCGATTAAATAATGATGTATATGATTTGCCACCTCAAATATCTATAGATTGGTTGATATTATAAACAAATCAAAATAAAATAAGATAAATACGTATTTTATAGGGTAGACAATGTCTATTTGCCTATATGAACCGCACGCCACTGTGTGATACTACTACTCACCTCGAGCTTCATCATTTCACAGCATCACATCTGCCAAACGACATCTACTGCTGGACATAGGCTTCTCCTAAAGATAGCCACAATGGCAGGTCCTGCGCTGCCCCGCAACCAACGATTTCCCGAGACCCTTACATCTACCTCCTACCTCATAATATAAATTCTCACCAATGGCGATTTCTACAGAATAGACTACTAACTTTTACATACATACTTGCACGCCTGTATTCCCCGAAGGGTTAGGCAGAGGTGTACCAATGTACACCCACAGTTCGCTGGTATGTTTTATATCCCATGTAATAGGGGGCGAGCCTCTTGCCTTCAACCGGGCACAAATCCTAACTCCAAGCTGTTACTGAGAATTTTGTAGAAAAACCCAATAACACTTTTTGCTCGACCTGGGAATCGAACCCAAGACGCGCTTAGGCCCACCAGGCTACCGAGGCAGTTACTAGCTGTTAGTGTAAGGGAAATCCATAACAAGTGATTGTGATATGGGTTTCTCTATATTTTTACATAATTATGAATATCAGTGTTTCTAACATGTAACTGCTAATGAGAATTGTATGCAGAACATAAAATAGAATTAATGGGTAATATGGTTTTATCCTCATATGTGTATTGTTTATTTTTATATTTAGTAACTAGTTCGAAATAGATGTGAACAGTTAATATAGGTTATAGGAATGAATATATTACATACTAGCTTATACCCTCGAATTCGGTATATAAATATGATATTAAATTTCATCCAGATCCTTCCAGCCATGTGAGCGTAAAAACACAAACACACAAACTTCCTTTATAATATTAGTGTAATAAATTGTGCAGAAACTGTGGTCAAACATGAACCGTTAAAAAAACGATGACTTGTCTTCCTGCCTAGCCTTTACCCAACTATTTTGGGGTCAGTTTACAGACTAAACAAATGCTACTGAATATCAGTGTTTTACATAGAGCAACTGCCTATCTGACCTCCTTTTTTTTATTTATTTTTTTTACAACCCAGTTACTAGGCAACACGATACCCCTTCGTGAGACTGGTTGTCAAACTTTTAACCTTCTGACTACCCATGTCAACTGTCAAACATTCACGAATGACAGCCGGGACCAGCGGCTTTACGTGCTTTTAGAGCCGCGGGAATGTCACCACCAATTCTTCTCAAAGCTGCTATTGAGAAATTCCCTAATAGAAACACCCGACCTGGGACTCGAACCCAAGAACTCACGTTCAGCCCTCGTGCCTGCAACCACGAGACCGAATGGCCAGTCAGGAAAACAATGACTAATAGTACTAATAATTTAGACTTACCACTAGCTGACCTTGTTGATTATCAATTATTTCGTTTTAATAAAACACGTTGTTTGTAAGTGTACATTGACGAACCCAAAAATAAAAATGAATCATGAGAATGAATTTGATTATTAAAACATGAAATGTAGAAACATGATGAGCGTATAATTGTTATGAAAAAATGCCTCAAGTAGAAAACTAAAATATTTTAGTGTGACTAATTTTGTGAATTGTTCGTTTTTTATTCACAACACTATTTTCGTTTCTTGTTGTCAGCTTCCTTTGTGATATGTGTCAAGTGTGTGTTGGACCACATATGATGGGCACCGCCTACCTAGTTAAAATTAGTTACTTTTTTGTGGACTGAGTTATACCAGGGTCACGTATGCGAGAAAGGGCCTACATTAAACGGGAGCGCAATTCATGAGTCCAATGTATACCCGGCTCCCGTTTTATGGTGGTAGAAGGAACCGTGGTGTTAGACTTTTAATAACTAAAACCCATCTTTGTTGCTCCTTTTGCGTTCCGCCGCCAAGGCCGCGGTGACTCTTTCAAACAAACTCTGCAACCCTGCCAGGCAATATGTATGGCGTTTTTATTTTTTATCGTGCGTTATATTTTGTACAGAGCAAACTAATTTCCTTGTTTTAAAGCTTCTAAGTTAAATAAAAACAACAATCATAAGAACAGAATAAAAAATCTGAACTACAATATCCGGTTGTCCGCATTCCCCATTGAGTTTATCCCGCATATTCCCGGACCTAGCGGCTTTAAGGTCGTCGGTCTATTTATTAACTGTAGGATACGCTTGATGATTTGCGGTCCCCAGTCCAAGGAGACATCAGTAACTAGGTAGGACTAGCAGAACTCCTCCTTATAACTTTTAGGTATGATCGCTATCTAATCTTAGTCTCGATCTGTCAAAAATGCCGCCAAAAATGTTTTCTTTTTTTGACATTGATTGTCGCTGAGATGAGATTGCGACTCGATTTTAAACGATTACACCTAGTTAGTAGATTTGGCCTTCAGCATGACGATCCGTCCTTCGACAGTTCTTTTAAATCTCTATTTTAGTCAGCCGT
Source organism: Caradrina clavipalpis (assembly GCA_932526535.1). Lineage (NCBI taxonomy): Eukaryota > Metazoa > Arthropoda > Insecta > Lepidoptera > Noctuidae > Caradrina > Caradrina clavipalpis. Next base: position 9,329,804 of record OW052105.1, read on the forward strand.
TCTAATAATAATCAGTATGTACCATCGTTTTGCCGGCAAACATCTATGTTTGCTTATCAGATTACGTGCTAGTATCATTATTTGTTGAACCACATGAACTGCGAGATAAGTTTTGATATCAGAAGTTTCCTTATTATGGTCAATTATTTTTTATTATGACCACACAGTTGAGTGCTTCTGTACTAGCAAGATACTTTCTTCAAGACTATAAACTAATTGTGAATCATCTCTCATTCGTTGAAGCTTTTCATTGGCAAATGCTAGCGCCTATTGTAAGGTTTTTACTGTGCCTAGACTGACTGACTGACTGACTGTATACTTCATGATCGTAATCAGCTGCAGGAAGTCTCTGCTGGACATAGGCCTCCCCCATAGATTCCAAAAGGACCGGTTAGAAGCGGCCTGCATCCAGCGTTTTAGCGAATGATTGTAATATTTCTGAATAAAAAAAAAACATATTTTTTTTGACAAATTGTTCACGAGTTCGAATTTCAAATTTATTACAGACCTTCACGGCTACGAACTGTTGCCACGGCCACCGGGCCACGGCTGTAGAAACTCCGACCAAGATCCGGACGTGCTAAATTACACAAAGTTTGGTCGGATCTAGTCGCATGACACGTGCACGTCTTGCGACCAGCTGGTCGTCGCGGTCAAGTGCGTGATGCTTTGATAGTTTCTATATTTCTGTGCGCCCCCGCCCACAATGCCCATGATCGTTTTCGCGTAGTGTGTGACGTCACTTACTAGCGCGTTTCTGAGAGGATCTCATCTTGAGATGAGGAGAGAGTTGGGTCTAAGCTGCCTTACATTTGTGTAATGAATTTGGTATGCGCGAAGGGTATTCAATTGTTGCAAGACACAGACTCTTCACGAGGCCTTGATAACATCATTGGCGTAGTGTAAGATTTTCTAAAATTCTTATTCTTTAGAAGCTTATTTGGTCCGTCTAGTACATATGTATTAAACTTGCCAAAATGATACAAGGTAGTTAGTGTTTCTTCTAGTTTTAAAATCAACATCCAACCTATAAATTATTTCCAATTAAATACCACTAAATAACCCATATAACAAATTACACACTAAAAACCACATAAAAATCAAACTTCCTTCTAATATTTTTATTCCCTATTACATATTGAGCCAAGAACATAAATCAGTTTAGGAGCCATCCTAAACTTGCCTAGCTCACTGGCACACGAGAAACGAGACAGTGTCACTAGCAGATAGTGCATGAGTCATCAAAATACGCTATATCAATGGCAGACGAACGATCGGTCGATGCGTGTTTTCATCTTATTTTAGAACTCGGCATCGTGTCGACGTGGCATCGATTGTATGTACCTGACTTACGAAATGGTATTTACTTGTCCCGTGGTGAAATGATTTTTAGCTCGGCTATGTGACGACCGATGATTTACACTATTGTTTTATTTAAATTTATTTAAAAGAGTATTGAGTATCCATATTGACTGTTTTCGCGATCTCCCGGCGCGGGCGCACCCAGGCCGCTAGCTGCGCCTGCGTTGCCAACCTAGATTTTTACAATATGAGCTCGTGACACGAAAGAAGATACAATTATTATTATTTTAATATAAATTACTTATGACTTAAATTATTAAACTGAAAATCCGTCAAGACCAAAACGTGCTACTAGATAAGCGGTGTTGCAATACTTTTTATTTAAAAATAATCAATCAACGATAGTTTTCCGATCTTAGATTAAATTAAGCTACAAATTAGTATCTACTTTATCGAAAAAGATAAGTTAATCCACATACCTACAATAGACAGACAAAAAATATTTTTATTCCGTTAATGACTTGCTAATGAAAATAAAAATTAATCGGTCAAAATATTTCCGCGATCTTCTTTGTATGAAACCAATTAATATCTAATCGGATTTCCAATTAATCGTATATTGAAAATTAATCATTAAAATCGGTCAGTGGGTGTCGGAAACTAAAACGTTCCTACACGAGTGTCGGGTAAATGTTTGCTAGAGGTAGGGTTGCCATCACCTAAATTGTCGACGCCGGGCAAAAACTTCAAAACCCCGGACATTTGAATGAAATGTTGTTCTTTTCCCGGACATCCCAGGATTATTATTATTATTTTATTTATCGCTTATCTTTCAATTAATTGGTCTATCTTTCAATTGAACTAAAAGTGTTCGGGTTTCATCCGAACATTTTTTGACAACCCCTCCCGGACGTCCCCCGGACGCCCTATAAAGTAGGACAAATCCGGGTAAACGCGGACGGATGGCAACCCTAGCTAAAGGCAGCTGTACCGGAAGCTGTGGTTTACCGCCATTTTATAAGGTCATAGAGGTCTATAGTCTATACCAGTCTGTAATATTTGTGTCCTTATAGGTACCTAGTATTGAGTCATTCAGTTATTTTTATCCTAACGCGAACTATACTATATTTATTACAGCATTAGAGAAAAATAACGGTCAAATGACGGCAGTTATTGTGTTATATTGTTAAAATTATCATGATAATATTTCTTTTTGTAAATTATGAAGTGTGTTGGAAGCAGGGTTGATAAAAATCATGATTTTTATAAAAAAATCAAATAAATCAGATTAATTTGATTTAAATCGGATTTATTTAAAATAAATAAATATCTTAAATAAATAAATATCTTGGGACAACTTACACACGGCTATCTGATCCCAAGCTAAGCAGAGCTTGTGTTATGGTAACCAGACAACTGATATACATACTTATATATAATTTATAAATACATACATATTATAGATAAATCACACCCAGACACAGAACAAACAATTATGCTCATCACACAAAGTTTGTCCTGGGTGGGAATCGAACCCACGACCTCCGGCTTAGCAGTCAGGGTCGCTAACCACTAGACCAACAGGCCCGTCAAAATTCCCGTCCGTATTTGATTTTAATCAGATTTTTTTGATTTTTTGTATTATTGGATCGTTTTCAGTATGAAAGATAGTTATTTTTTTAAAGAACAACATATTTTTTGTTAAATCAACATATTAGTTCTTTTTGTTTGTTTTTTTGTTCTTTTGTTTGTTTTTTGTTCTTTTTTGTTTTTGTTCTTTTGTTTTTTTTGTTTTTAATGGTAGAATATAAGAAACTTAATATAACATTAACATCTACTGTACTATATTCTGACAAATAAATCTTTCTTTCTTTCTTTTCTTTCTTTATCAAGCCATTCTTTAATTAAAAAAACGAAGTAGCATATTTATTTGTCTATTTTACAAAAATATTGAATTAAATTTATTAAAAATTACATTAACGAAAATCAACAAACATAATTATAGGTACATACATACATACATACATAAACCCACGCTTTTTTCCCATGGGGCTGGCAGAAACCACAGAACGCCACCTGCTACGATCCTTACATACTACTTTCGCCTCGTTCACGATCACGAAACGAAATTATATTCTTATAAAATAATAATTAAAATAAAAAAGACCATTCGAATAAAAAGAGAGGTTTCAGGCGCGAAACCTCTGTTCAGGGGTATAATGGTATTGGCATATTAGCGATACATACGTATGTGTGTGCCGTAGTTTATATCAAGGGAATCCCTTGACACTTTTTGGCTGTTTTGGTTGCAGTAAAAAAGTACCGATTTAAATCAACGATTTTTTCAAAAAAATCATTTGATTTTAATCGCGATTTAAATCATGTCATCCCTGCCGTGCGATTCTCTAACATATTCCAGCGCTGCGCTCGACGTCGAGCTCGTCGGCGACACTACTGTCAAATCAACTTTATGCACAATGCATAGAGTTGATTTTACCGAAGTTTCGTCGATCTGCTCGACGTCGAGCGCAGCGCTGGAATATGTTAGAGAATCGCACGGCTGGTTGGAAGTCGTTAATTTTACGAAATACTTAGTCTTATTTCCATTAAATATGATTTCGAGATCTTAGTATCTTTATTATTATAATTTAATTAATTTTAACTAGCCTTACTGTCCCACTGCTGAGCAAAGGCCTCCCATCATTTCTTCCATCTAACGCGATTTTGCGCTATGTCTTGCCAATTCTCAAATATCTATTGTCATAATATAAAAAATATAAAATGTTCAATAATATTTATGTCGCGTGTGCGTTTAGATCAACAAATGCAATTTAAAGATAAAATTCAAGGATACTATTAATGATTCTCGTTTTAAAACTAGGTTTGAGTAACAATTAGTTGGAAATCTGTCAGTTTTAAATGGAGATTGATGACACAGAACTGAGCTAGTCTCATTACTTAATATCGTTCATAACTGTTGTTGTGCATTCTTCACGTGATGATCCAATGATGGCCAATCATCGTTGTCGGCGCCCTTAATCGATACCAATCAACGAATGGGATTACATTATTGGGGCCTATCTGTCGATCTTCTACTTAGAAAATCCTGATCTTCTCTGCACTAGCTCATTCCCATCATCATCATATCAGCCGTAAGACTGTGCTCATAGGCCTCACCCATAGATTTCCAAAAGAACCGGTTGGCAGGGGCCTGCATCCAGTGTTTTCCTCATTCCAATTACAAATAATAACACGTTATTATTGTCCCACTGCAGGGCAAAGGCCTCTTCCATACAGAGAAAACACGAACATACTATACATCACCACCACGCTTGCTCAATTTCAGACTTGGCTTATAAGTCCCAATTTCCTCGCGATGTTATTCTTGATACTGTCATATTACTACATTAGAGGCGAACACCCTAACTGGGCCATCACGATCACGACGTTCCCAAACTCCTAAATAGTCTTACTAATAAGGCCACACTCATTTTGTTTCTGTCCAACTCATTAGGAAGTATAAAGGCGAAAATTAATAATGTTTTAAGGGCGTCCACTAGTATATGGCATGAACGTAAACATCTGTTGGCACGGGGCGGCCGATCGCTTGATTAATTCCATGGCTAAATCAGTAACGTTGCGTCTAGCTATTACAAGTTACAGCAGCGATGCTAATAGTACTTTTTCTGACGTGTTTTTAGTGCACGAGGGTTCTCTTTATATAGATTTTGGCCTAGAGAAAGTTACATTGACGTTGGGGGATTTTCCACGGTTTCCTTTTAGAAATTAAGATGATACAATTAAATGTTTAATTATTTTTTCGTTTTTACTTCGGAAAGCACGTAAAGCCGTTGGGTCCCGGCGGCTGTCATTCGTAGATCTTTGGCAGTCGTTACGGATAGTTAGAAGCCAGAAAGACTGACTACCAGTCTAACCAATAGGTATCGTTTGGTCAGTAACTGGGTTGTGGAGGTCAGATAGGCAGTCGGTTCATGTAAAACACTGGTATTCAGCTGCATCCGGTTCGAATCGAACTAGAGACAGACTGCAGAACAGCCAATCACTCAGCCACTAAGCCAACCGTGTCATCGTATGTTCGAGTGTAGGCCAAACGCATGTCATTTTGTAAGCTGGTAGTCGCTTAATTTACGCTGTATTTTAAGTTCAGTATAAATTACGCGAAGCTCAAAAAACGCAACTCAACTAATGAAACTACATTCGTTTGCATCAATCATGGTAGATCAGTTCAGAAAATGAGCATTTTTTATTTCAATTTCAAATGTTGCCCCAGAAATGTTTCGTGATGAGAAAAACTGTAACGAAGTTTTCGAGTATAGCACAATCTTTATGTTATGATGTCAATTACTAGTTTACTATGTGATAAATATTTTACTATGTTTACTTCCAGTTCCGAAATATTAATAAGTGTACCACAGACATAATTATAACTCGTGCAGTATTTACTACGGCTCGCATAAATTACCATTAATTTTTATATCTGTTGCGTTTTCTCGAAGTAGATAGGTAGGTAGTATGTTTTGTTTTGCCAATGTCTGTTTTTATGAAGGAAAAAGGTAAACATGGATACGATTTACACGTATAAGTCTGCTTGAAGACACATATAACACAGATAACAAGAGGGCCATCTTTTGATTTTGAATCCAATAGGGGGAATATTAATGGCTTTTTTATTTACAAAAATAATCCTCATTCGTGTAATGAGCTTATGAGCAGTTTAGTTTTTTTTTTTTTCAAATAACTATGTAATTAAAAAAGACTTTCTTAGCCGTAAAAGATTTGTTCCTATCTCTTTCAAGCAAAACGAAATTGAACACGGAGTTTTTAAGGCTGTAGTGTTATGTGACGTCACATTCCATGTCGGATATCTCTGTCTTATCAGTGCTTAATTAGTAGTTTGAAATGTGTATTACATATAGGACGTATTTCTTGGCCAATTTTAATGTCACTTTTTGTCATCTCTACTATGGGATTTTCATATTTTGTTCATACATATTCCCTATTAAGTATGTCAATGTTTACATTTTTGCATTATTTTTTATAGATCCGATTCAGCCAGTCCCCTTGCTGTCCTCCCGCAGCGACGCTCTAAGCCGAGGTCCGTACTGCGTGTAGTCGCTTACTTTATAAATTTTGGAGCCCTGACTGGAGGTCTTAATTTTTAAGGCACCACAGGAACCTCCGGTTAAGCAGCCGGCAACCTCCTAGGTTGTCCTACGAGAAGACATGCCGGTAAAAAAAAAACATTATTTTTTACATCATGTTTGACCCTGCCTGCCCCACTGCTCCACACCCGCTTTTTTTTAAGAATGGGAATTCTTCAAATGACTTCTTCGGGAGTGTCAGATTTTTACTGACTAAACCCATGCGTGTTCAATGCCCTTTGCGTTCCAGGGCCGTGGTAACTCTTTCGAGCAAATTCCGCATCCCTGGGACATCACTCGCTGGTATGATTACATTCCGCTATTATTTCATCGCAAGAATGTTCGATTGATTCAGTTACATAACGTTTCATGAATATGCGATCACAGCAATTATTTAATCTAAGCAAGTCGAATACTTAACATCAGGCTACAAACCGTTGATAATGCATTAATTCATTGTTTTATATTCAAGGCCAGTTGTTTTAATTCTCCCACATTTCAAATTAGACATTTACTGGGCTGATTTTGTTTATTTTTCAGTACAGTGTGTGTTGTGACCTTGGGATCATTGTGAAGAGGCTACTCATGGATTGGCTATCTAAAATAGTTGTTAGTACTTAAATGATACCTACTAGAAACTTCCTTCCCGTGCAATAATTTTTTTCTCATATTTTTCTTTATTGCTCATTATCGTAGTTGTCTGTGTGTTTGCTACCTATGTACATATTTAAAACCTAATAACACTTTTTGTCCGACCTGGAAATTGAACCCAGGACCCCACGCTCAACAGTCGTGCTTGCCAGCATGAGACCAACGGGGCAGTGGGCCCCTAGGGCGGGGGTTTCATTAGCAATTTCTCAGTAACAGCCGGGAGTTTGGAAGTTGATGTTGTGACACCCCAGTGGCTCGGAAAGCATGTAAAGCCGTTGGTGCTGCGCCTGATTTCTCCCCGGTTGTGTCGGGTTGTTGTCCCATCCGACTATGAGAGTTAGGGAAGACTGGAAGAGGGAGTGTACCTGTGTTTGCGCACACATTTGTGCACTATAATATCTCCTGCGTACTTGGCTAGTTTGCATTAAGATTAGCCGCCCTGGCCGGAATCGATATGGAGAATACATTTTACATGTACATATTGTGGTGCACCAAAATAGAATAATCATTTTTACTCTTAGTAACCCAATTGTCTTTCTGAAATAGCACAATGCAAAAACTTGCCAATTGATCTTGTTGGTCGGCTCGTCAAAAACCAGTATCGTCATGTTGTTGAGTCATTTGCATTTAAAACATGTTCAAGTCAAAATCGGCGGCCGATCATGCTGACCCAACCTTGACCAGTGTTGATACGCAGCTACACCTGTTTATTGACGCTTCATTCTTAAAACAGTGAACATTATTTAATCAAAATCGATAAGGTAACATACAGGGTGTCTGGTGGCAGATTTATGTTTTTAAAAGCTAATAAAAGAAAAACTTATGAACTTATGGTTTTATTAACTAATTCAGTGAATACGTGAATAATGCGGATTTTACTTTTTAAAAATTACTTCAACCAAATGATGTCCGTTTAGACGTACACACTGTTTAAAAAGGTCCATCGTATTAAGGGCTACGCGCTGCAATAAGCTCGGCTGGATTTGCTTAATTGCATTGCGGATATTTTCCTTTAACTGCACAATAGACAGAGGATTTTTGGCATAAACTTTGCTTTTGAGATAGCTCCCATAAAAAAAGTCCATTCGAGTTTAATCTGGTGACCTTAGTGGCCACGGGATGTCTCCAAAGCGGCTCATCAATTTATGCGATTTTTTTTGACGAAGTAAAGCAATAGACGTCCTGGCTGTATGCGGAGTCGCCCCATCTTGCTGAAACCACGTGTGCGTCGAGTAGGATGGATGTGCTCGCAAATTTGGTAAAAAATATTCAGTAATCATGAGTCCATAGCTTTCACTGTAGACATTTAAAGCATGGCCCCGAAAAATTTCAAAAAAAACGAGACCTCTTGAACGTTTTCGTTTTCGTTTGTGGAGCTTGATGCTCTACTGGGTCCCGGCTGAGGCTTGTTTAAAGCAGAAGATGTCTGGCGGAACCTTTGCATCCACGATTTAATCAAATTAACACTTAATCTGTCGCTTAATCGCCGGATATTGTAGTGGGAACAAAAATGTCAGCGCTCAGTCACGTTAGAATCACCACTCTTAAAAAACGACTCAATAGCGTATGCACGTTGCTGCCCCGACCACTCCGGCATTGTGACTAACAAATCCGCATTCATGGAGCGTCGAATGACACCAGTCTCGCCCGGCACCGTTAATAAGTTTTTTAAATATACCCTTTCAAAAACATAAATCTGCCACCAGACACCCTTTACATAATAATCTATTATACTATACCAATATAAAGATGGAGAGGGTTTTTGTTTGTTTAATTTCCGAAACGACTAGTTCGATTGGAAGAAATCTTTTTTTATATGATAGCTAGAACCATGAGGAATAATATAGGATATGTAACATCACGCTACGACACACGAGAGTGGAGCAGTAACTAAAGACGTAACTGCACGCGGGCTAGTTCTAAATAAATATGTATAGTCCTTGATCATTCTTCACGTGTAGGTAAATCTATATTTTTGGATTGTTTCTAATCGGGAAGACACTTTTGTAAGAGGCAATTAGTTCTTTTTTAATATGACTCAATGATGTGTTATTGTCACCAAGCCATTGACTGATGCGCTGCGTGTCGCGAGTTCTATTCCCAAACGAAACAAGTATTTGTATGGCCTACAATAGTTGTTCCGCCTCTGATTGCTTTTATGGTTGTCAACTGATGAGTTGACAACCATCTTATCTCATCTTTAAGATTAAATTCTTAGAGAGGAGCAACGTTTAAAAAAATATATACTTACCAAAACCAAATCTGTAGAGATTCAACCGCACTCGTATGTCATATTTCATTATAACAACGCATATTGTTACAATTCACAATTACACCTAATTGGTTGAAACAATCACATTGTCAGTAGTCTGGACTTGTTAATTGTGGTCTCATTAATTCTCAACTGAAATGAAAAGCTACCTTGTTGGCTATTCAGGCTGTTAAATAGTACGAGAATCCTGTGAGTCTCGTAATTGGATGCTGTGGCACCTACCTATATGTGTGATGTTCTACTTTGAATTGTTAATTAATGGTTAGTTAATTAGTTAGTTTTTTCGTTTATCGCTTTGCCGGTTGATTCTGAAACAATTATATAATGCGAGGTCACTTTTTACTTTGGCAAATGAAGTGAGAAAACCAAAGAAATAAGAATTCGCATCACTTGAGTGAGATTTTCACAGAATCGGCTAGCTGGTTGATTGGATAAGTACATATATTATGAAGTGGCTCAATTCAGTATGCTAGATTTAAATATCACTATAGCTTTTGCTCGCAACTTCGTTTGTGTAAAAATCGGTGCAGACGAAGTCGCAGATTAAAAAGCTAGCGTATGTCCTTTCTTGGGGTTCAAACGCTCCCCGTACAAAATTTCATGATAATTGGTTCAGTGGTTTAGTTGTGAAAGCGTTACAGACGGACAGATTGCCAAGATATTTTCGCATTTATAATATTACTGTAATAAAGCATAGAATGGTATAAAAGTATTTAGAATAGTATCAAGCGATTGTTTGAAAAAGAAATTCATTAGCAGGTATACTAGCCACTTGCCAGTAGGGAAGTATACTATAATGAGTGTCTTATGAGTCATTGTTACACGTACGCAATGGCAATGCAATACCAATGTCCAATACACCTGTTCCTATTCACTGCCGTCGCTATAAATCTTAAAACTACACTCCAACACTAATAAATCAGTTTTACAGCCGCTCATATTTCGTGGAAAACCGTTGTTCATTCGCGAAAATGTCCCTATAAATAGAACATAATCTTCCAGTATAAATGTTTATTGGAGCAGTTTGTTGAACTCCTCACGTGAATCAGAAATATCTTGTTTATTAGCATAGGAAACTAGAATCGAGATAAGTGATCGATTTTGTTTATATCGATAGCGAAACGTTTTAGAAAATGAGCTGATGAATACTTTGCATACGATTGTTTCTGGACATACTGGCAATTTCTAAGGGACTATCAGAACTGCTTATCTTCTTGTTCGAGGTCTGGGTCAGTTCAGAGTCTTTTAAAGGGAAATCCTGTGCAATCCGTGGCTTTTAAATACTTAATATAGACAAATAAACTATATTACTTTGCAATCCTTTATTTAACAAACCAACTTTTGCCGGCGACTTCATCCGCGTCAACTTTAATTTATTATCGCACGGGAACCGTAATTTTTTAACAAGTACCCAATATGCTATTTCATCCAGATCCGTGCAGCCGTTCTGGCGTGATTGAGTAACAAACATCCATCCATCTAAATTTTCGCATTTGTAATAGTGGTAAGATAACCCACATGACTGCAATTCTGTCGGAACAGGACACTAGTATCATTAGTATCAGTGTTCAGACGGATGCTGCAGCATGTACTCCTGATAAAACCTAAAGCCACTTAATCTGACACCCACGGAAAGTTTAGTGATCCAACTATAGTGCAATTGAGTAGATGGTACGACTAGTCAATTGACATTCTTTTTATAAGCTGTCAAAACTCGGTCCGCCATATTTTTTGTATGACAATACAAAACTGTGACGTCACTTATTTGCCAAATCAATTCACTAACCATTTATTGATTTTAAAGCAAGGCAACATCGAAATTTTTAGTTATTTTAAAATTAATCAGGTTTGAAGGGCTAATTAAAGTATTTTTTTAGAGAATTTTGTCTTTGAATTTGTATTTAAGGTTGTTTACTACCCAATTTACTAAGCTCTTAAACGTGGGCGTTACTGATGAACAATATTCATTAACAGTGCAGTAACAATGCAAATAGTCGTAGTAGATTAGGTACGGCTAATGAAGATGACGATAAAAGCCTGACACAAAGGTACTTAATCTTTAAACTCGACACAAGAATTCATCGTTAAAGTTCTAACACTACGTGAGTCAATTTGAGTAATAAAGTAAGCCAACATGTATGTAAAAAGTTGGGTTATTTACAAAAAAATACAAAATAATGATAATCGTATATTGAATATCTCTAATTTTAAATTCACACACATTCTAAAATGGAAGGTATTTATGTAAAATTATGCAGTATTTTCGCTCTTCTGTAAAGTTGCTATTTTTGGCTTATGTGGTGTTAAAATTTAAGCGATGAATGATATAATGCTTGATGATAAGCATCACAAACTGTTGTCATAGTTACGTTTACAAACGAAATTAAATTTGAACATCCGCAATAACTGCTTAAAGTTCTACTTATTCCTGTAAAGGAAAAGAACGAATGTTAAAAAACAATGGCAGACCATAATCCTTGCACATATAAGCTAGCACTTATTGGTACTCCAGCTGTTAATATGCGATTGTTAAACTGTATTTAGCTACACAAGTTTTACGGCGAGATATTATGAACTTGTAATCGCATGGCGCTTGACTCATGGATTGCATTGAATTCTTCGCCTATTCATGAGCTAGGGTTATCATGAAAACGAATCTGTATCTGATTGATGTCAGGCTGCCTATTGAATGGACCTAAACGGTGATAGATGAAAAGATAGAGAGAGAGAAGATCAAAAGATGGGTGAAGGATGTGAGCAATGATAGGATTGGAAAGGTAGTGAACGATAACATGAAACCTGACAGGCGAAAAGATGATAGAAAGTATTATGCTCTGACCAAAACAACAGTAACAATGAAAAAAGGACGGTCAGAAGAAGACAATGAAATACATAATTAGCTGCAGAATAATGGCAAAGAATTGTTAAATTTCATACTCATAATAAGCGTAGGTGAATGACATCAACCAAGTATAGGTTACCTTTTAGTTCTCAACAACACCGCAAAGAGACATGAGGTCACCTATACTTAGTCTAAGAAACTATGAATTTTAATGATGTGTATACAGATATGTTTCAATGCAAATATACAAGCCTGAAAGTCAGATAGAGTATACACATCTCGTCAATACGTAATGATCGTAACTCATCGATAACCGACTTTAAACAAACAATCTATGAAAATAGGTAACCATTAATATGTTTACGGAACTATGAGTGCACTTGATAGAAATGACCGATAGACAGATTTATTTCAAGAATAGACAAACTAGTTCAGCACTTTAATAAATTCTAGTTCTCGTCTAGATTTTAGCGTTGTTTATACTGCGGAGATTGTAGATCTTACAATCGGAGATACGCGTTCGAACTAATATAGCACATCTTTCAGCACTCAATCGAATACGTCACTTTGTTGTGCGCTAAATAACTATTTCAATTATGACATGTTCTTTTTCATGCCAATCTTCTGTGATAGCAGAAAATGGAAAGATAAAGCCATGTGTTATCTTTCCAAGTTCATTTTACTGTTTCAATTGTCGTTTGTTTTTTGACATTGTTAACTTGGGTAAGGGCACGTCCTTCGAGTTCAAGCCTGGTTTTCTAACAAGATCAACTTTCCTTTAGGTAATTGGCTTTCAGTAAACCCATTCAGCCTGTAACATGACCACACTGTCAAAGGTTTGATTTTTTCTTCCTTCCTTGAAATCTGATTTCCAGTTTCAAGTCAAGTGTAGACTAATATTATTTGTTATATTTTTGTTTCACTACAGGGCAAACATATCTTCCCATACACAGAAGGTACGAGCATTGATCACCAAGCTTGCTCAAGGCGGATTTTCGGTTTTAGACTTATCAATATTATAAGTCCAGGTTTCCATTTGATGTATTCCTTTACTGATATCAGCTATATCCAAGACTAGCTGTTCTCCGCGGTTTCACCCTCGCTGCTCAGCACCTGTTGGTCGTAGCGTGATGTTACATAGCCTATAGCCTTCCTCAAGAAATGGACTATCCAACACTAAAAGAATTTTCCAATTCCAACCAGTAGTCCCTGAGATTAGCGCGTTCAAACAAACAAACTCTTTAGCTTTATAATATTAGTATAGATAAACTTAGAAGCAACATATGAATTGAAAATGTTAACTGGTAACACGTAGATAGACGACAGTATAGACTGGTTTAAGTTAAATTTTAATAGGCACCTTTTATTTAAACTTTGCCTGCCAACCCTAACTGCAACAGATGCAACCTAGATTCTCATTACGGGCGTATTGCAGTCACACGGCATGCCATCAGTGTCTCAGTAAGTTTATTTTTTATTACGGTAAACCGTTCTTGGTATTGTTGCAGCTCCCAACTGATACCATCAATTAACCTTTTCACCATTTATACGTGTTGAGAGTTTAAAAACGCAACTGGCGCCATTCACTATCTTTTTTTCTTTTTGGGAACTTTTACGCTATTTTTAACTAGTCTATCATGTCCCACAGCTGGGCAAAGGCCTCCCCATTTCGTTCCAAAGAAGGCCTGATTCGTGGAAGGCTTTCGAAGAATATCAGGCGTATGAATTAAAATGTAAATTTATTTAGTTTTGCTACTAAACGCCTCGTGTTTCATCTAAAGTAGTCTTAAAATTTAACGCCCGCTTAGAAACGCTCTCAAGGTACTTACTGTAAAGTTGCATATTTGCACTATTTTTGTAACGACTACGTAATAGTTTTCTATATCGACGTCTATTAAAATATCATATCTAGTTTTCATTGTGTCTTTAGTACCTACTTTACGTTAATAGACCGTGGTCAATTAACATAACTTCGTGAAGTTATGGCCCAGACATGTTTATTTAGGATCTCCAACAAAAGATTAAGTCGTGACATACAAATGATGGTCAACAAAACGTATTACGTATGTGTACTTCTTCACTTATAGGAGACCACAGCATGCAGAATAACGTTAACAACTAGCTAACGAAAGTAATAATAAAATAATTTGAACAGTTCAAAAAGATAAGAAAGGAACAAAGGACGGTTGTCACGAAAATTTGTTTTCGTACAGTCTAATCTAAAGCAACAACATTAATATTGCTATCGTCATTCTCCTAGAACATTCGACAGAAAAAACAAATTATGAGCATAAAATTTTCGAGAAGTGCAAATTAACTTACAGCATCGGAATTTCCCTCGCCGTGACTATATAAATCCTTTGCTATTGCTTACAATTGAGTGTTTGCACCAGATCTGTTTGCGTCACCGCATCAATTGATCCTAATAAAAGAGGAGTTAAATGGCTTTATGCGTTGCTTTGTTGGACACGGCCAGTGGAATTGATTGTTTCATTCAGTGCCTCTATTGTTATGACATCGTAATATAAATGACTTTTATAACGCGTGTAAGGAGACACTTTAATGAAGTTGAAAGTTACGTGTTCTTCCTATCATTACGGTTGTTTTGGGAATACCATACATGGTGAATCTTTCAGCATCAGCTTGCAACAGTCTATTGCTGGATATGGGCCCCTCCAATCACATGCCACTTAGCTCGATTCTCGGCAAGTCTCATCCAGTTGCTGCCACCTACCCTGCGAGGATCGTCGCTCTACCGAGCCGGACGGCGTCCCACCTTACGAATACCTTGAGAATCTTTAGTTTGAAAGAAATTGAAGGTCAAATACAAAAACAAGTTTTAAATGTACTAACTTACAATACATGCAATCATGCCTGTATTCCCCGAAGGGTTAGGCAGAGGTGATGTACCATGTACACCCACAGTTCGCCGGTAAGTTTTAGGTCCCATGTAATCGGAGGCGAGCCTAATGCCATTAACCGGGCACAAATCCTAACTCCGAGCTGCTACTGAGAAATTCGAGAAAAATCCAAGACCTCTAAATGTTCTAACTAAACTGTAAATACACTCAAGGCTCCTGTTCATGCACCCATAATCACAAAGTTTGGCGTGCTTTACTCTGCCCACTCTCATAACAGTGATTTTTATGATCCAGAACATTTTGATGTTAAAGAAAATGATTTTCCTTTAAATAATATGAAACTGGTTGACCACCATTAACTACAATCGGTTTGAAATATATTTAACACCGCACGTGCTTTGGCGCTTCCCGACCTATGATTCAACGTTGATAACGTGATAACGCAAAATGGTTGCTGGGTTTTTTTGGCATTTTCCTTGTCTTTACCGAATTTATGTGACGAGAATTTAAATCGTAATTTGGCCTTTATTGTTTGAGTTTTAGGGTCAGTTTAGAGAATTTCAAGGATTTACAAAAGCAATTTGTTGTTCGTGTCATGAATACTGTTTAGAAGCTTTTATCTTATTTTATACTAGCTTTCGCCCGCGACTTCGTCCACCACCACTTTCGTCTACCGCGGGAACCACACATCTCTTTATTTTTCTTGTTATTATTCTGTTTATGTCTCTCTGAAAGTTCACCTAGACCCTGGCAGCCGTTCTGGCGGGATTAAGTAACAAACATCCATTCATACCAACTCGCATTTATAATAGTAGTAAGTTTCTCTTTTGGGGGCTCGGAACTATATTTTAATGAAGCGTACAAAAAAATATTTCCTCCCGTAATGGCATTTCAAATGACATTTAGTTTGAAATGATTCTTCGTTTTAACAACTCCTTGAAAAATACTCTCAAGATGAGAAGCGTATGTTTGTTTTGCTACAGCAATCATTTGAGCTATAAAGCCATCATTATCTGTTTAACAGCTTTGTAGCAGCTACTGGTGTTCCAACAATGCTAATGTTAATGGGACATTTAACGGGCAGTCATGTACTTGGAGTGTCCAAAGTGTTAGCTAAACGTGTATGACGTCACGTCGTAAAAATATGCTACCGACTATGTATGTGTTTGGCGCCTTTTATGTGCATAGCATGTACTTGAGACGGTTTTTTATTGATATTTAATTTGTATTGATTCTAGGTTTTATTTGACTCAAAAATTGCTGGAAATGGATTTTCAATGTCCTATTATGCTTGTTGTGCCGTGGCTCAGAAAGCACATAAAGCCTTTGTTTCCGGATGTCATTCCTAGATCTTTGACAGTTTTTACGGATACTCGGATGCCCAGTGACTGTGTTGTGGAAGTCAAATAGGCAGTCGTCCTATGTAAAACACTGGTATTCAGCTGCATACGGTTAGACTGAGAGCCGACCCCAACATTATCGGAAAAACGCTAGGCAGATATATATTGTGCTTGAGTTCGAATTAGAATAGAAAAATAAAACAGTGGAAATGTGACGAATTAATTTGTCAGCGGTTTGTAACCAAATTCAAATACAATAGAACCTGAATTTCCGGAGCATAAATTGTTGAAAATTACTCTACGTTTTTCTAATTTGTGTATCAGAGTTTATTGAACCTATGCGAAAATTCTTTTTCAAGCTGTAATCGACTGATACGAATAGTTTATACGATACTGTAATCTATATTAGTATAATAAAGCTAAGTAAATATATTTTTATCATTCTTTTAACGCGCTAACTCTGGAACTTCCAGTCGGATTGCAAAAATCTTTTTTCATATGATAGCCAAATTCATGAGGAATAGTAAAGGCTATACAACATCACGCTACCACACACGAGAGCGGAGCAGTAACCTAAAACGTAACTGAACGCGGATGAAACCACGGGGTACCTATAGCTAGTTTTACTACAGGATAAATACCTTGTCACCTATTCTGCTTATACGGCTTCCCGGCCCACTAGCATAGTCTACTTTACGCTAGCAACTAATCCCATCAATAAGCGGCTATTACGACACTCGTGATAGGAAGCGGGGTGAAGCTATTCTTAGCCAATACCCACGTGGTACTCATCAAACACTCGATTGATGTCGATAGTAATAATGATGACGCGAACTAAATGATGTAAATCGACTCCATTGATGTTGGCGGAAATTTGTATTTTATTATCATTAATATCTCGTAAACCGATTATAATACCGATCATAAAATATTTTGCGATCATGAATATTATTATTGTAGACTTAATTGATCGGTTGGGATGCCCCAGTGGTAAGGCCTCTCGTGCACGAAGCTATAGGTTCGCAACCGAATACGAGCAAGTGTCAATTTCTTGAACATTACTGACATCGGTCAAGAAATATTGTGAGAAAACCTGGACTTCATTAATCTATGAGTGAGGCCTATGTCCAGCAGTGAACGCATGATAATGAATGAATAGTGTTCAGAGTCGTGCACCCGCCATGACCAGGAGTAGACCAATACTCGTGCCTTTTCTGTATGAGAAGAGGCCCTTGCCCTACAGTGGGTCAATAATAGACTAGTATTATTATTAGTTGATGCGCACATTAAACATTACATCAACAGTATTATTTTCGTTGATTTGTTTTTTGGGAATACGGGTTGTGTGTTATTTTGATACAAGCCATGATGTCTCCATTTGATAATAGTCCAAAAATAATTCTTACGAATTCGGGAACGTGTTATGTACGGGAAAAAATATTTATAGTAGTTTTTGTATATTCCCTAAATACACAAAGGGATTGAAAGTCTGGCCAATTGACACGTCACCTCTCTACGGCTATAATTTTAGAATGAAACTACTGAATTACCTACTTGTATTATTTTCAACTGTATAGTACATTTTTACCGTTTCGATAGCCTAGTGTTCCTAAGCGCGACTACTGCCCTAGAGGTCTTGGGTTAAATTCCCAGGTCGAGCAAAGTGTTATTGGGTTTTTCTATGAAATTCTCAGTAGCAGCTCGGAGTTAGGATTTGTGACCGGTTAATGGCAATAGGCTCGCCCCCTATTACATGGGACCTAAATATACCGGCGAACTGTGGGTATACATTGACACACCTCTGCTTTCGGAGAATACAGGCGTGATAGTGTGTAGTATGTAATTACCTAATTGTATTATTTTCAACTATAAAGTACATTTTTCGATAAATTAAATGCATTGCAACATTTACATCGATCTAATTCGTGTTTTATCGCGTTTCTAGTATGGGGGCGATGAAGCCATTTTCTTTATGGCCCTGACAGGTTTTAAGTCTAGATAATTAAATAAATGTAACATTACTTTTGACTGATAAAACCGCTGTACTGTAAATACATTGCTACATGTATTACATTGTTATTCAAGTTTGATGTTAATTTAATGATTTTGGATATTGAACGCTGATTATTGTAAAACTAGCGAACTATCAACGATTTCCACCGCGTGGAGCGCGTGGGCTTATTTTACCCGCATTAAGTTACGTCTTTGGTTACTGCTCTGGTCCCGTGTGTCGTAGCGTAATGTTATATAGCCTATGTTAATCAGGGATAATGTAGCATTGCAATGGTGAAAGAATTTTGGATTTTGTTTTTTTTTTTTTAATTTTTGATTTATGAGGGGTAGCCCTAGAAAGACCTACCTTTACCTTATCGGTGAGGTTCTTCAGAAAGGTCAGGTGCGCAGTACTCGTAACCGGCGTGCTTGTATGACCAGATGTATGAATGTGGACGAGGCGAAAGGAGTGTGTAAGGATCGTAGCAGGTGGCGGTCCGTGGTTTCTGCCTACCCCCATAGGAAAAAGGCGTGAGTTTATGTATGTATGTGTACATACATACCTACATACAAACCTTTCCTCTTTATTATATTAGTATAGATGTATTCTAAGCAAACGGTTTGACATTGAACTGTGCTGGATAGTTTTGTGACACATTTGGCATATGCAATTAGTATAACGTAATTGATTGAACTATTTAGAGATTGTGTATTTGATTGGCATGGTTGGCGCAGTGGCTGAGTGAATGGTTGCAGCTGTGCTGTGTCGCGGGTTGGTTTCCCACACGGAACAAATATTTGCATGGCTTACAGATAGAATATGTTCTAGGTTTGGCTGTCGGTGTATGTGAGCTTATAAACGCACCCTAAAATACAGGAAAAAATCTTATGGAGAGACGTTTAAAAAAATCAGATAATTATCTATTGGCAGCAGTAATTACTTCACATCTGATGGACCGTTGGTTGTTTTGACATCCGATGATATAAAAACAAACTGCCTCATTAGCCTAGTGCTCCTAAGCGCGATTGCTACGCTAGAGGTCTTTGGTTCGATTCACAGGTTGAGCGACGTGTTATTGGATTTTTTCATGAAATTCTCAATAGCAGCTCGGAGCTAGGATTCGCGCCCCTATTACATGGGACTTAAAACATACCGGCGAACTGTGGGTGTACATTGGTACACCTCTGCCTAATCCTTCCGGGAATACAGGCGTGATAGAATCATCATCATCTGCCTAGCCTTTTCCCAACTATGTTGGGGTCGGCTTCCAGTCGAACCGGATGCAGCTGAATATCAGTACTTTACATGGAGCGATATCAGACCTCCACAACCCAGTAATGGGTAATACGATAATCTTGATAAGACTGGTTGTCAGACTTTCGGCTTGATAGAATGTTAAGTGAAAAAAAAACATTTTGAATAATTACTAGGTAGGTTGTTAGTTATTGTTGATGATTTCTGCTAACGCGTTTTTAATGTCACGGCTTTGAGCAGTGTCACGGTAGCGTTAAAAGCGAATGCCTCAAATTATTCACACTATACTGAGTATGTTGTGTCGCTGTTATCACCACTACTTTGTTACCGAAGCCCTAACGGTACATGAAAGTAGCACTAAGTGTGTTTTAACGATAATCTAACACATCGCTTTAATGGTTTAACTGCGCGAGTAAATGTTCTGTGGTGACAGTGGAGTTGGTATTAGAATTTAATGTTTTATAATGTTGTATCGGTAATTTGGGTTTAATAGTGTCGTAGAATTAATTTTCACAAGAATAAAGCCGCAACAAATTTTGTTCACTAGCATCTGCCCGGGATTGAAAGTATCCTATTTGTTCATTAAGAAAATGGTCTATTTATGTGCCAATTTTTATCCAAATCTGTACTGGGTTGCGCGAGATTGAGTAACAAACATCCAAACATCTTCACGAACTTTCACATTTATAATATTAGTAGGAATAAGGATATGAATTCTACTTTTCTGAATTTAACACCTATGTATCGGGGCTGACTATTAGGTATTTGTCAAACATAGATAGGATAATATTGACTGTGCTATTTTTCTAGGCGGTAGTATTGATTCCGAACTTTCGACGGGATGGCCGGGTCCGGGTAGGATATGAATCGTTTTTAATCTGATACCAACACCGCCGTTATTAGGTTTCCATGAGGAATCGCTCCAGTCCTGATAACCTACCTTTGTTTTTTTTTTCAGCTGAATTATTTTATCACAGCTGAAGTCTGTACCTATACTACCTAAATAATTAAAAGCCAATTAATTAATTATTTTTGTAATTGACCTAGATATTTATCGCGGTTTTGCCTTTTAATGATCAAATTGATTTGTTTGCATACAGAACATTAATTTACGCTGATAAAAGCCAGTATTGTTGACTTCTACATAACATCCATCTGGTTTTTTTTTATTGGCTCCAATAATTTATGGAGGTACCTTTAAATATATCTTTAAATAAAATCATGAACAGAAAAGATTTGTACGTATGCAACGAATAAACTTAAAAACTATGAGACCGATTTCAAGAATTCTTTCACCATTAGAATGGTGCGTTATCCTTAATTATCATAGGCTGTATAACATCACGCTACGACCCACGGAAACGGAGCAGTAACCAAAGACGTAACTTAACGCTTGTGAAATAAGTCACGCGGACACAGAGGCGGATAGTTCGCTACCCTTTAAATAAAATATATATTCAGTATCGAGTACCTATATTGGTTAGTCTTCTGTCTTTCGTATAGCTTCGCTTTGACACGGCAACGCAACGGCCTGACCGACACCGCTTCGGAAAAACCAACCGTTAGCAGCCAAAGCGCCGCTCGCGAGTCGTCACCTCTTTGTCTTGCCACTGTAAAAAATATTTTAACTCACACGAGTTAAAGCCTTAACTTGAATGGCAAATTATTTGCTTTCTCGAAGTCGTGCACTTATAATGAGCTACCTTTATTCATGATGTTATTCGAATCATCTGAAAAACGTTCTTAATTAAATAAAACATCTTGTAGGATAGGTAAAACTTACTCAGTAAGGTTTACTTTTCAAAAATATTTCACGATTACCTACCCAATTAACACATTACCTCAGTATCTACATACCTGATTCGTGATTTTTTTTAATATCTTTTTTTTACGTACCTGTTCG
The DNA here is from genome assembly GCA_932526535.1 of Caradrina clavipalpis. Classification (NCBI taxonomy): domain Eukaryota; kingdom Metazoa; phylum Arthropoda; class Insecta; order Lepidoptera; family Noctuidae; genus Caradrina; species Caradrina clavipalpis. The sequence continues at coordinate 9,351,384 of OW052105.1, forward strand.
TGAAATTAGTTAATCGCTTATTCTGCCAAAATATTCCTCGATCGCGCGATCGGCAAACGTTGAAATTCCTTACAAACGCATAGTTGATAGTATTTGATAATCGCCTCATCGAGGTCATTGACCAGACAGAGTGTTGAATGAACAAGGAATAAGATAATATAAATGTTGAACTTGCCTATCTCTTTGAGATAAAATTTTAAGTCCTTGGTTTTGTAAGCAATTTTAAGTAAATCTTCCTTTTAAAGTACGGCAGACCGTTCTAATAATATGAAAGAATATGAAGCTCATATAAAATAATGCTGGTAAACAATCAGGCAAACTAGTACCTAAGTAAGCATCATCATCTTCTTGCCCTTATCCCATGTTTCTTGGGGTCGGCGCAACACGTTTTCTTCTTCCAAAGTAAGCCCGGATCAATAATGGAGATTGCTCCAAAGCAGATCCTGCAATTCATCACAATTGCTGTGTTTGGTGGCTATCTTTAAACAAATAAGCGGCGATGACAATAGATCAGCTCTGGTCGCAGTGTACCATAGCCGTACTTAATAAAAAAAATCCTTATTATGATCAAAATTTTGAAAAGCTTTCTTTCCAAATAATGGGAGTCGGCTTTGGTTCGGTCGGTGGACGATTTTGAATCTGTACATTGTTTTGTATTGCCAGTGACTGAAATATGGAGCTACATCATTAGTAAGACCCTTACCACAGAAGTACCTACACCAGTTTAAACAAAAAAAAACACGCAAATCAGCCCAGAAATCACGGATAAATCGGTTAGGGTTAGTACAGTACAAAAACGAAAAATTACAGCCCGGATTTTGAAGTCGTTAAATAAATTTATTTGACATGCTCGCTATACTTAAGCGGTTTTACCGTGCGAAATGTTATTGCGAGTAGAACAAATATGCAGATTTTAAGAACAAAAAAACTCACAAAAGAACTAGTTTTTCAGGCATCTTTACATCCCAGTTAAACTTAGCTGTGAGACTACCATTAAATTAGTCATCTTATGACGTCATCGTTCCGTAATCCTCTAGGAAAAAATCTTCGGTGAAATCCCAAACCCCAACAGTCAAGATGACAAATATAAAAGAACAGATTACGGTCGATTTAACAATACCTGCCTACTTATGTAAATCCGGATAGTACATAAATTCCTGTGAATATCTTTTGCACATGATAAAATGACTCAATAGGGCTAGGCGACAAGAAGTCTCCTTAGGCTTAGTCAGTACCTTTATCATAGTACAATTGAATTTCCTTCCTCATAGAAGTGTTTTAGTGACTTCCCATCTCATTTTATCATGGGGATATTTTCATGGTTATCTCTTATCCGGGGAAAACTATGTATGTCGAGCTGACGTTAAGGTACTAAGTATCGGGAGCAGGAATACTAGCACATATGTACATAGGTACTTCTCTTGTTTATTAACATCCTTAGGATCATAACTAATCATAAGGTAGAATTCACTTCTGCACTCACCTTAACTAAATGGGAATTGTCCTGAAAAAGAGGACTAATACATAAAAGCTTACTCCATATGCCCTTATCCCGGGGCTTTGGGTTATCCGGGGCTGCGGGTTGTTGGAAAGAGATACCGCGCCCCCTGAACTTAAAGTTCACAAGAAGGAGCGTAGATGGGTTTTAGTCAGTAAAAGTCTGGCACTCCCTCCCGCCCCGCTTAGGGCGGGGGAAGTCAATCGATGATTTGCCATCTTTAAAAAATAAAATTTAAATATGCCCTTATCGATTATGCAATGTTTCTTTCATCGTCAATCTTGCTTCACGAATTCACGATGATCCCAGTTTGGTCTGTCGTCTTACCCTAAAGAACCTTCTCGATCGTTCCATAGTTCTAACAGCATCGTCTTTTGTTTTCAGTTCTGTTCGAAGCGTGCCACAATGAGCAGGCGTGCCTTCAGGACCGCGCTGGTCTCGAAGCCATCACGCAACTTCACCGTCAGCTTGATGACGATGCCAATGGAAACGTCGACCTCAGCGAGAGTGATGATGTAAGTTGTTGACTTGGGTTTTTCTCTTTTTTTTTTTCATATTCTTGTAACGATTTCCCAATCATTTGGTAGTAGATGGGAGAAATTAAAGTCGTTTACTGGTCTTCGCTCTTCGGATTGGGCGAAAAAATTGAACGCACGGCACAAAATAGTACAAGGTGATATGCTAGCCATCTTTTGTTGCATTTAGGGACAGTTTGGCGAAGGATAACGAGGAGTTCATCCAACCTTGACCATATAAAACCGGACTGACATGTTAAAGGCGAGACGCTAACTTGTTATTGTGTGGGCGAATCCTAAATTCCTAAACAATGTCGCAAAATTCGAAATTCGACTATACAATAAGTCCGTAATTTCCTCTAAAAAAAACTAGGCTAAATCCACGACCTGGTGCTCTCGATCATGTTTGCATGCTAATATATTCCTCACTGGATTAAAAAACGAGGTTAAACGAACTTCCTCATGTTTACCAAATTCTCATTTTCCCAAGTTTGCTTCCGAAATTGCATTCGTTACCGAAAAACAACACAAAAAAAATACAAGGAAAACTAATCAAAATGGTTGTTTACCAAGGTTTTGTCCTTGTTTAAAGTCTGTCTAAACATGAGGCCTCGTGGCCTGGCTTAAATTGTACGACATGAATGTTCCTGCTATGTGATTTGTGGCATAAATCATTATGGCTATCTGTTTCCTTGAATATCGTGGTTAAATTAGGTTTTAGGTTATCAAAGTTTACGCTGCTTCTCCGGAAATAGCAGTCTTTGTTTACCGTGAAAATTCGTGAAAATTCGTTGCCTCGAAACAGAGGTTTCGAGGCAACGAATTTTATTCAACGGATATTTGTGCAGTATACTTATAGATAGGTATTTGCTATGGGGTGTCTGGTGCAGCCACGTACCGGCTTAAGGATTTATAAACCTGGTGTGGCTTCCTCGGGACACTTAATGCTTAATCATCCTGTACTGACAAGGGTCGGCTTTTGAACTGCTCCGCAATTAACATTTTGGAAAAGTCTGAGTAGATATACTACAGGAATTCTGCCTGTTATATATCGTCTGGGGAAGTACAACAGCAGAAATGTACTCGTATGTATTTTTTTCTACCAAGCATGGCCGTTTTGTTCCAGCTTACAGTTCTAGGGGTCAAACACAAGTATCTTCCTACAGACAAAAAAATATTATAGCATTACTATGCCTCTGGATCTCTGATAATGTCCATATGCAGCGATGACCTCTTTCCCTGAAATAAAAACCTTCATTTAAAATCGATGTTTCTCGTTTCCAGTTTCTTCGCGAAGAGTTGCAGTACGACAGCGGGTATGAGAAGCGGCAGCGCGCCTTCCATCACAACGATGACATGCACATCTCCGTCAAGGAGCTGTGGGAGGCGTGGTTGCGATCTGAGGTTAGTATCTCTAGAGTTTTGGATGGTATGAAATGAAAATACAGGCCTATGTCCAGCAGTGGACGTCCTGTGGCTGATATGATGATGATGATAAAAATGAAAATAGTTTGTTTGAAGCTAGCTATACATATATAGGTGTTTCATATTTTTTCCGTCGATAAAAATAATCATAGATCCCTCATTTCGATATGTGCACATTATGATGACTTCCACTTTATTTACATAGTACATGTGTAATGTAACTCTAATAATAATAATGCTGACTCCAATACTTAGCCCGGCAATCTTTGGGGCTTGTTATGGTAGTGTTCGACCATACGTTTGTGCAAAAATATGAATTTACTAGCAAACTGCCCGCGATTTCGTCCGCTTGGCTTATTTCAGCCGCGTTAAGCCTTTGGTTAGCCTATGCCACTCACAAATAACGTGGCTTTCTATAAGTAAAATAAATTTCCAAATCGGTTCAGAAGATCCAGAGATTACCCCTACAACGTCGCAAAATCACAAACTTTACCTCTTTATTAATATTACTATAGATTAAAAATAGCACTAGTGCTCTTGCCATCATCTAAAATCATAATATAACAATAAATATGACCCCAAGCTAGTCTTTATATACGCCATTAAAAACAAATGACTGTATTTAAATTTTAATATCCACACAGCCTGACTTGAATCAAAGCATGTATTCACTAGAGGCAGCCTTTATCAGCCTTAGGAACGGTGAATTTTTACGCGAATCTCGCACCCCCGGCCATAGGCAGAGGTGAAACCGCGAAGATTTTAGCTGGTAATCCTCCGTCACCCTCACGACGGAGGAAGTCCAAGAGTTTCCACCGCGCACCAAAAAAAGCTTCGACCAGCCTTAGTTTTTCTTTTGTCGAAGCTGCTTGTCCTGGAATTGCCAGCCCAAATCTTCCCACAGCTTATGTATACTAATATTATAAAGAGGTAGAGTTTGTGAGGTTGTAGGGGGTAATTTCTGGATCTACCGAACCGATTTTGAAAATTTTTTTACCCATAGAAAGCCACGTTATTTGTGAGTGTCATAGACTATATACCTAACATCACGCTACGACGGACGGTAGCGGAGCAGTAACCAAAGACTAACAGAAACTAGCACTAAGATTAGATAATACTAGTACTTGTATTAGATTAACTACTGAGATTTTTCAATGGTGTGAAAACTTCAATTACAGGTCCACAATTGGACGGTGGAGCAGACGGTAGAATGGCTGTCGCAGTCAGTGGATCTGCCTCAATACAAGACACTGTTCTTACAGCATAAGGTCACCGGCGCCACCCTGCCCAGGTAACACATACATATTATTATAATACACATACATACCATCTCACCTGTATTCCCCGAAAGCTTAGGCAGAGGTGTACCAATGTACACCCACAGTTCGGCGATATATTTTAGGTCTCATGTAATGAATGGCGAGCCTATCGCCGGGCACAAATCCTAACTTCGAGCGGGTGTTGAGGATTTTATAGAACAACCCAATAACAGTTTGTTCGGCCTAGGAATGTAACCAAAGACCTCTATCGTAGCAGTCGCGCTTAGAACCACTGGGCTAACAAGGCAGTTATTATTATAATACGGGCCTATTATGGTCCCAATGCAAGGCAAAGGCCTCTTATCATACAGAGAAAGCACGAGCATCGATCAGTATGCTTGCTCAAGGCGGATTGGCGATTTCAGGCTTATAGTCCAGGTCTCCTTTACCGATGTCAGTGACGGGAAAGCGGATTAAGGCGAAGACAAGAAATATTACCTGAATGAAGTTTGACGAGTACCCTTATTACGACGGAACCTACTTTGGTGGACCCGATGACTACGACGATTATGGGAATTCTCTTGACTTGGAAATAAATAAATAAAAAATAGTTAATTTGGAAGATATTTGACTACTGTCAATGATTAGATAAAGCCTAAATTCTAGTAAAGGCTGAATTCGCAGAACTTACTTGAATAAATAAGCGTTTCGTGCAAATATAAACCTACACCTTTAATTCGCCAATAGTTTTAAAGTCCCAAGCAATAAAGCTTGTTGAGAGTATTTTCATTAACCAGGCGCAAATACAGAGAGGGTTACTGAGTTTTCTCATTTTAATACTTGGTGGAAGAGACATCATAAAAAAACGTTTACAATGGATTCAGTACATGATAGTATTATGTACTAAATTCATTGTAAGAGTTTTGTAAAACAGGCCACTATTCATCTCATTTTTCATTCCATACAACAAATAGCTGATTTTTTGTAAAATTACTGATGAAGTAGATATTTATTCGATGCGGGTCTAGAATCATGAACTGAATCCCTTTTAATAGTTGTAACTACAATCTCTCTTCCACCCATTATGTTTGTAAACGCACCCACGATACCGGAGAAACTCCTAGTGAGAAGCATTTCTTAATCTTCGAATAACCCTGCATATATTTCCTACAGATTGGCTGTAAACAACATGCAGTACCTGAGCAACGTGTTGGGCATCAAGGATCCCATACACAAGCAGAAACTCGCGCTCAAAGCGATGGATGTCGTGCTCTTCGGACCCCCTAAAGGTAGCGTGCATTTCTTGGACATTACTAACAGAATAACCGCTTCCATCCAACCGTTCGTTTTGGAAATATGGGGGAGGCCTATGTCCAGCAGTGGACCTTCTGCGGCTTATATGATGATGATGATAGTGACTAACAAAATATATAATATAATACCTTATAACTATTCAAATAAAAACATTTTATTTATTGGCTTATTCTCGTAACTTCGGCCGCGTGATTGTCGTTTATCTGAGGGGCATTGATCATCCTGATGTTTAAACTCCCGCACGAAACGAATATTAGGCCTGTTGGTAGTTAGTCTGGAGCAGGTTATTTGTGTGTGTAAGTTTACATGTTTGTAAATGCACCGAACATTCTGAAGAAATCCTAGAAAGGGCGGAGCGTTGTTTTTTTTAAGAATTAAATGCAATGGTGCCTGCATTGTTTAAATAACTTAGTAAACAAGTAGTAAAAATCGTTGTATTAAATAACAATCATGCATCTGTTGTCACACTTGTAAGCTCAAGAAATCACTGGTTTCTTACTTTCGTAATTTCGTATATCTTTCAGAAATGAATATGAATTTTTACTATCAGACTAACTAATTAATAACTAAAAAATAGCAGTGGACACTGTGCTGATAGTTTCATTTTTAAAAAGATTTTATATATAATTTTTTAAAAGCTGTAAAGTAGCTGTTGTTCCAATCTTCAAATGGGTAGTCAGGAGGAATCGAGACGTATGGAGTCCACGCCACTGCTAAAAAAATATCATTAACAATATTCCTGTTATCTATTTGACATTTTCTCTAAATTATTTCAATACCACACTGAATCACTCAATACCTCAACAAATCTCTAAGGGAAGCCTATGATTCCACTAATACATTATTTAAACAAAAAATAACTAACTAAATATTCTTCCTAGGCAACCACACCTTTATTAACTATTACCGGTTTTATGTTATCTAAGACTGATTGCAGAGACGAAAGATCGAAAAAACCGGTTCTCCAAGTATTCTCAAATGATAAATTAACTTGTATTAACTAAAACCCGTTGGGCTAGGCTTTATTGCGTTTTGTATTTAAAATAGTTTATTTAACATTTATGGTGTACGTCTTGGCTGGAGGCTTCTTATTTATCGTGTGGGCAGTAAGGTCTAAACTGCCTCACACACCCTAGTGTCGAGAGTTTCTAAACCGCCTCAAGGGCCTCTGACATGGTTACCGATATCAGTGATGTCCAAGATAAACTTAGAAAGTACATATGAATTTGAAAAAGTCACATTGGTACTTGCCCGTGCTCGGTTGCGAACCCACAACCCTGAATCTCATGCACGAGGTTTTTATTTTAAAGGCACCACAGGAAACTCCGGTTTCATCATCATCATATCAGCCACAGGACGTCCACTGCTGAATATAGGCATTCCCCATAGATTTCCAAAAAGACCGGTTAGAAGCGGTCTGCATCCAGCGTCTTCTTGCGGTCTTAATCAAGTCGTCCTACGCTGCTAAATCTGGTTTAGTAGCCGTTAATAGATCTCAGGATGTATTTGACATATTTTTAACCGATTCCATAAAAGGAGGAGTTTATCAATTCGATTTTCGTTTTTTTTAGGATTGTTACCCCAGAACTCCATCATTTACCAACCAATTTGGGAATTTTAATTTTTATTCGTCATGGCAACACTTATACTTTTGTGTTATAATTCTCTCGCACGGATTAAAAAAATACAATTCATCTTTAAGTAACCGTCATGCTGTATTGAAGGGTAAATAAAAAACGGTAGGTGAGTAATTCTTTTTTTAGATAGTCTGTCACATGAAAAGTAATTACTTTAAAGGCCAAAACACACATATGCTATGCTTTGGATTGGTTCCTCTTCAACTACCCGCCGTCAAGGAAACATCGTCAAGTATCTGTAGTCAACTACCTGTTGTTAACTATCCATCGTCAACTATCTATCGTTGACTATCCGCCGTCAACTACGTACCTACTATCGTTTGTATGGAGCGCGTTGTTGATTTCCAAAACGCATGCGTACACACGTCTCCATACTATAATAGTGTTTTCTTCCTCTCCTTCGTCTCCACTCCTTCAATCCTCTTTACCGGCGAGGCGTCAGCTGTGAGCTCGGTGACTAGCCGGTCCCGAAACGAGGCGACGTTATTACGGAACTATTATGGAGTTTCATAAAAATAACAGATCGAGTCGAGGCAATGCCGATCCGTTGCAGAGCTGAAATGTCTGCATTAATCTTTAGGCATAGGCAGTAAGTATGTTAAAGTCATAATTATTTGTGTTCTTCACTCAATTCTAGTAACATCGTCCTCATAAAAACAAAATTAATATTTAGCCAGACAATGTTTGTACAACATTACTGTGTTTTGCCTGTTAAATTTTTTTACTGTCAATGATTCAGCGTAATGGCAATTTAATGGTCGCATGTAATAGTTTGATGATGTTACAAATTATATTTGGGATAAAATCTACAGAATCAATTCACTGAGCCTGTGTGGTGTATTATTACTCTTTCAGTAAGTACCTATGACTACTACAACTTTTTACATAATATATCATCACGCCTGTTTTCCCCGAAGGGTTAGGCAGAGGTGTACCAATGTATACCAATAATTCGCCGGTATGTTTAGCTCCCATGTAATAGGGGACGAGGCTATTGCTATTGACTGGGCACCAATCCTAACTCCGAGCTGCTACTGAGAATTTCATAGAAAAACCCAATAACACTTTGCTCGACCTGGTAATCGAACGCAAGAGATTTATCGTAGCAGTCACGCTTAGAACCAGTAGCCTAATGAGGCAATTACTAAGCATATGCACGACTTCAAAATCAGCCAATAATAAATCATTCTGAAAAACCGACAGCGGAAATCACAATATATGACAATACCACAAAACTAACAACACCAATAGGGCCAACGTAACAATAAATTGAACATTACCAACACCATGGCTCGTTCAAGGTCGGTCATGATGCAAAAAACGTTTCATTATACACCCGCTCATAGATTTACGCCCGGCCATTGTTGTACACTGATAAGGTTTCGTTCATACGTGACGATTGGCTCGCGACGCTTGCGACACGCGACATGCGACACCTGCGGTCGATATGGCAAGGTTTGACAGGTCTAGTGGGGTATTTACTTGCTTCCTTTTCATGATCTTCTTCTCCATATTCTTCATGTTCTTCTCCATAGAGACCTACGTTTTAGAACGAGCAACTAGCTTCAATTTTAAACTGTAACTTCTTCACAATTCAAAAGTGCCTGTAAATGGTCTTATTGAAATAAATGCTTTGACTTTGACTTTGATTATCTTTTTTGTGAATTTCTATACTAATAAATTTTATAGTTATTGACTAAAAATTACTTAGTGTCCTTATTATAAAGACAATAATTATATTTCATGCTTATTTGGACACACCTATGTGAATGGTTTTTCAAACGAATAATAATTTAGTATAACACGTTAAGTTTTCATTCGAAAATCTGGGCTAAAGATAGGGTTTATAATAAAGACTAGTTTTTACTTCCACTGCAAACGAAGCAGGAGCAATCGGTTTAAAATTTATAAATATAGACGCTCAAAATCTGGGGTAGGTTCTGTCAATTTCGTACTTTTTATTGAAATTTTTATGTGCAATTATTTAGGTCTTATTTTAAAAACACCTTGCCTATGATCTCATCAGAAATTCAAAAATTATAATCGTCCATTCCGTCACCATTGTCACAGTAATAACGTTTTGTTCACGCGTCACGACTGTACGACTTTATTTGCATTAATTAATGCGCATGCGTAATGTAAACAGCTGCTCGGTGTGTGTTTAAGTTGTAGGATTTCATATTCATGAATGAATCAGTAACTTTATCAATGACCCTTTTTACTATACAATCTTAATTGAGAAACAATATTTATAAATATTTTAACCGACTTACAATTTCTTTCGCGTTCTATGTTTGAGTTAGAAAGAGTTAGCAATACCTACATGTGTATAATAAAGGTAAACAGAATCACAGAAGAAAAACAGTTTATTCACGATAAGGTGATTATTTATTTATTTTATTTATTTATTTATGGTGATGCACAAAATATATAAAAATGTCGTTGTTTCTTTAAAAGACTCAGTCAAATTATTTATTTCCATTATACGAGTATCATTAAAAGGCACTTTGAACGTCATTTTAACAGAAAAAAGATTATAATCTAGTCGTCCACAAAGTAGTCTCGTAAGGAGAAGAATAAAAATGGATGGCACAATATTCTAAATATTTCAAACATAAATAATTACACGTGAAGGCTATGTAAAACCACAATATTAAAATAGGTGCAAATACAAAGCATTACAAATTAAGAAATGACGGCTAAATTATTTTAGACTAATTGTATTGTCTGTTGTAATATACATTTCTATGTCAAAATATGACATAGAAATGTATATCACCTATTCTACAAGTACAATTGGAAAAACAATCGTCTTGTCCTGTATTTTTATAGTTTTCTGCCGATTGTATTGTATGAGGTGGCGTTCCGTGGTTTCTGCCTACCCCCATGGGAAAAAGGCGTGAGTTTATGTATGTATGTATGTATGTATTGTATGAGTAGTACAGTCAACCACCCATTAGTGATAACGAAGATCGAAAACAGCTCTTGCAGCTACCACATAAGGGTCAATGTCAAATCGTTATCATTTGAAGTGAAACCAAATTAAAGGTTAACACTGATGTACTGGACCTATCCAGGAATTAATAATGATAAATAATGAAATTAAGTTTTATCATTAAAATTACCGACAGCGTCTCCATATAATTGTGTGATTGGGTAAAATTTAAATACGTAATAGGTTTTCCATGACACATAAAAACGTAACCCGTTTCTTTAAATCAGCAACGAAAAAAATTAGGGTGACTTACTTTTAGCCAGGACCTTCGGATATTCTCTAGGGAAATGTTTTTATTGTAGAAAGTCGTGCGTTTTAGTAGTTCGGCATCGGCATTTTGATCCCGCATTTGTTCGATATGAGATCCCCATCAGCTAGTAATTTTGAAGAAGGACCGTGACACACCTATAGACATACTAGCTGTTCTGACTTCGTTCGCGTGGTGGTTATAAAACACGAACTGCCCGTGGTTTCGTCCGCGTGGCTTATTTCACTCGCATTACGTTACTTCATTGGTTACTGCTCCGCTCCCGTGGGCCTAAAACACTCACAAGTAACGTGGCTTTCTATAGGTCAAATAATTTTCAAAATCGGTTCCGTAGATCTAGTGATTACCCCCTTTTTTTTAAGACGTGAAATCATCAAATAACCTCCCCCGCCCTGGGCGGGGCGGGAGGGAGTGTCAGACTTTTACTGACTAAAACCCGTCTATGGTCCTTCATGTGCCCTTTGCGTTCCGGGGGTGCGGTATCTCTTTCGAACAACCCGCAGCCCCGGCAGGCATCGGCCCTCAGTGGCCCCTTCCAAGTTTGCTGACATCTCTTTGAGGCGCGCCGTCGACACGGTCTGTCGCTACTTAGTTAACGTACGGACGGTGAGCTACCCATTGCTCACTGCCCACAGACCCGCGTCTACGGTGGCCGGGAGTCGTCTCGTGGCTCCCGACGCCCGGAGCGTCTACCGCGGCGGAGTGATTACCACTGTAGGGAGTGATTACCCCCTACAACGTCACAATCTCACAAACTTTACCTCTTTATAAAATTAGTATAGACACTGAGACAGAAATCTCATGCACCATGTAGATACGGAACTCTAAAATGAATAATTTCAAAGAATCCACTGCTGTTATGTCTCGTTTAGCTACGAAATTATAACATGTCAACGTATGAAGCGTCGTGTGATTGTGTGAGCACATTGGCTATTGTTTTTCAAACCATTAGTATTGTTCGTCTCATTTTGTAGGTTTCTTTTATGTTTCCAAAGAGCTGCCGCGTTCGTTCGGAGCTAGACGATAGATTTTTGTTTTCCTTAAATAAAGTGGAAATTATTCTGTTTGTGATATATTTGGTGTGTGCAAGGTGTGTTGTTTATTAGATAGCTGTGCTCCGAAGACTAAGGATTGAAAATATCGAAGGTGAGACATTTTTTCGGATTCTTCTCTTCGAATCGATTTTAGGTAGATCCTTCTTATTGTAAGTACTTTATAGTACTTGGGCCCAGTACGTGGCCACGTTTATTGCGGCATCAGTGGCATTTTTTTATATCTTCCTAGGTGCAGGTGTAGGGAGGGATACCTTGGAAACTGCAGCTAGTGGGCCATCGTCTGATCTTGAGCACCGCATTCGCACTGGGTATATAGATACCCAGTGCGAATGCGGTGCTCAAACACAACCTAGCGTAGTGGGGGATTATACATATACATAGATCCCATAGGGGATCTATGTATATGTATAATCCCCCACTACGCTAGGTTGTGTTTGCTGCGGCCTACTTGGGTGTGGAGTCTATTGAGCGCTTTCCATATAGGTCACTGCAAGTCAGTTTTTTTTCGTGATACTATACAATCTACAATCGCAAGAATTAAGACATATCTTCAAAAATATGTATTACCTTTGTACGTACTTCTTTATTCCTCTTCTATATCAATGTGTGTAGATACATACATCCGTACTAATATTATAAATGCGAAAGTAACTCTGTCTGTCTGTCTGTCTCTTCTTCACGCCTAAACCACTGAACCGATTTCAATGAAATTTGGTACAGATATAGTCTGGGACCCGAGAAAGAACATAGGATAGTTTTCATCCCGGAAATCCCCCGGGAACGGGAACTATTAATCCACGCGGACGAAGTCGCGGGCAAAAGCTAGTGGTTAAATAAATAAGGCCATTTGTAGGTCATAATTAATGCCTTATTTAATTGTTTGAATAAAGTTTCTGCCAGACGAACAAGTCTTTAGACACAGTTCCACAGTAGTCTGGTTTCAGTCATGTTTAAAATTAAGTTGTTCATTTAAATGTTCAATTTACACAACAATCACACTTGAAATTTAATGGCTAATTAACAACTTAAATAGATTAAGTATTAGCATTTTCCGTATTATTTATCCTCAAAGATTCTACACTGGCACCAAAGTTAGTTACTACGATGCTAGTCATTAAAATACACTGTTTTTGTTGTACCTACCTAATTTTATTTTCAAATGAACCTCAGTATTATTTCAATTTTTATGAATAAACGGAAAAAACTTAATTTAATTAGAGATTTACGAGAATTGCTAATTGCTTTATTGACAATTTGTCCTGTAATGTGTCCATAAATTTGTACAACTCTGAATAGTCTTGCAGCCACAGGTTAAGCTGTCGGCATGGTAACTAAGTATGCAATCATGTTACAATAACTACCGGCGGCTTCTATAATAAGGTCTGCTAAAGTAGATTTTAATAACAGGAAACCAGCCGACTTCAATATTTTAATAAAAACACATCTTTTCGAGCATCAGCGCTCTGCGATTTCGTCTGTGGAGAATACAGAATTTAGCCTAAGTTCTATGCTATCTTTTTGGTACACAAAAGGGGAAAAAATCTGTATCAAACTTGTTTACAGTTTAAGCGTGAAAGAGTAACAAACATCCATCCATCAATCTGTCCGCGCTACCTCACAAATTATCACGTTTAAAAAAGCAGTACAGTAGGATTTGATATCCGTAAGTGTTTAAAAAAAAATATACTTTGCAATTGCGAATCAGACATTTCTGAAAGTAATACTTACGTAGCATACCATCACGCCTGTATTCTCCCGATGGATTAGGCAAAGATGTACCAATATAGACCCACATTTCGCCGGGATGTTTAGATCCTATGTAGTAAGGGGCGATCCTTACAAATCGTAACTCCGAGCTGCTACTGAGAATTTCATAAAAAATTCCAATAACACTGCTTTACCTGGGAATCAAACCCAAGACATCTAGCGTAGTAGCAGTCGCGCTTAGGACCACTAGGCTAACGAGGTAACGAGTAAGTGATACTTACAACTTGTAATACGCCCTACTAAGTAACAATAAAAGTTACGCCTCTGCTATGTACTCGGTCTAACAACAAAACTAGATTAAACGATGTCCTATGGATGTTCGCGTCGCTAGAATGCATGGAACGTAATGACAGACCACAACTTATTACTACTTATAAACGTGTTATTACTAGAGTCACCACTTAAAACTACACAATGGAGACTGTCCTGCAAATATCGGCCTAAATTATGTTGAGCTTTGCCCTCCTTATAAATCCTTGATTGCTGCCCACTCGTCAATAATGAGTTGTGTTTAATGTTTATCAAGATATTTGCGCGTTGTGGCTATTTTTTACCTAGCTATTGATTTATTCGCAGAAAAAACTTCATCAGTAGCATCATAATTTATAAAATCAATTCTCAGAAAACAAGTTGTGAAGTTAAAAATAAATCTGAGTTTGGAGTGTTACTTTGATTCGTGGTACATAGTTTTTATTTAAACCGAAAACAGGAGTGGGACCTCATATTCCCGCATTTGTTTCTAAAAATATCAAAAAGTTTTAAGTAAGTACACAATTGTGTCAAAAACTAGGTGATTTGCAGATAAACGCTAACTTACCTTAAGATTTTTTTTTTTTCAATTTTTTAAATTGTTTTTAATACTTAAATATTGCACTATACACATACCGTTGTATAATTCTATGGACGCATTTATATAACACCGCTTTTAGTGTTGATTTAAATCTAACTATACCTATGTCGGAAGTGTGAAAATTCAATATTCCATGCTATGAATTTATCGTATTTAGTCGCACAAGTACTTTTTATAATATAATCACGTTCGACAAAGTATACATAGCAACATAGTTTGTGTATTTTTTCTTACAAGTTTTGCTTAGTAAATAAATACGAAATTAACGCAATTTGCTTCAATTAAATATTGTAAGTTAGAAATTAGCACATTGATAAAATTATAAAAACACCATATTAAACTATATGGGGTTAACAGAACACCAAAAATCTCAACGAATGAACTAATTGAACTCATACATTTTCTTTGAATCCAATTCTGATAACTTATCTTCTCAATATATTGCCAAATAACCTTGTAAAAAAACCCTTAACATGTATAATAGAAATTAACATCGAGATAAAACCAGAATTGCTTATAAGTATGTATCAAGAATAGCGTACAGTATTCGGGTTTTTACCTGACAACAAAAATAACGTTTTTTTTCTTTAACATAACAGGTATGTCTCACATTAAACAAAATGATGGTGTCACTAGTGTTACATCACAGCTTACGAGAACGATTTAGCTTCATTCAAACTTGACTTTTGTGATCGGTAGATGTACCAGTAAAATAGTTTTACAAACACGGAAACCCGCGCTAAATTAACAGCTATTATAAACGTTATTTACCTTCATAAGGACAAGGAAATTTAGTGATTAATGAAAGAGTAATAGTGCATATTTTCCTGTAATAAAAAATTATCAACAGTGATGACTCATTTTTGATACAGCGTGAAGTGATTGCTGCTAGTATGTGATAATAAATGTTTGAGACTTGGATCGCAGTGTGTGCTTCGTATGGTGTGTACCTGACTTTCAGTGGGCGTTATGTGGATTTGAATGATGACGGTAATAAAAACGAGCCGCAGGTTCGGTATTGACAATTTGTATTTGACCTTCATAATATGGATAGAAACTCAGTTTGAAGAACAGGGATCTAGGTATAAATGTATAATGAACAGGTTTTGCGATGCTTTGCACATAATACAAGTTTATTTTTTAAACGAAAACCAGCCTTATGATCATTAAGTTTTTATGGACCAAACCTGATTTTTATTGTCAGTGATTTTAAATTTTTGAACGTATACGTTGCCTATTGCGAATAATCGTTTCAATTAGCTACATTCAATCATAAATGTCGTAAATGATTTGTGTTTTTCTGTATGATATCGATATCTAGACGTTGTAAAAATGGTAGCAAGGGGTCACGGGCGGTGGGAAGTATCTAGCAGTAATTAAAAATGATGATTTTTTAAAATCATATTTTTTTGGTAAATTAAATTAAATTAAACTCCGGTACGTATCTGTTAAATTTCGCCCTTTATTACCAATATGACCTTGTATAAATGACCTAATAGGTAAAGGCGTCATTGACACCTTTTCATTATTTTAAAATAGTTCATCAAATAAAGTCTTTTTTAATGTTTAAATCAGACTAGCCAATTTTTTTAGACTCATTATGCGCCCCCGCGCCCCTTGTATCTACTGGTAGCTACTAAAATTATACACATGGAAACGATAAAGATATTTAATTGATTTTTAATTTATAAATTATCAGACTAAACGTCAATGGCGGACAAATTCAAATGCTAGGCGGGCCTGGGGTCGGCTAGCCTTGATTTAGATATAGTTTTTAGTATTTTAGTAGCTCCAATAACCACATCGTCTCCCCTGATGGTTTGGCGTACGTTAGGCATTTTCTACACTCAATAAAATAGGAAAAAAGAAAGAATTATAATCCCCTTCATTTTATTGATAAAAAAAATCTATAACTCATTCTTCAATAATAAACGTCGTCGTCGTTCATGTCAGAGGCCCTTGAGGCGGTTTAGAAACTCTGACACTAGGGTGTTTGGGGTCGTTAGACCTTACTGCTCACACGATAAGAAGAAGGAGAATAATAATAAAAAATAAAAATCTCTGCATCAGCAGGCAAATAAAAAAAAAGTTTTGCTTTTACAAAAACGTAACCTTCAAATGGGGATTCCTCGTGTACCCATAAACCGTGAAGTACTTATGGCATTATGATGCTATTAAATGTGTTTACACTGTTGTTATTTCACCTTTTTCGAGTATCGTTGTCTTCAATTACGAGCAATTTTAATAATTTTGCTAGTAGGAAAATATATCAACGATTTTATGGTCTGATCTCACCTTTAGATTAGACGGTGACCTACGCTGTGGTAGATGATAGCATTAAATATGTTTAGTGTAATTACAAAGTATTTTTTTCTTAAGGTGCAACCTCCACGGTAGCCCGCCAAATTCAAATTTTCTTATGTTTTTTGCAATTTGCAAGTCAGTATTAGGTTTAATGTTGATTAAAGTAAGATTCGCGGGCGTAAGAAGTATGTATTTTCAGAATGTTAACCATTAAAATCAGTAAAATTACTCCATAAGTCGGTATAATTCCAAAATGTCAAGATTTCATGAAATAGTCATTATTTGGGTTTACGTGGCCCTATGCAGTTTTATTGCTGACTTAAATGGTTATAATTTTGAAAATACACAATTCTTACGCCCGCAAATTATACTTTAATCAACATATAACTTAATACTTACTTGCAAATTGCAAAAAACGTAAGCAAATTTGAACTTCGCGGGCTACCGTGGAGGTTCCACCTTAACTGCCTCGTTAGCCCAGTGGTCCTAAGCACGACTGCTACTTTAGAGGTCCTGGGTTCGATTCCCAGGTCGAGCAAAAGTGTTATTGTATGGTTTTTCTATGAAATTCTCAGTCGCAGCTCGGAGTTTGAATTTGTGCCCGGTTAATGGCAATAAGGCTCGCCCCTTATTACATGGTACCTAAATATACTGGCGAACTGTGGGTGTACATGGGTAAACTTCTGCCTAACCCTTCAGGGGAATACAGGCGTGACGGTATTGTTTTTTTTTTTTTTTACAAATGTTTTTTTTTCCTTTTTCTTGGTTTGACGATCTGATTACATTTTCACAGCAATCATAGACAGATACCGCACAACATAGAGAAATGGGAATGTTTTGTCCAACAGTCGAATACAAAAGAACATAGATAAATGGATAGGTTTCGTGCAACAGTGGACTAAAAAATAGTTAAAAACAGTAAGGTGCAATTGAGTAGTAGACCCCATTAAACAATAATTCCAACAGATAACACTAAAAAAAAACCACTTTATTTTAGCCCTGAAAGCCTGATGAATGTTTAATCAACTATAAAATTCGATTTTTAATTGCTTTGAGATCAATAAATAGTTAATGAATTGACACGACAATAAAGTGACGTCACAGTTGAGTATTGTCATACAAAATCTATGGCGGAATCGCGTTTTGACTGCCCATAAAAGTACGTCGATTGATTAGTGCTGTGATCTACCCAACTGTGCAATTGTAATACCCGGTTTTTTTCCGATTTATGTTAATGTCTACCAAACGTTGCATTATTAAACATCGACTGGCGATTGTTATTAAATAATTATAATATAACTCATCTCTTATAATTGTTATAATGAAAGATGGCACGTAATTAGCAGAAGTTAATAATAGAGCCAAAGTATTTATTTCAATTAAACCATTTACAGGTAATTTTGTATTGTCATGGAAGCGGTCACTTAGTCAGAAAGTATAATGTGGTTGCTCGTTCCAAAACGTGTCGGTAGTCTATAGAGAAAAACGAGCAAAAAAGTCAAAGTCAAAGCATTTATTTCTGTGGGTTGTTCGAAAGAGATACCGCGCCCCCGGAACGCAAAGGGCACATAAAGGAACATAGACGGGTTTTAGTCAGTAAAAGTCTGACACTCCCTCCCGCCCCGCCCAGGGCGGGGGAAGTTATTTGATGATTTCCCGTCTATAAAAAAAAAGCATTTATTTCAATTAGACCATTTACAGGCACTTTTGAATGTCAAGAAGTTACAGTTTAAAATTGAAGCTAGTTGCTCGTTCCAAAACGTAGGTCTCTATGGAGAAGAACGAGCAAGAAACTCCATGGACACTCTTTTCTTTCAATTTGGTTTTTCCTAAACCTCGACAGACACTATTTTTAATTACATTTACAAAATCCTGGCTATTCTTTGTTTCTTCTATATGTTAGAATCGAAATGTACCTGTTTGTCATAATTTATGTAAATTAATAGGTATATAATATAGAAGCGACTGCTACGCTTGGCCTTGGGTGCGATTCTCAGGTCGAGCAAAAAGTGTTTTTGGGTTTTTCTATGAAATTCTGAGTAACAACACGGAGTTAGGATTTGTACCCGGTTAATGGCAATAGGCTCGCCCCCTATTACATACGAACTAAACATACCGGCGAACTGTGGGTGAACATTGGTACACCTCTGCCTAATCCTTAGTTGATACAGGCGTGATGGTGTGTGTAAATAGATATAATATTGATTACATGAATCTTTTTTCAAAATATATTTTTCTAGACTTCAATCCTGGAGTAGGTACACGTTAGTAACGTGTCTAGGTATAGGTCGCCTCTACTAATTACTCGTGATTTCTAGACATGATAACTGGTGTTAAAATGTCACATGTCATCACCAATCGCGTTGATTAATTTGTAGCTTGCCTCATCGACGCTTTTAGTAGGGTATCAAGTGATAACACGGGACCACACCAAGTCAGACCAGTTTTATGGACTCCTTAGGATTTATTAAGAGTTTTTGTAAATGTGCCCATCTTTCTAAGTTAATCTTGGACTTCATTGACATCATCGGTGACGGAAAACATCGTGAGGAAACCTGGACCTACATAATTATAATAATTAAGTCTGAGTGTCTGAAATCGCCATTTCGCTTTGAGCAAGCGTGGTGCTTGCGCTATGCTTGTGCCTTTGGCCTGCAGTGGGACAGCAAGGCTAGTGTTATTTTTAAAGATTTTTATATGAGCAAACAAAGGTAAAAGGGTTTTCAAGTTAAAAAACAATGGAAATACTATAAATTTGCTTAGCAAACTACGATATACAAGATGTAAGAAGGCACATTATATTATCCAATTTCATTGGAATTTCAGTGAACCCTTCTAGTAATCCGGCCTCTGTCTAATCCGGCGCCCCCTGTAATCCGACATGCCAATCACTGCTGAATGTAGAATTACAAACATTATTTTGACCAATCTTTACTACAAGTTCACATAAGTATGTGACCCTGTAGTGAAGATTTGTCAAAATAATGTTAATGAGATTTTATCTGATGTTATTTGTGTTGTTTGTTTGTTGATGATATTTGTACCTAGTTCAGATAAAATCTTATTACAGTAGAACCTCGATTATACGAACCCTCAATTATCCGATCGCTGACTTAGTTTATCGGAACATTGGAGAGAATTTGTTGCTGAAAATGCGTTGCGGCTTTTCGTCAAAGAAATTGACTATTTTATAATAATCAATTAATAATCCGACAATTTCAATCGTCCGAAACTGCCCTGCAAAACGTTTACCGGATTATCGGGGGTCCACTGCATTAAATAAATGTGCTATATGGAACAGCTGTTTTTTTTTTAAATTACCGGCCAAAGTTATAACCTCTTTAAGGCCTGGAATTATGTACTGGATTCTACGTCAAAAGTTTTCCCAGTTTTGGTCTTCCTTCCCATATTATTTAATTAAATTTGCTTTCAAGTTGGCTACGGCTATTTCTAGACTAAAAAAAGTAAACGCCAATTGGCGCCGCCATTAAACCTAGATTGTAATAAGGACTTAACAATTTAATCCAATTAGTGTTCGTATTAATATAAGGTTACCTGATATCAGTTACATTCGTCTAGAAGTTAAGACGCCTCTGATCCGTCAATTTGTCTAACGGAGGACTTAGAAGTGCGACTTACAGCGTACTGTGGACAGACGATTAACAAAATATTTCAAGGTTGTTACAAGTAGAATAAGTACTTGGAACTAGGCTCAGACTAGACGTCTTGAATAAATATACAATAACACCATTGCTCGATATCATGTAAATGTCAATATAGAGACGTGTAAATGTGTATACGAACATTGAAATTTTACACTAATTTTATCGCTTGACACAATTCTAGGGGGGCAATTCTACAATTTTTTAAGAACGATCGCGGTTTAATTTCTTTCTCAATCTGCCAAAAATTGCCTTTGTTTTCGATCATTTTTTGACATTGATTGTCACTGAGATCTTTCGACTAGATATTGAACGTTTTTAATAGTAGAATTACCCTTCAGGTACACCACCAGCCTACTCACATAACAAAATGAAATTTGCCAAAAAACGTCCACCTAGACCTCCCCAAACATCACTACTACAGCCAATCCTGTACTGCCCTTATCCAACAAATCCTCTCAACATTCCACCAGCACCATAAGCTAATTCCCATGGTTGTTCATCCAGAAGGCAGTAGATGGAAGGACTGGCTCCTCGCGTCGCTGCTGCTGGGCGCCGTGGTTGGCGGATGGGCGGCGCTGCGGGCGGGCCGCGCCAGCCGTCATCAGGTCCAGCGCATGCTGCGAGACATGGAACAGCTACGGAAGGCGGAGATGGCGCTGAACGATATGCAGAAGGAACTGGAGAAAGCGCGTTTGGAACAGGTCAGTTGGTAGTTGATGTTACTGTAGAAAGTAAAAATCTTAAAGGCTTAAAAATCTGTGGCAATTTGAGCGGAGTGATTTTTGAAAAGAAAGTCATCGTTTGAAGGATCAGGAGGAAGCACCACCTTTTACACCAGATCCCAAGCCATCTGCGTATCTAAAGCTGGTCTTTTAGCAAATGACCTTTAACTTGTCAGGCATTGCGAAGAGCCATAACGCAATATTGGTAGACTGAGACTCCCTTCAATCTTCCCATGGTCTTTCCAAGTCTTATCATGCGGGCCGAAACGTGTGGCTACTGCCGCCATCCGCGTACACCCTTGGCCATCTTCTTTTAACGACCACGGGCACTTCCTGCGCGCTTTAGCGCATGTGTGTGCCCTATGTGCATTCTCCCAGAATTGCGCTTGCATTAACGAAACTACTATTTTGTGTCTTCATTGGGCAGACCGAGTGGCGTACGGTCTGGCCGGCGTCAAAGTCAAAGCATTTATTTCAATTAGACCATTTACAGGCACTTTTGAATGTCAAGAAGTTACAGTTTAGAATTGAAGCTAGTTGCTCGTTCCAATACGTAGGTCTCTATGGAGAAGAACTAGCAAGAAACTCCATGGACACTCTTTTCTTTCAATTTGGTTTTTACAAAATCTTGGTTACAATATTCTTGTTGCTTCTATATGTGAAAACAATGAAGGTGAATGTATAAAAAGTTACAAAATTATAATAAAGATGAAAGCCATGGCAGTTAAGAGGTGACCAATCCCAACTGACAGCACCCGTTCACGAGCATGACGCGTGCATCAGCACCATTTAGCTCAACCATCTTGAAGGGAACCGAACCATCCAATGCACGCGCCACCATCAGCGAGACATTAAAGTAGTCGCTAGGTTATCCAAAAATAATAGTGGTTCCTTCTCCTCCCGTCTCTCCATTTGGCTTCAGCTAGATGGTAGACCGACAGTCATAAGTCTCCATTTCAAGCTTGCTAGTAGTTCATCGACATGTACATCGCCATTTGCACCAGTCACAGCAATTTGGTCACTTAGCGCTTCGCCACCAACACGGTAACGAACTGCCGTTAAGTAAGACCTTATTTGTGTCTCATCAAAATTGCTAATTAACAGCAAAACTTTATTACGTCATTGGCGGAACGCTTATGGCATGAGTGATGATGAGCATGTGAGTTAGGCGTTGAATACACTGGCGAGAGAATCGTGGTGTTAGCTTCGCCATGCTAGCATAATATCGTTCATCTACAGTAGGAACGGCCGACGTATCTTGACGGTCTTGAAGCGAGCTCTTTGGCTGCGCAATGGATCTTTTGGGAACAAAATTGTCTACTGCGCAGCTATACAGCTAACTTCAAGACCGATAATGTACGTCAGCCATGCTATGGTTACTATTGAATTAGAAACTATTACCACGTTTCTCGTCTGTAGAGATGGCTCCTAAGTTGGTTAGAAGTACAGCATAAAAAATAAAAGCAGCGTTGAATATAAAAGAAAATATGAATTATAACCATTTAAAGTTTGATGTGTCTAGGATGATGTAATAGTTTTTTATTGTTTTCTTACAACTCAAGACGAAACAGTTTCACGAATAAATTACGTAATTTTCGATTGTCTAAGTACTTAATCTTTTTACTCCCACAACTGTTGGGTTTTTATATCGTGTACAATGAAATTTTTGGTAAAATAACACACGTTTTTTTATTCATCAATCATAATACAATTTAGAAACAGCGGCTGTACATCATTTTTGTACTGAAAGCCATCATCACTGTTCAAGTTAGACCTAGCCTAGCCTAGGTGTCGTCACAACGACCTGTCCAATGGCTCTTGTATTCAGTCATTCCCCATCACCATGGTCATGGGTTTCCCTTTTCAGGTTGGTTAGCCTTCTAGGATATCATTCAATTGGGTAGTAGATACCAATAAACAATAATTCCAAGACACACTTTCACACACACACTTTATCTTAGCGCTGAAAATCTGATGATATTTTAAATAACTATAAAATTCGCTTTATAGGTAGTAGCTTTGAAATCAATAAATAGTTACTGAATTGAGCTGACAAAAAAGTGACGTTAAAGTTTAGTATTGTCATACAAAATCTGTGGGGGAATCGCGTTTTGACAGCTCATAGAAAGTACGTCAATTGATTAGTGGTGTCATCTACTTACCTTATACATTGCCATTTTAACTTTTCTAGGAAAACGTGACAACAGAGAAGAAGAATTTGGAGAAGAAGCTAAGAGAGGCAGGTGACACGCCGCTACTGAACTCTGCGTCGTCAGACCTGGAGGTGACGCAGTTGAAGGCGGAGATCGAGGTGGGTTCATGTTTTATGAACTGTTTAGATTTTGGCAAACAGAAGGACAATTCCGGTATTTTCACATTCCAAATTTAATCTCAGTCTCAATCATACATTGTACTATTATTGTGTGTGTATTTATTTATAACATCTCTTCATACTTACTTGTATTAACCAAATAAATAATTTGATTTGGTTTTTGAAATATGTCAAGAATGTCTCTAATTAACCTACCTTTTATTGATGAGATTGTGCATTTATTTTGAACGTTTTTTTATTACGGCCTATTGGAATTCTAATGGAATTGGTCTTGATATCTTGGAGGGAAAATACCATTTGCATAGACATCTGCAAAACATAGTTTTTAACCCCCGACGCAAAAAGAGGGGTGTTATAAGTTTCACGTGTCTGTCTGTCTGTCTGTCTGTGGCATCATAGCTCCCGAACGGATGAAGCGATTTCAATTTAGTTTTTTTTGTATGAAAGGTGACTTACGTACGAGTGTTCTTAGACATGTTTGATGAAAATCGGTTGAGCCGTTTAAAAGTTATGGGTGTGAAAGTGGAAAAGAAAAACTAAAAAATGATTTGTCATGTGGGTTATTAAATTATTAGGAACCTATGTACTTACAGCTTAACAAAATCGACATTATAATAAGTATGTACCTATAAAAAGTATAAAATAAAAATTAAATTAAAAATTTAAAAAACCCCCGACACAAAATCCTAAGTTCCCTTTAAAAAGTAAAAAAATAAAATACGTCGCGTTGGGGGACCGCTTGGGACGGTCGTACCCTAAATGCAACATCGGTCCCCCAAGGCGACGTATTTTATTTTTTTACTTTTTAAAGGGAACTTAGGATTTTGTGTCGGGGGTTTTTTAAATTTTTAATTTAATTTTTAGATAAACCTTTTCAAACCGCCCATAAGCCATCGACATTTTACAAAACGCGTTTTTTTTTTATAAAATAATAAAGGCAACGTATTATTGGATGCTGTCATTTACCCAACTCACAAAGTGCTAATATGTTTATTCTGTTACAACTACTATTATGAGTAATTTTACTACAAAACGGTGCGGTGTAATTATGGTGGCAATTGCGCTAATGTGCTGACTTGAAGGATTTATTTTGTTTCGTTGCCAAGCTATTTTATACATAAATACATAAATAAAAATAAAATAGCCGAACCAGTCACCTCAAATATTAACATTCATGGTTTTAAAAGAAACTGACCTCTGAGTTTGTTTCTGTTTTTCTTCTCAGTGTAGTCGACAAATTAACACCGACTTCATCTAAATGTAATAGTACTCTTTGTGAAAGAGCTCGTCCGGGGAACGAACTACCACCTATTTCTTCCGCAAAGCAGCGTCTCTGTATTCCGGTTTGAAGGGTATAATGTGCCGGTGTAATTACAGGCACATGGCACATTTCAACTCAGTCTCTGGGATGGCAACACATTTGCTAGGCCCCTGGTATTGCGGTTGTCTATAGGCAGCGGTGACCACTCCCTACGCGGACACTGCCAACTTAATCCGGCGGCCGTCTGCTTGTATGTGTTTTTTCTTTTTTAAGAAATACAATTTAACCATAACCCCTCGTTTTTCCCAGATGCTACGCGCCGAGCTCCGTCGCGCAGAGGGTGAGCTGGAAGACAGGTGCTGGGCGCCCCCTCCCGGCTTGCAGCAGTGGCTACAGCTCACGCACGAGGTGGAGAACAGGGCCTACCTGCGCAAGAAGCAGCAGGCTGACATGCAGCTGCAGCAGGCTAGAGAAGCTGTAAGTACTCGACTATGTACTTCCGAACGCATTCAACTCTTCAAAGTTAGTGAAGAGGCCTCTTTTACCCAAAAGATAGTGGTAGTGTGTGTAGTAGGTAGTGGAGTGAGATTACCCAATCTCACTCCATCTTTGTCTAAATCACCTCTGACCAGGACTAGAGTGAAGAGATTACCCATCTCGATTAAAGAAAAGCTATAACTTAACTTGCTTTTTCCCATTGCTGATCCGATATCTCTCCTTTTGCCTTCCACTAAAATAGATTGACAAAATGATCACTAAATAGATTGACAATAGTCGAACTCGAAGTGGCAAGGCGCAGGCGTGCCGCAAGCGGATAAAGTCCCAGCAGTTGAGGGCTAATAGCTATATATTTAGAACTCGTTCGAGTTCCAGTAGTCTAACTTTAGATTAGGCCTAGTAGATTGGTAATGACTAAATGGGTCACGATTGTTACTCAACAGAGGTCTACACAGCGAGTAGTTTTGTTTTTCAGTTTAAATTTTTTTTATACACTTGCTCAATAATCTATATAAATAAAAATGAATGACTATATATGTTGCTAAGCGCAAAACTCGAGGACGGCTTAACCGATTTGGCTGATTCTTTTTTGTTCTGTCCAAGTTTTTGGAAAAGGTTTTTATGAAAGATTTTTTTTTTAATATCCACCCTATAAGTTTGTATTTTGCACCCCAGAGAAGTCGGGGCGAATTACTAGTTAATTAAATAATCGTGTTCCAAATTCAATTTCAGTGCGAAAAGCTACGGAAGAAGCGTTCGAGCTTGGTGGGCGCGTTCGTGTCGACGCACGGCAAGTCTATCGACGACGTCGACCGCTCCATAGTGGAGGCTCGCACGGCGCTCAACGAAGTCACGCAGGAATTACAGGTGAGACATCCTATATTATGTTTTCACTTGCTCAAATGTCGACTTTATCTTCATGTTGTGTGAGTTCATTTTTGAGTGGCCAGTTTTAATAATATAAACCGGTCTTATTACATTTTGGTTGTGGCGGAATATAAACTTTACCAAATACAATAATACTTGGTATAAATGTATAATAATACTTGGTAAACTGAATTTAACTAAAATTAATAATTTCATATGATTCTAAAATCAAATATTAGGTACTATCGCATTTGTATTAATCAAAAATTGGACTAGTTTTTGGTTTTTGTAGGTTTAATTATTATTAAGCTTTTCCTCACGACTTCGCCCGCCTGAATTTTATTGCGGTCCTCTAATTTTTTTAATTAAATAATCAGCACTATGGTAGCTAATGTAGCTCCTTATAAGTTAAAGAATTTTTAGTATCGGACCAGTAGTCCCGGTGATTATCGCGTTCAAACAGATAAACAAACTTTTAACTCTACAATGTTTAATACAATACTACTAAGTAAGTAAGTTAGTAAGTATACTAATAAGTCTCCAGAACTGTGAACAGTATGATCTTAATACGATGTACATATTTCCAGGAGCGCATGCACAGGTGGAAACAGATCGAGCGTCTGTGCGGCTTCAACATCATCAACAACAACGGGTTGCAGTACCTCGAGACCGCTCTCTACAGGAGCGCCAACGGACGGCCCACGGGACGAGGTAACCTTTGTCACTCACTTATCTGCCCGGACTTTGGAAGCTGGTGCCGTGAGACTCCCGTGGCTCAGAAATCACGTAGAGCCGTTAGTCCTGTACCTGATAACTCCTGGCTAATATCCTATTGTAAACTGTATATCAGAATACATACGGTCCATTCACTCTTGTCTAAAGTAGGCGGACAGCCTTAATCTAATACAAAGCAGGCTTCTTCTTCTTTATCGTGTGAAAAGTCCTTACTGTCCACACACAACCTAGTGTCAGAGTTTCTAAACCGCCACAAGGGCCTCTGACATGGTTACTCACAGTACATGGGGTTGTTAGGAGAAATTTGAGTTTTTTAGGACTAAAGTCTGTCAAAACTTAAGTCTTTTTTGGCAGTGTCCAGGTTACATTTTCTGGTTTGATTAGAGCAAATAAGCTAGCTAGCTATGTACCTTGAAAGAAAAAGAATAGAATTTGTCTCTGGGATGGCAACGCCTTTGCAAGAGTGGTATTGCAGATGCCTATAGGTAGCGCTGACCGTGCGGTGTGGGCCGTCGGATTGTTTGCCATCCATGACCAAGATCTGTGTTTTTTTAAAGGCGCCACAGGAAAGTCCGGTTAAGTAGTCGACAAACAACTTTGTGGTCTGTAAGACTTACTAAAATCTACCCCTGTGTTCCCCTCCCACACTTACGGGACTCCCGGGAAAGTACGCGCCTTCGCGTACGCGTGCCCGCCATTGCGAGCCTCCTCAGGGGGGACAAACACATAAGCTAAAAGATGCTACGCCGAAAATAAAAATTGGTTAAAATTTAGCCATTCTAAATGTCTGCATTCCATCAACAAATCTTCAAAGCTAGCTTCCCACTTGCAGGTCGTATCAGCAGTTCTCAGGACGACCTGAGTATCGGCGACGACGCGTCCATTTGCGGCTCAGGTAAGAACTACGACGAGATGTCCCTCTTCCACGAACACGTTGAGTAGGCAAGCTAACGGTAGACACGTAGGTGCATTCATATTGTTAGTACACAGTGGTCAAATTAATGACAGACACTGGACGTTATGCGTTCCTTTTACCGCGATTAAACAAGCAGCAAAAAGAAATCAGCTGATCTATACATTTTGACAAGTTTATCATCATCATATCAGCCGAACGATGTTCACTGCTGGACATAGGCCTCTCCTAAAGATAGCCACAATGACTCCCGCATCCAGCGATTCTCGTGACCTTTACCGGGTTGTCGGGCCACCTCGTATAGAGCCTTCCAATACTGCGCCTTTCGGTGCGTGGTCGCCACTCGAGAGTCTTACGACCCCCAAAGCGGACGGCTTTGACAAGTTCTGCGATCATAAATGTATAGATCAGCTGCTTTTTTTCGCGATTACAGAGTTAGTCTTATAGTAAAAGTTGTACATAATGATGAGTAAAAGGAGTCACCCCTTTTTGAGGTTTCTGGTAAACAAAAAAATAGGTTGTAAATATCTACACCCATTTGCCACGTCCGTGAAGTTTCTTCATTTAATTTAACCCTGTATGTATATCATCATGGGAGATACCACTTAGATACTGGGAATTATAGTGTGGGGAGAATGTATTTAGTCACATCCCTATTAGCCATATATAAAAAATAAGGGTTTGTACATACGGCCTTATGTCGAATTGGCTTGCTGGTATGATTGTTTGCTCTCTGCTTTATCCTCCCACCCCCACATTTAATTACCTGTATCATACGTAGCAAATAATGTAAAAGTATCCAACATAAACTCGTAATTAAAGAATATATCTTTAAATACGTAACATTATGAATGCATCCTTCAATCATTTGGTTTTTGTTCAGTCGTTTGAGTTCCAAATTTAAATGTATTTCTATGCAAAAAAATCAATATCAAGTCAATATCGATAATATAATCGATATCGATTCAAAAAGCACAGCTAAAAAAAGTATCGATATCGAGTAAAAGCACGATATCGATAATATTTTTCTAATCGTCGCAATTCTCGATAAGTGACACAGCGATCACCATTCTAAGTTCGCAACATGAAAATTAAACGATTGAACCAGCATTTCTGAAGTACACTTTTACATAAAGCTATAAAAGACATATTTCTATAGACATTTTTGTTTTGCATTTAGTTTAGCAGTCATATTTTTGAATTCTTGCTATGAAGTGTTTCCTTATTTTAAAGAAAATTTACAAAAAAAAAATATCATTTAGCAATATTTGACAATTGTTTTCAAAATGAATCTCATCAATTCATGTATTTAAATAAATAAACACTTCATAGTAAGTTTTGTAAGCAGTAGCGGCCTTTGAACGAAAACAGAGGTTTATACAGTGGCTTTCTTACAAGTATCAAAAAAATAATAAACTGTCTGACCCCAGGTTTCTGATTGGCCGATGAATGAAGACATTATCACATGTGAACTGTTCTGATTGGTTGTCAGTAAATAGCGTGTCTACATTCGCGCTTTCATCTTCGCGCGTTTTTCATCACATGGCGGATGCGTCAGATCAATATTCCATTCAAAACATTATTCAAAAAATAACGTTACAACGCTATCGTTATTTCAATATTAGCTCTGTTATTTCACGATGAATATAAAAAAAAAATAGATTCCTTACCATAAAAAAATAGGCATATCACCAAAATGCAGTCATTTCAACAATATAACACAATAACTGCTGTTGTAAGGCCGTTATTTTTAAAATTAATGAAGTATAGTTAAATATATTTTATGCCATAATTAAACAACAACAGCCAATTAAAATAATATTGCATGAGATTTAAAAATACATAAACTGTTATGTCTTTCAGAAACCAGGTGTTAGACCTGTACAGTACCAGAAATAATTAAAATTGAGGATTTTATTACAAACATAAATATAAAAAATAAAATAAAAATGTTCTCAAGAACAAAATTGTCGATGTCCACTTCAAAAGCGGCTATTACTTCTAAAAGATAATTTTGAAAGTATTAGAATAGAGTATATAAAATATTTATTTAACGGCTTTGGCGGCAGCGCATTTTAACTTATTTTGCCTGGTTTTCTTTTTATTTAAAATATGCATAACTTTTAGCAATTTTCAATTCAAATGCAAAAAAAGAAAATTGCATGGATCATGTTTTAAATACAATATTAAATTGTAGGTAACAAATTCATGTTTTTTTTTTAAATTCGTATTGTGTTAAACAGATAGCTTACTTAAAACTTCTTTTTTCTCACTTAAAATTGTTTAGAAGCCTCGATCTTTCACTATTTTTGAGTTATTTTCTCACAAACAGAATTATATGATTAACTATTTTTCGAAGCAATGTGATAATATTAAATAGTAATATGCAAATAACAAGATAACTTGTTTGTAAAATGGTAACTTATAAAGTTACGTTTAAAAAAAATAAAAGTATCAAAAACTATTTGTTTGACCTGTGCTCAAATTATATGTCAAATAAGCAGAAATTGTTAGTGTTGTACTTAAACGGAACGATTAATGTATCGATATAGATATTTTAGTCGATTTTGAAATGTCATAAATAAATCGTTTTGTTACTTAAATTAATCGTTTTATAAAGAAATAACTTATTATGAGCATCGATTTTTTAATCGAATTGTTTATTGTAGATCATAGACAGTTTGGTTAGTTTACAAAATATTTTATTATAGTAACGATTCATTTATAATCATAATATCTAGTTCATCTTCCATCGATATGTTTAGACGATTAATCGTTATAACAATCGAATTGTTAGTCGAGTTCCTGATGTAGATCTTAAATGTTTCATAACGGTGACATTATTAATAAGTTTGAAAAACATTGTTATTTATTATGATTAGTTTCTAAGTAACAGTTTTATGTATGTATTTTGATTTAAATAAATCGTATTTTTGAAAATGTATTCGTCACAATCGGTAGGAAGCTTTCAGGCTGAATTAATTGAAGGTTTAAAATCTTCAAAAGGTATCAAAGATAAGTAAAGCATGTATGAAGTAATAAATGTTATTGTTGTGTGCACAGCGACATACGGTACTTGGCATTTAATTATGCAATTCGAATTTTAGAAATCCTTCGGCTTTTTATGACGCCGTGTCTGTCACTCTCACTTGTGTGACTAACGGCTAAATTCTCAAACACAACTCAACTTTATATGCCATCTCTGTCACTTTAAGGCATACAGTAGCGACAGAGATACATTTAAAAATGTCTTAAACTTAAGTGTCGTTTGAGAATTCCGGGGTAGCTCTTTATAAAAGTCGAATTGTCATATCAAACGCTGGGTACTGAATCAAGTTATACATTTCCAATATAAGCTCAAGCAGGACCTCTCATTGTTGGGAATGTAAATACAATGCGAGGTCAGCTTATACTGGATATGTTTGATATGTCGTTGTGTGTACATATCCTATCGGTGTGGGTTTTCTTTCACATTTCTATACCTGTGCATGTTTGTTAACTAATATCACATAATTACAAAGTAGTCTCATTTAGTTATAACAAGCTTGAAGCAACTTTTCTTTGCACGCAAGTAAAAAATACACTAAAATAAAAATAATTATTTTCTAAATTTAAATTAACTGAATGCAGTCAATAAAGTTCTTAATAGCTTATTGATGAAAAAAAATAATAGTAATTGGCTTGAACAATAGTGCTTGTAATATATTCCAGCTTGACATGTTTAGTAGATTATTTAGTCGATTTTGAACAATGACTTGAAACTCTATGCACGTTTGAAAGCTTTTGACGATTGTGATTTTGTTTTATTTTGCCGCCATACCCTTCCCGGCTTCCATCAGTGTTGCAAGGATTTTCCAGTACATAGATTATATTAGTTATGCTTTATCAGTGTTTTTTATGGCAACATTTTTATTCTTTGGCACTTTACAGGTAAGAGATTGTCATGTATCAATATTTTTATGCTTTTTTATTGTAGATAGTATTACTTCAATATTATTTCATACATGCTTTCAACGGTATTACATGCTTTTTAAATAAAAAATATGGGGCGAATGGTAACTGGGGGATTATTTGCTTGTTTCATTAAATTGTCAGGAATTATTGCATATATATGAATGGTACTTACAGTGGCTGATAACTTCCTTTGGCGCGAGGACTCTTCTGGCAGCGAAGCAGACGCCCCACACTACCCCTTAGATCTGAGACTTGCGGAGGCTAGGTAAGATCAACATTTTATATTTCAGCTTTTTATGCAGTCCAGAATAACTTGACAGAAAAGTTAAATTGGAAGAGGTGTCGAGATGACCTAGACACACACCGAAATAAAGAAAGTACTTTGCCCAGCAGTGGGACATTATAGAATAGTTAATAATAAACTTAAATTAATAAAAACGCCGAGAGGGGACACCCCAGAAAGACCTGACCTTATTCGTGAGATTCTTCAGTAAGGGCAGGTGCGCAGTCCTCGCAACCGGCATGCTTTTATGGCCAGATGTATGATCGCGGATGAGGCGATAGGAGTATGTAAGGATCGTAGCAGGTGGCGTTCTACTGTTTGTGCCTACCCCCATGTGTTTATGTATGTAGGTATATTAAATTATTTGAAACCCAAACCTTTCTAAAGACACATTTAATTGCTCAGATTACAGCTCGAAGAGCGCCTAGCTCAAGAAGCTCGCGAGCGACGTCAGGACGAGCGAATCGAGCGGCGAGCAGAGGATAAGAGAGTCGCGCTTGAAGAGTACCGCGCGAGAGCGTCGTACAACGACCTGCGCAAGAGTCCCGCAGACGAACGGAACAAGGATCAAGTGCAGTTCATACTGGGGGGTGATAAGTAAGTGCCAATTTCTTTGTTGCTTATATCGAAAATTGACTAGTTTGAGGAAAAGCTCAAAAAGCTGGTTAAAATTAGTCATTTTTACTATCATCTTATTCAGACAGTTACAAGTAATATACGTTTTAATTAAGTAACTTCATGTAACAAGTTACTGTCAATAAGTATGTAATTAACAATGGTCGAACAAAAATTTATTGATCTTTGCTATGTTTGTTGCCCTTCTATCATCGTGTTATTGTGTAATACGAAGGGGATTAATCTCTATGACGGGAATCCTTAGGTTGCCTGCCGGGGTTGCGGGTTGTTCGAAAGAGATGCCGCGCCCCCGGAACGTAAGGGGCACAAGAAGGAACATGGATGGGTTTTAGTCAGTAAAAGTCTGACACTCCCTCCTGCCCCGCCCAGGGCGGAACTAGTGCTATTTTTGTACTGTGTAATGTTGTTTGGTTTCAATAAAGACTTTTTTTTCAACCGCATCATTTAACTTTTCCAGCGTAAACTGGTCAACGGAAGGCGAGCTGTCCCGCGCAGTAGAGCTGTCCCGCGCGGTGACGTCCCTGTCGCAGCCGCAGCTCCGCGCGTCAGTGCGCGGCGGCCCGCTCCCCCCGCCGCGCCGGCCGCTGTGCGCGCCCGTCGTGCGCTCGCGCTCCTCCGATGTGGTGGCGCTCGCGGTCGACGACCCGCGACCGCCGCCACGGAACGCCTTTATCAGGCAGAAGCCGCTTGCTGAAGGTTAGTCTACATTTCTTGTTAGTTAGATGTAGATTTTATCTTTTTCTCTTCAATAAAACAAGAAAGAATTTGTTTTTTCGTTGATCTGAAACTTTTACTAGCCGCTGAGGACGATACAAAATGATTATAAGCAAATTTTCACAAAAACGAAAATCAAGAATAAAAGTATTAAAAACTTTAATACCTCTTTACTTATGGTTTTCTTATAAAAAATATTGTTGTCCAGAATAGAGAACTAATAGTTTCAGTTTAAGGATAGATGTCCCTTACACCCGATCTACCTACAATTATAGTTGACATGTCAGGACGCATCGATTATAAACACAGAAGTTGAAAACAAAACTAATTTGACAACTCTAACATGGTTTCAATGTGTTACCGTCCTTTTCCTTCTCTGTATGTTAGTAAGAGATGCCAATTCTCTAATTTTAGTTTAGTTTGAAAACAAGGGAGTCGACGTCATCATTTGATTATTGTTTCACATATTTCAAACTAACGTAACGACCCATTCTTATATAAATATAAATAATTCAGAACCAAATATTTTCTCTCCCTTCATCTAACTGCCTTAGTGACCGTAGCCCATTCCACCCTTTCACTCATACCAGATGCCCCGACGCCCTCGAGCATCACGCCTCCCGAGGAAGAATCTACAGACTCTTCCCTAATGGATGACGAGGGAGTACCGAAGCCGCGGAAGCGTCGCATCCATCTTCCTTTCGGCAAAAAGGCGAAGACACCCGCGTGACGGCGCCTGCGCACTCTCCGGCTACATTCGACACAGCACGGCTGAACGAAGCGTGTATGGTACGAATATGATTAGTACAAAGTATAAAGGTATGAGAATCGGTGGTGGGTTGCAAGAAAATTGAAAGTAAATAATAGATAGAATATTGCTGTCTCTTGCTTTCATGTGACGTTAGAAAGAGATGAATGAATGTTTGAGCTGTCAAGGGCAGGGGTAGTTTGAATAACGAGCTCAAACAAGTTTTTTGACGTTTAAAAATAGAATAGCCTTGTTTGTCACAAATTATTTTGTCTCTTTCTAGCCTTACATGTTGGTAAAGGACAACACTATTTAAAAGAATAACTTGTAGGAACCCGCCAGGATTCGAATGCCAATAAGTACCTTCCTATTTTGTACTAATACAAAAAGAAAATGTTAACTATTTTGGCAATAAATAACTCCGTTTCCATATTTTAAGTTGAACTTCCTAAATTAAATTCTTCTAGAGTAATAGAAAATTAATAAATTGTTCGGCCTAATAAAGAAATGTTTTCGTTTCTTTGTATAAAGTCAATTTTATAGTAGAAAAAAAGTAAAGGCCAGTATAAATAACCGTTAGTTATGAATGTTATAATAATTACAGTGTATTTTTCTTATTTGTCCTATTTGGTAAACAAACACGGTATAAAATCGCGTGTGTTTGCATAATCATCTTTGTAAGCGAACACATAAGGTATGAATTAAATTAAAAATATTATTTATTGTTCTCAAAACGAAATCTCAGTACACCAAATTTTTGTTTACGAAATAAGTCACTTATAGAAAATTGTACGTTACCTCATTATGTCACTTTCGGTGACTACATTTATGAGGAAATGCGTGTGGTGCTTTCTCTATAGAAACGCTCTCGCCTGTTTTCTTTCTAGTTTAACTTTGCAATTATTTTTTAGTCGAGTAATTATCAACAATTGTATTTTTCCTTTTTTTGAAAATACATTATTTTTATAAACACTAGAACCCACAGAAAATGCTCAAAATTGCCTATTTTGATCACTGTCAACACAGGCCTTATCATCAAATAACTTCCCCCGCCCTGGGCGGGGCGGGAGGGAGTGTCAGACTTTTACTGACTAAAACCCGTCTATGTTCCTTTCATGTGCCCTTTGCGTTCCGGGGGCGCGGTATCTCATTCGAACAACCCGCAGCCCCGGCAGGCATCGGCCCTCAGTGGCCCCATCCAAGTTTGCTGACATCTCTTTGAGGCGCGCGTGTAACACGAACGCGCCGTCGACACGGTCTGTCGTTAGTGAACGTACGGACGGTGAGCTACCCATTGCTCACCGTCCACAGACACGCGTCTACGGTGGCCGGGAGTCGTCTCGCGGCTCCCGACGCCCGGAGCGTCTACCGCGGCGGCGTCAACACAGGCCTAGTGTAGTAGTTTTCTTATTTGAAAACTAGATGTTTATGAAAAATGTAAAACATAGGGACATAGTTTTTAACCTTCAATTCAAGAAATATCTTTCATACTGTTTCAATATTATAGAGAGAAATAGGCGAGAGCCAATACACGAATTATGACTTTTTACTTAGGCTATTCAGTCGGATCTGCAGTTGTCCTCCTCGCACGCCGAGACTCGCAGAGCGACAGCAATAGTTTCTTCTAATATCAAATTTTTGAAAAGTTCCTCCCGCATTTCCTCTTAAGTTAAATTATATTAGTTTCACAGCGCTTCGTCACAGCTGTGTTTAAAGAACTCGGTTGTAATTTGACTGAGCGACATTTTCTTCAATGTTGATTTTCCCCATAAAACAATGGTTTCTTGCACGTTTGTCATAGTTTGGCTACACATTTAGTAGTAGTTTATATTACATGAATTTTGTTATACTATTTATGTACTTAAAATTCCCTTTTTCAATCTGTTTGAACGATATATTATTTATTTATTTTATTAGTATGTGATTAGCTATGGCATTGTGATCATAAACGATTTTAATAATCATGTTCTAATGTCTGTTTGGATGGAATATTGTTACAGCGAATCAGAATATTTATTTGAAATTCATTTCATGATCTACATGCATTAAACATACATAATGGATCTGTTATACAAACCCCAGAGTGTTTATTAAAATGCAAATATGAGTTTGACAATTTGTGGGTTTTAAAAACGGGGAGCCTAGTTTTGCAAATAAATTAATAGCTCTAATAGTTATTTTTCATGACAGATGATGTCAATCTTTAGGATACTGTTCTGTCTACACTAGCCGTGTAATCTCAGATCTATGATGTGTTTACTGTGTGTAAAAGCTAAATTATACAGGAGAATGAAAGACATTTATTTTGTATATGTAGATTATTATCGACTTTGCATGTCTAGACGTTAGACCTCGAATTTGTTTCATTATTTATTTTCAAATATTTTTTTTATTGTGTAAAGCTTTTTAATGTCCGTTTTTGGAATGTTCTCTTGTGCAATCCAGTTTTCCTATTTAAAACTCCAGTCCAGCTAATGTGTCGAGGTTGATACCGAATATTATTTTTTTCTTATGGGAAGATGGGGTCAGTCTGGGTTTTACCCAAATTTTGTGCAAATTTACATATTTTATGTAGTTATTGTAAAAGATCACAGTGATGTGATTTCGATTTATTTTTTTATTGTATTTGTATTAAATTATTTGTATGTTTTAATTGATGACTGCCTAATGCGTGTTTTCATTTGCTTTTTAATCCTGTGACTAGATTCAATTGTAAATTGAACATGTTTTCTTCTATTCTTGACATCGGTTGTACTTGTATGTGTAAATTACATAATTATTTACTTTGTGAACGCTATTCATATCGTTGTATGTTCCATATCATTTGTGTGTCTTCAAATTCAGTTGGACTGTCGGCTATAAAGATGAGCGCTCAGTTATGTTGTGATTATAATAGTGTTTACGACGTTTCATAAAATGTCTAGTGTTCATCATCCTGTATATATTTTGTACTAAAACTAGCAAATGATTTATTAAATGGAGAGTTTAAATATAACTTTCTTTTTTTAACGTCAACGAAATGGCACTAAATACCGAATCTTCCTAAACGGTCGACATTTCTTCAGAAATGTCACATTTGTAAATCATTTGCTAGTTTTATTAACTAATCGCAGTGTAAGTTACGATTAAACAAGAGTTTACCATATCGCATCATTCCCTTTTTTGCGTAGTTATGATAGCGATATTATCGACCTTTTAGCTGTACGTGTAGAATTATTTGTAAGACAACATGGTGCTAAATGAACATTCTCAGACTGAACACCGCGCATGGCTCAAATTTTTGTATGAATTTTAATATTCTGTTCGTTTCTATGTGGTTTTTGTACTAAATCGTTACGTGATGTTGCGTTTAGCTCCTGCCATCTTATTAAATGAGTACCTAAATCGTTGGCGTGAACGAAAATTGATCTTTCATGAGCCTGACATAAGTTTCAAAGTCTATCGTACTGTTATATATCATTTATAGTTTCGGCTCCAGTTTTGTTACGCCAATGTCAGTCAACAAATCAGTATCATAGACAATAGTTCAAGTTAATAAACAAAGGTTATACGTAAATATTGTGTAGTGAGAAGTCCCAGTTGTGTCTACAGTCGCGAAATTTAATAGAAATTCGTACTTAATGAAATTAATAGTTTAATGCAGGTGTCGAGTACAAAACATTTTATTTGACAAGTGGTAACCAGAAACGCCCACATGGTACACTTGTTGTCAATAATGTTAACTTTTAACATGAATTTTAGACATATTTTAATTAGTTAATTTTTCGAGATTTGTTTTATGGCATCTAACTTTGTGACGGAGCAATAATTTGATAGCATTATTTTTTTATTATAATGTTGTTAAAAATCTATCCTGATACAGGGCAGCTGTAATCTTCGGTTGTGGTTTTTATTTAGGTCACAATTCAATTGAGTTTGGTGCCATAAAATAGATCAGATTTTTTTCACACAATGTATTTTGTAGACCCCAGATCTGATCGCGTTGTAAAGACAAATCGTGATAAATAAATTGTTACAATCATTGAAAGTTAATAAATTGATATTACAAAATTGAGTTTTATTACCTTACCCTTTTGGTGTCGAATAAGTACTCCATCAACGTAGTGTTCAAGAAACAATGTAGTTGTGTTATGGCTAATTATTACATTATTATAAGAGACACCTTTTAAGTGCTTTTGTTCCAGACTGCGACAGAGCGCAGTTTGTGTAAGGAATTGTATTTTGTGCTTAAAATTGAAACTTACCTTGGAGGTTACTTACAGCATCTCTTGATGTGACTATGTTCATCAGAAGTAAAAAAGCGTTCTGACTTCCTGAAATTGTATGATGTGGTGTGTGTGGTAATGGAGTCGAAGCAAACTTCAGTTGTAGAGTGTAGTTGCGCCGAGTAAGTACAACAGAAGACAATGGCGGTTAACCACTTTTCAACCTTATTATTAAGGGCGCAAGGATGAAAAATTGTACTCGACACATTAAGGATACAGAAATAAATACGACAAACATTTCATTACGAAATTTATTTAAAAATGTTATGTGTACAAATACCCTATAGCTGTGGTGTACGCGATGCGAGCATAACGCTATACCGTCCATCATTTTTAAAAAAATAACCACTGGTCTCAAATAGCCTTACAATCACACCGAAGTTAATTGTAACATAACAATTACGCCTATAACATAATAATTTGCATTGTGAAGACCTGTTACCACATCAAGATGCTCATTATAGTGGCGACACCGCAGTTCAGCGCATTTTACAATTACAAAATAACATTATTTTAATATTAATTACCGTCTCATAGACCGTTAATTCCAAGTTGTTAACAGGCAAAATACTACATCACAAGTCTCGAACTAGCCTAGCTATTGTGCCTCACGCACCAACAGATTTAGAAAACTAAAACAATGGACAAACTAATAATAAACGACAGTGAACAACTCAAGGCGGATTATTAAAAAATGGCTCAAGCTTCGAAGCGGGGGCGACAACAGGTGAACTTACGCGCTCTATGTACACTAGATGGCGCTGAGTGAAATTGTTCAATGGAAGCATATGACGGAGCTATCGTCACCGATTCGAAGGCTGCCTGTTTCATTCCTTTAGTTTTGTTGTGTTTTGACACGAAATAAGGAATGTGAAGGAAAAGACGGTATGCGAGGTTACTCAGTCCAACTCTTTCAATATGTTCCTTTTCTAAAAAGCATCCTATACTAGATATCAGTCACTGCATTATAATTTAGTGCATTTGTGTATGGCGAGGTCAGTGGCGACTGTTTTACTTTGCTTATGTTCACGGCAATACATCTTTGGATACAAAAGCAGTACAACATCACAAATACCGATATAGTTCATTGTAACAGCGAATTTTAAAGATGTTGTGTCAAAAACCTGGTCGTCTCTAAAAGAAGAATCGAATACGTATACCAAAATTGATTACAAAGGTCTATAAATACAATTTACCTTACAAGAACTGATTAATGAACATTGCCGCTCACTACAAAAGACCCGATACATTTAAAAACAAAATTAATTCTGAGTTTAAGTTACCTAATTAAAACCTTACGATTGATCGCGAGAACCACGTCAAACACACATAAATAATAGCAACAGGTGGTCGAATGTAGTGAAGGGTAAGTAGATATTCAGCACCAAACATACTATTCGTATGCACAGACCTCGGCAGTTGGCTCGCTCTACTGTTGCTTGCACTCGGCGGGGTTGTCCTGCGGGCCGCTCTTGACGGGCTTCTTGCCTCGTCTCCGCGGCGCCGGCTCTTCGTCTTCGCTCTCTTCCGTGGAACATTCCTCCTCCTCCTGACAACGCCAACACAACGTCAACACATATTACTAAACACCAACCTCGACACGTTACCTCGCATAACATTGAACGTGAATTCTGCAACCATCTGCATTCTCGATAAACTCGCACAATTCGCATGCAAATAATAAGGATAAGATAAATAAAACACACTCGGGTAAAAAGCATACAATTTTAATGTCATCATTACGACATCATGCCAAAAACATAAAGCCATTACCGATATATAAAAACTACCTGTCGAGCTGCTATACATTGACATTATTATGCTAACTTCAATAGAAGGTTACATAAATAAAAAAATATACATCTATTATCCGACCTAACTATTGTCAAATCATTATTCATTATTAAAATACATATTTTATCGGATAGATCACAGTTGGCGATGTTCAAGTGATGATGTAAAAATGCATTTTGGCACTAAAAAGAGATTCAGCGAATTCAATTCCTGGGCAGACTGGCCGTTACGCACGGTGCGAACGATCTACTAGCGTCTCAATGGAATGACAGCACTTCAATTTTCATTCAATAGGAAACATTAAAATATAGCCTTAGAGAATAGTAATATCACATGAAATTTCAAAGTACTCAAACGAATATGTAAAATTCGTAAACAAAAATACACACTATAATTACTGTATAATAAATAAAAACGAGTAATGTATAACTAAACTAGAAATGCAAAATAGTTGTCGTAACAGACACCTAACAAGTTAACATGCATTATACATCGATAATGAAGGCACCTCATTCTTCTCGCAATAACACTACGCGAGCCCCTCGGGGACTCAGTACAAAATCTACTTCTAAAACATATTTATCTGGACAAGGGATAAACCATGCATAGAACGGACGAGCGGGTGAGCGAGAAGTTAATCATATTAAAATATTCTAGCGTACAAATACTACCAATTTAGGACAATAACCCGACGCGTCGCAGGAGTATTGGTTATCACGTTTCGCTTGGCGAATCGATTTTTGGTACAATTTAAAAGAGATATGGGTTGATATGGTCGCGAAAGAGACTAAAGCACGCAGGGCTCGTGGGCCGGGCCGCTAGGGGCCCGGCACGTGGCGAGCTGCCGAGTGACGGATTATATAACGCTAGGGGGCGGTCGGACAACGTCTTGCATCAATCCTCCGCGTCGGACACTTCTTCCGTCCCAGAGTCTTCGTCAAAGTACGAATCCTCCTGAAACCAAATATACCGCTTTTGTTTGTGCAGCCACCAGCCAACACCCACCAGACGTAGATACTGTATACTCTTACCCGAGGAAGATTTATGCAGACGTGCTATAATACACTATAATATAAGGGAGCAGGGTTTAGAATACATACTGTACCTTCGTCTGATATGCGGGGAGTGGGGGGAGGCAAAATCAACATTTAGCACGTCCGGTGCTAAACTAGCTAAGCAAGCAATATCAATGTTCTACCATGCAAGTAGGATCAAAGTAACATCTCGTAGAAATGCTAGATGGCTGTAGAATTCACTGTTCCTGAAGTTATGCAGATAAGCGTTGATTTTAGACGAGTTCATGGAATATCGTCTTGTTCGTTGTGACGAAAGTTCAATCAGAAATACTTAGCTTTATTCAAGACCTATTCCAAGATTGTCACATAAAAGCAACAGTTAGTATATTATTTCAATGTTCACTTAATACTTCTATTAGTAAATTACTGTATACTTCTGATTGAACGATTTGACACCATCTAATGCAGCATTTATTACGACATTCCTGGCACTACTAAGCTACCTTCCTATTTTTAAGCGAATTCGAAGAGACATCGTAATTCATTCAGATCTATCATGGAAGCACTATGCAAAAATATCTGTGCACAATAAACCACATAACAACCCTCGGAAAACAAAATAAATATACTGAAACTGAATACAACCTAGTCATCGTAATATGCACGTAAACGACGAAAAATTAGGATATTGGTTAAACATTCGTGAACCTAAAACAATAAAAACAAAGTATTAACCCTTACATTGACCAATATCAAATGTTTTTGGTTTGGAAAATATTGTTTTTTTTTAAAATATATTTTGTTCTAGGCGATTTGCAGGATACACCAACAACATCGATGCCTTCTCTGATTGAAAAGAGGCATTTGTCCTGCAGTAAGACAAAAATAGACTGGATTTTTTATGATGATTTTTGCTAATACAATAAAGCTAGTTTCTTTTGTATGTTTGTTTAACTTACTCGCTTAATCTTTGGATTCAGCCGGTTTGAAAATAATATTTTTGTATATGATAGCCAGATTCATGAGGCTCCTATTGGCTATATTACAGCACGCCCACAGTAGCAGAGCAGTTACCAAAGACGTAACTGAACGCGGCAAAACTGTGGGGTATAGCTATAACCAAATAATCTCAATGGTATTACTAGCTCAGTCTTCTTACATAGTACTTCCTTGACAGAGCCGTTCACGTGTGTACATTCAACAAAAGAGATAATAGTACGAGATCCGTAGAAGAAAAATATACCCTCATCCGTTATTTAATAATTTTAAGGTTTATATGCAAGATCAGACATAGATTGATACATCGCACATGGGTTGCCTAGCTAAATCGCGTACCAAAGGTGTTAAATATTAAAAAATAAGGGCCAATTTTTTGGGTAAAATCCCCCCATCTGTTATTTAGGTAAATCGTGCATTATCTGATAGAATATACCCCAAGGAGTCAAAAAAAGTAGGGTTGCCTAATCTCATCCGGGGCTAACTGTAGGGTTGCCTGGTTTGAAGGTGGGCAAAAATGGAGTAAAATACCCCCATCTGTTATTTAATCGAGATGTATGTCAAATGAAAGGTTATTTTATTCCCAATCCAACTGTATAGGGTTGCCTTACCAAAAATGGGGCTAAGTCCAGGGTTGCCTAGATTTTAGTTGTAAAATTGTCATGTTGAAAAAATGACACCTAGTAGTAGTTTCGGTCAATATCTCCTTTCTGACTCATTTTACGATATAAACATGTTGAACAAAATTAAAGAACAGAAAATTTCCTACAATTTGTGGTAAACAATTTTTTTATAAGATCAATAGTTCTGGCGTACAAGTGCCGCAAAGTGTACTTCAACATGTATTTTGGCCAAATAAACTTTTTAGCAATATTTCATCATTTACTTCCATATTATGTATTCATTTGATCTTAAATTAAAATGCATTTAAGTCATTGATATTTATTAC
The DNA here is from genome assembly GCA_932526535.1 of Caradrina clavipalpis. Classification (NCBI taxonomy): domain Eukaryota; kingdom Metazoa; phylum Arthropoda; class Insecta; order Lepidoptera; family Noctuidae; genus Caradrina; species Caradrina clavipalpis. The sequence goes on from OW052105.1 coordinate 9,394,619, forward strand.
AAATAAATACCAATAATTGACTTTAGTCCTAGAAAAATAAACCAACATTTCTCTCAATTTGTACGTAATGATTTTGGATATTTAACGCTGATTAACTTTAACTTTATAAATACACTCTCATCTGGTATATAATCGAATGTTATATCAAATAAAAGGTTATTTTATTCTCAATCCAACTGTATAGGGTTGCCTCATCAAAAAGTTGGCTAAGTCAATCTTTGTGTAGGTTTTAGATGCAAAATTTTCATATAGTAAAAATGGCACCCAATAGCAGTTCTTTGACAATATTTCCTTTCTGACTCATTTTACGATAAAAACAAGTTAAACAAAATTAAAGAACAGGAAATTTCCTACAATTTATGGAAATCCATTTTTTTTATGAGATCGATAGTTCTGGCGTACGAGTGCCGCAAAGTGTACTTCAACTTGCGTTTTAGCCAAAGAAACTCTTTAGCAATATTTTATCATTTACTTCTATATAGGTATTCATTTGACCTTAAAATAAAATGCATTTGAGACATTGATGTTTATTTTAAGTAAAAACAATCATTGGATTTAAGTCCTACCAAAAAAAAACCCAATTTGTACGTAAAGATTTTGGATGTTTAACGCTGATTAAATTTAGCGTTATAAAATACTCTTACCTGTTATTTAATCAAGATGTATATCAAATGAAATTTTATTTTATTCCCAATACAACTATACAGGAAAAAATTTTAACCAGTGCGTAAATTTTGCCATAATAAACTTCAACAACGTATATTTTATTTTGATATGTCTTAGTACTAAAAAAAAAAGTTATCGCTTACGAAACATGTATACTTAAAAACCATATTTTATTGTCACTCAGCGCTAGCGCATTCCCCACCCCCTCACCCCAGCCATGCGCCCGGGCGGCGGCCAAGAGTTGTCATTGATAGTATGGCGAATAGATTATGTCCATGTTTTGCTTATTTGAAACTCGGATAAGGATGAATTTTTTTTTTATTTTTTTTTTTACCTAAACACGGAAATGTGTTCTATTACTGACACTGAACTACCAAAAAAAATTTACGCACTGGTTAAAAACTTATCCTGTATAGGGTTGCCTTATCAAAATGTGGTGGTGGTGTACGGTTGCCTAGATTTTAGCGTACGAGTGTCCAAAAGTGTACTTCAACATGCGTCTTGGCAAAAAAAAACTCGTTGGGTAAAATTTTATTATTTAATTATATTTAAATATTCATTTGTTTTTAAAATAAAATACATTTGAGTCTTTGATGTTAATTGTTTATTTTAATAGAGGTTCTCAATTCGGGTTTTATTTTTAATTTTCTTATGTAAGTTCATTTGTTATATAATCGAATTGCATATCAAAGGAAAGGTTATTTACTTACTTACCAATCCAGCAGTATCACACTGCTTGTAACAAAAAGTTGGCTGAATCCATGTATACCTAGATTTTAGATGTAAACTTTACAGCGTGAGACATTTTCATTTTGCGGTACTTGCACGGTAAAACTATAAATCGTACAAAATAAAAGTTTTCCATTTTTAGGAAATTTCCTGAGCTTTATTTTTGTTTAACATGTGATTATCGTACAATAAGTCGGAAAGGAAATATTGTCAAAAACTGCTATTGGGTGTCATTTTTCCAATATGAAAATTTCACATCTAAAATCTAGGCAACCGTACACCACCACCACATTTTGATAAGGCAACCCTATATAGTTGTATTGGGAATAAAATAAAATTTCATTGGATATACATCTTGATTAAATAACAGGTAAGAGTATTTTATAACGCTAAATTTTATCAGCGTTAAACATCCATAATCATTACGTACAAATTGGGTTTTTTTTTGGTAGGACTTAAATCCAATGATTGTTTTTACTTAAAATAAACATCAATGTCTCAAATGCATTTTATTTTAAGGTCAAATGAATACCTATATAGAAGTAAATGATAAAATATTGCTAAAGAGTTTCTTTGGCTAAAACGCAAGTTGAAGTACACTTTGCGGCACTCGTACGTCAGAACTATCGATCTCATAAAAAAAATGGATTTCCATAAATTGTAGGAAATTTCCTGTTCTTTAATTTTACTTGTTTTTATCGTAAAATGAGTCAGAAAGGAAATATTGTCAAAGAACTGCTATTGGGTGCCATTTTTACTATATGAAAATTTTGCATCTAAAACCTACACAAAGATTGACTTAGCCAACTTTTTGATGAGGCAACCCTATACAGTTGGATTGAGAATAAAATAACCTTTTATTTGATATAACATTCGATTATATACCAGATGAGAGTGTATTTATAAAGTTAAAGTTAATCAGCGTTAAATATCCAAAATCATTACGTACAAATTGAGAGAAATGTTGGTTTATTTTTCTAGGACTAAAGTCAATTATTGGTATTTATTTGTAATAAATATCAATGACTTAAATGCATTTTAATTTAAGATCAAATGAATACATAATATGGAAGTAAATGATGAAATATTGCTAAAAAGTTTATTTGGCCAAAATACATGTTGAAGTACACTTTGCGGCACTTGTACGCCAGAACTATTGATCTTATAAAAAAATTGTTTACCACAAATTGTAGGAAATTTTCTGTTCTTTAATTTTGTTCAACATGTTTATATCGTAAAATGAGTCAGAAAGGAGATATTGACCGAAACTACTACTAGGTGTCATTTTTTCAACATGACAATTTTACAACTAAAATCTAGGCAACCCTGGACTTAGCCCCATTTTTGGTAAGGCAACCCTATACAGTTGGATTAGGAATAAAATAACCTTTCATTTGACATACATCTCGATTAAATAACAGATGGGGGTATTTTACTCCATTTTTGCCCACCTTCAAACCAGGCAACCCTACAGTTAGCCCCGGGTGAGATTAGGCAACCCTACTTTTTTTGACTCCTTGGGGTATATTCTATCAGATAATGCACGATTTACCTAAATAACAGATGGGGGGATTTTACCCAAAAAATTGGCCCTTATTTTTTAATATTTAACACCTTTGGTACGCGATTTAGCTAGGCAACCCATGTGCGATGTATCAATCTATGTCTGATCTTGCATATAAACCTTAAAATTATTAAATAACGGATGAGGGTATATTTTTCTTCTACGGATCTTAGACCATAAGTTACCATGCCATCACATAGATATTTTTAGACGCTGTAAAAAGTTAAATTAATGTAAGTTCGCAGACATCCATCAGTTTGTAAGTGTCGTGATGGCCGAATGGTTAAGATGCCTCTCATGCACGAGATCGTGGGTTCGCTTCTGTTGCAGATCACCAAAGTTACGACGCCGCGAATCACGAATTGTGGCGCGGGGCAGTGTGTGATTCGCTTAAGACCTTACTGCCCACACTATAGTTTGCAAAACGAAGGAAAACTTCCAACTATATCTGGCAACCCCGGTTACTCATCTCTTTTGTTGCCCGTACGTTTGTGCAAGTTTGTGTAGTTTGTGAAGAGTACGGCCGACGTAACTTGACGATCCTGAAGTTAGCCAAGTAGCTGCGCAGTAGACAATTTTGTTCCTAAAAGATCCATTGCGCAGCCAAACGGCTAACTTCAGACTCGCCAATATACGTTAGTCGCACTGTAGCTCGTGTTGTTTTTGTAACTTGTGTAGGTGGTGTACTGACCTCCTCCTCGTAGTCGTCGTCGTCATCGTCGTCGAGCCCCTCGCCGGTGTACAGCAGCACGGCGCGCGACACCACTCGCTCGCGGATGTAGTGACCGATCTCGAAGTCAGCTGTCAGCAGCGCCTGCAAGTTACGTTAAGAATGGTTGAGACTTGTTATTTTTTTTTTTTCTGAGCAATTGGTTGCTGTGCTGTATGTCGTGGGTTGGGATAAAGCACGGAAAAAATGTTTGTAAGGATTATAGGTAATTGTTTTGTAACGCTCCGAAACTGCTGGACCGATGTTAACTTTTTTCACCAATAGATAGATGTAGATTTTTCCTAAATAACATAGGCTATATAACATCAGGCTACGACTCAGGAGAGCGGAGCAGTAACCAAATACGTCACTTATGGCGGGTGAAATAAGCCATACTCGAAATATACGTGAAATAAATCACGAGCAGTTCGCTAGTCAAAAATAAAGAGTTAGATTGAACAGGCCTCTTCCGGGTAAGCTCACTCCATCGTAGACTTTGTCTATGTCACCTCTGACAGTCAAGAGTTTACCCATCTCGAATAAAATTAAAATAAAGATTTCTTTAAAACACCCAGCTTTTCTTTAAAAAAATATCTATACTAGAAAGGTTTAGGTAGTTAACTAAAGGTAAACAAATCGTAGAAAAGGTTTTTTATGGTTGACACTTCCTTGTTTAAAAATACGTTACAACAAAATCAATTCTAATTTCGATTTATACGACACTTTCCTCTTTTATTAATGTATGTTAAACTTTAAAATTTATTTGTAAACTACTCTTCATAGATGTCATTGTTTGGACATCACTTTTTGGTTAGTTTTATAAAATAGTATAATATTTTGTAATCTGTCTATTGTAAAGAGCCTAAAAAGACAGGTTCCCAAAACCTTTTAGAAAATACGATGAATTAGATAACGTCGCTAAATTTAAGAGTACGCCCGTGATGTAGTATGGCAACTAAAGTAGCAGGTATTACGTTTAGTCGATTAACCAGGCGCCTTTGAAAATTGCGAGGGTCATGTAATACAACAAGAACAGAAAATGTTTAAAGTCGTATAATAATAGGCTCTAGTCTAAATCAGAATCAGAGGAACTATCTGCCACGTTAATAATAAAAGGTTCAGTGGTATATTATGAATCATTTTATCTAATTTAAATAATACGATTTTAAAATTTGAAGTAAAAGGTTTAGCATCCACGAGTCACGTGGTTTGTTTTGTTTACATTTAGTTAACTACCTAAACCTTTCTAGTATAGGAATGTATAAAGCATAACATGTTTCACAATTACCTGAATATCCGAGGCGAGGGTCGAGTTAGGGTCATCAGGCATGGTGGGCGGCGAGAAGAAGTTGAAGAACGAGTCGGCCTGCACCGACTTGGTGACGGTGCGCACCGAGCCGCGCGACTTGTGCTTCTGCTTCTTCTTTATCGTTTTCACTGTCACGTTCTTGCCCTTCTTCCAGTTGATCTCGCAGCCCTGGTGATGCAAAACGTGTCATAGGGTATAGTTAATATTGTCGAGAATCAAATACCCCACACAATTGCGGCGTATACGACGACTTTTGGCCACCAGGCCGTTATACAATACAAGTTGCGGAGACTGAGAGGTTGTGAGACCGACCTTCATTTGGTCCTAGCAAGCATATCTACGTTGAAGTTAAGTTGTTTAGCCCACATTGATATCCATGTATTTTGGTCACCGTTCGATAAAACTTATCCCTTATCATTTCATTAGGCACTTTATCCGGAAAATTGCAAAAATAACCTAGTTACTAATTTCCCTGCTTTGCATATGTGCACTATAACACAGATATTTTATTTAAAAAATTTATTTATTTAATGTTTCCTATCACAAGATTATTGTCCAACTTGTGCACTAAATTTAAAAGCCCGTCTTCTGAGTAACTAGCACGACTTTTAGATAGCATGAGTATAAGCATAATACAGGGTACAAAAAGACACGTCACAAATCCGTTAACTACTTGTACTGCCCATCAAACTAAGTTTGAGCAAAAATACTTACCGGGATACGACTTCAATTTTTGGTGATAAACAACGCTATTTGTGAGAATGCTCAATGTAAGGCACAAACATTGAATTATTCCGACCTGTCACCCCGATTTGTCCCTATAAGGGAACAGATATGAAGAGAAGAGGAACTTTATAAAATAAAAATAATAAATGTTTATTTCATAACCATGGTTGTTTACTTTATTTACTCCTATCTTTCCCCCATCTGTAAAACATTGTACTTATTAATAGGTGCATGCTACAGTAACATGCTACGTGGGGGGACCAGTACCAGGCCTATGTGTATGCTTTTGTTTAAACTTTAACAAATTATTATGTAAAAAAGATTGGACCTTCAATATTTCCGTAACCACAAGGATCCAAGGTATGGTCCAGAACAACAAAATGCTCACAATGATGGAAAGAACAAGTAACTATCGGGTTCGTAAGTGTCTTTCTACACCCGATAAAGTGGCTATCGTGTGCATACCTGCGTTTCGACGAGCATGCGGCGCGGGCGCTGGCGGTACTGATCCAGCGCGGAAAGTGAGCAGCGGGACAAAGCGGTATCTATTTAGCTGATAAGCAGTACCCCTAGCACGAACTAAAGGTGCCTACCTAATGTTATTGATAGCTAGTGATCAAATAATAGCCTATCAAACCGCTTGGTATGATGAGCCCCACTCTCAGACGACGCCTATGTACTAGAGAAAATTATATGTTCAATATAAGAAGTCTGCCCACTGTACCATACCATGACCGTACTATGAACGTATCTGGCGCGGAATGAAACAATATTGACTACTATGCTCATTAGAGCGTATCAACAGACTATTATTGTTGACGCTCCATGCCTGCCAGACGGTTGTGCGTCAGTGACGCAAAGGTCTACTGGGTATTCTCAAACTTTTTTAAACAAAGAGTTTTTAGTTCCTAGCACGTTTATGGTATGATGTAGTAAGCAGACTCCTTTATTTCAAAAAAAGGTTAATGCTACCAAATCCTATGAATTGTGAAGATACGTGTGTCAAATGTGTTCATAGCATTACAACAGCTGTTAACTCTATTTTCTAGAAGTTCGTGCTAGGGGTAAAGTCTTATTTCACATAAAATATGTTCTAAATTTTTGTATTAAAAAACCTTCTTTTCTCAAACAGATTAATCTCAATTTTACGACAACTATTCCAGAACATATCTTTTGCGAAACCAAGTACAATGGGGTAAAAAGAACACTTTGACGTTTAGACCTAATGTTTTATATACTTACTGTGCCTAAGAGTGAAACTTCTTAAAGGAACTATCAAGCTTTGTACGTGTCGTGTTAATTTATTGTTAAGACAAGACGCCTGTTAATTTTGAACGTTATTTACCTTGCATGAGTAGATCTCCGGTCCTTCGAACTCAAGTGGGTTTTCATCATCAGGTTTACACTTCATTGAGTACTCCTTAGTCAGGATGGTGTTTGTGAAATAGTCGTTAGGCGCGAAGTGGAATTCCAGGGTGAAACCGATGGGGTCCTCGTGCATTTGCACTGAAAACGTTGATAATGTTAGATATATATGTAGGAGAATAGTGGGTTGGTGTGGTGGGGAAGAAGTTTCTCAGTTGGTGATGCATGTTAAACAAATCAGTCATGATTTCTTCAGTGATTGGGTGTTGGAATGTCATCATTAAATTGCAGTATGTGCTCGGTAATTTGGCTCATCAAATGCCCGCTAGTAACGGGGTAAGTTTGCGCATGTACCATTTACGACAAAAAATCTAATTCTGCGCATCTACCGACTCTTGCCAAGTGTACAATATAGCCATTTTTTTAGTTACCATAAATATATTTTCAGTATTGAATGATCTTACCTTTGATATCCTGCAAAGTCTTAAGAATAGGCTCGTCATGTTCTTGCATCATCTCGCACAGCATTGAAACATTCTTGAATATGGTGTACCAGAAGTCTGGGATACCCTTTACGTTGGGGTCCATTGGCGGTCTAAAAATTGTCTATAGTTAGAAGATTGTAGAAACATTGTTTATGGGAATAGATTTGAGGTTAATCCTCAGTTGGTGATGCATGTTAAACAAATCTTATCATGATTGTTTCAGTAAAAGGTGTTGGAGTGTCATCATTAAATAGTTACCTGCACAAAGTTGCTCCTTTAATTTATTCTAAACGAAATCCGTTATGGCTCCCCGTCATCTACTTTGCTCAGAAGTCAGAAGTAATCTTTTAATCAATGCATGCCATAGGTTAGTCAATAAAGATGAATTAGATATTCTACTTCTTTAACATAGGTTTTTCTAACATCAGCTGGCATCTTTTCAAGGCAAGAGAACCAGTATATATTTTTCTATTTTTTAAAGAAAACTACCGCCTATCCATTGAATCAATTCAAGTGTGCGTTTATCTATACGCTTATGCACCTATGCTCTAAACCTGGTTGTATACGTCCGTTTTTTACCAAAACGGTGTGTACACAAATTCATTATAAGCCATACATCACCGCGAATAGGCTCGCCCCCTATTACATGGGACCTAAATATACCGGCGAACTGTGGGTGTACATTGGTACACCTCTGTCTAACCCTTCGGGGAATACAGGCGTGATGGTATATTTTTTTTATTTTTTTTATATCACCGCGAAACCGGCGGATAAAAAACGGTCTGTAGTCTGGTGAAAAAAAAACGGACGTATGCAAGAGGCCTAACGCGATACTCATAACCTAGCTTCGGTCAACACAACCCTCCTTCACACATCATCCTAAAACAGCAATCCCAGTACTAACTCGGCAGGTTTCTCCTCAGCCTTCTTCTCCTCAGCGCCGTCGGTGATGGCGGCGCTCTGCACGGCGCGGGCGAGCTCGTCCTCCTCGTTCTCGTCGCGCCACGGGTTGAGGCACTCCTCGTCGTTGGGCTCGTACCCGCCGTTCACGACAGAGGCGCGCTGTGGAAAGAGAAATCATACTTGAAAAATAATTGCCAACTAACTATAACTAGTGGTCGAGACTATTTTTTTCATCATCATCGTATCAGCCGCAGGACGTTCACTGCTGGTAGACCTCCTCCATACATTTCCAAAAGGACCGGTTGGAAGCGGCCTGCGATCTCCATTCGAGAACAATGCGGTTTTGTATTTTTTTTAATGTTATTAATTTAAGCTTTCTGCATTTTTCGTCCATATAAATTTCAACTAAGCCAAATCTTCAGTAGGCGTAATTTTGTTTTAAATGTGTACAATGTTTTCTGTTCACATATTCTTAATATTCCCATGACATATGCAATAAGCATCCGCGTATCGATTAAAAACAAAAGACGATAACTAGAATAGAACGAGTTCTATTTGTATGCAGTTAAGATCTTTTTATTTGATTCAGCACTGCACGAAGCTTCGTCGGATTATTGATTTTGATTCGAGAGAATCCCACTAGAACTATATTTATTTTGTCCTTATCAGCACTAATAAAAACTACCGTCGATATTGCGTACTTAGCTCCCTGATATTAGCTACATATTATATTCTATCTCTTTGTTTCTGAAAGCCTATTTAATTTATCAGCAACTAACGAAAGCTTTGATAACAGATTTACTAAGCAGAGTTGTCAAACTGTCAGCCATGGTAGGCGGGTATTAGGAGTTTACGCGGCACAATATCTCAGAAAAACATTCAAGTTCAAAAGAAAGCAAATTAATGAACCAACTTGAATTAAATTTGATACGTATAAGCCTGACATCATAACAAAGTAATTGTCGAAAGGAAACTTTAATTGCGTCTTCTTAACAAGTTTAATGAATTTCCAAGATTTTGGGCTTAAAAGCTTGTATTTGATACCGTACAGCGTTTAACGCTCGATTACAATTGCAGTGTAGGGACTCCGACGCGATAGATGAGAGTATGGCTAGAGATCAGAGTCCAGTGGCGTGCAATTGGAGAGGCCTATTTCCAGCAATAGACTACTATAGACATAAAAACAGTGAGATCCAAAACCCTCTTACCTTCTCAAACAGAGGCTTGTACAGTTTCTCGTACTTGCACTCAAGCGCATGGACTTCGCTGTAGAACTTCGCCTCGATGTCCACAAACTCCTTCTGGAGCGTGCGCAGGGCTCGGATGCGCCGGCGCACGTTCGGCGGTAGAGACGCCATCGCCTCCACGTGGATGCGATTCGTGATTGCTGCCAGCATCTCGTTACGGGTGATGCCGCTGTTGACAAGAGAAAAGGAATTAAAGTGACTGAATTTTAGGGTTTTTTTTTTGTCTAAGTGAGAAGGTGCCTCAGTTGGTGATGCATGTTAAACAAATCGTATCATGATTGTTTCAGTAAAAGGTGTTGAATGTCATCATTAAAAATGTTCTATCCGATTATTTGGACTTTGGACCATGAACTTTATTTCTAAAGGAAAATAATAAATAACTATTATACTGCGTAAAGAAACGGCATTTACTCCCAACGCCAATTTATTATTTACCGCGGTACGCAGTCGTAGGTTTGCAGTAATTGCGTGCCGTGATTGACTTAGATCGGCCTTCCTACGCTGGCCATCAATCAACACATAAAACGCTGAAGAGACTAATGCTTGTTTTGAAGGGAATGTCGAAAATGTGCCACATCTCCTAAAGCACCTAAGATATTACCTTAATATACAGTATTATCGCCCTTATAAACCCCGTGTTGTATATTAAAGTTGTCCATTATGTTGTCGAGTATAACAAAAGCCGCATGCTAATCGTCGACTCCTACACATTTCGGAATAACCCAATAATTTACCGACTAGATACGGTTGCATGATAGTCTCAGAAGGTATAATAAACTCGATACAGTTTAATACGTAACGGATTCCAATAAACATAGTAAATCCTTGAGCTAGTCGTGTTTCATGGAAACTGAACGGTGAAGGAATGATTTATACTACAATGCTTTTGTTACAATGTGCTCTGCAGAAACTGCCTCGTTAACCTAGTGGTCCTAAGCGCGACTGCTACGCTAGAGGTCTTGGGTTCGATTCCATTGGGTTTTTCTATAAAATTTTCAGTATCAATGGGAGTTAAGATTTGTGCCCGGTTAATGGCTATTATCTCGCCCTATTACATAGGACCTAAACATACAGGCGAACTGTGGGTATACATTGGTACACCTCTGCCTAACCCTTCTCGATTTCTTAAATGAACTACAGGTTAATTATAGCAACATTAAAGACTTTTCCTGCTTTCATTCATATTTTAAAAAAAAAATGCCAGAACACGTTCCTTTTACAAACAGGGAAAGTATTGGCAGCTTACGTCACATGGCAACCTGGCTCACGTTTCACGACACAAAAACGGTAGATTTTTTATCCCGGTGTGCGCAGTAGATTTACAGTTGCGCCCAATTTCCCTGAAATAGCCCCGTTGCGCAACAAAATAAACAGTTGTGTTGTAAACATCAGTAAACTATCTGTGATGCAGACTATAACGGTGTTACCTCTTCGAGGGTTATTAGTTTACGGAAACAGCGACCTTCGGTTGTTTCTGTAGCTAACGATACACATTAAATACTTTGTGAAGTATGTCTTCGCCTTCTTTGTTTATATATTTATAAACTTTTTGTAACAAAAAGTACAAAGGCGGACTTAATGCCTTAGGCATTCTTTACCACTGCGGGTTGTTCGAAAGAGATACCGCGCCCCCGGAACGCAAAGGGCACATGAAGGAACATAGACGGGTTTTAGTCAGTAAAAGTCTGACACTCCCTCCCGCCCCGCCCGGGGCGGGGGAAGTTATTTGATGATTTCCCGTCTATAAAAAAAAAGGCATTCTTTACCAGTCAACCAAATCTTTGTTGGCGCGACTGCTACTCTAGAGGTATTGGGTTCGATTTCCAGGGCGAGCAGTGTTATTGAGTTTTTCGATGAAATTCTCAGTAGAATCTGGGAGTTAGGATTTGTGCCGGTTGACGGCAATAGGCTAACATAACATGGGACCTAAAAACATACAGACGAACTGTGGGTGTAAATTGGTAAACCCCTGCCTAACACTTCGGAGAATACAGGCGTGATAGTATGTTCATGTGTCTTCCTTTTGCAAATATCTTCGAGTAGGTACAGTCAAAACCGTTCTTGTATTTTGAACTTTACGTAAAGTACTTAACACAAATACTGCGACTGTTTACAGTCCTCGTAAACTCGTATTTAATTGAAAAGAAAACACGAAATCGTTTCGCTCTATTGGTGTCAGTCTCTGTACTGCAAGATATTGTTTTATGCGTTCCGAGAATAACCAATTAAAGCGAGGGCGTCATTTCATTCGCTGGATCACGTTATTGGATCGCATTTTACTTCATTCGGAATTAAATGAAACCGTATGTGTACCGTGATTTAGTTCTATGGAAAACCGGTTGGGAGTATCCAAGAAGGTCAATTAGCCGCATGAATGTGTATTATTAGACGATACGAAGGGAGATCTTTTACGTATTACGTCGCAAATTCGTGGTTTTGTCCCAAATACCCTAGTACGTGGCCTTTCTACGTCTTTTAGAATCAATGATTGTAACCTTAAATAGTAAATGGACCATCGTCTGGTCAGGAGCGACGCATTTGCATTGGGTGTCCGAGAGATAAATGCAGATAAATGTCTTGAAACATTTTTAGTACCGCCTACGAAAATAGCAAGTTTATTGATCGTAGAGTTTCTATAAACTCTACAAAAGGTATAAAACATCACGACTGCTCAATACAAGCACAAACTGTACCCTCTTCAATCAATAAAAGATAATATTGCTTCGGAAACCAATACGTAGTCTGATATTCTAGGAATCTACAAAGCTCTTTGATACACAGACTGACTTTCGCTACGGTTACCAATTGTGTGCCGATATTTTTTACATGGCAACTCATGATTGCACTTTTTGTCTGTATAAAAACACATTTGATGTTATCTCGCAATATAAGTTCGTGTAGCGATTGCTTTATGAGAGCGCAAAAAGAAATTAATTAGACATAAAAGATTGAAGATTAAATATCTTCTTACTATAGTGTAGCGTGATCGTTATAATTGGCCCAATTGATTGTTTGAAACGTGTGATGTCTTGCCTTTTAAACAGATGGGGGATTAACACGATATGCTATGATTGCAAGATTGATCTACTCGGTCCGATCGATCGGATTAGTATAGAAAAGTTTGTATGTTTGTTACTAAATCACAAATAACACAAAATAATGTTAATCCTAAATTTGTGATCCCGAGGCATAATTCAGAACATTTTTAATTTTTCGAATTTCATATCTAATTATTCGCAGACGAAATCGCAGGTAGGAGCTATTCAAACTATAAAGCGAATAAAGCAAAAAATGAACTAAGATGTTGAACTAAGAAACATCATAAGATGTCGGTGTTGTGCGAGAGGCAGTAATTTCAGTTTTTATAAGATTGTATTGCGTCGGTGTGGCAACAGGGGCGAACCGGCTTTTTTACATTTAAGTACTTATGAGGCGGCTTCCTGCGCACATCGTTATATCGACGTAACATGGGTTATACCCACTTCCGTCGACAGTCGGAAATCAAAGGTTACATTTGAGACATACGAAAATCTTTCCAAGATTGGTGAAGTTTTATTCAATCGGCGAGACGGCTCGATTTATAAATACTTGCAGTTACCGCATAAAGACCTCAAGATTACCGTCAAAATCTCCAAGACTCGTAAAGATAATTCGATTTAAATTATATCCAATTGGATGCTGTACAGAAAATAAAAGATAATAATAAGCATCAGCTGCCCCTACATCCTGGTTCGTAAGAACGGAGAGGGAAATGGCTTATTAAGTGCGCATCGCAACATATTAAATGCAACGCACGTTCCCATCCTGACTCATAGCCATTAAAACGCCAGACCATGAGGTAGGTACCAGTGGCGAAGGGTCAATTGACGTAAGACGGTAAGCCGAAGAAAATATTGCTTTACTCTTTGTGTAATTAAAATTATTGACAAAAGTATAATAGGCGTTTATAATATTTGTTTAAACGCCCATCAATTAAACCAATTTAGAATACGTGCAGTGCGACTACATTATGTGAAGACAGTAGTCTCTACTGATTGTGCAATTTTTCAATGGGAGTAGAGTAGCTGTTATCCTGAACTTTCGAAAGGAAGCTGAGAGGAAACGATTTTTTTTTTTAGCATTGGATGGCAAACAAGCCTACCGCCCACCTGATGTTAAGTGATCACCGATACCTATAGACATCTGCAATACCAGAGGCCTTGTAAATGCATTGCCATCCCTCATGTGCCTGTAATTACACCGGCACCCATACGCTTCGAACCGGAATACAGAAACAGCTTTGCGGCAGAAATAGGTATGGTGGCAGTACTTCCCCGGAAGAGCTCCTTCACAAAGAGCTCTATTACTACTCTACACTCTCTACTATGTAGTTGTCATGTCGTCCTCGCTATTTGTACCTTGGTTGCTCAGGTACCATTTACCTTGTATCTCGCCCTTGGGTATGAAGGTCTTATGTCTATAATGGAGGACAAAAACGGTGCGAAATTGGCAAGCTAATAACATTCTTTGTTGGTACCATACGTCTTTGTATCGACTGTCACAATAGCTTTTTTTAAGGCATAAAAAGAACTATTAATTCTTCTTTTAATAAAAGAATGCCTGGTACGGATGATCGATTTTGAAATTGTTGAATTATATTGTACTATCTTCAGCTCGCGATTTCGTCCGCGACAAAGTAGATACTATGCCACGGCAACCGGCCATTTTTCAGCTTAGGTGTTATTCCCGACTATAATTTATCCCTGTGTCCAAATTTCATGCAGATCCGTTCAGCCGTTTTGACGTGGTTGAGTAACAAACAACCATCCAAACTTTCGCAATTTTCGCTGCGTAATAACATGACAAGCCGTTTTGCTAGACTTATCCATCGGGCAAAAAAGTATATTACATTTTTGCTTCAGCATTACATTATTTGGCAAAATTAACAGGGCCTGAGGATGTTTTGAAGTTCGCATTATTATAATATAATTCCCTCGTTAACAAAGAGTTAATCTCTTTGCTAACGAGGGAATTATAATACAAATTGAAAAATAGTTTTATCAATAACTAAAAGATAACCTACTGGCATATCAGGAATGAGTATCTAAGATACCAATATTTTCAGTATACAATTTCATAACTGTCTTGCGACGATTATATTTCAAATCACGAATTATAAACGATTAAATTCTTAATTCTTTCGTGTGAAATATGGCGATATTTTCCCACGATTGTTTTCAGGTTTCACGAAGAGGGGTAACCTTTTCGTATAACTGAATTCAAAAAGTACCAATACGCATTATTGAATAACTAGCGTCGGCCCGTGACTTTGTCTGCGTAGAAAGAATAGGCTCCACATGACCACAAAAACGGGATAAAAATTATACTGTTTTAAGATAGATCAATAACTACGCGTGGCAAATTTCGTTTAGCCGTTAAATACAATCATCCATCCACAGAAACGTTTACGTTAATAATAGTAGTAGGATAAACCATTGATTTTAGACTGCACTTGGTTTGAATACTTACCTTTTTATGAACAGGGAGCATCTATCTATGGAAGAGAATTTTATGATTATTCCCAGGTTCGGTAAAGTGGTATTGGGTTTTCCATTAGGAAAGCACGTTAAGCGTTTTATGCTGCGATCTCTACCCGGTCGATGGCCGTGCCATCAGACTAAGAGAGTGAGGAGAGAGGAAATGCATCTGTGTAGTCACACACACTAGTGCAGTATAATATCTCCTGCGTACTTGGCTAGTCTTCATTGAGATGGCCGCCGTGACCTTGACCGAAATTCTATGGTTGAGAAAATATTATGTCAATATTTTACATTTTGCAAAGTTCAAAGAAACCGTTTTTTTTGTTGTTATTAAAGTATTATATTCAACGCGTAGTAGAAGCCATGGTGGTTATTTCGCGTCTACATTTATCTTTGGCCCATCGGTACCTCCTTGTTTACAGTAAACGTATTTACAAAGATGCACAAAGATTTATGCTTCATTAAACTTAACCGTGTCGTGCTTATAAATTCCACCAGCTAGTCTGAACACTTATTGATTAAGTAGAGCGTAAAATGACTCATTAGTTCAATGACCCGTAATCTCATCTCGCGCCTTTTTGTACAAGCTCCTTCGCGAGATGAGTCAAAGTAATCATAGATAATGTCTGTGGTTACTAGGAATGATTCGAAAGAGGTTTTATTTTACTATTTCGTTTTTGACTAGCACTAGTAGACTAGACTAGAACCTATATTTAAAAACTCTGTGCATTATTTTTGTATTCTTGTCAAAATAAATGTAGAATTAAAGCTAAGATATCATAGTTAACTAAATGTATAATTATTATCCATTTAAGTGCAATTTATAAATAAATAAATTAATACTATTCTTTTAAATTGCTGCCCATGACAATACATAAGAAAAAAAGGAGATAGCATCAAAGATGTGAAGACAATGTTATGAGAACGGAATGTTCTACTTATGAGAGGCGCATAATACCATATAGAATTGAAAACAATAGGAGAGGCCTATGCTGGAAAACAAGGCAATCTTCAGTTACCAATGTCAAAAAATTAAATAGGAATAACATAATGTATTTGATAAATAAATCATTTTAAAATAGTTAAATAAATGCTATTATTATAAATGAATTTTTAAATACTGTTCATTGAGTAAACTTTCAGAAATATAATGATTAAAATTTAAACATATAACCGAGTTTGCTTTTAATAGTTCGAGTCAAGCCGATGAGCTGTTGCAACAAATTTTTAGGAATGTGCTAACCAGGAAGCATGAATCATCTTACATGAATTTAGGACCCACCATGTGATGTAATCGCTTTTAATAGGAAGAACATGGAATGGTTTAATGCTGATGGATTATTTCCAGAATATAAAACATTTAAAATCTCGTTGCTATAATAATATTATCTTAGCTACAATGAATTGACAACTATTTTTGATAGATTGAGATGAATACAAACATTATAAAAATACAAGAATTGCCCCTTCAAAAAAGCAGGGAACATTGTAAGATTTTGGACTTAACATAAAAAGAGATAAAATTAAAATTGACTTGTAGGTTGTTTTAAGTTGAATATTATTTGATAGCCTTTATGTGGACCATGTTTGTTTCACTGCAAGAATACTGAATTTTTAACCTATCATTAAAATGCTAAAAACCTGGCAGTTCTGTCAGAAATAAAAAAAATAAGTTTAAAACAATAAAAGCCACTGTAGTGTCAGCTCATCAAAGAATGCTAAATTAAATTTAAATGAATAATATTGTTTATTACATTCTTGACAGGTGCTAAATTATAACTCAGCTTTTAGTTTTTAATAATAAAGAAAACAAGGAGTTCTTATGTCAAAACCATGTGCCCCATGTGGGTAACAATGACAAGACGTGACGAGGTCAGGGCCTCGGCTAACCTATACGGATTCAGACTTACCTTTTCATGAGGTGTTGAGCCAGCTCACCGCCCCCAACAATTTCCTCCTCCTCTCCAGACTCCACCTCGGAAGTGTGGTCGACATCACCGGCGCGCTCCACTGTACCCATATTTATATCTAAAACAAGAGCACCTTGTTAGAACAACGGCGTTCGCGCCACGTTGGTTACCATACCGGCTTCCGACAAATACTTTTATAATCAACATCATAATACAACTAGTGCACGAACTAACCTAGAACTGCTCTAATAATCTATCTAACAAGCATAGTTCAAGATTTTCCATGTAAAACATAATGCGTAGTACGTTGAAAAACCATTTTGCCTGACCACATGGCCGACTTTGTTCTTGCACAAATTAAGAAAACGAATACCACTTACAGAATATAAACGGATTTGCAAAGAAAATGAAGTAGCGGTGGAACAAATTTTTTAGTACAATTTCGGTTTATTTTGCGAAATATTCCTTTACAATAACGTACCTTACTGCCGACAAATGTTGCGAAAAGAAAGATGGCGGCGGCGGAATACGGGAATACGGCGATTATGGCGAATGAGACGAAGTGACCACACTACCACAGTCAGTGACTTAAAAATGACGGCGAATGAAATGAACTAATGAACGAAGTATGCAAACAGAAATGACAGAATGAAGCTGGCAAGTTTATGAAGTATACCATAATTTCCGGATCTTTTTTTCAAGCGTCGAACGAAATTTTCGTATATGTGGTAGAAAAACGACTGTGACATCAAACTTCGCTTCAGTAAAGCGTCCCAAAACAATTTTTAATTTATTTTCTGTAAAAAGATTATGGTTTATAATATTTAAAAGTTCACTTATTTATTTTAACAAGTTAGGCTAAAAGTGAACGCACACTTATTAGAGCCGAATGCATTGAATGAAACAAATGTTAGAATTCTATTGATGAAATCTTATGAAACTTCGCACACTTGCCCGTGTCGAATCGCCCACGTCTACGGTGGCCGAGAGTCGTCTCGGGACTCCCAAAGCTCGGAGCGTCTCCCGCAGCGGCTGGGACTAGAGGATCTGCGCCTCTGAAGTCCCGCCACCTTCTTCTCTAGCAAAACTGCCTTGCAGAAGGAGATGACTGCATTCCATTCACTCTCACTCCGGATCATGGCTTGCACCAGGGCCGGACGTTAGAGTTCGCCACCACTGATGGCCGCCACGAGGAAACGGCGGTGCTCCGCCCAAAAGGAGACACCGCCACGGTGTGCTCCACCATGTCCTCAGGGCGATACTCGCAGTGGTGATACCCGGGCATCTTCTCCCGCCCGATGATGTGCAGGTACCTTCCGAAATATCCGTGTCTGGTGAGTGTCTGATAGTGCGTCAGGCGGAAGCTGGGGGCACCGTGGCGTAAGTGTGCGTTCACCTTAAAGTAGGATTGGACAGTTCTAATAATGGGCCAGTGTCGTCAATATGTAACAAACCTGACCCAGTGAGGAATTAATTTTTAACGGGTTGGCAAGAGGTGAGAGAAACATAAAAGTTCATGTCAGACATATTTCTCTCTTTTTATTTACCTAGCTATTGGACGTCAATTATTATTGTTCATTCCACGAAGTGCAGACAGAGGAACGAATGAAACCCTTCTATATAAATATTACTAGCAATAAAAATGCCGTGTTGTCAACTGTCACCATCTTTCTGACTGATTCTGTCATTTTTCAATTCATGCATGACTGTCATACGTCTGTCATAACGGGAAAATAAACTTATCGTCGCGTTGTTTGTTGTAATTTCGTTGAAATGGTTTGGAGGTATTAATATTTTTGATAATTCAATGTTTCTGAAATGTTATAGTAAATAAGTGAATAATTAAGTTGTAACAATGCCACCTACCGTTCAAACAAATGAGCCGGAGAGAGACAAACGTCCACAACGGACTGGCGAAAGAAGGTTAGTACGTTTTTAAACTTTTAATTAAAAGAGGACATAAACCGATAATGTGGATCTAAATTCTCAAATAATTTGCAGATCGGAGCTTGTGACACGTGTAAAATACTGCAACACGCTCCCAGATATACCGTTTGACTTAAAATTTATTACATATCCGTTTCCCTCGACGAGATTCATTCAATACAATCCGACCTCTTTGGAAAAGAATTATCGGTATGAAGTGCTAACGGAACACGATTTGGGAGTACACATAGATCTTATAAACCGGGATATATATCAGGGCGATGGGAATGCTTTATTAGACCCGGCTGATGAGAAGTTGCTTGAAGATGATATCCTTACTCCTCAAGACTCAAAGAGGTCGCGTCATCATGCCAAGAACGTGTCGTGGTTGCGACGCTCCGAGTATATCTCCACTGAGCAGACGAGGTTCCAGCCTCAGTCTATGGAGAAGGTTTGTAATATTCAGACTTGATATTCTGATAGCATATGTTTGGTAATTTTGCTTATAAACCAGGTTGTATGTTACAACACAATACCATACTCAGAATTCACTTCATGATTTGTAAAGGCAGCTAATTGACTATTCTTTACCCAGGTTCTATTAAATTATACAACTATCTTTCATGTCCTGTAGCCCACTACTTTAGATATAAGGACATTTACCAAAAATGCACTAAAATATGAAAAAAATTGCAGGTTGAAGCTAAAGTCGGTTACAATGTCAAAAAGATCTTCAGCGAAGAGACGCTTTACATGGACCGTGAAAGTCAAATTAAAGCTATTGAAAAGACATTTGAGGACAACAAGAAGCCTATAGAGAAACATTACAGTAAACCGGGTGTTACGCCTGTTGAGGTTATGGAAGTATTCCCTGACTTCGATATGTGGAAGTATCCTTGTGCTCAAGTCATATTTGATTCGGACCCTGCGCCTGCCGATAAGAATATTGCAGGACAGATAGAAGCTATGTCTCAGGCTATGATTCGGTAAGTATTTGAATTCTGAATCTTAAAATTAATTATTTCATATTCTTCAGTGGATTTGTGTTACGATAAGTATGTTTCAATAAAATTTTAGCTTAAAGGCTATAGTGAACGATTTAAAAAAAGATGCGGTAATAAAGAATAGCTCTTTCTGTTTATCACAACCAAACAATGATAAGGTTTACATGATTTTAACCCTTTCTGTGCGGGCAACAAACATGTGCGTTTTTTTTACGCGTATGTGCGTCGCCCTGGAAAGTTTGATGGTTTTAAATATTACATAACACACATAACATGCCATCATGCCTGTGTTCCCCAAAGGGTAAGACAGGTGTAAACAATGTACCCTACAGTTCGCCAATATGTTTTGAAGACCCATGTAATAAAAGGCAAACCTATTGACATTAACTAGGCGCTAATTCTATATTCGATCTGCGACTGCGAAAAACACACTCAGTTTTAAT
Organism: Caradrina clavipalpis; assembly: GCA_932526535.1. NCBI lineage: Eukaryota > Metazoa > Arthropoda > Insecta > Lepidoptera > Noctuidae > Caradrina > Caradrina clavipalpis. Next base: position 9,415,124 of record OW052105.1, read on the forward strand.
ATTAATTTGTGCGTTTTCAAATATCTCTTTATACTTTTCCAGAGGTGTGATGGACGAAAGTGGAGAACAGTTTGTAGCCTACTGCCTACCCACTGAAGACACAATACAGAAACGTCGTCGTGATATTACTGAGAGTATACTATACATGGACGGTGACACTTACGAATATAAAATGGCCAGAGAATACAACTGGAACGTCAAGAGTAAGGCTTCTAAGGGTTACGAGGAGAACTATTTCTTGGTGAGTAAGGATGTATATTTTTTGCAGTGTCTTTGCCATTCTAACGTGATTCGCAGACTGCACCGCATCACGGAGCGTAGCGCGTGTTCTTACGTCGTTTGCAAGTATCTGTGTTTGTATAGAAAACACGAAAAAAAAGTCTCAGCTATAAGTCGCCACGCACCTCGGAGCGTAGGGCGGGGCAGTGTGTGATTAATTCGAAATTGATCTAGTAGTCATATAATTGCGAAATATATTGCATATATTCAAATGGTGTTTTGGTGCTAGTTGATTTTTTGTTTTGATAATAATAATTAAAATGCAAGAGTAATTCACCTAATGTACTGTATAACGTGCTGGTATTCGGAACTCCACGGCTTGGCGCGTATTTTGCGTAGAAAACCGCACCAAATATTTTGTCTGCATCAGCGAAAGTTGATTTGGGCACTAAAGCAAACTTGTTCTGAATAATCCGACTCAAAATATAACTTTACTACACATTTCATTGTTTGAATTCAGAATACGTTGCACCTTCTCACAATGAAATTGTCACAAAGAAATGTGTATCTTTTCATGTAGTAAATAAAGTTATGTTTTAAGAAGCTCTATTAAAAGGTGCGCTGGTGCGTGCAGCGTCACATCTCGGTGTGAACTGACCCTTAGCTCAATTTCTTCAAACCATTTTCTGTCAATAATTGCCTATTGCCTAAGGCATTAAGTCCGCCTTGGTACGGAGTATTTTTACATTTGTGCATAAAGTTTTAGTAAATAAATATATAATTTAAAACTAATCAACAGGTGGTCCGCAATCACTGTGTGTACTACAACGAGTTGGAGACGCGCGTCCGTCTGTCCAAGCGTCGCGCTCGCGCCGGTGTCGCTGCGCAGGCGTTGACCCGACTGGTGGTTACTCACAGACCGCTCAGCGCGGCTGAACATCGCATGTTGAGGCTTCGAGAGAAGCAGCTTGAACCACCACAGGTAAGCATTTATTTAAAGTACATTATAAAGATGGACATAACATACCATCACGCCTATATTCCGCGATGGATTAGGCAGAGGTCTACCAACCCACAGTTCGCCGGTATGTTAAGATCCCATGTAATAGGGGGCGAGCCTATTGTCATTAAATAAAAATAAAGTACTGTAACTCAAAAGGGAAAAAAAAATGAAACCCTGATAAGATAACTTTTAGTCTATCTGTCACAAGAATCGTTTTATGCGTTTGGGCGAGTACTGCGTACGGTTGGGAAGTAGATCGGAAGGCTGGCAGCGTCTTGACGTCACTGGCGATCTCTTGGATCTCTTAAATTAGAATGTATTTTTAACTGTTCTGCTTCTGTTAGGAGGAAGATGAAGAAGAAGAGGAAGATGATGATGATGACGACGAAGATAAGCAAGGACAGAATGGAGACAAAGAGAGGTATGTGTCTACATTCACTTTAATCCTACTTCCTTGAATCGGTCCTACATAAAGTCGGCGAACCCACCACCGACTTTATGTAGGACCGATTCAATAAATCCATTATTTCTTGGGACCGATCTTTTGCCGACCGTATACTTTGGTATATTAAAATTCACACTGTGTTCCATTCCCACCGATATAAAACATTGGTCACAAAATCGGTCGTGGGCGGAGAGGCTAAAAGTATTTTTTCAATGTTTTCAGGTCGCGTTCTCGTTCAAAATCTGGTTCGAAATCGCCTCAAGGCTCAGACCGGTCAAAAGGGTCCAAATCCAGATCAAGATCTGGGTCACGTGCGCGTTCCAGGTCCAAGTCAAAATCTAAATCCAGAAGTCGGTCTCGATCTGGATCCGGTTCCAGAAAGTCCAGATCACGTTCAGGGTCCGTACGATCGGGATCTGCGAGGTAAGTAATTTCTGATGAGAATAACCTTTTAAATGACACAATAAAGCCAACGGCTGAAAATAAAAGTTCTAAGAAATCTAAACAAAAAATAAAATTGAAGTGTTTGTTTTTGTAATGTTAAAATAACAGCTTTTTTACGAAATAAATATGGATGTTTATACTGTGGAGACACGAAAAAAAAAGATTATTTTTTCGACTAATTTCCGAAACGGTTGGACCGATTTTCACCTTCACTAGCTATATTATATTTCAGAAAAATGAATTAGGGTTCCTCGCAAAGAATAAAACCCATTGATAACCGGCTAATGAAGTCGCAGGCATAAGCTTGTTATAAATACCTCCAAACCTTCATTCACAGATCCGGTTCCGGTCGGTCTCGTTCCCGCTCCCGCTCCCGTTCCCGTTCAAAGTCGGGCTCCCGTGCATCATCCCGCGTGTCTTCCCGCGCAAGCTCGAGGAGTGGGAAGGGATCTCGCGCCAGTTCTGCTAGTGGCCGAGGATCTAGAGCCAGCTCTAAGAGAAGCGGCAAGGTATATATTGATATTGTTTTATATTTCTTGAAAGGTGTAAGCTTTTTTTTTTTTTTTTTATAGACGGGAAATCATCAAATAACTTCCCCCGCCCTGGGCGGGGCGGGAGGGAGTGTCAGACTTTTACTGACTAAAACCCGTCTATGTTCCTTCATGTGCCCTTTGCGTTCCGGGGGCGCGGTATCTCTTTCGAACAACCCGCAGCAAAGGTGTAAGCTGACGTCATAGCAGTATAGATTATACAGGCTGACTTTGGATTTTCTGGTAATTTTTAGAGGCTAAAAGTATTCATTAATACCAACTTTTACGTGGTACTAAGGCGATTCTCCCATTAGCGGAGCGTCCCGCCGTGGTGCACGTTTTCAGAATACTTGTATTCGATGAGAAATTGAGATACTTGTATACGATTTTAAAATCTGTTGCCCCGCGTTACGCACGGGGCGCGGTGCATTGTGACAAATATAAAAAAAAAAAAACAAAATTACACAATAAATAATAATAATAATTATTGTGCCGATAGTCGTGACGGCCAATGGCATAATTGCCAAGAGCCTCGACCAACACCTAAGGAGGCTCCGCTTTCTGAATCAAGCACTTGGTTTTGATTCAAAAAGCGGTACTCCTAGACAAGGCGCGTAGTGTTAGGAGATTCCTTTCTCAGGATCCCTGACCGTCGTTAGCTTGGACCCTGTTCCCGAGGGCGGTGCGCTACTATTATTTATATTTTTAAATGCTTTTATTTTTATATTAATATTTTAAAATGTAATTTTATTAAATAAATGAGAAATAATAATATCTAGTGAAAATTTAAAGTGTGTATGTATAAATTGAAATACCTAAATAAGGGGGCGGCGAAATTTTTCACCGTCCCAAGCGGCTGACACCCCCACTACGCCTCTAGGTTTCATAGTATACAGCTAAAAATCCATTCATTTCCCACAGGGATCCAGAGCAAGTTCGAGGGCAAGTTCTCGCGCCTCCTCGCGGGCTAGCAAGCGGTCATCAAGAGCGTCGTCTAGAGCCTCACGGGCCTCCTCCAAGTCCAAAGCGTCAGGCTCTAAAGCGTCCTCTAGAGCCAGTTCTAGAAGAAACTCGGCGTCAGGAAGTGGGTCTGACAGGTCGAAGAGTAGATCTAGAAGTGGGTCTCGAAAGGTGAGTTTGAATATCGAATGTGAGATCCATAATGTTATAAAGTTTAATTTGGAATCTTAGATTATTGTCAAGTTTTGGGATTATAAACTCTATGCCATATACCACAAAGTTGAAATTCTATTGCAACCGACGCTTTGCCATTTCCGTTATAAAAGGTCATTGCTTTTACTTCTTCTTAGCGTATCAACGGCAAATCAAAAACGAATTTTAATTTGCAGAATTTTGGGCCAAACATAAACTTTAAAAAATATTTATTACTTTTCTTTGATTGCTTTTACTGTGATCAACTATCTACATCAGCGAAATGTAGTCTTAAGTTGGTTTTTGATTGTGATTCTTATTTCAAGTTTTGTTTCTTACATACATACATAAACTCACGCCTTTTTCATATGGGGGTAGGCAGAAACCACAGAACGCCACCTGCTACGATCCTTGCATACTCCTTTTGCCTCGTCCACATTGTTCTTTGTTTCTTACAATGTTAATTAATTATTTTTTAATGTTTCCAGGGATCCCGTAGCCGCAGTGGGTCGGCATCCAGTGCGTCTTCTCGCCACAGCGGCTCCGACTAAACCGACAGAACCTCTAACTATACTCGTACTGTGTTCACTATTTGTTGAATATCTATCCTCGTTGCTTCAGTTTGTCATGTAAAGTGTAACTTCAATAAAGCTTTAATGATAATTTTGTTGTTTTTTCGTCATACCATCACGCCTGTATTCCCCGAAGGTTTAGGCAAAGGAATCCATCAATGTACACCCACAGTTCGCCGGATTTTCGTCATATTACGACTGAATGTAATTTTGCCCAGAACATTTGTGCATCTAGCACCTTATAAAAAGTTGCGCTACACTAAGAATATCACCTGTATCGTGGGCGCGTTTGCAAAACATAGAAACTCACATTCACAAACAGCCAGACCTGGAACAACTGTATGTAGGCCATAAACCTTTTTGGTCTGTGCGGGAATCGAACCCGCGACACAGCGCAGCAACCAATCGCTTTGCCACTGCGCCAATCGTGTCATCAAAATTCAATTCATATGAAGGTTATAGCTCACTATAACAGCGCTTCGACAGCACATAATTTTCCACTTTTTTTTTTTTTTTTTATAGGCGGGAAATCATCAAATAACTTCCCCCGCCCTTAGTGTCAGATTTTTACTGACTAAAACCCGTCTATGTTCCTTCATGTGCCCTTTGTATTCCGGGGGCGCGGTATCTCTTTCGAACAACCCGCAGCCCCGGCAATAATTTTCCACTTAAATTAGGGCTTTAAATCGTGTGCTTTAAAGTGATTTTTATAATGACAAGATAAAAAGTTGACGGCTTGCGGATAGATGAATATAAATCAAACAAAACATTTTACTATCAATACTTTTATTAGTGCAACATTCACTTGATTACATAAAAATAGGTACATACATTGAACGAATATTACAAAACAACAAATAAAACTAATTTGTTCCCTTAGCTTTTGACACAACAACACAAGTCTTGCAAATTACAATACAAAAAAAAACACAGTTTTTGAAAGTGTAAAAAGTGTCATGCACATTATTTGATTATTGTCAATATTAATTTTACAATGAATAATTAATTCATGAATAATAAAACTGAAAAAAAACTGGACGATGTTCTACAAAACAAAACATAGCATATAGTTTTAATTCACGCGTAAAATATGTACATAATATAAAAAAATGGATTTTCTACAACGAATATGTAACTTAATTTTGTTAAAAATTATTAAATATATCATTATGCACGGTCCTGCAAGTAAAAAAACTATTCCATTTTAGCTAATTAATTTAAATAAATTAACGTACGTAAAACGAAAATCTCACTCATGCAAATGGCTATAAAACACACCATTTTGATAAAAAAAAAAAAAACACTAAAATGAAACTGCATGCAAAAATAGCGCTGATAACTACTTTGTTGTATCTACAATGAATAGTATAAAATTCTCTTATTTATATAATATAACAAATTGTCTGTTTGTCTGCTTTCGTAATTTAATTCCAAATTTAAATATTCAGACCAAGCTGCTGTGGTGTTTCTGTGGTGCGGTTGGATTTGATAAGTGTCATCGATTAATTAATAAATAATGAACTATAAGGCAACAAAGACAGAGTTGAAAGTTATAATTGGGTGTAACAAATAAATGTCACGTGGAAAAATAATCTTCGCAATTTTTTACTTTATTGCTTTTTTAGTTCATTATCAATTAACGCCGATCGAGCAGTTTTCTTTATTGCTATGCGCTGACCATATAAGTTCAACATAGCCCTTCACCCTTTTCAGTTGGTGTGCATTTAATATTAAATTAGATATTCTACGTGGATTTAGTTGTTGGTTACTCAAACGCATTACTCAACGCAAAAACCTGTATAGCTTGATCGCTTAGAATTCAACACTTGGCCATTTTCAAAATATTTTTTTATATCAAGTTAAAAGTTATTTGCTATATTTGATTATAACAGCCATAACAATTAATTAGTTTGATAAATGCACAGCCCAATAAAATACATTAGAAGTACTTAATTATTAAACCCACTAATAAGTTTATTATTTGCTTCATAATTAGGTTTTTGTTATCTAAACTATGTATTTATTAATTGTAAATTTACAACGGATTTAACAATTACAATTCGACAACGTGGTTATACAAATTCAATAAAACATGCACTTGGACGAAACAAATTTACAAAACTAGTAAACGTACAAAGTTACAAAACTAGTATGGACATATTCAATTCTTAGTTACTTGGGGCTAAAAGGCAGAATCGCTAGTTGACACTATTACTCATTACCAAGGCCCATTTAAATAACCCAGATATGTTTTCGAGTGTTCCGATTCATACTTAACCCACCCTCCCTCCCCTCCCGTTTAGGAGCAAACATTTTGAACTCAGACTGTTCTTACATAAGTGTCATTTTACAAAGTCAAATTAAATTCGCTGATGAAACCGTGAAAGTTAACAGACAAAAGCAAAAGTCATGATTTAAAGTAAAGTCGATTAAGGGGTTCACGGCCGCTGGTATTTATTTAATCTTCATTAGATATTGATACTCATTACTTGTGAAGTTTCTTCAGCTAATTTAATTGGACTCTGTATATGCAAGAAATTCAATCTGATAGCTTTATAAGAGTGAGCTCTCAATTTATTTTGTTTTGACATAAGCTCTAAATTAAAACTGAGCTATTATAGTATAGCTCATGCTTTTTTAAGGGCTTACACAGTGAGCAAGTTTCGTACGTTACTGCCCAGGATTGTGGAATTTGACCGAAAGAGCTACCGCGACCCCAGAACGCAAAGTGCCTTAGGAGGAACACATATGGATTTTACTCAGTAAGAGTCACTCCCTTCCGCTTCACCCAGTGGAAGACGTCATTTGACGTACCCACCCTTAAAAATAAAAAGGATGGGTAGGAAGTACTTATGTATTGTCACTCGAGGAGAGTCTTCTTGCAACTGAGAGACGTTTAGACGACAACGTTCTTTAGCAGATAACATTGAGAGCTCACTTTAATAACTTTCAAAATGTTGATTTTAATAATTTCACACATACGGGGTGTACAAAGACACATAACGAATCCGAAAGTTCTAAGTTTAAGTTAATTCGCTTCTTAAGATTTTTAACGTTTTTTTACGAAAACTAGTTTGAAATGTTCTAACTAAACTTTAAATATCGGCAAAATGGGGTTGTATAGGGTTGCAGAAATGAATGTGAACGAAAGTTTAAAAGGGAATCTGTTGTTGAAATAATATATTTTGTTGCTATCAACCCTCATAACCCCTGTACTTGTGGGTTGTACCCCTAAGCAATGTAGCCGTAATGTTTTGCGTGCATTACCGGTTTAGATAATGGGTTTTCGATGTGTCTTCTTACACCCCGTACCAAACCAAAACTGACAAGTTTAAATCGTACTATTAAAGAAACGAATTGAAAATGGCGGCCAAACAAAGGAGTTTATCATGCTATTTCACTCGCACAGAACAGCAAACGAGTGAGATGACAAGATAAACGTCGCCATTTGCAATTCTTTTCTTTAATAGTACGGTTTTTATGAAAGATGTTCTCGAATTATTGTATTTTATGATATGGGTTCAATGGTCTAATCCTGACCATGTAAATGTCACTTGACTTTAAGACGCCTTTAAAAGTATTTCTGTCGCTCTATTACACGTAGAAGTGAAAGAGACAACATGATACTAAATGGCGCCTTTAATTGGGTTTGTAGTAGCAAAATATCAGTCCATAAAACACTCTATTAATTCTTTATCTATTACGATTATGTAATAAGTTTATTTTCTTGATAATATTGCTATAGTTTATAATTTTTGCTATTAATACTAGTCTTAATATATTTTCCAATTTCAATAGATTTCTTTTCAGGCAAATATTAAGCACCATTACAATGACTAGGCGATAATTTATTTAATTCTTATTATTTCTTGAATATGATAATTATTTTGATTGTAATATGTTATTTAGGCGGAAACCAGTCATGTTTAATTGTCTATGGAATTAGGTCTATTACTTGTCAAGTTTAAAATAGTTTTTTTTTGTAAGTTTCTACTTATTTATTTACTTAAATAAGTAATATTTATTAAAAAATCTAGGGAATGGATAAAATGCTAATCTTTATAACAAGCACGGGCTAAAATCTCGACGCAAAACAAAAATAAATGACTCACGCATGCGCCATACTGTTTCCGAGAAAAAGGTACAGTCAGCGAACAAAAGTCGATTATCTTTTCAGACTTTTTAATTCTATTTATTAAGCACAATATCAAAGTAAATATCAAATTGATATACAATAAAGATAAAATAAACTCTTAGTTATTACCTGAAATGTTATTTCATAAAATTAACAGTGTTAATTGACTTTTGTCGCTGACCGTACATTGGCACATAATGATAAATCACTCAACTTCACTCAAGTATATTCATACTACATAAGGTCCACAAGTGGGAGGGAGCGCAACAAACATGCTATCTCGCTCTCTCATGTTATTGCGTCGAGTTTTTAGCCCGAGTTAAATTATTTTTCGAATGTAAGTATCAAGAGTGTTCAGAAAAATCTGGAATATAAATCTTGTTTTAGTTATAACCAATGAATGCTGTTAAGTTGTACATTATTGTTATCTCGTACAAAATATTAGGAAGCACATTAATGGTTATTTTAAATGCATTAAAGTCGAATATAAAGGGAAGAAAGATTCATCAAACTCTTGAATTTAGAATCATAGATCATAATCAACTATAGATGATTTATTTTACGAAGGCGGTTGATCTACATAGTGTGTGTAGAATTGTAGTTGTACGTACGCATTGTTTTTGTGTGCGTGAGGCGGCTTTGGCCAATACAGAGCGCTCCGGAGCTTGCACACATAGAAGTAATGTGCACATACATTTTACACACACTCAATAAAGACATACCCGAATGCGGAGATAAAACCATTACAACTATCTTACCTCTATTAAGTTGATTGAACGAGCAACTAGTAGCTTCTCTTTCTGGCTAACCGACCGACTCCTGGACAATTCAAAAGTGTGTAAATGGTACAATTGAAATAAATGCTTTGACATTGATTGAACCGGCGCGGCGAACTGTGCGTGTACATTGGTACACGTCTGCCTAACCCTTTGGGGAATACAGGCGTGATGGATGGTACATTGATTGAATTAAGGCGATCCTAAATAAATATTGGTTGCAATGGAATTTGAACTTTGTTCCGTACGAAATAGCCTTGATAATGCTCTAAGATTCTAAATTCAAGTTCAGTTAGTACACTTTTTGATTTTTTAACCATTATCATACGTAATACTAAGGAAATAAAGCTTAATTTCTACTCAGCTCTTCGCTCACGATGTCCATGTAGTGTGACGTGAAGACTGCCTTGTTGTGCATGACGTACCGGAGTAGCGTTCCCGACACTGACGTCAGCTCCCGAGATAGCGCTGACAGACCGACCGGGATCTGACGGGAACCTCCTCCGCATACTAGGATCGTTTTGAGGAATTCCAGTACTCGTTGGCCTGTGGAGTAAAATGTTTCAAGGGTTGTTTGATTTGGGATACATAATTGGTATATGGAGGAAATTTTTGTTAAGCAGTGGGACAATATGGGTTTAATAAAAAAAAACATGGTATATGTATTCATTAACATTGTTTTGTTGATAGGGGCTATAAATAAGATATTAACTATGGTACAAGCTTCTGGCCACTACTTCGTCTGTGACGATTTCAGAACTACACCAGTCTTAAATTATTTAAAGCCTTAAAACGTGATACAATAAGCTAGAAAAATATGTGTATGTGATAACAAAATTCAAAATATAGGAAAGATCACTTAAGAACGACCGGACCGATTTGGCTGTTTTTTTTGTTGTGTTCGTAATTTTCAGGACAAAGATTTTTTTGGAAAATTCATTGGCAAGGTCGGAAATTTAATGCTGAATGGATGGATGATGATGATGGATGTATGAAAAATTCAATATAAATACAATTTTAATAGCACCCGTGTCAAGCCGGGGCTGGTCGCCATTTTATAATATGTATTAGTAAGATATAGGTACAGAAAAGCCATGTACTTACGAACAATCTCCCGGACCCTATGCTCAGGGTCTCCGAGCGATATAATCTGTGTCCTAATGAGCTCCTTAGTGTCAGCTGTTAGTGGCGCCTGATTGAGGTTCTCCAGCAGCTGTTCTGTCACCAGGATTATCTCCTCAGCCAGTGAAGGGAGGACGGACTTCAGTTCTCTGTAACGACAGTAAATAATTATAGTTTTTTAGTGGGCATCATTATTATCATCATATAAGCCGCAGTACGACCACTGCTAAACACATGCCTCGACCATAGATTTCCAAGAAAGATAAAAATGCCTACCGCACCTAACAAAAGACGTGATAACCTTGAAACGGCTGAACCGATTTTTATAAAACATAATTAAGAACCATCGCTAGTAAACCTGCTTTCAAATAAAAAAATATACATTCAAATCGGTTTACCCGTTTATGAGCTATGGTGCCATAGACAGACACTCCTCTTTGTGAGTCAGGGTTTAAGGGTATTACATCGCTCAAGTCCTAAAAACACCTTATGTTTAAAGAAATTTGTTGAGGAATCCTTCCGTACGTTTTCCATATAAAAAATATATGTTATACTTAAAGTCATCCTCAACAGTTCGCATTGATTAGAATTGTAATAAACTTGCCCAAATTTCGGAAAAAAATATTTTAAACAGGTAATTTTTCAATCTAAATTGCAAATTGTTGGTAAAACGGCTGAATAGTTCGACATGAATTTTATACCTAAAAATATGTAATGACATATCAAACAATTCGCATTGTTTACTTTTTCTTGTTTCTGTTAAGATTTTGTAATAATAACTAAAAACTCGAAATTTCATAAATTCCCCCCACGAGGCACCCCCGCTATGCCTGAGACGCCAAACTTCAGTGCCTTGATGGCTCTTGTCAAGGGTGGACTATACACATGTTATTTTTTCCAAAATAAAAACCAAAAGTTCACTTTTTGAATAATTTATGAATGAAGCAATATTGTAAATAGTACAAATGTAAATATTTCGTAAAATAAGAATTGAAATTAAGTTCGTAAATAAATAAAAACAAATTTGTAATTTCGTTTAGTTTTTGAATCTATCATAGAGTAAGCCTGACTATTATGCCTATGTATAAAAACAAATGCTTGACCGACATACCTACTCTTTTAGTAGATACATTATTTCTTTGGTGTTATTTTTTTTTATTGTTTTTACCCTTAAGAATTTCGTTTCACGGAGAACATAGATTTAGGTGTTTCTTTTTTAATTATTTGCTTACCAAACTTTCAGAATGTATCATGTATGAGCACAACTATTTTCGTTACTGAGATCCGATAAGCACTTACTTGGTCATCACCTTTAGAATGTACCACATAGTAGCACCCGTGCTTAGTTAGATAAATATTGAAAGCTAGGTCATCCTAACTATTTTCGTTTCCGACAACCGATTAAGTGAATATTTTATTTACACGGTTACTTTTAAATCTGTCGGGAGCCGAAACACAGGAACTCCAGTAAAGTAATAATTACTATTGGCGTTATTTTTTTTAACACGTCTCAAAGAATTTGAAAATTTGTGACTTTTTTTGTCAAAAGTCAAAGTCAGAGTCAAAGTCAAAGTTTTTGTCATTCGAGATGTTAGTGCGTTTCTGCCTGATCGATGAATGGATTTTTCAAAGGCTACCGTTCGCATTTGTATAGTCGATAAGGTTTACACACCAATATGCATGGACTGCAAAGAAGCGTTTACTTCGAGTTCTCACTATTTCACAAATTAAACAATCATCATCACGCCTGTATTCCCCGAAGGGTTAGGCAGAGGTGTACCAATGTACACCCACAGTTTGGCGGTACATTTAGGTCCCATGTAAAAGGGGGCGAGCCTATTGCCATTTATCGAGCACAAATCCCAACTCCACTGAGAATTTCGTAGAAAATCCCAATAACACCTTTTGCTCAACCTAGGAATCGAACCCAGGACCTCAAGAGTAGCAGCCGTGCTTAGGATCACTAGGCTAACGAGGCAGTTCAAATTAAATTTTCATGTTATTTATTGAAAATAAATAACATGAATAGTTTCTGTTATTATGATAGAGTTTATGGCTTTTGGTTCCAGAACGATGTAAAAGTAAGCGTGTATAATAAAATAAACATAAATTACGATGTACCAAATAAAACATAATATAAGAACAAAATGTAGGTATTGAATCTCTCAGAGAGCGAATAAAATAGGCAAAAACAATGACAACTCTGCGACACATCTGTGTTCTTGCTTAATGTTAAGTTCCTTTTTTTGTAGCATAGTGGATATCGGTAGATGGCGCTAAATTTAAAAAATAATAATTCAGATGTCAAATCCTCAAGGACATCGGGCAGTGTAATAACCTTAAAAAAGGTACTAAACAAAACCACATCAGTAACTCACATATCATTGGCAGTGCTATCAATGATGATGAGAATCTTCTCCTTCAACGTTTGTTTATGGGCAGCGGCCGTGTTAGGATCGCTGCCACAAGCCGGACTGGCCAGCATTATGGACGCTACGCAAATGAGGCGGTATACTTGAGTACCCAATTCGGCGAAACGTGGAGCGTCTAGAGATACTGTCTGAAATGGGAGAAAAAGATTCATGACATTAATAATAATATTGTTCCAGCCGAATTTTAGTGAAGCCTAAGCAATACATAGGAGATATTATAGTGTACAAGAGTGTGCATATAGTTTTTTTTTTTTTTTTTTTACGACGGTAAATCATCATATTTATAACTTTCCCCGCGGGGCGGGAGGGAGTGTCAGACTTTTACTGACTAAAACCCGTCTATGTTCCTTCATGTGCCCTTTGCGTTCCAGGGACGCGGTATCTCTTTCGAACAACCCGCAGCCCCGGCAGGCATCGGCCCTCAGTGGCCCCATCGAAGTTTGCTGACCCTTTGAAAAACAAACCTTTTGAAAAGGCAATTAGATTACATTCTTTTGTCTTAAATACGATGTTCAAAAGTGCCATTTAATGGTCTAAATTGAAATAAATAAATTGACTCGACTTAACCAACTGAACCCAAGACCTCTTGCAAACAAAAGACCAACAGGCAATCAGAAATTTGAGATTACTTCTTGACATAGAAAAAGCTTACCTCAGGATAATTCTTAGAAGGATCCCACTCCAGTAACTCTAAGTAGCCCTTAGCCAATGTCTGCGCTGTAACGTTCCTGATGATATTTTTGTCTGTGACCGGAAGAGTTAGGCCTTCCAGGTCGATGTGACGCTGCAGCCATTCTCTAGTGTATTTAAGACCATCTGTTTTAAAAATGAAAAACCAACATCAAAATACCATCCAAGGGCGTGTCGGACTCTGACCCTGTTGAATTTTTTACTTAATTAAAAAAAAAACATCAAAAAATACCATCACGCCTGTATTCCCCGAAGGGTTAGGCAGAGGTGTACTTATGCATACCCACAGTTCGCCGGTATATTTAGGTCCCATGTAATAGGTGGCGAGCCTATTGCCATTAACCGGGCACAAATCCAAACTCCGAGCTGCTACTGAGAATTTCATAGAAAAACCCAATAACACTTTTTGCTCGACTTGGGAATCGAACCCAAGACCTCTAGCGTAGCATACTTAATTTAATCTTTATTATAATTATTCTTAGTTATACCGGCCATAGTAATTCGAGCTGTTTCAAGTGTCTATCGATACGTAGGTATGCCGATTAAAAAAGTACAAACTCTGACAGATGAACAGACCGACAGATAGACGGATAACAACTCCGTATAAACATTTTTGGGTGTAGATTTTCGCATTCCACAAAACGAAAACGACGCAAGCTAATGTTTTCAGTCAAACTACAAGTTATATTACAACTATGTACTTTTGCCATCTGATAGCATTTGCTTTCATAACTACGACCATCAACATTGAAATTTCAACTTTAATTTAATGACGTTAAGGTACATTTTTCTTCACCGCCTTAAAATCCCCCCCGTACCATGTCGCCAGTACATGAAAAAAAGTTCTCAAATACTAACCTTCAGAAATCTTGAGGATCTCGTCGAACTTGGCCCGTTCATACTGAACGCTTTCCTGTTGTACATGGGGTCTGATCATAGCGATCAGAGTGTTCGCAAGATCCAGCTTCAAGATCTCTAACGTTTCTAATATTGCACGGAAAACGTCTACCTGGAAATGAAATATTTAGATTTATTTTAGTTATGGTTAGACCCACTTTCAATAAAATCACTAAATGCATTTAGTGCCTAAACGTATTAAGAACATCATTGCATCCCTGTCACATTGCTAGAAGGTGACAGAGACAGAATGATAATCTAAACGTATTTAGCGCTAAATATATTTAGTGATTTGTGGTGAAAATAGGCTTCAATCTATCTATCGTTATGGTTCAATGGCGCCCGCCTCTCATGTATGAGGTTGCGATTTCCATACCGCACAAATACCGTGTGGCTTTTTCAATGCGTATGTACTTTTTATTATTGATTTTATATACATGAAAAAAAAACAATTACCGCAAGTATGAAAGATCATTACTTGAGAATTGCTCGACCGACACTGATTTTATTGTTGGATTTGTAATTTAGTACACACCACCAATTAATTGACATACTTTTTATGACCTGTCAAAACTAGATTCCCTATCGATTTCCGTATTTTCTCCTTTTAAGGTACGGAACCCTAAAAATAAAATACAAATGACTCACAGTATCAGTTAGCTTAGTAATATTCTGTATAATCTCATCGCGCGCCGGCGCAGCTAACTTCGCCATCAGGTCGATTACAAAGCTGGCATACTTGTGGAAGTCCAGGCTATTGTTCTCAGCTTGTTGCTTGATGAACTCCGAGTCTAACACCTCTTCGATCATCTCACGGATGCGGGTGTGGCGGGGGAGGAGGATTGCGAATAGACCCTGGAAATTGAGTTTTAGTTGTAAAGTGGTAAGGTTTGTTTTTGTGTGGATATTTAGGCAGTATTGGTTTGAAGATGATCTCAGTCCTCAGTGCACTTTTAATACTAAAATGAGTTTTTTTTTCTGTTTTGTGGCATTTCGTACTTGACATTTTGTGTACTTAGTTCGTAAAGTGTTAGAAAGGGGACATTCTACGTAATCTTGACGTCACAGAAAACATGAATTTCCGAAGACGAGAGGTTTTAGAAAAACAAAACCCCAACCAAAGTACGAATTAACTAGCTTTTGCCGCGATTTTGTCCACGCTAATATTGGTTATGGCGGACGCAGATGAAGTCGCAGAAAATGTAGCATAGGGGTCCTTTCAAGATTACTGTATAGAAGCGTAACAATTACTTTTGCATTTATAATATAAGCATAGTGGATTAAACAACTAAAATTAAATACCCACTTGCATTCCAAGAATCTGAAGGAAACGAGTTCATTCAATGTAGCAAAAGTAACAATTAAAAATAAAAATTAAAAACTGTTATAGTTACATAACAATATTGTGATGTAGTGATCTTGGCTTATTTTGCGTTGCATTTGCATACTAACATTATAAACCCGAAATGTTTAATTCAATCTCCAGAATTTCTGGTCGGTTTTTGAAAATTCGTTTTCGCTAATAAGACGCTAGGTTAAACCTGAATGCTACTATCTATACAAAAAAATAAAATTGAAGTGTCTGTTTGTAATTTTAAATTAACAGCTTTTCATTAAATGCATATGAAAGTACGTATGGTAAATACATCAAAAAAACAATTTTAAAAATGTTGGCCTGTCTGTTTGTTCCGTCTAATCTCTAAAACGGCTGGATCGATTTTGATGAGACTCACTTGCAGACAGATAATGTTATAAGGAGTAATTTAGGCTACTTCTATTTTAGAAATTTGATTTTTTGAAATAAAATATTTAAAAAAAAGTGGGTTACGCGAAAGCAATATTGAAACTTTTGAAATAGTGATCGCGCTCGAAGTCGCGGGCAAAAGCTAGTATTTGATAATGGTACCCGAAGCGAAGTAAGGACGAGTCGCTAGTATAATATCATAAACTAACCTGTTTGACATCTTCTAACAGTACAAGTGCCTGCTTGTGTTGTGGTGGGTCGGAGTTGAGCTGCTCTCTTAGAATATCGAAATATGCCTTGTGCATCGTCTCTTTGACTAGTTTCTGGTAGCTGCAACGGAAAATAGTTTATTAGCAGCTTCTGTCAATGAACATCATTAACACTTAACATCTAGTTACAAATAAGATGGAGGTCGTGGCTAAATAATTACAGCCGCATAGACCGATCTTCCGGGTTAAGCTACGCTTGCCGAGGTTGGTCTGTGGATGGGTGACCATTTACCATAGCGAGTTTCCTCCATGCCTCGGAAAGCACGTAAAGCCGTTGGTCCCGGCTGTCATTTGTAGATCTTTGACAGTCGTTACTGTTAGTCAGAAGCCAGAAAGTCTGACAACCAGTCTTACCAAGAGTATCGTATTACCCATTACTGGGTTGTGGAGGTCTGATAGGCAGTCGCTCCATGTAAAATACTGATATTCAGCTGCATCCGGTTCGACTGGACGCCGACCCCAACATAGTGGGGAAAAGGCTAGGCAGATGATGATGATCTAGTTACAAATAAGTATAATGAGAAGTTAGTCTTATGAGTCTACGTGTGAAATAAGTACGCGGATGAAGATACGGGCGGAAGTTAGTTATTGAATAAATAGGAAGAATATTGAATAAGTAGTAAGATGAAAATGATTTATATTTTCATCTTAATTTCTTTATAAGGATATGAGGAAGTGGTCTTCTAAGCCTTCTAAGTGCAAGACTTCATAATAAGTTCATATTAGGAAGTAAACAACATACAAGTATTACAATACACAAATGCAGGAAGCTTAAATACGTTGTACAGTCAGCAAAAGAGATAAGTAACCAGGGTCGCCTAATGAAATCAAAGTTTTACAAAAACCGATAGAAGTTTTTGAATGAATTATATTTTAATTATAGGAAATAAACAGCTTGTTAATTAAATTCAATTTCATTTAAAAACGACCACCGGTTTGAAAGAAATCTTCAACTATATTAGACGGTCTGGTTACTTATCTCTTTTGTTGACTGTACATTTATAGCATACTTGCAAACTGCTCCCAACTTCGTCCGCGTGGCTTATTTCACGTTCTATCTATAGGCAATGTTACTCAGTGATAATGTAGGTTTCTAATGACAAAGAATTATTGAAATTGGTCCAGTAGTTTTTAAATTTATTTAAAAAATACAAATCTTACTACTTTATAAATATTATAATAATAATAATGTAGATGTAGATAGTGTAGATTAGCTTGTGCCAGCGCCTTTATCCGGTGTCAATTTTTAAATATTATCCCACAGGAACTGTACTTTTTTCCAGGATAAAAAGTAGCTTAGCTTTCTAGATCTATATCTGTGCCAAATTTTATCTATATCCGTTCAGCCATTCGATGTTATTGAGTAAAGTTCAGTTCACCCATCCAAATTTTCGCATTTATAATTATAGTAAGTTGAGTAAAAAAAAAGTAACATACCTATTATCCGGTGGTTCAAAAGGTTCCAACTTGAAGTCCTGATCAACTGCAATCTCATGAGCTAAGGCCATGTTCTGCATGCCATGGGCCGCCTTCATGATGTCTTCTAGGGTTACAAACTTCGGGGGAGAGGCACCAGTGATGGTGGAACCTCTAACTCTGAACTGTATGGGTTCACTGGCATAGTAACTGTAGGAAAGAAATATTGATTAAATATTTCATGGGGTTTGGAAGTCACCCTAATTTTGTTCAAGCCTCAGTGGGCAATGATTTGCATAATGAGTTCAAAAGGAATAAAAGATGGCATGGTTGGCGTAGTTGCTAAGCGATCGGCTGCCGTGGTGAGTGTCGTGGGGTTGATTACCACATGGAATAAATTCACCATCAAACATACAAAGGCGAGTTTAGAATTAAGTAACACTTTTCCGTTTCTTCTAAATATTTTTTTTAATGACCTGCCTCTCTGTCAATGTCTTGCTGTTTGTGTAAGTGACTTTATGTGTGTTTCACCATACAGGAGAAATAAGTAGGGTGAGGCAACATTATAAAAAAAATATTATTGTTAGTTTAACAGTATTTAATACAAACTCTTAGTAAGAAAAACACTTGCTAAAAAACAGTGTAATTTCTTTTAAAATAAAAAAATACATTGCTGCTAACTAGAATTTTCTTAGGTACTGTGGGTGTGTTTTACAAACAAACAACAAACTCAAATATAAAGAACCAGAATTGAACCCAAGACATGCAGAGTAGCAGGTAATCACATAACTATTGACCCAATCATGTCAATGTATAGTTTTTTGTGTATATAAATGTCAAGTTTACTGCCACACTGCTGAACAAAAGCTTACCCCAAGTCTTAAAAATTAATTGAGCTTTAAATACTCATGTTGAGAACAATGAATAATCATAAAGAAGACATCAAGGCCAGTGTACTAGAAATATAGAACAATGCTTTGTTTGATCTTGATTTAAGACTAATAGATTGACTACTGAAATCAATTAAGTTGAGTTTTAAATTATGTATTGGGATTTATGACTGTGTATTGTTCTAGAATATAGGTGATATTGATATTGTACCTATATTTGTTGTTGTTATTAAAATTTGCTAAACAAAGAATATTTTCAAAAACATTTTGAAATAACTGTTCCCTTTGTTGTTTTTTTTTAATTACAGGTAAAGTAGTAATTAAGTAAGTATAATTAATGATAACTTGCAAAACATTATGTGTCACAGGTAATAATGATAATAATTTGTGTTATAAGAAACCTGGTAATTTCTATTTGTATTTATGACATCTCACCTAAGGTGAGTCATAGAAATAAATAGATAATTTAATAAGTATTGTTTTTGTAATAAAATCCTTTTAAACCTACATACTTTTTGGAATACAGAATGAAGAATAAAGCGAGGCTGTATCTATGCAATTAAAAAAAAATCAGAAAGGTATTGCGTCGAATAGTTTTGTAGCATCTACGTATTTACTTTGTAGTATTACTGAATGCTTAATTCTTACAAGAATCACTCAAGTAATAAAATCTCGACATTCATAAATTGTTCTAGATACAAAAATAAAACAAAGAGATCACAAACCTTGAAGCAGCAGCAGGCATCGGCTGTGATGGTGTACGAGTATTTTTGTCTCCCTTGTCGGATCCTTGAGACCCCGAACTACTAGGTCCCTCGCGGTCGCCCATTGCGAAATCTTAACACAAACTGACTGAACAGAGGTAAAAGCAGTTATCTGTGTAACCCATAAAAGGCTGCCTACTCAAAGGTGCAGCATGAAAACGGTCAAATCATCGAACACAATCACTTTGAGTCATAACAACACATAACCTAACTTTTACAACAAAGCGACGTGTTTATTTTCGATTTTCTACGCGAATATTTTAAGCGAAAACTTCGCATCAGGCTTTTTATTGAAGTTTTGATTATTTTGTACGACTTTTTGTGATGTTTTCGTTTATTTATAACGAAATTCAACAGATGTTTTCATTTACTTGTCAATTTGGTTGGTTGTCAAAATCGTTGTTAACGTTTCGTTGCACGCACGTACCGTTACACATTATACAGCCTCTGATCATATGATTAAAATAAAATGTTATAATTATTTATGTTTTACTAACTCTTAAAATGAAAACTGCTTATCTTATTAAGTTACTTTTGTAATTTTAATTCAGTCTGATTGTTTAATGAATATGCCTGCCTATCAGTAATTATAGGTACTATTTATTACTAAGCAATTTATTTAATTGGATTGTAGCTGTTGTTCCTGTTGCAGGCTGTCTAAAAGTCCAATAAGAACTGTGAAGTAGGAACAAAAGGGATAATATTGGTAGGTACTCCGATATGTCAGGTCAACTTATACTAGAAAGGTTTAGGTAGATAACTAAATGTAAACAAAACAAACCACGTGACTCATGGATGCTAAACCTTTCACTTCAAATTTTAAAATCGTATTATTTAAAGTCGTATAATAATAGGCTCTAGTCTATATCAAAATTTAAGGGACAATCTGCCACGTTAATAATAAAACGTTCAGTGGTATTATCAATCATTATATCTAATTTAAACATTTTCTGTTCTTGTTTTATTACATGACCCTCGCAATTTTCAAAGGCACCTGGTTAATCGACTAAACGTAATACCTGCAATTTTAGTTGTCATACTACATCACTAGCGTACTCTTCAATTTAGCGACGTTATCTAATTCATCGTATCTTCTAAAAGGTTTTGGGAACCTGTCTTTTAAGGCTCTTTACAATAGACAGCATACATACATAAACTCACGCCTTTTTCCCATGGGGGTAGGCAGAAACCACGGACCGCCACCTGCTACGATCCTTACACACTCCTTTCGCCTCGTCCACATTCATACATCTGGTCATACAAGCACGCCGGTTACGAGTACTGCGCACCTGACCTTTCTGAAGAACCTCACCGATAAGGTCAAGGTAGGTCTTTCTAGGGCGTCCCCTCCCGGCATTGCCACTCACATCTGCCATGTAAATCCCTTTTGTTAGTCGCCTTTCACTCATCCTCTCAACATGACCGTAGAATTGATTTTGTTGTAACGTATTTTTAAACAAGGAAGTGTCAACTATAAAAAACCTTTTCTATGATTTGTTTACCTTTAGTTAACTACCTAAACCTTTCTAGTATAGACATTTTTACTTATACTTATTATTGTCAATTATCACTTTATCAGTGGCTAGTGCAGAGGAGAAGCGATGAACATGTTCATTGTTCATACGAGCTGAACATCTACATGCAGCCATGCATTCATGCGTCATTTCTTTCTCTAAGATTTTGGAAAGCCTCTCAAACCACAACGAAGATTGCATTTTGCACCTTAACACACCTCAATAAAGTACACCAATTTAACATTTTTGCCTGTTTTGCATGACTAAGTAAATACTCGTTAACTTACAACGAGCTTCATTTTAGGTCCCTACTTAGGTACATAATATTAAACGGGGTCTAGCTGTTTACCTTAGAATACAGTTTAAGGAAGTTCCATCCCCTTTTTCCGGTACGGCTTCGGCACTTGCCCATTGCTTTTTAAACTTTCCAAATTACTAATGGTCGCAAAAGCTTTTATTGCTCCGAGACCTCAATGTTATTTTTACGCCTGTTAACTTTTTCTTTTAGCGGCATTTTTGGTTTAAGTATGTATTTTTTTACATACAATCAAGAGCTTTGAAAAATGAGATTTGAAAGACTAGCAAGAAATTACAAATTAACACGTCGGCTTCAAGAATAGCTTTTAGAGACAATTACATTTATTCAGGTCAATTAAGTTTTCTGTAGAAAACACGGTTCGAAAAAACGGTTCTTGTGCCCACCCCAGGCTGTAGGGCTCACCTTCCGCCAGATCGCATTGCATCGCATCGGCCATGGCATCTTAGGGGCCAGGCCCCCCCTGAAAACTAACTCTAGATACGCCAATGCACTCGGTACGGGTTTTCTATTGATCAAATATAAAAATAATACTTCGTCTGAAAGGATGCGATACAAAGGTCTGGTAGTAGTGACTGCACTACCACACAGTTTTGTATGGCATTCGTTCAGACGTAGTACTCGTAAGCTGATGGGATGCGTACGCATTCACACTCCATACTACACTGGTGCTTTCTATAGGCAAAAGCTGAATTGAGCTAACTAAGTGTGGTTAATCCTTTAGGTATATCCTTACTTTTCCTTACTAATATTATAAATGCGAAAGTAACTCTGTCTGTCTGTCTGTCTCTTCTTCACGCCTAAACCACTGAACCGATTTCAATGAAATTTGGTACAGATATAGTCTGGGACCCGAGAAAGGACATAGGATAGTTTTCATCCCGGAAATCCCCCGGGAACGGGAACTATTGATCCACGCGGACGAAGTCGCGGGCAAAAGCTAGTTCATCATATCTCTGTGAATGACCACTACTGCTGGACGTAGGCCTCCCCAAAATTGGAATCATGTGACGTTTACCAGGTACACTGCACTTTCTGGGGTTCTATAAATATGCTACGCCTTACGGCAGCCACTTAGGTATGCCTAGTTTACACAGTGCAAGTTGCTGGCTAGACAGTGGTTAGCTGCTAGTAGGTATTATATAGGTAGTCGTATATCACCCGTATGACTATGAGATATACTTGTATGACGTATTAATTTCGATTTTTATACACCTATGCCTACACTTACTTACTCGTTTAGAACATATTGTGGTGTGATGTTAGAATGTTTGTCTATCTGTAGGTAATCTACAGTCGTTCTATTCCGGCTAATTTCGAAACGGCTGGACCAATTTTGTCTGGATTTATTAAAAATAAAAATGAGAGATTACCAGTTTAAAACGAAAGCTAATAAACCTAAGCAAGTATGCAATCACATATTTATTTTACTTAAACAATTTCATAATATACAGTAAAAACTAACAGTCTAACTACTAAGTATATTTCAGAGAAAAATTAAAGAGCCGTACAGAGTCAAGGAGGCAATCTAACTTGTTCGCAGACAGAACTAGCAACTAATTTACCTAGGCAAACGTAGTGCCTCGCCTTTAGCGAAGCGGATTGCTTTTTCACAACTAGGTATTTCATTTTAAACTTGAGAAAATTTACTTTCATTCCTTTGCTTTATCTGCAATGTTATAATAGGATTGATTTAGTTAAGTGGTTTACTTTTTTGCTTTGCTTTTTGTAGTTTGCGTTAAATGGAAAAAGGTGGGGGGAAGATGGTTTTGTGAAATGACAGTTGTTCTGATTGCAAAACGTAAGTATCAACAAAAGTATCAAGACTTAAATATGGCCCATATTGAAATCTTGATACTTGACAGATCGAAGTTTCAATTCGGGGGTAGTAGCAGTAATAGTAGCTAACGCCCGTGGCTTCGTCCGAGTGTACCTATCTGATACCTTAAAGAGAGAGAAACCCTAATTTTACCCAAAAATAAAAATAGCATCAGCTATCCGCCAATGAAATTTCCGTCAAAACCGGTCCAACCAGACCGACAGTCAGAAAAAAAAACTTGTTTTTATGTAAAAAGTACTTTGATATGCATTTAGTAAAAAGCTGTTATTTAGACATTACATACATCTGCGGGTTGTTCGAAAGAGATACCGCGCCCCCGGAACGCAAAGGGCACATGAAGGAACATAGACGGGTTTTAGTCAGTAAAAGTCTGTCACTCTCTCCCGCCCCGCCCAGGGCGGGGGAGTTATTTGATGATTTCCCGTCTTAAAAAAAAAGGAAAAAAAAGACATTACATACATACACATCAATTTTATTTATTTGTATAGGTAGATTGAGAGATAAAGTAACCTCGTATTGGCTGAACTAAGTTAAATTAACCAGAACCAGTAGAAACACGAGCAGTTTATATTGGTAACCACAATATTTAATAACTAATAGAGTATGGAACAGTGCACTCATGATCGCCGGTCGTTCCAATCCGTTTCAGTTGAATTACCTCGGTTGGATTAACTTATAGTTTGAGTGTTGGCTTAAATGGGGAGTTTAGTGCATTTGTTGGCAAGTTACACAGCTTTGCAATTGCATTGTGTTATGTAGGAATAATATAGATGTATAGATTTATACTGATAAAGGATGGGCCATTGTTTCTCTTTTGCTTGTCAGAAATGATGAATTAAAGTCATCACTTATAATAGTATGGTTCATACAGCAAATTAATTGCCATTCAAGTTTGGGCTTTAAATAATGTGCATTACAATATGTTTTATAATGACAAGATAAAAAGGTGACAGCTCGTGGGCGGCGCGCGCTGTGAACTCACATCTCGAGGAGATACCAAATTACCAAGCGCGCCGTTGAACTGTCTGGTGTTGTTGTAATTAGCGATGACCATAAGACGTTCTACACATATTTGTTTCGGATTTCTACACAAATCACAGGTTGTATTTTGAATGCCCTTTATAAACTATGTATGTTTGTCAAAAGGATCAAAATTATTAGTATGGCCAATTTCTCGTGATGCCCATTTTTATCGGATTCTGCAAGAAGTCGGTGCGTGAGACAGTCAATATTTTAATGATGCAATAACGAAAATGATGTCACTAATTTTAAAGTACAGTAACGTTTCTTTGTGTTGAGGGCTTTGATCTCCCGGTGTGTGTCATCGAAGTGTACCTACTTAAAAGACGGACTTAGATGGGGAACTAAATCTGCAATTAGGCTTATTTCAAACATGTTTTTAAATTTATTAAGTTTGTGGCGGTGAAAAAATATTAAATCTTAAACATACGAGTATTTCTAAGAGAAGAACTTAATAAACAGTAAACTGATGAGATTAGTTTTAATCCTAGGATATCTTTATTGTATATCAACAAAGGTAGGTATGTTGAAAAAATAATTGGGTAACAATAACGTAACATATTAGAATACAGATAGCTTATTTCAAATTAATTACTCAATACATAATTTTAGAGTTGTTTCTGTAGATAGTTGTTTCTTAATTTACACACACATACCTACACGCCTGTATTCCCCGAAGGGTTAGGCAGAGGTATACCAATGAGTACCCACAGTCCGCTGTTATTGTTTAGGTCCCATGTAATAGGGGCCGAGCTGTTACTGAGAATTTCACTCGATTTTTTAAATCTCGTAGGCACGTTTTATATTACGTTTCCTAATAATATTCCCACACGCACACAATTGAATCACGAAAACAATATTATCTTCATCTTACGGAACGTCTTTGCCGCTTTAATTATGGTCTATAGTTGAATTTATTAGCAGTTCGGGTGCGCGCTGTGATTAGAAATGTAGATGGTGGGGAACAAAAACTACTCTTAGTAGACCGAGGCACCGTTTAGCATAGTAATTAAGTGTTTTAGATGTGCGGGGATTAATAATGTGGATGCGTTCGCTTTATTATCTTGCTGGGTTGAGCTTTGTCGCGTATCAGAAGGGTTTTACGTAGGTGGTTTATTGAGAAGTCCTTCTATACTGTTAAAGAATTTCTTCAGTTTAAAACGAAATTTTCTAGTTTCTCCGAAAATTTGCATGTCATTATGTTATGGTTAAGTATATGAAGCTATTAGGTATATAACGTTGTAAGAATTTTTGTAATTGATTTGATTGATTTATTCCTTATTCCTAATAGAAAAAAGATATTATAATATAAATGAATACTTGTCTGATAACACATAAACGCAATAATAATACATATTATTGTTATTAGCTTCTTTTTTTTATTTTAAGAATTGTTATTTAATTTAATTTAATTTTAATTTAACTTTGAACTTTATTCTTTTTAAATTTTAATTTAATTACAACGAGTACCATGTTGCTGTGCCCTAACAGAGTCCATAATTGTACTGTACCTTTAAGCATTATGTAACATCTTCAAACACATTTTTTTTTTTTATTTAGCCCGTACTGTCCCACTGCTGGGCAAAGGCCTCCCCCAATTCCTTCCATTTGTTCTTTTCCTGCGCCTCCTTGAACCAGCCCTCGTGGTACGCGTCCAGCCGTGCGATTCTCTAACATATTTCAACGTTGCGCTCGACGTTGAGCTCGTCGACGACGCTACTGTCAAATCAACTTTACGCACAACGCATAGAGTTGATTTGACAGTAGCGTCGTCGACGAGCTCAACGTCGAGCGCAACGTTGAAATATGTTAGAGAATCGCACGGCAGGTCGTCGCGCCACCTCTTTCTAGCCCGGCCTCGGCGGCGCCGTCCGTCTTCCGGCAACCATCGTGTGGAGACTTATGGTATGCAAATAAATACGAATAATGAATAAGATTTAACAACCCCGGAAAAGAAACAAAAAACGAAACGAAACAGGTTAAAATCAACTTCAGCCTGTGATGGCTCTAAAAATAGTAGTAGGTATATAAAATCCTTGCCAGTCCCTTAGATCGTAAAAGTAGTGAGAAAAGGGTTTTTGTACTATATATAAACTGATTGGTTATGGGCCTACAGTCTGTGGGCGATTGACGTTTGAGTGGATTTTACCACCATCTTTGTTCGCAGAACCAGGATTACTTGGCTTTGTAAGTTAGCTTTGTTTTTAGAAATTTAAGGAGTCCAGTTTTAGGTACGTCTTTGAATATAAAGGGTGAAAGTCGGCGCACGAGTGACGAGTGATAGCTCTAGTGTTGCAAGTGTCCATAGGCGGCGTTAACCGCTTAACATCACGCGGGCCGTTAGCTTGCATGCCACCTTCAGTGGTATAAAAAAATTTAATGAATGACTATGTGATGTGTCCTTTCATATCCCAAAAAATAATATCATCATCTTTGACCTTATGATGCACAAAGTTGCGGGTTTGACATCGGGCAAGTATAAATATGACTTTCAATTTTAAGTTTATCTAAGACGTCACTGACATCGGTGAAGAAAATAAATAATAGTCTAAATCGCCAATCTATCTTGAGAAAGCGTGGTGATCAATGCTCATACCATCCCTGTACTGTATGAGAAGAGGCCTTACCCTAGCAGTGGAACAATAACAAGCTGATATTATTATTATACAAAAAAAAGCCACAAAAACCAAGATAATCCACAAAACCTAAGCCTGAACCCTCTTATTTTTTTAAATCACCGCAACAAAATACAGAAAGTACTTCCAAAGCGTTCAGGAAACAATTTCTTAGTGCCAGGAGTTGGACGGTTCATTAAAAATGTGGTGGAATTCCCGCCAGCAGCGGCTTAGCATCGGGTGGCTCCGAACTGGCAACTTTCCTGACTTATAGACTTAATATAAAGTCTGCCGACGGCTACAGATTCCTGTTAGTTATTTACACGTTTGTTTCTATCTAGTTGTTAGTGTTATTTTATGGTCCAAATCGTTTTTTTAAAGTTTGGCGTGGTAACAAAATGTCGTTAAAACATTTAGTATTTTTGTTACATTAATTTACTTAGGATAGAATATAAAATTAGCCTTAGTACCTCTTTGTAACATCAGCTAATTGCAACTAAAAGTCCCGTCAAAATTGTTCCAGCCGTATCTGAGATTACAGGAGCAGACAGACAAACAAAAAGTACCATGTAAACATTGATATTTACTTTTGTAGCAGGAATTATGTCATTACACACAGATGCCTTAATATCATTTATTTGTTTCGACTAGACGATATATTATAATCATATATTATCCTTAGTTACAAATAAAATGAAAACCTAATCACAAATCCCTAACTACATAATCCACTAAAACACAAACAGATGTCCAAAACACAATTAACGTACAAAAGTCTGATCCAGTTTAATGTGTTAAGGACAATAAATACAATATGGGAACAGCTACAGAGCAATCTGCTTAAAAACAGGATTTAAAGTTAAATTAACATTGGTCCGGAGTGTCGACAACGGATACAATGTTTTATC
Source organism: Caradrina clavipalpis (assembly GCA_932526535.1). NCBI lineage: Eukaryota > Metazoa > Arthropoda > Insecta > Lepidoptera > Noctuidae > Caradrina > Caradrina clavipalpis. The sequence continues at coordinate 9,442,837 of OW052105.1, forward strand.
ATGCGTTTTAATCTCTTAAAATAATTTTAAGCTCTTTAAACCTTGTTTGTGAATTCGAATTCGGTTGGTCGGCTTTCGATGTCGTTATTGCTGGTGATAATTTTTGGGGTGTTATTAAAAAATTGGGTTGTTAACTGCCTGGTTTATTTTGTCTACTAGGTTTCGCTCGCGACTTCGGGCTGGTCAAAGTTGATATATTAAGTATCCCACAGGAAAAGTATACAACTGCCTAGTTAGCCTAGTGGTCCTAAGCGCGACTTCTACGCTAGAGGTCTTAGATTATTTTATGAAATTCTCAAAAGCAGCTCGGAGTTTGGATTTGTGCCCGGTTAATGGCATAGGCTCGCCCCCTATTTCATGGGGCCTAAAAACATAACGGCGAACTATGGGTGAACATTGGTACACCTCTGCCTAAAGCTTCGGGGAATACAGACGTGATAGCATGTTATGTATCCCACACTATAACCTATCTCTTTGCCAAATTTCATCCACATCCGTGCTACCGTATAAGCGTAAAAGAGTAACAAACATTCATCCATCCTCACAATTTTTCGCATTTATAATTAACCCCCGACGCAAAAAGAGGGGTGTTATAAGTTTGTCTGTCTGTCTGTGGCATCATAGCTCCCGAACGGATGAAGCGATTTCAATTTAGTTTAGTTTAGTTTTAGTTTTTTTTTGTATTAAAGGTGATTTATGTGCGAGTGTTCTTAGACATATTTGATGAAAATCGGTTGACCCGTTTAAAAGTTATGGGGGTGAAAGTGGGGAAGAAAAACTAAAGATGATTTGCCATGTGGGTTATTAAATTTAATTTTTATTAGTAGGATTAGCTCCGCTTAGTCCGTGTAAGGTGATTGGCACACTGCCCCGCATCACGGAGTGCGTGTTCTTACGTTGTTTGCTTATCTGTGTTTGTATAGAAAACAAGCGCTGTCCAACACACTGAAAACGCGTTCACGCGCAGTGTTGCAGATCACCAAAGCTCCGTCGCTACGCACCACGGAGCGTGGCGCGGGGCTGTGTGTGAATCGCCTTAATGTCTGTTATCTTGCGCGGTTTTGTGCGTAACCGCGCCCGTGGCACGTTATCCCTGAGCTAAAATGTAAACTCGAAAACGAGTCTCACTAAAGTGATCGCGCTCACTTCGATAACGAACCAACTTGTCATTGTTTTAGTATTTGTTCGCCGTGGTGACGTCACCAGCGTGATCGTGTTTAACAGAATACCATTTTGTAATCTCACTGCGGATTCAGCTTTCGAATTACGAAGTGAGGCTTAGAGAATCGCACTGCGGTTCATATTTCCTTACAAATATTACAAATGCGAAAGTTACTCTGTCCGGCTGTCTGTTACGGTTTTACGACTAAACCACTGAACAGATTTTAATGAAATTTGATACGGAGTAAGTTTGAACCCCAGTAAAGGACATAGGGTACTTGGACTTATCCGACTTCCTCTGCTTCTGCGCTAACCGACATTACGAAAGAACTATATTTAATTGACAAAAATTTTGGGATCCATAGGAAAACTCAGTCACAGGCAAATTCTAGTCATTGTCACATAGACACAATATACTTAACTTTATTTTAAGACCACAATATGCAATTTAGTTCTACAATCTTAGGTTAGGTATTCTAAAAACCGAAATCATTTATTGACTTCATCCGCATTCACTAAAACCACAAGACCTTAAAATCTGTGGTGCCATCGCCACTAAAAATAACGACTAGGCATATTATGTCGCGTGGCATTGATCTTTAAAGAATGGATTCCACCAATTTCTGAATTTGATGTACGTGCTATGAGTTTTGAGCCAGCCTTCAATGTTCATGAATTGGCAGAGTGAGCATGGGTCCAGGACAGGGGATTCCTTCATGACGTAGTGGTTCCTCCATCTGAAGTAATCGTAGTACACAGTTTTATTTTGCATTGCTTCGTATATCAGTTTTGCTGTAAGCTCTGTGCCTAGCGATGCGCCATCTATGAACGAGTTTGGAGGTAGATATCTGTGAAAAGAAATGTTAAATCTTTACTTCTACATATAGTAAAGATCAAGAGATTGTTTGCTTGTTTGTTTAAACGCGAATTTCCTAATTTATGGAACCACATGGAAAACATATTTTGGTAAATAATAGCAGGATTTATGAGGAATAGTTTACGCTATATAACATCACGCTATTTTCTATGGAAGCAGAGCAGTAATTAGACGAAATTTGACAGAGGAGAAACATATCACGCGGACGAAATCACAGGTAGAAGCTCAGTTCACGATGCCAAATTCAGTGTTATTTATTTCAAATTAGAGAATAAGTAGCATGAAACTATAAAAAATATGAAAGAGTGGGTGCCAAAGAAAAAAATACCTGTTATAGTCAGCTCCTCCATACACAATCGGAACAGCATTATTATTATATCCAAACAGTACCCACTGTGTGATAAAATCAGTCGCCACAGAATCCTCCAGAGCTAAATAAAAGTAATAAGTGGTCCTTATTCTATAGAAGCACGGCTTCAAAGAAGTTCTCCCACACTTCATGGTACCACAGGGACCAAACACATCAATGGTAAGATTATATTTATTCAGCTTCTCTTGTAATTTTTTCAAATAGAGCTCCCTCTTGCTGGATGTAATGCATTTGTCGAGGTATATAGCAGCAGCCCGGGACTTCGAAGACAAGGAGCTTTTCAACTGTTCAGTTACTGGATTCATATCAAAGTTCCAGTGGAAATTAGAACCAAGCTTGTCGTTGTGAGTGTTGTACACGGTGATGAATGAGTACGTTATTGAGGAGTCCGTTCTGAAGGTAACGATTAAAAATTAAACTTCCAAATTATGTTATACGGGTTATTCAGTAACCGATTACTTTAAAACACACAAGGGAACTTCATTATGGCACGTAACAAAACTATAGGTTCTATAGTAAAACAAAACTCATCGCATCTTTTTCTAGATCATCATAATTATCAGACCAACGACGGTCCACTGCTGAGTATAGGTTTCCCCTAAAGATAGCAATGTCATGTCCTGCGCTGCCCACATCCAGCGATTTACCGCGACCTTTACTAGGTCCTTGGACCACTTAGTGGGGTGGTACTCCCACAATGGCCGTCCGCTCTACGAGCTATGGTGCCCTGCCCACTACCACTTGAATTTCACAATTTTGAAAGCTATGTCGGTTACCTTAGTTCTCATGTGTATTCTCCTCATTTCTGATTCGATCTCGCAAAGAGACTCAGAGCATAGCCACTTCCTTAAGATAATAAAACAAATTATTCAGCTTACTTATATGTCCAAGTCCAGTTAAAAAAATATTCATACGCAGCACTGCAAACTGGGTAATTCGTAGAAGAATCGTTCGAAGCAAAAATATATTTTTGAACTGCGCTTCTCTCTGCTGGCAAGTCACTATCTTGCTGGCTCACATCCTGGGCATTAAAAACAACTGCATCAAAGTATCTTAGGTCCTTGAAAAGACTTCTATTCGTCGTATAGTAGCAGTTGACCTGATGGCACTTATTTTTTATGAAATGTGTTTGACCCTCGTGTTCAACACCAGGAATTTTAGTCCACATCAATATATGCTTGAGGTCTGGTAAATATCTGTCGATTTTTTTCACAATTATAGTCTGTTCCTGTTTTTTGATAAAGTAGCTGAAGAGCGTCAGAAGGGTGATATGGATGATGAGTTTGAAAAACTTTGTTATTCGAGCCATTATTTATACCAGTGTGATAAGCAGAAAACAGTTGGCTGACGAATTTGTGGAGTCAAAGCAGGACTGACTACTGGCCAAGTTGTTAACAAAGTTGCTCATTGTTCTGACTCAAATGTTGAAGTAAGTTGATACTTACAGAGATTTCTTGTGAAAAATTGAAGACTCTTCTTAGTTGTTTGCATACAGCTTGTTTTGACTTTCTTTGTTACTCACGTCAAAATAATTTTCAGAAACACGATTGAAAAATTCTGCAATGATGTGAATAGTTAAGATGCATTGCATAACTTTGTAGCTCAGTAGGTTATTTAACTTTAGCAATATTTTCATATTTTCTAGCGCTGAATTTATTCTATGCATTTTGCTTTCATACTGAAAAATTCGTTGAATGAAAGACTTCCTTATCTCAGAATTTGTTACTAAAATAGTAAAGCTAAAGAGTTTATTGTGTGTTTTTTTAAACGCTCTAATCTCTGGAACTACTTACAGGACTGAAAAAACTTTTACATGTGATAGAGCCAGATTCATTAAGACGTAACTTAAAGCGGGTAAAAAAAAACCAAGCAGATGAAGTTGCGTGCAGAAAAAAATATTTAAATAAAATGTAGTCAAAACAAACCTACTTACAGAATACGAAAAAAATAAATTCATTATTTGATTTGTCACAATACGATTTGGCGCGCATTTTTCCAAAATGGCGACAATGCTTCCCGCGCTTATTGTGCACGTGATGTGGGTTCGGTCGGACAGCGAACAAAATTGTCCGTGTTTTTTGAATGGCTTGTCCGATTAATGTTGTTACAAGGAAATCATTTTGATGGACGCTTTAGAAAACATTTTTTGTGCTTCAAATGTGATGTATGAATGGGTTTAGGGGAGAATAAAATCCTAATGCCGTATAACCATACCATTTAGGTTTATTGTTAATTGAAATTTCTCAAAAAATTAAAATACATGTGGGTTGAATGATCTTGACAAACGTACTGACAATATTAATAATACCAGCTTGTTTTTGTCCCAGGCCAAAAACCTCTTCTCAGAGATGGCATGAACGTTGATCACCACGCTTGCTCAAGGAAAATTAACGATTTCAGAGTCATACAAATTCTTGAAATTCTATGAAATTATACGACAACGCTGTAGTGACAAAGGTTAAAAAGAGTATGCTTAGATGGTTGAGTAGGCATAGACGGTCATGTTGAGAGGATGAGTGAAAAGCGACTAACAAAAGGGATTTATATATGGCCGATGTGAGTGGCAATGCCGGGAGGGGACGCCCTAGAAAGACCTATCTTGCCCTTATTGGTGACTGGTGAGGTTCTTCAGAAAGGTCAGGTGCGCAGTACTCGTAACCGGCGCGCTTGTATGACCAGATGTATGAATATGGACGAGGCGAAAGGAGTATGTAAGGATCGTAGCAGGTGGCGGTACGTGGTTTCTGCCTACCCCCATGGGAAAAAGGCGTGAGTGTATGTATGTAATTCTTAGTTTACTTTAGTTTTTATAAAAACGTTACCCCACACTAGGAATTTCTCCTGTATTGTGGTTGCGTTTACAAACATATAAACTCACATACACAAACAGCCGGAACCGGAACAACTATCTGAAGGTCATACAAATATTTGTTCCGTGCGGGAATCGAACCCGCGACACGCAGCGCAGCAGTCGGTCGCTCGGCCACTAAGCCAACCGTGTCGTGTAATTCACTTCTGTGGACTTCTGAATTCTGTGGACTTTCTTGCTCGTTCTTCTCCAAAGATACTTTTGAACTACGGTACTACTACGATCAACTTTGTGTCACTTCTTGACAAATCAAAAGTGCCTGTAAATGGAATAAATGCTTTGACTTTGATTTAGAATAATAATTTCAGGTTGCAGGCAAATATTTTGTGAATATTAAACTAAGTATAAAACATTATAAACTATGATAAAATACAAAACCATAACCATACCAATTAAATGCATGCAATAATGATATAGTAAATGTTATATTCCGATGTGTGCACCTGCCTATGCGTTAAATTTATTATTATTTTGTGTTTTTGTTTTCGTCCTCTTATCATAAGAATTGTAATAATTTTAACTTAATTCTTAATTGTAATTTTTCTGTGATAAAATAATATATTGTAATGTAATAATTTAATCTAACAATGCATTGTAATATAAATATGGGTTAATGCCTGAAATAAACAGAATTTATTTTTATTTATTTATTTATAAACATTACATTTTACCAAACAATTTAACTTTATAAATAAAACACCTATTTATTAACTTTTCATAGCGTTGGTTCCTAGTAATTTCCTATTCATTTAATGTACAGCATTTACAAATTCCACTGAAACAAAACTAAATATCAAACACTATTCAAAACGTAAAATCGAATTCAAAGAAATTCAGATTCAGCTATGCAACTAAAAGCTGATAAATACATAGGTATATTCCGTGCATAGAGTAAGCATCCGGTATTCATATGGCATACCGAATACAATCCCATTCGATATTAGTAGTATGTCAGTGGCTTTATGAAAGACTAGCATCCTCTCGCGACGTCGGCCGCGTGGCTCTTTTCAACCGCGTTTAGTTACTACTGTCTTTGGTTACTGCTCCGCTCCCGTGATTCGTAGCGTGATGTTATATAGTCTATGTTTCTCAGGAATAATGTAGTTATCTATTGGTGAAAATATTGTTAAATAGGGCCGGTATATTACAGGCCTTGGGTTCATTCCCTTGTTATTGGGTTTTTCTATGAAATTCTCAGTAGCAGCTCGGAGTTTGGATTTGTGCCCCGTTAGTGGCAATAGGCTTGCCCCCTAATAAATGAGACTTAAACATGCCGGCGAACTCTGGGTGTACTTTGGTACACCTCTGCCTAACCCTTCGGGGAATACAGGCGTGATGGTATATAAGTTATGGTCTAGTACTTTCAAAGCTTATTTGGTACAAACAAACAACCAAAATAATCATTCCTCTGTATAATTCCAGTCGATGTGAGCAGTATGTCATAGAATATATGAGATTTAATACAGAGATTCACAGATATTGTCTGGTTGTTCGGTATTCAGCGGGTGCGAGTGATTTTCCAATGAGCGGGCTGGTACGAATGCAAAGACGCGATGTCTTCAGCGTGCCGCGGACCACGACGCCCTATTCCGGACAGATAATTCGATTATTCTGTAAAATTCCTATGTTTGTTTTAGAATTTTTTTTTGTTACTTATATATCACGCCTGCATTCCTCGAAGGGTTAGGCAGAGCTGTACCAATGTACACCCACAGTTCACCGCTATATTTAGTTCCTATGTAACAGGGGGCGAGCCTATTGCCATTAACCGGGTACGAATCCAAACTCCGAGCCGCTACTGAGAATTTCATAGAAAAACCCAATAACACTTTTTGCTCGACCTGGGAATCTAACCCAGGACCTCTAGCATAGCAGTCGCGCTTAATACCACTGAGCTAACGAGGCAAGAACTTTTTGGTACTTGTGCGTATTTAGGTCTAAAAGAGACTGTTACAGAATTTACATTTGTGAGCGAAAAAATGGGTTAATTAGTATTTAGTAGGTAACGAATAATTGAGTTGTTGATACAATTATTAATTGACACACTTTGTTAGATGTCAAAACGCGCTGTTTACATAGATTTTGTATGGCAATATTGAACAACTGCCAAAGAAAAAAAAAAAAAAACAAAAAAAGAAAAAAAAGCCTAACAACCCGAATTGCCATACGGCGTGGCAATGCGGCCAGCCTTTTAGGCACTTGCCCCAATAACAGCGATTTGAACGACTTTTTTATGCCCTATGAGCATCCTTTTTTTTTATAAATTGTACATTGTAAAAAATTGTTGAAATATTCTGTATGTGTTAATGTATGTAAAAGCTATTTGTTATTATTGTTATTTGCAATTATTATAATTTTAATCTAATGTTTTCTTAGTCATTAATTAATAATGCAATATTAATTATAAGTTATCTTGCTGCCTCCTAACAGGGTAATTTACCTACTAGTTTTTAAGCCTAGCCTGTTAAATTGGTTGTGTACATTGTGCATTAATTAAATAAATAAATAAACATACTTTGTAATTAAACAAAATATTTATAAGTATGGTATGAGACACCATAGCAATGAACAACACACACAACTGGTCCTCAAACACGATAAGTAGAATTGTCCCCTTTTACTCTAATATCTCGTATGAAACAAAACAATGCAACATTATTTCCAGAATAGTCCCGCGGCAAGGTAGCGTGGTCCCGTCTGCTAATGAGATTCTTTGGGTCGCGGTTTGCATTTCAGATCAGGCAGTCTCGTCGACTCTGCTGCCTTGTTCTACTGAACCCATGCTCTAGTAATGTCAATGTAGTTTGAGAGTAGGTAGGCTTTTCAGTAGTTATTACCTAGATTAGATTAATAAAAAATAAAAAATGAATAATATAAAATAACATACATACCATTACGCCTGTATTACCCGAAGGGTTAGGCAGAGGTGTACCAATGTACACCCATAGTTCGCCGATATATTTAGGTCCCATGTATAATAGGGGCGAGCCTATTGCTATTAACCGGGCACAAATCCAAACTCCGAGGTGCTACTGAGAATTTCATAGAAAAACTCAATAACACTTTTTGCTCGACCTAGGAATCAAACCGAAGACCTCTAGCGCAGCAGTCGCGCAATATGACTACCACAAAAATTCAGTTATGCTAAAATTACAAAGTTTTGGCGATTTGAGGATCTTGGACTACTCCTATACAAAATATACAGCCCAAATACAAGTCAAAAGTATTAAAACTTCTACAAAAATAATGTTATTTCATCTAATGGAAAACGGATAGATACGAACGACGAATAGCTTTACGAGGGTCCCTAAGTCCATCGACAAAACATCATACAATACTGAATTCATCGCATGAATATGTCATTTAAAATATGATTTGTGTAAAAAAGGAATAAATTTTGCGTAGAAATGTAACAATATCGTCGCGAGTGTATGAGAGGCATACAAAAAATCCTTTTATTGAAACTAGCTGGGCCCATTATCCATTATGTATTAGGTAGGTACTTGAGCGCACGTCTCCGTTGCTGTATCGGGTGTAAAAATAAACTCAATGAAATCGAAAGTTACTTAATCTTCTTGAAACAAGTTAATTTTCTTCATATTTACTTTTGAACTTTCTGGTTTTGGAGATATTGAAAGTCAAAAGTTCCAACTTTTTGCCACGTTTTTATTTAAGCTAACCTGTCACGACCCCGGTTCAGAGTAGGTACCTACAATGTTAAGTGTGCGTTACAATAGAGAAATTCCAAAATGGAAATATAGAAATAAGTAAAAGATCTTTACAAATTTTAACATAGAGGTTAGAAGGCAAAATCGTCTCTTTTGTTTGTAATAAAGTAAGAAAAGTTTTTTAACCCTTGTTGCAGTGGTTCTTTATAATTAGGTTGTTGTTTCTTTAGCAAAAGTATTTAAAAAGTATATGGCAATCTTTGGCGGAGGCCTACGTTCAGCAGTGGGTGGCTATAGGCTGATATGATGACGATGACATAGCGTTATATCACACAGAATCGTTGGTATGCAAATCAGACTTTTTCGATTTCTGTTCATTTCAACAAAGTAAAATTGTCATCTATAAATAAGTATCAAATCAATACACCAATATATGAGCAACAGCTGCTAATAACAGCATTAACTCCCTTCGTCCGACAATTTAACACCCCAATACCGTATCGTCTGATCCAATGGTCAATCGCAGCAATAATACGAACATATCTGCAACATTCAGTTTTTGCTTCTCACTGTCTCTTGGGGCCCACTATGCCTATGACATATGCGAAGGACTGCCTCTAAAATGGGCCCCCTGAATATATTTGCTCATCCGATATGAGAGGTTGCCTTTTGTCACCGTACTGTGACGCGGATAGTTTTTCGCACGTCATAACCAGAGGACATTTTTTGTATCCATACCGATGGAATTTATTGGAATATTTTATGCAGTTTTTTGTGTCCGTATTTGCTATTTCGTTTGTTTCCGAGAATATTACTTGATTCTCTTTTACATATTGGACTGTACATATTATATTTTTGTTCCGAAATATTGCGTTGCTTTTGTTTAAAACAGTTTTTGTTGATGTTAAAACTGGAATCTGAATTCTTTTGCTACATCTTTTTTTAAGCGTATTCTGTTGTAAAAGTTTTGGGTTACAGATAAAAATATATATGCTAAGTATCGTTCGTTAACTTTAAATTGAAATTGAAAATTTTAACGATGTTTCTCTAACAGAAAGTTTTAGGAAGTTTCCGCGGTCGTAGTGATGTGGGATTAGGTACTAACGAAACCGATCATTAAGGATAAAAGTAGGTTTCCGAAACAGGGAGCCATTTAATGAAGCATGTAGCCCTTCATATTCCAATGTTATTATAGGAAACCTTATTGATATATTCTGGTTTCTCTTGTAGCGTTAGTAATCAGTTGATTGATGGCGACGCGTGAGCAAATCTGACGGTGTTGTTGAATAAAGAAACAATTTAGGATACCTGAATGTCAATAGGTGCTCGTAACTTATAACGTTCAAAATGTAGTCGCAAACTCATCTCACCGAAAACAGTGGAAAAGTTGAGGCATTTTTGATAAATTGAGACGGATCAGAATGCGATCGTTTTCAAACTTACTATTACTTGACTGTGATTAAGTTTTAGGGCCGCTAGCAAATATTCTATATAAAAAGTCAGTATTTTACTTGCAACAAAAAATACAAAGGCGATATTCACAACATATAATATAATAAAAAAACTTTTAATAAAAAGATACGTATATGAAGTAAATAAATAAAAACTTTTCATAACTCCTATTTGGTTCGTCGAAATATGACCAAAAACATTCGGTTATTGACTGAGCTATTCTACCATGAAACATTTGTAAATAGTACACATTTCATATGTTAGTATGCTATCACGGTTCGTTGGTTATAACTCAGCTCTGTTAGACCCAAACTGTAAAATTAAATCACGCCTCAAAGAGAGCCGTGCTTGGAATAATTATATTGATAACCGAATTACGTTGCAAATATGTGTAAATGATAATTGAATATCTTACCTTGAAGAATGTTAATAAGGAATATTAGGTATGTGGTGAAGTGATAAAAATAAATAAATAAATATCTTGGGACAACTCACACACGGCTATCTGATCCCAAGCTAAGCAGAGCTTGTGTTATGGTAACCAGACAACTGATATACATACTTATATAATTTATAAATACATACATATTATAGTTAAATGACACCCAGACACAGAACAAACAATCATGTTCATCACACAAAGTTTGTCCTGGGTGGAAATCGAACCCACGACCTCCGGCTATGTCGGTTATGTCATGATGGCAGCGCTTAAGGCGTCAAAGGCGCACAAATCTTTTCTTTTTTTTCGTTCCTCGTTAGGCTAGTGGTTCTAAGCACGACTGCTACGCTAGAGGTCCTGGGTTCAATTCCCAGGTCGAGCAAAAAGTGTTATTGAGTTTTTCTATGAGATTCTCAGTAGCAGCTCGGAGTTTGGATTTGTGCCCGGTTAATGGCAATAGGCTCGCCCCCTTTTACATGGGACCAATATACCGGCGAACTGTGGGTGTACATTGGTACATCTCTGCCTAACCCTTCGGGGAATACAGGCGTGATGGTATATTTATTTATTTATTTATATATATAAATCTTTACTCTGAGCTGCTACTGAGAATTTCATAGAAAAACCGAACAGCACTTTTTGCTCGACCTGGGAATGGGATCGAAAGCTAAGCCTTCTAGAGTAGCAGTCGCGCTTAGGACCATTAGGCTACCGAGGCAGTAATAGCTAAAGATTATAACGTCAGTTGAAAAGGATATAAGCATGATGATCAATGCCCTTCCGTGAGACGATATTAGGCTGGTATTATTACTATACATCTGAAATCAAGTATACAATAAGTATATCGAACAACGAATCAAAGTACCAGGCAAGCATGAGAGCGAAGACATCCATCACTGTTGGAACTACGACTAACTGCGCGCGGACAGGGTGACCACGCGTCTCGTCGCGATCTATCTTCATCTGAGCACTGAGTTGTGTGGCGCTGTGTCCATTGTCTTAACCTCATGCGTTCTTAGTAAATGAATTAGCAGCTAGAAAAATATAATCTACTAGTTTCTGCTACCATCTAGTGCGTGGAAGTCGAGTGTACCATAAAAACATGTCCTATGTATGGCAATAGTTTAGCTTTCAACAGTTAAATAAATAATGGATTTAAACTTGTAATTTAAAAAAATTCCTACCATCACGCCTGTATTCCCCGAAGGGTTAGGCAGAGGTGTACTAATGTACACCCACAGTTCGCCGGTATATTTAGGTCCCATGTAATAGGGGAAAAAATTTAAAAAAAAAAAAAAAAATGTTACCTCTTTATAACGTAAGTACCGATACATAGATTACCTCAAAAAACTAAATGTGAGTTAGAAAAATGAATAATTCCGTCTTGTTATTTGGTGCAGTTGGTACAAAATATTATACAACCATAGCGAATGTCGAACTAAAAGAAAAGATGAAGCAGACAGCCATGTTGGCGTTCTTGTTTAGGTACTCTTTTACTAGCTATAGCTACTAGCCGTACCTCACCCGTGTCAATTTTCTTACAAAGCACTTTAAAAAGATCTTCATCTTCTTAACTTTAAACAGATTCTAAGCTTACTATTAGCTAAAAAAACAAAAAAAAAAGAACAAATTCTTTAGCAAAAGGCTTAAGATATTGTTTTTTTTTTGAAAAAAAAAAATACTAAAAATTCTTTCGTGAAAGTAAGCTGAATAGTAAGCTAATAGGTAAGCTCATGTATTAGTATAAAATAGAATAGATATTCATTTGCATAGTTTATAGTTACATGACATACCTAATGCGTGAATAAAGAAGCATGATTAAAACGAAGAAAACGCAGCTTTTAAAGGGGAGCAAAACAAAAGCCTATCACAATTTTTTGCGATGACCAAAGAAAATTTTCTTAACAATCTCGTGACGTAAGCCAATGGAATCGTCCCCCAGATTGACTGATAGTCCCATGTAATGGGGGCATTGAGTGATCACGCTCCAATCTGACAAGTTAGTTCTACTCTTTCGGCCTGATCGATGGATGAAACACATCGTTCAGTTCAGAAGATGGATACGTTATTGATTGAGTTTTTTTAGTAACGCAGATTGCGATAAATTGGCTGATTGAATGTTTTTTTTTGAGACATGGCTGAAGAAAAATGGCTTGAAGTTTGAAATGAGACACATTTTGAAAGTCGTTTTATCTTTCGTGCATAAAGATGCACAATCTTCATCATTGAAACATGATTTGGACTCGTCATCTTCATCATCATATCAGGCGTAGGAAGTCCACTGCTGGACATAAGCCTCCCCATAAGTTTTTAAAAGGACCGGTTGGAAGCGGCCTGCTTAGATGAAGATGAATAAATGTGATGAGATAGAAAGAATTTAAGGATAGAAGAACACCCGATATTATTTTATTGTCAAACCCGTACCTATGTCAGACTTCGTGGTGGACTGTCAAGTCTTTATGAAAATTACTAAAACTTAGCTCTCACCGTCCTTTGCCAAAAGCTTATTAAACGAGAACCCAGTAAATAGTATTATCTAACGCAGATATCAACGCACGTAGGTATTAGGCAATGTTGCGGGAAATATGCAATATCGTCAGCACAAACCACCTGCCAGATAGGTACAGAAATACCACTATACACTTAATAAACCGGTTAATGGCAATATTATAGGCGAACTGTGAAAAAAGTATAACTCCACTTTTCAAGATCAATATCGGCTGGATAAGAAACTGATTGTTTGCAATGATTTCCAAGAAAAGGCGTCTTTTTATATACCATCACACCCGTGTTCCCCGAAGGGTTAAGCAGAGGTGTACCAATGTACACCCACATTTCGCTATGTGTAGATCCCATGTAATTAGGGGAGAGGTTATTGCTTATTAACCGGTTACAAATCCTAACTCCGAGCTGCTGCTGAGAATTTAATAGAAAAACCCAATAACACTTTTTGCTCGACCTGCGATCCTGCGACGCCCATATCACAAAAACGTCCTGTTAAAAAATTTGATAATGTTAACACTTTTGCTTTTTTCGGTTACATTTTTTGGCAGTTCCTTTTCCGCTGAAGAATACGTAAATAATTAAGATTTTCAATTTAAGAATTTTCAACCCTTGTCTTATGTTTTTTACACAGTAAAGTGGCTAATCCTTCTGTCTTCATTTCTCTACGTGGCACCCTCTCCAACGCTTTGCCGGAGTATCCTCGTTATTTCAGAGTTATATTCAGTTATTGCCCCGATATAATTTCCCCACATAGTTCCAGGCAATATTGTCAACTATTTAACATTGCTTTTCGTAATTGATTTACGTGGCGTAGGCGCAATTAAGTTAAGTTTGTAGGGAAATAGGTTTCTGAAGCAGTTTATCGTACTTTGAAGTTTTATAAAGATAAACAGTGATTTTTGGTCTGGTTGTTTGTATATGTGTACGTAAACGCATCTGCGATACTGAAGAAATTCCGAAAGTGAGGCTTTTATTTATAGATATGAGTGTTTTAATGTCATAATCAAATCATTTAATACAATTTTCACAGCGATGCGGAGGAATTTTTTAATAACTTATAGTTTTTGTTTTTTTTTGTTTTGTCAAGGGTATTTTTAATCTAAAAAGGTTGTTAATATTTAATTACGTTAAAAAATAAAGTGTATTACAATTAGACCATTAAAGTTCACCTTTGAACGGCATTCACAAGAAAAAATGAATACATTGAATATAGTTCTAGATATATGTTATTATACGTATACCTACTGCACCCTTTAACGGCAGCGAGTCAAACAAAATAAGTCTTTAATAGAAAGCAAATCCAAATCTCCTATCTCTTGAAATGCCTTAGATATTGAGTAGTCTAGTCAAGGCAAAATGTTCCAGCATAAAAATTTATCTAAGTATCCTCTATTAATAAAAATTCTCCTACAAATTCCGCATTGCGCGCATCATTATCTTCGTTAAATATTATAAATATTTTATCAAGCATGGTTGCTTCTATTTGAGTCTTCGGCCCCTGTAAGGGTTTGGCTACACCGAACGCGAAGCGATACTGTGTTACTTTAAACGCAAGAGTCGAAAATTTTCCGTTTTTTATAAATGATATAAACGCTGCTAAAAAATTTTCGTTTGTGTTTTTTTTATGACTAAACGTTTTTATTCCGCCATTATTTTAACACACTACAAGTAAGGTTATATACTACAAGTTATGTAATAGGCATGAAAGTACTCAATGAAAATATTTTCTAAAAGTTATGTACTGAAAATTATCAACTACCTACACGAATGTCGCAATTTCTATACTTCAAACTCTCCGGGTATGATATTTTTTTCCAATTCCTCCAATTTGTTCTTATTACTGGTAGATATAGAATATATTTTATAATAGGTATACAAAATTGTAAGTCCAAGGAGAGCTAGTTGCTTCAATCAGATAGGACTGCGGAAATAAAAAGTACGCATGTTTGTATGTCACAATAAATCGCTTTTGTGACAGCGTCACTGACAATCGCCCCGCTTCTTACTCGCTTGCTATGTAGCGGAGCTGTAATTAGATGCATCGTGCACGCGCCGCCGCTGAATATTTCACGCGTTTCAACTATTACTGAGACTTACGCACACATAGAATGAGTAATTCGTTTCTGTATTGTATACCTAAAAAGATGATTCGTGTCGTACAGAAAGGGTGAAGAAATTACTTGGTAATGTTCGTACTAGGTCTTCTTTTTTACTTCTGAAAGTGAAAAGGTTATGCTGGACCGGTTATTGTGGCTGTTTTTAGGCGAGACCTATATCCAGCAGTGGATGTTCTGCTGGTATGATGATATGAGTTTTTTATTATCTTGATTCTATACGTAAATGAATAATTTAAAACAAATGAAGTTTGACTTCTCATAGTAAAAATTAGCTAAAATAATCACAATCACATGAACGTATAGGTTGTGATGATCTGGAAGCCGACTCCAACATACTTGGGAAAAGGTTAAGCAGATGATGAATTGTTGTGATGATCTCGCCTTATGTCGAAGGTTACGGTGTGTACACCTACTTATTCAGACGCCCAAACGTGGTGGCACCAACTTGACAACTATTCGAAAAAAACATAACCCTCCTTCTGTCGCAGTCGAGTAAAAAGTAGAAACATGCTCTCAACAAAATATCCTTTCGTATCTATCTTTCATTTTACTAACAAGTGTAGCATCTATCCTAACATATTCTAGACAAATACGATTGTATTTTTCAAAAGGCTGTAGTGTAGAGGCCCCAATGATTAGGTATGCTGTCGGCGGCCGCGAGGGTCCGCCATTTTTCCTCATAAAATATAAATTCCTCTTATAAGTTTGAGTGATCTTCCTGTGGTTATACGTAATTTTACGACGAAAGTTTTGTTAGGGCCGTGTTCTGACTTGGCTATTTTGTTCTCTGATGTGGTTTTGTTGCTAGGTGAATTAATGATACCTTTATTTACTAAAATAAAGGCAGTATCAGGTGTTTTTATAATTTCTTTGTTTGGGATCTGAAATAAAACTAAGATTATTGATTAATAGAAGGCATTTTTGTCACAAAGTTGCCTGAAACTCTTTATATTTTTAAAGTTTTAGTTTAATCTTCAATGTGCGGGGCCCAGGGGCCCAGGACAGGACACTTAATTATATAGCTCCGGCCCTGCGTCCACGTTATGTGGCTATCGCCGCCAAATGCAATGTTTAATCGCAAATATTTTATTCTTTTTGCGACATCCATTATCATTGTCATATGCTTAGCCTTTTCCCAACTATGTTGGCTTCGGCTTCCAGTCTAACCGGATGCAGCTGGGTACCAGTATTTTACATGGAGCGACTACCTATCTGGCCTCCACAACTCTCTTGGTAAGACTGGTTATCCGACTTCCTAGCTTCTGACTATCCGTAACGACTGCCAAGGATCTACGAATGACATCCGGGACCAACGGGTTTACGTGAAGAATGCTATAAAGAATAAAAATGGAGACTCTTCTTAATCTTTTTAATAAGTTCTTCAATCTCTTAAAAACATGCCAAGAGCACCGGCCCCTTATTCTGAACAGCCGCTAAGCTGACTACAGTACGCTAATATAGCATACTTGCAAGGGTACCGATGGGTTACTTCATAACTCGTGATTTGGCTCGTTTAATGGACTTAGTTCAATGTGTTTCAGTGAAGTACGCGCGTCATGAGGCTGAGTGACGGCGCCGCGGTCTAATATCGTGTTATGGTGTGTTTAACTTGATGTTTAATCGGTAAAGGTGGCTATTTGAAGTTTGGTGTTGTTTCGAAGGATTTTTGGAAGTTTGCCTCTTGTTATAGTACTCATGAAAGGCTAAAATCGCAGAAGATAGAATCTTGATATACAACAAAATGACTACATTGCAAAAAATATATACTTATCCACACATTTGGTCGAGTTATGTGAATACAAATGTATTTTTTAAATGGGACAAGCCCGCCACACTTTTCCCAAACCACTGCAACTCCTGTAAGCCAGAATCAACAGTGGCGACCACAAGAAAAGCGCCGAGACAATGAAGCTCGACGAGTCCCAGAGAAACGATTTAACTGTCTTGGATCCCGCAACGAAATACAAACAAAAAAACACAAATGTACAAAAACAAAAAAAAATAAAACAATACAAATGTATGGAGCAACTGATTTCTTTTCGAGATTTTAGGGTTTTGGCTCTAGTAAAAAAAAAGTTTGCTGTTTAACTAATGGTATAGGACCTATCCCATACTACAAGTTGTTTATAAAGATGACTACTATTAAACCTTTTGAGGTTTCAAGTAAGTATACAAAAAATAAATGTATGAGAGAAAAAAAGGAAAAATATATTTGTTAAAATGAAATGTAGTAAACATAACAAGAAACGGCTCTGAATGGAAACTGGTACAAAAATAAAAACGTATAACTGAAACAGTAGAACATTTAAAAAATAAAAAATGTGCATATTTTTTCATTTATATCTTTACTGACTAGCTTTTGCCCGCATCTCGTCCACGTAAAAGTCGTTTACCGACTCACGGAATAAAATGTAGCCTATGTTTTTTCTTGGCGTTCAAACTTACCTTTCATCGAAATCGGTTCAGTGGTTTAGTTGTGTAAGCGTTACAGACAAACCGACAGACAGAGTTAGTAGAGTAGAGACAGACATTTACAATATTAGCATAAATTCTCAACTTCTCAAAAACAATTCCACCAACAATAATCACCAGAAGTTAAAAATTAATTATACAGCATTTGAATTACTTTCAAAATACTCGGATCGATGAGAAACCGGGAACAACAGACGGTTCATGTAGACGCATCTCAATAAACTGAAAGCCGATTATACAGTAATTTGCATCGGAGCGGGCACAACCCTATTACCATGTCAAAACCCAAGAACTCAAAGACAGACTGTTTGGCGCCATGTTAGGCCCTGGATAATGGCGGGAATATTATCTATGGTACTGTGAATTTGAGTTGTAATTTTATGTTGACTATGGAATTATTTTGATAGGGCCTTCTTGCGTACTTCTTCTTGCCTGCCCCCATGGGAAAAAGGCGAGTTTATGTATGTATGTTCTTGCGTTAAAAAAGAGAATAAGTTAATTGGTCGATTCAAGGTAAATATAGGAAGACAAAGGTACCTATGTCATTCCAAAAATTAATCATAACCGATCCAGCCTGTCACCTTGTTGCCCTCCTCAGCGACGCCCAAAACCGAGGTCTGTACCCCACAGAAGGTGTCCTTAGCATGAAGCTTAGTTTGTAAGTTTATAAGCCCTAACTGGAGGCCTTAATTTTAATGCACTACAGGAAAGTCAAAGGTTAAGCAGTCAAAAACCTGCTAGGTTGAACCACGAGATGCCAATTGCTGTCCGACTGTGTATCTTCCCCAGTTACTACCCAGTTTCCACATTCCTTGCCCGAGTTGTTAGACGTAACTAGGATATAGCGTGTCATGATTCCAGATAGTTGTCCATGTGCTTCGTCTGGTAATAAGTGATCCTTATAAATAAAGACGAATAAAATATTTGGTGTTCTGCCTTGTTTGGCTTGGTGGTCCTAAGCACGACTGCTACGCTAGAGGTCCTGGGTTCGATTCCCAGGTCGAGCAAAAAGTGTTATTAGGTTTTTCTATGAAATTCTCAGTAGCAACTCGGAGTTTGGATTTGTGCCCGGTTAATGGCAATAGGCTCGCCCCCTATTACATGGGACCTACATATACCGGCGAACTGTGGGTGTACATTGGTACACCTCTGCCTAACCCTTCGGGGAACACAGGCGTGATGGATGGCACAATGTTTTTGAGTACTTGAATGCAACAAAACACGAAAATACTAAAAGGTAATCGAACATTATTTCGCTAAAGAAAACAAAACTATAAGATTTTTCATTCTACAGTCATTAAATTCGTACAAACGAATTATTATCTACGTAATTTAATTGTGCTTATATACAAATAGGTACAGCTTATATTATCTCTAAAACGTTTTACTTACGTAGGCACTTACCCAATTTGTGTTTCAAGTGCCGATGTCTAGACACATAAATAAGAGCGTCATATGTAGAAAATCTGTATCAAACGTTTGTATTTTTTCATCTAAATACATATACTTTACTGAGTATCTAGACACGTCTACCTACAGTATAATTTCATGAATTTGTTGCAGCACTTACTAAGTTTTTCTTGCCATAGAATAAACATATATCATGTTTCAGTCGACACGAAAAGCAAAAGCCGGCCAAGTGCCAGTCGGATTCACACACGAAAAGTTTCGTAACACCGTGTAATATTTAACACTACATTTAAAAAAAGTTTCTTGTATTAAAGCCCTTTAATTTTTTTATTGTATAATTCTCATTAGCAGCTCGGAGTTTGGATTTGTGCCCGGTTAGTGGCAATAGGCTCGCCCCCTATTACATGGGGCCTAAATATAGCGGCGAACTGTGGGTATACATTGGTACACCTCTGCCTAACCCTTCGGGCAATACAGGCGTGATGGTATTTTTTTTTTTGTATAATACAAAGTCACCTCCCTCCGTGTGTACACTTAGATCTTTTAAACTACGCAACGGACTTTGAGCAGATTCATTCATCAATAGATAGAGTGATTCAAGAGTAAGGTTTATACGTATAGAACATCACGCTACGACCAACGGGAGCGGAGCAGTAACGAAAAACATAACTGAACGCGGGTGACACCACGAGGTATAGAGCTAGCAACAAAATGTACTACAAAGCAAGCCTATAACGTACTACTTTTATTTCATCAGTAACTATACTTGTCACAGCCTAACATCTAACAGTCTAACTGAAAGCCTGCCAAATCCCTATCACATTAACTTTCCGACGGTGCGATTTAAAAAAATAAAAATGTTTAAAAAATTCTCAAAGTTTCGCGTCGAGGATCCCAAGTTGATGCCTAACTTTAGCTGGGAGAGCTTACAGAGGTAACTTTAGGAACGTTTCGAGAACTCGACTTTATTCAATAGCATACTTTTTGGACTATTAGATATTTATAGGCTTAGGTTCTTAGGTATGTTTTGCTTATCTAGAAGGTCGATTATGGTGGAGTAAAATTTTTACGTTTCATTGAAAGAGGCTGTGATTTGTTTTGATTCTCGTATTTCTTATTAGTGTTTATTTACACTGTGTTTAAAACCTACGAGTGCTTTTTGTTTCATTAGATTTTTTATATTTATTTTTTATAGGTTATTTAGTTACATAATATGTTGTGGGCCCTAGTGGTTAACACGACCGCCTTTTTTATGAAAGAGGGTGCAAGTTCGATACCGGGCAAGTACCAATGTAACCTTTCTAATTCATATGAACTTTCTAAGTTTATCTTGGACATCACTGACATCGGTGTAGAAAAACATCGTGTGGTAACTGCACTTACTTGTATATAATAAATATAAGTCTGAAATCGCAAATCCACATTGAGTAAACGTGGAGAGCAATGCTTGTGCCTTCTCTGTATGAGAAGAGGCTTTTGTCCTGCAGCTGCAATTAGACAATAAAAAGCTGGTACCTATTGGTGTAGATAAAGTATTGGTGTATTAATGAAGTTTTATTTTAACGACAAATAAAAAATGTACCATGTGATTTCGTGCATAAAAAAATCAAGATTACAACAGAGATTTTTGCGTCGCACATTCGAGCCTGCAAAGCCGAAACGTCAATACATTTACGAATGTACACACATACAAACAGTTTTTTCCACCATTTTGTTTATTTTCCCCATATTTCTCTTTACGTATTTTTTCGTCGGCGCTTAGTATCGCCATCGTGAGGCTGACAGTCGCTATCTCTGCCCGTTCGACTATATTGGCGCGACAGTGTTGCCAACTTGTCATTTTTTAATGGTGAAACGAACCGACAGAGTTTACATGGAGTTCTGTTTGTTTGGAGCAATTTATTGGCTTGTTTGTGTTGCCTTGACGGTGGCGTTTTAAATGTTCGGTTTGCACGTCGGTTCGGCTTGTTTTTTCGGAGT
This sequence comes from Caradrina clavipalpis, assembly GCA_932526535.1. Classification (NCBI taxonomy): domain Eukaryota; kingdom Metazoa; phylum Arthropoda; class Insecta; order Lepidoptera; family Noctuidae; genus Caradrina; species Caradrina clavipalpis. Next base: position 9,464,157 of record OW052105.1, read on the forward strand.
AGATTTGTTTGGGTGCATGGTTTTGAAGGGGCGACAAAGTAGTATCGTCAATATACTGTACGTTTGATAGAAGAAATTGTTGTAAAGGCTGACAAAAAAAAAAACGACGGGTTGCACTCCGGGAGTGCCGGCAGAAGTGAAAATGCTAAAGACGTACACAAATATGACAATTCGCTGACGCGAGTTGTCATATTTGTGTACGATAAATTCGTAAGATTTTCGATCAGGTCACATGTCCTGAAGCGAGTTTAACATTTTTTACCCATTCCAAAAAAAGTGCACAACGCCGCTAAAGAAGTTTTCACTTCAAAAAACTCACCGCTTTTTTCACCCGCATGTGTCGGCGTGATGTAATACAGCCTATCCATCCTCAGGCCCTAGCTTCATTAATACAACTATCATATTACATTAATGATTTTTCCAATCAGACTGATAGCTTTAGACATTAGCGCGTTAAGACAAAACACAATCATCTGTATTTATTTGTACGGATAAGGAACACGTCTCCTCTCGATGTTTTCCTTCACCAATGTCAGACTGATATTGAATTAGTTTCACATAATAATAATACCAGCCTATTATTGTCCCACTACAGGGCAAGACCTCTTCCCTTACAGAGAAGGCACGAGCATTGATCACCACGTTTGTAAGGGAGATTTTCGATTTCAGACCCATAATCATTATAAGCCCAGGTTTCCTTACAATGTTTTCCTTCAACGATGTCAATGTCAGTCCAAGGCACATTGGTACTTCCCGGAATCGAACCCGGGAAAGCTGACGCATTAACCACTGGACCATCACGACATAACACATTAAATTATTCAGCGTTTATGCTTAACTAACTAAACTCGTTCACTAAATTGAAAACAGTGTGATCGCTCATAGATCTACAAGTCATGACACTGTTTGCATGCCGATATCAGCAATTACAATAATTCAAACGACAGCGCCTGACCTATCTCTAATTCTACAGACGACGCCAGCACATTAGGCTATTCCAAACTGTCAAAATTTCCCAATTGAATATGAACCTTAATTTCATGTCATAAAGTTGAAAAACCATTAAAGAAATTTGACAGATTGGAGTCCGTACATTAGCTAATACTGGTTATGTTAATGCGTCTGTTTGTGTGACGTATGTGGGGGCTACGGTGAGTTGGGATCATTGTGTGATGAATGGTTGTCCAGTGTGTGATGGGTAGTGGTGGTATGTGGGCGATGTGGCGGCTTTTACGTTAAAAGTATGGTAAACTAACGAAATGTGGATGTACATTGGTACACCATTGCCTAACCAATCGGGGAATATCGGCGTGATGGTAGTTAGTGTTTGAAGTATTATTGATTTCTTTTTTAAAAGTAAACTTAGCAATCGGCGAAAAACATTTCTTTTTTTGTGGAAAAAAATACATTGACGATTTTTCGAATATATTTTTATTTTATTGAAAAATGTTGTCCCACAATTTTTTTTTCTTCTATAATGGGTGCGTTTACAAATTTATAAGCTCACAAATATTCAAACAAACAGCCGGAAACAACTATCTGTAGGCCATACAAATATTTGTCCAGTGCGGGGATCAAACCCGCGACACACGGTGGCAATTACACTTTTGAGATAGAGTAGTCACAGTAAGTCAGGCTAAGATGTATCTACATTTACCAGATATCGGTAAATGCAAATATCGATTTAAATTGTAAATCGGTGATCAATGCATATTCATTCGACCGTACAACTGTTAGGGAGATTTGAATACATCATGCAGTTTCATGTTTTACTGTCAAGAAACTGTTATCCTATTTCAACTTTACTTTATAAGACCTTTTATTTAACGTTTAACTGCGTCGTTGGCCTAGAGGTCCTAAGCGCGACTGCTACGCTAGAGGTCTTGGGTTCGATTCCCAGGTCGAGCAAAAAGTGTCATTCATATATACTTTCTAAGTTAATCTTGGACATCACTGACATCGGTAACCATGTCAGAGGCCCTTGAGGCGGTTTAGAAACTCTGACACTAGGGTGTTTGGGGTCGATTTCTGTCATTGTGTCTTCAAAACTGCAATGTGCTGCTGTAAACAACCAAAAACCACCAACTACCAAATAACTATCCCTCTTTCATATACACCCAAAAAACGCAAGTCCCCACCAAAGTAGTTGACAGAAACATAATATATTGCGGGAGTGATTCAACAAATCTGTATGTTACGAGGAAAATCACTTAGCTCATGACAAATAGTGCCACAGTGACATGCTTTTAAGATACATAATCATATGGCACTAGTGGGACTGCGGGTAGCGCGGTTAAGTAATGATAAAGTGACGGATAGTCCGGATTCTGTTGCAGAAGAAAGAAACATTGTTTATTGTGATATAAGTATGTTTTTATAAGGTGCAGTTTTGCATACTTGTTAAATTTCAGAAGGTTTTTTTTTATTTATTTATAAAGAAAAAAATCCTATCCTTGTAATCCTACTAAAATTATAAACCGCGAAAGTTTGTGAGAATGGAAGGATAGATGTTTATTTGTTATTCTTTCACGCTTAAACGGCTGAACGGATTTTAATGAAATTTGGCACTGAGATAGATTGAGAACATGTCTAGTACATATTCGCAAAACAACGATAAAAAAACCTATTTATTTTATAATTAATTCGTGTTTTAAGCACCACTGGCATAATTTACATTCGTGAATCTGACTGGGATGCAAAACTACACCTGAATAATAAGACCTCAATATAAAAGAATATGCACTCATATACAGGACCGACCCCAGCAAGTATTACCTAACCGAGTCCTTTAAGAAAATCTACACCAATATTGCCAAATAATCTACAAATACAGCGCAAAATCATCACCGAACAGATATCTGTGTCAGTTTGCGCCGGTTTAAACCGGTTTAAACCCGTTTTTAATGCGCCTATCTGTATTCTGGCGTGATTACTCTGTTGTGCAAGGCTTAAACATGGCCGCTATGATGTCAGCTATTTAGAAGACGTGTGTGATGCAAATACATTATGTATTGTCGTGTAGTGGCAATATCCTCGCGACCAATGACAGTTCAGCTTAGTGGGCTTAGGGCAATAGTAATATGTTCTGTAGATAGTGTTCTATACAGGGTGGCTTAGATAGATATATGCACATATAAACTGACGCCTTTTTCGCATTGGGGTAGGCAGAAACCACAGACCCTGCTACGACTCTGGCTCAGATAAAGAACTCTAAAAGAAAATTTTGGATGCTTCTGCGATTTTTTTAAGATTAGTATTTCCCAAAAAAATGCGTGTAGCTTTTAAACTACAAAAATCCTAGAACTTGCATAGGAGGAGTATTTTCGGTACTTATTATTTTTTATGTGATTTAATAGCAATGGTTTACAAGCCGTCGTACCACCTGATTTTAAGTGGTCACCGGTACCTATAGACATCTGCAATACCAGATGCCTTGCAGATACCTTGCCATCCCAGAGACAAAGTTGGCTACCTCATGTGCCTGTAATTAAACCGGCACTCATATCCTTCAAACCGGAACACAGCAACGTTGCTTTGCGGTAGAAAAAAGAACGGCGGTAGTACTTCCCCGGACGAGCTCCTTCGCAAAGAGCTCTACTACTACGAAAATCTATAAAGAGAGGCTTCCAAAACTTGCTTTTGGAAGTCATTATTCCAGCAATCCTTTATATACGACTGACTTGTGCCATCGACTTCATCCGCGTGAAAGTCAAATATATCATAAAACAATTTCTATAACACTCGGCAATAGTGCAGCTTCTATCAGTGAAATACTTTTTGTTATCGGACCAGTATATCTCGAGATTATCTTTTATAAACAAACATTACCGCTTTAGAATATTAGTATAGATAACAAGGTTAGTACATTATCATACTGCATAAACAATTAGTTTAACGGGTTATGTCTACGAGGCTACGGCGTAGCACCGAGGTCTACATCGTAGACCCATCGTAGACCGCTCGTAGACAATGTTTACGATATTGCTACGTTTGCTACGCGATGCAATATGCATTGAAATCGACTTCTATTGGGTAATCATTGTATTTTGTACTGAAATAATATTATTTCGATACTTGGAATATAATAATTGTATTCAAGACTGGGGGCTAATACTTAAAAATATAAAAAATATTTTCTTGTGAGAATGATTTTTAATTCAAACTGATTCAAGAAAGTAGAAACTATATTTTGTTTTGGTTATTTTACTTGTAAAAAAAAAACAATAATAGTAAATTATTTATTTCAGACATATAGTCCACTTTGTTAGTAACAGTTTGATTTATAAACTACAAGCAAACTACCCGCGACTTTGTCCGCGTGGCTTATTTCACCCGCCATAAGTTAGGTCTTTGATTAATGCTCCTCTCCCATTGGTCGCAGCGTGATGTTATATAGCCTATGTTACTCAGGAATAATTAGCTATTTATTTGTGAAGAAATGATTAAACTCAGTCCAGTAGTTTCAGAGCCTATTCGTTGCAAACAAACAAAAAAAATCTTTTCTGATTCTATTTATTTCTTAGTATAGATATCAGAAGGAAATCCGTACTAATATTATAAATGCGAAAGTAACTCTGTCTGTCTGTCTGTCTCTTCTTCACGCCTAAACCACTGAACCGATTTCAATGAAATTTGGTACAGATATAGTCTGAGACCCGAGAAAGGACATAGGATAGTTTTCATCCCGGAAATCCCCCGGGAACGGGAACTATTAATCCACGCGGACGAAGTCGCGGGCAAAAGCTAGTTGAATATAAATACACAATTATACATTGACAATTAAAAGTAGGATGTTTCATTCAGATTAAATGGCGTCAACAAGAGATTTTTTATTCTAAATAAAACAAACGACCTAAACTTTGACATGCAAACGACTATAATCTACAATAGAAAAATAAATTGCATCGCACTTTCAATAAAAGTCGCTTAGCGGGAATCCATCATTGATCCCCCGTCCTCCGAGCGATCGCACCAACTAGAAGCGAACCCAAAACAAATGGAGAGACGGCCGGATCAGCGGTGATCGATCGACTTATCTCGCCCGACAAGGGAACCTCATTCATTCAGCCTGTAGTGCTGTCCTATGAACATCACTTCGGTACTCGAAAAGTGAATTCGCAATGATTTACTTGCGTATCCGAGAATAGTTTCAGTGTATTTCGGCTTATAGTATATGGAATGACTGACAGTTTTACTTGAATGTAAATTATAATATTAAATACTAGCCTATTCTTGTTCTACTTTCGGGCAAAAACTTCTTCTCGTACAAAGAAGCACTGTGTACCCCTTGTGCATAAGGGGCTAGACATAACAGATTGGTAAAGGACATTGTGATGAAACCTAAACTTAAAATGTATATGCAATATATTGCTGCGAGCATTGATCACCATGATTGCTCTAGGCAGATTGGGGATTTAAGACTTATATCTAAACTAATATTATACAGTCATCACGAGGGCGACGATGTAACTGGGATAATGTCCTAATTAAATTGAGAATGATTGTCGTTCAGAAACACGAGCGCGCTAAAATAAAAATATTCGAGTCCGTTTTAGAATTTTAACTGACTACGACTTTAAAAAACTAAGACCACTTTATTAAAACGTTCTAATTTAACACACAATTTTAAAAATTTGACAAATATATTGTAAATAAGAGTAATTTTTGACAGTTCAAGACTGAGATTAAAAATCGACCATCCTTAACAACACAAGAACGACCCCCCCGATCACAGGTACCATTTCAAAAACAAACAAAAGAGCATCCATCCAATAACCTTCACTTAATCCGAACCCACATCCCGACAATCAAAGGAAAGTTTAGCACAAAAGAAGGTAAACAAGAGTTCTCATTGGAAGTTAGCTAGTTAACGCCGAAATAGGGGATCGCTGGCCAGCCAATATAACAAAGTTGGTCCAAACTTGTTATTTATCTAATCCTTGGCGGTCTGTGGACAGCATTGTTGGTATCGCTTTTAGTGTAATGTGGGCCTGAAAGTGAGAGAGCTTGTTTTTGTAAAGTTTTGAATGGAAAATTGTTTTTTAAATTCTATTGTTTTTTTGGTTTTTGTTGACCACATCAGTGCTAAGTGTTGGTGGATATAAACGTCTATTACAAACCGTTTATACCTCTCGGAGTCATCCGCGTTCAGTTACGTGTTTGGTTCCAGCCGTGCGATTCTCTAACATATTTCAGCGCTGCGCTCGACGTCGAGCTGATTGACGAAACTTCGGTAAAATCAACTCTATGCGTTTTGCGTAAAGTTGATTTGACAGTAGTGTCGTCGACGACCTCGACATCGAGCGCAGCGTTGAAATATGTTAGAGAATCGCACGGCTGCTCCGCGACTGTTGGTTGGAGCGTGATGTAATCTATACTTCTAAACTAATATTATAAAGAGGTAAGTTTTTTTTGTTTGTTTGTAACGAATAGGCTCCGAAACTACTGAACCGATTTTAACCATTTCCTCACCAATAAATAGCTACATTATTCTTGAGAACATAGGCTATATAACATCACGCTACGACACACGGGAGCGGAACATTAACCAAAGACGTAACTTAAGGCGGGTAAAATAAGTTCGGCGGACGAAGTCGCGAGTAGTTATATCTATTAACACCGCATTGAGATCTGTTGCGTAGTTTAAAAGATCTAAGCATACAGATGGACAGACGGTGGCAAGCGACTTTGTTTCATACTATGTAGAGATTGATTGCGCTAGAGGTCCTGGGTTCGATTCCCAGGTCGAGCAAAAAGTGTTATTGGGTTTTTCTATGAAATTCTCAGTAGCAGCTCGGAGTTTGGATTTGTGCCCGGTTAATGGCAATAGGCTCGTCCCCTATTACATGGGACCTAAATATACCGGCGAACTGTGGGTGTACATTGGTACACCTCTGCCTAACCCTTCGGGGAATACAGGCGTGATGGATGGTATATTATGTAGAGATTGTTCACCCATTGATTAAGCCCTGCAGTGGTATTGGTTTAATCTGATTACGTTGTAGGGCGTGCGGTTAGCATCCACAGTGGACAAGCGCCTACTCAAGTCGGCGACCTCGCTGTTCGATCGGCCTTTACTGCATTTCCCTGGACAGCCAGGAATCTCACATGCTAGGAGCCTGGTTTGGAGGTTATTAAATAAGATTTATAATAGTAAATAACTTATAAAAGGCTTACATTTGTTATTTAAAAGCAATATGCATATAAAAGAAAAAACAAGAAATGAGCTATATTATACATATACCAACGCTTGCGCTGCGTGCCCGGTTCAGACAATCGGTGACCGTTTTTTTTTGTCGTAGGGAATGGAACATAATGAATTCTAGGTTACCAACGGACATATCCTACAAAAAATCGGGACCACGAAACTATGGAACTATTGAATCGGTCCAATAAGCGGTCCAACAAAAAGTCGGACGTGTCCGGAGGCCCTTAACAAAACAACCTTCTTCATTGAGAATCTTCTTCATTGAGACAAAACAATTGGGTAGATGACACCACTAACCAATAATTTCAAGAAACAACTTCACAAAAAAACATTTAATTTTAACACTAAAAACCCGATGATTTTTTAAATAACTATAAAAATCGGTTTTTAGTTGCTTTGAAATCAATAAATAGTTAGTGAATTGAGATGACAAAAAAGTGACGTCATAGTTGAGTATTGTCGTAGAAAATCTATGGGGGAATGGCGTTTTGACAGCTCATAAAAAGTACGTCAATTGATTAGTGATGTCATCTACCCAATTTCCAGTAACTAAAATAAAACAAAACCAATTCTTCTTAAAACAAAACAAGACATAAAGGAATTCCAGAAAAAAAAAGAGAAAATAAGCTATAAAAACGAATAATTATTACATGTTCCTAATTGCACTATTCAATTAATAATTTTACTGATACGGTCTTTACCAAGTTAATCTTTATTTCCACATCTTAATTTTACAAAATATCCCGTCAGGATACAGGTTAACACAACCCGCACCTCATCGACACTTCACAAAGGCCTTCAAGCACTCATTAGCACATTTTGTTTTGCCATTTGATGTGGCTAAGTTCCTGAGAAAAGGAAGAAAGACAAACACAAAGTGTTTTGGGTGCGTAGTATCCCCTAAAAGTTGTAACAGTTGACCATTGACCGAAGTATTTTGTAGGTATTGTGAGCTGGAAAAGCGTAGTGTTGTTAAATATGTAGGTAACTACCGCTGTTAGTGGGGTCACTTAATGGAAGTGACTGTACCGATAGTATGCTCTATATAAAACTAGTCTGGTCATATTTTATTTAAAATAATATACCATAACGTCTGTATTCCCCGAAGGGTTAGGCAGAGGTGTACCAATGTACAGTAAGCGCTCAGAAATCCATACCCCCGCTAAGGTTCACTTTCCTATGAACACGGGCGCGATCCAGTCAGCGCGTGCGCATGTGTGTTTACGAGTGATGTCTCAACATTCCACAGATAACACACACTAATGAACCATCGTCGCACTACGCGAAATGGCATTATATTTCTGTTTACCGTACGAGTCCTACCCGACGCGCGACGTATTCTTACCATTGCATTGCTAAATTTCGCATAATTATAACATGTCCTGGCAGCTGGTTTGGCTAAGAAAGGGTTTACGATCATTGAATTCCGAGTTCAAATCTTATACTATGTGTGGCTGTTTTTTGTTTCTTGAAACCATAATAATGTTAGGCAAAATCTTTTTAGGTTTATGTTGAATTATTACGTATTCATGCTTGTTATTTATTTTTTATAAGAAGCAAATATTAGTTATTGTATTATTTATTTAACTTTTTATTTGATTTTATTTTAACTTTTTGTAATTGGAAGTAGGAAAAAAAGGCGTGCTGTGTGATAACAAAAATTTATTTTTAAAATTAACAAACTTATGAGAATTGTAACGTCACATTCCTACCGAAATAAAAGAAGTTCTCTTGTAACTGTTCATAAGATTTTTTGTTGAATACCCACTTAGTCAATAAAATTCATAATAACATAATAAGAGAAGGATATTTTAATAACACAAATAAATTTGGTGATGCTCACGTATTAAGTTTCTGAATTGGTATTCAGCAGAGTTAATTGAAAACTAAACTATAATTCAGACTTTATGAACAGGTTTTTTTTATGTAACGTCACAATAAACTTAGTGAGGTAATAGTTTAATAATTCGTTTTCTTGATGAAAAGAAGATTGAAACTAGACCTCAATTTAAGATCATTAAATAACTATCTACGAATATATAATATAATTATGACTAAATATTTAGTTACACCGTCTAATTATTAAAACTAAAACATCCAGGTTATTAAATGTTGCATAACACCGTCTAATACTTCTTCATAAGTAGCACTGTTGCACGCCATCCCCACATATTAAAAACGAAACGTATTTTTTCTGGTTTATGATGCATGCAGCTGTTGTTGTAAACAGTATGTTATCCAGTGCGAAACCACCAAACTTAATCCACTTCGCTGTTGAGTAGGTAGGATAGGCTATCTATCCTCTTCCTCGTATTTCTTGCTCCGGAGACTAATAATAGTATTCCTCTAAAACAACAAAAAAAGTAATTTTAGGCATTTATAACAAAATACTAAAGTGACTTAATTTTTTATATAATTTAATAATATTTATTTAATATTATTAAATTATATATATTATATTATATTTATTTATAAATTCCATAATAAACACATTTTTTTTGGCGTCATTATATATTTAAAAATCAATAATAAGTATTAATCGAAATGCCACCAAATAATTTTAGGTATCTTAGGTATAAATTTCAAATAAAAGTTTAATTTACAATTCGTTAATATAATACTCACATTCAGTCAGGTTTCATAAGATATTAATTGGGACCACTTTTATGCAGCCCAATAATAGTCGCCCTCGCCTCAGTAATATTATTTGCCTGCGTTTCGATATAATTACAATACCACTACGAGTATCTATTAAATCACTCGTTACTAACCAACAACCACAACCAAACGACAACGCTCATTCCAGTCAAGTTAAATATGCACAAAACTCATGTCTACCTCACAGAAATCTAAATTCTTTATTAGTTTTCTATGACTACCCTTTTAAATTTACGAAATGTGTGAACAAAGCGAACAAGCTAAAGAATATTATATTTCTGTTCATTTCTTCAAATTGAGTAAAAACAAAAAGACAAAAATAATGTGAGATTCGAACTCGCGGCTCATTGATTAACGCCGTCAACTGGGCGCGCTTAACCGCGAGACCATCTTGTCTCATGTAGAAACGTTGAAATTATGAACTACATTCACAACGATGATACATATGTCTATTCTTGAAAGTAAAAGGTCGTAAGTCAAACTAAACGTCAACCTAATACGTTTTGAGATTGGGTATGGACTTTTGGTCGCCACTGTACACCTACAGTTTGCCGGTATATTTAGGTCCCATGTAATAGGGGCGAGCCTTTTGCCATTAACCGGGCACAAATTCAAACTCCGAGCTGCTACTAAGAATTCCATAGAAAAACCCAATAACATTTTTTGCTCGACCTGGGAATCGAACCCAACACCTGGGGCGTAGCCGTCGAGCTTAGGACCACTAGGCTAACAAGGCGGTTATAAGGCATATTTTAATTATTTATTTTCATCATCATCATATCAGCCGAACGATGTCCACTGTTGGACATAGGCCTCCCTAAAAGATAGCTGCAACGACCGGTCCTTTTATTTATTTATTTATTTATTATTTATTGTCTTTAAACAATAAGGTTTGGTTTATAAAATTAATATCTAGGCATGTGGTTACAATGTTTTTCAACAAATAATTTTATTACAAAATGATACGTTATTTAAAATTTCGTAAGATCAGCTGCAGCACACTTACTTTACTTACATCTTTGGTTATTTGCTCCGCTGCTGTGGTTTGTACCGTGATGTTTTATAGCCTATACTATTATTTGTCATGAATCTGGCTATCATATACCAAAATATTATCCCAATCCGACTGGTACTTCCAAAGATTATCGCGTTTGGACAAACTTTTAAACGAAAAGACTCTCCAGCTTTGTTATATTAAAGTACAAATAGATTATTTAAATATACATAAAAAATACACTCAAGCAAAGATCCGCCAAAAAAAAAACATATTTTTTGTCTGTACCAAACGAATTTAATTTTTAAAAACTACATTCGCTTCGGCACCTTTCTACGCAAAAATAAATTAACTTACTTTCCAAAATAACGACTCTGAAAATTATTCAACTTTAGTCAAATATTTCACCACAAAACCCTTCCTTGATCCTTCATTATAATCATCACGAAATTATATCCGATATCATTTATAACAGGGTTTTACGAACTAATTTATTTCGGAGGAACCCTAATCCGTATAAGTCGCGGTCACATGTGAATATAATCCTTTGAATACTAGTTATTCATTACTGTTTTATGAAGTAAGATTGCCCGGTGCGCCTTAAAGCTGCTCGTGAGCTTGAGGTCTTTAGTTTGATTCCCAGGTCGTGCAATTTTGAGATTTTATGTCAAAAAAAAATCTCAGTAACAGCCCGGACGGAGTTCGTGGTGTTGGTTGGTGAAAATTTGGTGGTGTGATACTCATTTTTCATGGGCCTTAATTCCGGTCAGACTTAGTGGCTTACCTAATTTTGTTTGCAATTTATCCAGGTATTAACCCTGTGTCGAAGATTATTTGCAACTTGAAAAATATAATACTACGTCCACATCACAATTAAGTCAGGTATGCGAAAATTGGAAATCTATGGGGGCGGCTTATATCCGGCAGTGGACGTCTTGCGGCTTAAATCATATTAGCTGCATATAAAAAACATTGCAGAACTTTATGTATTTTATTTGAGTTCTTGGCCCTTTGGTAGTTTTTTGATGCCCTATATGGGCTCTTTTATAAACTGTACGTACCTCAGAATTGTTCGCATATTTTTATTTAACAACAGTCAAGACCTGTTACATTAATAAAAGACACATTAAAAAAAAAGAACTAAAAACATAAAGACACAGTAAAACAAGACAAAGTCACTACTTAATCTGTACGTTCCAGTACATCTAATACCATTACATTATCTTTCAAAGATCAAAAAGCAAATATACACTGCGCTAAATACCGTACAGAGTCCATTTTGTCCACTTTTCCTTTATTTTAACAGTATTAGTCTCTTTCAACAATTTCAAAGAGTAGTTTGCTTTTAACTAATTAAAGTCTGTCGGGAAAAATAAGCTGCTTCGCGTCATCAAACGAAAGCTATCTGTCCGGTGTCCGGCTGTCCGGTGTCCGGCCGTCCGCTTTGATAAAAAATACATGTTTCAAGAATGTTAGTAGTTTTGTTATGTTTCCTTGGCTGGCTTTCGTTTCATGCGTTGGATAAAAGTTTTTTTAGTTTATTTTGTTTTTGAAATGTGATGGGATTTGTTTTTCTTTTTGAGCTTATATTTATATATATGAAAGCTATTCATATATAAAAATATAAGCCCGTGACTTCATTCCCAGTGATTTTTTTTCTTTTTTTAGGCATAGCACCGCCATGGGTGTTGGTAGAACAATTCTCCAAAGTTTCATCCGAATTGGATTAATAGTTTAGGAAAGTATGGAGGACAAATGTACGAATAACAGCTTCTGCTCGCGACTCTATCCTCGGGGATTTTGTCACCAGTTTTAAGTAATGTCTGTGGTTACTGCTTCGCTCCCGCGTGTCGTAGCGTGATGTTATATAGCCTATCACTCATGAATCTGGCTATCATATAGCTAAGCATTAAGTCAGTCTTTCTACTTCTTGTTGCATAAACTTTAAATAAATAACTTAAAGTTCTTCAAATTCAAGACCATGTTTCATCTTAACGAAATCTCAATCCCTGTAACTCAATTTTATGACCAACCTATAAACATTTGGTACTCTCAATATTCTCATTTCGAGCATTCCAGTCGTAATATCTATCTGTACGTTATTGGGACTGCATTTGCAAGATGATTTGGCAGTATTTAAGCCTTGGCAGCTTTCCAGGAGATAGGAACGGTACACTTTCAAATATTTAGACAATATCTATAGTATTAATACTAGTTTAGGTACCTAATACTTGGATATTAGATGAGTTTTCGTTGAGATAATCTAGACGTGGATGCTGGTATTGCATTGTGTTTGGTAGTAGTTGTGTTAAAGATGTTTGAGATAATGAAGTCGAGGGTTTGTAGCTAGTTATGAGTCTGTGTAAATTGTAGCAACCCAATTGGCCGTGCCCACCCCAGAATAGTCTTGTGCCTACCCCAGGCCGTCATGGCATCTTAGGGGCCAGCCCCCCCCTGAAAACTAACTCTAGATACGCCAATGCAGCTGATCAATGAATAAAATTTAAGTGTCTGTTTGTAATTTCAAATTAACAGATTTTCCCTAAATGCATATGAAACTGTATACGGTATTTAAATATTAATTTTATTTATATTTTTGTCTGTCTCTCTGTCTGTTTGATTCCGCTAATCTCTGAAACGGCTGCCGGCTGGACCGATTTTGAAGGGATTTTCACTCGCAGATAGCTAATGTTATAAGGAGTAAATTAGGCTACTTTTATTTTAGAATATATATATTTATTTCTATTAAAAAAAGAGGTTACGCGTAAATAAAATTGGAACCAATGAAATAGTGAATGCGAACGAATGTGTGGAGCAGCTGATGTTTATGTTTTTTTTTTGGGTACCAAATTCTAAAAACCGATTTTGATACTATTTTGAGAATTGATCTTATGACCACGCTTCAGTGATGATCAATAGCCGATGCCATCGGTGCCTACTATTACTAATATTAGCTCCAATACTATAATGGCAAAGCTGTTAGAGATATTACTTGCCTTTGATACATACAATAGGTAAGCGTTTCAATGCAACCTGAATACTGGCTCCAAGATAGCATACATGTTCATATACCTACTAGGATCTATATTTGGGAAGCACTTGGCGATCTCTATCTAGATATCACGATTGACGACCAAATTTGAACTTAATGTAGGGTGTAAAAGGTTACATATTCTTCTAATCATTGTGACCTTACTGGTTAAGGAGATATTTAAGTTCATAGTTTTTTTTAAGTTTACATTCCCTGAAGGGGGTGGACTTTGGTACACCTCTCCCTTATAGAGGTGTATCCAGTGTCCACCCACAGTTCGCCGGTATGTTTAGGTTCTATGTGATAGGGGCGAGCCTATTAACCGGGCACAAATCCTAACTCCTGCGGGTTGTTCGAAAGAGATATAGCGCCCCCGGAACGCAAAGGGCACATGAAGGAACATAGATAGGTTTTAGTCAGTAAAAGTCTGACACTCCCTCCCGCCCCGCCCAGGGCGGGGGAAGTCATTTGATGATCACGCAGACGAAGTCATGGGCAGAAGCTAGTTACGGATAAAATGATAGAGAAGCAATTGTTCTTTCTTAAAGAATAATTTATTGTTTTAAGGATTCGGTGATAAATATAGTATACCATGTGAACGTTATTAGCTTCATAAATAAACTGATATTCACTAAAACACTAGTGAACACAAATCGAAGAACACGTCGTTAGCTGTTCAGATTCACGTGCCGACATTTTCTATCGCTCTGAATACTTTGGCGTCATAACCTTAGCTCTGGGCAGGGGTGTCAAACGTTTTTGTTTTCATCGTCACGTGTGTGCATGTGTACGCGCTATAATTTTACTTATATCTTACTTAATGTTATTTCATGTGGCTTTATTAAATATTGTTAACCATTAATTTAAATCAGGGAGTAATTTTACTAACTTATGGGAACAAACACAATATAATTTCAGTTTCAATTTGTCAAAAAACGCCTCTAATTTTGTATATTTTATTCATTTTTTTACATTGATTGTCGCTGAGATTGCGACTAGATTTTACTCTTGTTATCAAACAAGAGTTTGATTTAATTAAACTAATCATAGTTTAATTAAATCAAACTCTTGAAATCATGTAAGGGAAGAATTACATGCTGTCAGTCACTTATCACCTGTATGTAGCCTTTGCCTAGCCTGTCCGTCTATCCATGATAAAAACAAAACCCCCTAACTTCGTTTACAATAAAGCAGTTTTCAGAAAAAATACAAAGCTAGTTTGTCACTTAATTGATTTCATGGTTTCTCTTTGCCCCTCACTAAAAACACCCGATGGCAACGTGGCAATTCCACAAGACTGTCTGGTATCTTTGGCAATTATCCCCATGTTCACCAGCCCTGCTCGACGCGATCGTGTAGCGAGATGTTCGCACTTGCACCAAAATGGCGGCCAAGATAAGATACGAAGTATTACGTAGTGTTAAGTGAAAAATATTCGTTCACCACCATGCACACTTTACGATATTTATTAATGTTTTATGGTGTTTCTAGCCGTTTTGTGCCATGGTGTATTAAAAAGAGCACTTTTTGCTAGGTCTACTTTTTTGTATTGTAAGGATTGGTTTTAATAAGTGCAATTCTTGTGTGCGTATGTATGCTACTGAACTTCTCATAAATAGCTGGATCGATTTAATTTTTTTTATTGTGTTTTAGTTTTTTGGTCCCTAGATAATAATCACATTATATTAATATTATACAGCGGAAGAGTTTATTTGTTTGAACACGCATCGTCGGAAATTCTGCATGGTCCGGTTCTGAAAAAAAGCTAAGTTATCCCAGAGTACTATAGGCTATACTGTAATTAAAAAAAATTGGGACCCCTAAATTGACAAAGATGAAATCGTGGGTAAAAGCTAAGATATAACTGTAGAGAGTAAATTTCGATAATTGCACAAAATAATGATGCTACCAAGAGTCGTTTTACGTATAATTAAGATCTTAATTCTTGGGTACTATCGTACAAAGCTGTTACATACATTATTTCTGAATATTAAAGCGTATGAATTTCAATTAAATTGTAATTTAAGGAGGTAAAGTTTGTTTGTTTTTTGTGGTAATCTCTGGAAGTGTGTCTTGTGTTTTTCCATTACGCTACCTGCGCACGTCAGACAATCGGTGACCGATTATTTTATCGGCTATGATGGAATATATGAATTGGTTAGATGACACCACTAATCAATTGACGTACTTTTTATGAGCTGTCAAAACGCCATTCCCCCATAGATTTTCTATGACAATACTCAACTATGACGTCACTTTTTTGTCATCTCAATTCACTAACTATTTATTGATTTCAAAGTAACTAAAAATCGATTTTTATAGTTTTTTAAAAAATCATCGGGTTTTTAGTGTTAAAATTAAATGTTTTTTTTGTGAAGTTGTTTCTTGAAATTATTGGTTAGTGGTGTCATCTACCTAATTCTCAAGGCGTCTTCAAATTAGAGGCGTGAGTAAGCACTGCAGTGCAGCGCCACTTCGTCACGGTAGTGGCGCTGTGACTGCGCTTCTAGAAATTGTATGAAAATTAGTAGCGGCGCGGCTAGCGCACCAATGTAGCGCCACTGCACCTGCACGCCTCTAATTTGAAGGCGACGGCTCTAATAGCAACGCACACGTCCTACAAAAAGTGTGTCCCACGAAACTATTGATTTATTGAATCGGTTCTGCAAAAAGTCGGGTGTGTGCGGAGAGGCTTAGTATTTTTTCAGTAGTAGCCCGGACTTTGGAAGTTGCTGGTGTGACACCCTTGTGCGTCCTACGCCTGATCTCTTCTAGGTCCTGTGGGATTACCGTCCGATCAGACTATGAGAGTGAGGGAGGCGGAAGAGCACCTGTGTTTGCGCACACACTTGTGCACTGTAATATCTCTTGCGTAGTGTTCGTACTTCATTACTCTCGCAATTGAGATTGGCCGCCGTGACTGAAATTTACTCTAGAGAATATTACCTTTTATTAGATTGTAAAGCCATTAAAAATTATGATACTACCAGCCTATTATTGTCCCACTGCAGGGCAAAGGTTTCTTCTCATAAAGAGAAGGCATGAGCATAAATATTAAAATACTAGCTGTTGCCCGCGACTTCGTTCGCGTTCAGTATGTTTAAGTTAATAGTGTTCATACTGTTTCTGTCTAACCCCTATGTGACATAGCGTGGTGAATTGTACCTAAGATTACAAGCTCAGGTTACTGCCAACACAATGCCAAAAGTTGTTCAAATCGGTGCAGGAGTTAAAAAGTTATGCGCGTACATACAAACAAACAAATAAACAGACAAAAATTCTCAAAACCATTTTTTTGGGTTGAGTATAATGTATTTAACATGTGACAATTACTCTTTATAAAAAATATTGAATGTACAGAATTGGCCTCGTTGCGATTTTATTATTATGTATAGAAAACCCACTTCAATGTTCAAATGAACTTTAATATACATAATTACATATATTTAAAATACATAAAACAACCTTATCGAATCAATGTGTATAGAATTATATTATTAATTTTCTTGATGTCAGAATTGTTATGTTGAAAGGGTTAGAAGTACTCAACTATTATTGATTATCAAATGGTCCTTTAACGGTATTCTTAAAAAAGTTGATGGTCCCACCAGCGAACTCCTTTGCAGTATCAAACCCTTTGGCAACGACCTCCCTGATCTTCGCTCGAGCAGCTGAAATGCAACGTGTGATATTACACATATGTACATACCTCTGTATTTGATATTACACATTAGGGTGTATGTCTGCTTAACTCTTCGGGCAATACGGGCGTGATGGTCACGCCTGTATTCCCCGAATGGCCGGCCGAAAGGTTAAGCAGAGGTGTACACCCACAGTTCGCCGGTATGTTTAGGTGCCTTATTATACAAGGTTACTTTTCATTCACCATGGCCATATTTCAGGGGGTGCAAGTATTCATGAATATGATCAACTTTTGCTAAAGGACCAACCCAGAAATATAAAAAAAAAACCGCTGTTCCGTACATTTTGATAGTGTTGTAGTGCAGTTTTGTAAGGAACAGCAGTTTTTTTTTTTCATATTTCATAGTTGGTTCCATTATGAGAGTTATTTATATTCGGGAGTACTTTCACTCCCTGAAAAATGGCTGGTGAATGAAAAGTAACCCGGTATAAGCACTCTTCACGTGTCACCTAACATTTAAATAGTGTGCCGGTTTCGGGGGATAGTCCATGAGGATTTCCATTCACATTACGTCCCACAGGAGCAAAGCAGTAACCAAAGACGAAACTTAGCACGGGTGAAAAAACCACGAAGACAGAAACTAGTACTATATAATACTTGACTTACCATTTACTGGCTCTAGAATATTTTTGGGAAAATCTAATAATACTTTCGTGTGTTCAGTAGGATTTGTTTTTATAAGGCCAGATATAGATTTTTCCTTAATAATACTACTGTCTTTACCATCTTTGACATTTTCCTTTTCATCTTTCGGAGATTCTGTGGCTTGCTTTTCTTCTGTAGCCCTTTTATTTATGTTTTCTTTAACTTCAGTCGTGTCATTTGATTTTGCTGCTTCGGTTGTTGATGATGAGGTAGTTTTTTCCGTAACTGGTGCATCTTCTGTTGGTTTTGTAGTTACTGTTTCATTATTTTTCGGTACGCCATCTGTCGTTGTTTCGTTTGCATGTGTAGAGAGAATCCCGTTGTGGAAGAGCTGTAAAGAGCAATTTCGCAAGGTTTTATTTCTTATATAATTTGATTGGTTTTTTTTACGTCAATTACTGTTTTAAAGAAATGGTTTATTAATGTATTCTCTAGACAGATTTCGGTCACGGACGGCGGCTAATCTTAATGGAGACAAGCCAAGTAATCAACAGATATTATAGTGCACAAGTGTGTGCGCAAACTCAGGTCCACTCCCTCTTCCCTAATTCTCATAGTCCGATGGAACGGCAATCCGACGCAAGCGGGGAAAGATCAGGACCAACGGCTTTACGTGCTTTCAGAGACACGCGGGTGTCTCTAGCATATATATGACTCATATAATTGACTCTCACGGGTTTGCGAAGTTAATCTAAAGATCAGAGTGTCAAATCAATACCTTGCACTTTACATTGGTAAAACCAATTTGTTGTTGAGTCTAATAAGCATTAAAACCAATTTGATTTCACGGACGAATATTATGTATTGATTGTAACGTACTAGTGCTAATGGCGTGATAAATTGGAAATCTAAACATACAACGTGTGACGTTAAATTAGCAAAACTTGGAAATAGTTTGATCGGAATAACGAGCAGAATTAATTGAACCACTTTCTGATATAGGTCACATTTAAAAAAAAACGACGGGTTGCACTCCGGGAGTGCCGGCAGAAGTGAAAACGCTAAAGCGCGTGCGTGGTACTATAAATTCGTAAGATTTTCGATCAGGTCACGTGTCCTGACGCGAGTTTAACATTTTTTACCCATTGCAAAACAAGTGCACAACGCCGCTAAAGAAGTTTTCACTTCAAAAAAACAATAATAATATTGCCCTGTCTATTTATTAATAGGTCAAGCCATCACATGCGCAAACCTGCCCAAATAGATACATAAACATAAATGGTTGTTGTCTAATTTAATTTTTCTCATTAGTAGGATAAAAATGGCTCTATTTCAATGCAGATACGATTTATTTACAAACTAAAACAGCACATAAAACTTTTTCTTTTTTTTGTAATGATTATTTTTCTATCAGAATTAGATTAGTTGAATTAAAAAAAAAACGAACTATTTGAAATATCAAATAACTGCCTCGGTGGCCTAGAGGTCCTAAGCGCGACTGCTACGCTAGATGTCCTGGGTTCGATTCCCAGGTCAAGCAAAAAGTGTTATTGGGTTTTTCTATGAAATTCTCAGTAGCAGTTCGGAGTTTGGATTTGTGCCTGGTTAATGGCAATAGGCTCGCCCCCTATGACATGGGAACTAAATATACCGGCGAACTGTGGGTGTACATTGGTACACCTCTGCCTAACCCTTCGGGGAATACGCGTGATGGTACATTATGGGTTGTAATAATAATATAGAAATTTTATTTACTACAGTAAAAAAAAGAAGGTTACCAGAAAACAAAATTGCAACCAATGAAATAGTGAACCCGAACGAAGTCGCGGGCAACAGCTAGTTACATTATATAATAATTCATTTGGTTTAGTCCCATCTCGGCACCCTGTCATAAATTATTGTTAATATGATAAAAAAAAACATCAGTCTTAAAAATATCTGAAATACGAGTAATAAATTCACAGGATAGTAATAATGACTCTTCATACAAAAAACAAAGTGGTCTAAATTGCCAAAGGTCTGTCTGTGCAAATCTAATCTTCTTCTTTATCGTGTGGGCAGTAAGGTCTAAACGACCCCACACACCCTAGTGTCAGAGTTTCTAAACCGCCGCAAGGGCCTCTGACATGGTTACCGATGTCAGTGATGTCCAAGATAAACTTAGAAAGTACATATGAATTAGAAAAAGTCACATTGGTACTTGCCCGTGCCCGGTTGCGAACCCACAACCTCGTGCATGAGAGGCGGGCGCCTTAACCACTGGGCCATCACGACACTCAAATCAAATAAAAATATGTTTACTGCAAATCTAATAAAAATATGTTTTAATTTGTCCACAATACACAAGCATACACGCCTGTATTCCCCGAAGGGTTACGCAGAGGAGTACTAATGTACACCCACAGTTCGCCGGTATCCCATAGTTCGCCGGTAAACTTATTTTATAAACAATAACTTTGAAAATATTTATTTTGATTTTTTTATAAATAATTAAGGCGATTTACTCGCTTTACTGACACTGTGTATCCATTTTTTAATGAATGTGTATCTAACAGGGTGCCAAGATGGGAAGGTGCCTATATGGGACTGAACCATTAATTTAAGGTAATTGTAAATGTACCATCACGCCTGTTTTCCCCGAAGGGTTAGGCAGAGGTGTACCAATGTACATCCATAGTTCGCCGGTATATTTAGGTCCCATGTAATAGGGGGCGAGCCTATTGCCATTAACCGGGCACAAATCCAAACTCCGAGTTGCTACTGAGAATTTCATAGAAAAACCCAATAACACTTTTTGCTCGACCTGGGAATCGAACCCGGGACCCCTTGCGCAGCAGTCGCACTTGCAACCACGAGACCAACGGGGCAGTCAATGCAAAAGGCAGGCAAGGCAGGGTGTAATTGTAAATGTAACTCTCTTAATGCAGACTAGCCAAGTACGTAGGAGATATTATAGTGCACAAGTGTGTGCGCAAACACAGGTGCACTCCCTCTTCCCTAACTCTCATAGTCCGATGGGACGACAATCAGACACGACCGGAGAGAGATCAGGCGCAGGACCAACGGCTTTATGTGCTTTCCGAGACACGGGAAAATATTATTTGAGTAATAAATAATTAATTGAGGGATAATTATTTATTAAGAGGCTATCCCAACACAGGACATCGTAAAACACACATTTTTTTATGGCATAGTCTAGGCATTGTACATATTACATGTCTGAAAAAAATTGAGTGTTTTTCGAGGGTTCAAATAAAAGTCTTATCTATAAATATTTCATGAAAATAAAGAAGTCATCTGCTTAGCCTTTTCCCAACTGTGTTGGGGTCGGCTTCCAGTCTAACCGGATGCAGCTGAGTACCAGTGTTTCACATGGAGCGACTGCCTATCTGACCTCCACAACCCAGTAACTTGGCAATACGATACCTCTTGGTTAGACTGGTTATCAGATTTCTTGGCTTCTGACTATCCGTAACGACTGTCAATGATCTACGACTGACAGCCGGGACCAACGGGTTTACGTGCTTTCCGAGGCACGGGGGTGTCACACCACCAACTTCCAAACTCCGGGCTGCTACTGAGAAATTCCTAATGGAAAAACTCAATAACACTTTTTGCCCGACCTGGGAATCGAACCCGGGACCCCATGCTCATCAGCCGCACGTTGCGACCACGAGACCAACGGGGAAAATAAAGAAGTATCGTGGTTAAAATCGCAAAGGAGCGCATAAAAAAATTTTTCTTCGCGTAGTTCTCAACGTTTTGAGCGTAAACTATATTTTAGGTAATTTTAATGCACTAAAGACATAACTTTAAGTTATTCTACTAAGCCGTGTTTTTTTTTTCTCAATTTAATGAAAACCTCAAAATTACTGTGATTTTGGTGGTTATTCGATACAACTGACATCAAACGTATCGCTATTTGAACCTTGTTTGTTTCCGCGAAGCGTTATATTCGACATTACATTACATTTGCTAACCATAGGGCCTTAAGTAAACTATGTATTGGTTGATAAATCTGCACTGTACAATATTATAAAGAGAAAAGTTTTGTATTTTTGGGTTTTTGTGTGTAACAAATAAAATAAAAAAAAAACTACTGGACCGATTTCAAAAATTTTTTGCTATTGTATATCTACATTATCAGTGAGTAACATAGACTATATAACATCACGCTACGACAAACGGGAGTGGAGAGTAACCAAAGTCTTAACGCGGGTGAAATAAGCCACGCGGATGAAGTCGCGTGATTTGATTTGATTTGATTTGATGAAGTCGCGGATAAATAAATAAATAAATAAATATCTTGGGACAACTCTCACACGGCTATCCGATCCCAAGCTAAGCAGAGCTCGTGTTATGGTAACCAGACAAATGATATACATACTTATATAATTTATAAATACATACATATTATAGATAAATCACACCCAGACACAGAACTAACAATCATGCCCATCACACAAAGTTTGTCCTGGGTGGGAATCGAACCGACGACCTCCGGCTTAACAGTCAGGGCCGCTAACCACTAGACCAACAGGCCCGTCGGATAACTATCAGTTATCGCGGATAACTAACAGTTCAAGTTCCTAAATAAAGACAAAAAAATACTTACAGCAATAAAAAACAAACACACAGCTACTCGCGCCATCGTTCGGAGTTTCACTGTGTTATGTGCAAAAGTATTCAAGAATAATTCAACACTAATATACCAACGTAAGAAGGTAATCCGTCACAGTTGTTGGAATTTAATAATGCCTTACCATTTCGTCTCCTTATCTGAAGAAAGTACTACTTATGTTTCTGTTGACTGATTACCTACATGGGTTGGTACCATTAAATCTTAGTATTAGTACTTACAAAGTTGTATGACCATTATGTGATTAGCTTTGCTCGATGTGAACGTGGAGAGTGTAAAATAACACGTAATTAATTCGAAAGTTACAAGATTTTTTTGTTCTGGACTTTATCTGGGACGTTACCTCTTTTACGGAACTCTTTTTTGTTATAAGATGTTGTCTATGAAAGACGGTGTGTGTCAGGCATCTGCCATTTGCCCGTTGGCTTTTGGTAAGGAAAAAGGCGGTGTGTGTCAGTCATCTGCCATTGGCCCATTCTATGTTCTATGTTAGGGGGTTTGGTTTCCGCACTTAGTCCTACAATGGACCATTGTGCGTGAGCCGTGGTGGGGGCTATTCCAGCCAGCCCACCTCCCTCCAAAAGCAGATCAGTCTTCCCGGTCTTCTCAGGGCGTCCGCAAGGGATTTTGGTGTACCGAGGGTTTCTTTGCGGGTTTGGGCGACGCCGGTGCATTCAAGGAGCACGTGCGCCACCGTTTCTTCTGCCTCCATGCACGCTCTGCATAGAGGACTGTCTGTGATGCCTAAAGTGTGGAAATGTTTGTTTAGTGAGCAGTGGCCAGTGATGGTCCCCGCCACCAGTCGCAGGCTAACTCTGTCCAGGCGCAGAAGGCGCCTGGTCAGTCCCTTGTCCAAACATGGCAGGGCCTCCTTGGATTGCCTGCACCCTGGTGTCGAGGCCCACCACTCCTCTGCTTGTGTATGTGTGTAGTCTTTCAACCAGCTCCTAAGCTGATTGAAAGGAATGGGCACTATTGGTTCTGGTCCGAAAGCTTTCGTGCCAGAACCCCTCCTGGCGAGTTCGTCAGCAGCATCGTTTCCTAGTGACCCACTGTGTCCTTTAATCCATTGTAGCGTCACCTTGTTACGGTTTTTTTCCGTGACGCGTTCTAGTGCGTTATGGCATTCCAGTATTAGTCTTGATGTAAATTGGTTATTCTGTAAGGATTGGAGGACTGAGGCACTGTCGGAGATTATACGGATATGGGTGTCCGTGACTTTCCTGGCCTCTATGGCGTGTGCTGCTTGAATAATGCCTATGCATTCTGCTTGGTATACAGTGTTGAGCGTTCCAAGGGGTCGGGATATTTTGATGTTTAAGTCTTCAGAGAAGACCCCGACTCCGGTACCCAGATCCGTTTTAGAGCCATCGGTATAAATCCTTAGCTCTCCTGGACCCGAGTAGTCGCACAACTCCGGTGTGAGCTCTATGCTGTAATGTTTGTGGAAGCAGTGTTTTTTCACGATTCTATCATTGGGTGATGCCATCATGGGCTGTCGTCTGATCGCATCCTCTTTCAGTTGTGTGTGTTTAACTCTGGAGTCTTTATTTAGAGTGTTGGATATTTCGAGTCTGAATGTTGCTAGGGCCGCCTCTTCTCTTACAATTAGGTGTAGAGGTGGTAATCCCAGCATTGCCTGCAGCGCAGCGGTGGGAGATGTTCGCATGCTACCGGTAATCGCTACACAGGCTAGTCTTTGCAGTTTCTCGAGATCCTTCTGAGCTACACTTAGTTTGGTCCTGGGCCACCAAACTAGAGATCCGTATGTGACAATAGGTCGGATAACTGTGGTGTATAGCCAGTAGGTAATTTTGGGGGTAATGCCCCAGTTCCTGCCGAGCAGTCTTCTACATTGCCCTAGGGCTATACTGGCTTTTGTGGTGATGTATTCCGTGTGTTTGGCCCAGTTCAGCTGTTTATCCAAATAGATGCCATTGGCCCATTGGCTTTTGGTAAGGAAAAAAGGCGGTGTGTGTCAGGCATCTGCCATTTGCCCGTTGGCTTTTGGTAAGGATAAAGGCGGTGTGTGTCAGGCATCTGCCATTTGCCCGTTGGCTTTTTGTAAGGAATGGTGATTGTCGGTGCGACTTGTGAATTGTTGCAATTATTATTTGAGTTACCTGTAGGTTTATGATGTATTGCTCGTATTACTGATTGGTGTTTTATTTTTCACTAGCTTCTGCCTGCGACTTTGTTCGCGTAAAATTTCATTGGTTATCCCACGGGAACCGTACACTTTTCCGAAATAAAAAGTATCCTATTCCAGACTAAACTCTATCTCAGTGCCAAATTTCATCCAGATATTATTTATTTAAAACATGATCACACTTTGCTATACTATATATTATTGGCTTTTTTTTTTAAGACGGGAAGTCATCAAATGACTTCCCCCGCCCTGGGCGGGGCGGGAGGGAGTGTCAGACTTTTACTGACTAAAACCCGTCTATGTTCCTTTCATGTGCCCTGTGCGTTCCAGGGGCGCGGTATCTCTTTCGAACAACCCGCAGCATATATTATTGGCTTGCTATACGCTATGAAATCGAGCTATACACTATGCTATGATCGCGCGGCGCTCTTTTTGGAACGAATGAAACGACACGTCTGAGTTTGCCATATAGCATGTGTAGCATATTTGCTTGCGATTATATCGCATAATGTGAACGCAATGCTATTTAGTATAGCTACATAGCTTTTAAAGTTGTACTACAAGGTGTTGATTTGCAACCTCGCCAAATTCAAGGAGTTAACTATGCACGTGATTCTTAACACGAATCAATAATAAAATTAGTTGGTTTTGTTTATATTTTTTGACGTGATTTTCAAATTCGAACTAGCCATCTTGCCAGAGGGTTTAGGCGCTATGCACACATTGATATAGCCGCGCGACAACTCTGCCTACCCCATTCGCAACTGGGAGATTCTGATTTTTGCAAGAGGTGTATTCTGGAATACTGTTAATTGATAGTTACAACTAAAAAAACAAGTATTTATTAAATATTGACCAGGTATCGTCGTAATCGTAATTATTTGATTACTTCTCTTTTTTATGACAAGCTCCTAAAGTTTGACGAGGATGCAAATCAACAGCTTGTACATATTGCAGAATAGTATAGCGTAGTCTGAAATGAGCTCTAGCACAATGTTTTGCTTGTGTTACGTAGCGTGCTATCATAAAGAGGGGAAGTAAGTTATCTTCATACAAACGCACCGCGCGCGGCTTGTATGTGTGCGTCATAGTATCTACGCGTCGCCGCACGCACACTTAACAAAATCTCAACCCGTTTCTCAGTGCGCCAGCCGGGGCTAACACCGCATGAGATTCGTGCGTTACGGCTTTTCGGTACCGCTTAATGAATGAAAAATGTGTGACAATCGCAGGAGAACGTATTTCTGTGTGTTTGGGTGTCCGACAAAGTGCGGACAGTCGCGGCCACACTGCCTCGCCGGTTTATTTTATACCTTTTTTTGAAAATAATACCTACTGCTCTGAATCTTGAATACATTCTGTATTTGTTAGGAAAACCATTGTTGAACTGTATTGACTAATGATCACTGAATTAGGTAGCTATACAGAGATGTGTTACCTATGGCAAGGGCCGGGCTTTAAACTAATGAATTGGTTTGGTAGGCAGTACCACCGATTAAATAAGTACAGATACTTCACTCCATTGAGAACTTAACACTTAACGCTATAATTACTTACCTACAAAGCGTTCGTGCGCGGTAAAATGTACTTTACGCAGACGCCCGATAGTAGTGTGCGCCCGGGCGAACGCCACCCGTAGACACTTAAGCGTGTAACCTTGAACGAGTAACGGAGGCCTGGCAGTACCTACTATCAGTAACCTACCGTTTACTCGTGGTCATTACCGCTCCATGCCACCCGCGCCCGTGACAACCCTGAGACAGTAGGCAATTATATCGCGGATTGGCCCGGAGATAGCCTACTTCCCTTCTTTATACTATGGTGCTATCATAAACTAGATGTTATTTATTATTAGTCCGTGACTTCCTCCGCACGGTTTTTTTCACCCGACGTAAGTTACGTCTTTCGTTACTGCTCCGCTCTTGTGTGTCGTAGCGAAATGTTAATAGCTTATAGTATTCCTCATGAATCGGGGTATATACATACATACATAAACTCACGCCATTTTCCCCATGTGGGTAGGCAGGAACCCAACTGTTACGATCCTTACATAGTCCTTTCGCTTCGGGCACATTCATACATCTGGTCATACAAGCACGCCGGTTACGAGTACTGCGCACTTGACCTTTCTGAAGAACCTCACCAATAAGGTCAATCGGGGTATCATATACATAAAGATTTTTTCTGATCCCACTGGTAGTTATTTATTTATTTATTTAAGATCTATAGCAAAAGATATTCACAAAGTATGACATATAAACAATAGTCAACAAAAGGAACGTTGGTACTCACCTTCACTTACTGTAAACCACAGCAGAAAGTTAAACAACTAGTTAGGAAAGATTCGTTCCAGAGATTAGCGTGGTTAAACAAACAAAAAAACTCTTCGGCTTTTGTATATTAGCATGGAAAATAAAAGATGGTAAAAGTTGGCGATTTCCTTTTCACTTTACATACATAACATAACATCATGCCTATATTCCCCGAAGGGTTAGGCAGAGGTGTGCCATGACACCCACAGTTCGCCGGTATGTTTTTAGGTCCCATGTAATATGGCGAGCCTATTGCCATTAACCGGGCACAAAAGGTAACTCCGAGCTGCTACTGTGAATTTAATAGAAAAACCCAAAAACACTTTTTGCTCGACTTGGGAATCGAACCCCAGACCTCTAGCGTAACAGTTGCGCTTAGGTCCACTAGGCTACCGAGGCGGTACTTTATATACAGTCGTATACTACTTAAAAATCCAGACATTCCTACACTGAAGCCCACTTTCACAAAAAACACTAAATACATTTAGTGCCTGAACGCATTTAAAACATCAAGTATGTATCAAAGATAAAGTATGAGATCAGGTAAGAAGTGGCATTCTATACGGTAATTCCACCGTCACTTCGACGCTCACTTCGCACTTCAAAGTGTCAAATAAATCAATGTCATTTTGAACCTTAAGCGAAGTGAGGGTGAATAGCGACGTGAGATGCGAGTTCATGTCTGAATTTTACAGAATTAACGTACTGAAATCACAAGCAAATAACCCTATTTACAATTCCCGAATTCTTCCACACTACGAACGAAAAAGACAAAGCAAATAGCACCAAATACTGCGCTATGAGTATAATAACACAAAAGCTATACGTTACTCCTTTGTGCGGTGGTGGCGAAAGGCGCGAATTGGGAGTCGAACCCATCGATTCCCAACTAATATTTTACACATTCATGTTGAAACAAAAACGTATAGAGCACAGAATTTTGCTGTGGACCGTGCGAACTTGGTAAGTGAATTTAAATGTGGAAATTCGGGATATATTTTGTCTTCTTCTTTGTCGTGTGGGCAGTAAGCTCTAACGACCCTGTAGGGTAAAATATATGTCGTGATGACGCCCAGTGGTTAAGGCGCTCGTAGGGTGTACCCTACGAGCGCCTTAACCACTGGGCGTCATCACGACATATATTTTATAACAAAATAGTAAGGCTTGCTTGCACCAGCCAGGTTCGTACGCGCCCTCAGAGTTCTCCGAATACTCCGTTCTACGACTTAAGATTTGTGAAACGATATTGCAATGACCTCCTATTATTACATTACAAAGAGTTATCGACACGACTTCATAAGCATTATTGCTACAAGTTGTCGTAAAATATAATGAATCGTTATATACCTGCGGTAATTAGAAAGTATTTTTTTTCTTCATAAGTGCAGTAGAAAAAAAAAAAAGAAAATTTTCGGATAAAATATTAATGAAGTACATACTCGGCAACCTGGTTGAAATAGTTTTATACCAAACACTCAATCGAGTTCCTTTCTGGGATTCGAATTTAGAATAAGAAACGATTAAGTTTTTTATATCAGACAGACCCACAAGGTGTCCACAGTCCTTCTTTTTTTTCATTGATTAGGCTATTCAATCTTACACTTGGACAAAAGCGCGAGACTTTTAACCATCAGAAATATAAAAAAAAAATACATTGATTAATTTTGGTAATGACTGTATTTTTTTCATGTACTAACCTGTCTAATCCCCCTCTTGGCCAAAAATGGTCAAATCTAACCTTCACCTACTGAAAAAAACGACGGGTTGCACTCCGGGAGTGCCGGCAGAAGTGAAAACGCTAAACACGATAAATCCGTAAGATTTTCGATCAGGTCACGTATCCTGATGCGAGTTTAACATTTTTTACCCATTCCAAAACAAGTGCACAACGCCGCTTACGAATTTTCGATCAGGGTCACGTGTCCTGAAGCGAGTTTAACATTTTTTACCCATTCCAAAAAAAGTGCACAACACCGCTAAAGAAGTTTTCACTTCAAAAATAATAAAATATTCGATTAATTTTGCCAGTAACCGTGTTTTGTTCGTTAGGAACGAGTGCACAGTGCCGCTGCGGCCGCTCAAATGTAAATTAAATGATGAATAGATACGCGCACGAATGCGCTTTGCTGTGTACCAACAAAAAAATAACAACCGACCATTAATTCGAGATGTGGCTCTGTTGTGTACTCGCTTTTTTCAGAATACACTAACTTATATATTTTGCTGTTTGTTTCATATAGTTTTGTTTATTATTTATGTTTCCGCCATTTGCAGTTGGAGTAAATAAATATAAATATAGTGAAGTCAGTGTGGGTGATAAAATGTTACTCAATTAATTGGTGTTTGGCGTTATACATGACTTTTCAGTCACTGGCCATCTTTCAGAGGGTGAAAGTACTCATGAGTTTGACCATTGAATTTCACCCCTTCTTTCTTTATCGTGTAGGCAGTAAGTTCTAATGACCCCGCACGCCCTAGTGTCAGAGTTCCTAAACCGCCTCAAGGGCAGCTCTGACATCGGTAACCGATGTCAGTAGTCCAAGATAAACTTAGAAAGTACCCCTGAAAGATGACCATTTATTTTGAAGTCACTCTGTGAGTATTGTTTTCCTGGTTGAATATATGAATCAGGCAAAATTTATTTAACTATAGCTTCTTTCCACGACTTCGTCCGCACGGAAATAGAATAGAAAAGAATTTATAATTTATTTCTATTGACATCACATAAAAGATAAATAAATAATTACATTTATAATAAGGTCAAGTTTATTGGATGTTATAAAAAGCATAGCCCATAACACTTGGCAATAGTGTAGCTTTCTATCAGTGATAGATTTTTTGTATATACTCGGAATTAGTTCTTCTAGAGAGAACCTCTTTCAAAGGCATTTTACCTCTATTACATTTGATTAAATATTTCACTGATACTACTTTTCATTTAATTACATAATTTGTTAAACTGCTGACAGCTATTAAAAAATTAAAACTGTAATATTTTTATCATTTAATAAAGCCAGTTTAACATTAGAGAATTCAGCAACAAAATACTACTACATACCCATTTTAAATGATATATTACGTACGATTTTAATAACGCTGCTGACGGTACCCGCACCCATATCAACTAATACGTCCGCCGTCTGTAATCCAAGGTTTACGTGTATTTATTGTACACCTGGTTTTGTTACGCTGGGTTTTTTCTGCTGTCCTTATGCCTTTTGTTCGTCTTTATTCGCTAAATGTCCAACTGAACGGTTTTTTCTTTAGCATTCTTTTTTTTTGTGTAGTACAATTTTTGCTGGCGACTCTCTCTTCAGAATTCTGTCTACAGAATTAAATATGCGGAATAAAAAATATCTTATATTATGTTAAGCAGTATCAATATCTATTTGAGTGCCAAATTTCAGCTGATGCTGTTCAGCCGTTTTAGCGTGGAAGTTACTCTTCCACGCTAAAACGGCGTGGAAGACTCACAAACTTTCGCGTTTATAATAATAGTACAAATATGCAAAATTATAGGCGGCGATAGTATGGCAATTTTATACGACCAACAGCTTTACATACTTTTCGAGGCACACGGATATCTCACCACAAACTTCTAAACATCGGGCTGCTACGAAGAATTCTTTTTATTTATTTATTTAAAGACCTTTGTCAAAAGTGACTATGCCGATCTATTGAACCTTAACTACATAGTGTATTCAGTAAACAACAATAAAATACTCAACTTATATTTAACCCTGTGGCTGTGACTCATTTATTACTGTAAATGTTATTTCACTGATGTTCTCTTTTCAGACACATTCCAACATAATATGTGAGACGTCTAATTCATATTTGAAAATCCCAATAACACGTTGCCCGACCACCAGGGTAGTTAAATTAATCAATGAAAACTGCTAAAA
The DNA here is from genome assembly GCA_932526535.1 of Caradrina clavipalpis. NCBI lineage: Eukaryota > Metazoa > Arthropoda > Insecta > Lepidoptera > Noctuidae > Caradrina > Caradrina clavipalpis. The sequence continues at coordinate 9,495,340 of OW052105.1, forward strand.
CATATAGCTCTTTAGGTAAGAAAGTTACATTTACTTTTTCCACAACCCATTCTCATCAAGTGTATGGATTGGAAAAGTCCATCCCTCCGCTTGTGACACGGAAGAGGCGTTACCACGGAATCGATGAGTCAGTGGGTTCGAACTCCCGCTGTCTAATAAAATAGATACGTTTGCAGAGTACTTTAAACAAGACCGAATGAAATGTGTTTCTTTTATGTGGCTTTATTATCTTGATCGTTGGAGGTTTTAGTTTTGATGGCAGCATGATTTGGTGGTCATAATTAAGGTCATTTTTATTTATACCCGACTACGGCGAAGCAAAAAGGAGGGTTATGAGGTTGACCGGTATGTATGTATGTATGTATGTATGGATGTTCATCTGTTCCCTCATAACTTCTAAATTATCTAACGTAAATTGACAAATGAGGTGTCATTGGAAGCGTCTAAATTGTCCGCTGGTTATAGGCTATCTTATGTTTCAATAAATTGTATGTGGCGCCCTCTAGGGCTAATGAAGATGTGAAATAATATTTTTTTTCTTCCAAATATGGTCGTGTTACATATCAAATTAAAGGGTTTAATTAGCACATTTCAAATATATAAATATTTTATTAGTAAATTATACATACACCCGTACACACACCCTTTAGAACGCACCATAAACCTAGCCAACTAACCAATATTTTGTTTGGGAGACCTAATAGATTATTCCATATATTGTGTATATGTTGCAGTTCCAGTAATATTACATAATATATAAATGTCTAAATTTAAACCCCAAAATAATTTAAATAAAAAAGTAGTTTAAAAAACTAAAACCCGACTACAAAAATTCACGTTCTAAAAAGTATGAAACAAGAAAACATTCTCATCTGAAAGCCGTGGTCGTATGCCACCTATTCCGGTAAAACAGTATGTGTATAGTAATAGAACATTAATCTTTAGCACTAAAGTTTAGGGCAAAGTGGCATACGACCACGGCTTTCAGATGAGAATGTTTTCTTGTTTCATACTTTTTAGAGCGTGAATTTTTGTAGTCGGGTTTTAGTTTTTTAAACTACTTTTTTATAGGTTTATCGACTTTACATTCATATAATTATTTAAGTAATGTTCCTGTACACATTATAGTAAAAAAAATATTATTCAATGGATGTCTTGTATGGTTTTTTTGTTTGTATTCTTCTCCATATGTCTACTATAACTAGGAACCTTTTTGTAAGGCGCAACGTATTTCTGAATTCAAACAATAAAATTTGCATCTTTTTGTATAATAAATAAAGTAAAATTTTGAGTAGCTCTATGCACCGAATTGATGCAATTGAAATAAATGATTTGCCTTTTACAAGTGAAAATTACAAACATAAGTCTGAAATCACCAATTCGTTTTGAGCAAGCGTGGTGGTCGTTGCCCTGCAGTGGGACAATAATAGGCCAGAATCGTAGGTAGGTTTGTATTTTATAAAAAACAAAAAAAACATAAATCCTGCGCTACATAATCTTTTATTGAAACAAATATCTCATCTTCCTAATGGGTATATCTGCAAATTGCATCTAAGCGCTAACGACACCCAAGATTCACTTTGAAGTGTCACCGATACTGAATTCAGTGTGTATACGAAACCAGGCATATTAAACAAATAGTGCTGTAGTGTTGCTTCTATAGTTATCGATAATCCTTGCTTTACTGCCTACCTAGTGGTGCTAACCGTGGCTGCTAGGCTAGAGGTCTTGTGTTCGATTTCCAGGTCGAGCAATGTTATCGGGCTTTTCTATGAAATTCGTAGTAGCAGCTCGGAGTTAGGATTTGTGCCCGGTTAATGGCAAGGCTCGCCCTTTATTATATGGGACTAAAATATAACGGCGGACTGTGGGTGTCCATTGGTACACCTCTGCCTAACCTTCGGGGAATACGTGACGGTCCGTAATTCTAACTTTATGAATCAGGTAGAGCCAAGTGGCGAGATATTAGTCGTTATGGTCTAAGATCCTAGAGATAATTTCTTTTTATTTGCGGTGGGTTTGTTCAAGGCGGTTTTCTAGTCGTGGTCGGGTGACAAACACAAAGTCTACGATGGAGTGAGCTTCCCCAGAAGAGGCCTGTTTACACTAACTTTAAACAGATTTGGTATAACGGTTACGGTAAAGTGTGACGGCTGATTTTTACGTAGATATGGTGTATAGAATGTGACTTTTTCAATATATGTATAGGTAGGTATTTTCTCAGTTTATCTTGGACATCAGTGACATCGGTGAAAGTTAACATCGTGAGGAAACCTGGACTTATAATTCGTCTGGAGCAAGCATGGTGACCATGTCTCGTGCCTTCATTGTACGAGAAGAGGTGTTTGCCCTGTCTCGGGACTATAATGTCAAAACTGGTATGGTGTGGTAAATTGTTATTTGCTAGACGCTTCAGTTTCGACCTTTTTCTTCACAAACGAATTTGAATAAAACATCGATATATTCCCAAACATCAGTCCATCTCTACAGTACCCGTGCAGAGAACGCTTAGCATTAGACGAAGCTTATTTGACAAGGCTAGGCACACTTAGATTTAGAACATAAAGCTTTGACAATATCTAAGGAATATGGAGAAGAACTAACAACCTGATACTAAGTACTGCTTTGTTAGAATGCAGGCGACTGCGACTAAAGCATCTTGCTTGATAATAGGCATACGAAACTGCCCTTTGAGGGGCAACTAGATTCAATTATGAATTGTGTGTTTTGTATTTTTGTTTATTATGGATAAACTCAAAAACTACTTAAACGATTTTAAAAAATATTTCACGTAATAGCTTTATAAAAAGCGAACAACATAGGCTATATTTTATTTTTTAAAATATTGGGGATACGTAAAAAAAACTAAACTTGAAAGAAGCGGCAACCACCGGGTTACCTGAAATAAATGATTTGACTTTGACTTTTGATTTTCAATTACTGCAGGAAAAACATCTACGTAATGTATATTTTTTGATCTCAAAATTGCGAAACTCAAGTAGCAATGGGCAGGGCACATAGCTCGGCTAACTAGTAAGGTTCTCGAGTGGCGACCACGCATCGGAAGGCGTAGTGTAAAGCCCCCCCCACGATGTGGACCGGCGACTTGGTAAAGGTCGCGAAAAAGCCCCGGATGCGGGCAGCGGAGCACCGGTCGTTGTGGCTATGTGCTTATGTCCAGCAGTGGACGTCCCTCGGCTGATATAATGATGATGAAGATGAGTGCGATGATGTACGATGGTAAGTATTTTTTAAATCATACCAAAAACTGCCTGAGTAAAAAATTAGCACATCTCATCCACTTCACCTAAATGTAATACACTGCTCTCTAGGATAGATAGGATCTCCAAACTAGGGGAGTTTGGAGATCAGGGTATCAATGTAAATCGCATAAGCCTCTTAGATTATAATATAACATTGTATTAATATGCCAATCCGCCTTGAGCAAGCGTGACTATTTAATATTCTATTGATTTCTATAAACTTTACTGTAATTTTTTATTATACCGTACTTTAGGATCAATTTGTTCCAACGTAATTTGTACGCTTCAAAGCAAAACATAGATGCCCTATAGTAACCTATTGTAACATCTTACTACCTATGTTTACAAATAAAGAATTTGAATTTGAATTTGGTGATTAATGCGTCGTACCTTCTCTGTATGAGAAGAGGCTTTTGCCCTGCAGTGGGACTGTAATAGGCTGGTATTACTTATTAATAAGGAGGATTTTCTTATCTAACATATTGTTTTTAAGGTGCAATCTTATTTATCCGCTTTAAGCGATTTGTGGTAGGAACAAAACTGGTGTGTTCGCGTCACCGACAATGCTAATATGGCTGTGTCACTGACATCCAACAACGTGACGTTAACGAATGCCCATTTTTTTTAAATTTAATTTACGAAGCTCAACTATACGCTTAAAGTAACATATTCAATTTTGTATTCACTATATAGTATATTATATGTAGCTATATAATGTAGGTATAGCTGTTTGTTTTCCATCTGATAAATAAATAGATAAATAAAACGAAAAATCTGTGTTTGTCCTTCTCATGTTTCGACTTTATAACCGCCTACCATTTTAACTAACCTCCACTTTGACAGTTGAGTGAGTCAAACTGTTAAACTAAAGTTGAAAACCCTCTCTATTAATGGTGTGCTAACGAGCCGCTGAAAACTTACAAGCGTTGCGTTGTAGCTCTTCATTGAAACAGTCTAAGCGATACATCAGCTTATCTTATCCAGTCATCGCAACTCATCGCCGACTCGTTTGGCTTTAGTTTGTGAGTGTACAGTGCTGGTGGCATGTTGATGTTGTTACGTTTTGAATGAATGAATGTATGAATGAATGGTTGAATGAATGAATGTATGATTGAAGGAATGGTTTAATTAATGTTTGAATAAATGAATGATTATTTATAAGAATAAAGGTTATGACATAGTGGTTGGATTTTATTTATTCCACCCACTCGCCTACGTCCCGTACACAGTCGATGACCGATTTTTTTGTCGGAGAGAATGGAACATATGAATTGTAATGCACCAAAGCAGAAGTCCTATAAAAGTCGGTCCCACGACACTGCGGATCTATTGAACGGTCCGATAATCGGGCCTAGAAAAAGTCGGGCGTTTCGCGTGTGTGGAGACCCTTAACGTCACACTATATTCGACGATTTGGTTTTTAGATCAACGGTCATTCGTTCACGATATGAACGATTTTCCGAAGAACGTTTGTATAAATGAACGTTCTTCTGTCCAAATATCATTCGATCAAATATTCCTCGGGCAATCTTGACGCTCTAGGCGCAAACGGGCTCAAGTCTATAAAACGCTGATGACCCAAACAGTACTCGTAATCCGTACGAACAGAAAGTAGTGGATGCGAAACTAATTAACAAGTTCTACCAGCCATCGCTTTCCGGAGATTTCGTTAGCCGAACAGCTATTTTTGTACAAAACTTTGCTTTCCCCTCAGTTGGTAGTACTTACGCACTTTATTTTGTTAGTGAACGAGCTAATGAATATCTGTGGTAAGCCAAGGATCTGTTTTAGGGAAATATTTGGGGAGATATTAACCTTGATCAATTTTTTTTATGTGTTGAAGTAATCTGTATAATAAAGCTGAAGAGTATTTTTGTTCGTTTGTTTAAACGAGCTATGTCTAAAAATATATCTAGTCGGATCACTCGATTGGAATAAATCCCTTTTAGCCAGGTTCATAAGGAATAGTATAGGAATAACATAACGCTACGCTCACGGGAGTGAGCAATTACAAAAGTCAAAGTCTAATCATCTATTTGAATTAGGCAATCAAAAGGCACATTTGAACGCCATAAACAAGACAAAAAATAACTTGTAGAAAAGAATAGGTTAGAAACTCCATACTTCACATCAGTCAACCGATGTTTACATACATTTAATGTACTCTTGTAAAAACAATATTTAAACAAACAGGTAACTAAGGCTCGAGACAGACGGACTGCAAATTTGCAGTTTGAATGCAGTTAAAATGCACTCCCTTTGTCATTACAGACAACAACTCAACTGCATGTCAACTGCATTCAAACTGCAAATTTGCAGTCCGTCTGTCTAGAGCCTTATAGGCCCTGGCCGGTATTTTTAAGAATACTCGAATGTTAGAGGTCCAGCCGTACCACCTCATTACGGTTAGCGTCTAAGCAAATAAATGGCGCTGCAATATTTAAGACTAGCTTCTGCCCGCGACTTCGTCCGCGTCACAGTTGATGTGTTATCCTACGGGTACCGTACATTTTCCCGGGATAAAAAGTAGCCTATGTGTTATTCCAGACTATAATCTATCTTTGTGCCAAATTTCATCCAGATCCATTCAGCCGTTTAAGCGTGAAAGAGTAACAAACATCCATCCATACATCCATACATACAAACTTTCGCCTTTATAATAGTAGTAGGATGAACTCGCAAAGTTGGCGACAACTTGCAGTTCTGCTCAAACAAGTTGCCGCTGAAAGTGTGTTTAACTTATGATTGGGATCCGTACCTCTTTTAAGGTGCAGTGTGAAGGAATTTTATGGATAAGGCGAGAATATTTTTGGGTGTTCAATTTTCTCCACGCAATGGGTTCCTGATGGTCCAGGAAAAAGTGACGAGATGACCTAGACACGCACTGAAAGGTTGAGGCTGTCGAGGTTGATTCGAGGTGGCATTTAAAGCAAGCCTTTGCCCAGCAGTGGGACATTATAGGAAAGGTAAAAAAAAATGTTTCTCTTACACTACAGTACATAATATTAGAATGTTGTGGAAAAAGTAGCCTATTTCAAAGCCGTACCAAATTTCATCAAAATCGTATAGTAGTGAAAGCGCAACAGACAGAGTTACATTCACATTTACAATATTATTATGAATTGTACAAGTAGTAGCACAGATTAGCTAATAGTTCCTACGGAAGTAGTGCGCTTGGATAGGATCTTTATGTTTATTTTCAAAACTATAAAAATTCAAACACTACGTGTGGAATGTCCACACTACAAACTCAGTACCATATTCATCTCAGTTGCATTCGTTTTGGAGTCGTCCAAAGTTAAATAAACTTTGCACAAGATGCATGTGTTTGTCGCACAGACTAATGAGGTGTGACGTCATAAACCCGAGTTACAACTTAAATTTTAAACACGCTTGCTACACCAACTTGAAATTAAGTTAAAGTTTGATGAAGTTTCATAAGCTAAGTGCAAATACTTTTGGCTTACGTGCTAAGTAAGTACAAGTTGAAGTTTAGTTTGATGACGTATTTTTTTTGGGGGGTGTTAGTTAATATTTAATTCATGATGTTTCAGAAATGAATAAGTTAAAATGATTATTATATCTGTTAGCCTCACTCTCTCTGTTTGTAAACAGAGACATTAACAAACAATTACAAAATTACAATTAAAACAATTACAATTATTGTGGGTGTACATTTGTACACCTTTGCCTAACCCTTCGGGGAATACAGGCGTATTGGTATTTTTTTTTAACAAACAATTAACCAACAGTGACCTTACATTACATGTTTTTTCCATGATTATGTTATCCTATGTTTTCGTGTCATAATGGTGAATCTAATAATTTAATAATGTTATTTTTTATTTTGTGTGCCTAATTTTGTTATTGTTAGTAAATAGTTGAATCCTGTAATGATAGTATAGGTACGCTTTGTAAAATAAATAAATAAAATCATGGCTATTTTTCTGGGAACCTCCAGATAACGGACATTATTGAAGTCAAAGTTAAAACTTTTTTTCGAAAACAAGTTTTAAATTTTGTAGATGTAACTATACTTTAATGCCGACGCCTGTACTGTTGTATGCAACTAAAGTATAATGTTTACCTTGCGTTACATTTCACACTACCATTTTTTTACCTAGCCTGTAATGTTATCTATCCAAAAATATAGCTCGAAAAAATAAGGAATGACCAATAATCCCATCTTCAAGTCTTCATTTCATCATGAACTCTTCAATGCCAATCTACGTAACAGACCCATCAAATTGTGCAGACGTAAAAAATCCTAAATTAAAAAAAAAAGATTATTTTTCACCAAATTTTATACTGGTGGCTTTTAGTCATCAAAATTTAATAGCTTTAATCTTCGCAAGGTGTCAGCGGAAATTTTAATTATGTCGCTCGAAAAAATGCCGATGGCGATGATGACTGCGGAGACACGTGAAAGCGGAGAACAGAAGGTTAACTTGACACTGTTCTTGAAGTATTTGTTTTATATTTATTTATTAAAAAATAGTATACAGTAAATTCGTTGCTTAGGTAGCGTAGTTTATTAAAATTCTAAAATTATATGTGTACATACAAAAAGAAAGACTCATCATCATATCAGCCTATAGCCGTTCACTGCTGAACGTAGGCCTCCCCCGGTCCGGTTCCGGATGGATGGGGGCAGACCGCATCCATCCGATGCCCGCCACCTTCTTTAAATCATCGGTCCACCGTGTAGCATAAATCAATGAAAAAAAAAGAAAGTCTACGAAAAGTTAATAATAAAAACTAATTTATGTAGATTCCCGTCTTAACTAAACTAAATAAATTACATACATACTACCTAAGGAACATTTCTACATTCTAATATTAATTTTCCACGACTGCCTAAAATTGGCTTATCCTTCTACTGTCCAGATACTATCTGGTTCGATGAAAATTTATCACAAAAGTGCTTTTTCGCTATTTGTACTTTTATACGTACGAATTTTCTTTATTTCTGAAGTCAGGACCCATTGAAAATCTAGACCGACTTAAATCTTACGAATTTTTCCTGACTGTTACTTCTAGAATTCTAGACTACTGAATTTGAAGTTATTTAAACTTCGTGCGATACGTGTTCAGGTATTTTTATTTATTTATTATTTATTAAAATTTATGCACATAATGTATAAAATACACCGTAAAAAGGCAGACTTAATGCCTTAGACATTTTCTACCAGTCTACCTAGGGTCTTTTTTTATTTATTTTTATAATTGCCTTTTATATTCCTTCCTTCTGTTCTTCCCTTGCTAGTGGCAGCCTAATTGGAATTATCTCGGCGAAAATTTGAGGCTTTGAATAATGAGTCCTTGTAACGAGCGAACTAAGAGGATTGCCTTTCCACCGTCCGTTTACTGTTTCCATACAAATGTACGCTTTATAGTTTAGAAATAGGGCTACTGTTGTAAGTGGTATTGCCGGAGTGGGTTTTGGGAGTGATTTTTGTTTTATTTTATTAGTAGTAGGACTCTAGGGTGAATGGAGTATGTAAGGGTCGTAGCAGGTGGTGTTCTGTGGTTTCTGCCTGTGGTGGCCGACGCACGGAGCTAGGACGAGAGATTCTTTGCCTCTTCCGTCCCGCCACCTCCTCTAGCATTACAGCTTCGCAGAAGGAGGTGACTGCGTCCCATTCCCCCTCGCTCCGGACCATGGCTTGCACCAGTGCCGCCGCCGCCGATACAATATCCCTAAGGTAGACTGTTAGAAAATGCCCAAGGGATTAAGTCCGCCTTTTTACGTGTTGTCCGTTTTGGTTCCTTCATGAATTGGGATGGCAGGAATTGAACTAAAAAGCGAAAAAAAAACGCGCGTCCGTGTAAATGTGTTAATACCATATAAGTTCATCATGTATAAGTTCATCATGTATAAGTTTGTGTGTTATATTACGCCGCCATTCGTGTTAAATAACTTTTCTTCTCATTGACTATTAGCCTACACCATTATATAAATAATTTTATTAACGTTTCATATCTTCTACAAATTCTTTCACAATCCGTACCGGTTTGGACTCCTTGATCGGATACCCAACGCCTCCTCTAGCGCATATCTTGTTGAAGTAAGGGTTCCACCACTTTCTGATGTTTGTGTACCAAGTGTGCATCTTAGGATCTTCGTTCAGGATACGGCAGAGGTGACAGACATCTGGTTCAGGATGGTTCTTCACAAAACTGTAGTAGTTATGCCACCTTAAAAATTAACGGTAAAGTTTCAAAAGTGCAAAGTAAGTATTAAAGTGATAATCATGCTTTTTTTCTTACGTCTGATTCCAGCAGGCCTAGCAAAAGTGCGCAAATGAAAATTATTCGCTACGAGTCCATTTTCGAATTGAAAATACGATTTAAATCAGGAAAATAAAGAAATTGTAATTGTATACGCTTAGCACCACCTGTTTTTATTAATAAATCCTTTACTTGACAAAATCAACTGGTTGCTAATCTTGACAAAATCAACTGGTTGCTAATTAAATTATATAAGTAATTTGTTTTTCACTATTATTACTATTTCTTTTTTCTCTTAGACAGTAATGCTACATTTGGTGATTACTATGGCTCACACACTGATACGTTGTCATTTGGAATGTTAGAAGTGATCATCTTCGATCACAATATTGGTGTTAAATATTACAATTGGTTTAGCTTTCATTTCTTAATTCGTGGCACTTAGTACGTATTGTAGTACTTTGAGTGACTTTTATTGTTAACAGATCGTTTTGACATTAGCATATTTTATTATGGAATGCATGTAATTGTACAATATAATGTAATACGTTTTTTTTAAAAGAGTATGTATGGAGTTTCTTGCCCGTTCTTCTCCATACGAAACTACCTTTTGGAATGGACAACTAGATTCATTAGTTTAAATTTTTTGTGACGTTCAAAAGTGCCTTTTAATGGTCTAATTGAAATAAATGATTTGACTTTGACTTTGACTTTAAACTAAAAACGAATATTTCAAATTTAAAAATAGATCGAATTTATTTTGCATTTACTTCGCGCGCATTTGTCATTGTATGAACCTCGTTGATACAAGATAAGTATGAAAGAAAGTAATAAGATTATTCACAGAAATAATAACTTTTTTTATAAATGGGAAATCATTACATATCTTCCCGCCCTAAGCAGGACGGGAGGGAGTGTCAGACTTTTACTGACTAAAACCCATCTACGTTCTTTCATGTGCCCCTTGCGTTCCGGGGGCGCGGTATCTCTTTCGAACAACGAGCAGCAGAAATAATACCTGAAATAATCCTCGTAGACAGCGGGGTTTTTGATCGCTTTCATCATTTCACTAACCACCTCTCGTGGCTTGAGTTCCCCGGCATTGATGTATGATCCGGGTGGAAGAAACCTGGTTAAATATGACAAACTTAAGCTTAAAATAATATAAATAACTAGTTTCCTGGATAAAAAGTATCCTATGTGTTATTCCTACAATCTATCTCAGTGCCAAATTTCATCCATATCCGTTTAGCCGTTTAAGCGTGAAAGAGTATCAAACATTCATCCATCCATCTAATTTTGCATTTATAATATTAGTAGGACTCAGCGACCATTATGCCGATAGTCGTTACAGCATAATAGCCAAGAAACTTTATTTTTTGGGTGGAAAGTCCTCATGAGTGCCCCGTGGTGACGTCTGTCAGACTGTCACTGGATAAAAGGAACCTGGTGTTCCGTTTCTACCTAAAAAAACAGCCTAGATCCTCGAACAACATAAAGTGGCTCTCGATGGGCAGTACTTCTAGACCGCCAGTAGCTCGGACTATGTTCCCAATACATTCTTTTCTCTTTCTTTCTTTTTAAAAAATATTTTAAAATGCAAATTTTATATCAACATTCTATAAAAAAAAAAAACTAAAAAGAGAAAAATAACTTTAGCTTTGGAAGTCGGCGGCTTTGGTTCTGTTTGTTGTTTTGTATTGCACCGACTTCCAAAGCTAAAGTTATTTTTTTCTTTTTAGTTTTTGAAGGCGGTTGTCATTTTGGTAAAAAAGCTTTTTATTTCTCGCTTTTTAGTATCAACTTCCTGTATCAAACAAAAAAAAAATACAGTCGAATTGATAACCTCCTCCTTTTTTTGAAGTCGGTTAACAAAGTGATAAGAATATTAAAATACATTAAAGTCACAATTAGGAAACCTTACCTGGAGTAATCTGCCCCACCGAACACTATAGGGACCGCGTAATTGTTTATCGGATGCAAAATTTTCTCAGTCACATAATCCGTGCATAGAGTATTCTCAAAAGATAAATAAAAGTAGTAGTCAGATCTCAACAAGTCCAGACAATCACTAAACCTCTCTTTGGGGCACCTCTTCTTTCCACACCACCCATAAACGTCGACTGTCATATTATATTTCTTCAATCCCTTTTTTATTTGTTTAGTTACATTGTCCCTCCCACTCGGAGCATTGCAATTGGAGACGAACCATGCTGCCGCTTTAGTTTTACCACCAATTTCCTGCTTGACCCTTTCAGGAGTCGGCTTCATTGGATGTACCCAAGTCATATTCATTCTAGGACCAACGTGATTACCCTTTTTATCCAAAATGTTGAAGTAAGTCGATTGTATATCGGAGTCCAGTCTATATGTCCACGTCAAATTGTAAAAGTTATCATATAAGTCATCGCAAAGTGGATACCTCGCCGCTGATTCAGACGCCATAAATATGAATCTTTGATAGGGTTCTCTTACCAGGATTGGGCCATCCCAGTTGTTTTCCACGTCGAACAATATAGCATCATAATCACGGTAGTCATTAAGCAAATCTCTCTGTGTGGTCACGTAGCAATTGTAATATGTACAGTTGGCATTAAGGAATGGCTTTTGGCCGTCTTCATACCACGGTGTTGAACGATGCAACAACGAGGTCGTGTACTTCAGAACGTATTTCAAATCAGTGCCCAATCTTTTAGGTTTTTTGTACATACTAACATAAGTGGAGTAGTTGTGAAATTTTTTAGACGCCATCGCTTGTTCCTTTTTCGACAATAAATTCCTATAAATATAATTTATATCGATTTCTACTGTCACTGGCTTTAATGATATTCTTAAATACTGAAATAAGAGGTAAGCGTAACCGCATATTATTAGTGTCTTCAGTGCTTTAGACATGATTGTAAAGAAGTACTGTAAAAACGAGATACATAAAGGATTGAAATGTTTACAGTTGAAGACAAAGTTTGTAAACGTTCATGGCGAAATACGAGGAAGAATGTTAATTGACGTCAAACGAGAGACGAATCTCTGAATGTTTAAACAAAGCTGTTTAACGCATTGTGAAATATACGTACCAAAACTTTAGCTAACGAAAAACGTAGGCAATTATACTAAATAGAAAATTAAATATGAAAATGTCTTTGTTCGCGCACAAGCGTGTGGTGTTCTCAACGTCCGGTATGCAAATGACGATAAATAGACGAGTGCCGGTGGCGCCCCCACTTGCGGTGGCCGTGCCGAGATTTATTTTAACTGTGAAATGTGATACGTACGTAGGAATTTCGGTAAGAGAATAAATGTGAAAAAACCCCGTTCCGTGTACAGACAAAACGGTTGGCAAACTTATAATTAATTATGAAAATATTTGCAACACAGTTAACATCGTGCATTTCAAATATGTAGTACGCTTTACTATATTTAGGTAGTTAAGTGTTTACGAGGCAAGTATCGTTTTTTATAAAAAAAACAATTGTTACTTTAATAATGCACACTCTCAAACACCCTAATTAAATTAAGTTACAATAATAATACGAGTTTTTTTTTCACTTTTATGCACCTAAATATTGTTTATTTATAAAATTAGTTATCCTAATTTTAGGCGAGAGTATAGTATAGTCTAGACGCAGTATAATAGTGCATAACTTTATTTATTATATTAACAATTATGTTCAGAGGGCTGGCCTATTCTTTGGCCAAAGAATCAGCATTGCCATACAACGTGGCAATACTGCCAGCCTTCTGGGCACATGCCCCATTGACAGCGATGCGGATGAGTTTTTTGACGCCCTTTGACCTTACTTTTTTATTTTAACTGTACATAGTTTGTAATTTAATTATTATTTAGTTTTTTTTCATTCTAATTAAATGTAAAATTATGTTTTTAAAAGCCTAATTGCCTTCACATTATTTTAATTTTTACTTGATTCCACCGTTCAACTGAGACTACAATTTATGTAGTTTTAGTTTTTGGAATAAAAAAATGTCTCTTTTATAAACAGCTGAAAGGGATTCAGAGCAAACTACTTTCATGGTATGCGTTTATTATGTATGTTACACGTTGCGTAAAAATATCTACTTATTCTAATACAATTATACATTCGAGTGATCTTAGATGCTTTGATGTCGACAACGTCAGTCAACCATGATCCCGTTTTGCGTGACAAGTTGTCCTGAGATTTGCATAACACTGCTCGCACCCGGGACTGCTTACCATTACAATATGTTCATCCTTAGCTGCTGTGTTGTTTGAAGTCATTTGTTTTTTGGTTGAGAAATAATTTTAGACGTAATTATAAAACGCAGACTGCCTCGTTGGCCTAGTGGTCCTAAGCGAAACTGCTACGCTAGAGGTCTTGGGTTCGATTCCCAGGTCGAGCAAAAAGTGTTATTCGGTTTTTCTATGAAATTCTTAAGAAAAATATAATTAGATATATCAGGTGACTCCTGTAATTTATTTACTCTCATCATCATCTGCTTAGCCTTTTCCCAACTGTGTTGGGGTCGGCTTCCAGTCTAACCGGATGCCGCTGAATATCAGTGTTTTACATGGAGCGACTGCCTATCTGACCTCCACAACCCAGTAACTGGGCAACACGATACCTCTTGATTAGACTGGTTGTCAGATTTCTTGGCTTCTGACTACCTGTAATGACTGTCAAAGATCTACGAATGACAGCCGGGACCAACGGTTTTACGTGCTTTCCGAGGCGCGGGGGTGTCACACCACCAACTTCCAAACTCCGGGCTGCTATTGAGAAATTCCTAATGGAAAACCCAATAACACTTTTTGCCCGACCTGGGAATCGAACCCGGGACCCCATGCTCATCAGTCACACGTTGCGACCACGAGACCAACGGGGCAGTCGTAATTTATTTACTCTATGTATAAGGTAATTTTTTCCCTGAATTACATACTGGTTTATTTAAAATCCATTCTGTAAAGTAGTAAAATTTTGGCACCATGTTAAACGGCAGCGGACTATAATCCCGGGATTGCGTGACATCTTGTCCCGGGATTTGCATAACAAAGAGCTGTGTCCCGGGACTCTTGACGTTCTTCATAAACAAATGCTGATTGTTTGTAGAGGGTAGAGGGTTAATATTTTACGTTTTTCTTTTATTTTTAATTACACTTGTCTTGTGTTGATTTAAAGTTTTAATGATTAGTGTTGTGGCATTTATAGAAATTGGTTATTTTGTATACGTATTTTGATTATAATTTTCTTACAACATCTACTATTTGATGTGAATATAATACCTGTAAGATAAAGAATCATGAAGATGTTTCTTAGCAGTTATTTCTGATGGAAACATAATTATTCAAAACCAGCTTCAGACATACTCCAGCCTTTGACATACGGCATTGGTAAAGCTGTCTGTCTGTGAAATAATTTTTGTAATAGGACCAAAAAACGTAAACAAAAAAAAAATACTTTGCCTCTTCATAATATTAGTGATTACATTCTGCAAAGGTGAAATTTCAATAAAATGGCGGCTTCAATTTTTTATGCTAAACAAATATTTCTGTTATTTTTCCCCAACCCATCTACACTAAGTATAACGCAAACCACAGCACCTATCTTCACGAAAAAAAATCGAAGACCCAAAAGTTTTGCCCTCAAAAGCCGAAAGCCGCTAGATATTAGCAAAAAGTCATTAAAAGTAAGAACGGTGTTCATCATACCGGCTTCAAAGTAAGTATTAAACGGTAAGTTGGGACCTTAAGTTAAAAAGTTCATTCATTTAACGGTTGTATGCGTTCGCGGGGCCGCCCGTTGAATTTCAAATTTTAACACGTATAAATAAATGCTGTGGGTCTGTTTTTATGGCTTTAGTGTACGGTTGTGTTGTGTTTTCTAAGAGAAAATAAGGGTGAAGAGGTTTTTTATTTGGATTGAGATAATATAGGTTGTTGGTGTAGTGTATGGGGTGTAATATACATCACATTATCCGTTAACAGCGCATACTAGAATAAAAAAACAAAAAAAAACTATTGTTGGGAAACTATTTATTTTTTTGGTGTAAATAATCATTGATTGATTGAACTGCCTCGTTAGCCTAGTGGTCCTAAGCGCGACTGCTACGCTAGAGGTCTTGGGTTCGATTCCCAGGTCGAGAAAAGTGTTATTGGGTTTTACTATGAAATTCTCCGTAGCAGTACGGAGTTTGGATTTGTGCCCGGTTAATGGCAATAGGTTCGCCCCCTATTACATGGGACTTAAATATATATCGGCAAACTGTGGGTCTACACTGATACACCTCTGCCTAACCCTTCGGGGAATACAGGTGTGATGGTATAGTATACGGGGTGTATAAAGACAGATCACATATAGCCGATACCAACGTGTGCTGTCCATCAAACTAAGTGACATACATACATACTAAGTGACATTGTGCTTGAAAATGACTTGTTTTTGGTGTGAAAAATCACTGATGATAGTAGCGCACAATGTAACGCACGCAAAACTTTGTGCTTTGGGTTGCTTGCCGTACAGAGTTCATGAAGATATTTAAAGTTTAGCTATAACATTTAAAACGATGCTTAAGCGTAAAAGAGGAACATACTTTTGCGTTTATAGAATAGTCGTAGGATTCTCTCCATGTTTAATATTTTAAACACAGAGAGAATTGAAAGCTTGGAGCCTTCATCCCGTAACTTTATTAGATACCTAGGTCACTGGATGAAAACCAAACATCTATAATTCTATAATAGTAAAACTTTACCACTAATAGCCAACATTAAAATAAAACAAATGAAAACGATAATCTCAAATTGTTCAATAGAATTTAAACAGCCAATCTTAAGAGTTACTTAAAAGCATACAATGTTCGAGTTTCTCGAAAGCCCAAAAACTCTTTAATTCATTCAATTCTAAACTTTGTTTCTGCGCCATCGGTTTATCCTATTACTGATTATTAAATCTAACTTTTGATTTGTATTCAGAGGTTTGAATTTCATTTTGGGCTAAACTTTGCTAATGTTTTAACCTTCATCGGTATTATTTCGTTGCAATTAACATTTTAGTTGAGTTTTGCGGCGATTTTTGACTTAAGTGACACTTTTTATTTGATCCACGGTTTTTGGAATTAGAGTGATCTTTTAAACTGTGTTTAAGACATTTAATTGTCTTTTTAAACAGGTATTTGGTTGAATTCTGGACGTGTTTATAATTATATTGGTTTGCATGCAGTTTACTTTTAAAAAGCCTCGGTATTCGGTATTGCATAATATTGTTTTTGTCAATAAGTCACAAAAGCCAAAGGTGCTCCCTCACATCAACTTTCGCGTGTAATGGAACAATACAAAATTAGTTTTTGGACATTTGGCAATACACCTGGTGAGAGAGCTCCTAAGATTGAATAGCAACTAGTTTTGTGACCTCTCAGCTCCAAAATAATAATCAAATAACAATAGTTATTAAAAAAACTGTTGTTAAATAAACAAATAGGTATAATCAATGCAAATATAAACGCATTACAGTGTACAATACCCGCATATTCTTTGTTTGGCAGCCATTGTTCCAACACGCTTAGTTGTCCCTACTCATTTCAATTATGGACTTAATATTATCAACATGAAACAATTTGGTTTCAGTATTTAATGCAGTTCAAAATGTATTAAATTGTGGCATTTGTTTTTGGATGTTAACGAGTTCATAAACTACCTCGTTTTAATGTAGTTTTGACATTTTGTATTATTTTACATTATGTCCGATCAATACCTACAATAATTATGCCAAAGGTGATGGCTAAATGACTGCCCCCGGGCCAGATACGTTCTGGAATGTATATGAATCTTACATAACCTCATAATATTTTAAAATTCATTCAAGAATTATGTAGTGTTTAATATTTTCCTAGCACTTTTGTGAACTATTAAACATAATAAAGTATCTTAAAAAAAAAGAAAAACTTTTTATCACAATCATTCGCTTATAAATATACAACCTCATTTTCGTTTTTAGTTTTATTATTTTTCGAAAGTGTCAGTTGAAGAAAATTATATACTGTCAAACACACCTTTTTTCCTTTTTAGGCAATATTATTTTACCATTATATTATTCCCAAAAAGTATCTGAAACTTTTTTACATGAAATACTAATATTTAGCCATTCAGCATTACATTGTGCTAGGTATCATATTTATACATGGTACCTGGCACATGGGGCAGTGCTCTATACTTCCATTTAGCCATCTCCTTTATACCGCCATCGCCTGTCTGAAGGACACACGCTTATGGAACTATCTATACTTATTCCGCTCAATCGGGTAGTGGACACCATTGAACAATAATTCCAAGACTTCACTAAGAAAACACTTTATTTTAACCCTGAAAACCCGATGATTTTTTAAATAGCTTTTTAATTAGATTTTTAGTCGCTTTAAAATAAATAAATAGTTAGTGAATTGAGATGACAAAAAGTGACGTCATAGGTTAGTATTGTCATACGAAAATGGAGGAATCGTCACAGCTTATACAAAGTATTTCATTTGATTAGTGGTGCCATCTACCTAATTTAGTATCTAACTGACTTCACGAAAGTGGAAGGTTGTGTATTCAAGGTATATATATTTTTTGTGCATAATATTGAACCAAAATATTTAATATCGATTAGATGAACTGCGGTTATCAGGTTTCTACAAAGAAAAGTAAAAAACCGTAGAAAAAGAAACACACTCAAAATTCACAAAAAGTACTTAATTAAACAAAAATTCAACCAATCCACCCGTGAAATAATATTAGATAACTTCTTTACCTTATTACGGGGACATTGTAACCATAATTTTGACTTGAAAGTCCGTCTGTCAGCACCCCTCGGATAAATCGTGAATATAAAATTATCACCTCGCGACCTGAGTCGGCGCGTTTGCTTCATTTTAATAAAAAAAAAAGAAAAAGCGCGCGTAAATGCTGAGCGCCATTTTTTTTTGTCCGCCATTGCAAATCTTCGTAAACTCAATTGGTTCTTGTTATTAAGTTTAAAGGTTGATTTTGAATAAAATTATGTATTATTCAGATGGCTGTAGCTATTATTTTTTATAAATTGATTTTTGGTTGCTCTGAATTTTTGGTGTTCGTATATTTTTTATTATTGTCTTAAAATTGATCGTTAATGTAGGTACTGTAGAGACTGGCTGGTTTAGGTATATACAACCTCTTTGTGTACATATTTTTATGATATAAACTCTGTTCTAAATTTGAAAAGCTTGACAGTCCGTCAGTTAGTTAAGAAGTATGTAAATCGAATCAAAAATGGTAACAACCTTCAATTACACTATCCTACAAGTAAATGTTTAATTAAACCATTAGTTAGTACAACAAATTAATTACAAGTTAACACGAAAACTTATCTTGGCTAAGAAATGGCCTCCATACCGTTAACATTTGGCGTTAATCCAAAAAATTAATTGGAGACAAGCGTTCGCTCAACAGCGCTTTAAGCACTTAAAAGCGTTGAGGCTCAAGTGCAAGCGTGTCGAGAGTAATTAGTGCAATCAGTGCGAATCACGTTTTAGTCAAGTGCGCTGTTGTGCCGAGTTGTAACGACCATACTATGGGCATCTGTTGGGACCTAATTTGGGTGAATTTGGTGCGAGAACATTTACAATTGTTGAGAGAGATGAAGGGTCTCGCAACAAAAAAAGTTGCATGTTTTTTTTTTGCTGCCTCTAATACAAAGGCTGACGACTTAATACCTTAGGTATTCTGTACTTTTCGACCATAGGTGGTATTTCATATTAACTATTAAGACCAAAATCTTGGAGAAAAATTGGATTGATGTACTGATTTAATTAAAACATAAAAAGTAAGCTAATATAAATCGCTCTATATTAGCTTTGAACTTTTTTTCTAAAATGTTCTTAAAAAAGTTCATAAGTAAGTAAAGTTTAGATTTATGTATTCTGCGTATACGTGTCGAATTTGATTAATATTGTTTTATTAGTGGCTATGATTTTGGAGTTAAAAGTTTGTCTGAAATTCTTTTTTTTTTCCTGAAAAATCCTCATTGGATTGCTTCCGTCTCGTAGAAGTGTCAGACTTCTGCCGACTAAAACCCCACGGTGTTCTTGAAACTTCCATTGGCTGGGACACGGCTATCGCTCTGAGCATTCTTTCGCATTTGTATATATCTTACCGCATAAACCGACCATTTCTGTTTGTCATGGAAGTGTCATTGTCAGAATAAAGGTCACAGCTCATTAGAGCCACCCGGCACCCACCCCGCACCGCCTCGTCGTACGGCGTCCACTCGTTGTCGACAGGTGGTTCACGGGTGAACGCCACGTTATCACCAAAACGTTGCACGATCAACCAGTGAACCCCGCGCGGTCAACGAGTGAACACCGCGTGGTGAACGAGTGAACGCCGCGTGGTCAACGAGTGGACGTCGCTTAGTCCACAAATTTTCGAGTAGTCTAATGAAGGGAGGGTGGGGTGCGGCGCATTGCCAACGTATCGTCCTCGCGTGAATCACTCGCGGGCAGCGCGCGGTCCGCTTCGGACCCGCGCGTTGGCGATGCGCAGTCAACGCAGGACAGCGAGTTGTCACCGAGTGGTCCACCCGCCGTCCGCGCGTGGACGGCTTACGATAGAGGCGATCCGGTGACGCTACGTAGTTGATGTAGTGAGCGCATACCCATACAAGTCCATATCAAGAATACTAACCGCACGAGGCGAGGCGGTGCGGAGTGGGTGCCGGGTGGCTCTAATGAGCTGTGACCTTAATGCTTCTTAAATTAAGTTGAAGGATTGGTGATCCACGTTTTATTAAAAAAACTTGTCTATCCCATAACCCACCGTGGTATAAATTAACAACAACAACATACAATCATGCCTGTATTCCCCGAAGGGTTATGCAGAGGTGTACCAATGTACACCCACAGTTCGCCGGAATGTTTTTAGGTTATGCCCATGTAATACCATGCCATACCATATTATGTGTGTGTAATTCCGAGCTTCTACTGAGAATTTCATATAAAAACCCAAAAATACATTTTGCTCGACCTGGGAATCCAACCCAAGACTTCTAGCGTAGCGGTCGCGCTTAGGGCCACTAGGCTAACGCGGCAGTTAGCCATACATAGTTGTATAAACACGCATAATTTAATACCATTTATCACACATGAACCCCTGGTAGTAGACACACTCGACATTTCACAAACTTCATTAACAGGAGAGGCTTGTTACTGCGCTTTTTACTATCACTTCAATAACGCTTAAATATTTATTAACCACCACTTGACAGTAATTTGGTTTTAATTGAATAGCTTGATTATGAGAAATTTGGGTTTTTCTATAGGTACTTAGTTTATCTTGGACATCACTGACGGTGATGATCGGTGAAGGAAAATACATATACCATCACGACTGTATTTCCCTAAGGGTTAGGCAGAGGTGTAAGAATGTACACCCACAGTTCGCCGGTATGTTTAGGTCTCATGTAATGGAGGCGAGCTTATTGCCATCAACCGGGCACAAATCCTAACTCCGACTGCTACTGAGAATTTCACAGAAAAACTCAATTATACTTTGCTCGATCTGGGAGTCGAACCCAAGACCTCCAGCGTTTAGGAGCACCAGGCAAATATACATGTAAATGCTAAAAAAAAATTGGTTTGGCCCAGTATTTAGATACAGCAACACCATCTGTTGTCGCAAATATTTAGCCCTTACGTGTGCAGGTGACGAAACATGCACAAGAGAAAAGGTGGGCATTGGTCTGCTGAGAAACGCCGCATAGGCACTAAAGGTCAGCCATCTGCGAAACCCCACCGTTAGAGATTCTCTTTGCTGCGGCCGACTTGGGTACGGAGTCTGCTTTTAATATGATCAGGTATGATGTTCAAGTCATCATCACCATCATTATATCATCTGCAGGACATCCATTGCTTGACAAAGGCCTCCCCCATATATTTCCAAAAGGACACGTTGGAAGCGGTCTGCATCCAGCGTCTTCCTGCGGTCTTAGTCAGGTCGTCCGTCCACATTATGGGTGGACGTCCTACGCTGCGCTTGCCGGATGTTAAAGGATACATATCATCACGCCTGCATTCCTCGAAGGGTTAGGCAGAGGTGCACCAATTGATATCCACAGTTTGCCGGTATGTTTTAGATCCCATGTAATGGGGGCGAGCTTACTGCCAATTACCGGGATGTTCAAGGAATTTGATAGAAATGAAACCACCAAAACCTTTTATTGCATTTACTGTGTAGGATGAAAACATGAAAGCCGAAGTATACAATCAAACAAAGATACCAAAAACTACCGGAACGTATGGGACATCAAACGTCTAAACGTATCAAACACTGATTTGAATGTCTTAACTCTTGCGGCAGGAAACAGTAGGTCCAGTAGTCCTTTTTGATAAAGAGGTTTCTTTATAGGAATCACTTCAATATTTATTTCTTCTGGCTCTTCTGTCATTGTCAAACTCGAAGCTGTATAATTCCCCATGTCAGAAGTTATGTACGAAGAGTTAAGTGCGTACAATGGTGGGGGGAGCGTCGGTGGGAGAACGGTCTTCGGGTGAAACTCCACAAACTGCGTATTGAGGCTGTTCAAGTGGAAGGCATCATCGTCTTTAACAGAGAGCAGAAGAGGATCATCGTCCTTCGGTGTTGCTGGGTCGTCTACAGCAAGCAAAGCCAGGGTATTGCTATAAATATCGAGGAAGTTCACAGTCGAAGGTGCGTAGTGTGTATTATACCCTTGTTGTTCCTCCGATGACTCTCCATTGGCGAGAGACTGTGGAAAAGAGAAATCTATCAAGTTGCAGTAATTCTTAAATTTGCGAAAGGGTTCAGTAAGATTTTTAGATTGTCTGAAAGGTTCTGAACATGATCTTTAGCTTGTGAATTATTTCTTTCCATTAGTTATTGAGGAAGAGAAATTACACTAAACATACATATTATAGAGATTTATCCCAAAGAGAAACATAGGACGTGTCACCAACATTGTAGGTTATAGTATCATCGATTACCCGGGGAAAGATTTGGGTATCTGAGGTACTAGCGGACTCCTGTGTCGGGGGCTCGGTTTCAACAGTAATTTCTGTAGTGTTTCCATCGCATTGATCACTGACCTGAAAAAGTGATTTGAGTGAATAGTAAGCTGATGAAAAGGATATTAGAAATCATCATCATCATCATCATGATGATGATGATGATGAACTAAGTAACATTATTTGAACTGTGTATTTAACACATAAAAATGTTTTCGTAAAATAATACGGGAACCTTGATCTTTTATACCCCCATAACCTGATGGTTCTTAAATATAATGAGGAACAAAAAAAATGCGATGGTAAGAAGAACATGTCAATTTTGGTTTATTTAATGTTTTTAACACTAGTTATCTATTATTATAATGGTTAATAATAACTTATAATAGAAGGTTCGTATATAAATATTGAGTTACGCTTATGCGTATATAAATTTTGACTTATTTTTCAAAGGGTTAAAGTACAAAGATGTCTAAAGTCATAATTATACACCCTTTTTCGCCAGATATCTTTTAGTGACAGATAGGGTGCTAGCCGTATGACAGGTGGGCACAAATCCAGATTTTGAGGGTCTACTGACAAATTTCGCACGGAAATATTCATTGGCACATTTTTTTGCTATAATGGTGTGAGTATAACACCAACTAGATTCACTTGGAGGATTGCAATGTATTGCAATTTAAGTGCTCTTTATAGTATAGAATTTATTTAAACTTTTTGCACAAAAAAAAGTACAAAGGCGGATTTAATGCCTTAGGCATAAATCCAATTGGTAGGGCCTTACTGACAGGGGAGAGTTATTGTTTATGTTAGGACCTATATCTACTCACAAAAAAGTTAATCACTTATTGTCCAAAATGTTGTTACCTATTTCACCTTTAACTGTCCCCTCAAAACTTTAAATTAACAGGAGAGGTCAAAGAAGAAACATTAAACACTCATTTTAAAATTAAATATTCAAAAAAATAATCATGATGATATTTCGGAACACGACTCAGCACTTATCAAATAACTGTCAAAAAATAATTAGTTATTAATTAAGAACAACCCAATGACCTTTAAATTTAAATTTCCCTAAGTACACACACACTAAAAATCACTAAAAATCAGTACTCACCAGTACAAGAACAGCAGTAATTACTAAAACAAACTGACACATGTTGCACCTCCGATAGTGGCTGTAGAATTAAAAGACAATGTTATTGAACCCCCGTTGACAGGTCGCTGTGAGAAATCATGCTAATTGTTAAAACGATACAATTAATGTGTTTATCAAAATAAAGATGAAATAGTAATCAATGCCATTGTTAAATTAGTTACAGTACTGCGCTATTGTTGGTCGCAATTGTTGTTTGTTATTGATAGTATCTTTGAAGATATGTGTAGGATGCTGCGGTCAGGCCCATAGGGTACGCGAAAATCTGTGGCCAAAATGGAATAGGGCCTACGAGCTCGAGGTCAGCCCATACCATCACGCCTGTATTCCTCGAGGGTTAGGCAGACGTGTACCAATCTACACCCACAGTTCGCCGGTATATTTAGGTTCCATGTAATAGGGGGTGAGCCTATTGCCATTAACAGGGTATAAAGCCAAACTCCGAGCTGCTAGTGCGAATTTCATAGAAAACCCCAATAACAGTTTTTGGTCGACCTGGGAATCGAACCCAAGACCTCTAGCATAGCAGTCGTGCTCAGGACCACTAGGCTAATGAGGCGGTCAGCCCATATCCCGAACAAAGACAGATCCGAGAGTAAGACGGGAGTAATCCAGGGTTGCGGAATTTGTTCGAAAGAGTTACTCGCGGCATTGGAACGCAAAGGTCATAAGGAGGAACAAGGTGGGGGTTTTAGTCAGTTAGAGTCTGACACTCCCTTCCACTTCGCCCAGGGCGAAGAAGACATTTGATGATTTCCAATAAAAAATAAAAATAAGAAGGGTGTAATGTTGCTTGCGGGCCTTTCTGGAGTCAGTGCGGCCGCACTGGGTGACGGGACCCGCCTTATAGTGGTGGCGGGTCATATTATCATATATAATACCATAATACCTGCCGGGGTGGGGAAGTTGTATGCGTAGTTGTAAGCATGTTTCTCTTAAAACCATTAAACAATCGAACAATAAATACACGTACTGGCTCGTATGTCTTTTGTCCACTTATGTTTTAAAGAATGACAATAATATGTATTTTTACAAGATGCCCCGGTAGCCTAGTGTTTCTAAGCGCGGCTACTACGCGAAGTCATGGGTTTGATTTCCAGGCCGATCAAAATGTTATTGGGTTTTTCTATGAAATTCTCAGTAGCAGCTTGAAGTTAGGATTTGTGACCGGCTAACTAGGGGTGTACATAGGTACACGTCTTTCCTAATCCTTCGGGGAATATAGGCATGTCTGTAAATATAAGTAGACGCAGTGGCATTAAATTGAACTCAATTTAGAAATCTGAAATTGTTTTAGCAATGTAATTCTTCTTTAATGTAATTTAATTTTATATGACAAGTACAATAAGGATCACTTATTGATGTGAATAAATCCTTCGCATTGAAAATATATCATTTATGGAACGAGAATATCCTGTTTGAAAATCGAATGAATTTACGTTCCATTTTACGTTACCTTTACTTCACAAGCTCGCACTAATTTGCCGAACTACGAATGTTGATTCGGAATTCGATATTGTACACTAGATTTGAATGGAATGCCATATATGTGGATATTCAGTTTTCGAGGCATTGGTAATTAATATGTGAATCATGTTACATGTATCTTTGTGTATATTCTGAAATTACAAACCGACGTTCTGTATCTGCCTAGACTTTTCCCAAATATGTTAGGGTCGGGTTCCAGTCTAACCGCAGCTTATTTGATCTCCACAAACCAGGGACTGGGCATCACAAAGTCAAAAGACAAAGCATTTATTTCAATTAGAATATTCTTCTTTATCGTGTGGGCAGTAAGGTCTTACGACCCCACACACCCTAGTGTCAGAGTTTCTAAACCGCCTCAAGGGCCTCTGACATGGTTACCGATGTCAGTGATATCCAAGGTAAACTTAGAAAGTACATATGAATTAGAAAAAGCCACATTGGTACTTGCCCGTGCCCGGTTGCGAACCCACAACCTCGTGCATGAGAGGCGGGTGCCTTAACCACTAGGCCATCACGACATTTTTATTAGAATATTTACAGGCACTTTTTAATAGTCAAGAAGTTACAGTTTAAAGTTAAAGCTAGTTGCTCGTTCCCAAACGTAAGTCTATGGAGAAGAACAAGCAAGAAACTCCACTCTCACGTCAGACTTCCCGGCTTCTGACTATCCGTAACGACTGTCAAAGTTATTCGAATGACAGCCGGGACCAGCGGCTTTACATGCTTTCCGTGCCACGAGGGCACGGGGGCACATCACTAACTTCCAAACTCCGGTCTGCTACAGAGAAATTCGTAGCTGAATACTGGGCCGAACATAAAAATTAGGTAACAAATGTATAAATTTAGTTCAAATATTTGCCATCAATACACTAAGAAGAAGAATGGTAGAGTGAACAAAACAATAATAAATCACTTTGACGAACAAGCACTTTAATTTCACATTAACATCAAAACATTTATTAAATATAATTAATGTTTAACGTTAGGTTAACCTTTGAATGACGACGAACATCAAAAAGTCGGTTATAATATTCATAACAGTGCATGTAGTGGGGAGGCAAGCGAGATAAAATCGCATTTGGCCGCAAATAAAACGAAGCCCACACGTACGACCCCGCTGCGCGCACGCCGCGGGTGTGTGGCACCACTGTTATAGACGACACGAGAAAAGAAAATGGAAATTTTGGTAAGTCGTTTTTTGTAAGATCACACGAATGCAGTTCAGGGAATGTATGGCAAAGAACAAACAACAAGAGTAGCATTCAACAAAAAATAAATTGTAATTTTCATTGACTGGAAAAGCATAGTTGCCCAATTTTTTTTTTATAAGTTCTGGTACCTTTTCTTTTACATCGCTCTGGAGCCGTAACACAGAAACTCCAGTCGAGTAATAGGTACTTATTGGCTTTGTTATTTGCTTTTATAAGACGTCTCATAAAAAAATTAGATGATCGATGAATTGGATTTTTCACTTGCTGCCGTTCGCATGTGTAGCCGAGGTTCGATAAGGTCTGCACACACATGCATTGACTGCAAGGAAGCGTTACTTTGAGTTCTCACTATTTGATAAAAAAAGGATAAATGTAAAAGTAACGGTGTATAAGCCGGTAAAACTTCACAGAAGTGATGAAAACTGAAAAAGTTTTCTAAACTCAGTCTTTATTTAATACTAATATAATTATAAATTTTACAGCGAATTATAGATATCAAAATAAAAAAAATATATGGAAAATCATTACAGATTAATATATTTACTTTTTGCTTGATGATGAATGTTAGTAATTTCACATTTTAAAATTAAGATGACTAATTGGTAATAGTTTATGTTCTTTTTGTATTTAGGTTGCTTTACTTGAAATAACTGATTTATTGATTAATTTAATTTTGGCCTGGTAATCTCAAAAAAAGGGCAATTCTTCAACCACATTCTAACAATTTTAATTACTATTTTTCTTAAGGTACTTTGTCTGTCATCAAAAATTTGCCGTACCGTCTCTAACCTAACAATGGATCCCCGTCCCGCCTCGGTGCGCTCGTAAGGATGCTTATGATGCGGTGTTGCAGTTTATTTAATTTCCTCAAAGGCATTACGTGGAAAAAGCATGTTTTCAAGTGCCTCCCTAGCTCCCAGTACGCTCTGCTCCTTTTTGTGGAGCCCTTTCATGTTGGAAATATATTTAGACAGGGAGTTTCTCTTGACGGCGTAGTGGTGTGAAGTAGGGAAGATGCTATATATGTGAGACTAGGCTGTGCCTGCGAATTCTTTCGTGTGGTTTTTTAAACCCGCTTTAAGTTACGTCTTTATTGCTCCGCTCCTGTGGGTCGTAGCGTGGTATTTTATAGCCTATATTATTCCTCATGAATCTGGCTATCGTATACAAAATGTTTTTTTTCCAATACAAGTGTCAGTTTCTGATATAAATCCATTTAAAAAAACAAACAAGCAAAAAATTTCTTCAGGTTTCTAATATTAAGTATAGATTTTATAATTTATTTATTTTATTTTTTTATCTACCCCCATGGGAAAAAGGCGTGAGTTTATGTATGTATGTATTTATAGATTTTATAATTTTGACAGACTTGGTATACAAAGATGAGATGAGCGCGTTGAATTAAACAAACAAATAAACAGCTAATTATATTAGTATAGATAGATGTGTTTATCTGCGTGTGGAGAATTTAGTATGCAATCTTTGTGCAGTTGTTTGATTAAGAAGAGAAAGGGTTATGGTTTGCTATGAGTAATTTCATTTTTATTTATTTAACTCGTATTCTCTAATTTGGATAATTAACTTATTTTTCTTAAGTTGTTCGTTATGCGTTTACTTCCACATGCATTACAATCATTGCATTGAGTTTTAGTAAAATTATAAAATAATCGATGTGTTTACCTTCATTAAATTCAATTCTTTTGTTTCGATTCAATGAAAGTCTAGATGTTAGCTTTGCTTAGTTAGTTTTGTTTACTTTACAAACAGTTTTTCTCCTCTGTATTTCGTGAATGCTATTAATACATACATACATACCATCACGCCTGTATTCCCCGAAGGGTTAGGCAGAGGTGTACCAATGCGCACCCACAGTTCGCATACCCGCAGTTCGGATTTTATTGCGTTTTTCAACAATAGATAGAGTGACTCAAGAGGAAGGTTTATACGTATACAACATCATGCTACAATCAACGGGAGCAGAGCAGTAACCAAATACGTAACTAACTGCGGTTGACACAACGAAGTACGTAACTAATCTTTACTAATATTAAGAAGAGGAAAGAATTTTTTGGTTGCTTGTTTGTTTGTAACAAATAGGCTCGGAAACTACTGGACCGATTTCTAAATTTATTTCACCATTATAATGCTACATTATTTCTAATTAACATAAGTTATATAATATCGCGCTACGATACACGGGAGCGGAGCAGTAACCAGATACCTAACCTGACGCGGTTGAAAATATCCATTCAGCCGAAGTCGCAGATAGTTCGGTAGTAGCTAATAAAATAAATAGAAGCAAAAGAAATTGACAAAACTACAAGTTTCTCTAAACACAACATTATTTCCCAACTCAATATATCACTTTGAGAAAAATCTAGACGGTAAAGCCAGTACAGACCTTTAAGAACAACTCTATAAACATCACAGTGCTTTCACTCGGGCTCTTCATACTGACACGTATTCGTCTTTGTCACGAAGCGTGGAATTAAGGTGGATGTGACGAGAGTATAGTTTGGTACGGGTACACTATTCACTAATAACTCGAAGACATAATTTCTTTAAAAAATTGGCGAAGTACAAGTCGAGGATTCGAGCACAAAAAAAATGTTTCTTGCATCAGGTCGATTAATTTTTACCAAAAAAATAAAAAAATAAATATACTATCACGCCTGTATTCCCCGAAGGGTTAGGCAGAGGTGCACCAATGTACACCCACAGTTCGCCGGTATATTTAGGTCCCATGTAATAGGGGGCGAGCCTATTGCCATTAACCGGGCACAAATCCAAACTCCGAGCTGCTACTGAGAATTTCATAGAAAAACCCAATAACACTTTTTGCTCGACCTGGGAATCGAACCCGGGACCCCTTGCGACCACGAGAACAGCAGTCGCACTTGCGACCACGAGACCAACGGGGCAATTTAATTTAAATTTTTTTTTTTTATTTTTTTTTTTATTTAATTTAACGGGGGAATTTTTAATTGCCATTAAATGAGATTTTTACCTACCTTGAAATGTTAGTTAATCAATAAATAAATAAATAAAATAATCAAGCAAATAAGTGACGTCACCGTTTATTATTGCTATACAAAACTTAAGGAGGAATTAGGTTTTGGCAGCTCAAAAAATGTATTTGAATTGATTGATAGTGTAGAGTATTCAATTTCAGCTTATTTCGTTCAAGTATAAATGTGAAAGAGTAACCAATGTGAATCTATCCATCCTGACAAACTTTTGCGTAATCATATATCAAGCTTTAGCCCGCGAATTCGTTTATTTTTACCATGATGTTAAATAGCCTGAACTATTCGCCATGAATCTGGCTATCACATACAAGAGTTTTTTCAATCTGACTGATATTTCCAGAGATAAGCGCAACAAAAAATCTATTAAACTTTATTATATTAGTATAGATGGTAGTAGGATAGTGCTACCGCATCCTCTTCTTCGCTAATCCTAAACCATCACCGTAGGGATTCGCTCCACGGTTGCGTTACTTGAATTTATTCCTGAACCTTTTGTGAAGGATTACGTTGACAAATTGTGTAAGCGAGTGCGATTTGTCTGTCTCATGGTCCCCTTATGGGCACAGATTTTAATGCTAATACGATGTTGATACTCTTTGAGGAGTAGTTGAAAGTGGGACGGAGTTTGAGGGTCCCTGGGGATGATGAAGAGATTTCGCGTACCTTGTGAAATGTAGCATTTACATGGTAAATTGGAAGTTGATGTGAGGATGTAATCATGTGGATAATTAGCCTTTATTATTTTCACGTATCTGTATCAGCAACAAGACTATTGTTAGCACGATTTTGTAAAAACCGAATTGAAAAGTGTGTGCGTGGAGTTTCTTTGTCATTCTTCTCATAGAAACCTACGTTATGGAACGAGCAAGTCTTATTGAAATAAATGCTTGGGCTTTGAAGGATGATTAACTGAAACCTCAATTGCATTATTACACTGGGTTTCTGGAACGAAAACTGTCTACTTACATACCTGTTGGAAGAGACATTGTGATAGAAACTTTACCATGGATGCAGTATTATCATTCTGATCAGAAATCAGCCGTTTCATGAATTTTGACTGTATAGGATAGTTAAACTTTTGCATGGGAAATCAATCATTGATCACCACGCATGTTCAAGGCGTATACACATAAGTCTTTATCCTGACGATGTTTTCCTGTACTGAAACTTTAGAAAGTACATATCAATTGAATAAGTCATATTGGTACTTGCCCCATAAGGAACCTGCAGCCTTATGCATTTGAAGCGGGCCTCTTCACCACTAGGTTATCACGACATACATAACTTATGAAAATTTCGTTTCTAGGGTATTTTCAATCATGAACTAAAGACATAATAATTCTCTATCAAGATGTCCTTACTACCGTTCATAATAATGAATTAAAAACGAACTAACCATGACCTAGGTTTTACAAAAACAGCTCGGAAAAGTACTAAACGGTGCAAGGTTGAATGCGAGCGACAATTTATATTTAGCTAGGTGTACTCTTAAACACATTCAGGGCAAAGGTCAGGCATCCACAGTGACGTGCACTTTCCTCGCGTTCTTTGAACTAAAAAGTGGGAAAACGTCAAGGGTCTTACTTCGGTTGAGATATTTATTTTACTATCTTTTTTGATTGCTGGCAGTCGGATTATTTTCTAGACGAATCTCGGAGTTATCAGATTGTAAAGATGAGTTGTCCGAATGACATCCTCGTAAGAGAACATATGCCTGTATTCCCCGAACGGTTAGGCAGAGATGTAACTAACGAACACCCACAGTCCGCCAGAATATTTAGGTGTCATGGAATATAAAACCTAACCTAAGGTAGGTAGGGTTCCCTTGCGGAACCCTATTTACCTTGGGCTTATAATAAAGAATAGTCTGAAATCACCAATCCGCCTTGACCAAGCGTGGTGATCAGTGCTCGTGTCTTCTCTGTAAGAGAAGAGGTCGTTGCCCTGCAGTGGATCCATTATAAGCCAATTTTATTATTATGACTCAGACTTCATCTTATTTTCGAGTCGATGATTTTAGGTCATCTCATATTTTTTGGGCCAAGTCAGTGGCCATGTTTATGGCGGCAATAGTAGCATTGTTAATGTACTCTAAATGACTCAGACATTATGACTGGCCAGTTATTCTTAAAAACAAATATGAAAACTGCAAAAAAAATCCCCACATCTTTAAAAAGCTAACGAAAAAAAAAGCACTACCTACCATAATCCTTTTACAACTTTGTGTAGCACTGTGGAGTTCCAACGCCTCTATAGTCTATGAATGTCACGCTTTCACGGCGTCTCTATGGTCTCTCTCACGTTCGTAGCAACACGTCTTCGAATCGTCTCTACCATTGGGGACTCCATTCGTGTTACTTGAATTTTATTTTGTACCCTTTTGTGAGATTGCTTTGATAAATTATATAAGCTATGATTTGTGAGTTGTAAGGCTTTTGCGTTGATATTTTGGTGGTGTGTTTAGGTATTATTACTATGCGACTCTGTATAGACTTCGTTTTATAAGACTAGCTCCTAAATTATTCCAGGGGAACCCAAAACCGGGATTAAAGTTATCCAATGTGCTAAATTATTTAAAATACATACATGGGCTGATAAAATCATAATCCTCATTATATTGTAGCCGGTTAATAACAGTAGAACCACATATAACAGTAGTTCATTGAAAACACCGACGTGTGGTGAAATACTCTATGTCTAAAGTAAGTGTTTATGTAAAACTTAAGGTAATAAATAACTTTATTATTATTATATATATTTTATTTTATTATTATTATACATAAATGATAAAATTACCAGCCTATTATTTTGCCACTATACGACAAGGCCTCTTTTCATACACAGAAGAAACGAGCATTGATTACTTGCTCAAGGTAGAATGGCAATTCCAGACATTTGTTAATTATAAAAATGAATTCTTTCACCGACATCAGTACAAATAAAAACAAAAAGCCACATCGGTACTTGCCCGGTATCGATACCACAACCTCATGCATGAGAGGCAGGTGTCTCTACCACTGAGCCATCACGACACCTCCACATAACTACCACCATAATCCTAAAGCCATAAATTCCCTTTACATGCTGTGACAGCGGCAGACATACCTAAGTAGGTAATACCTACCTATGCAAGGCAGAGCAGGAGAGCTCCTTAACACTTGAATAATGCACTTGTCAATAGACAGATTGATATGCTTACTACAACCCTCCCTCCCCTCTGAGGAGCCCCCTTCAGCTGAACATACGGGGACAGAGGACGGTGGACTTGTTCGAATCGTTGGTTGGTGGAGTGAAAGGGTATTTGGTAAATGTGAATGGTAGTATGAGTACGGGTGTCATCAGTTGGGGCTGGTCATCTTTTATGGTGGGTCCACACGATACAGACTTTTGTATGTACAGATATCTGCGCAGACTATAAAGTCTGAGTAAAAATTTTAACTCAAGAGGTCTTTACCAAATGTCTGTGCAGACTTTTCATCAGTTCAGACTTCGATTTTAATGAATCCGCTCCGACAATCGTACAGACATGTACGCAGACTTCCGACTTTTCTGATACACCGACATTTGTCTGTACTGATTTGTTGTACAGACAAAATTCTATAGAAGTCTGTGTTAAGTCTGTGTCGTGTGGACCCACCATCAGTCTATTGTAAGTTTTTTTGAATTGCTTTTGCACTACATATAATGTAAGTGGTTGATGTAGTAACACTTTCGAAGTTAATTAACTAAAATAAGAAAAATAAACAGCCAAGTGATAGAGAGAGGGAGAGACTCGCACATGAAGGATTACATACAATATTCGAGACTGAATACAAAAAAATAACGTATATTCTTGAACATTTGATATGTGGTTATAGCGGCTACATAATATATTCTCTGTAAAAATTTCAAATGTCTACTGATTACGGTTAAACAGATATTGACCTATGATAGATGAACGGACGGACAGACAGACAGTAGAGTCTTTGTAATACATTCCCGTTTGGCACCCTTTGGACTCAAAACCCCTTTTTTTTTGGTGCGCGATGGTAATCCTCATGGACTTCTTCCGTCATGTTGAGAACAGAGGCGCATACCGGTCTCTTACCGACTAAAACCTCCCCGTTGTTCCACCTCTGCCTTTGGCCAGGGGTGCGGGATTCGCATAAGCATTAAAAAGAAGTTAACACACGAATAAGTCCGTATGTCCCAAGACGGACGGCCATAGACAATCGCGGTTGGTTCTGCTGCGTATAATCTATGCCAGTAAGACACCTTTGTTCCATACACTGCCTCGCCGATTCACCAGCAATACAATGGATGCAATGCATCAACCTGATAGCTTGTGGCCTAATCCTTGCTCTTCGATATATTACATATGCTAGTGGAATACGGATGTTGGGGGATCGTGTAGGTTAATGGCAGAAGAGCCATAGACTGATCGTGTCCATAGGAGCTTGTGATTTGAAGTGTCAAATTATTTATGACTAGCACGCGAATTCGTTCGAGTGAATACATATACAGGGTGTTTGGTGCATCGTGTGCCAAATTGAAATGGTCGACTGAGGGGGTCATCTGCTATCCGTTCAGACCCCTAAACACTTCTCATGCCCTGTGTATTATTTTTCATCGACTTTTTAATGTTTTACAAAAACAATACCAAAATTTTAAATTCAAGTTCATTTTTTTTTTGAAGTACACGTCGTAGACTCTCTATTTTAATTTTATTTAGATGTGCATTGTACTACAGTACTTTTAAATTCAAAATTAGTGACATTAGCCATCTAGTTTTTTATTTATTTACTCGCAAAGTTTTGGACTTCAATTAAAGCTGTCCATGTTACAGCTATTTACATGGCTATAAAAAAAAACCAAATGAGACCGGGATCTAAGGACTTCGTCAAAAATTCTCTAGTCTATCCTCTTGCTAGTGATGTGCCACATGCCATAAAAATCTTTTTACAACTTCGTGAATTCCCTAGAATTGTGAATCGAGTCACAAAATACAAAATTCCAAATTATGGTATAAAAATTTTGTTTTGCTTAAATAACACCTGAAAAACGTATTAAATATGTTATCTCACTCTTACAAGATAAAATCTGTCTCGTATCCCTCTTTTTTGGGGGAGGGGGTACTAGAAATAATAAAAAATGCATTTTTAACATTTATTTCATATTTTATGCATATTCTGCTTAAATTGTTGGCCTTTATTGCGAATGCAGGCCAGACATCTATTTCGTATTTCCACAGTTGTTGTACGAAGTCGCACTTTCTCCTTAATTTTATTGAACGCCGTTTGAATGCGTTGAAGTAGTACATTCCTAGTCGGAACCTCCGTGGTGTATACTAGTCAAAAACTAGTTAAAAGTCTAGCGGAGTTAGGCCTGGGGAACGTTCCGGACATGCAAAAGGGCCACCAATCCGCGCATTATGGAATACATTATCAAGATATTCCCTCACAGTCAAACGCCAATGCGCGGGACAGCCGTCATGCTGGAATACTTTGGGCACATTTTCATTACATACGGGCACCTCGGCCACTAATTCGGGCACGTCATTCTGAAGGAACTCCAAATAGTTATCGCCATCGAAGTTTTCGGGCAGGTAATGCGGTTCAATTACCTGATTCCAATCACTCCTGCCCAAACGTTTACACTAAACCTTTCCTTTTTTTCTGGTTAAAAGTCAGAACTCTTTTCAAAGGAGGAAATGCGACTTCGTACAACAACTGTGGAAATACGAAATAGATGTCTGGCCTGCATTCGCAATAAAGGCCAACAATTTAAGCAGAATATGCAAAAAAATATGAAATAAATGTTAAAAATGCATTTTTTATTATTTCTAGTACCCCCTCCCCCAAAAAAGAGGGATACGAGACAGATTTTATCTTGTAAGAGTGAGATAACATATTTAATACGTTTTTCAGGTGTTATTTAAGCAAAACAAAATTTTTATACCATAATTTAGAATTTTGTATTTTGTGACTCGATTCACAATTCTAGGGAATTCACGAAGTTGTAAAAAGATTTTTATGGCATGTGGCACATCACTAGCAAGAGGATAGACTAGAGAATTTTTGACGAAGTCCTTAGATCCCGGTCTCATTTGGTTTTTTTTTATAGCCATGTAAATAGCTGTAACATGGACAGCTTTAATTGAAGTCCAAAACTTTGCGAGTAAATAAATAAAAAACTAGATGGCTAATGTCACTAATTTTGAATTTAAAAGTACTGTAGTACAATGCACATCTAAATAAAATTAAAATAGAGAGTCTACGACGTGTACTTTTAAAAAAAATGAACTTGAATGTAAAATTTTGGTATTTTTTTTGTAAAACATTAAAAAGTCGATGAAAAATAATACACAGGGCATGAGAAGTGTTTAGGGGTCTGAAAGGATAGCAGATGACCCCCTCAGTCGACCATTTCAATTTGGCACACGATGCACCAAACACCCTGTATACATACATACATAAACTCACGCCTTTTTCCCATGGGGGTATGCAGAAACTACGGAACGCCACCTGCTACGGCCCTTACATACTACTTTCGCCTCGTCCACATTCATACATCTGGTCATACAAGCACGCCGGTTACGAGTACTGCGCACCTGACCGAGTGAATGTCGGTTTTTTTATTTGCGCGGAATCCATTTTTTTTTTTAATAATAAAATTATACTAAGATACCATCACGCCTGTATTCCCCGAAGGGTTAGGTAGAGGTGTACCAATGTACACCCACAGTTCGCCGGTATATTTTATACACGTACAGTACGTACGTGTACGTGTAGTTATAGTACCTACACTAAGTTTCTTCTAATAACATCAACTGCCAATCAAGCCTTCAATCCGCCTTGAGCAAGCATGGTGATCAATACTTGTGGCTTCTCTGTATAAGTCGAGGCTTTTACCCTGCATTGAGACAACAGCATGCTGGTAATATTATTTAAAATTTATAAAAAAGGAAAGCGGGAAGCTCTTACGGCATCAAAAAACTCGGCCACATCATTGTTAATAGGATATGTGCCCAAATTGCCTTGCAACTAGAATTTTGTGGTGATCAATGTTCATGCTCTTTAATAGAAGAGGCATTAGTAGACTAGTATTATTTATAAACATTATAAATTCAAAAATTCAAATTCAAATCATTTAATTCAGACAAGAGTCCATAGGGTTAGTATAACAAAATTACTTAAAGACTAGTGTTAGTAATACAAATAAGAAATTAGCTTAACTGGTGTGGATCCTTATCCAGTGGCGCAGCAGAGGGGAGTCCCACCGATCTCGGAACACGCTCAGGAGACTATTAGTAGCGGAACGCAGTCGACCGGCCATAGATGCGATCCTTTTTCTTATTATGGCGTAAAAGTCATCTGTATGGGCCTCCGCAAACATACCAGACGCACTAAAACTACTATTATAAAATGTGCCGTTTTTTTTTTGGTGAATGGCATCTCACAGGTCAAACTAGGAGATTGTCGTTTACTTAATGGAACTTTCCCGTGGAGCCTTAAAAATTAATGCCTCTAGACGGGGCTTGTACTGTACCGTTGCCGCGTTGGTGTCATGCGTCCATACGTTTCGGACTTAATCTTCTGTCTGCCTGCCACAGTCCACCCGTCGCTATGGTTCAACGTAATCAATCAGGTCGAGAGTGGCACAGTCTCAAAGGATTGAAGCATAACACTATACATGCATACCTAGCACAGATTTAAAGGATATTATAATATGCAGTCACTGAAGATCAGTGTATTAATACGTCATCAGTATTACAGGTGACAATCGGACTTAATTTTGGACTAACACTATTGGTATTTAGAATTTGGCTTTCCTTGTAACTGCTGAGTATGCCTGGTTCCCGTTTCCAGGTATCCGTAAAGTGTTTTCGGGTTTTTCTCTTTATGGAATTTCTTAGTAGCAGCCTGCAGCCTCGATTTGTGGTCAGTTTAGGTTTTAACTCAATGTTACGAGGAGGTTTAGGTTTCAAAACATCACATACATACCATTACGCCTGTATTTCCCTAAGGATTAGCACAGTTCGCCGGTATGTTTAGGTCCCAGGTACCCGGGCACAAATCGTAACTCCAAGCTGCTACTGAAAATTTCATAGAAAAACCCAAAAACATTAATACATGTAGTATCAAACCAGAATAGCTATAAGTAAGATTCTAACATGGGACTTATACATAAATGACCAAATGTGAGTGAATCCTAAACTAGTGTAAAAACCACTCAATGAAGCCGAAAGTTGCATGCTCTTCTCATCATTGCGATAAGTCTTTTGTTCCGAACCTGGAAACTTTCCGATTTCGGAGATAATTAAGGTACATTTACATATTTTTACGTGAACAAGTTTTAAAAGTTATATGACATTTTAGTTGAAATATTGGGCCTCGTATGTGTGTTATGCGATGTCATGTCAGTATGTGTTTGAAAAGTCAACTATAAGTGCGTAACTTTACGGTATATAATGCTTTGTCTTGTCCATCCACCAGTGGACGCCGGGCTGAACAGGTGAAGAAGGTCCCTTTCGAAGTACAAGGTTCATTCTGTAATATTAAAAAATAAAGACGATATAAAAGATAGCTAAGCAGCATACCTACATATGTTTCATCTATTTTTCAGAGATCTTTAAATCATATTAATTACTGCAAAAGTAATTAACGCTTTCATAGCATTCGTTAAAAACTAGTCTCGCTGCCAACCCAACAGTTAGAATGGTTTTATGCAATAGTAACAAATAATTATATCAAATGGTTAAAAGCAACGCAATCGTTGAAAAAAAAATTGAAATTCAAAAATGGAACTCTCTATTTTTGGGTCGTTAAAAAACAATATAGTCCACATGCTGGCACTTATCTTGCTTAAAATTGACACCATTTTTGTATCACATAAAATTACATCCATGGCATGACAGTTTTTTCTTGAGTCATTGTTATTTTGATGTTTTACGGTCTTATAATTATACATGGTAGCTTGTAATGTCTGGAAGTACTGGTCCGATTACAATAATTATATCGCAGACTAGCTTCTGCAAATGATTTTGACGCTCCGCCCTCCTGTGTGCCGTATCGTAATGTTATACAGACTATACTATTCTTCATGAATCTGGTATGTTATGCTTGTCTTTACAGAGGCTAGTTAATAAAGCGGCTAATCACACTAATATTAAAAAGGCGAAAGTTTGTATGTTTGTCTCTTCTTCACGCTCAAACGGCTGGACGGATCTTAATGAAATTTGGCACTGATATAGATTGTAGTGTGGAATAATACATAGGACACTTTTTATCCCGGAAAAATGTTCGGTTCCCGTGGGATACTATATCAAACCGTGGGCAAAAGCTGATAATATTACAAAGAGAAAAGATTGTTTGTTTCTAAGAGAGATAATCTCTGAAAGTACTGGTCCCATTACCAAAGTTCTTTCACTCATAAAAAGGAGCACTATTGTCGAGTACCATAGGCTATATTTTAAGATAGACTTATCTTGTTCAGAAGCTAGTTTTATCATAAAGCGGCTAATGTTTTATAAATTCAACACCTCCCGTGCATCCCTTGGTTCCGTATCGCATGCCTCCGTCCCGCGAGTGTTGCGCGGCGCCATCTTGTACTAATTGGTCCGCGACGCGAAGATCTTCCGACGATTTATAGCGCACCTACCGCGCCGTGCATTTTATACTTTATACGCAATTTTTATTAAAATCGTGTGTTATTGTGTTGTGACGGCTGTTAAAAGTACAACTTTTCTATACTTTCCATCACTGCGATCATATTTTTGTTCAGTACTTGGAACTCTAACAGTCAGTAGTAGAGCTCATTGTGAAGGAGCTCGTCCGGGGAAGTGCTACCACGGTACCTATTTTTGCTGTGTTCCGGTTTGAAGGGTATTGGTGCCAGTGTAATTACAGGCACATGAGACATTTCCGGCCGTTGGCTTGTTTGCTATTTAAAGGTATTTTAAAAAAAGAAACGGTAATATTGGATTTCAAAGATCCAAGTTTTTTTTTCGAAAACAACTTTTTGATTTTCATGCACGTCGGTTGACCGTGAAGTCCTGGGTTCCATTCTCATGTCAGAAAAAGTGTAATTGAGTTTTTTTTTTGTCAGGAATTTCACAGTTCCCTTCTTTAAAGTATTCCGGAGTTTGAAAGTTAACGGTGTGACACTAACGTATCTTGGAAGCACGTAAAGCCGTTGGTCCTGCGCCCGAACACTCCCCAGTCGTATCGAATTGCCGTCCTATCAGACTAAAAGAGTAAAAGAAAAGGGAGTACACATGTGTTAGCGGGCACACTATAATATCTCCTGCTTACTTAGCTAATCGCTGTTAAGATTGACAACTGCGACCGAAGTTTTGCTCTGGAGAATATTGACTTCTTTACCACACGTTCATCCACCTATCTTTAACCTTTTGAACGCCACGGACGTTTATAGACGTCTAACGAAATCGTGCCAAACACGCCACCGACGTCTATAGACGTCAAGAAAACGAAATTTTTAAGTACTTATTTTCTACTTAAAAATGTCCTAAATTAAGTTTTTTGTGTTTCTCTTTCCTATTATTTAAAACTACATTAATGAAATATTGTAAAATAGCACAAAGATATATTGATTTTTTACATTTCACTAGAAAAAACAATAATCAAAAATTGCTAATCGAAATGCTGAATTGGTAGCTTGGCGTAGCAGTGGCGCCGATGTGTTTACGCTCTGGCGGTCAAAAGGTTAAAATAGCTGTATTAAAATGAAGTAGGATTAGCAACACTAGGATCTCAGTTCGGTACGATAAAGCTACCAAGAAAACCAAATCAGTAGCTACAAAGTTTGTTTTATTTCTGTCACCGACAGTGAACATCTCTGGCAAAGGAACGTTAATATAAAATATTAGATGCAATTCCACGGTACATTTTCTTTTTCTTTGAAAGTTATGATTGGGAGAAAATCTCACTAGTAAGATCGCCAACTTTGCCTTATTATGGCATAGCCTGATGTTGCGAGCTACCTGCAAGAGAGGTTAACGTGGACGTGCTTCTATATTTTAAATGTTTTTTTGTTAGTTCGTTCTGTTCCATTCTATTTATTTATTTATTTAGGATCTCCAACAAAAGATATACACAAATCATGACATAAAAACAATATAACAAGAGTATTATGTAGGTGTACTCCTTCACTTATAGGAGACCACAGCATGCACAGGAAAGTTAACAACTAGCTAACAAAGTACTAACTAGAAACAAAGTAAGTAGTAATTAAAATAAAATTAAATTTGGAATAAAATTGAGAATAAAATTTGTGAAATCTAAAAAATAACAATGCAATGAGATCAATAATAAAATGGGAGTAAGAGTAAACTAATAACAATAGTAATAATAGTAATAACAATTTATAATAAATCTATACAACGTTTCTTGAATTGGGCCAGAGACTCACAAATGTCTAGGCTAGTGCTTTTAGACAACATGGTAGGGACACGGTTGGTGCAGTGGCTATGCTGCCGCGCTACGTGTCGTGGGTTCGATTAATGAATGGTAAAAAATGTTTGTATGGCCTACAGATATTTGCTCCGGGACTGGCTGCTTGTGTACGTAAGTGTAATAATAATGTTTTGTAAACGATACAGACGAAATTTCTAGTAAGGGAGCAACCTTAAAAAAAAAGAGATTAAAGAGTACGCAAAGAACGGAGAAAAAGCCTACTTTTATCCCTTCTGTCGTTTATGTTTCCATCCAATTTCGAGTTCTGCAGGAATAGGTAAAAAAAACTTGTGAGTCAAATCTCAAAAATGAAAAATAAAACTACAATATAAAATATTTTACTCATATGGTTGTCATGGGTTTTACAAACGATCATTAAAATAGTCAGATTAAAGACGAAAAAAGAGAACGTAATTAAAAAAAAAAGGCTTATAGATTTAGTTTTTTTTTGTTTTTGTATGTGTGTATTTTTTTTAAATATAATTTTAAGGCTGTAAATATACCTATTTAAATATTTAAAAAAATATTGCAGTCGCATCCACACAATTCT
Source organism: Caradrina clavipalpis (assembly GCA_932526535.1). Lineage (NCBI taxonomy): Eukaryota > Metazoa > Arthropoda > Insecta > Lepidoptera > Noctuidae > Caradrina > Caradrina clavipalpis. Next base: position 9,536,723 of record OW052105.1, read on the forward strand.
TTCACCCGCCGGCACCGTAGCCTCCTGTACTCCAGTCGCGTATGAAGGAAAATTAGACTTTTTAAACTTGCCTCCAGAACTTCGATTTTACCTCATTCCTCCCAACTTCGGAGTAACTCCCCTCAGGTGGGCTGCATGCTTATTACCCAGATTTTAGTCGCGACCGACATGCACTGACTAAATCTTTGGTTTATTTAATCGTGGTTTTAAATTGGTTGATGTGGTTGCTATGTTTTTTCGTTTTAGAATACGTAGGTGTATATATCTGTGTTTTTTTTTAATTTTTAATATACTGTCCTTTCTGGAAATGTTGGTGACTGTATAAGTCCGAGGCTGATTGTGAGTTATATGAGAAAAAGTTGCGCCCGCGACTATGCTCCTTTAAAAATTGAGTATAACATAAAGGACCGCCTTTTTTTTTTTTTTTTTTTAAAGATGGTAAAATCATCAAATGACCCCCCCGTCCTGGGCGGGGCGGGAGGGAGTGTCAGACTTTTACTGACTAAAAAAGCACCGCCTAACACTTGGTAATAATGTTGCTTTCTATCAGCGAAAGACTTTTTTGTTAATCGGACCACTGCTTTCAGAGATAAGCACATTATGACTAATAAAATAAAATATGTAGAATCAAACTTTTCAGTTTTTTTTTATAATGTAGTTATTATACTCTTGTTAGTAAGATCTAGTGAATCTTAATAAACATATTTTTTTAAATAGTATCCGAAAATCACGTTTCGCCATTTGTTATATTTTGAACAGAATACTACTAGAAAAAAACTCTTCTGTAAAAAATAAAATAAGAAGGTAAGTCATCAAAAATCCTTACATCTATAAACAGCAAAGGAAACGATAAAACCAATACACTCCAGCACTCGTAAATCCCTCAAAAAGTATACATATATCCACCGGATAGCAACCCGCTGATAAACCAATTCACAATTTGTTTCGGAACAAAATAAAAAGCAAAGGGCATATATGTGAGAGCTTCCGAAACGTCATTTATAACATATCCAATCGGTTGTTTCCGAAACAATGTACGTGGATGACAAACGACGCGACGAACTCGAATGCAACGAGTGTTTTATAGTTCGTGGGTGTTCGATGTTGAAATTTATCTTAGTGGTAACTAGTCTGCGGGTTGTTCGAAAGAGATACCGCGCCCCCGGAACGCAAAGGGCACATGAAGGAACATAGACGGGTTTTAGTCAGTAAAAGTCTGACACTCCCTCCCGCCCCGCCCAGGGCGGGGGAAGTTATTTGATGATTTCCCGTCTATAAAAAAAAAAAAAAAAAAAAAGTGGTAACTAGTAAGTATCTACAGGTAGTTTGTATATTTATTTATGTGGTACTTTGTTTGCGTGGGGTTTGTAAGGATCCCCGATTTTCTAGATCAGACAGATTTGCTGGTATCAAACAGGTAAATACCGCAGCTTCCTATAAACAAAAGAGTTTTAAGAATCGGCACAGCAGCTCTGGAGGTAAACATGTTCAAAAAACGTAAAAACGTAACGCAAATTAAATCGATTTTTGAAATCTGTGTCTGTCTAGAACCAACTTAAAGAAAAAAGATATAAAACAATACTGCTTAGTAAATAACATGATAGTTTATACTCTATAGCCCCTGTAAGTAGTCCTGTGGTTAGTGGCGGGGCGGGAGGGAGTGTCAGACTTTTACTGACCCAAAACTCATCTATGTTCCTTCATGTGCCCTTTTCGGGGGGGCGTGGTATCTCTTTCGAACAGCCCGCAGCCCCGGCTGGCATCGGCCCTTAGTGGCCCCTCCATGCCATCTGTTTGCTGACATCTCTTTGGGGCGCGCGTGGAACACGAACGCGCCGTCGACACGGTCTGTCGTTAGTTAACGTACGGACGGTGAGCTACCCATTGCCCATCGTCCATAGACCTGCGTCTACGGTGGCCGGGAGTCGTCTCGCGGCTCCCGACGCCCGGAGCGTCTCCCGCGGACGTCCTCACGTTAGACCTTCAGTATCGAGAAAGAACGACCTCTCAAGTCTCGTCTCACAATTACAATGTAACTAAAGATTTGTTTACATTTTTTTTGTGCGTAAGAACGCAAATGAATCATTTGTAAACGATACATTGTTTTCGAATTATGGTAAGCCTACGTAGTATGCACTACAAGGAAATATGATCATAATAATAATATACCTGAATGTTATCGGCCCTGCCTGCCGTGAAGCAAAGGCCTCTTCTCGTACAATGTAGAAATAAGGCTGAGATTTTGATGTTAATGCTATAGGCATTTTATAGTTATTTTAAGGTAAACTAGCGAACAGCCCGCGACTTCGTCCGCGCGGTTTGTTACTTTAGTGCTTTGGTTACTACTCCGCTCCCATAGGTTGTAGCGTGATGTTATATAGCATATGTTGCTCAGGAATAATGTAGCATTATTCCTGCTATTTTTTGCTATATCTATTAGTGAAAAAAATATTCAAACCGGTCCAGTAGTTTCGGAGCCTATTCGATACAAATAAACAAACAAATCTTTCCTCTTTATTATATTAGTATACATGTACTTACAAGCACCCCCGTGCCGTGCGTAAACTGCCCCGTTGGTCTCGTGGTCGCAAGTGCGACTGCTGTGCAAGGGGTGCCGGGTTCGATTCCCAGGTCGAGCAAAGAGTGTTATTGGGTTTTTCTACGAAATTCTCAGTAGCAGCTCGGAGCTTGGATTTGTGCCCGGTTAATGGCAATAGGCTCGCCCCCTATTACATGGGACCTAAATATACCGGCGAACTGTGGGTGTACATTGGTACACCTGTGCCTAACCCTTCAAGGAATACAGGCGTGATGGTATATATGTACTTACAAGACCCTTTCGCTTTATAATATTAAAAAAACCGCATCCACAGAATAACAAATCAACATAAAATTCAAAATGGCGATCAAAAAAAATTAAAACCTTTAAAAAAACACTAAGTTTAAAAAAAGAACAGTCCATTATTCCTAGTATTCGCCTTCAAAGGCAATACGGGAACGTTATTTGTCCTATTTCTTTATGCCAAACATAAAATGTTCCGTGGAGACCTCTCAAAGGGATCCGTCTGTCTGTCTGTTCGCAGCCAAAAAGCTCTCGAGAAAATTTTTCTATCAGCCGATGTCGCCCTCTATTTGCTAAGACCTGTTTCGTTAGAGGCTATGTGCGTTTCCATTGAGTTTAAGATGTTTGGTCGATATTTCCTTTTTTTACTTGACTGTGGTAGTTGAGAAGGGTTATTTTTATTTGTACTTTTAGAATGACTAACTTACTTACTACTTACTACACTTAAGGTATTAGTAGGAATAGTTTTGGTTTTGTTGGTATTAATATTATAAAGAGGAAACGTTAGGTTTTGGCGTGTTATTTTTTTTCGGATGTCAAATGATCAAATAAGTTCTCCCGCCCTTATTGTCAGACTTTTACTGACTAAAACTCAACCATATTCTTTCTTATGCTCTTTGCGTTCCGGGGGCGCGGTATCTCTTCTGGTAACCCGGCTGTGCAATTACAAAAAATATTTCATTGATTGAAATCTACACAATTGCCAAATGACAATGCCAAGTGCCAAGCTAAAGAGTGACATTTATGGTATATTTGACTTTGTCTGAGTGAATTCCGTTATCGCAGGCAGGTAGAGTTACTTAGCATTTACATATAATGTTAGCGTTGAAACGAAAGAATGCCTACTTTAGTCTAATTTTGGATATTTATATTTGTTTAATTCTTTATCTATTTTAGAAAATGTTTCAAATATACATTGTACTGTGACAGCCAGATAGCAATGTAATAAATGGATGTTTGGATAGCAATGTATATTGTTTCTTTATAATGCTTCAATTTTCTGATGAACTTATCGACTCCTTAACAATTTAACAGTGCTTAAATAAATGATTTTGATATGTAGCATATTGTATTGTATCGTTGGCCTAGTGGTCCTGAGTGCGACTGCTACGCTACAGGTCCTGGGTTCGATTCCCAGGTCGAGCAAAGAGTTATTGGGTTTTTCTATGAAATTCTCAGTAGCAGCTCGGAGTTTGGAATTGTGCCCGGTTAATGGCAATAGGCTCGCCCCCTATTACATGGGACCTAAATATACCGGCGAACTGCGGGTGTACATGGGTACACCCCTGCCTAACCCTTCGGGGAATACAGGCGTGATGGTGAATTACTTTTACATAATTAACGAAATTATCAAAGCAGATTGGGTCGTTCTGGCAGAACTATGTTCTTTTCTTCAAGCGCATCGCCTACATAAATCCCGTGCCGTCTCAAGCAGTGTAAACACAAGTCTCTTTGCATGTAGGACGTCGAGTCTTCGGCAAATATGGACACCGCGTATGAAGTCAAACAAAATTACGTATTCCATAAAAATATACCCCTTTTGCGCACGTGACAAGTAAAGACGTGTCAATATAAACTCATAACTGTATTTAGTTTCGTATTGTTGACGCCTTGCATGTGTGCGTGCGCAAGGCCTCACACACACGCATACGGCACGGCGCGGGAGGCGACGCGCAGCGGCCAGCGAGGATACGTCACAGCGGTAATACGTCACAGCGGTGAGGCGTGCGCGGGGTAGCTGCGCAGCGCGGTGAGCGCGGGACGCCCGCGCCACCGCCCATTCCATCGACGACACCGGGCGAAGCGTGTTGAATTTACAAAACTTTAGAGAGCGCCTAACATTAGCTCAAAATCATTGTTAAAGTCTTTATAGAATAAACTAAATGTAAAAACGTGCATGGAGTCTAATTGAAGAGAGCCCAACAACCTAGTCCACCCACTTCGCTGCCAGTTTCGAAGCGTTCTCCATTTTGGTCCTGACGAGCCGGATACGGGCGACGCGACGCGAACAGAACAAAGAAATTGCGCACGAGGCGGCCATTACGTGGACTAAAGCACGACACGAGGAGTCGTGCAAATTATAAAGAAGGAAAAATACATCATGGATGGAGCTCAAGAATTATAGTGCCAACCTTTAGTGCAAACTGAGTGCCGTGTTTCCTTATTCCATAATTACTATTCCTTATTTTTGGCGAATCTACTCCACGTGCACGTCCCTTTATTTCAAATTATTATTACGAGTGTTCTACTCGTTTCTTTAAAGTTCCCATTTTCAGGCCTAGTATCTTGTACCGCCCCTATATGTATGGTTGATTATATAGTGTTCATTAACTCATATTTGTTATTTTGTGTTCACAGCTCAATACTTTATTGCGACAACGTGGTCGCTGTTGCTTTCTGCGGCTAGGCTACTTGGGCTGGTGAGCGAGCCACGTGCGCCACGTGGCTTGTTTGCGTGCCGTGGGTCTCTTGCTGACGCATTGCACGTGCTTGCTTGGTGTTTGCCTTTATTTCATGCGCACCCTCACTGCTTCCTTGCAGATAAAGTTTAAGTATAACCTTGCACTAATTACTTTGAAGATTTTTGTAGCTTGTCTTTACCTTAATTTCATTAAGTGAGTCGTTATCATGGATTACAAGTCATTACTTAAAAAACGTGGAACCTTTAAAGCTAAATTAACTCAATTTAAGACATATTTAGAAATAGTAAAAAGTTGTGATACTTTAAGTACCTTACAAATTACTGAATTAAAATTAAGGTTAACAAAAATAGAGGAGTTATATCCTGAATATGATAATATACAAAGTGACTTAGAGAATGTATCTGATATTCCAGAAGAGCAGTACAAAGATCGTGAAACCTACGAGACCCAGTACTATGCTGCGGTTGCTGTTGCCCGGGAGCTGTTGAGTAAGCAGGAGACCTCTGCGGGCACTGGATCAGTTACAGGTGCTAGTACTGTTTGTGGAAATAAAGGTGGGATCAATCTTAAACTTCCTACAATACACTTGCCTACCTTTTCGGGTCAATATCACAACTGGCTTGAGTTCCATGACACATATATCTCATTAATTCATTTAAATGACACTATTCCAAGAATTAGTAAATTCCATTACTTGCGAGCTGCTTTAAAGGATAGTGCTGCTTTAATAATAAGTTCCCTTGACTTCTCCGATGAGAATTATGATGTTGCATGGCAGCTACTATGTGACCGCTACAATAATAGACGGCTTCTAGTTTACAATCATGTTCAAGCTATCATTAATATTGAACATGGAACGCAAGAATCCTTTAAAGTTCTGCGCAACATCATTGACACAGTCAATCGTAACATTAGAGCTTTAAAAACACTTAAGTTGCCTACAGATGGGTGGGATGTGCTCATTATACACATAGTCTCAAGTAAATTGGATTCAGTGACAAGTAGGGAATGGGAAACTTACCGTAATGCATTAGATGACTTAGCCACACTTGCTGATTTTAACAAATTTCTTAAGAATCGAGCTGATTTATTAGAAACTATTGCAGAGGTTCATAATAATGGTTTGAAGGGAAAGCATAGTGCCAGTACCCACAAACAAGGTGAAAGTACACATAAGCAAAAGACATTTACTGTCAACTCTGAGTCTTCAATTAAAAACAGACCGTACAGTTGTCCATTATGTAAGGGTGACCATGCCATTTATCAGTGCTCTAGTTTTAAGTCACTTTCCATTGAAGATCGTATTCAGAAGGCAAGATCTCTTAACCTGTGCCTTAACTGCTTACGTAGTGGTCATAAATCATTTAAGTGCAGGATGGGTGGCTGCAGCCACTGTCATAAACGACACAACACCATGTTGCATTTGAATGGGCCATCCAGTACACAGGGTACAAACAATGGTAGTACTGATTCTCAACCTACTTCTACACACCCTACTCCTAATACAAGTAGTGTAGTGCTTTGTACATCACAGTCAAACACACAGTTGTCAACAAGCTCACAAGATGGTGTGGTTATGTCAGCCACTAATAACTCTCAATGCGTTATATTGCTATCAACGGCTATCATTAATGTTATAGACCACAGTGGTCACAAACATAGAGTCCGTGCATTATTAGACAATGGTAGCACTTCAAGTTTCATTACAAAAGGCCTATGTGACAAGCTCAAATTACCCACTCATTCAACCTCGACATTAGTTGAAGGGTTAAATCATCAATCTAGTTGCATATTTAAAAGTTGTGATGCCATTATATCATCACTTAATAATTCATATTCTGAGAATATACATTGTTTGGTGGTTCCACACATTACTCAAGCATTACCTTGCAAACAAGTCAACCATAAAGGGCTGGATATACCTCCAAATATTACATTAGCGGATCCTTTATTCCACACACCGTCCCAAGTGGATATGCTTCTTGGAGCGGACTTATTTTGGAGTGTATTGTTAAACAATAAGATTTCATTAGGTAGAAATAAGCCCACATTAAGTGAAACAAAGTTTGGATGGTTGATATCTGGACCCACACGCTCTTTACAACACAACATTAATACAGTCCACTGCAATCATTTAAGTACACACTATGATGATCAAGTTCAGGATCAATTAAGTAAATTCTTTGAACTTGAAACAGTTACAGAGCACAAACCTGCATCCAAAGAAGAACAGGAATGTGACAGTAATTTATACAAACAACTACTCGTGGAAAGGATGGTCGATTCATTGTAACAATTCCATTAAAAGAATCGCCTCAACAGCTGGGCAATTCATATGAACAAGCCCTGTCTAGGTTCATATCGTTAGAACGTAGATTCAAGCGTGACCCTTTATTCAAACAAGCAATATGCTGAATTCATTAAGGAATATATGTCACTAGGTCACATGACTGAAAATATAACTCACACATTATAAAACAACTTGTAGGTGAAAATAGCAAAGATGAGTTACTTAATTTAAGTAACCATGAGTATTCAAAAACATTAGGATTACTTTGGGGTTGTAAAGAAGATGTGTTCTTATTTTCAGCAAACATTAAACAACATGAACACATCACAAAACGCACAATCTTGTCTACTATGGCACAAATATTTGATCCACTTGGACTCATCAACCCTTGCATATTGCAAGCTAAAATTATTCTATAAAAATTATGGTCATTAAAAATAACATGGGATGAAGATGTGTCAAGTGAGATTCAAGCAGCTTGGTTTAACTTTATTAAATCATTAGGTGATATTAGACAAATAAAATTAAATAAAATACAATTTATTAAAGTACAATGTAACTTAAAATATTGTTTTGTAATGTAGGTAAATATTTACCTACCTACCAAACTATTTGTAAATAAACAAGTACTAAACTTGTTACTGTAGCATTTTTAATTGAACCAGAGTCTAACTGGCCTGGCCCCCCTACAAACGTTAAGGAAGATGACTTGCCAGAATTTAAGGTTCAATGTCATTTAAATGTCTCAGAGCAACAATCAGTAGAATATGTGAGCAAATTTTCAGACTTTAGTAAGCTACAGCGCATTACAGCTTATATATTGAGATTTATACATAATTGTCGTTATTCACAAAATAAGTATATAGGATTTTTAACTTTATATGAACTTAATCAGTCTTTGATTACATTATGCAGAATTTCACAGCATGAATCATTCCATCAAGAGTGTAAATTATTGAAAAATAAACAACAATTGCCATTAAAAAATAAATTAACTAATTTGAATCCATTCTTTCATTCTGATGGTTTGATTAGAGTTGGTGGTAGGCTCTCTAATTCACATTATAGATATGACACCAAACATCCTATACTGCTACATGCTGACTATCCATTTATAAATACAGCTGTAGATTATGCGGGACCATTAATGATTTTGAACCGAAAGGGTAGAGGCAGTAATTTAATTAAGTCATATCTTTGTATTTTTGTGTGCTTGGCTGTTAGAGCAGTACACATAGAGCTTGTGACTGATCTCAGCTCAGAAACCTTTATTTCTGCTTTAAACAGATTTATTGCCCGCAGAGGAAAACCTGTCAACATCTTCTCGGACAATGGTACATGTTTCGTAGGAGCATGTAATGAATTGGCTAGGTTTTTAAAATTAAATGCAAACTATTTAAGTGAATATGCTTCAAATTTATCAATAAACTTTAAATTCTCTCCAGCGTATAGCCCACACTTTAATGGTTTAGCTGAGGGTGCCGTGAAATCAGTTAAGCATCATTTGAAACGTATACTTGCTCTTGCAAACCTTACTTATGAGGAAATGAACACAGTTCTTACCCAGATAGAGGCGATCCTAAACTCTAGGCCTTTAACTCCTTTATCGTCTGATCCTTCAGACCTAGTAGCCCTCACACCTTCACATTTCCTTCTTGGGCGAACATTAACTGTTTTTCCCTCTCCTCAGGCACAAGACACTACAAGGTTGAGCACTTTCTCACGATATATGAGAACTCAACAATTGAAGACCCACTTCTGGGATAGATTTTATAAGGAATACATTACAGAGCTGCAAAAAAGACAGAAATGGTGCAGAGGAGGAAGAGACCTACGACTTGGAGAGATGGTGCTCGTCAAGGATGATCGACTGCCACCAAACAGATGGCTGCTCGGGCGAGTAACCAGCGTGTATCCAGGCTCCGACGGTGTGACCAGGGTAGCAGACGTGAAGACTACATCGGGCACTCTGCGGCGCGCCTTCAATCGGCTGTGCCCGCTACCAGTCGAAGATCGACCTGAAGAATCTACAAGCTACAGTCCCTTGCCGAGGGGGCAACTTGTTGACGCCTTGCATGTGTGCGTGCGCAAGGCCTCACACACACGCATACGGCACGGCGCGGGAGGCGACGCGCAGCGGCCAGCGAGGATACGTCACAGCGGTAATACGTCACAGCGGTGAGGCGTGCGCGGGGTAGCTGCGCAGCGCGGTGAGCGCGGGACGCCCGCGCCACCGCCCATTCCATCGACGACACCGGGCGAAGCGTGTTGAATTTACAAAACTTTAGAGAGCGCCTAACATTAGCTCAAAATCATTGTTAAAGTCTTTATAGAATAAACTAAATGTAAAAACGTGCATGGAGTCTAATTGAAGAGAGCCCAACAACCTAGTCCACCCACTTCGCTGCCAGTTTCGAAGCGTTCTCCACGTATAAAAGTGTGTTCAAAATTCAGTTGCATCGGTTGACGTTGAGTTGAGTGGCAGAATGTCAACTTATAGAAATTATATAATAACTAGCTTCTACCCGCGACTTCGTCCGCGTCAAATCTATACTAATTTTATAAAGCTAAAGAGTTTGTTTGTTTGAACGCGCTAATCTCAGGGACTACTGGTTGGAATTGGAAAATTCTTTTAGTGTTGGATAGTCCATTTCTTGAGGAAGGCTATAGGCTATGTAACATCACGCTACGACCAACAGGTGCTGAGCAGCGAGGGTGAAACCGCAGGGAACAGCTAGTTTGATATACAGGGTGTTTGGCAGAACGTTGAACGTACGAAAATGGTGGATAGGTGGGGCCATCTGCTACTTACTACAGCCCTAATTTATTTGGCCATGGCCCCGTAGATATTTTTGCTTTCTTCTAGTTTCACCACTTTCTTACAAAAACCCAATAACACTTTTTGCTCGACCTGGGAATCGAATCCAAGACCTCTAGCGTAGCAGTTGCACTTAGGACCACTAGGCCAACGAGGCAATCACTACTACTACACTACACTACTACACTACACTACTACACTACACCACTACAAACACACAGTACACAGTTCAATTACTACACACACAGTTCAGTTTACTACACTACTAGTATACTATAAGATACCTTACAAATCCAGCTATCGTATACAAACAGATTTTTATCAAACTGTTAGTTTGTATAAACAAACACACAAAGAACTCTTCAGCTTTATTATATTAGTAAAGAATTTTCACCCCAAAAATTCACGCGGTCAAAAGCAAACTAAGAATATTAATAAAATCATCAAACCATACCGGCAAACTGTGGGTGTACAGTCAGCAAAACAGATAAGTAACCAGGGTTGCCTAATGAAATCAAAGTTTTACAAAAACCGATAGTAAGTTTTTGAATGGATTTTATTTTAATTAATAGAAAATAAACAGTTTATTAATTAAAATTAATTTCATTTAAAAACGACTACCGGTTTGAAAGAAATTTATAACTATAAGTACAGGATTTTTTTTTAACCAGTGCGTAAATTTTGCCATAATAAACTTCAACACGTTTTATTAAACACGTATATTTTATTTTGATACGTCTTAGTACTAAAAAAAAGTTATCGCTTATGAAACATGTTTACTTAAAAAGCATATTTTGTTATCACTCGGCGCTAGCGCATTCCCCACCCCCTCACCCCAGCCATGCGCCCGGGCGGCGGCCGCGAGTTTTCATTGATAGTATGGCGAATAGATTATGTCCATGTTTTGCTTATTTCAAACTCTGATAAGGATGATTTTTTTAATTTTTTTTTAACTAAACACGGAAATGTGTTCTATTACTGACACTGAACTACCAAAAAAAAATTACGCACTGGTTAAAAACTTTTCCTGTATTAGACGGTCTGGTTACTTATCTCTTTTGTTGATCGTAAATTGGTACACCTCTGCCTAACCTTTCGGGGAAAACGGCGTGATTTCTTGTTAAATTACTTTAAAACCATTCAATCCATAGTTATTGGAAGCTAGTGAAACCTGCCCTTTACACCATTCACTTGCGATATTACAGGTAGTTAGCCAATGAGGTCGCGTTCACCGTCAACCGACGGAATGCAGGCATTCTCCATCGCATTCCGCAAATACCGTGCGCTCAGAATCCTTGCGGCTACTGTCTTCCAATATTCACTTTAGCTACGTGTTAATTAATCATTTTAAAGGTATTTTGTATCTTAATAATGGATGGAATATTATTATAAGACTACGAGCTTAATATTGCCTCGCTGCAGGGCAAATACCTCTTCTTAAACAGAGAAGGTACGAGCATTTATCATCACGCTTGCTCATAGCGGATTCACGATTTCTGACTGAGGTACTGTTGAACGTGGGGTCTTGGGTTCGATTCCCAGGTCGGGCAAAAAGTGTTATTGGGTTTCCGATTTAGGAAGCCCGGAGGTTGGAAGTTGGTAGTGTGTCACTCGCTTGGCTCGGAAACCACGTAAATCCGTTGGTCCTGCGCCTGATTTCTCTCCGGTCGTGTAGGATTACCGTCCCATTGGATTATGACAGTTAGGGAAGAGGGAGAGCACCTGTCCTTATTAAGCCCGCAGGAAGACGCTTAATGCAGACCGCTTCCAACCAGTCTTTTTCGAAACCTATGAGGGAGGCCTATATCCAGCAGTGGAAGTCCTGCGGCTGATATGATGATGCTGATGATGATGAGTGCATCTGTGCTTGCGCACACACTTGTGCACTATAATATCGCCTGCGTACTTGGTGAGCCTCCATTAAGATTAGCCGCCGTGGTCAAAATCGGTCTGAAGAATACAATATACACCTACAAGTAAATTTACAAAAATAAATATACTTTGAGCCACAAACTGTTAACATCACGAGACTATTTAAACTGTATATATTGTCTGAGACAACGACGTGTTTACAAATATATAAACTCATATTTACAAACAACTAATGAATAAAATGTAGGCGACTTTAAAAGGTTTCATGTTTTAATATATAAACAAAACCAAATTGTATTTAACAGTAAACAAATGAATAAAAAAATATATATATTGGTACACATATTCAAACAAATGTATTTTGAAATTAAACAAATTATTAAAAAAATGAACTAACTTGTTGCTTGCTTATCAAATTATAGTAAAACTGCATGAAAAATTAGTAAAACTGTATGAAAAATTAGAAAAAAGAAATGGCTTATTTATTTATTACACAAACAACGCGACCTGGAACCAGAATCGAACCTGTGGCACTAGCAGCTAATGTCTGAGCCACTTTACTACAAGTCTCTGCCCGCGAATTTTTTCGAGTCAAACTTAATATAATCCCATGGGAACCGTACATTTTTGCATTACATTTTTACATACTTCAATCTATCTGAGTGCCAAATTTCTTCCAGATCCGTTCAGCCATTTAAGCGTGAAAGAGTAACAAACATCCATCCTCACAAACTTTCGCATTTATGGGAAAGATATGATAAGGTTCAGTACTCACGACTTTTCACAAAATTTTTACCAAGTAACAGCAATTCAAGGAATCTGTTCACTCTGGCTACCAATTATGTACACAGTACTGACTCGCTTTGTTTATTTGCTATCAAAAGAATTTTTTGTTTACCACCGTCATCTAATGAGACAGCGGGCGTATTCGTCTCTATTTATCGCGATGAGGCCGACGTTTCTTCCCATTGTTCACGAGACGCGGCTCGAACCGACCGAGAAAAAATGTATTTAGTCTCCCGAACGGAAACTTTCGCGAAATTATTTTTCATAGTCAGTTTTACCGGGCTTTTTATGTACGTGGGACTGGCATTTTATACGTTCCACAATGCGTTCAACACCATGTCTCAGATGGGGAAATATCAAGAGCGGTTCAATAGTCTCAAAACATATATCGAAGGGGACCGGTTTGACAACGATCTCAAGTACATCTTAGTGTGGTCGCCAAGGAAGACCGATGGCCAAAACTTGCTCCCGTACGAAGGACAATCCATTTTCGTCGAAAATAATTGTCCAGAGATCAATTGCTACATCACAACAAAGAAGACGATACTCAACGGTGATTACGCGAATTTCGACGCTATCGTCTTCAACACGAGCCTCTTGTTACCTTTGGGAGGTTTTTATGAACTCCCGTATCGTAGAAAGGACCGTCAGAAATACGTTTTCTTCGGAATGGAGGCATCCCACAGCCATCCTATATGCAACGTTCACTTGAACAACTTTTTCAACTGGACGTGGAGCTACAAATTTTATTCAGATATATTCACTCCTTTTATTGAAGTGAAGGATACGACTGGGAAGGTTGTAGCGCCTAGTAGAAAAGTGCTGTGGAGCACACATTCAAAACCTGCAACTAAGAGTGACAATAACACAGGGAGCACAAAGTCAAAGGCAGTGGCGTGGGTTCTAGATGACTGCGTATTAGTACAGAAAAGGATGGCTTCTTTTTACAAATTAAAACGAGCGCTAAGAAAATTTAATCTGACGATTGATGTGTTCGGTTGTGGCTATAAAAAGTGTCCTCAATACGGGTGTATGAAAATTATACAACGGGACTATTATTTCTATTTGGCAATTGATGAGACGTCGGAAGACTATGTGACGGCTGAAGTGTTGAAAGGGTATCATCATAATGCTATACCGATTGTGAATGGTGGCGCTGATTATTCCATGTAAGTTCTAAATCTTAATTTGCAGCACTTGCTACCTTTTTAGTGCCTCCTTAGAATAGTGGTCCGTAGGGCGTCTGCTACGTTAAAGGTCTTGGTCTTGGTAGCCTGTATACCCCAAAGGGTTAGGCAGAGGTGTACTAATGTATACTCACAGTTCACCGGTATGTTTTTAAGTTTCATGTAAAAGGGGGCGAGCCACGGAGTATGAGGCGAGCCTATTGCCATTAACTGGGTAGGTACAAGTCCTAACTCCGAGCTACTACTGAGAATTAAAAAAAAACCCCAATAACACTTTTCTTGACTTGGGAATTCAACCTAAGACCTCTAGCGTAGTAGTCGCGCTTAGGACCGCTAGGCTAACGGCAGTTATACAGAATAAGTTGTACAGGTATACTAATACAATAAATTATTCGAGTGTGAAGACGGCATACAAAAATTAAAAGTCATTCAAAGTACTACAATGTGTACCAAATGCTACAAGTTAAAAAAAGAAAGCTAAATAAATTGTAATTTTTAATACCAGACAATATTGTGATCGTAAGAAGCCTAACAACCAGTCTAAGCAAGAGGTGTCATGTTGCCCAGTAACCTTATCTTCTGGGTAAGCTCACTCAATCGTAGACTTTGTCTATGTCACCTTTGACCAAGACTAGAGTCAAGAAACTACCTACTTACCTGAAATAAAAAAAAAACAAAGGAAAGCCATTATTACCACCACTAGCATTATCAGTGTTTAATGATATATTATCACTAGCTTCAGCCCGCGACTTCGTCCGCGTGTTATTTTTCACCTGCGTTAAGTGTCATTTTTGGTTTTTGATGTTATTATAGCTTATGTTACTTCCTGATAATTTAGTTATCTATTGGTGAAAAAATGGTTACAATCGATCCAGTAGTTTCGGAGCTTAGTCGGTACAAACAAACAAAGAAACAATAATTTTCCAAAGCCCGACTGAAAAAGAGGGGTGTAATAAGTTTGACGTGTCTGTGTGTATATCTGTGGCACAGTACTCTTAAACGGGTGAACCGATTTGAATGCGGTTTTTTTTCTTCTTCATAATATTAGCAATAGATTCCTTTCCAAACCAGTATAATAATTCAAATTCTTTCTTCCAGGTTCCTACCAGATAATTCCTACATAAATTATCAGTTCTATACAGAAGAGAAACTTGCAGCTCTTCTGTACTACACCATAAGCAACCCCCAAGTCTACAACCAATACTTCAACTGGAAGAACTACTACACAATCGACAAAGTAGAACCTTACAGAGGATTCTGCGAACTCTGCAAGATGTTGAATGATAAGAAGAAGTACGAGAGCTTCAGTTCCTACAATAACTTCAGAATATGGTGGTACAGTGGACCTCTAAGGGAGAAATGCCTCCCTAGAGGGGCGGAGACGGTGTCAGAAATTTCCACATTTACTAAGGGGCATAAAGGAGCTAAATTGCCTATTAGATACGATTAAATAAGCTTCCTTAACCCCTTACTGCATGGACTTTTGCATCTTTGTTAAAAAAATATATGTTGTAGTTTTGAGTTTAGGGAAACCATAAAAAAAAATAGCCCCCTTTTAGATATTATTATTAACGAAATAAAAAATGTGCAAATATGGTACATTATGCATTACATTAAATAATATTGTTTATACCAAATATGGGACGACATGCAACCAAGATCTTTAGTGTTGCCAGTATTCAAACATGAATAAAATTTGAATTTTAGACCGAAAACTTTGGTGCGCAAATATGGTATACTATGCGATAAGGGGTTAAAAAAAAACTTTATTTTAGACCTGGAAACCAGATACATTTTTAAGTAACTATACTGTCTGGTCGATTTTTCACATGACCAGAGGGCTGGCCTTTTCTTGGGTCAAAGAATCAACATTGCCATTCGTCATGGCAATGCTGCCTTTTGAGCCTTTTGGGCACTTGTCCCATTGACAGCGATGCGGATGAGTTTTTTGATGCCCTATGACCTTCCTTTTTTATTTTTATTAACTGTACATAGTTGTAATTTAATTATTATTATTATTTAAATAAGTTATGTTTGAAAAATAAAAATATGTCATTCTAGTAACTAAAAAAATAGATTTTAGTTGCTTTGAAATCACAAAATAGTTAGTGAATTGAGATTTAAAAAAGTGACGTCATAGTTTAGTATTATTATACAAAATCTATGGGGAAATCGCGTTTTGACAGATACTAAAATTTACGTCAATTGATAAGTGGTGTCATCCACCCAATTTAGAGGCGACTTCTTTTGTTTTCAACAATTAACAACAATTCCAGTTTCAGTTTGTCAAAAATATGTCTATTTGCCTACACTTCCAAGTTTTTGACATTGATTATCGCTGAGATGAGATTGCGACTAGATTTTGAACGTTTTTGGTAACCAGAATTGGCCTTAAATGCACTGAGATTAAATTGCAAATTGAATTTAAATGTCGACACGTCATTCAGTAAATGTAGGTAGGTGAATTGAGGTATCCTCTCACTGGTACTAAAAGAACAGTCATGAGCATACACAAAAAAAAATAGAAATAGAATGGATTTTCTTGTGAATAAACGATTGCAACGTTGAGATATTACCGATTTCATAGTAGTATGGGATCCAGAATATTATATTCATAACACCAATTACATTTTAATCAATCTTTTAGGAGGAAATTGCTTTAGAATGTTGCAAAGTGTATATATGTCTATGCCTTTGATTGTACCTAGTATAGATGGAATTGGAATATCATTTTTATTTCCTATTTTCTCCCACCGTTGTGTACAGTCATTTAGAGAAACATGATAATAATATAATTGTGTGTATAAATATATAATTTTCCCTTAGACTTTATTTTATATACCTACATGTAGGCACATATTAATAAAATTCTATTTTAATTTTGTTAGCTTACGTACTATGTAAATATTATATATCGAAATAAAGTTCTAAGTTCCTAAAAAAAAAAATACGTAATATGATTTTTAAATTTAGAAAACATCGTGAGGTAACCTTGATTTTAGTTATTATAAGTCTGCAATCGGGAATCCACCTTTAGCAAGCGTGGTGATCAATGCTCGTGCCTTTTCTATATGAGAAGAGGTATTTACCCTGCAGTTGAACAATAATACGCTGTTATTTTTTTATGCCTTTGGATTGTGAAAGCCCACGGCTCACCTGATGTTAAGTGGTCACCGCCACCTATAGATATCTGAAATACTAGAGCCCTTGCAAATGCGTTGCCATCCCAGAGACAAAATTGTAATGTCTCATGTGCCTGATATTACACCGGCACCCACACCCTTCAAACCGGCACACGGCAACGTTGCTTGGTAGCAGAAATAGGCATGGTGGTAGTACTACCCCGGACGAGCTTCATCACAAGGTGGAATACTACTACTATTTTTATAATATTATTCAAGCTAACGTGTTATGTACGAACTCGCGACCTTTCGCTTGCCATTCCAGCGTTCTAACCACTGGCTGAGCTTATACTTTTTGTTCAAAAATATATCCTGTATTTTTTATCGAGACTTTTAATTGTTTTTATTCATTGAAGTATACAAATCATCTTCCTGCCCTTATCCCATGTTACTTGGGGTCGGCGCAACATGTTTTCCTCTTCCATGCCAACCTGTCAACCGTCATGCTATCACTGACTCCCTTCTCTTTCATATCATTTTTCACACAATCCATCCATCTTTTCTTTGGCCTCCCTCTTCCTCTCCATCCATCCACATTTATATCCATAACTCTTTTTGTAACATGCGTCTCATCCCTCCCCTTCACATGTCCATACCAAGACAAACGGTTCCCTTTCAACTTTTCTGTCACTGGCGCGACATTGAAGTATACAAAATGCCCTAGAAATATTGAAACGCTTCACTGGGTTAATATTTACGAAGACAAAGGACAAGGTACACTCTTTTTATTATTAAAGGTTACTCTTTCACTCTTTTGTCACCTTCGAAGTTTTTGTTTAAAGTAATCGATCGGTGACATTTTACTCGGGTTAAAATAAAATGGTTGGTTGCTGCTAATGTTGGATGATAATAGAAAAGAAAGAAGGGCCTGAGCCTACTGAGTTAGATTCCCAGACCGGGCAAAGGTGCTATTAGGGTTTTCCACTACGAATATTTCAGTAGCAGCACGGAGTTTGGAAGTTATACCAAAATCATTTTTTTTATCTCTTTGTTCCGACTAATCTCCAAAACGGCTGAGCCGATATTAACACCACTTTCACTAGCATATAACTGATGTTATGTATACGCTGTCGGGTTTCCTGAAAATCGCCACACAAGGCAGCTATTTTAAATGTACACTTTACAACAATCATTTACTTCAAGAAAGTTAGATCAGTCATCATTAATATCCCAAATACAGATTATTCTCAGAGACAGAGAGCTACAAAATCAAACTGAATCAAAAACAAACAGTGACGTGATTCATTACCATACCGTAGTACGTAAGTAGGGTCAGCAACAAAGAGCTGTTGAATATTCGAGCAGGCGATCTCGGCGATATGCTAACCATGGCGAGCACTTGACTTGCCGACGGTACTGACGAAATGTATGAATTTTTCAGTATTTACTACTTGAGCGAAGAAAGAGCTTTGTTTCATCAGCTTTGAGTGTGGACTGATTGTTTTGTTTTAGTTTGTATTGTTTTTGTGGACTTTTAGGTGAAGTAAAGTAAGCTGTATCATCCTATCCTAACTTCCTAATCCTAACTGATATTATAAATTTGAAAGTAAATTTGTTTTTTTTTTTACCTTTTCACGCCTAATCAAATAAATGAGCCGATCATCCTGAAATTTTGTTATACGTTGTAAGGTGTTCAGAAATAACATAGGGTACTAGAACACACCACCTCCTAGACATCACCTCCGTCTTCTTAACACTGATTTTCAAGCCGAATTTCCGGCAAGACTCGTCGAGACCGGATACTAACCGTTGCAGGCCATCTGGGGTTTCTGCTACAAAACACAAGTCGTCTGCATACAAGATCTCAGTAACCACTGCGTAGGAAACCTTGGTACGGGCTTTGAGCCTTGCTAAATTAAAGATATTGCCATCGGTGCGGAAACGGATGCGGATACCCTCAGAAGTAGTTTGCAGCACCTCCCGGACTACGACCGCAAAATATAATGCGAACAATGTAGGTGCTAGAACGCAACCCTGTTTCACCCCACAGGTAACAGGGAAGAAGTCGGATTGTTCTCCGCCGACAGCAACACAGCACTCCATATCGTCATGCAGGAGTCTCAAAAGCTTCACAAACTTTTCCGTGCACCCTATCTTTCCCAGCACCACCCAGAGGGCTTCTCGAGGCACGCTGTCAAAAGCCTTTTCAAGATCCACAAAACAGAGGTACATTTTACGACCTTGCTCTCTGCTCTTCTCTTGTAGCTGCCGTACGGAGAATATGGCCTCACTGGTACCTCGATCAGGTCGAAACCCAAACTGGGTTTCTGGCAACAACTTCTCAGAGAGTTTCATAAGGCGGTTTAGCAAAATTCTGGCAAAGACTTTTCCAGGGACTGACAGCAGTGAAATACCACGGTAGGAATCGCAGTTGGAACGATCGCCTTTGTTCTTATATAGAGCCCTTATACGCGAAACTTTAAAAGTTTGTGGGACATTTCCTTCTTTCCACATAAGATCAAAGAGCTCCGATATGACCGAATGCAAATCCTGACCGCCGTATTTAAGTAGTTCACCCGGTATTAAGTCAATGCCGACCGCACGCTTGTTTTGCTGTCGTTTAATGGCAAGGACAACCCCGTCACCCGCCAGTGGCTCGTCCAGGCTGGTGTCCATGGGGAACTGAGGTATCGAACGAATGTATTCCATGTCTACCGATCGGTCTACATTCAGCAGAGTGTTGAAGTGTTCCGCCCAACGTCCCAGCACTTCTTCCTTACTTTTAAGAAGGCCTTCGCCACTCAGCGGCTTTAGCGGCACTTGTGTAATAGAAGAGATGCCTATCAACTTCCGAACCTCAGCGTAGAACTCTCCCAGCTGGTTGGTGTCTGCAAGCCATTGCATGTGGCGAGCTTTGTCATGCCACCACTTGTCCTTTGTCTCCCGGGATAGTCTACGCAGACTCAGGTCACTTTGCCTGACCTCCGCAGCTTCAGCATGGCTTACTCCCCTTTGCTGCCGAAGGAGACGTCGGTGTTTATCAATTGCCTCTTTGAGGACTCCATCATTGTCATCAAACCAATCTTCACTTCTACGGACTTTTAGGCCCAAAGTAACTGTGGCGGTGTCTAAAATGTGACTAGATAGAACCCTCCAATCAGCTCCGACATCACCTGTCCCCTTACTAATAGACGGCAGCGTGGTAGCTAAGACTTCAGCATACTTCCCCCTCGTCTCGAGATCACTAAGCCGGTCCACGTTCAAAAACGTCGGCTTGGTTCTACCAGATCTGCTAGGACGACGAAGACGGAGGCGTAGCTTTGTGATCACAAGTCTGTGGTCAGTCCAGCAATAAAGCGCGACGAAATAAAAGCCCGACCACCTGCGGCAATTATGTATAACTACGTAGATGGTGTGCTCACATGCCCTCAATGTGCGAGGATCTTCATAAAGAAGATTGGCTACATAAGCCACATGCGAGCACACGAACGTCAACTTCGAAGGAGTTGAAGCAATCGCCTTGGCCGAAAACGGTCGGATCGAAACAACAACAACAACAAGGGTACTAGAAATCAACAATAACGTTCTTATGAAAATAGATGGCGTGACGTTTCTTTCTTTCTAATCATGATTGAATTTTAATTATTACGGACATTTACGCGGACGAAGTCGCGGGCAAAACCTAGTTTTTATAAAGTTTACCAAACATTCAAGACTTTGCAAGTAATTTGAAATCGTACTCATTTGTTTTATTTTTATTTTTAGGGAACCTTTTTTGAACTATCTCGAATTTACCGTTCGAATTTTGAAATTATCTTTTTTTATCTACGCTGGATGCAGGCTGCTTCCAACCGATCTTTATGGAAATCTAAGGGGATGGCCTATGTCCAGCAGTGGACATCCTGCAGCTGATATATCGATGATGATGATGATTATCTCTACTCTACCTGTTACGTCTAGATTTCAAAGAACGTGACGTACGGCAATATTTAGCTGTCTCTGTCTACACGAAGAGTTCCGTACAATATTAAAATCGAGCAAATAATTGCTGTATTTTTTTTAGTTTGTTATGGCGAACTGTGGGTGTACATTGGTACGCCTCTGCCTAACCCTTCGGGGAATTCAGGCGTGATGGTATATATTTGTTATGGCTGCCAAAAAAACACATTACTTATGTAAAAATTTCAAGCGTCTACACCTTTTCAAAACATAAATCCCTATGACAGACAGGCAGACAGCGGCATCTTAGTAAAAGGATCCATTTGGCGTTTTTTAGATACGGAACCCTAAAAAAAGCCCAACCATACCTAATATACGTGATATACAGAATCTGCTAGCAGAACTTAGCACATTCCGTGTCGTTAACCACATAACAAAGATACTTATAAAGTAATCAAGTCAGCCTGATGAATATTCGAGAAGGCTTGACGACACTTCTCGCGGCGAGAGGGCGCCACTGAGCTAGCGATTTGAATTATGCCTGGTCAGGTCCTTGAGTAGTTGGCGTGGTGATAATTAAAATGTAAGGGATGGTAGTGAGATGGATAGTTTGCAGGGGAATATGTACACCTGGATTTTGGAGGACATTTAAAACGTGGCCACTATGTGGGGTTAAGTAAATTAAAAAAATAAATGGAAAAAAGGCTTTATTTAAAATATCGATTCGAAAGAATAGATTAAATAATTAAGCGATCAAAATCTTTTTATTGCTATTTTCAGTGACATTTTTTAAAGTCCTATCGACGAATAAATAAAGTTCAAAATCTAGTCGCAATCTTATGTCAGCGACAATCAATAAAAAATTAGAGGATTTTTTGACACATTCAGCTGTCTTAATCGGACAAAATGCCTCAATTTTTAAACCAGTGTTTGAGGAAAATAAGCCTTAATCATGTGAAAATACAGACGTGAATATTGTCTATTTCGAAACCGGTTAGCGTTAAACAACTGAGCACATTGTGTAATCGAATTGCAATGCGATAGCGATGAGATTTGGCGATACACCGACGAATAGGTGTTAACTAACTAACACGCACCTGGGCCCGATGCAGTGATACCCTACTAACGGTTCTCGAAAGTATTTCATCAATACAGTCTGCCCGTGTGACAAAATTAAACCCCAAAGACCTAAATTATCTACAAGAATACTAAAACGGTGCAAAGCCGGGCACCATGCGAAGAATTTACTTTTTTTAATACGTACACCCGTCACCGTCAAAGTACTAGTCCGATAATAAAATTCTTTCACTGATAAAAGCCAATTTTATCGCTGAGTTCCATAGGCTATGTTTTATGGTATACTTGACATTAACGCGGACGAAGTCGCGAGCAGAAGCTAGTACTTAAATGGCGATCGAATTAAAGTTTTATCAGCCGAGTGACTCTTACGCAACTTCGCAAAAACATATATGAACACATTAATATCAAAAAATCCCACAACACGAGAACGAGAGAGCTATGAGATTGATGATGGGTGTGAGATTATACGAGAACGGTGCGGATTAAAAGAGAATGTAGTGACAAAGGTTGAAAAGAGTATGCTTAGATGGTTCGATCTTGTTGACCGGATGAGTGAAAGGCAACTAACAAATTAAAAAATGGCCGATGTGAGTGGCAACGCCGGGAGGAGACCCCCTAGAAAGAGCTATCTTGGCCTTGTTGGTAAGGTTCTTCAGAAAGGTTGGGTGCGCATTACTCGTAACCGGCGTGCTTGTATGACTGTGGACGAGGTAAAAAGAGTATATAAGGATCGTAGTTGGTGGTGCTATTTAGTTTCTGCCTACCCCCATGGGACAAAGGAATGAGTTTATGTATGTATGTGTCCACAGCACTTTTGTCTACAAATACATAATTATTTTTAGTACTTATATTTATTTTTAGTACAAATCACTATAATCTTTTACTCTTTAACACTTCACCCAATGGTAGGGCCCCGGCACATTTAGCTAGTTCTATTAGCCGTGCGTTGTTCGCATACGAATAAACACCTGCGCTCACCGCGTAGCTCCGAATAAACTTTTAGCCTCACTATCAATTTAACTTAGTTTTTAAAGCAATTGAGAAGACGCCGCAAGCTGTTTTAGTAGATTTAATTGTTGCTTAAAAGACAAAACGGTTCTAAGTTTTATTTGTAGTGTAGGTGATTGAGGTACCTTTAAAAATGTTACAGATGCCGCGGTAAACGTGGTCACGTACTGGGGACAAGTACTAAAATAACCAAAAAAGGATTTGCTCATTAACGATTCGAAAAGAAGAAGAAAGTACCTTTTACACCTGAATGTCAATTCTACTACTTCAAAGTGTTCAAAATCTAGTCGCAAACTCATCTTGGGGTTAATCAATGTCAAAAAAATTAGAGGTATTTTTGCGACCGCCATATAAGAATATGAGAATTTTTTGACAGATTAGTTTGCGATCGTTCCCTATATTTAATAGATATCCTAAGCGACCTAGAACTGAATTTATTGTCAAAATTTAAGCCAAGCTTAAATCAAATAAGCTAGGCGTCTCCAGAATCAGTCCACCATAAATCTTCATCAAATTTTAACAACTAACACTAGCTAATAACTGGTAAAGAGATATACATCAAGGAAGTAATCTTTGACAGCAATGACAAAGGCCTCCCTTGCGTCTCCCCTCAGGCCCTCGCCCTCTGTATGAGCTGGAACAGCGAATAGCGTTAAATAACTGATTGCATCCCCAGCGACCGATTGGGCACAAAGTTGCTGCTCCTGATATTATCCCGCAAGGGTGACAATGGTTTGACAACATTTGAGGACAACATATTAAAGAATAATTTTAACGCCGATTTTGTAAAGTATTAGAATCGTTAAAAAAAGAGGATGTAGTGACAAAGGAGTGTGCTTAGATGGTTCGGTCATGTTAAAAGGATCAGTGAAACCCGACTTACATAAGGGATTTATATGGCAGATGTGTGTGGCGACGCCCTAAAAAGACTTACCCTACCTTATTGGTGAGGTTCTTTAAAAAGATCAGGTGAGCAGTACTCGTAACCGGCGTGCTTGTATGACCAGATGCATGAACGTGGACGAGGCGAAAGGAGTATGTAAGGATCATAGCGGGTGGCGTTCTTTGGTTTCTGTCTATCCCCATGGGAAAAAGGCGTGAGTTTATGTATATATGTATGTAGAATCGTTAACACCTCGTAGCGCCATCGTTGAGCCTTCTTAGCGGTCCACCTTGTCGGGCTCAGTTAGGTGCTTACAGCCGCATTACTGTTGGTAATTACTTGTGACGTGTACCGTACCGGTTCCGTGATGTGATCACGGTATCGGGGGTCCAGTCTACTTGATTTAATGGATATTTCGTATTTTGAGCTATATACCTTTCATTTGCACATGACGGTTTGTCGAGTCTTGATTCTAATTTTCTATTAAGCTAAGGTTGGATATGGCTAAGCCAGTTAGAGTCTCTATCGTACTTACTTAGATGTTTTGTGACACTAAGTAGCGTTGCTGAGTTTCAGTTTCAAGAGTGGTAATGTCAGGCACATTTAGCCTTTTTTTTCTAATACCTCTGCTATTGAATTTTCTTTTATTTATTTATTTATTTATTGAAGATACCCGTAAAAGGAGTCTGCCAACCAACAGTTTTGACTTCACCGTAAGTCCAGCAACAAAAGTCAGGAAAATTGTTTAAACACTAGTGATCTTCTTGTTTATCGTGTGGGCAGTGAGATTTTTCGACCCCACACACCCTAGTGTCAGAGTTACTAAACCGCCTCAAGGGCCTCTGACATGGTTACCGATATCAATGATGTCCACTCTAGTGATTTTATGCATACAGTAATTTGAAATAGGTAGAGGTCAACAGGTCACATTTTGTTTTATCATTGATATATGTAACAGTGGTGGTCAAAAAGTTAAAGAATTTGTAAATCGAATTTAAATCAACTAGCTGAGTTACACAGTTTAAGATTAAAGAAATGTTTTCATACCAGCAAAACAATAAAATCCCAGATTCAAGGTACAATCATGCACATCCTTCTTATAATTCATCAGGGCAATCCGTTTAATTACAGATGACGTGGTTTCCCTGTAATGTGGTATTTATTTGCGGCCGTAATGGATGAGTCGCGCGCTTGCAATTTATTATAAAGCCCCCAATGTTAAAATTGAGATTAAATAATATTTGTATGCAGCAATCGGGTGTATTGTGACCTTTTATGGCCGTGCCATTTTTTGTTATATCAATGTTTTTTTGAACAGTTTGGGTCACCAACTGGGTATCAACCTATATAAGTCTGCAGAATGTTTTGCAGTTATCAGGTTTGAGAGTTACACTTTCCGTGAACCGTAAGCTCAGCTATACACTGTAAAGTTTCGACCTTTAAAACGCCTGTCTGCGAGTATTATATCCTCAAAAATTCAGCCATGCTTAAATGATGTAGGTCTGTGAATGGTATAATGAGCATATATATTACAAATAATTATAATTAAAAACGTATGTACATATGTACGTATGTACTTTGGACTGTCAATGTTTCATGTATATGGTGTTGGTATACTTTATTGAATAAATAACTAAGCAGGTCTTGCCACTCTAGAATTTTAGACTGACTTTCTTCAAAGCTACGAGCACTGGAATAGCCTGAAAACGCTAACGTTATCGCCTCCAACACAAAACCATATTTACACAATAAAAGCAATGCTCACCAAATCCATCTTTACCATAACAATACAATCAAATAAGACATACAAAACATTGAAATGTAAAGAAGATAGATGGCTCGTCTCATTGTATGAGGAAGCTAAAAAGTATTCAATAATAAATCTCAGTTGGGAGGCGTCGATCACAGATGTGTCCTGGAGGAGTGATATCGGCACTCCTTTTAATGCAAAATTGGAAGGAAAAAAGATGCGAGAAAAAAAGCTTTGTTGGGGAAAAGTGTGGTCATGGAGTTTTCGGAGATTTTTAATATAATAAAGAGTGAGAATAGATATAAAAATATTTATGGTTTTGTCTATCTATTGTCTTTTTGAGTAGATGAATATTTTCGGGGTTTCAGTACATGATTCTACCATCACCATCACGCCTGTATTCCCCGAAAGGTTAGGCAGAGGTGTACCAATGTACACCCACAGTTCGCCGGTATATTTAGGTCCCATGTAATAGGGGGCGAGCCTAATGCCATTAACCGGGCACAAATCCAAACTCCGAGCTGCTACTGAGAATTTCATAGAAAAACCCAATAACACTTTTTGCTCGACCTGGGAATCGAACCCGGGACCCCTTGCACAGCAGTCGCACATGCGACCACGAGACCAACGGGGCAGGTACATGATTCTGAAGGCTAAAATACTTCGCAGGTGATTAGGATGTCTCTTGCACCCTCTATTTTATTATTTTCCAAGAGTAAACGATAATATAGAGGTGAACGTCGACTCAAAGTAAGCAGTGTACCTACTATTAGTATCCATATCAATAAAAGAACTATAAAATTAATAAAAAAAACAGGATATTGTGTAATTAGATGGGTGCAAATTTTCGACATATCCGGTGGAATTTTTATTCTTTTCTTTCATACATACCTTGTTCGGGAAATTACGAAAACATGAAAAAAATAGTCAGCCAAATCGGTCCAGCCGTTCTTGAGTTTTGCGCTTTGCAACACATTTATTACCCATTAATTTTTATTTCTGTTAAGATCGGTTAGTACTTCAAATGAAATTAAAAATAAAACAAAATTAATTACGAAACGTTTATTGCTCTTACAAAGGACAGAAATAAAAAACAATCTAGCTCTGCTAAAAAATTACAAAACTAAATCTATGTTTTTAACTAAGTGCTTGTTCACACAGAGCTTCGCTTTATCGGTGACGTTTGTAGTAGTATACTTTATGTGCGAGTTTACACACAAAAGTATTAAAATACTGTTTCTTCTCTAGATCTAAGAAAATTTGAAGAGATCGGGAGTATTAATGATCTTGATTTATTCATCACCAGTGTCACAATACTAAACAAACCTAATGTAACCGCTTTTTCGTCGACTAACACTGCATTTCCTATTGTTTATATTCGCTTCGAGTTCTCCTACTTTTGCTTTCTCTTACCTGTCTACTGTTTATTACTGAAAACTTGTGATTGACCTTCTTTCACTATTGTTAACCTATGTATAACCTAGCTGTAAGTTGTCCTGTAATAAAATAAAATAAATAAATAATACTTATTCGTTTTATCGGATCGAAGTAACGCGGGGTAAAAACGGTTCTGTAAATGCAGTGATAAAACATCACCTTCAGTAGCGACGGAACCATTAAAAACGATCCTGGAAATTGGATGTTCTGTGTGAACGAGCCCCAATACGAAAGGCACCACGACATTAAGTATCAGAATTGAACATCTTATACAACCGCTTCCTCTGACACACATCTCTATACTCAGGATCCCACCATTTCCTAAACTCGGACCTCACAATGGTAGTACCATTTAATTCATTAAGCTTAGTGCAAAGGTCACAGATCTGGGTCCTAGGGCGTAGTTGATAGTAGTAGTATTTCATCCAGTCGAAGAAGTACTCGTACATATCAGGGTTTCTGATGAGGTAATCTATGAGAGCTCCCAATTTCTTCATGTCAAAAACTTTAGTGTTGATGTAAGCGCCTGGTGGTAGGAAACTGAAAAAGGCAATAACATTAATGATCTTAATAGCATTATAAACAATTTCTAACTATTATAGGAATATAAGCTCACATAGTTTTAAAAGAATTGTTTTTTAATTAAATTTTAATTTTAGGTTAATACCATGTAGTTGTGCCCTAATAGGGTCCATAACTGTACTTTACCTTTATCGTCTCCTCATACGACCGAGAATCGGACCGATTATTGGGCCGATTTTTAACAGTTTCTTCTTGCCGACGAAGAAATCTGTTAAAAATCGGTCGTGGGGGAAGACCCTTACTTAAGCCCTTTATAACATCTTTTATACACATTATGGTACGCAAATAAATCAATAGGTATGAATATATCAATATCGAATTTGGTAAATGCTTATCCTACCTACCATACCTTTTGTCGCGAAAAAGGGAATTAGGGATGGAAGTTTATAAGGAACTATAAGGAACTCCAAAACTTTGTTTAAGGCACTTGATAAATAAACATTAACATTATGTCCAAGCGTTTCTCAAAAAATTGTATCTTAAAAATTAAATAGGCTGCCTAAAGTAACTATGTAGATAAAAACACGAACTTACTTTGTATAATCAGGGGGTCCAAGTACAATAGGTATAGCTAAATGCGACATTGCAGTAACCATAACCTCAGTCACATAATCCTTTGACAAATACTCCTCAAAAACAATCTGGAAAAAATAATCTTTCTCCACCATTTTGTAACACTTTATGGCACTGCCACCAGGACATCTCCTTTGACCACATGGACCATAAATGTCTAATGTATAATTATATCCCTTCAACTCATCCCTAATCTCCTTTATAAAATCTTCGTGCTTCGATTTCAGTTTGCATTTAGTCAGAACCCAAGCTACTGCTTTCTTCTTTTGTTTAATTTGGTTTATATGCTTTTTACTTTTTTTCATGAGTTGAAGCCATGGCATATCGGTCCTCGGTCCCACAAGAGTCCTATTTGCGCTATAGATGTCCAAAAACGGTTGCGGTATATCCGAATCTAATCGGTAAGTCCAAGTTAAATTGAAGAAATCCTCCAAATCATGATCACATATCGGATGCTTCTCCGGTGTTTCTGATGATCGAAATATATAAAGCTGTTCTGGAGACCTCGACAGGTTTAGGTAGTTTACATCCATTGTAACAACATTGTCTATATCGAAAACGACTGCGTCGAAATCTTCATCGTTGCGTAGAGTATCTTTATTGTAAGATATGTAGCAGTTTATGTATGGACATTTTTGGTCAATGAACATTTTTTGTCCAGGCAAAAATTCTGTTGGTTTATTGTGTGCTAAACGTGATGTATGTCTTTTCGTTTGTTCCCAAAACAGTATATATTTCAGATCTGTGGGGTACCTGACGTGGCGACGGTGATGTACGTGTGAGTTCGTGAGGACATGCGGCAGTATCATCACCACTAAAGCTGTCACTCCGAAGGTGAAACATATAACAGCCTTTAGATAATTTCTCTTCAACATCATTTCTTTCAAATGATAAGTGTACATTTTCTCTGTTTTCTTCTTCATGAGGTTTTTTTATGCGTGTTTTAGTTGTTGCCACTGCACTGATTAACCACCGACTGACTTCTATTCTTTCAGTGCAAGTATGGCTTTGTTTATTTACTCCCTGTTTACAAATTAGGTGACAGTTCTTGCATTTTTCTGCGAAAGAATGTTTTGTGTAATCCGTGTTTGCAATGGGCTTACGCAAATGAAATTGTAAACAATTTTTGTTGGTTGAAAAATTTTAAACCACGTAGATTTTGTTGCAACTATGTCACTATTTTGTCGTCTATAATAGCGACATAGTTGTACTTTCATAATAATACAGGTTTAATTATTGTTTTGGTATTCATATCTAGGTAAAGAAATGCGTTCTTTCATTAACCCAAAGTGTAGCCTAATTTTTGGTTGATAATTAAAAAACCTTTTCTCAGTGTATTTTCTAAGTGATATTCTTCAGGTACATTTCTTTTAAAGGTGACGAATGGAACTGTTTAACTGTTTAATGAACAATTGTTAAAAATGCCTGAATGATAAATAAAATTTCACGGAATCTTGTTGACTTTTTCACAGACCGTGTAGGTTTCACGGAACCCCAACTTTACCAATAGGTCTAATTCATTATTCAATTGCTAATGAGCTAAAATAGTACTAGCTTAAAACGTAGGTAGGGTAGAAAAACGAGCAAAAAACTTCACAGACGCTCTTTTTAATTAATTTTTGTATAAAATCCTGGTTACAAATTATTGTTGTTTGCTGGATTGCTATTCGCTTATAGCAATCCAGGGTTGCGAAATTTGTTCGAGAGAGTTGCCGTCAGCATTAGGGTGGGTTTTAGTCAGTATGAGTCTGACACTCCTTTAAGCTTTGCCCAAAGCGGAACAAGTAACTTGATGACATCCCATCCTTAAAAAAACGGTTAATAGCAATACTATAAAACAATAACAAACATTTTAAGTAAGTACCTAATTCTATTTAACAACACATTTTGTTAGTTACTCTTTCACGAACTCCAGCAAAGTGATTAAGGCGAAGCACACACCAAATTGAATATATGCACCTCAAGTTGTACTGTTCGTAATTTATGTGTTTAATTTCGCGATGTGCTACCGAAACTGGCATATGAAAAACTCGCTTACATTCGTTTAATTTATGGGTAAAAAATATTTTACGGGAAGCTTAATATTGTCGCTTACCGCACTGGGTTCGGCACTGCTTAGTCGTCGGTATGATTTATTTGGCGCCGGAGTAATATATATCGAATTAGGGACCGTGCGTTTTTTGTTGTGAAAGGACTTCCACTTAATTCAGGTTTTGTGTATGCGTTTAAATTAAATGTGGTCGTTTAGTTTGTGGATTCTATATTTGAATTGTTCTTGTAGGATTGTCTATTTGTGATAAAAGTTAATAGATATATTGTTTTTTGTTACTTGATTTGCTTAGCAGTCTTCTAGTCATATATATTTTGTTCAATATTTTCACAGCTGTCATGGGTACAGTCGCGCGGAAACAGGACCTTATGTCACGTATCTGTCAGCGATATCAGTGTGATATCGCGATATTTCAAGAGATCTAGGCTTGTAATCAGATTTAATTCAATTAAATGCTTTTTTTTATTTTATATGAGTATTTAATTGATATATTGGATTAAAACAAAGTTGTTTCACGGTAAACTGATTGCTCACAGGCCTAGGTATTAGTGCGCTTTTCCTATCTACAAAATTAACCAAGCTTAATTACTTATTCACCAAAATACTCTTGTATGAAGCGCGTCTTTTTTATCGTATTGACTAGCAAAACATGACGCTATCCTTACATTTGCAACCCTAATAGATGATAATAATTTATTTTGAAAAAAGCAAGAAAAACAACAAGAGATTTCCAAACATTCTGCTCATATCATTAACAGAACTCACAAATTATTCAAAATGGCCAAATTAAAAGGGTATTGCGTATAATAGCTCGATAAACAGCGTTCATTACATAGAATCTCCGGGTAAACCGCGGATTAAGTTCAACATGGCTCAAGTCTTGCTTATTTTCTGTTGTTACGCTTCAAATTGTCGACACTTGAGTACAGATTAGCTTCGTTACCCCGCGGCGTACCTGCTGTAGGGATGGGAAGAAAAATATCGATATAATTTTTTATCGATTTTATTTGATAATTATTTTCGAAACGTTGAGAACTTTGCCACTGCGTTGAGTATCGAGAATCGATAACTGCTTACAACAAATATTTTCAGGTTTAGTGGTATGTGTAAACGAATTTCGGCATTGTGTACTATATTTATATGATTTTGAATGACCGATGAGGTTCAGGAAAAAAATGTAACATATTTAATATAAATAAGAACTTCTTAATTTTATTGGTTTATTTTAATTTCAAGATAATAATTATGTTGCAGACTTGCAGTGCTCTAATAGGCTCCATAACTGCACTTTAGCTATAGGTAGGTACCGTAGCTATATTTATTCTACACATTTTGAGATGCAAATAAAATTAAAAAAAATATCAACCAATAAGTGAAATGTCGCAGCTGTAGAAAAACAAAGTTATCATCTGGGCACTAAGATCACTGGTTACGTCTAATGATCTAACGATCTTAAATTTCAAATTGATTTTTATTCACATAGCATTTTACTATTTTTTTTTAAAAGAAGTTTATACGTTTTGTACGTAACGGCTACGACCAACGGGAGCGAACCAATAACCAAAGACATAACTAAATGCGGGGGAAACCACGGGGTCTATAGCTAGTGTTTTAGAAAACAAATATCCTCATTATCGTCATCATCAGCTTGCAATAGTCCACGACGGGACCTAGCCCTATCCAATTGCACACCTCTTAACTAAAATCAATATATCAGAACATAAAACATCGATATCACACGATCGCATCCCTAAATTTCCAAGTGGTCGCGTAGGAAGAGCGCGGAATAATGATTTCTTTGAGTCCCCACTGTTTGAAGAGCACGCCATTACGGACTCTGATACGTTTGTGTTCTGCACTTAATAGCGGATCCCAATGCCGGCCATAATTGTTTTCCTTACCTTTGTACGGTAAAAATCATGTTTACGACACTTTTTCAAGATGTTTACGAAGATTTTTATCTTAAATTATTGTTCGAGATGCTGATAAAAATTTGAATGAGCATGGATTATGAATGGCTTTGAAAATATAATGTGTTTTTGTTTGTTAAGGGAGTTCGGTTTGGGGGGAGTGAGTAAATCAACTAGGTAGGTTGTAATTTAATTATTATTATTTAACTAAGTTTTGTGCTCGAAAAATAAATGGTCTCACTAGGTAGATGGGTAGGTTAAAGATATGTATGTTTAGGTGATAAGGTGGTGTGGTAGTGTAGGATGATGGTGTAAGGTTAGAACCAATTGACGGGCCTGTTGGTCTAGTGGTTAGCGGCTCTGACTGCTAAGCCGGAGGTCGTGGGTTCGATTCCCACCCAGGACTAACTTTGTGTGATGAGCACAGACACAGAACTAACAATCATTAGTTCTGTGTCTGGGTGTGATTTATCTATAACTAGCGGGCCCGGCAGACGTTGTCCTGCCCTGAAAGTCCAGTTCTTGCCTACCCTACCCCACCTAACTACTCCATCAACCTACCTACCCTACCCCTACATACCTACTTACCTTCCTACCCTACCCCTACATACCTACCCTATCCCTATATACCTACCCTACCTACCTACCTACCCTACCCCTACATACCTACCTTACCTACCTACTTACCTTCCTATCCTACCCCTACATACCTACCCTACCCTACCTACCTACCTACCCTACCCCTATATACCTACATACTTACCTACCTACCCTACCCCTACATACCTACCCTACCTACATACTTACCTACCTACCCTACCCCTACATACCTACCCTACCTGCCTAACAGTACCTGAACTTTGTAGACATTTTACAAAAAATAAATTTCTGAACGCACACGTCATGATGTCTTCAGAAAAAAATAAAGTTGTGGCTTAAAGGCCCCAGCAACCAGGCCATAAGCTCCAAAAAAAAAAAATGTTGTTACACTATTTGACAGGATTGGACAACAAATGTTTGACATGTAATAAACAAATCAGAATCTATTGAAATGATTAATTATTTATTACACATATCGAGTTTTCATTGTTTTTAAGATGTATTCTGCTATTCGGGACGGAAACAAATCCAACAAATCAAAAACCATGACAATCGGTCCAGCCGTTCTCGAGTTATAAGTGTTGTAACAAACACGACTTTCTTTTATATATATAGATAAGATATGTATGTATTTAAAAAATAATATAAGTATGTATATCAGTTGTCTGGTTACCATAACACAAGCTCTGGTTAGCTTGGGATCAGATAGCCGTGTGTGAGTTGTCCCAAGATATTTATTTATTTTATTTAATTACAAACATAACTCATACGTATTTCTTTCATAAAACTTTGCCCGCACTTGGAAATTCTCTCGTATCGTGGGTACGTGTATAAATACACAAACTGATATACATAAACAGTTAGAAACGGGACAAGTATCTGTAGGCCATACAAATATTAGTTCCGTGAGGAAATCGAACCCGCGCCATGAAGCGCGGCTGCTACTCGCTCAGCTATCCACTGCGGACAGGATGACTTTTAATTCACTGCTCATCTTTCAAGGGGTGACAGTACCCATGAATAAGAACAATAAAATACCTTTTACTTGCCTATCATTGTTCACCGATTGCCTTTACTTAGTCAAACATAAGTGTACAGAGATGTGGAAGGAGTACTTTGACGAAAGAGCATTAACAAAGGGCATTTGGTATAGGACATTGCAACCGTGCCTTTATCGATCACCGTGGTTCGCCGAATCCAATATGTCAAGATCCGATATTGTAACTGCCTTGAGACTTCGATCCGGACATATTCCGTTAAATAATTTTGCGTTTTTGATGGGAAAGTTAAATTCACCAAACTGTACGGTGGAGTGTGTGCGGAACGAAGTTGAGAGGTTAAGGTTAAGATTGGAGAATAATATAAATTTGCGCGAAATTGGAAAATGTAACATCATTCTGGCTTACCCTTAATCAGAAGAGGCTAAGATATTATATAAATTAGTTAAATTAGCAATTAAGCGTAGATAGCAGTAACGTAAATATTGTAAGGCCTATGAGGGTGGCATGATCATGCATGATCAAACCCTCTTAAATAAATAAAGATTTAAAAAAAAAGAACAATAAAAATGTACATTTTGATTCTGTTGTAGTACAAACTATCTTTTGGAAATAGGTATGGTGGTATATTCTACGAATTTGAAACAATAGATTTAACTTCCACTTTTTGTGACTCCCTCTATGATACGCAATGGTCAGTGTATTAAATTCTGAACAAAACCTAAAGTCAATAACCTTTACAAATAAGTGGTCACTGCGTTCTTAGAATACAAACTAATACTGACTAAAGTTACCTAGTCGCGGGTCAATAAGACAAGGGATAGAACAAATAAACAAATTCTTGGGATAAGAGCAAATAAAGTCGGGAGATTGATTGGTGTGTTATGTGGGTATGGGTATTATTTATCTGTCTGTATGGTCCTTTGTAATAAATAAATAGGTATATCTACTAATTTTAGGAGCGATAGCAATCTAATCTTAGTCTCAATCTGTACGAAATGCTTCTAATTTACCTATATATTTTTTGGTATTGATTGTCGCGCTGAGATTGTGACTAGATTTTGAACATGTTTGATTGATAGATTTTGAGAATAGATAGAAGAATATGTACGGTAGTTAATAAATTATGTGTACTTGCCAGTATTAGTGCTGGACCATTTTTCTGGTATCAGGTAAAAAAGGTACCTTACCGATTATGACTCACATTCAAGTGACGGACAGTGTTTATATTATTACTAGTCTATCGAAGTCAAATACACTATAAAACCATTTCAATCAATCAATCTTATAACATAACGACACTCCGCATTAGTATACATTTTTGTCAGTAAAAGTATTTTTGTAATCGGACCAATAATTCCATAGCATACAAAAGTGCTTAACCTACGTGGTCAAAATGTATGGATCAACTAAAAATGGTTTCGCCGGGAGTTTTAGAATCATGCACTAAATTCAAGAAAAAAGTTTTTGTCGGAATGTCCCTACCAACCTGTATGTAAAGTACGTAGCACGTCATACAAGTAACAAGAAAATGAACAATCTAACACCGTAAAAATTCACACACCCATCGTCTCCACGATCGATCTGAGTCCGAGCTCCGACTGAGCTAGATTCGTTTGATTCCGAGCGAATGTCAGCACAAAGTAAGACGAACTCAATCAAATCTAGGTGGTGTAAAGGAAAAGTGTGGAAGTGCAAACTGAATTGTCACAGTTTCAATTCCATTTGGGCGACTCGACCGCGACCGGCGGGCGATGGGGCCGTGTTGTCAAGGAGAAGGTTTGTGTGGTGAGCGGGGACGATTTGCGGGTTGGTTTGTTTATAAGTGTTTTTAATAGGGGTGTAGACATCGCTAATCGATTTCTTTACCTTTTAAGATGTCTACCCACTGTAAAGAGAAAGAAGAACAGAAAAAAAAAAGTTTATTTTGTACAATCAAATGCATGGTACACACAATCGGTAGTACTTTACTACATATTTAATCCATATACATATTTATTATGTAATGTTTTTGAAGTGAAAATTAACTTCTTTAGCGGCGTTGTACACTTTTTTTTTGTAATGGGTAAAAAAATTTAAACTCGCATCATTACACGTGACCTGATCAAAAATTCGTAAGATTGTAATCTTACGAATTTATCGTGCACAAATATGATAGCGCAATAAATAAATATTGTATTATACCACATAAATGATAGAACTTTTATACTGATAATTAAAGCAATTCGTGCAAAATTATGCCCTAACCATTCCAAAATATCAAAAATGCACAAGGTTAATATTCAAGTTTTCACTCCCGCAGTGCAACCCGTCGTTTTTTTTTATTGTTTCCAAGGTAATCGTGACAGAGTTTTATAACGGGTTCAGATCCTGATGACCTCCAAGCGGTCAAAACGTATGGTATGATTGGTAGGGTCAAATGTATGGGGTTGCTAAAGCAGCTTATTTTTTTTTTACTTGATTGTACCAGTAGGCGAGCAATTTTTTTTTAAAATAAGTGACGAAATATGTTATGAAGCTTTCAGAGTCATATACTGAATTCAAGGTAAAAGATTACGTCACGACGTCCTACCACAGACTATATCGCTCCCTCCCACAATGTAATCACACCTTTATCTGTGTTAGAGTATTCACAAGTGTAAATCACAGTAAACAGTGGGGTCCACACTTTCACGTGGGGATTCAGTCGTTTTCAGTGATTTAACACCTAATTAGTGGTCTGTGGGTAGATGAGCGGTGTGAACGAGACTTATTTATGGACTAGTTAAGTGTATAAGCTTACTTTGTCAGTTTGTACTATCTTGTAGGTACTTTAGTAAAGATATTCATTTCATTTATTTTTATATGTACTTTGCCCCGCATTTGATGTTTTCCTGTATTGTGGGTGCGTTTACAAACATATAAAACTCATATTCATATAATTAATACATATTTTTAAAGTCAATTGGAATTGATACTTTCAGTCAAACAAACACAGACACCATCAAGTCTGTATTCCCCGAAGTGGTTAGGCAGAGGTGTACCAATGTGCACCCATAATAGGGGTCAATTTCAGCTGAACAAGTATTTTAAATGCACTATATCAAAACAAAATCCAAGAGCTTATAAGATCTTAATGCAATTAAAAGCTCTCTTCTTGATGTGTAAAAGCTTTTCCTGTATGCTTGATTCTTCCATTGGTATAGCATCTAGTGTAGAAGCTATATAGCTCGCTAAGTGAGTTGTTTGAGCAATAAATGGTGTACGCAGTGCATTACGCCGTCAATGAACGGTAACTTAGTTGTGACGCGCAGCGAAGCCGCCGTGTAGAGTTAGCAGAAAAATACACACGTATTGTATAAAATACGATAGAAAAATATTTTATATAATACCAGCTTATCCCGGCCACTATTCGCTGTGGTTTAGTTAAAAAAATATATATATAAATGGTATATTTATATATATTTTATCACGCCTGTATTCCCTGAAGGGTTAGGCAGAGGTGTACCAATGTACACCCACAGTTCGCCGGTATATTTGGGTCCCTTGTAATAGGGGCGAGCCTATTGCCATTAACCGGGCACAAATCCAAACTCCAAGCTGCTACTGAGAATTTCATAGAAAAACCCAATAACACTTTTTGCTCGACCTGGGAATCGAACCCGAGACCCCTTGCACAGCAGTCGCACTACCACGAGACCAACGGGGCAGTCCCAAGGGGGGGGGGGGGGTCAGTTTAATAAAAAGTACATTAAAACACTTCTGTTAAAATAAAAAGTGGTGTGAAAGAAAGGCAATCCATCGGTTACTTGCCTAGTTTTGAGGACGCAAATGTATATTTGTGTCCTCTGGAATCTAATTTTTTGTATAAAAAGATTGTTGACAATCATTTGTTTGTAATAAACTTATTTAATATTAAAAGAAAATTGATAACCTGAAATCTACACGAAAAAGGCGATTCTGCCTAACCCTTCAGGGAATACAGATGTGTTGATATGTTATTACACCAACTAATATAAAACTTTTTGGTTCAGAAATAAATTTGATTTGATTTGATATCAATTGATTTACTTAAGGCGCGTATGCTCGTATAATATATCCGTTCTATCATAAATTCCTAACCAAAACAAAACTAAAATACTCAACCACAATATTTCCCCTGTTTTGCCGACCCTACCACTCGCGGGCCACTTCACCCGTCGGCAAGATACAATGAAATTACCGAGACGGCTTTTTAGCGAGCCGCACGCTATAATTCATAAATTGTCGTATGACCGCTTGTTTTGCTGTCCGTACCAGTTTATGTTGCGTTGCGAAGTTGGCTCTGCTTTTAACTTCATCCCTTTTGTTTTAAAGGGGTAGTTGATGCTGTTATTGTGTGGTGTATTGTTTTAGCATCGGAACCTGTAGCTTTGTAGTGAAAGGCTTTTGCGTTTAATTTTTAGGGTTCACCTAAAGGGTGCCAAAGGAACACTTCTGAGGCTGTCTGTTTGTCATAGAACATTTGATTGGAATCCGTAGCAGGCGTACACTTTTTTTTTATTTTAAAGGTTTGAAAAGCGGTTTTTATAACTTCTACAACATTCTTATATCATATTAAGCTTTAGTAGGTACTAAACCACAAAATCTTTTTGCAACATTCGATTTAGGGTTCGCTAGTGTAGTCTGAATAAGCCCAAGATTTAAAATATTTAAATTAAATTCTTTAATCAAGGAATACCGTTTAATTTTGTTCTTAACACACTCCATCAGCAAATGTTGCATATCTTCTATTTGGTTGCATACTTCTCAGCTTGGAGATGCTACTTTTCGCATTAGGAAAGCAAATTTTGCCGATGGAATGTGGCCAGAAGGAAAGTCTTAGAGCTACTTTGACGTAACTCCTGCTTAGGTTACTGTCATCAAACCTGGGCTCGCGAGGAGGTTCACTCTAAATGGCTTTGTGCCATATTTCTTTTCCCTCAAGGAGGTAGACATATATATACACTTGAATTGTGACAGAGAATAACGAATTATACATGAATTTCAGGGATAAAAATAGAGTTTGAAATATTTTTCTTTACAAGAGCTATCATTTGTCCTGTTTTCTTTTACGATTTTTATTTCCTTAAAATAAAGGTTTAAAACCAAATTATTTAAAGCATAAACTACTTTTTTAGAGAAAAGGAATTTAGGTTATTAACTTATATTCAGCTAATTATACAAAATATTCCTTTTTGTATTAATACATATCTCTATACCCTACTCGTTCCCGAACTTAAGCATCACATATTCAAACCCAGAACTTAAAAGAACTTTAAAAACATGTTAAAGTGCTGTAATGCAACCAACTTGCTGGAGACAAGTGGCGACGGCCGCCGGAAGTTCACCCGCAAACAATATGGCCGCCGGCCACTTCCGGCCGCGGAGCTTCCGCCGTCGGGCCACAAGCGACATTAATAACTTTTCAAAATGCGTAATGTTGTTTAAAAATAGAAATCTGTTGTCATTGGCTGGGGCTAACGTTTGAATGCTATTGTTTCAAAGTAGGATAAAGGTAGATGAAGTTATGGTTTACTACAAGAACGTTTATTAATATTATTTTTAATACAAATTGAGTTCATGATCTAAACTAATGTTACAAAGAGAAAAGATTTGTATTATTGTTTGTAATGGATAAACTCAAAAACTACTTAATTATCCGTTTTTTTTTTACTTATTGAATGTTACATTATCGGCAAGTAATGCAAGGTATATTTAATTTAAAAATATAGGGGTAGGTAAGAAACTTCACGTAGACGAAGTTGCGGGCAAAAGCTAGAGAATTATATTAAAGGCTCATAAATAATAGTAATGTTGAGTCTAATTTAACTAGTGTAAAGAAAAACTAAACGAAGCAGAACGTCAAGATCCCGTCATTGTCATTTCCTTTTACACAGCCTTTTCTAACTTTGAAAAAACATTTATCCAGGAGATGCCCATTATATCGACCAATGCTCCTTTCTGTCCTCAAAGAACACTGTTCCCCAAAGCCAAAAATACCACTACAACCCCACACTTTACAATATAATACATAATAATTGCAGCAAACATTAAACCAGTATCACAGACGATAACGCATTGCCTACGACGTAGCCCGCAGCGCCCGCTACGCCGTAGCGCTACGGCGTAGCGGGCGCTTAGTTCCGGAGGAAAGAGGGGGTCGTAGACAGGCGGACACATCCGTCCTACGGACATATGTATCGGTGGCGTTTCCTCCCTGAATGTTTCATGGCTAATCTACTGTCTGAGGAAGACGGTATAATGTTGTGTATGTTGTATTCATTGGTTTATACATTATACAGTTTTGAGGGATGGTTGTGTGGATGAAGGTTGTGTTTTTCTTGGGTTTTATTTATAAAGTATGTTGGAAAAGGTTATAGTCGCTGTGACAATTGTTTTAAGTATACGTTTTTTGCTGTTATATTTTTCAAATTAAAGTATGTATTTACAAACAACCAGACCCGGAACAATTATCTGTAGATCATACAAATAATTAATTTATAACGGGAATTGAACCCAGCCAATCGCTGAGCCACTAAATCAAACGTGACGACAAAAACTACCGTCAATTGTTTGTCAATGTTTCCAAATGTTTTTACTTACCTACTCTACTAAAAAGTACTCAAATGTTTTATTGAATTATAATTTACTTGTTTTCAGCAAACTATATTATTTCAATTTCAAATCCCATTTACATCCTAATTAACCTTTTTATCTCGTTTGACCCTGTTTTACGGTACTTATAACAAAAGAAATAACCCTGCCTTTGCCTTTCATAATTACTCGTGTTTTGTGCGTCGTAGGAGAAAATAAAACAAATAATTCTGATAAACATTTTATTATTTAACTCAAAAAGACAACACAGGCGTCTAAACTACTACATTTAATTCCATAGGTACATTACAGTTACTTATAGTAATCGTATAGTTATACATTACATATAATTTTTATACCAAAAGTTAACAAAACACATTTACCCTATTTTTAGCATTTTTATTTACCGGAGTTTTGATATAAACAGTATTATAATATTTATAATTATAATTTGCCAATTTCTATGTCTACTGTCTAATTATACATTGTATACCAATCTAGTCATAAGCCTTTTAATAATTGTATATGTTACATGTAAAGCGCAAAAATATAAATTATACATTATCAAAAAGAATATAAGCTATTTTTAGGCTACATTTTATATTTTGGTTATATAATCCGCGCTTTTTATTAAACTCATAATTTATACAGTGATGATAATTATATATTTTGTATAATAAATGCCGCATACCCTACACATATTATAAGCCTTACAGTCATAAATTTTTGCGATAAATACACTTAACAGTGTGGACGAATTATGATACTTCATTTTAATTATAAATTAAAAACAGAACGTTTTGTATATACACATTCCTTTATACATTTGTATTTCTATATATAACGTCTATAATATATTTATAATAAAAGGTAATAGCCAAGATATATTAGGACATCAAAGCTTTGTTTACTTGTATATTGCTTAAAATTTTAACAGTATGTGTCCTGGGAAATATTGTCTACACAATTGACGATTTATAATTATTATTTTAAGATTAATTATATTTTATTTTTTATATAATTCATTTTATACACGCTTGTTTTGTTTATTTGGCTATTTCACAATTGTCGTAGCCTTCATTTGAGTGTATAGCAAGAATAACATTTTCTAATTTGTTTTTTTTTGGTAACATACACATAGCTACATAGTTTTATAAATGTCTAAGTAAAATACAGTTTCATTTGATTAGTAGAGTTGTCTTTACTTGATCTGACATGTAAGCGAACGAGGCGTCTCGATTGCCTCGTTTTGAGCCTCTGCCACGTCAAGAGCCTTAATTGCACAGAGTTGCTCATTTTGAGGCATACTATCTAAGTTTATTATATTATAAAATCTTCAAATAAATAGTCAACTGTGCTTAATATATGCAGTGCACTTTTTCTTATTTACATGGGTAATATAATAAATCAATTCGTGACACGAGGGCTTGATAAATATAAGGTATGCTAAGCGACACATATAATATACTACTGTACGAAAGTTATGTTTACTTTGGGAACTTTGTACCTAAGTTATATATTCCTCACAAACTAAGCACTATGGTTAAATAGATTCTTATATTTACAAACGAATAAAAAAGTTTTTCATTTTGGGCGTGTCTTTGCATTGAACTGATGTTAACAGGAGGATTTAAATCACGCTTTTTTAATTTATTTAGGTTTTAAATATACAGCGCTGCTATATTTTTTTTTTTTAAATATTAACATTTTACTTGCATTGTTTTTAATAAAATTGTTAATATTTTTGGAATGCCTCGAAAGTAGTTAATTTTAAATCAGCCTGCAGTGTTTTTAAACTTCATTTTTTCATGAAAATTAGTTGTCTGCGATTTCAAATCAAAAAGAGGACACGTAAAGAAATTAGTATTTAATTATGCGCAAGAGACATCTCATCAACGCTTCTGTACCGCAAGCTGTGCTCCTTGGGCCATTGGGTTGCTGTGAAAATAAAAAAGTATATTAAAATGTAATTTTTTTAAATCCAAATT
Source organism: Caradrina clavipalpis (assembly GCA_932526535.1). Classification (NCBI taxonomy): domain Eukaryota; kingdom Metazoa; phylum Arthropoda; class Insecta; order Lepidoptera; family Noctuidae; genus Caradrina; species Caradrina clavipalpis. The sequence goes on from OW052105.1 coordinate 9,579,455, forward strand.
AAAAAGAAAAACATAGTCTGCAGAAAATAATATTAGTATGCTCGTTCTGAAAAACGCCATTGTGACTATTTTTTTTTAAATAAATCATAGTCTAATTGATTTTAACATTACCTGGTATCATTACCCAAGCTGGTGTCATTAAGGCTTGTAGGGGGTAAACTGGTAGTTGAAGTTGTTGTCGTTGTTTTAATTTTTCGTTGCTTAGAAGCAATAGACACCAGATCATCTGACGTTGCGGTCGGTTCTAAGACTAAATGATAAAAAAAGGAAAAGAAAAACAAAATAAATAACAAAAGAGAAAAAGACATGCAAAAAAGACAGATGCAGCAAAATTAATTAAAGGCAATGCACAAAAGACATTGTTAAATAAGTTACTTCAAAATATAAAATGACACACAAATTAAACCAAAAACACTAACACACATTACATGACACTAACGAAAATTTAACATCAAAAGCATTATACTTTAAAACTATATCTACTTTTCGATCAATAAGATGCAAGTTTTAAAACTTGAGAGTTTTTGCATTGCTATGGTTTGTTTATCACACATACTAACAGGAAATAAAATCTACATAAACCCATTTCACAAATAAAGCTAAATGCAGTGTTCTAACTACACTATTTCTACTAAAATGTCAAACTATACCTATTCCTGTGACATTTCTTTGGTTTATCGTGCCTTTTACATGCAACACTTTTTTTGGAACGTCTCTTGCGGTGATAACGTGCTGAAATTTCATTAAAATGTGATAAAAATGTGAAGAAGTTTCAAGCACTATTTGATTGCATTTATGTTAGTTTGATGTTAAGTATCAATTGTAATAGTAAACGTCTTTACAATTAAAAAATGAACAAAAAAAACGTATGAACTCAAAACGAGGCATAGAATTGTGCCTCGTTCTAAGATCGAAGAGTACTTGATACGAAACATTAAACCAGAAATTTGTGCTTGATTTAATCTTATTATTTGCCAGACATGCTTCATTCTAGAGTCAAGATGCATTTGTATAACAAAAGTGCAATTAATTTTTATTAAAATTAAGATTTAGAAGTACCTGTATAATGCATATTCCGATACATATCTGGACAGTTGTTTGATCCCTGAAACAAAAAATATCAGAATTAAATATTCAATTGTTTGATCACAATATCGCGAAGGAGTTAACAGAATATTTATTTGCCAGAAACATGTTTACAGTAGTGCTACATGTCTCACTGTTTTAAACATAATGCAAAATCATTTTATAATTACATATTTTAAAATTTTAAATCTTATTTCTATTATTATTTAATTCTGGTAAATAATTTCAAATTATTGGTACCTAAACAATGAAAATGAAATTCGATAACATTATATGGATTTTTAATGGAAATACATAGCTCTAAATCAATAAAAAAAAAACAAAATTGATTATTGAAATAAAATTGAAGAAAACCTAACAATGAGAGGTTTTCTTCAATTTTATTTCAATAATCAATTTTGTTTTTTTTGGTGTCATATTAATCAAATGACTTTATATTACAACCTGGGACCCAATCACAATGTTTTATACAGTATTATTTAAATATTACACTGCTTTGTGGACTGTTGAATTTTCGACACTGGGCTCAGGACTGAAAGTTGAAAATCCAACAACAAAATCCAACAAAAAAATCTTCACGTCGTGACAGTCTCTTTTAAGCCGACTTCAAAAAAGGAGGAGGATTTTTTATCTCTTTTTTTTTCCCGATCGAGTTGTCTCAAGCTGTAGCGACTTGATTAAACATGTCGTGTCCAGACGTAAATTATTTTACTCTATGGAGTCGGACAAGCGTCCTCTTAGACCGGGATTTGTTCAAGATTTATTACTGCCCATGCAATTTGGTTGTGTTTAAGTCTATTGCAAGTGGCTGTGCTATAAATGTAAGTTATATTGTGTTGTTTATTATTGTTTGGAAATCTAGAAGAAGAAGAAAGATAGAAGCTGAGTTTAAATTGAGTTCAACTAGATTCAATATTATTAATTTTTCCTCTTGTAATTGACGTTCAAAAGTGCCCTTTAATGGTCTAATGGAAATAAATCATTTGACTTTGAGTCGAGTTGAGTTTTTCTTGGCTGTTTTTTTTGGTTGCTTGAAATAAAAGCTGTTATAAATCCACTTATATATCAAATGGATTTCGTTTCCTTTAAAGATTTGGCTGCTTCAATTAGACAGAATATAAAATGTTGTAATAAAATGCTGAAAATAGACCGTTTTTTTTAAAAAAAAGTACAGTTCGTGGCATAAAATCTACCACACTACCAATATGAAAATCATTTCGAATAACTCCAAAATGTACTACAATAAACCTATTTAATGCCCCAAAAATAATCGCCAGCATCCAACTACGAACCCCGGTATTCGCATCACTAAACACGGGAACATAACTCACTGAGCCACGAAGTCTTATCTACGAACTAAGTATACACCGCAGAGTATGAATATTGGAAGCTGTACAGCGCTAAAATTGAGAAATTGTAACGTCATGAAGCACGTTATTGCAGTAGCTAAAATTTCAATTCCTTTTAAGATTTTTTTTTTTCAAGTGTTATATAAAATCTATCTTTTTCGAGATATTTGTAAAGTTCTACATAACTGTTGATTCAGATGACATCTTTTCACTCATGTTGTTTTTTAATTTATTATTTATTTTACTCCTATGTCCTTATAAAAAAGAGTAAGAGGAAAAAGCTATGGAAACAATATACATACTGTACATTTTTTTGTTTAGTGTATTTCCAAAAATATTTTTTTTTATAATTTTGTTTATGCTAAGAGCCTCTAACTCTTAACGATATTTTGAACGAAGGCAACTTTTTTAATTCTTTCTTTCTTCTTTCTTTACTTTTCTTTTTTCTTAAAAAACGTTGCCCTAGTAATTTTTCCTGTATCGTGGGTGCGTTTACAAACATATAAAATCTCATACACAAACAGCCAAATACACACACAACAGCATTTTTTTTATAAGAGAACTCTATAGCTTGTCATATTCACACTCTAAGGTGTAAGCTATGCAATACAAGACACAAGTTCAAACTCTGTTGATATCACGGTTATTTGCTAACTTCGTGATAACCTGCTTTTTATTGTGCACTCCTTTTGTGTGGCAGAGTAATGTTGCAGATTTAAAGGTGTATGTTTGTTTGTGTACTGTTATTTATGTGGACCCTTTCGAGATTTGAATTTGGTTATAATAGGGATATACATATATATGACATATACAGGCCGGATTTTTGAGACGGGTAATTTAACCGTTATAGTTACAGGAAAACGTTGAAACCATCCACAACACTTTGAGATATTCAGAATTGCATTCACAGGTTTTGGAAAAAATAAACAGTCCACGAAAATAATGCTAAAATACGACAAAAAATGTATGCCATTCGATCCTATTTCAGGTAGGGATCAAATACTCTATGGGACTTATACCTTAAACGGTCCCAGAGAGTCTTTAAGAGTAAAAGAAATTACAGAAACCGCTAAAAACATTTTAATTTTTTTTTGTACGGAAAAATGACTCATCGACTATGAGGGTTAGGGAAGAAGGAGTGTACTTGTGTTTGCGCACACACTTGTGCACAATAATATCTCCTGCGTACTCGGCTAGTCTGCATAACAATTAGCCGTCGTGACCGGAATCGGTCAGGAGAATGCATACCTGAAGTCCTTGCTTGTTGAAGTTAATGTTGGTCCTGACGGTACGATGGTGCAGGGGTTGTACTGGTCTCGCGTTGTTCGCCAGCGGTGCCTTAGGAGTCAGCTGCGAGCCTTGCATTAGCTGGCGGAGGGCGTACATCTGGAACATAGGCGAGTTGAGATGACTTGTTTTTCGGTTAGAGGCGATTCTTCTGGATTGTTGTTAGCTAGTTACTTAGCCACTGTGATAGTAATAATGCAGGTTTGTATTTCTTTAAGCGTTGTAAATTTGTATTATTTTGAAACTAGATTTTCATATAACATTTTATTTAAAAAATGTATGACGTTGTGGAGTGGTACCTATTCTTTTCAATATGAAAGTAGCTTTTGGAAGGAACAACTAGATTCAATTCTTTTTCTTTTAATGACGTTATAAAAGTGCCTTTTCAAGTCTAATTCAAATAAATATTTTGACTTTGACTTTTATTTTGTCTATTAATTTTTATTTTTAGTAACATGATAGGTCACAATGTATACAATTTCAGAAACTCTTATTAAATACGGTGAAGTGCCAGAAAACAACCGAAATAAAGTACGTCATTTAATTTACATCATCAGCTACATAAAGACGTCAATCAAAAAGTAGCTTTATTACCTCTTGCTTAGAAATATAAATAGGTTTGTTAAAGATGATCCACACGGCTGTCTCCCAACACCCAGGGTGCGTGGTGGAGCCCTCGTAAGTAAGGTACTGCTGCGTGTTCGGTAGGAGGGAACTTAGAGGTAGGTGCTTGATGGGGAACGAGGCACCTGCAAGAAAACATGGTTGAAATAACCTGGAAAACTTTACACAGGGTGGAAAGGACAGCGACGCGAAATCTTTGACCATGGTTACCAACTGAAATATAGCGTAGATTATAAAGTCAGCAGTTTCATACATTTTGACCTCGTATCCCTCGTATGTATTGTATGATTTATGTGCGGAACAGTTGTTTTTTTTTACAACGTATGGCTTTAAGAACTAAAGCCATTTGTAGGTCTTGAATTAGGTATGTACTCATTGTATGGTTGTGGTCACTAATATCAAGGTTTGTAAGACAAAAGACGAGGCTTTGGTCTTCTGCTTACCTCTGTAAGTCACTTTGTTGAAAGCGCTGGTGATCAGCCTAAAGTCTGTGTTAGTGGGCTCCCCAACCTGTAAACAAATGAAAACATACTCGTATTTATGATAAACTAGCTTTTGCCCGCGACTTCGTCCGCGTGGATTAATAGTTCCCGTTCCCGGGGGATTTCCGGGATGGAAACTATCCTATGTCCTTTCTCGGGTCTCAGACTATATCTGTACCAAATTTCATTGAAATCGGTTTAGTGGTTTAGGCGTGAAGAAGAGACAGACAGACAGACAGACAGACAGAGTTACTTTCGCATTTATAATATTAGTAAGGATTAATAGGCGTTTTTAAGAAAATTAAAATAAGTTGAAAGACCCACCTGCACCATCAGTGAAATGCCGACGATTCCTTGCGATTTGTGTTGAGCTTCAGACATGTTGTGGTACAGTTCCTTGTTGAAGCCGTACAGTTGTATCTGTGGACAAACATAATCTTTATACTTTATTTTTATGGGAGTTTTCCTAATTCATATTATGTACTTTCTTAGTTTATCCTGGACTTTACTGACATCGGTAACCATGACAGAGGCCCTTGAGGCGGTTGAGCAACTCTGACACTAGGGTATGTGGGGTCGTTAGACCTTACTGCCCACACGATAAAGAAGAAGAAAAATCTTGAAGAAACTTGCAAAGTGGTCATTGTACTTATCATTATGAGGAACTGTTAATATGGGAACAAATCGGAGAACGCAAATAGAAAACATTGCTGATCGATTAATTTTATCGAGTTATGGGGCCAAAAATGTATTGACCAGCAGTATTTTCATTTTGCGATCTCGAAGAAGCTCGTGGCGGTCCAATACCAGTCGGCAAAGCGACAAGCGTATACCGTGCTCCCAACTTGTGGTTACATAGGTAAACCAAAAAAAAATGTTCTAATGGTCAATAATCTTTCGCTTGTATTAATTCTATATCTATATTTACAACTTAGGCTTAGGCCACGTCGGACTCAGTCCGATTTTTTTGTGAATGGAACATATTATTATGAATTCTAATATACCAACCCCCCAAAAAACCAATACCAGCTATGTGCCTACCCAAAGTTTCCCACGATTTTCATTTTCATCATCAGACCTACAACATCATTCCACAAATGCTACCTCTGCCTTTACTAAAAGAGACACAGCGTGAAGTAGAACCAATTACCATTGATTTTAATGACACAGCACTTCACAAGGTACATCTAACGAGTATCCATTAACAAATACTAAACCACAATAAAGTTAAAACAGTAATAATGGCTAAATCAAAAAGTCATTAAGATACAACCGCAAACCGCAGTCCACAGAGTTGGAAATAATCGACTGTAGCCGAAATTTTCGTCACTATTTTCATTGATTAATTAAATCGGTGAAAATTAATAGGGTTACTGAAATATCCAATTAGGGATCAATGATATGAAAAGTTGACGCAAAAAATATGGTTTTGTGTCAGTTATTGAGTTTCCTATTTAATTAATTACTATTGATGGCCTGACGGTCTAGTGGTTAGTGGCCCTGACTGCTAAGCCGGAGGTCGTGGGTTCGATTCCCACCCAGGACAAACTTTGTGTGATGAGCATGATTGTTTGTTCTGTGTCTGGGTGTGATTTATCTATAATATGTATGTATTTATAAATTATATAAGTATGTATATCAGTTGTCTGGTTACCATAACACAAGCTCTGCTTAGCTTGGGATCAGATAGCCATGTGTGAGTTGTCCCAAGATATTTATTTATTTATTTATATTTATTAATTAAATAGGAAACTCGAACGATTCGTTTTATATAGGAACTGTCCGCGACTTTTAATACATTTTCCAACGAGAACAGTACACTTTGCCAGGATAAAAAGTAACCTATGTGCTATGCCACATTACAATCTATCTTAGTGCTAAATTTCATTCAGATCCGTTCAGCCGTTTACGCGTGAAAGAGTCACAAACATCTATCCATCCTCACAAACTTGCGCATTTATAATATCATACTATCACGCTTGTATTCCCCGAAGGGTTAGGCAGAGGTGTACCAATGTTCACCTACACTCCGCCGGTATTTTTTAGATCCCTGTAATAAGGGTGAGCCTATTGCCAATAACCGGGCACAGATCATAACTCCGAGCTGCTACGAGTACTGAGAATTGTATAGAAAACCCCAAGGAATTTTGTTCCTTTTAAATTTTTAATGTTTTTTTTTTCCATAGCTGCTTGCTTAAAATACTGGACTTTTAAAGCAAATAATATCCAAGAACCATGAAGGACATTACATTAATTCGTTATCGTATTCAACCCTCAAACTTACTGTAATTTTAATAATACAAAATAATGACACGAGTTTACAAATTAACACTGTCAATGCTGCCATTATCGAGCCGGTATTATTGCCCCCTAGGGTCGCAAAGACCGAACTTTGACCCCTTCAAACTTTGTTTGTTTACCGCTATAACACCAATTTCCTGATATTTCAACATCATCATACAACATAACTAAATAGCTTTTGATGAGAATAACCTTTAGAATTGATCTTTGTAACGAAATAATACTTTTATTTGCTTGTAGGTAAGGTTGAGTTTATCGGTTTTATATTTAGGCAAGTGACTTTTGGTAATTCATATGGACTCTCACTAAGTTTAACATAGACATTACTGACATCGGTAAAGGTGTAACCTAGACTTGTTGTTATAAGTTTGAAATAGTAGTAGCAGTAGGGTAGCCTCGTCAGCTTAGTGGCTTGGGCACGATTCCCCGGTTGAGAAAAAAGTGTTGGGTTTTTCTATGAAATTCTCATTAGCAGAGTTAGGATTTGTGCCCAGGTAATGGCAAAAGGCTCGCCCTCTATAACATGGGACCTAAATATACCGCGCGAACTGCTGGTGTACATTGGTACGAGTGATGGTATGTGATGTAGTTAAGTACCTACTTTTATGCCATGTATATTTATACATTTTTAATTATAATATTATGTATAACCTTAAGCACATAGCATTCCGTCATGAATTCATATTTTTAACTATTAATTTAAACCAAGCCCAAGGATAACCAAGTTCATTTTAAAACCCTAAAATGATACACATAAATCTGTCGAAATATTTCGACATAATAGCTTTAGAACGATCGCATTCGAAGTTAAAGAGCGAAGTTCGGTCGTTGGGACCCCTCGCAGCTAATAATGAGTGTTCGATAACAGTCGCGTTTTAGTGTTGATTTGTGAAATGATAATTATTATTTGTAGAAAGAGGTGGTGTGGTAGATGTAGTGTGTCTTTATTATTGTTTGGGTACGATGAGGAAGTTAGAAAAGGACATAATGTAAGGGCTTTGTGAAATGAGTAGGTAATCGTTTTTTTTATTAAATATGTTTGCATAGTTACTTTGGGTATTCTATATTTCGCGGGAAAAGGTATGTCCTTCACCAATATCTTATTTATTTCTATACCAAACTTCTTCAAAATCGGTTCGGTGGCTTAGCTTAACAGACAGACAGACTGAGTTGCTTTCGCATTTATTATGGTCCCCAAAAACGTCGGTTTTTGCAGACTCAGAAGAAATACTTCAATTTACACGTAAAATCAATCATAATTCAAAAGACACGTGGTGCCATCTATTCTCATTTAAAGAAAGTTAAAGTCGTTTTTCTCAGGAACAGTAAATTTTATCGGGATGAAAGGTACTCTATGTCCGTTTCAGTACAGTTGATAATGTATATGCAAAATTTCAGGATGATCGGTTTAGCGGTTTATGCGTGAAACGGTAACAAACAAACAAACTAACTTTCTTTTATTCGAGACGGGTAAGCTCTTGACTCTAGTCTTGGTCAAAGGTGACATAAACAAAGTCTACGATGGAGTGGGCTTACCAAGAAGAAGCCTGTTCACTCTAACTTATAATATTATGTTAGGATTATTAGGGGTGATTATCTACTAATTAAATTATCTACTTAAGAAACTTCCAATATATGAAATAACTCAATAAGGATACATATAATACACATCAACAAACCACTCTAACCCTCGGCTTATATCATAAATACCTTGAACCCGTAACTGCTTAATAAAACCGGAATTAATTTGAAATCGAAGACGGTATCCCGAAGTTAGTCAGCTGTAGGAATGTGGGTGCATAGTTACCAGTCTGCGGTCAGACGGTTGCATAGTTAGACTACCTGGCTAAGGGTAAAGGGGGTTCTATAATAGGGTTTACTTCTGCCAAAATGAATTAACCCACGTCAAAATTTGTCCAGTTTTTCGAATTGAATGTAGTCATTTTGGATATTTAATGCTGATTTTTTTAAATCTATTCTAGCACAAAAAGATTCTTCGTCTCGCCGTGAATTGGAAATGTGGCTACAAAAGACTGGTGGCATTGCCACATTAGATGGCAATGCTAAGTTTCTGGTAAAAGTCTGCCTTTGGATCATGAGAAGTGTGAAGCAACTAACTCGGCAATGCGGAGGATTTTTTTGATGCCACATAGATTTCGTTTTTTTTTTTTTTGGTTTTTCAATTGTTTTTATACCTCAATAGTGATTCGTGTGCAACCTTATATTTCGTTTACCAGAAACCTAAGAGCAATTGCGAGATGAATTTTGCATGTTTTATCAGCTGATTCTTCTTTTGCGATTTCACCTTAAGTCCTACAGTAAACGTTGTTTTCAATGATTACTACAACGCCCCTTTTCAGGTTTCTAGTAAACAAAAAATAATTGTATTCACGGGTTGGACCAGGACCATCGTAATGAATGGTTTCAGTACATGATTTTAGAGCCCACAGCGATGACATTTTTTTCTTCGATATTAGAAACAAGGTGCAACACCTACACGGCCAAAATGTAGGTATGACAAACCTACTGATATTTTAATAACTATGGGGATTTAAAGGTATCCAAACTCCGGGCTGTTTCCTCCTGCTTTAAAATTCCTAATGGAAAAACCCGACAATTATTTTTGGCCGACCTGGGTATCAAACCTAGGACCCCACGCTAACACTCGTGTTTACAACCACGACACTAACAGGGCAAAGTGTCCCTACATCTTACCTTAATAACGTGGCCACCAACTGGGCCCAAAAATTACACGATTATTTAATAGAAAAGAAAAAGAACTTAGCACCATATAAAACTCCCTTTAGTTACTCCGTGACGTAACTACGAAGGCGCTGTAACGTACTCCGGTACAATCTGCTATCGGATTTAGTTGTTATAGAGTTGTCCGAACATTGTTGTGAAATTTGTGTAGTGGTATTATTAATAAAGGGATACTCGGAAACTACGGCCGGTGTACAATGGTACGTGTATAATTTTGGAGCATTTCCGTGTATTGCAGCGTAGATAATTATTATATGGGTTGAATTTTAATTGACTGTGAATTTTTTGGAGATTTCGTAGGGCTCACATACCATCACGCCTGTATTCCCCAAAGGGTTAGGCAGAGGTGTACCAATGTACTACACCTACAGTTCGCCGGTATATTTAAGGTCCAATGTAATATGGGGGGGAGCCTATTGCCATTAACCGGGCACAAGTCCTAACTCTGAGCTGCTACTGAGAATTTCATGGAAAAACCCAAAAACACTTTGCTCGACCTGGGAATCGAACCTAAGACCTCTAGCGTAGCAGTCGCACTTAGGCATAAGCGCTACTGCTAAAGGTCTGGCAATAGGCTCGCCCCCTATTACATGGGTCCTAAAAACATACCGGCGAACTGTGAGTGTCATTGGTACACCTCTGCCTAACCCTTCGAGGAATACAGGCGTGATGGTATGTATGTAGCTCTTATAACCACTAGGTCAAGGAGGCTGTCAGATGATTCAATTGTTTGTATTCATACTTACTCACGATGCTTTCCTTTGGCGATATTTATTTATTTAGTTATTAGATATCAGTTGATGTTTAAGATAAACTTAGAAAGTACATGTCAATTAAGAAAGTAACATTGGTACTTGACCAAACTGTCCTGTGTATTTGTCAAACAAACTTGATTTCTTTCCTTCTTCTTTCTAATCCACACCGTATATATAGGACTTAATATGAATCTGCACTCACCTCGCCAGGGAACGTGTGGTGGTCTATCTGATGCTCTGACCCCCGGTTGTCCTCCATGCCATAATGGAAGTAGATCTCCTCAAACTGGTAGCGGTAGGACAAGGGGCCTCCGCTGATGTTTACTTGATGCTTCGAATCCTTTTCTACGCGGAAGACCAGGGATTGGCCCGTGTTTTGGAGGACGCCGCTGACCTGTGGGAATAGAGGGTTTTAGTGAGGTTTGGTGGTGTAATGTGGGTACATACTAATATTGAATTAACGCCAAAAGTAGCTACGTTCAGCGGTAAGTTACTTTAATACTGTTACTTTACATAGGTATCATATAAAATTTGGATACAGTAGTTTTAGCATTTCAGGTGACTAAGAGTTTATTATAACTTGATTGTATATCCATTCGGTACTTCCTTTAAAATAATTTTGTGTTTCAATACTATTTCTATGTAAATCATCAAAAGTTTAATTTAAAAAAAAGTCACTTCTAAACGTCATTCACAAGAGTAAAATAAACCCGTTAAAAATTGGTTTACAATAGTTTATATAGAGTAGCTTTCGCCCGCGACTTTGTCCGCATCCAAGTTAATATATTATCCCATGAACCGTACATATTCCGGGATAGAAAGTACTCAATGTGTTATTCCACACTACAATCCTGCTCAGTGCCAAATTTCATCCAGATCCGTTCAGCCGAGTAAACGTGAAAGAGTAACAAACATCCATCCTTCCATCCTCACAAACTTTCACATTTATAATATCACTAGCGTACTGCCCGTGACTTCGTCCGCGTAACTTATTTCACCCACTTTAAGTTACGTCTTAGGTTACTGCTGCGCTCTCGTGTTTCGTAGGGTGATATTATAAAGCCTATGTTACTCAGGAATAATGTCGCTATCTATTCATGAAAAACTAGTTAAAATCGGTCCAGTAATTTCGGAGCTTATTCGTTACAAACAAAAAAACATTTTCTCTTTATAATATTAGTATATATTTTATTAGTAAGTAAGACTAGTAGGTTAATAGGAAAAACATTTCATTACATCACAAATTACATTTCAGTCATACTTTACTTCAATATTCAATTTATTCAACGGAGGAAATTGTTCAATAACATTGCGCTTCTATCGACAGTAAATCGAGGTCACAAAAACATAGCACCAATACTAAATGGAATCACAGAGCCACTAGCTAACACCAAAATAATAATAATAATACCAGCCTATAACTGTCCCACTGCAGGGCAAAGGCCTCTTCTCATACAGAGAAGGCACGAGCATTAATCACCACGCTTGCTCAAGGCGGATTGGCGATTTCAAACTTATATTAATTACAAGTCCAGGTTTCCTCACGATGTTTTCTTTCACCGGTGTCAGTGATGTCCAAGATAAACTTAGAAAGTACATATTATGAATTAGAAAAAGTCACATTGGTACTTGCTCGTGCCCGGTTACGAACCCACAACCTCGTGCATGAGAGGCGGGTGCCTTAACCACTGTGGTACCACGATATTCACAACAAAATAACAAATCGATGGGTCCTATGTATATGGGCCAAAATGCAAAATTACAACTTAACAGGAGAGGCTACAAAGTTTAAATTTAGTATAACTTCAGATTGATAAAACCGAACTTTTCGATTGTTTGCTTGTTTGCTAAGACAACTATCCTCCTTATTTATACTATGGTATTTTATAAATACATATATAGGACCAAAATCTGAAGTTTACCATAAAAAAGTGAAAATGGCTACTAATTGTTAGTTGACTGCCTCGCTGGCCTAGTGGTCCCAAGCACGACTGCTACGCTAGAGGTCCTGGGTTCGATTCCTAGGTCGAGCAAAAACTTATTGGGTTTTTCTATAAAATTCTCAGTAGCAGCTCGGAGTTTGGATTTGTGCCCGGTTAATGGCAATAGGCTCGTCCCCTATTACATGGGACCTAAATATACCGGCGAACTGTGGGTGTACATTGGTACACCTCTGCCTAACCCTTCAGGGAATACAGGCGTGATGGTATTTGTTAGTTTGGCCCATATACATAGGACCCATCGAAATGGAATCACAGCAACTAGCTAACACCAAAATAATAATCAACACGAATTGGTATGAATCACCCTGTGGGTTCCCCACGGGGGGTCCCTATCAATCAATGGGTCGCACCTTGATTAGAAGCTGGCAACTTATGCGCTTTGAGTGGTGATGATGTATCGCTTGCTGACACGCGATGTACGAGCGTGTAGAGGCGATGGAAGTGGCTTGTTATTTGAGTTAAATGTTTTTTTCTTTGTGGTGGGTATTTGAGTGGTGAATTGGGGAATATAAGGTGGTGTAGTTGTATTTTGTAAAATCGATGGAATGTTGTAGATAGGCTAAGGGCAATAATGTCTAGGTTTATGGTCCAACGAGTGTTTGTCTAATATCTTATTTTGAAATTGATACGCATTAACTCAGTAATTCGTATTTCTTTATGGATTAGGGTAAAACCCGGATACTTGCCTCGGGGGGATACATGCCCCGGTTTTTAATACACTATGTTAGGAATATAAGTAGAGTTGGTCCTTTACTCCAATAAGTAGTGACCCCCTGCAGGCCTTAGTGCAGCATAAGCCATCGGAATAGGCCCACCTGTTTTGTCCGTGTGAGCAAAAATCTTCCGCGGCGTAACTTTAACAGGCGTTATAATTATATTGGTAAGTAATTTCTATTGAATAATTTTATTACTGATCGTGGTTTCAGTCAACTTTTTGTTTCTTTGCATGCATTAGAGTTTAAATTACATTGTTTATTATGTTTTATTGCTAATTAATAATTAATTATTTCGCAATTAAAAAGGGCAAGTATCCGTATCAAAAAGGATAGTCGCCCTACTTACTTTCGCGGATAGTTGCCCCTAGAGTGAGTAAAAATTCTTTAACAAACAAAGCTGGATTAATTTGTTTTTGCTCTTTTTTCTAATTTACTGTGACTCTAACTTGTTGTTAATAAAATAAATATGTATTTAACTATTTTATATATTTATTTTAGATAAGCAAAACGCCTTGCTTATCTAAAGCAACATCAACTGGACAGAAAATAGCTTAGCACTTGCCTTGGAAGAATTAAGAAAAAAAAAGGAGGAGTATCCTTAGAACCTTAAGAAGACGCTACGAATATATATAATATATATATATATCTCATAATATTTTTATAATTTACATCATTAAAACTGAAAACTAGTTAATGAAATATCTCAGTAAATTATAAAGGCTGTTAAATAAATAATAAAGATAACTTTCATTGATATAAATTTCTTTGTATCCATAGTAAAAATCATATCGAGGTTACTATCCCCGCGCGAGGCAAGTATCCCCGGAAGAATTTTCCACGCTAGGCTACTATCCGCCATAGTAGGCAACTATCCCTTTTTTGAGAGGTGAAATAAAACAGTATTTACTCGAAACCATTGTTAATTATGTATACAAAAATAGGCTATTATAGAAGATAAAGGACCTATGTTTTGAGATACATACTTAATAATTTTCAGCCAGTTCATATTTTTGCGAAATAAAGGTTTTTCGAAAAGTGGGGCAACTATCCGGGTTTTACCCTACGTGTCATTTTGAAATTACTTTTGTACATTTGCATAGAGCGCGCAGTCGATAATATCCTTTTAGTATCTGGTAAAATCTGTCGTTTTGAAAGTTCAAAATAAAATAAAATAAATATCACAATAATTATGTTAAATATGTCCGATTTTGCAGAATATTTTAAATTTAGATGAACGATTTTCTTTAAATTGTAATATACTGGGTGATTGCTTGTTACTTCAAATGCATAATAGAGTGGTTTAACAAATAGATAATTAACGAAAAGTTTTATATACAAACTAAAAACACTATATTTTATTTAAAGTTCGTAGGTGAACTGCGCTCTCAACATTTTGAAGCACATTTTATCGATTCTACTTCCATGTTATTTCGTTGAGGGAGTGACTTGGCTTGTAGATAATGTTATGTAAGAGATAGCTACGAACATTTTTGTTTAATAAATTACTTTAAAATTGTAGATACCTACTTTATATAGGTGTAAGCCCTGTTATACTAGTGGTCACAAGTGTGACTGGCTGAGTGTAGAGTTTTGATTCTCTGGTTTGATTCTCAAGTCGAGCAAAATAATATTGGGTTTTTTTCCATTAGGAATTACTCAGTAGCAGCCCGGAGTTTGGAAGTTGATGGTGTGCTACTCTGGAACTATTGGTACGATATGAAAAAATCTTTTTATATTGTTAAGTTCTTTTACCGAGGAAGGAGGCTATATAACATCACGCTACGCCACCCGGGAGCGGAGCAGTAGCTAAAGATGGAACATATCACGGGTGAACATAAAACTCGCCAAAGTCCACACTGTGAAAATCGAAAATAGTCACTGTAACAGTAGCCAAAAGTCCAAAATCGCCTAACCTAACACAAAGTATTTCAGTACAATTGTGTAACGAAAGGGCTTAATTCCAAAGGCATAGTAATCTAATGAATATAGTATTCGTGCGGAATTATTCATTTATAGTGAGTTACAGGCTCGCTCAATGCGATGCTAATGTATGCGGCCCGCGATAGCCTATCGGGCTATCGGCCACGTTTTTGCAACATACACTGCGTTGTACTGGGCCCGTTTTAGGGGTGGGTAGTGTAGTAGCCTTCCCTTTTGAGTCACGATATATTATTAGTTGTAGTTGGTATGTGTATGGGTGTATGTAGATGAAATTAAACAGAGTACAGATAGAGTGGTTCAGAGAATTAGCGTAATTTTGTGAATTGTGTTCTTTAAATGTATACAGGGTGGAATTTTATAATGCTGCCTGGAGGGAAAGTACTCTAAAAAAGTTAGCAAATTTTGCTCAAAGGAAACATTCCTTTATTTTTTAAAAGAAACAAAACTGCATTTATAAAATTTTGAAAATATGCCCCACCCAGTAATCGAACCGAAAAAATTGCATCCTGTACTTTTATGGCACCAATCGATAGGGTCAATCATAAGGATCAAATCTATAAAATTCCACCCTGTATAAGTATTTATTTTAGCGATATTGGGTTTGCAACCGGACATAGGCAAGTACCAATGTTACTTTTTAAATCATATTTTTATGTACTTTTTAAAGTTTGTCTCGGTGGTCACTGACATTGGTGAAGGAAAACAGCATAAGGAAATTTGGACGTGTAATTAATGTCAGTCTAAAATCAACAGTCTGCCTTAAGCTAAGGTGGTGATCAATGCTGGTGCCTTCTATGTATGAGATCGGCTGATATTATTTATCTACGTTCTTCTCCATAGAGACCTACGTTTTGGAACGAGCAACTAGCTTTAATTTTAAACTGTAACTTCTTGACATTCAAAAGTGCCTGTAAATGGTCTAATTGAAATAAATGCTTTGACTTTGACTATACGACGTCAGACGTCTGTTGGCTGATGATGATGATGATGATGATGATGAATTACTTTTAGACCAAAATATGACTAGACAACTTTAGTACGGCCCGCAGTCAGGAAAATTCTTTTAAAAATGCGACCTAGTGAAAAATATTTCATACGTGTACCGCTCAATATTTTTAAAGCAATTTATATTTATGATGCTCGATTGCAAACGGCTTGCCATAGATAAAAATCTTTGACCACCGGTTAGACATCAAAGATACTCTTATTTATAACCTAGCAATAAGGAAAGTCTAATAAACTTCTAGATTTATGCTCAGCTGAAAAAAATAAAATACCTAAGAGTGCTCAAGAGCTTTGAATTAACTGGCAGATTTTCAATTGGCCGGGTCTGGCTGTTTGTGTATGTGAGTTTATATGTTTGTGAACGCACCCACGATACAGGAGAAATTCCTAGAGTAGGGCAACGTTTTTTAAAAACAAAAAACAAACAAAACTATGTCGCCTGTACAAGCCCTTATCAAACGTAGCTCTATATTAGCTAACAGTAGCGTTTTTATCAGTTTTAATGGATATTACATGTAGCAATTACAAAGGTATCAATTAGTGGTTAAAGCGTCGTTATAATTATATAGTCGTGGTAGGGGAGCGGGGGGCAGGTTGTTACAATTTTTAGATAATTATCAATATGACAAAGGCTATCAAATAATTTATACATTTGATTGCTTTTATCGTTAGTATGACTATTCAGCTATCAAAATATGATTGAAAAGTTATTAAAATGTATGTATTTTTTTCACAATGGACCATTTAACCAAGAAAGGTTGATTGTAACAACTTACCCCGACTTGGGGCTAGTTGTTACATCTTTGGGGCACGATGTTACGGTAGGTAAATAAACAAAATCATCGATGATAAATCATTTTTTTTATTATTTCAAAACGTTAAAACCAAAGGAGATCACTTTAAACAGTCCTCGTATACGTAATATCTATAGCGTAATTTTTAAAGTTTTTTTTTTGTAGTAAATAACATACCTTTGGCAGGAACTTTTTTAGGATGGCAGGATCTTATATAAAAACACAGAAACAAATAGCAATTCGTAGTAAATTATTAATACTTTTTAGTTATTTCAATAACCTTTTAGCAAACTAAAAT
Source organism: Caradrina clavipalpis (assembly GCA_932526535.1). Lineage (NCBI taxonomy): Eukaryota > Metazoa > Arthropoda > Insecta > Lepidoptera > Noctuidae > Caradrina > Caradrina clavipalpis. The sequence goes on from OW052105.1 coordinate 9,596,859, forward strand.
ACTTTGCATTCTAAACTGTTATATGTATGTAACAACTTACCCCAAAAAATTGTAACTACCTGCCCCATGGCACGTTTTTTTAAATAAATTGAAGTCACCATTAATGGATATCGATAGTAGAAAAAAACAATATTGCAAATTAAAGGTAGATATATTATGAACGTTAGAGGCTAAAAAATTTGAGAAAATAAAAAAATATAGACATCAGGAATCAAAGATTTCGCAAAGGATTTTTTTACTTACTTGGTTGAAATCGGGACACATCCACACAACCTAGCAGCTTGGCGCTTGATGAGTCATCGACTGTTTTTATGTAATGCACGATGTTATAAGAAAATAAATGAGTCCAATAATGTCCACCAAAGAGTTAAAAATCCCGGTAAAAAAGGCGTGTAACTTCTTACCCCTGTAACATTGTGCCCCCCGCTCCCCTATATAGGCTTATAGTAGTAGAGCTGTATAGCTAACAAGCTTCAACCTGCAACTTCATCCACACACGGCAATAATGGTAGCTTTCTATCAGTAAAATTTGATATATTATCCCACGGGAACCGTTAATTTTTCCGGGATAAAAAGTATCCTATGTGTTACTCCACATTACAATCTATCTCAGTGCCAAATTTCATCCAGATCCGTGCAGCTGTTTAAGCGTGAAAGAGTAACAAACATCCTCACAAACTTTCGCATTTATAATATTAGTACGAGTAGGAAGTAGGATGTTAAGCGCATAAATGAACAGTTGTATACAGCGTGTTATGGAAAGGGTATATCCATACAAACGGGGTGCAGAGCGTATCCGGTACTGAATGTCTATACAAAACTGCTCAACGGCTTCAGCTCAAAAGCAATAACTTTGAAAATGCATAATTATTTTTTAATTTCTGCTGTTTATATATATATATACCACCTGTATTCCCCGAAAGGTTAGGCAGAGGTGTAGTAATGTACACCCCCAGTTCGCCGGTATATTTAAGTTCCATGTAATAGGGGGCGAGCCTATTGCCATTAACCGGGCACGAATCCAAATTCCGAGCTGCTACTGAGAATTTCATAGAAAAACCCAATAACACTTCTCTGCTTCTTCTGCTTCTTTCTGCTGTTCATTAAGTTTTAATCATAACAAACGTGTCAGGAGAAACAAATCGTTTATGGAGTTGTTTCTTTGTGTGTAGTTTATTGATACCGATCAGCTGGCTTGAGTGTAATAACATAACATACAATCACACCTGCTGTATTCCCCGAAAGGTTAGGCAGAGGTGTAGTAATGTACACCCCCAGTTCGCCGGTATATTTAAGTTCCATGTAATAGGGGGCGAGCCTATTGCCATTAACCGGGCACGAATCCAAATTCCGAGCTACTACTGAGAATTTCATAGAAAAACCCAATAACACTTCTCTGCTTTTTCTGCTTTTTTCTGCAGTTTATTAAGTTTTAATTATAACAAACGTGTCAGGAGAAACAAATCTTTTACGGAGTTGTTTCTTTGTGTGTAGTTTATTGACACCGATCAGCTGACTTGGTGTAGTGATGTGTAGAATTCAATCGGAAGCATGTGATTTTTACTGGAATGTTTCTTAACCTTATAATTTTGTGAGTCTGTATATGCTATGTGACACCAAAATAATCCATGCCTTTGATACGTATAAACGAGTATTTTAACTGCCTCGTTGGCCTAGTGGTCCGCAGCGCGACTGCTACGCTAGAGGTCTTGGGTTCGATTCCCAGGTCGTAAAAAGTGTTATTGAGTTTTACTATGAATTTCTCAGTAGCAGCTCGGAGTTTGGATTTGTGCCCGGTTCATGGCAATAGGCTCGCCCCCTATTACATGGGACCTAAAAACATACCGGCGAACTGTGGGTGTCATTGGTACACCTCTGCCTAACCCTTCGGGGAATACAGGCGTGATGGTATGTTTAACACTATGAAAAATGGTCCGTACATTAAACGTTAACCTGTTTATTATGTATCAATAAACCTTTTTTATTTAAAATAGAGGTGTATTTTAAATAATAGCCAATTCATTGCTTTTTTCATGGAAAATCAGGCCGTATTAAATCGTAACATTCGCTTTTAAATAGAATTCGTGGAAACATAAATTCAGGTAAGTTATGTTTTATGTTTAACGAGTAATGAACCTAAATCATGACAATGACATATTAGGCTTTTCAATATAATACTAACTACTTTTAGTCCGCGGCTTCGTCTGTGTCAACGTTGATATGTTTTCACACAGGAATCGTAAATTTTTTCGGGATAAAAAGTATTCTATGTGTAGTATAGATTGTAGTGTGTAATACCACACTACAATCTATTTTAGTGCCAAATTTCATCCAGATCCGTTCAGCCTTTCTGGCGTGAATGAGTAACAAACATCCATATATTCAAACTTTCGCATTTATAGTTAAAAGATAAACCTATGGATGCACATTGGTACGCCTAGCCCTCTTGGGGAATACAAGCGTGATAGTATGTTTTGTTGTTGTTGTTAAAAGATAACTAATTTGTCAACAGTTTATAGAGAATTAAGTATGTATGTCAATGTGACTTAAAAAGTGATTGATAATGAACTAAAATACTGCAGAAATAAAGTTAAAAATTGCGTAATAAATAACGTGCAAGTTAAATAAATGTCATACGGAATTATATCTTGCACACAATTTCCAATTCTATTTGTAATGTCCTTTAGTTCATAATTAATTAATTCATTAAAACCGCTCAAACTTATTCCTGCTCTGTTCGGTCTGGCTTTTAGGGTCAGGAAGTGAAAAAAAAAACTTTCAGTAGTGTTATCTTGTAGGCTTATGGTAATGTAACTGAAAACCATGTAAAGTTGTAGTATCGCAGTTGGCTTAACATGTTTTAGCATAGGATTACAGTGGACGCGGACCGACACGGTTAACGTTTTAAGGGAGTTCAGACTGACTAGCGGTATCGCAGCGGTAAGCTCTCGTATCAAAGAAAAGATTAAAAGAAAAAAAAGCTTTTGTTTTATTCGAGACCTTAATTTTTCCAAAAGTAATGTTAAATTACTGTGTTACTCTACTATTTAACAAAAATCGTTACAACTACATCGAAAAAGCAGATGAATTTTGAAGTTGGTTGGTTCATTTTTGCAAAACTAACCCCATTTTGTCTAGTAGTGACTTATATGGCAAAGCCTTGCTTGTTAAGACTTTTCTCAGAATTTCTCTCTTTTGGTTTGATTTGATTCTGGATGCCTATTCCCATATGTTCAACATTTTGTCGCAATCTCATCTCATTCGAGGTGTTTTTGACAGATATAAACTAAAATTAGAATGCGTTTCTTCTTAATAAATCAGAGATTGATCCTCTGGTCATAGATTAGCTGAGATTACCTACGTAATGGGTACCTAGCTTACATTGTATTTACGCATTATTAATTCATGATTAATTTTCCCTCTATATCACATACTTACTACCGATCTGCCCGCGACTTAGTCCACATGGCTTATTTCAACCGCTTTAAGTTACGTCTTTGGTTACTGCTCCGCTCGCGTTGGTCGCACCGTGATGTTATATTGCTTCAGTAATAATGGTGCGATTGGTGAAGAGATGGTTAAAATCGGCTTAGTAGTTTCGGAGCCTATTTGGTACAAACAAATAAACAAAAAAACTTTCATCTTTTAAAGAAAGAAAGAAAGAAGAAAGAAATCATTTATTTGTGAAACATAGGTACACATTAAAGATCAAAGAAATAGTTATTAGAGCGCTATGTTTTGTCAACAATGACATACAAATAATATAGTAAAAATAAGTCACATTATTGAGAATTAATAAAATTAAAAAATAGTCAAAAATATAAAATAATTAAAATTAAAAATATGTAAAAATTGAAAATGTGATTAATTTAATTTGTCATTTAGAAACTCGTCCAATGTGTAATAACATTTTTTAAGTAGCAGCTGGTGTAAAGCAGTTCTGAACTTATGGGCTGGCATAGATTTGACTACATCTGGTAATTTGTTATAGACTTGGGGAGCAATACCAAAGAAACTTTTTTTCAATAATGCGGTTTTACATTTTACATGACATAGCGTGTTAAGGTATTGAGTACGTACGGGTATTTTCTTTACTGCAGCCAGTTTTTTAAATAAATGGGGATTGTTTTTTACAAATAGTGCAGTTTCAAAAATGTACAGAGCTGGAAAGGGTAAAATATTACATTTTTTAAAATATGGAATGCAACTGTCAGTCCTTTTTAACCCATACATCGCTCGTATACATCTCTTTTGCATCTTAAATACGAGTTCTCGATTTGTTAACTGTCCCCAAAAAATAACACCATACCTTAAAACTGAGGACACCAATCCATGATATGCCGTTAAGAGAGTCTCAATATTTACTTTTTTTGACAGTTGAAATAGAAGGTACGCTGACTTGCTAAATCGTTTGCAGACTTCTTCCGTATGCGGTTTCCAGGTTAACTTGTCTTAATCTTTATAATATAAGTATAGAAATTCGCCACTACAGTGTGAAGTGATCTTTATACGCGGTCGTGATGTTAAATTTGCAACGCAAACTACAGTTTTCCACACTGGTTTGCGTGCAAATATTTTTTTAAAGCGTTTTTCTTATGCGTCAGGAAACTTCGTGATGAACTAACTGTGCTCGCAGTTTCGGTTTGCTTACACTAATCAAAAATGTTTGTTTGTTTTGTAAAAACGTTGCTTCACACTAGGAATTTACCCTGTATAGTGTGTGCGTTTACAACGAGAGCTCGGAGGAGCTCGTGGCTAAATAATTACAGCCGCATAGACCGATCTTCCGGGTTAAGCCACGCTTGCCGAGGTTGGTCTGTGGATGGGTGACCATTTACCATAGCGAGTTTCCTCCGTGCGTCGGAAAGCACGTAAAGCCGTTGGTCCCGGCTGTCATTTGTAGATCTTTGACAGTCGTTACGGATAGTCAGCAGCCAAGAAGTCTGACAACCAGTCTAACCAAGGGGTATCGTGTTCCCCAGTTACTGGGTTGTGGAGGTCAGATAGGCAGTCGCTCCATGTAAAACACTGGTATTCAGCTGCATCCGGTTAGACTGGAAAGCCGACCCCAACATATTTGGGAAAAGGTTAAGCAGATGATGATGAGTGTGTGCGTTTACAAACATATAAACTCATGGACATAAATAGCCAGACCCGGAATAACTAACTTATCATGAAATTTGTATTTTGAGACCATGACGATAAATAAGTTCAATTTTGAGTTCAATTTTTACTTCATTGTAAATAACACTCCTTTGTGCTTCGCTGTAGTTGGATAATAACGCTAATTTTACCTTATTTGTTACACACATACCATCACGTCTGTATTCCTCGAAGGGTTAGGCAGAGATGTACCAATGTACACCCACAGTTCGCCGGTATATTTAGGTCCCATGTAATAGGGGGCGAGCCCATTACTATTAAACAGGCAGCAATCCTAACACAGAGCTGCTAGTGTCCTTTTTGCTTATATATCTATTTCTTATTCGGATTTAAAAGCTTTCATGAATTTTTTTATGAAAATCTGTTAGTAATTTTTGAGTAAACGAGAAACATACGTCCATCTATCCTCACAAACTTTTGGATTTTGAATACCTAGTTAGTTTTATTAATTAATTAGTAAGATTATGTGCTTAACTTATGTTTGTCAAACTGTATGTCCCGAAGCCAGGGGTCGAACAGTAGCTTGTCGGGCTCTATGTTGACGGGGCTCTGACGGCGCCCCTTGTTGCACATGCTCCATTGGGGGTTGATTAGACCCCAAAACCCGGGACCTGGGGAGGAAAAACGTACTTTTAGTATTTATTTTAACCATCACGTCACCGTTAATTCATTTGAGCTCATTCTACGTATAAAAATGCTGTGAAAGTTCATGTTTATGGTATGTTTATGGCTATACGATACGATCCAGTTACTGGGCAACACGCCCATTGGCTGGACTGGTTGTCAAACTTCCAGACTTCTGGCTACCAGTAACGACTGTCAAAAATCTATGAATGAACATCGGGACTAACGGTTCTTCGAACCACTGGAAACAAGTACTAAGGTACCTAACAACAATAATATTATCTGTACTAATATAACAAACCTGAATAGTTTTTTTGTTTGTTTGTTTAAAGGCACTAATCTCAGAAACCACCCGTTGGATTGGAAAAATCGTAATCGTAATAGTTAGATTTATGAGGATTAGTAAAAGCTATATAACATCATGCTAAAACCCCCAGGAGCATAGCAGTAATCAAAGACGTTACTAACGTCTTGTGAAAAGTACCACGCGGACGAAGAACGCAGTAGATAGTTTCGTTATTAATCAGTCTATTTAAACATCTAATTTAGATCCAGATTAAAGTAAAACGATTGTCAATGTAAAAATAGCATACGGTCTATCTTTTTGTAAAAGCCGAGCTGTGTCATTGAGATTCAACGCGTAATTTTTATAGCCTTTATTTTATTCATTGGCAATCCTAAAGGTACAGTCGTAAACCAAATTTTCACTATTTTATTCGCTCCGGCAATTTTATTGACTTCAAATTTAACGGTGGCCTTTAAAAATGTAATGTTTTGAATATTTTTAGTCTGTAGTGTTATATTTTCGAGTTAGTATCCTTTGTCAGCCTGTTCTCTCTTGCTCCAGTTGAAAACCTTCTATTTTTCACGTTTCCGTGCCTCATCCGTCCAGTTTTGGAGGGATCTTAAAATTATTATATTATTTTACTAATACAATTGTGTAGCTATTACTGGGGACGACTTCCAGTGTAACCAAATGCAGCTGGATACCAGTGTTTTACATGGAGCGAAAGAAAGAAAGAAAATTTATTATAAAAAGATATAAATTTATTATTAAAAAAGTTTATTGACACGACTGCCTATCTGACCTCCAACACCTAATTACTGGGCAAAACGATACCTCTTGGCTAGACTGGTTGTTAGACCTGGCTTCTGACTATCTGTTACGACTGTCAAAGATATAAGACATCCAGGACCAACGGCTTTACGTGCTTTCCGTTACACGGGAGTGTCACACCACCAACTTCCAAACGCCCCGGGCAGCTACTGAAGAAATTCCTAACGGAAAAACCCAATAACAATTTTTGCCCGACCTGGGAATCGAACCCAGTACCCTACGCTATCAGCCACGTTTGCGGCCACGACACTAACGGACTATAGTATATCTGAGCATTTAAATGCTTTAATTAGTTCTAAAATCATAAAATACGTCGTAGAATTGCTATCGCGTATCGATCTAGTCGTTAAGATGCTATCGCTATCATAACATTCACTTGTCATCGCATTTATGACTCTCCATACGTAATTAGGATATCAACTGATTTTAATGGCGCCCTTTGATGGGCAGATTAATATTTTATTTTTTTAATATTGAGGGTAATAATGATAAAAATGTTAATGTCTTTCATTGTTTTATAGGCCATTTGTTTACCAGATATTTATTTTATTTACTTATTCTGCATGCGACGTCGTCGTCGTCGTCGTCCACAATGAAATTTAATTAGATTGTAATAGTCTTTAATTAAATTAAAAAGTATTTGCGGGTATGACCACAGTTTCTAAAATTTCACCGCAATCGTATTTTTTTTTTAGAAATTCATAAATAAAGGCATTCTGTTATTTAAAACCTGAATAGTTTGTCTGTCTGTGTTTTGTGTTTTCTGTCGCTAATATATTAAGTTATCCCTGAATGCTATAGGTTAAATTTATTATAAAAAAATCTATTATTCATAATATCATAAAATAAACCCTGTATTCCTCGTAAAAATGAGAACTATGACACAATCATCTAATTGAATTTTTCTACCTTCTATCTTATATACTCATTATCTACTTATTATACTCTTCTAGGATGTGTGTTCGTAAATAAAACTAAATAAAATGAACCTTAATTTCACTACACCACAATAAACAAACTGATACCAAAATTAATTAAACGCAAATCAAATAACATTACACACAATTCTAAAGAAAATTAGTTTTAAACGATGACGGATCCAAAATTGCGTGAAACGTTATTCAGATGGAAAACTCATTCAACCCTATAATATACCGTGATATCATTCAATAGGGATTGGGGACCGCAAAATTTGGTCACCATAGTGTATTGAATCGTTGGTAATGCGTAGCGGGTGCACACCCTACTGTCAGCAACTTAAGTAGCTTATCTATACTAATTTATTACACTAAAATAACTAAAATAAGAACAGTATTAAATAGGCCCTTGGTGGGTGAGCCCTTGAGGCGGTTTAGAAACTCTGATACTAGGGTGTGTGGGGTCGTTAGACCTTACTGTCCACACGATAAAGAAGAAGAGATAGATAACATTTAGGTGATGCATGAAATAGATTCCTCAAATAGACCGCCGTTTTCATTGGTTTTTGTAGGTATTTTTCCGTACAAAAAGTATGGGAAAAGTTTTTGGCAATTTCCGTAATTTCTTTTCGTATTTTAGCTTTTTTTTTCGCCGACTGTATTTTTTTTCCAAAATCTGTGATCAGAACAACTCAAAAAATTATGGATGGCGTGTGACCCGTCTCAAATATCCACAACACAAACATAAAAAAAAAAAAAACCAAAATGATACCCACACATACTTTCTACGATATGAACTAAACAGCCAAATAACTTATAATAATTTGACCGATCATTTGAATAATGACGTTCATCGACTGTTGCTGCTGACTGTACCCGCGGTAGACAGTATCGGTCATCATTACCGTAGTGGGGACATCATTACCCTAATGTTCGCTGGTTTTCAGTATTTTCGAACAGAGAATTTGCTATTGTTAAAGGAGAGTGAGTGATAAGTGTCAATACTGGAGTGTGAATGTTCAATGACTGTTACTGATTCTGTATTTACACACTTTACTGGGTTTATCTGCTAATGTTTTACTAGTTTTAATCTTGCTAGTGCCTAAGCATTGACATCCAACGTGGATGGTGATGCGGAGGACTTTTTTTGATGCCTTTTGGTTTTAGATTACTTTTTTTTAAGTGTTTAAATATTGCATATTTTTGCTAACATAAATTATTGTTTAAGACGAATTTCTTTTACTATAGGATCAATTCTCTGAAATAATTTATAGGCATCTAAGTTTGCAAGTTAAAATGCTTATCTCTATTTATTTTCTTTTAGCTTTTGCCCTCGACGTTTTCCGCGTGAATATCGGTTAGTAGCGGTGTATTTGCGAGGCCCCCTTATTTTTTTTTTCGAAAATTAAAGTAATCTACAGTCCAGCCGTTTTGGAGATTAACTGGAAGAAAGAGACAGACAGACAGACAGACAAAAGTGTGAAAAAATATTTTCTGGATTCCGTGTAAACATTTCAATATGCATGTAGTAATAAGCTGTTATTTTGGTATTAGAAACAGACACTTCAATTTAATTTACTTATTTAGAAGGTAAAAAATAACCTATTACGGATTGAATCCTACACTACCAGACCACAAAAACTAACCCACCGCAAACATAAAAAGAAATCTTCAAATTCGGTTGAAAATAGATAAGTACATCCAAATTTCGGGTCGGTCGAACATCGGCTATCCGATATAATGACATGGTTGAGCGAGCATTATCATTAAGATGCTATCTCTGGATCATTACCGCTCCACCATTATATGGATATGTTAGTATGACCCCAATATTCATGCCATTGAGAATGTGTGGCTGTGATTCCACCGGGGTGACGTAATAGGTTGACCTTTTTGTCCTTCGGTCAAAAGAGGTCATGTGTAAGGTTGTTTTGAATTAGTTGGTACTTCAAAAGGTTTATATTGAAGAGATGGTTGTATTTTATCATTGGGTGTGGTAGATTTATACTGTACTCATTTTAAGTTGAAAAGTTTTTTTTTGTTTGAATGTGATAATCTCTGGAAGTACCTACTGATCCAATTGTGAAAATTATTTTACTAATAGGAAGCTGCGTTATCCCTAAGTGCTATAGGCTATATTTTATTATCTGGATAATTAGGGATCCCTAGGAAAATATATGAGTGGAATGTCGCGAGCAAATGCTCGTTACAATTATAATTCAACAACTAAATTTTCCCTTCGAAATAAGTTTCAGTCACTTCGGGTGATAATTATACAGGCAGATTTACCGTTTACAGATCAAACTCTCAGGATTTATTATCAAAGATAATATTGTCGAAAAATGCAACAGAAAAATTAAACATTAATAAATTTTAAGTCAGGTAAGAATTCTTTAAATTACAAATAATCGCCGATCATACATGGGATTTTTTTAATATCATTGTATGGCCTACAACCCGATGGCCCACCTGATGTTTAGTGGTTACCGCTGCCTATAGACTTCTGCAATATGAGCGGCCGTCTCAGAGACAAAGTTGAAATGTCTCATGTGCCTGTAATTATACCGGCGCCCATACCCTTCAAATCGGAACACAGTAACGCTGCTTTGCGGCAGAAAAAGGGAAGGTGGTAGTACTACTCTGGCTTTGGAAAGTCTATAAAGAGTGATTTCCAACATTTTCTTTTAGATATCTGGAGCACTTTGTAGATAACAATAGAAATGATTAAAATTATTATTTTCTATGTGAAAGATGTTAACAAAAATCATGTTTCAAAATACAAAATTCACATTTAGTTCAAAATGTATGCTCTGCAAATGTAAAATATTCTGTTCCATCGAATTACAATTAGTTATTGAACTGAAATAATGTCTAATTAGTGATTATTAGTGGCTGTGATAAGAGAATAATAACGTTCACGTCATATCAGATTGCGTTTTGTGTGTTGAATTTCAAATTTTCTGTGTAATACCTAACTACCTATAATGCGTTATTGTCGAACCTAGATAATATAGTTAGGCTGCCAGTCTAACTGGATATAGCCGAATACCAGTGTTTTACATGGAGTGACTGCTTATCTGACCTCCACAACCCAGTTTGGAACCTAGATACACCTATTTAAAAGCTTTGTGTGTAAGTAAGTATAATAATTAACCAAAAATGATGAGATGAGTGTGATAATTATCCAATCAACAAAATAATTGGTCATGTGACACTCCCGTGACTCGGGAAATACGGAATAAAATGTTCTTGTAAAATGAACCCTATAGCGTTTGCTAAACACGCTATTATTGCGCGTCTTTCGAGGGGTAAATATACTCATGAATAAGAACAAGTTTAACTGTGGGACTAACCTTAAAATGCAATTAAAAAACTGCTGTTCTATTTCATTTGATCGGGATGTAGAGTATTTTTGTAAAGAACATCAATTTTTGAAGTGAAAACTTCTTTAGCGGCGTTGTGCACTTTTTTTGGAATGGGTAAAATATGTTAAACTCGCGTCAGGACACGTGACCCTGATCGAAAATTCGTAAGCGGCGTTGTGCACTTGTTTTGGAATGGGTAAAGAATGTTAAACTCGCGTCAGGACACGTGACCTGATCGAAAAACTTACGAATTAATATTCAAGTTTTCACTTCTGCCGGCACTCCCGGTGTGCAACTCGTCGTTTTTTTTGTGTTCGTTCCATACAATAACTTGTTTACATTCAAAGACGGGAAGAAGATTTTTTTCGTATATCTTGACAGAAGGTATGTTTTTTTTGCGATTTTAGCGTTGTTCCTGAAGTACGCCGTTTTTAATGACGAGTACAATGACCCCTTTTCAGATTTCTGGTAAATAAAGAATAACGTTGTATGGGTGGTATTTCAAGAAAATAAGCAGGTAAGTACCAACCTGATATTCCGTCATAAGTCCACCATTCTTCCCAGCTACCGGAGATATCTGTTAAGAAAATGATAAAATTACTATATGTAATAGTTTCAAACAGCGCAAAATCTCATACAAACTTTCAAGCCCAAAATGTTGGAAATGAATGAACCGATTTGAATTGAACTTAATACGTATGCTCAAGATACATCATTCTAAAGAGTCCGTTGAAAATATTTGCGCAAAAGAGTTTTGTTTCTAATGCAGAGCGATTTATATTATTCTGTTGAAAACTTAGTTATCTGCTTAGCCTTTTCCAACTACGTTGAAGTTGTCTTTCACCCGTCTATTATCCATATTCCATACGTCGAGCTGGATGCAGCTGAATACCAGTCTTTTACATATAGATATACCTAGATATATTGAAAACTGAATTGTGATGCGGCACATTGCGAACACTTATGAACAAAAATAAGCTTATCTTGGAAAGTATAAGGCTCAGTTTACCTTGCACAGTAACGCAAAGGAGAGTGAGTATGAAGAGCGAGCATTGGTGCATCTTGTTGATGCGCGCGGTCACACCGGACCACTCATCTGGCTGACACTACTGCTGAAACAAAAGAGAAGTTTTAGGACACGCAAGTATGTATGGCAAATTAATTTTATTTAGTTAAAATGCAGACCAACAGAGCCAACTTTGGTTTTGAATATCGTTTAAATCAAGTCGCAATTCACCTTAGCGACGATCGATGTCAAAATCTTGTCAATAATGTAGGTAAAATAGAGGCATTTTTGACAGATTGAAACTAAGATTAGAATGCGAACGTTGCTAAAAGTTAGAAGAATTGGCCCTTGCTGAAGCGGAGTCACAGTCAATTGTCAGTGACCCCTTCCAGGAAAACTCGTATCATTAAAAAAGTAATTGAAAATGGTACGAGCTTTAGAATAATAATCGTATAGTTTTGAAATCAAGTTATTTCACTAGAAACTGACTAAGCTACTGACCGTCAGCTTTCCAAAACATAGCGTATTATTGATATTTTAAAGAATATTATTCAGTGCAATTGGAGCTCAAAGATAGTACGGTGAAAAGAAAACTATAGTATACAAACATGGTCCTTTTATCAAGTTTTCATCGCAATATGAGCTCTATGCTATGTTGAGGTTGGTCTACAGAGACCTTTTCTTCCATTCCCTTGTTCAATTATACATCAGGGATTACCCATAACAATCACTCTTAATCACCCCAAACAAATCCAGTGGATCCCCAATTTACCAGCGGATCCTCCAGAATCCAGTTCTTATCTGAAAACCTGGTTAAAAAGACACAACATTGTACGAAGGAAATTATCCTTTTTATCTAAAACTCGCCATCTTGTTGATAAGGGTAATGGTGGCTGATCTCGCGCTCTTATTTGCTAATTACCCTTGTACTAAATACTTGGGTATTATCTTTATGTTGTTCTTTACTTGAAGATGTTTTAGTTGATATTTCTTGGTGATGATTGAAACGGACGAAATTTCTTGATACTTTTTTTGGACGACAGTAAGGACCGAGTTCGCCCTTGTCTTCTACTTTTTTAACGCCACAGTCGTGTAGAGCCGACAAATGCAATTTAATAAAAAAAAGTAGTTTTCTTGTCGTCTTTGTCTAAAGACGACAAGAAAACTACATTTTTTATTACCAATTCCAATACGTTTTTTTTTTATAGACGGGAAATCATCAAATAACTTCCCCCGCCCTGGGCGGGGGGCGGGAAGGAGTATCAGACTTTTACTGACTAAAACCCGTCTATGTTCTTTCATGTGCCCTTTGCGTTCCGGGGGCGCGGTATCTCTTTCGAACAACCCGCAGCCCCGGCAGGCATCGGCCCTCAGTGGCCCCATCCAATTTTGCTGACATCTCTTTGAGGCGCGCGTGGAACACGAACGCGCCGTCGACACGGTCTGTCGTTGTTTAGTGAACGTACGCACGGTGAGCTATCCATTGCTCACCGTCCACAGACCCGCGCCTACGGTGGCCAGGAGTCGTCTCGCGGCTCCCGACGCCCGGAGCGTCTACCGCGGCGGCCGCTGGGACGGGGGACCCTCCTTTCCCTCTCCCGTCCCGCCGCCTCCTTCTCCAGCATTACAGCTTCACAGAAGGAGGCGACTGCTTCCCATTCTCACTCGCTCCGGACCATGGCCTGAACCAGTGACGGACGCGAGAGGTCGCCGCCGCCGTTGGCCGCCACGAGGATTCAGCGGTGAATTCCAATACGTACGAATCGTCTGATTGTGACGTATTGAGCACATTTTCATTTCTCGGCTAAAGACGACTGTGGCGTTCAAAAGGTTAAGCAAATCGGTCTCGCTCGGCTATCCTCAAAATAAATTTGTATTAAGAAATTTCGTTCATTTTCATCTTCACCCAAAACTTGCCTCTTATGTTATCTTTAGTAATTAGAAAAGTTTTTATAGTATGTAGATACATATAACCTGTGGTTTTTTTTAAATATCAATTGATGGCAAACAAGCTGACGGCCCTCCTCATGTTAAGTGCTCACCGCTACCTATAGACATCTGCAATACAATCGCCTTGCAAACGCATTGCCATCCCAGAGACAAAGTTGAACTATCTCATGTGCCTGTAATTACACCAGCACCTATACCCTTCAAACCGTTACAAAGCTACGCTACTTTTTGCAGAAATAGGTATGGTGGTAGTACTTCTCCGGACAAGCTTCTTCTATACTACTGGTATTTTTGTATCACCCGAAATTGTGTTGTTTTTCCTTTACATATTAAAATCCTCCAACGCACCCCAATTAATCAACACAAAACGCGAAACAACTATCAATTCAACCCATCAACAACAACAAAATGGTGATCCCATGGTGAAAGTTAACCCTGCAAATCTTCAGTGTTGAGTCGAGGGTGCAATCTTGAGTCGTTACCCCCGCCCACGTCCGGTGTAACCCCGATAGCATCCACTTCCGATGCTCAAGATTCACCCCCAAACGAGCTTCGGTATCATTTGAATCCATTTGTGTACTACAAAGTAATAATATCGTACGTAATCGGAACTAAATTGAATGATGAACTAAATACATCGAATTCGATGTAATTTCGGTCAAATTGTGTTAACTGGAATAAACATCTGCTCTGCTTTGTGATCATTTTACGAGTATTTTGTGTTTAAATAGAATATTGGTTGAATCATTAGTGCGCGTTGGGTTTCTCTGTATTTCATTGTAAACGTAGACCTTTGTTCATTTATTGGTGTTAACGGAATTGTGGTGACATCTAACGCCATTTATGAACTATAAATGACATTTTTTAATTAAAAATGGCGACCAAATATAGAAGATTGACATTTTTTTTCACTCCCGCATTACAGTGAGCAAGTGAGAGAGATTATTGTAAATGCTGCCATTTCATTGCTGAGTTACACGCTGTATAAATATACTTCGACTTTGTTAATAAAGGGATTTGTGATTATATTTGTTGGCATTAACTCCGTATTTGAACATTTTTGTTGCATATACTGTAAATCTAAATTAATATTTCTTATAAAGAGAAAAGATTTATATTTTTATGTGAAATCGATAAATTTAACCCGATTAAATTATTAAATTAATTTAATTGATAAAAGACAGGCTATTTATTGAAGCGGTTAGAGTTGTGGGCAAAAGCTAAAAATAAAAAAATCAATTGAATTCATTTCGCATCAGTATTTCTCACAAACAAAACGTAAGACACGAAAATATTATTATTGCCAAGTGTTCAGTGGCCAGACAGGAGTGTTATAAATGGTTGTCAGACGAGTTTTGGTGCCAGACAGTCTGGCGGCATGGCGGGAGCGGAGTTGCCGACTCAGTTGGCATTTGGCACATTTTTGTTTCCAAAGATGAATTTATTGATATTTTTCGCCGCTTGTGCTTTTGTTTTTAGGAACGCCATTGTTCGGTTGGCGTGTCGCTTTCTGATTTCAGGTTATTTAGATATTCTTCTTTTTACCATTTTCCTACCCTCATCCTGTTATCTATAACTAGCATCTGACCGCGACTTCGTCCGCGTTTCTTTTTCACTCGTGTTAAGTTACACCTTTGGTTACTGCTTCGCTCCCGTGTGTCGTAGCGTGATTTTATATAGCCTAATAGGTACCTCATGAATCTGCCTATCATATTTAAAAACATTTTTTCCAATTAGACCGGCTGTTCCAGAAATTAGCGCTTTTAAGCAAACAGAAATACTCTACAGCTTTATTCTATTGTTATTTAGAGGTTATAGATTGGTACATATTTATCATTAGTCATCTCAGTGCTTACTGGATTCCTTTCACCGTATCATCGTTCAAGCAATCCATCGTTTCTTTGTTCTTATAACTATGGTGCCTACTTAATCTTAGATCAAGTATCCTCTAGGTGGCGTACAACTTGTTGCCGCTCTTGTTTCTAGTAACACAAGGCATTGTTCTCTCTGTTTCACAGGACTTAGGTATCAGTAAATGAGATAGTTCATGTAAGTCTCGCAACCTCGCAATGTGTGGCCGTTTTGTGTAAGACCGACTATACGGAGTAGTCTAATATAATCTATCATTGACTTTCAAAATATTCTGGCCTTTAGAAAACCTAAAACTGCAGAAAACAAGTATTCCAAACTTCTTCACAGAAAATGTATTATATATGAAATCAATAAAAATAAATTACCATTAGATGGCAAACAAGCCCCCGGCCCACCTGATCTTAAATGGTCTCCGCTGCCTATAGACATCTGAAATACCAGAGGCCTTGCAAATGCGTTGCTATCCCAAAAACAAAGTTCAAATATCTTATGTGCCTGTAATTACATCGGCACCCATATTGCCCTTCAAACCGGAACACAGTAACGCTTGTTTGCGGGATACATAGGTATGGTGGTAGTACTTCCCCAGACAAAGAGATCTACTACTATTATAACTTTACTGATCAATAACAAAATCTGTAGGAAATACATATTCCAACCTATGCTACTTACATACGTGTCATGTTAATACATAACAAAATAACAAATGGCTCATTAAACATAACATTCTTCTCAGTAAAGAAACGGTACGCTGAAAAAATACATTTGCAGAAATCATAAATCTAAAGTTACTTCCTTTTTGTTATAATTTGAACCTTGCGTCTTAAGAAATAGGTCTGAGAATGGTTTTATTGCAATGTTAAGTCGTTAAAAGCGCTCACAGTTGTTACTTGGGGCCATGAAAACGGCTGAAAGTGGGGTAATTGAATAAGAATAAAATAATAATTTTAAGTAACTTTTAAACCAAGAAATCTCTAGTTTTACGAGTTAATGTTGGTTGGTAAATGTAAGTTTATTTTTTTATGGAACATTAAAGATATATTTTACTATTTATGAAAAAGTACTAAAAGTTTATTTAAGACGATTTTCTAATTTCAGAGACTAAATTGACGGTTTCATACGTCAAACATTAAAAATAATGTGCTCTCGGCACATGAAGATGAAGCGCACTCTTTTCAAGTTTGACGTATGAAGTCTCTCTAAATAAAGACTGTAGATTAGAATTAAAATTGGAAAGCAAAATACTTATAAGTATCTAGTAAGTATCTTGGGACAACTCATACACGGCTATCTGATCCCAAGCTAAGCAGAGCTTGTGTTATGGTAACCAGACAACTGATATACATACTTATATAATTTATAAATACATACATATTATAGATAAATCACACCCAGACACAGAACAAACAATCATGCTCATCACACAAAGTTTGTCCTGGGTGGGAATCGAACCCACGACCTCCGGCTTAGCAGTCAGGGCCGCTAACCACTGGACCAACAGGCCCGTCAAACTTCAATAACATTTTAATGGATGAAGATTGACTATAAGCTGGGGATACACACGCCCGTAGCTTGCACACTAGTATACCAGCTCCTTGCACGTGCCAGCTACTGTCATATGTATACGCTAACGTGCATGCCTGTAACTGGCATATAAGTAGCTAGCACAACATTTGATTTACTTGCATGCCCGTTGAGGGAGGGGACGCGGGGGGTTGCTTAATTGACACGTGTGAACTGAACTGTGTATACGCGATGGTGATACTGGCATGCAAGGGCACAACTTGCATGCCAGTATTACTTGCAAATGTATCCGCATTGTGCCAGTTACTCGTACATGCCAGTAACTTTCATTCCAGCAACTTTTCCGATTTACTGGCATGTGTATCCGCGCCTTTACTTCGTTGAAGCTATTTGTTTGTTTTTACCTATGTTTTTGTACAAGCAACTAGCTTCAACTTTCAGACTAACTGAATGACTCCCTGACGACTGAAAATGTAATTGATATAAATGTTTTACTATTACTATTTAATATTATTATGTATTTTGCTCTATAATCGACACATTATTAAGCCCATTTTCAATATTCCACATTAAAAACCGCTCACTTCATGGCCCCACTAGTACCGGAAGTTAACATCGGTTGGTAGACAAAGCTCGTTGTTTACAGGATGTGGGTGTATCTGAAACTTGCTGTTGACGTAACTAACTGTAGGCTTTTTCCATGAATACGTTATGCCTAGGCGAAGTAGGCAGTCACGCCTAGCAAATAGGTTTTTATTATTCCGCTTAAAAATCATTGTGGGGTGTGATTTTATTAGTATTTTAAACTAACTTTTGCCTGCGTACTCATTCGCCTGGTTGTTTTTCACTCGTGTTAAGTTACGTCTTTGGTTATTGCTCCGCTCCCGTGTGTTATGGCGTGATGTTAGATAGCCTGGATATGTTAGCCTTTAGATACAATCATGAACCTCCCAATCCCAATCATGATGCCTCATGAATCTGGCTATCATGTTCAAAAATAATTCTTCCAATCCGACTGGGAGTTCTTGAGATTTGCGCGTTTAAACAAACACACAAACAATCAAAAATCTCTTTAGCTTTATTATATAAATATAGTATAGATACTGAGACTGTGGGTGTACATTGGTACACCTCTGCCTAATCCTTCGGGGAATACAGGCGTGATGGTGGTAGTATAGACGTCCATCTAAGATAAGACTAGATTAGACGATAAGACTAGACAAGACTAAGATTATTAATAATTATAACATAACAGCGTAAGTTACTCCTTATAACATCACCCAGAGAAATCGGTACAACCGTTTTAGAGATTAACCCGAACAAGCAGACAGACAGACAGACAGACAAAAAATTTAAAACAGTTATTTTTGTGTAGGTACCGTAAGTATAGTTAATATTTATCTTGTGGCTGTAATCTTGACATTAAAATAGCCATTTCACTTTTTATTTTTATCTAAACGCTTAAGGATTCTGTAACGGAATTTTATGACCAATCCAAGTAATGCACTATTGTATCTATGTAGGTACCCCCATGATCAGTAAATCACAAATTCCCTGAATCATATCTCCAGGGGGTACGGACCCCATAACATTATTACTGCAAGTAGTAAGATACACACACACTCATATATATACATGGTGTTTCTGTTTCTTTGTTTAAAGGGTAGATGAAAAGAGATAAACAAATATTTATTGTTATTTTTATTCTGGGAAATAAACTGAATATCGAAAAGAATAAAAGAGTGTGACATGCGCCTAATTAGCCGGGGCTGCGGGTTGTTCGAAAGAGATACCGCGCCCCCGGAACGCAAAGGGCACACGAAAGAATATAGATGGTTTTTAGTCAGTAAAAGTCTGACACTCTCTCCTGCCCCGCCCAGGACAGGGGGGGGGGGGGGGTCATTTGATGATTTCCCATCTCTAAAAAAAAAAATGCGCCTAATTAACCGTGGTCACCATCCTAGCTGATTAGCTCCGACTTTAGGAGTTGATGCGAGGGAAGAAAAAGTGTATCTTAGTGTAATGGCAAAGAATATAATTTTGTTAGTTACGAGCCGCGTATTTTGAGTCGCGTAATTTACATCCAACTGAAACTGACCACTCATTTTGCGTTGCCATGTGGCACATACAGGACTTTTATAGGAAAGGGATTCAGCGAAAATTACGCGACTTACAACTCATAAAATTACTTACTTTCTTTTGGCCTTACATACCTATAATTTTTATTTAATTGTTTTGAGTTCTTTTTTTTTATCTCTAATTATGTTGATTTTTCTCATATAATAATAATTTGCACCTGGCTGTTACCTTCTCCACCTTTGGTTGACTGGTAGAGAATGCTTCAGGCATTAGCCCCACCTTTGTACTTTTTAGTTTTAATAAATAAATATTTCCTTTTTATTTAGCCTCACTCTTCTATTATCTAAAAAAAAATCCCATTTTTTTGTTAATAGACTCGCCCCCTATTGCATGCGTCCTAAAAAAACATACCGGCGAACTGTGGGTCTACATTGGTACACCTCTGCCTAACCCTTTCGGGGAATACAGGCGTGACGTTTTTCTCCGAAAAAGTCCGCGCTTGAAATTTAAAATCTCCCTCCCAAACACCCTGTACACAGCAGCGAGATACAGTTTCCTTAGGGTTGGGCAGGAGACGAGAAGTCTCGACGATCTGGCGCCAACGGGGCGACGAACTCGAGATGTCGACTATTGATATAAATATAAATGAACATTGCTAATTTAGAAAAGTACGGAATAGCATTGAGTGTTTTTTTGTAAAATGGTTAGATTTTCTCTGCTTGAGTGGTCATATTGTTCTGTTAAATTCAATTCAATTATTCAAACGTATCAGGTTTTATCAGGAAATAGATTTTCAACGTTTTGGTTGAAATTGCCAGACTTACGTCACTTTAGTATGTTGTAACCATGTCAGAGGCCCTTGAGGCGGTTTAGATACTCTGACACTAGGGTGTGTGGGGTCGTTAGATCTTACTGCCCACACGATAAGAAGAAGAAGAAGTATGTTGAAATTTTGAGAATGGATAGAATATGTAGTTAAGAAGGTATAGGTACTTACTAGCTGTAGCAGTGGGTCTCTTTTCAAGGTAAACCATACAAAAAGAATCTTTGTTGTTTTTATTACATGGATTTATTTATAGTATAAATATTGTTAATTATTGCAACCATGTATGTTGTTTTTTAAAAGTATCCTATAAAACATTCCTACAAGTAGTCGTCATAATAGAAACGTAAGTGATACAATCTGTGGTGATACCTCGGCGCTCAGAATTGAGGCAACCTAACGCTCTAATATATTTTGGAGCAGACCTTTTGAATTGCAATTCTAACTAGATATTTTATTTTTCTACGATTTTTTTTCCAAATAAGATACTTTTCTGCAAAGCTACAAATCACTTTCAGTAACATTTTTTTCTTATTGTATGGCAGACAAGTCGACGGCTCACCATATTGGCCGCAGGTTCAGGCGTGCCTCTAAGGACGTCAAGCGCACTATATTTAGTGCGTATTGCACGTCTTTTTACACTTGTGCACTGTGGGTACATTATACTCAAAAGTCATACGGCGCCCTTCGCGTCCAGTATAATAATTCATTCAGGGTGCTGATGGGGTTGCCCCGATACTGCAGCGCATCAGGGATGTTTGCTGAAGCTCGCGTAAACTGCTTTTTCGCGACGATGCGAAAGCGATGTGCATCCTTGGTCCGTAGGGTGCGGGGCAGTGCCAACAGCATCTTGTCTATGATAGCAAGCAGGTTGGATTGTGCATTTATTAACCACTGCTGCAAGATTTCGGCTGAGCCTGTAACCTTGCAGTAGTCATCATCTGCGTTGTTTTATGTTTTTATGTCTCTGTGATTGTTTTACTAACATAGTTTATAAGTATATATTGTTACTAACACTATGAGTCTTGTTACTTGTAAATAAATGATTATTATTATTATTAAGTCGTCACCGCTACCTATAAACGTCTGCGTTACCAGAGGCTTTGCAAATGCGTTGCCATCCCAGAGACAAAGTTGAAATGTGGTAGTACTTCCCCGGACGAGCTCCTCCACAAAGAGCTCTACTACTACTAAGTATATTTTCTAACACACATAACATATCTACTATGTCGATACACAATTGTGTGTGATGACAGAAAATACACAACATTATAATCCGCAATCCATTTACTCGACAAATTCCATATTCCTTTCTTAAAAACCGAACAATCCAAAAGTTCTCGTTATGGAATCAAAACGGTCTTCGCTCATGAAATAGAAAATGCCATTAAAACGATCACAAAGGATTTGGCCAACAATTTTTCCGAGCAATCCAATACATTCGCTTGTTCGCGGGGCGCGTATCGGATTCCCCTATACGAAATACAAATAAATGTGGATGTAGCTTACACCGAAGCGAGCGGGACTGGAAGTGAGTGAGGGTTATTTTTTTGTGTTGTTTGGTATTTTGTGCGAATGTTATACTTCTTCTTCTTTATCGTGTGGGCAGTAAGGTCTAACGACCCCACACACCCTAGTGTCCGAGTTTCTAAACCGCCTCAAGGGCCTCTGACATGGTTACCGATGTCAGTCATGTCCAAGATAAACTTAGAAAGTACATATGAATTAGAAAAAGTCACATTGGTACTTGCCCGTGCCCGGTTGCGAATTCACAACCTCGTGCATGAGAGGCGGGCGCCTTAACCACTGGGCCATCACGACACTTAATGTTATACTTAATGTTACTTAACTATCTTTTAAAATTATGCAGAGCTTCCCAAAGATCTAGAATGCTTTCTTTTCTTTCGTTTATTACAAATAATTTCTGCTGTATCCAGGGTGGGTCTACAAATACAAACTTACATACACAAGCAACCAGTCCTGGAAATTAACACGCATTGCAGTAGCCAATTCCTCAGCCAATGCGCTAACACGCCAACCGTGCCTATGTACAGTCAGCAAAAGAGATAAGTAACCAGCGTCGCCTAATGAAATCAAAGTTTTACAAAAACCGATAGAAGTTTTTGAATGAATTTTATTTTAATTAATAGAAAATAAACAATTAATTTTATTTAAAAACGATTACCGGTTTGAATGAAATTTTTGACTATATTAGACGGTCTGGTTACTTATCTTTTTCGTTGCCCGTACTTAAATCGTTCCAGTACGATTTTGAAAGTAGCTTTTCAAAATCCCAGCTTTATCAGCCAGTAGACGAACCGAATTCCCAGCTTTTCACACACGAGAATGTTACGCTACATTGCAACATACATCCTAATGCAGCAACAAGGAGGTACCACTGAGTTAATTTAGCTGAGTGGATTCGGTCGTGCATTGTCGCTTGTTTATCGTCACACTCGCCGGCGACGACTTAATGGTATTAAACTTTAGATATAAATGTTCTTTGAACGACGGAATTTTTCGCCTTGATATGTGTGGAAATAATGCTGGGTTGATTTTATTGAAAGGCGCTAATGTTGCTTGAAATGTACGTATTTATTTGCACGTTTGTAAAGGTATTTAGATGTTTGGTTCATGAGTCTTATTATAGCTTTTTCAAATAGTTCTCCAAATGGTTAAATCACACTTTTCGTGACCCAAAGGTTGGCTCAGCATTGCCATCCATTTGCAATGCCTCCAGTATTTTGGGCACATTTCCTGTTGATGGTGATGCGGAGGAATTTTTTGATGTCATATAGTTTGCAAGCACCAATTAATTATAACATTTATGCTACATAAAAGGACAAAGGCGTACTTGCCTTAAGCATTCCCTACCAATCACCCAAAGGTGGTGTAGAGATAACAAGCCAGGTGTGAATTATTGTACAAGCGTAAAACAACAAAACTACAAATTAAAAAAGTCTAAAACAATTGAATAAACAAATTGAAATATACAAGTAAAAACGCAATTCAATTTTCCATTTATTTACCATTGCTTTGCTCCTTGGCCCAGATGGTGAAAACTTGTACATGAAGCAATTCGAAAAAAACGCCATTTTATCCAAATACACTCCCGGACTCCTAAATCGAGCCACCGAGCATAATGAGTTTGTATCGCCCTTATCTTCAAAAAATTATATGAATGACAAATGAATGAAAATGAATGAAAAATTAAATTCAGAACAATAGTACATGAGTCTAATGTTGATTATGCCAGCTACAAACTTGCATAAAAACTTTTTGATCATTAATACAATTTTTTAAAGTTATGGACGTTACTAAATCACTATGCTAGGTGGCTCGATTTAGGAGTCAGGGAGTGTATTTTGAGTAGATAACCAAATAGTTTTTATATCAAACTTACCACAGTGTTCTTTGCTTAGTTGAAAATAGTGTACCTTGCCTTGTCGAAACAAATGCACGCTGACTGGTCGAAAAAATTGTACCCTGACTTATCGAAAAAGTGTACCCTGACTTGTCAAAAATAGTGTAACCTTGTTTGTCAAGTAAAAACAGTTTATAGGTGAAGGATACCCCATTTAACACCCATTCAACCTCTATAGAGTATTACAAAGGTGTGTTTAGGAAATTACTTGGAGGGAACCGGATGCTAAGTTATAATGGTTAACATAAACTGCCCTTCATGGTTCGTACGTACCTAACTAAATTAAAAGTAACATGTTTTGTACTAGTTTTGCTTATTTTTAGTTGTTATTTCTTGGCAAGTAAAAATAAAATTGGTATGTTTTGTTTACAGATTTATTTTTTATTCAATGCAATTTTTTTCGGGGGTCTGATTGTAGTCTGGGTCCAGTTTATGGGTTGCCCTCTATGCCAAATTGTACCTAGATGTTCCATAGATATATCTTTGACATGTACCATCATAATAATAAATCTATACTATAATATGATAAAGCTGATGAGATTTTTTGTTTGTTTGTTTGTTTAAAGCTCTGGAACTGCCACTCAGATTAGAAAAACAATTTTGAATATGATAGCCAAATTCGTGAGGAATAGTATAAGCTAATTAACATCACCCTAAGACCCACGAGAGCGGAGCAGTAACCAAAGACGTGACTTAAAAAAATGTTAAATAATAATGTTTTATTTTGTAAACTTTTATACATGGTTAGTATGTACGATTAATTACCGAAGTTTAATAACTAATATAGTAAATATGCTCGTTTACCTACCCTTTCGCTTAAAAAAGCGTAATATGATGTAGTTATTAGGTGCATGTTTGCATACTATTGTGTCGTTCAGCGGGTACCTCTTATCACTGACGCTATTATATTAATTTGTATGCAAATGATCGTATTAGTTGCAAATGCAAATGGATAGGTTACGAGGTACGTGTGAATAAAGTGATAGATTAACAAATGAATCATGATTTATGAATCAACTAGCTTTTGCCCGCAACTTCGTCTACGTAAGCTCTTAATTATCCCACGGGAACAGAAAATGGTTAAAAATGATCCTATGGGTAAAGGTGTAAAGCTAGATCAATTTCTAAATGTGTGCGAAACAATTGATTCAGGTCAGCCCTTTTACCGTGAAAGAGTAACAAACAAACATTCATCCATCCATCCATCCATCCCCCCACCCATACATCAACACAAACTATTAAATTGTAGTAGGATTAAACTTCTGGAGGTAGTAAAAATCACTTAGTTAATTTATATTTATATTTTTATGGAAGTGCTAAATTATGGTTCCTATTTTTTTTTTTTTTGTAATTATACAAACTTTTTAAAATAGTTCCTACAATGCCTTTATCCAACGCTCAAACCCATCCTATCCTATTTAGAAATTCCCATTTATACAACCAAGACTTAAAACATTTAATAATGCATCAAGAAACAAAGCCGTTAATCGCTCGAGACAAAAAGTTCAACTCCTAATTAATATTACCGTGAATCAGTAATCAGAGGAAAGCGGTAAGACAATTTGTTGAAATTAACACCTAAAGCAGACGGGGCGGTGGTGTTCCCGGATTTTACGGAACTGCGGAACTTAGGGATCTTGCCACGGAGTAATAATGTCATGGAGTGCGCACTAAAATGTTTAAAAAGAATATTTGTGTATACTTTCGGTGGTGATGCGTATTCGTGATACGTTATTTAATAATTGTTGGTTTTTTGGTAGTTCACATTATGAACTTTAAATTAATATCAAAAATGGATTACCTCATTTCTTTTATTTGTATTTATTTATTTATTTAGGTTAGCCAGCAATTGTTTACACAATACATTATAAATAATTATTTAATAGTGCTTTAATAAGTGTAACAGTCACACAAAGTATACAATTAAAAAAAAACGACGTGTCTATGAATGATGTCATCATTGTATACAATGTAAGTGTTTGCAATTAAATGATATTATTACGATAAAAATTAACCGGGGATGGTTCACTGTCAGTGAGTTTTGTAAGTTTTAGAATGTGTAATTAAAACACTGTAATTCATTTATTTTTTTAATTACTATTATATTTAACTATACAATTATCTATGTATTGTACGGTAACCTCGCGGCAGTCTCTTTTACTTCCCATTCCACATGAACACTCCATTCGCTTCGTACTCTGTGTCTTTCAAAACTTCCGGAACGCGGTCGACTTTGAAGTAGAACAGGTGTGAATTACTTTTAAAATATGGTAATCCAGGCTGAACGGAGTCCCGACTTGGTGGAGATACTTGGTGACGAATTTCTTAGGACTTCTTAGTTCGAGATTATAATGGAGAGGTGCTATAGGGGAGGTATGGTGTTTATTATACAGCTTGTTGTCCATAGTAATATAATAAAAGTAAAAGTGAGTGTTTTGTATCGGCTGACGCTGAAAACCAGCGCTGTGGTTCCGTAGCTCGTGCACGGCCCACGGCTTTATGCTGAGCGTCAGCCTTTTCGCGCGGTAATGGCGCATATAGATTATTGTGTTTGTTATTTTTTATTTTTATTTTTGTGTTGTGCGTCGCTTTCGCAAGAATAAATAGTTTTTCTTTCTTTCTTTCTTTCTTTCTATCTATCTTACTGAACCGATTTAGTACAGATTTGTCCGTATCTGCGATAGCTGAAATTCATATTTGAAAAGCTGGTTTGTTAATTATAATACCAGCCTATTATTGCCCCACCCACTGCAGGGCAAGAGCCTCTTGTCATTCAGAGAGGGCACGAACATTGGCAAATGAACAACATTTTTCCAGTGTACTACGATTTGATGCTTTATTTAAAATTACTAAATTAACTACTGTTTTTTACCCAACTACGAAAAAAAGGAAAGATCATATTTGACCAGTATTGAGTCAAAAATAAACAAATCTAATTAATTTCAGCAAACACAGATATAATGATTACAACAAAGTAAATAATATTGCATGTTACTGTAATAACAACCTCAAAAATCTACTAAATGAGCACATGTTTAATTAGTATACATATTAATGTTTTTCTGTGAAGATCACGCGATGAATATTTGCCTATATGATGTGTTAAATGATATCGACGTCGGATAATAGTTACAAAATGATGTTATTAATAGTGATTTTTGCTTTCTTGTGCAATGTTTGTGCAAGTAATGGAGTCAACATTGCATTGCCGTCATCAGTGAATGAAAATTACTGGCAAGGATTTTCACGCGATGGTAATAATTATTATTATTTAGTGAACTGTCGTGATGGTCCAGTGGTTAGTGGCAGTACAGGTTCGATATATTGCAAGTACCAATGTGACTTTCTCAATTCATAAGTACTTTTAAGTTTATCTTGGACACCTCTGACTTCGGTAAATAAAACATCGTGAAGAAACCTAGAGTTTAAATATAATCTGAAACCGCCAATCCACCTTGAGCAAGCGTGGTAATCAATGCTCCTGTTTACATTAATTATTGCAGTCTTATATTAATTATAAGTCTATATTTCCTCACGATGTTGTCGTTCACCGATGTCAGCGATGTCGAAGATAAACTTAGAGGCCCGTGCCCAATTTTGAACCTACAGCCTCATACTTGAGAGGCAGGTGCCTCGACCACCGAGCTATCTTGAATTTTTATTTAATTGTTTTTCTATACAACAAAATACGCCCACAAGGTGGACGGACGACCTGATTAAGACCGCAGGAAGACGCTGGATGCAGGCCGCTGCCAACCGGTCTTTTTGAAAATCCATGGGGGAAGTCTATGTCCAGCAGTGGACGTCCTGCGGCTGATATAATGATGATGATGATGACAACAAAATTCTTATTTCAGGCTACAGTGACTATCATTACAACCAAAATGATAGGGACCACTACAACCCCATCATCCGGCCTTGTGCTATGCGACATATATAGACATATGACGAGAACTGCATCCGAAGGGTCTTTACTTCCACCTTCAGATGCTATGCACCCCACGGTCCTGGTTCTGAGCCTTTTATTGTGGATACCCTGGATATGGATATACCACATAGTAACCTGACATTTACTATCAATGATGCAAAGATTAAAGGTCTTAGTTATGGCAAGGTTAAAGAGTTTTAGTAAGTTTTTTGTTTCTTATTTAGGTATATCTAAACGTAGGGTTCTCGAGTGGTGACTACGCACTGAATTTAATGTAATTTTCTGATCAAGGTTCTTATGAAAGAAATGTTTCGAAAATCCCCCGGAAAGTCTGAAATTTGCAACCGTGCTAAGCCAAAACCGTAATAAATATCTCCCTAGAGAAACCATCATTAAACAACTTCAACCAGTTTTAAATGTCTTTTCAGAATACGCTGAAATCGTGTATCTAATTTGGTTAATGGTGAAGGTCAATATACTATTGACATTTCAGTCTTAAAATCGTGATTTTAACTCTTATGTACTTTTCATGTTTCAGTATCAACAAAGAAACTGGTAGACTCGTTCTAGAAGTCGTGTTTGATAGCGTCACAGTATCTTCTCCTAGAAGTGTTGTCAGTCACTATCGCAAAGGGAAGGAGCCTATTGAAAAATCTGACTTCTCTGTCATTCAATTTAGTAAGTTCATACAAATAAAACAATATACCATCACGCCTGTTTTCCCCGCAGAGTTAGGCAGAGGTGAACCAACGTACACCCACAGTTCGCCGGTATATTTACGAGTAGGTCCCATGTAATAGGGGCGAGCCTATTGCCATTCGCCGGGCACAAATCCAAACTCCGAGCTGCTACTGAGAATTTCATAGAAAAACCCAATAATACTTTTTGCTCGACCTGGGAATCGAAACCAGGGCCTCTGGCGTAGCAGTCGTGTTTAGGACCACTAGGCTAACGAGGCAGTTCAAGTTTAGTATGTTCAATAGTTATATTTTTCTATTTTATACCATTTTTTGTAATCGATGCCCCACGTAAGAATTTCTCCTATGTCTTGCCGCCCCAACGATATAATTTGTTTGTAGAGAGAGGGTGAAAAAATTGTCTAAAATTTTTTTTAAACCTGTAGCAGCTTTATACAACAATTCAGAAACATCCATGATTAAATAAATCTGTCATTTATATTGTAAAACAGTATGTCTGGGAAGTACCATTATGAGCAAATATATTCATTAAGTTTTCCCAATATATTGCTTACAAAATTGAGGCAAATACAAGCAAATTACATAAACTATACCTAATCAAGAAAATTCATGGATTATTTTCAGAATCACTGTCGTTAACCTTGATAATCTCAAATGTTGGACACGAGTTGTGGAAGGCACGCGTATACGCCTATTTGAATGATGCTGATATGCCCTTTAAGCTTGGACCTGGTATTACTGAGAGCCAAGGTAATATAATTTTTTAACGTAATTTATATCTTAAGTTTAGCCAAAATAAAAAGCGATCATGTGATCACTTTTTTAATTTGTTGAAAAAAATTGTTATCAACGTCAAAAAATACGGGTAATAGGCACTATTACCTAGAGCGAAAACAGTCATTTGATGATTTCCCATCCTTAAATAAAGACCGTAGAAGCACAACTTCTTAAAAAATAATGATTTTTAGAAGCCTTGAAATCGGTAAATTGGTCTTTATTTTAGATTTTTATTTAACCTTTGTTGGATGGCAAACAATGACGTCACAGTATCTTATCACGGGCATTGTGTTTTGACAGCTCATAAAAATTATGTTAATTGATTTGTGATATCTATACCACTTCATCATCATCATATCAGCCGCCAAATCAGCAGCCAAATCATGATATATACAAACCATCACCATCACGCCTGTATTCCCCGAAGGGCTAGGCAGAGGTGTACCAATGAACACCCACAGTTCGCCGGTAAACACAACAAATACAAAGAAAAGACAAAATAGAGAGATATATAAATATACAAAGTAAAATAATTATTAATAATTATTTCACAGATCCTCAAGTGAGAGAAAACAACAAGAATTTGATGGACAACATAGCTTTGAGCGTAAAGGAAGCTTTCCTGACTCAAGGTCCCAGCTTCATGTCTGCGTACTTACAGAGTAACATCTGTGATTTTAGAAAGTACTAAATAATTTTAAAAAAATAGGAGTGAGAATTGTATCCTCTCCAGATGATAGAGACGCAATAGCATATTATTCGTTGATTCTTCTTCTTATTAAGCGTAAGAAGAAGAAGAATCAACACATAATATCCTTACCTAGAAATCAAACCCAAGACCTCTACCGACTCGAAAAGAAGAGAACTGTTTCCTGATTAAATATGTATTACTAACTGGTGTACTGTTACCTTAACTTTGTTATTTTAAACTTCTTTATTAAACTATGTGCTCGCAATTGAATGCCGATTACATTATGTTTAATTTATTGTATTTATTGCACATTCTACTTATTGTCGTATCTGCTTTATAACGTATGATGTTACATAGCCTATAGCCTTCCTCAAGAAATGGACTATCCAACACTAAAAGAATTTTCCAATTCCAACCAGTGAGATTAGCGCGTTCAAACAAACAAACTCTTTAGCTTTATAATATTAGTATATATTTACAAATCATATTCTAAATAAATCTTTTCTAACTGCTATTTGTTGTAATTTATATTCGTTAAAGTGACTTTCTGTTTGACCTTCCACTCCTGGGCAAAGGCCTCTCCTATACTTTTCACTTTCCTCTGTGTTGTGCCTCCTCTCTTTGTTCCCGAGGAAGCTATCTAAGACTACTCGAATTAACTGATTTTAATATATCAAAAAAAAAAACCTTTAACAATGCTTGCAACTAAAACATGCATGCTTGCTTGCTTGTGTTGCTTGCTTGCTTATTAATCACTTAAGTTTTTGTAGCTTTAGTCAATACCAACTTAGATCAACTTATGACACGTTATTAAGGTGAATGCTTCTATTAAGGTGAATGCTTCGATCAGCCCGCGAAATTTAAATTTTCTTACGTTTTTTTTCAATTTGCAAGTCAGTATTAGGTTTAAAAGAAGTATGTATTTTCAAAATTATAACCATTAAAATCAGTAAAATGACTCCATAAGTCAAGCTTGACATTTTAAAACACAAACACACACAATTTTTCTATACAAACTACCAAACTAGCAACAGCTTTCTATAGGCCATACAGATATTTGTAACGTGCGGGAATTCAACCCTCGTACACGCAGCACAGCAGCCAATTGGGCAGCCATTGCGGTAACCATATCATCAATAATTTTCTTACTTGATCTTTAAATTCGATCTTGAACACTGACGGTTGCCCGCCTCCTGGTTGACTGATGAAGATCTCAAACAGCTTGATATTAAAAATAAAAAAACTTTTTTACAAAAAATAACCGCCTTCAAAAACTGAAAAGAGAAAAATAACTTTAGCTTTGGAAGTCGGCGGCTTTGGTTCTGTATGTTGTTTTGTATTGCCACCGACTTCCAAAGCTAAACTTATTTTTCTCTTTTCAGTTTTTGAAGGCGGTTATTTTTTGTAAAAATGTTTTTTATTTCTCGCTTTTTAGTATCAACTTCCTGTTATCCAAATCCATGAAGAAAGTTTCATATTATGTAAATTAACGAGACACCACTAAAAAGTCATAAGAAAGCTGAATTTGCGATTTCGTTTACTTGGATGAGAAATTTTCAAATACTACTGTTTACATCTGTGTAACCCTTTTGAGTGTTCGGCCGTGATGTTATGTTGTGTGATTGCGTAAACAATGCATATTTATGCGATAGCAGCAATCGCTGTTGATTTACTGTAATTTTTTGAAGAGTTCAGTTGTCTGTCTCCGGAGTCCATCATCAGATCTATATGAAATTTAAATGGGAACATTTGGGAAGTATACCCATTCCAACAAAAAAAGAATCATTAAAATCGGTTCACAAATGACGAAGTTATCCGCAAACAAACATAATATAATAAAAAAATCGGTTAAAATTCCCTATCTCAAAAACTACTGAACCGATTTCGATGAAACTTGCAGTATTCCCTAAGTTGAACAATACCTAGTACAACTAAAAAAGAATTACTCAAATCGGACTTGTAGTTACGGAGATATGCGCGAACAAACATAAAAACATACATACATACATACATACACTTTTGAAATTTGGCACACTTGTTCAGACGCTGATATAGACTAACATATATGAAAATTGGGCAGTTCTGGAAATATTACATACATACGGGTCGAATTGATAACCTCCTTTTTTTTTGAAGTCGGTAAATACTACCTATATATTTTTGACTGCTTCGCTAGCCTGTGTGGTCGTGGTTCTAAACGCGACTGCTACGTTAGAGGTCTTGGGTTCGATTCCCACGTCGAGCAAAAAGTGTTATTGGGTTTTTCTATAAAATTCTCAGCAGCAGCCCGGTGTTAGGATTTATGTCCGGTTAATGGCAATAGGCTCGCTCCCTATTACATAGAACCTAAACGTACCGGCGAACTGTGGGTGTAAATTGGTACACCCTATACCTAACCTTTCAGGGAATACAGGCGTGATGGTATGTTATATTTTTGTAGGTACACCTCAATTTATCTTACTTGACAAAAGTAAATATTCAAATGAAATGGAGTGTTTACTCACAAAATATTTAGAGGCATAGAAACAATCAAACCCTATGTCGAGATTTAAAAAAAGCCATTACCGCACTAATGATGTACCTAATATTTAGGTCCATGTAAAAAGCACGCGTGCGTTATATGTTATATTATGAATCAAACCGCGGCGCAATAAGAGCCACAAGTGTGTCTAAAATCTAAATCTATGTGTTTATCCATTAAAGTTATTTATGGAAATTGTTGTAATTAACTTAAGGCAACATGCTTGCAAGTTTTGGATATATCTTCAAGATACTTAATTAAATAATAAGTTCAATCATAACGCGTATTCCTTATTTATCCTTTCTTGTCTTTACTGTCTTTCTTGTCTTTCAGGAAAAGGAATCTGGTACTTGAATATAGTACTAACATAAGAATAAATAGTTTTTGAGGAATTTGTAAGTACATGTTTCTACAAATAAATTAACTTTTAAGAGATTATTTTTTTAAATGTCGTTATTGCTAGGCTTAAGGCGCCCGCCTCTAAAAAGGGTTACGGGTTTTATACCAGGCAAGTCCTAATGTGACTCTTTCAAATCATGATACACTTTATAAGCTTAACTTGGAGTTTACCGATATCAGTCATGGAAAACATTGTGAGGAAACATGGAGAAGCGCGATGGTCAATGCTCGTGTTTCTTTATAAGAACAGGCCTTTTTTTCTTATGGGAAATCATCAAATGATTTCTCCCGCCCTTAGTGTCAGACTTTTACTGACTAAAATCCATCCATGTTTCTTCTTGTGCCCTTTGCGTTCCGGGGGCGCGGTCTCTCTTTCGAACAACCCGCAGCCCTGCTAAAGAACGGGCCTTTGCCCTGCAGTGGGGACAAGAATAATCTGGCATTATTAAATAAGAAGACTTGTCCTTAAATAAACACATACCATCACGCATGGAACGAATAATTAAGTAAATCGGGCTAAAACAATCAATATTCAATCAACAACTGAAGGCAGGTTATAAATTAATGCTGCACTGCATACTTGTGAGTTATTAAAGCTAAGATAATGAAGATCCTCTTGTGCTTGTTTCTGTTTAAAGTGTATTCCTGCTTGGGAAGCAGTGACCAGTCTACTAACTATTGGAGAGAAAATACCTATGATGATGTAAACTATGGTAAGAGAACTGTTTTGTTATTTTACTCGACGTATATCTTCAAATATTCGGGTTAGTAGGGTAATAGAAACGCTGTGGACATTAAAATAAAATTAATTTTGTATCAGCGGGTTAACGTGTAAAGCCAGCATTATATTGTCATGCCTCATCTCGAAAACATAACCATTTTCAATCTAGCATTCTAGAATAATTGGGAGAATCCAATCAATAATAAGATATTTTTTGTTGTGTCTCATTACACCACTAACCAATGGCACGAAAAAAAAAACTGCTCATGCCAAAGCTGTTATTTAATCATTCAGTTTAATTTCATTCATGTTATCTTTTCTATTTAGTCCATCGCCTCATTATGTCCATGGAGTTTCTTGCTCGTTCTTCTCCATAGAGACTTACGCTTTAGAACGAGCAACTAGCTTCAACTTTAAACTGTAACTTCTTGACAATGCAAAAGTGCCTTTAAATGGTCTAATTGAAATAAATGCTTTGACTTTGACTTTGACATTCTCTTGCATCTCCCTTCTCTCTTATCTTCTCCTTTTAATCAGAATCTATACTTCCCAGGCCTTCAACAACAGGGACCAATAGTACGACCATGTGCTCCTCAAGACCTGAACTGCATCAGGCAGTACTTCACCCACAACTTCCAATGCTCGCCTCTTCAAGGACCAGCCCGCAACCCTGTATGGATAAAGATTATACCTTTGTATCTGCCTCATGTCAATGTCTCCTTTGACTTGCACGATGCTCAGATTGATGGCATCAATGATTTCAAGATTCAGAAATTCTAGTAAGTTGTTTATTGTACTTGTACCCTCTAGAGGTACTTTAAACATTCGTGACGAATTTGCTCATTCATTTAAACACTCATGACGAATGTTCTCATTAATTAAAAAAGTCATGACGAACTTGCTCATTTATTCAAACAATCATGACGAATTTGTTTATTCGTCATGAGTGTTTAAAGTACATTTAAAGGGTTACGCACTTACGCTACAACATCTATGCTAATAATATATTAATCTATTGTTATGTAATTGTATAAATGCGCAAGTCACTCTGTCTGCTTATAATGTATGTTTGTTACGCTTCACGCCAAAACCGCTAAACAAATTTTGATGAAATTTGTTAAGAGACATAGGCTACTTTTTATTCCGCGACTTGCATTCATGATTCTTCATCTTTATTTTTATTTTTTGTGTTTTTTTGTTTAAATAAAAATTGATGTATTTATTTTCATGTTTCAGTATTAACAAAAAAACTGATAATCTGGTGATGGAAGTAGTATTCCGCAGTCTTTGGGTGTATTCTCCAGTCACCGTCATCACATTCCACCGCAAAGGGAAACAGCCTAAGGAAGTGGCTGACTATGCGTTCATTGAGTACAGTTAGTAGAAAACCTTACTCTTATAACTTAGCCTGGGCGGGGCGGGAAGGAGTGTCAGACTTTTACTGACTAAAACCCATCCATATTCCTTTTTGTGCTCTTTGTGATCCGGGGGCGCGGTATTTCTTTCGAACAACCCGCAGTCCCGGCAGGCATCGGCCCTGACTGGCCCCTCCAATTTGCTGACATTTCTTTGAGCTTAGTAGTACCTACTTACGAGTAAAAATAACAGTCTATTATTGTCATTGTGTATTGGCAAAGGAATCTAGACATACAGAGAAGGCACGAGCATTGATCACCATCCTTGCCCTTACGCTCTGCTATTGCTTCAGTAGTAGTGGAGTTCTTTGTGAAGAAGCTCGTCGAAGGAAGTACTACCACCATACCAATTTCTACCTTAAACCAGCGTTGCTGTGTACCAGTTTGAAGGGTATGGGTGCCGATGTAATTACAGGCACATGAGACATTTCAACTTTGTCTTTCGGCTGACAACGCGTTTGCAAGGCCTCTGGAATGGCAGATGTCTATAGGCAGCGGTGACTACTTAACATCAGGCCGTCGGCTTGTTTGCCATCGAATGTTATTTAATAGAAACACGCTTTGACTTTGCCTTTGAAATGGGAGAATACATATTTGCCCCCATTTTTATATGGAGGCTGATATTATTATTATTATTCTTTGTCTTCGGGTTCGATTCCCAGGTCGAGCAAGGTGTTTTTCTATGAAATTCTCAGTAGCAGCTCGGAGTAAGGATATACCTATGCCGTTATTGGCAATAGAGACGCCCCCTATAACATGGGACTAAAAACATACCGGCGCACTGTGGGTGTGCATTAGTACACTTCTACCCAACCCCGTGGCGTGATGATAAATGTTATGTTCTATTTTTTTTTTCGTTTGTAGGAGATCTATCGCTTACCCTGACTGTTTCTCATGCTGGGGATCAAAAGTTATCCGAGGCTCACGTCTACACCTTCATATCCGATTCTGCTCCAAAGAATGGATTGGGTCCAAATTTTACGCAATCAAAAGGTAATGATTTTTATTACGTTTCTGTCAGACTATAGTTTATGTCATTGAGTGGTTCTAAGTGAAGCTTCGTCCGCGTGGAGATCGGAAATAACCCCACGGGAAAGTGCTATCTCCAGACCGATTCTGACTACAGTAGCTAATCTTAATGCAGACTAGCTAAGTACGCAGGAGATATTATAGAGCACAAGTGTGTGCGCAACCTTGCACACCTTGCCACAATGGAATTCTCACAATGAAATGTCTATCTTTTCGTGTAGAAAATAAAGTTAAATTTTGAATCGCTCTATTAACATATGCACGCAGTGTCACGTCGCATAGCCTCTCGGTGTAAACTGAGCCTTAGTAGAATAAGACATTATTTATGTCTCGAGGGACGTGTACTGAACCGTTTGTCTTGGTATGGACATGTGAAGAGGAGGGATGAGACGCATGTGACAAAAAGAGTTATGAATATAAATGTGGATGGATGGAGAGGAAGAGGGAGGCCAAAGAAAAGATGGATGGATTGTGTGAAAAATGATATTAAAGATAAGGGAATCAGTGATAGCATGACGGTAGACAGGATGGCATGGAAGAAGAAAACATGTTGCGCCGACCCCAAAGTGGGATACTATATAGGGCAGGAAGATGATGATGATGACGTGTACTGAAATAGTTTTTGTTATTTCAGACCCTGACGTGAGACAGCGCATACAGCGCATCATTGCCAACATAGGGCTCAGTCTACAAGAAGCCTTCGTGAGTCAAGGTCCAATATTCATGTCTGTGTTCTTGCAAAACTCCATCTGCAGCCAGTAACTGAACACGGCAGATAAATGTCGGCTTTTAATTCAATAAAATAAAAAAATATTTTTAATGTAGTAAAAAATAATAATAATAATATATTAGTATAGTATAAACACGCATATTTAATCAAATAAAAAAAGAATATGAATGATGTATGATTAATTATATATTTTTATCTTTTATTTTGTTTTTATTTATTATTTCAGTCTAATTTACTGTTACCAGTCTTTTTTTTAGCTGTAAGTCTTGCATATTAATTCATCAAATAAATATATATTTGTTTTCCTCTTTTATTGTCTTTTTACATACTTACTCTTACCCGACCTATTAACAACAAAGAAGCCAAGCAAGCCAAGAAAGAAGAATACAAAAAAATATAATGAAATTATTGTAACTTTTTGGCAAATGTAAATAATTTGATAAAATTTAATGTTTACTTATTATATTTCATGAATAACATAGATACAATGTATATGTTTCCTTTATTCATAAAAAATGTAAGCATTAAAACACTCAAAACTTTGTACTGAGATTAATATAAAAAATCCATTCCCCCACTAGTTCTGCAATATAATGTAAAAAGCACGCGTGTGTAGTTAACTTCCATAATTATGTGGTTAACTGCCAAATTTTGATTAGACAATTAAATTCGCCCTTTAAAAGTCTGCCCGTCAGTTAAGTATTACGACTCTAAAAGTACTACAATAAGGTTTATTTAGCCACATCAATTTTTTAAGCTAAATTAGTCTTGCATTTTTTTTTTCATTCATTTGGTCAGCGAATCATGTTACCAATACATTAATCATGTACTAAATTGATTGAACATGACCAATTAGTAACCTATATTTTTTTTAATCACTTTTAATAATTGCATAATTAAGCATTAATCATTTAACTTGTCCTAGACTGATATCTTAAGCTAATTTGAATAATTTATGATTTCCTTTATACAACATGCGAATTATAATGTATAGACTATGTAAATTTGTTTACTCATTACTATTCATCAATTATCTTGACCTACTGGACATGACCACTTTTTCAGTACCTACACCATGAAGTAATAATAATAACCTCAAGAAATCCGGTCAATCTCGAGACTAGACTAGCCAAGTACGTAAAATATATTTTAGTGCACTAGTGTGTACGCAAACACCGTCAGGTGGGAGATATCATGAAAATCAATGGAAAACTCCAATATAATTTTATGCCCGAGGTAGGAATCGAATCCAGGACGCCACATTTAGCAGTACCGCATGCGACTATGACACCAACGGGGTAGTTCGGGCCCCGTGGGGTATTAAATATTTATACGTACTATAGAATCGCAGTGATTAAAAATATGAAAAGTTTGAACTTATAGAAAAACTATTTAGGAGAAAAGGATAAAAATACGACTCTAGAATCATGTCAATTTATTGTAAAAGCTACATTTCATGACAGTGTCCCCCTTCCATTGCTAGGACTAACATTTCATTTATTTTTATATAGGTAGTGTAATTTTTTTACTTGATGGCTGCTTTTTAATTGTTTATTTTACGACAATTTTTATTGTCGAGAAATTGTGGTCTAGTTTCACTTATTTTTATGTGTACACTCTATTGACATACACACTCAATATAGCACTAAAGTGTCGCGAAGCTAATCTGATGAATAATTCGGTAGTTTTACTGTGTATTTTGTTTTACTGGTAGCAAATGCCTAACGCATTAAGACTTTTTTTTTCTAACGATGGGAAGTCATCAAAAATAGCTCCTCCCGCCTTGAGCGGGACGGGAGGGAGTGTCAGACTTTTACTGACTAAAAACCCACCCACTCTTGTGCCCTTTGCGTTCCGAGGGCGCGGAATCTTTTTCGAACAGCCCGCAGCCCCGGCAGGCAACGCATTAACTCTGCCTTTGTACTTTTTTGTACGTACTCAATTACAACAAAGAAACAATAAATCAAACACAACATTTTAATAACTAATCGTTCTAGAAACAAATTGAGCAATTTAGCCTATCTTTAACCAATAATTAGGTATTTCCTTCAAACTTCACGCAATCACCGATTAATTTATTACGCTTTAAACAAAACCGCCTTCAATCACTCAACTGGACAGTACATCAGATTTACAACAACATGAAGATCGCTGTTTGTTTAATTCTTTTGTCTTATTTTTGTATTGGAGACACAAGATCTGAAGATATCAGGACCGGGAATGTGAATGATGGAAATTACGAAGCTGATGCCAATAATAATGGTGAGTGAATATTTTATAATAGTAATATTTAGTGTAGTTCGATTAGACAGTATTATTAATATGAAAATATATAAAGAATCATGTCGGGAGCTAATTAGACCAGGCGACGCGATGACTTCATAATAGCGGCTTGGACAACCTTACGCTAATAGCTCTTGCAAATCTAATGCTTGGTGAACACACCGCTGCGCCGGTTAGTCGATTTTGTGCCTATAGAAATTACATAGTCAAAATTCTGAAGAATCATCGGAAGCCTCTAATGTCGGTTTATACCCAAACTACAGTTAACACACGCTGTTCAGTTCAGTTTATCTGTTTGTAAATGCATCCAAGAAACAAGAGAAATCTGAGTGTGGGGAAACGATTAACAATAAAAATAGAAAAGAAAGAAAGTAAAGACAGTAATCTGTGAAAAATGTAATTGGTAGTTTATTTTTTAAGTTACATGTAAAGGGCACTTTGTATGTTCTTACTGTACTTGCGGTTATTCTCGCTATAAAAGACATAAAAGACAGACTAGGATAGCGGACAACAGGCTAACTTTGGAGAGACTAAAATACTGACAAATAGTTAAGTCTGAATAATCCAACTCACATCGCTATTTTCAAATTACAGACTATCAAATTTACGGGGACTATCATGACTCCGGGATCCGTCCATGCTCTCTCCATGATCTGAACTGCATCCGCCGTGCCTTCGCCGATAACTCTAAATGCAAGCCTGTGGAAGGACCAGCGCCAGATCCGTATATGCTGGAACGTTTAGACCTTCCAGTCCCACAAGCTAATCTTACGTTTACACTTCTTAACGCTCAAGTTAAAGGTCTTAATGAATGGAAGATTAAGGAATTTTTGTATGTATTTTTTTAGTTGTTTTAGTTTTAACTTGAATTTTGTTCATATCTGGGTGATACGTTCACGCTTTACCTGATGGTTAGTGGTCACCGCCGCTAGAGGCATTGCCATCGCAGAGACAAAACTGATAGGTCTCATGTGCCGATGATTTTAATTGACTTGATTGGCCTTTGGTCTCAAGGTCGCAAAAGGCTGCTGAGCGAGGGGTCCTAAGCTCGATTTCCACGTCAAGTAAAAAGTATTATTAGGTTTTTCTGTAAGGAATTTCTCAGTAGCAGCCCGGAGTTGCCAAGTCAATGGTGTGACACCCCGATATAATTTACATGTATAATGTTTTAAATTTATAAATTCTCGGTTTCAGCATTAACAAGGCTACAGATACATTAGTGCTAGAAGTGGTATTTGACAAGATAGTGGTGGCATCTCCTGGAGCCAGGACAAGGGTCTTCCGTAAGGGAAAGGAGCCCGTCGAAGTCACAGATTATTCCTTCATTCAATATAGTAAGAGACAATTAAACAAAACATTTCTTGTAACTGCCTCGTTGGCCTAGTGGTCCTAAGCGCGACTGCTACGCTAGAGGTCCTGGGTTCGATTCCCGGGGCGAGCAAAAAGTGTTATTGGGTTTTTCTATGAAATTCTCAGTAGCAGCTCGGAGTTTGGATTTGTGCCCGGTCAATGGCAGTAGGCTCGCCCCCTATTACATGGGATCTAAATATACCGGCGAACTGTGGGTGTACATAGGTACACCTCTGCCTAACCCTTCGGGGAATACAGGCGTGATGGTATATATATATTATATTTCTTGTAACAAAATATCCAGCGATATCGTGGCAGATCTAGATTAGCATGGCGGTTTGACAGACAGGATGACACATCAGCTCAGAATAGAGAAGATTAGAAAGAAGAATTGGAGGTTCTTGCCTTGCAGTAGTAGAAGCCTATAGACATCTTTAAACTGATGATAAATTCACGATAGGCGATGATGAAGATAATCTGGCTAGAATATTTTTGGCCCTGATATTCGAAGTGTAGTGAGAGAGAGGGAGAGAGAGAGTAAATATCTGAAGCAAAGGCGCCCCCGGAACGCAAAGGGCACACGAAGGAACATAGATGGTTTTTAGTCAGTAAAAGTCTGACACTCCCTCCCGTCCCGCCCATGGGGTCATTCGACGATTTCCCATCTCAAAAAAAAAACTGTAAATATAAGATAAGTTGACAAATCTTATTAACGCTCTGTGCCGTTTGTTCCAACTACAGCAACTACAATTACACAATC
Source organism: Caradrina clavipalpis (assembly GCA_932526535.1). NCBI lineage: Eukaryota > Metazoa > Arthropoda > Insecta > Lepidoptera > Noctuidae > Caradrina > Caradrina clavipalpis. The sequence goes on from OW052105.1 coordinate 9,638,025, forward strand.
CAAATACAACTTGACTTGATGTACCAGGGTTATAGTGTTTAAAAAAATCTCTGATGCAAAACCTATTTCTTTTACAGATGGTATATCATTTACTCTGACAATTCCACATATCATGGACCTTAAACTAGCTAATGGCCACGTGTTTACCTATATACCTGACGCTAATCCTCACTACGTTCTTGGACCTGGTGTTCGAGGCAATAAAGGTAAAAGATTACAAATATCTACATTTTGTACTGACATTTTGACTGCCAAGTTGATTTCGTCTCTCTAATCGTGTGTGTTCCCTCCTAAGTTCTACTTCCAGGTCTTCCAGTAACCCAATAACACTATAAACCCTGGACTTTTACTAAGAAATTTCTAATGGGTAGCTTCGGATGACCCGGAGTTTGGAAATTTGCTAGTGTGACACCGCTTGTACGAGCCCTCAAAAAGCCCACAAAGCCGTTGGTCCTGCGTCTGATCTCTCACCGGTCGTGTCGGGTTGCCGTCCCATTGTCCGACGACAATGAGAGTGAGGGAATAAGAACTGCACCTGTGTTTGCGCACACACTTGTGCATAATAATATCTTCTGTGTCACAACACCACCATTCGAAATTCCGTGTATTTTTTTCAATTTCTACATCAAATCAATCTACTTTCTAGAAATTGTATTTTATTGCTAAATAATGCAAATCCAGATGAATAGCAGCCGTTTCAACACTTGTAGTATATTATGTCAATGTGTTTTTTTTTGTAGATCCTGATTTCATGAAGGGTATCGACGTTTGGCTCGACAACCTTGACGTGACTATGAGAGAGATCTGGGTGAGCCAAGGTCCTGTGTTCATGTCTATATTCCTGCAAAGCACCATCTGCGACTTTAGAAACTACTAACCTGAAGATAGGGCTCAAAATATTATGATTGTTTTTGTATTTTTGCTCATTTATGTGAATGCCTTTGTCTACTGCGACAGTAACCTTTTAATTTCAAACTAAGAAAAAGTATATTAATCTACTCTTAATAACACTTTCATAAATCAAAAATTAAAAATGATGTACGCTTGTTTTATTTTTTCTCTCGCCAAGCAATATATATGTAATACTATTCGACAAAGATCCTAAGTTACTAGACCGACTTCATTTAAGCATGGTTAAAATTTTGAGGAGTATACATAATTATGCGTACTTGCTAATTTCAATGCTGGGTCATTCTTCAGTCAACCGAAGGCCGTGAAGAGATAACATGTCAGGTATAAATTATTATATGACCGCGAAATAACAGAATTAAAGATTTAACATAAACCTACCAAAACTCAATTTAGTTATATCTAAAACATGCTTTAGTTTGCTAAGTTGTACACGTCACGTTACTCCAATTCTGTCTGCCTGAAGTCTTCAGAAAATCAGAACACCAGTTCAAAAATCTTCATTAGAATTCTACTCGCATCTACACGTTCCAAAAATACCACGTTTTAGTAAATAACAAAAACCGGATACTTGCATTGTTAGTGCACCTCTACCGTCGGAGTGGTGCGATGATATTACCTCCCCACCCTAGGGGCAAAACGACCTATTTATTATTAACTGGGCAAGCTGAGTTACTCGGATAGCCAACTAGATTGTATGTTTGTTTATTTAACGAATTGTTTTTAGACGTTACCTTGCGAGATTAGAGTAGAACTGTCTTTAGAGTAAGTGGTTGGCTGCTTTGCGATTTATTTTTTGTTGGTTTAAAAATAAGGTTTAAAATATGAATGGCTATAAATGGCAGACTATATGGAAGATGTTGGGACGAGCTGGTAAATACGTATTGGGCAATTTTATTTGGTTTTAGTTGTGGCAAACCAAACCATGACAAAACTTAAAGATCAAACAAAATGTTAAGTTTTAATTGTAATGATTTTGAATATTTAACGCTGTTTTTTTTTTATAAATCTATTTTTGCTAAATAGTGTTTAGTTAGGCTGAGTATTTAATTATTTTTGTGTAGATTTTAATTGAGTTCGAATTATCTCGGCCTTTGCCTAGGTGGAGTTGCAGGTTTGCAGTAACAGTTGTTACAAATGATAAAATCCAAAATCGCAATAAAAACAGGAGCCATTTTTAGTAAATTTAGAATCGTTCGTATCTCAGTGTCAGTCCGTGGAAAATACCTTTAATTTACCTTATTTTTTTTTATATTTTCAAATTTTGACATTGGTTATCACTTAGACGAGATTACGACTAGATCTTAAACGTTTTTGATTAGGTACGAGAATTTTCCTTTAGATTATTCATATATGTAATGTATCGATGCATACCGCATCCAACCGGTGCTTTTGATAATCTATGGTGGAGGAATATATCCAGCAGTGGACGTCCTGTGGCTAATATGATGATGATAATTGAATAAAATAACTATAAATAAAGATATAGGTACTTATTTTTTAAAACCTCCACTTTAATTTTTAAACTAGCTGTATGTCAGTTGTATAAAATGAAACAACCGTCCATGTTCTCCAACGCAGTACCAAACGCCTAAACCAAAAAACCCAAAATCTTCACCATAGCAGCTATAACTCCCAACTTCCCATTAAGACCTCCATACATCTTAATACGATCCTCATCCTAATAATCTTCACTTAGCTTACCTTACAAGGCGTTCACAGGTGCACCGTCTATCCACTGTTCTGCTAATCCAGTATAATTAAGGCGTGCAATATTAACGGCGCATGGTGCTACGTCGCGTCTATTATTCAATGGTTCTAAGGAGCACACGTAGATTACCAGCTAAGATTGCCAATGTATTATGAAGATTGGGGAAGTTTTGATTGTGTGTGCGTACGTTGTTACGGTGTAGTAAAAATAGTGTGAAGTTTGAAGGGGTTTGTGCGCTAATCTCCGTTGTGTTCGCGGAAGGGCGCTGTCAGTTGGGATAGGTCTTATTTTACATCTTTATTCTTTTATATTGCTACAAGTTAGATAACCTCGCGGTGTCTTTAGTGACTGCTCCACTGCCGATGGAAATAGCGTGATGTTCTATCGTATGTATAAAGCTTTATCTTTAATCACTCTATATCGGTTGATGACAACCGCATTAAATCCGTTGCGTAGTTTAAAAGATCTAAGCGTTCAGAGGGACAGACGGCGGGAAATGACTTTGATTTATACTATGCAGAGATTCACCTACATTGTTTTTACATATAGAAGCAACAAGAATAATGTACACAGGATTTTTAAGAACGTAATTGAAAAGATTGTATGTGGAGTTTCATACAAGATCTTCTCCCTAAAGACCTACCTACGTTTTGGAACGAGCGACTAGATTCAACTTACTAGCTAAGTTACCGAGTCCTTGCATGCTTGAATGCTTTGCCTTTGACTTTAAAATCAAAGCCAAATCATAATTAGTAATAATTGGAGATCTTAAACAAATACATAAAAAAGAATTGGCTTATCCGGTCAATACCAATGTGACCTTTTCAGTTCATAATATTATGTACTTTCTAAGCTTATCTTGGACATCAATGACATCGGTGAAAGAACAACATCATAAGAAAACTTCGACTTTTAATAAATATACAAGGCGTTGATATGCATCCTCGTCAAATTCAAGGAGTTAACTATGCTCGTGATCCTTAACACGAATCAATAATAAAATAAATTGTTTTTTTTTTGACGTGATTTTCAAATTCGAGCTAGCCATCTCGCCAGAGGGTTTACACATTGATATAGCCGCGCGACAACTCTGCCAACCGCATACGCAACTGGGCGATTCTGAATTTTGCAAGAGGAGTATTCTGGAATACCTACTGTTATTTGATAGTTGCAACTAAAAACAATAAAACAATAATAAGCTGGTATAATTCTACCATTGTTTTTACAGAAATTAAAATTTATGCCACATCACTGACGCTGCATATTTCAAAGACCTTTTGTTACCAAAACAGATACGGGGCCATTAATAAACCTCGCTAATTAATACTAATTATGTTATAGAAGTTAATGTGATAGCGTGACTCGCTGTTTCACATAATGTTAATGACTGTGTAAGCTATGGGAACATGATTTTATAATGTTGCTAGTTTTAGCACGCTGTTTCGTTCGCGTAGATTTCTGATTTTCCTAGTATTATAAGCATAATAAACAAAAACCAGGACGGCATGTCAAGGGATTTAATTGCCGTAGTATCGAAAAATCCCTTCCAATGCCACGGCATCATTTTAAAGCAAGGACATCATGTATCAATGTGTTTTTTCTGATTCATAATTATGTACTTTCTAAGTTTATCTTAGACGTCACTGACATCGGTAACCATGTCAGAGGCCCTTGATTTGGTTTAGAAACTCTGACGCTTGGGTCTGTGGGGTCGTAAGACCTTATTGTATACACGATAAAGAATATTTTAAAGCATAACAATTTATGTAGTATTTCTATATCGATACGTTTGAATGTCCATTGGTGAGAGATTAATTCCTTTGCCGTGGTGTCCTGGTTTGCATTGGCCTTAAGAAGGTTCTAATTTAGACCACCTGGTAAAGGCCGCGGGAAATCGCTAATTGTGGGCAGCGCAGGACCGGTCATTGTGGCTATCTTTAAAGGAGGACTTTGTCCAGCAGTGGACGTCGATCGGCTTTTTTTTTTTTTTTTTTTTTTTATAGACGGGAAATCATCAAATAACTTCCCCCGCCCTGGGCGGGGCGGGAGGGAGTGTCAGACTTTTACTGACTAAAACCCGTCTATGTTCCTTCATGTGCCCTTTGCGTTCCGGGGGCGCGGTATCTCTTTCGAACAACCCGCAGCCCCGGCAGGCATCGGCCCTCAGTGGCCCCATCCAATTTTGCTGACATCTCTTTGAGGCGCGCGTGGAACACGAACGCGCCGTCGACACGGTCTGTCGCTAGTGAACGTACGGACGGTGAGCTACCCATTGCTCACCGTCCACAGACCCGCGTCTACGGTGGCCGGGAGTCGTCACGTGGCTCCCGACGCCCGGATCGTCTACCGCGGCGGCCGCTGGGACGGGGGACCCTCCTTTCCCTCTCCCGTCCCGCCGCCTCCTTCTCCAGCATTACAGCTTCGCAGAAGGAGGCGACTGCTTCCCATTCCCCCTCGCTCCGGACCATGGCCTGGACCAGTGCCGGACGCGAGAGGGCGCCGCCGCCGATGGCCGCCTCGAGGACTCGGCGGTGCTCAGCCCAAGCAGGGCACACCGCCAAAGTATGCTCCACCGTGTCCTCGGGGCGATCCTCACAATGGTGACACCCGGGCGTTTCCTCCCGCCCGATGAGGTGCAGGAACCTCCCGAAACATCCGTGTCCGGTGAGGACCTGCGTCAGGCGGTAGGTGAGGGCGCCGTGGCGCCGCTCCAGCCACTCCTCAAAGAGGGGTCTTACCGCCTCAATCGAGGCGAGCCCTACGTCGATCGGCTGACATAATGATGCTGATGATGACGATGATGACTAACTTCTACACCCCATTTGTTAATTTGATGGCACCAACGCAGTGATTGAGTGGTAGGGTGTTGCGCTGCATGTTGCGAGTTCGATTTGCTCACGGAACAAATGTTTTTATGGATTACAGATAGTTGTTCTGAGTATGGCTGTTTGTGTATATGAGTTTATTATGTTTGTATACAAACACACCCACGATATATTCCTAGTGTGACGTCAGTTTTGTTTTAACGGAATAACAAAAATAGACATAGGTATAAAAATGGCTCCATATTACTTTTTGATCTATTAATAAACTATTGAAATCTAAGTCGTTCCATTGTTACTTAAAAGAAGGACAAACTAACAGATAATAAACAGAATTTCTCAATATTGTAACGTTTATGTTTTGCACGTACCTAGTATGAAAATTACAACGCATTAATTTAGGTAGTTTACTAAATATTATTTAACAGTCTATAAACATAATATTCTATTAATTAGTACTAACGTTATCTAACTGTTGCCATTACATACCTATTTTATTATTGACTAACTATATCCTGCGGTTTCACTCGTATTTAGTCACGTCTTTGATTACTGCTCCAGTCCCGTGTGTCGTAGCGTGATTTTATGTAGCCTATACTATAAATATTTATAAATATAAATATACCATCACGCCTGTATTCCCCGAAGAGTTAGGCAGAGATGTACCAATGTACACCCACAGTTCGCCGGTATGTTTAGGTCCCATGTAATAAGGGGCGAGCCCATTGCCATTAACCGGGCACAAATCCAAATTCCGAGAAGCTACTGAGAATTCCGTAGAAAAACCCAACAACACTTTTTGCTCGACCTGGGAATCGAACCCAAGACTTCTAGCGTTGTAGTTGTGCTTAGGACCACTTGGCTAACGAGGCCTATACTATTCTTCATGAAACTGACTATCATGTACAAAAATATTTTTTCAAATCCGACCGATAGTCTTCTTCTTTATTGTGTGGGCAGTAAGGTCTAACGACCCCACACACCTTAGTGTCAGAGTTTCTAAACCGCCTCAAGAGCCTCTGACATGGTTACCGATGTCACCGGTAGGTGTCGATCCGTACTTTTACGGATTATCGCCTTTAGACAAACAAACAAACGAGCTATAATATATAATTATAGGTTAATAAGTACTAACGTCATCTAACTGCTGGCATTTTGTGTGTTGTTATTGGTAATTGAGCCAATATATTGTTAAATATGACTGAGAGAACTGAAAACCCGATAACAGTTCATTGGACTCATTATTATGAACTACTTTTAGCATCTGAACCTACCTGAAAATATAAAAAAAGAACAGCTGAGCTCAACAAAATATTGTATGCATAGCTATTTTCATTTCATAATTGTTTGATTCTTCTTTCTTTATCGTGTGGGCAGTAAGGTCTAAAGACCCCACACACCCTTGTGTGTCAGAGTTTCTAAACCGCCTCAAGGCCCTCTGACATGGTAACCGATGTCAGTGATGTCCAAGATAAACTTAGAAAGTATACATGAACACTTGGTACTTGCCCGTGCCCGGTTGCGAACCCACAACCTCTTGCATGAGAGGTTCTGGGCGCCTTAGCCACTGGGCATCACGAGACATAATTGTTTGATTAATAAGTATAATGTAATTTTTTCAGGTTTTTAGTAAAATCAATTATACGTTATTGCCATTCAAATATTCTAATCAGTATAAATAAATAGCATTAGCTCTTTTAAAAAAAACCTACACAAAATTCCACACACGTCATTCTCCATTTAAACCCAAAACACAACAAAAGAACCATTCAAAAATCCATTCGCGAAATTGCCAGACATAAAAAACAAAGACTAAAATAATAAAGGCACAAAAGATTTGTACCTACACCCAAACACGTGACATTAGAGTTAATTGCATTGCCTGCCGGTACCTAATCAGGAATATGAGGTGGCCCCACAAAGAACTTCCGTTGACACCGTTCACACACAATATGTTTTGTTAGTATACAATGTAGCTATCCTTTTTTAGGGCTGTTAATGTGTGGAAGCGAATTTGGTTATTTGTTTCTTTTTTGTTTGGTTGGTCAAAGAATGTAGAGGGGGCTGTTGGAATGTTTGGTTCTGCCGGTTGGGACTGGAAATAATTGTGGTAGTGAGGATTTTAGGTGTTATTTTAAGAATTATGTAATTGAACTTCTTAGTTATGTCAAAACGAGTCAAGCGACAAGCTCTTTATCTAAACTAAAAATAAAAGATTTGTTATTTTTTTTTGTGTGGATAAACTCACTCAAAACTATTCAAACAATTCTATCTATGGAGAGCTAAATTATTAGTAAGTAACAAAGGCTATATTTCATTTGAAAAATAATAATGGGGATCTATAAGAGAGAAAGAAGTAACAACCTGTTATTTACCAGTAACAATCAATGTTAATCCAAATCATAAGCATAGAATACATTTGAAATTAATTAGCTTTACAAAAATTCCAGTGGTAAATTGGGAAAATTTTGATGGTTTTTTTTTTGACAAATCGCATCCAATCGGGTATAAATAAACTAGTCCAAACTTCAAGTTTAGTAGAACTTACAACTTACTGAAACAAAAGCTGCAACGGATAGGAAGACTATAGATCACAACAATAAAGCCCAACCTCCAATATTACTTTCTACAAAACTCCGAACGAATTCAATAATATCCACGTGCGTATATTTGTAAGAAAAATTTCACACAAACACTGGAAGTGTCAAAGAATAAGGAAATTTAATCCATAAGCCATAACTTTTGTTAAAAAGAACACTTTTACAAAGGATCCGCGGTGCCGTGACTGCGTCAAAAAGTTGATCCTATCTCCCGTGGAGCGAGGCAGGAATAATAATGGATAAGGTATTTCTATTTATTTATTAACTAGCTAGGTCGAGACTACATCTGTGATTTTTTTTCACCCGCGTTAATTTACGTCTTTGGTTACTGCTCTGCTATCGTCGGTCGTAGCGTGATGACATAGCTAAAACACGGATGTTAATGAATCCACTTATAGTGTTCATAGTCACTCTCTGTAAGAAATTGTGAGTGTTATATGAGATTCCGCGCCCCCGGAACGCAAAAGGCACAAGAAGGAACATGGGTGGGTTCCAGTCAGTAAAAGTCTGACACTCCATCCCGCCCAGCCCAGGGCGGGAGAAGTTATGTGATGATTTCCTATCCGTAAAAAAAATACACACAGTTAAAATTTTAAGTATCTAATTTCGGTTGTAAAAATACAGCCACATGACACACAGACGTACAGTCAGCTGAGCCTTAGTAATAGGGCCTTGTTTGGCACAATTTGGGTTCGGTATCTTTAGGAGGCTAATGGAAATCCGATTAAGGCGACGAATTGTTTAACAATAATTCTAGACCAGGCGCGCGCCCCCCGCAACCCGCACACACCCCGGTAAGTAAGCTTTTTGTTATTTTATTTAGTCGGAAATGATAACTTGAGAAAATCCTTCTACAATTTTAAAGAGTATTTATAGACTTGTCTACAGAGGAAGTTGAGAGGCTAAAATCGGCCCCGTTTGCCCATAAGATGTGAATCTCTATTTAAAAAGAGGTATGTTTGATATTTTTTTCTCTGTTACTAAAGTTACTTAATCATGTAATGAAAACTAACAAAATAAGGCTTTCATTATGAACTATTCAGAACACCAACTCATATTTTTATACGTTTCGTAATTACTGACAAAAATAGAGATCACTGATGCCAAAATTTCCAATTCGCCCTCTTAAGGTAAGGCTATGTATGGGAGCTATGTCAGTACAGTCTCCTTAACGCCCTCTATACCACATCCAAACTCTTCAAAGATCTTAGTAGCTGGCGTTTATAAGTTTTTTCATGAAATTGAGTGCGGCACCCCGGTTTAATATAACGGCTCATCTATTCACCTCGGCAACAATATGACAAACTTTCACACGTTCAGGGATCACAGTTTTCAAGGATTTTTGGGTGTCTTCGGATTAGCTTGGCCCGGTTTTTATGGACGGACGAAATGGCGTTAATGTTTATACTTAACTAGCTTGTGCTTGCAACTTTGACCGCAATTTTCTTAAGGATCTCTCAATTTTTGATGATAAAATATAGCCTGTGGTAGTGATGTAGCATCGAATAAGCTATTAATTAGTTCACTCTGAAATAGGAAAATAAAACAGCTGTTACTTACAAAAATGCTCTACTTTTTCATATTTCTATATATTTCTAGGAGCTCGTCCGGGGAAGTATTACCACCGTACTGATTTATGCCGCAAAGCAGCGTTGCTGTATTTCGGTTTGAAGGGTGTGGATGCTGGTGTAATTACAGGCATATGATATATTTCAACTTCGTCTCTGGGATAGCAACGCATTTGCAACGCTGTTGGTACCTATTGCAAATGTTTATAGGTAGCCGTGACCACTTAACATCAGGTGGGCCGTCGGCTTGTTTACCATAAAAGACACATTAAAAAAAAAAAATAGTTGCTATAGTAAAAATAACCACATTTTTTTTTTTCGTAAAACATAATGTACTTTTTATGAATCTCGTTTGGTCCGAGGGAACATCATACATCGATTGCTCAAATAGTTCATGAAAACTTTCACCCCATAAAAGCCTATCTTTCAGCGAATTAAATTTCAGCTTGTATACAATCTACACACCGTTCATCTATATATAGATAATAGATACGACTACAAGTCAACCGCAATGTAGATGCATTAAATACACGACCACATCAAAAGGCATTGCGCTGATTGATAATCCATTACCTGTCACGGTAAGACGACAGAACATTATATGGTACGAACACACATACATGTCACCCTCGTTTGAATACATACATATCATCACGCCTGTATTCCCCGAAGGGTTAGGCAGAGGTGTACCAATGTACACCCACAGTTCGCTGGCATGTTTAGGTCCCATGTAATAGGGGGCGAGCCTATTGCCATTAACCCGGCACAAATCCTGACACTGAGCTGCTACTGAGAATTTTGTAGAAAAACCCAATAACACTCTTGCTCGACCTGGGAATCGAACTCAAGACCTCTAGCGTAGCAGTCACGCTTGGGACCACTAGGCTACTGAGGCAGTCAAAATTGCCGTTTGAATATGATAGTATATTCTTAGCTGTATGCACCTAAGTCTTATAAAGCGAATGTTTTATGTCATACTAGCGAATTACTGCTTTTAGCACCCGCGTTTAGTTGTCTTTGGTTTCTGCTCTGCTCCCGTGTATTGTAGCGTGATGTTATAAAGCCTATTCCACTTCCTGATAATTTAGCAATCTATTGGTGAAAAATGGTTAAAATCCGTTTAGTAGATCCGGAGATTATCCCCTACAACCTCATAAACTCACAAACTTTACCTCTTTTTAATATTAGGTATAGACTAGCGACTAGACATGTTCTGGTCGCGTACCAAGAGGATTGTATGAAGTGCCGTGGGAAAAGAAATTACGGAAAGGACTTGATTTGACAAAATTGGTAAGAGAAAAAAAAACAGCTCCTTGCCCCGGATTCCTACGGGTACTTGAGTAAACAGTACATTTTTTATTGAGATTTTGTTACAAAAATAACGTATTTCGGATTTTCCAAAAAAAAAATCTCTTTCGAATGAATCTTGTCATGAGAGTTCAAAATGACCAAAAAAACAGCTAAATTGATTATCAAAATCTTTCATACATGCGGCAATTGATTTTTATTTAGATGAAGTTCAAACAGTTGTGTAATCCGCAAATAATCGACTTCACTAACGCTTACAAAATCTATCTAGCCACTAACCTTTTTCTCAGCAAGGTATAAATGCTTTTGTAACTAACTGTCTCGTGGGGTTCCATTCCCAGATCGGGCAAAGTGTTACCAATTAAGCTTTCAGATATTTCTCGGTAACATCCCGAAGTTTGGAAGTTGGTGATTTGACACCCCCGTGTCTCGGAAAACACGTAAATCCCATGGTACTGCACTTTATCTCTCTGCAGTTGTGTAGTCCCATCGGACTATGAGAGTTTGTGCACACATTTGTGTACTGTAATATATCCTGCGTAATCAGTTAGTCTCCATTGTGATTGGCCGCCGCCGTGATCGAAATTTGGTCGGCAGTACCTATTTTATTAAGATTTTTATACATGGGACTTAAAATCATACCGGCGAGCTGTGTAACATTGTTTACACCTCTGCCTAACGCTTCGGGGAATACAGGCGTGATGGTATGTTATGTTATGTTTTATACAGGCTGTAAAAAGTCCTTGCTTTTGCAAATATTCAGTTTGTGAGACAACTTACTTTAAATATTACTCTTTACTTTTCTTTTCTACTTTTAGTACTTTTTCATTTTGTTAGTTAGAACTATTTTAAAAACAAGAGCTCAAAAGTAAAACCAGTGAAAAATGCTGACTGGCAAACGTTACTTGGCAAAACTCCAGATTTTAAAAAGAATGCCTGAAATATCTACAGTTGAATAAAAAACTTTTTTGAGTATATATTTAACAAGCAGAAACTTTTACTTTTGCTTTTGTAATTGCCGTTTGCATTTTTAAAATAGGGATAGAAAATATGAGAAACTAGCTTTTGCGCGCGACTTCCTCCGCATATATGATGGTTATCACGGGCGCAGACAAAGCCACGGAATAAAAAGTAACCCTATGTCCTTTTTTGGGGTTCAAACATACGCTGCGGGTTGTTCGAAAGAGATACCGCGCCCCCGGAACGCAAAGGGCACACGAAGGAACATAGATGGTTTTTAGTCAGTAAAAGTCTGACACTCCCTCCCGCCCCGCCCAGGACGGGGGGGGGGGGGGGTCATTTGATGATGTCCCATATATAAAAAAAAAAAAAAAAAACATACTCCGTACCAATTGTCAAGAATTTTATAGTTTAATAAATAGTTTTAACTTTCGCCTCTTCACTTAGACTAGTTAGAAAAGCAAGAGAGGAACGTTACAGCGAAGCTTAATAAGGTACGAAACGTATTCTAAACTCGTGAGGTGTGGTAAAAAAAAGTAAAATTTCGTGTTTGTCTATTTGACAGCTTAGTTTTTCAAAAATACACAATTGATTTTTATGCAGTTTTTACCATTATTTGGAGAATTTTTCCGAAGGTTAATGTATTAATAATTTTTAATATAGAATTTCTCCTATGTACTCCTCAATCGGGCAATACTTTTTACTGCAATATGTAGCTGCAACGGTTTCCAGTGTAACCCAGCAATGTATTGCAACCATACATTGCCGGGAAAATATGACCCGTGTAGCAGCGTCGAAAAACTTGGCGCATGGAGAGAACATGTAAAAACCGGCCAAGTGCAGTCAGATTCGCACATAGAAGGTTCTGTACCACTGTATAGTATTTAACACTATACACTATAATACAAATGTGGTTCATAAGATACAGGGCTCTCATTTGAGAGGGCTTTATGAAACAAGCCCACTTTACTATTCCCAAACCACTGCAACTCCTGTAAGCCAGAGTCAACAGTGGAGACCGCCAGAAAAGCGTCGAGGCAATGAAGCTCGACGAGACTCGGAGAAACGATTCAACTGTCTTAGATCCCGCAACGAAATTAATCAGAAAAGACTAGCGGAGGAGTAAGAAACTGCTGCTGGAAACGGCTGGATTATGATATCCGTCTCCGCAGTCCGTCTGTCTGTACAGACTGACGGACAGCTGAGGTTTAGTAATAGGATCTCGTTAGCACCATCCCAAAAAGTGTTACATCAATAATGGCCAGAGTGGCCAGGCCACAATAAAACTATTGCCGAATATTTCAGCAACATTTTAAGTAAGGCTACATTGCTGACAATGTGTTTTTCAAAACAGGAAAATATAGCCTGTTTAATATCACCACGGAATAATACCGATACGCAGTGCGAATGCGGTGCTCCTGACCAGACAATGGCCCACTTATTACAGTGTCTTTTTCTTGCTAATCTTCTCTGATTAATTTCATTGGGGGTTCTAAGACATTTAAATTGTTTCTTCGGGACTCTTCGAGTTTCATTGCCTCGGCACTTTTCTAGCGGTCTCCCCTTTTGATTCTGGCTTCCACGCGTTGCAGTTTTTGGGAATAGTGTGGCGGGCTTGTCCCAATAATTACTACAGTGCAGAAAGTGTCACTACACCTGTACTTTAGAGGACATTATCAATGCTACTGCTGCCCCGTGGCCATATACTGAGCCCAAAAATTATAAGATTATCATCGACTCAAAAACAACATACCAGCGAACTGTGGGTGTACATTGGTGTATATGTTTGGGCAGCAAGTGGACTGTAGAATTTGAGGTCACTGTATTAAAACTCCGGGAGATCCTTGTACAAGTTTATTGACCACCATGAAAAAGAAATAAGACATAGACCAAAGACCGACAGCATATAAAAAATCCAAAGACAAGTATTTAAATTGCCATATGTTTTATTCTTACTAAATGTTGAAACATCCAACAATTGGTACGCCTGTGCCTAACTAAACCTACCAGAAATACAGGCGTAATGGTATTTCAAAAAGAAGAAGAAGACTAAATAAAACCTGATTAGAGCAATAATCTTCAAGGGTCATGACCTTTATAAACAAAAGGTTATCACTGTTTTAAATGCTGACCCTAATGATAACACTTGACCCTGTTAATAAGTATAAATCTGATATCTTTATTATGAGGAATATTCGCGAAACTAATTTAATATTTGTTTGTTTTTGGGGATAGGGAGTGAAATAAGTGATGTTAAGAAGGTGTGCGTTCTTGCTAGATTCAATACTAGGCTAGTTATCGTATAAAGTTAAAAGTTTATAATTTCTTGCTTAATTTAGGATCTACAGAAAATGTCTGAAAAACCAGCCGTTTTACTTGAATTTAAGTTGGTAACCTTAAACAAAAGGCGTATAAAAATCTACTAATTAAAAATGTTCAAAATTTTGCTGCAATCGCATCTCAGCGACAATCATTGTCAAAAAATGTTGATACTTAAACTAGAGAGATTTTTTACAGATTGATATCGAGATTAGATTGCGATCTAAAAGTTAGTAGAATTGTTCTCCTGTTATCTGGCAAAGGACTGACCATGATTTATTTATTTTAAGTCTGAGTTGTGTAACAGCTAAGCAACAGCGCAGAATAGCCTTAGGTTGCTACAAAGATTTTTTTTTTATAGAATAATACAATTATAAATTGCCTTACACGGGGGAAAAATTTAGGACCAAACGCTCAGAAATTGCGCTGGTGACAAGGACTGACGAAAGTTGTAGTAGAGATCCGATATGTTTTTTCACTTCTGTAACATTGTTTTTGTTACAGCTAATCCTGGCTTTTGCCGTTGATCTTTTAATATCTTAAAGATCGCAACGGATATCTTCCGATTGATCAAAATACACATAACTATTTTGACTCCTACAGAATATAGATCCCAAGACATTTGTCGCCACATGATTTAGTTAAACTTTATGTAACAAAAAGCACAAACGCAGATTTTTCATTCAGCCAAAGGTGGTGAAGAAATACCATGGCAGGTGCAAATCATTGCATTGTTAAATTTTTAATTTTAAAACGAATGTGCACTATCCTTACTAAAAATAATGTAAAAAAGTGGATTCCATTGCTTTTAAGAAAAACCTAATTTAAAATCATGGTCCGCTGTTTATCAGATTACCACGAATTCATTTCCCGTGTCCGGGTATGTTACCTGAGTTCATTTTGCAGATAAAATATAGTAGGTAGTCACTTAGTCACGGAACAGTCGCTTTAATTTTGTTCTGCCTAATGTGGTTTTATTCAAAAGTATTGGAAAACTTAAATATTATAAAAATGTTTTTAGAATACTTTTCTCTTTATTTTCTACTAGCTTTTGCCCGCGACTTCGTCCGCGTGGATTAATAGTTCTCGTTCCCGGAGGAATTCTGGGATGAAAACTATCTTATGTCCTTTCTCGGGTCCCAGACTATATCTGTACCAAATTTCATTGAAATCGGGTCAGTGGTTTAGGCGTGAAGAAGAGACAGACAGACAGACAGACAGGGTTACTTTCGCATTTTTAATATTAGTACGGATTCATCGCTGGATGCGAGCAGCAGGGTATTGTGGCTATCTTTAGGTACGGCCTATGTACAGTGCACGTCGTTCGGCTGATATAATGATGAATTAAGTCTTGATTTTTGTGTCCGGATATTTTGGAATTGGTTAATTTACTGCACCTATTGTAAGATCTGCAGAACTGGGAATAGTTTATATAAAAAGTAAACTTTGTTATTTTAACAGTTTAGAAATATTAGACATAATGTCTTAGGTTTCAAATTCTCAAAAATCGATCTCTTTATCAAATCAAGTTCTTTTTAATGTGAAATGTTTTCGTTTTACTTGTTTCTTACTAATGTTTTGGTTGAATGGTAGAAAATGACAAAGAAATTAAATCCGCATTTGTACTTATATTGGATAAAGATTAAATTATTAAATTAGGCATCAATGTAAAAGAAACAAGTTATAAACTAGTATTTTTTTGTCTTCGATTTTATTCTAAGCCACATTCAAAATTATTAATTTTCAACCTTAAACATTGCAGTTCAAGCTAGCGAATTAATAATTTCAAACTAGTACAATTACAGCTTACTACATTTAAGCTATAACTAAATATACTAGTTTAGCTTGCTGTTACAACTTGGACTTAGTTGCCAAATTGTTTTATATAAGTTCAGATATCGTACTAAGTTCAACAGTCGCTTTATTAACTGAATTTTGTGTCTATCTGTACTATGTGTTATTTGAACTAATTTTAATTAAAGTGGTTTTATCTTTAATTTCATTTTTTCTTATGTAATAATCATTATTTTCTTAACCTTTGGTGGTTTATACTTTTATAAACTTATTACATTTAAATTAAATTATATTTTTCAGCGAAGTTTCACTTTTCATACAGTCAGTACTGATAAGTATCAGAAAATTGTTTTAATCTTTTTTTTATTTTACAGAGGTGCTCAACATTTTAAGTAAAATGAACATTTAAAATTCTCCTTCAAGATGCTAATAATATGTAATTCTTTTTGTAGGTCGTGGGTTTTGAAGTATTTAATTACCAATAACTTTTTACCCAGTGGATTTTTAATATTGATGGTAGTAGATGCGGATCTATTAGTAGGTAGTAGAATTTGATAATGTAATTAAATTAAAATGGCAAAAAAAAAGTCGAAGAGTAAGTGCCGCGTTTTTTCTTAAAATTTAAAGTCCCTGATGTATTTAGCAGTTTAAAAAAAAAAGGTAAAAATATTTTTTATGTTATTATTAAATATTTTTTAAACTTATAAATGCCAGGGCTCCTATCCCACTAATTTTGAATTTTTAAGTTATTATTTTTTTAAACAACAATTACGCATTAACCTGCATTATTAAAAAAAAAACACTTACCTCAAACAAAACCTCCACCAATCACTCATAAAACACTAGAAAATAAAAAATAAAATAGCCACACACACGAGACAGTAATCACTAACGTGACGACGTAAAGTTTTCCGCGGTCACTGACGAGCGACAAAACCTCCCCCCATACGTCCGTACTCGCGAAAGCTCGCGGTCAACTGACTGTTTCTCGACTGCCAGTCTCCACTTTCATGAAATGAACTGAAACTCTCATTACCGTCACACAATGACGTATACAACCTTATTCCACACGCCAATTCAAGCTCTATTCAAACAAAGTTAAGATGCAAAATAGAATACAAAAAAAATTGTTTTGAAAGTCCTCGGCTGTTTGTTTGGGAGGGTCGCAAGGCGGGAATGAGTGTGTCGAAAAAAAAATAAGCCAACCACGTCTCAGTGAGTTAAGGCTTCAGGGGCGGGTTTCTACTGAATATCTTTAATTAAAAGCCCAACTTTCCTTGGTTCGACGTTGTAATGAATTGAAGTTTGCACGGGAAAAATTCTGAGTGATAGTACGATGTGATTATGGAGTATCATAGGAAAAGCCTGCGGTAATTTTAAGGGAACATGATGAGAGGGAAATTAATTAACAGAGAGTAGATTTTGCGATGCAACGCTTTGAAATGCAGGCTGTGCTTGTACGTCAAGTTATGTTGGATATTTAGATGAAGTTTGCTGTGAAAATGCGGACGGCCAATACTGTGTTACGTGGTAAAATAACGTGTAATTTCTGTGGCTCTTTATTCGAATTTACGCTTCGGTTGCGGTGGTGAATAATAGACATAATTATTAATTTTGCTTGCATATGTGGGTAATGCATTATGTAATAAAATATGCAGTTCATTTTTATCAAACTATAACATTATTTTTTATACAAATTAGCACATAGTTTATTGTGCAAGCATATTATTATTATTCATGTTTATTAGTCTTATCTTAAAGTTCAAAAATATGTTTATTGCATTATAATACTAACGAAAATAAAACGGTATTTGAGAAACAACAGTACCTATCTGGAAGTCTAAAAATATTGTGACAGTTGCAAAGGCGTTTATTTTTTTACTGTAATATTTTGCCAATAAAACTAATTTAGTAAAAGTATTTTAATAAGTAAAGGTCATTTAATAATCTCAGAGACTGATTTGACAGCTTTCTGTGCCCAACTTGAAAAATAGTGTGCTTATGAGTTACGTGTCTTAAGCACATTATTTTTATGTTAGACGTAGGACACTGTTAATTTAGTTTTTGAAATTGGAAAATACACTTCAGTAATATCAATTACTCAGTACAACTAAAACTTCAGGCAGACAGAAAAAAAACCTTTTATTTTGATTACCAACAACTTTATCTAAAATCAATCTTCTCAAATCAGATTTTGATGGGTTCAAAGGCTGAAACAAGAATGGACATCCATCTCTTTCTTTTATAGGCGTGGTTTAAATAACGCGCATGCCCAGATGACGCGATCTTAAGAATAAGATTCTTGATTTTTTGCCTCTAGTGCGATAATACATTAGATATATACAATGGGTATACATAAAACTTGTATATACTTTGTATGTTTCTCGTGTGGCCTGAAGATTCTGTGAGATTGTACTTTTCAAGATGTATCATTCGATGTCTTAAGAAGGTCTTATTGTTTGATCTGAAGGTGGACTTGTAAGTACTTGTTATGGTCACGTAAAGCTAAATTACCATGGTTATGTAATACCCGCAACTTCGCCCGCAAAGATTTCATACTTCCCCTTACAAACTCTATAGCCAGCCTCCTTATAGAGGTAGTTAAAAACAAATGTATAACGTCAAGCTTTAACATTTACTTAAGTTCACATTCGTGCCAAGTTTCAAGTTGATTAACCCAATAAATAAGATTTTTCTTATATCTAACTGGATGCCCAAGCGCGACTGTTACGCTAGAGGCCTTTGTTCGAATCCCAGCTTAGAATTCAAGTCAGTCAATCCCAATCATCAGGGTTTTTCTATGAAATTCTCAGGAGCAGCTCGGAGTTAGCATTTGTGTCCGGTTAATGGCAATAGGCTCGCCTCCTATTACATGGGACCTAAATATACCGGTGAACTGTGGGTGTACATTGGTCTACCTCTGCCTAACCCTTCGGAGCATACAGGCGTGATGGTATATTGTGTGTAACTACTGGATACAGCCAGAGCTAGAGACTCATATTAGAATGTGTAAGTTACTACAGTTAAGGAAATTGCCCGTCCGATCTGTAGTTGCCAGCTACTGGGTAACATGAAACTCCTTAGTAGTAAAAACTGGTCAGAATTACAGACTTTGGACCCGTACTGGCAAAGATCTACAAATAACAGCTTGGACCAACACGTTCTTTTAAAGGCTTTTGGTATGAAATGGATAGTCAAGTCAAAGTCAACCCATCCACGGACCAGCCTCGTGAAGCGTAGCTTTACCATGGTCGTTTAACCATGGCGGTTATTACTGAACCACGAGACCCACTTGTGCGTAGCTGTAGATAAACGAGTAAAATTCTATACATACATATAAAAATCAGTCTAGCTTAATTTCTGTCCAAGAGTTAAACTGACAATGATACTAAAAATAGATCCTTTAGTCATCATTTTAAGTAATAATTTTGAGGATAACTTTAACGGCACAGTTATCGCAGTTGCTGAGTGGTTGGGTGCTGCGTTGCGGGTCGCAGGTTTGATTCCCGCACAGAAAATTTGTATGGACTACAGATCGCTATTTCAGGTCTGGTTGTTGGTGTGTGTAAGTTTATATGATTGCAAAGCACCCACGACACAAGAGAAATTCCTAATGTAGTTCAATGTTTTCAAAAAACACAAAAGAATACCATTACGGTAACCACATTGTATTTAAAACAAACTCATTTAGAACTATACAGATTCTCATTTATGTACTAATACTAAATCTTATCACGTACGAGGTCAAGGAGAGGTCTAAATATACATACAAACTAATACTTACGCGCGTACCTTATCAACCAGAAACATCATTGAAGGGGTCAGCAGATACCTACTCATAAATATAATAAACTGGCTTCTGTTCGCGACTTTGTCTGCATAGACTTTCTGAATTAAACCATATTGTAAATTTGCCCACAAGAAGAAAAACGGGATACAAATTATACTAAGGGTTAAGCCAGAACAATACCCACTTGTCTGCCATTTTTTTTCCCGTTTATGCGTGAAAGAGTAATAAACATCCATCCATCCATCTTTTCAACCATTTACAGAAACTTCGCATTTATAAGAGTATTTAATAGTATGAGGAGACAGGATACAAAACTAAACAATAAGTATATCAGGGTAAAGCCGTTGGTCCCGGCTAACTTTCGTAGATCTTTGACAGTCGTGACGGATAGTCAGAAGCCAAGAAGTTTGACAACCAGTTTAACCACGAGGTATCGCGTTGCCCAGTAACTGGGTTGTGGAGGTCAGATAGGCAGTCGCTCCATGTAAAACACTGGTATTCTGCTGCATCTGGTTAGACTGGAAGCCGACCTAACATAGTTGGGAAAAGGCTAAGCAGATAATGATATCAGGGTGAGAGGACGTCAATGCCTCCTGTTAATATGCATTCAGTACACCATTTGAGACCCTTCAGACTTGAAATAGAAATCAGCTGTTTCATACATTTTAACCTTAAAGATTTTGCTATCATTTTGTATGCAAACTTAAATAACGCTGTTATAACGTCCCAGCTAGAGGTCCCGGGTTCGATTCCCGGGTCGAGCAAGTGTTATTGGGTTTTTCTATGAATTTCTCAGTAGCAGCTCGGAGTTTGGATTTGTGCCCGGTTAATGGCAATAGGCTCGCCCCCTATTACATGGGACCTAAATATACCGGCGAACTGTGGGTGTACATTGGTACACCTCTGCCTAACCCTTCGGGGAATACAGGCGTGATGGTATATATATATATATATTATATAACGTTATGTTTCTTTTTTCGTTCTCATTATAACTGAAAAATCAAGAATAATGAGAGCATCTTTCTTTTTTCGCCTGTATCATATTATCTGGTTAGAAGCGGAGCTAAATATAACAGAATTTGTTTGATACTTATCGGATATACGAGAAACTAATCCCGAAGTTATGAAAATTGGTTTTGAATAAAATAAAAAGTCGTAGCAGCCTACGCCGTAGAGCTTTGGCGTAGCCGTAGCACTTGAGGATGCGTAGCACTCGTTGCTGCCCGTTGTAGCTTTCAACGTAGCATTTCAAGAGATGAAAGATACATTTTAAATTGATACAGTACATACGCGAAGAATATTTATTATTAAAAAAAATAAAAATATTCTTCATCGACTCAACAAAACCGTTAATATAGTAAGTGTCAGCAATCTGGGTACTAAATATTAAAATCTCGTACCCATTTTATTTATTGAACTTTTATTATCAAAGTTACATAATATATTTTCTAGAATATATTTCCGGAAATAGTAGTTGAGATGCATTTCAGAAAAGTTGTAAGTTTCATGTTAAAAAAAAATGCTATTTTCGGGTTACTACTGAAAATGTAGTAATGGAAAAATCCAATAACAAATTGTCGGAAGCAGGGATTGGAATCCAGGTTTCACGCTCAGCAGTCGTTTTTGTACGACCATTAGTTACTACGCAATCTAATCATCAATAATCTCAAGACTACACAATATTCTTCATCAAAACGATACAGACTTGAGATAGGTATTTCGAGGCATAATGAGTATATTTTGTAGAACTGCGCTGGAGTAAGGTTAACATTATAAACAGGTAAAGTTTTTTAGTTTTTTTTATTTATTTGTAAGTGGTAAACCAAATCAGGAGGGATGAAACGTGAAGGATCAAAGGTATGGAAGGAAGCCTTTGCCCAGGAGAGGGACAGAATAGGCAGACAAAAAAAAACAAGAGGTACTCTTTAACTCGATTTCAAAAATTCTATCACTGATAGAAAGATACACTATTGCCCCGATTCATCCTTATCCTTACTAATATTATAAATGCGAAAGTAACTCTGTCTGTCTGTCTGTCTCTTCTTCACGCCTAAACCACTGAACCGATTTCAATGAAATTTAGTACAGATATAGTCTGGGACTCGAGAAAGGACATAGGACAGTTTTCATCCCGGAAATTCCCCGGGAACGGGAACTATTAATCAACGCGGACGAAGTCGCGGGCAAAAGCTAGTAGGCTATATTTTATAAGAATAAGTACTTCAATTCCACGCGGACGAATACACGCAATGAAGCTAGTAACCTATAAACTTTCAATAAAATTCTACAAAAAACTGCAACAAAAATGTCACAATTTTACAAAACAAAAGAAACAAAGACAATTCTCCCGTCTTCAACACTAATACAAGTACAACGAATCCAAAAGAATTCTCAGTGTATTTCGTTAGACGTAAACGTGACACGTCCGCTCATCACGGAGTACGGTCACGGACTGGCGCATTCCTGCACAATTCCGTCGCGAGACGCTAGGTGGCGCTGTCAATTTGTGCTGCCAAGACGTTTTGGCGCCCAGCGTGGGACCTGAAGTTTTATTGTGTATATTATGCAAATGTTACTTGAATACGTTTGACGGTCACGTCTGGTGCAACAGAATATGTTAGATAAGTTTTATTACGATATTGGATGCAAAAATGTATGTAATTTTTCATGTCGGTTGTAATTTTTAAGAACGTTTAGCTATAATAACTATATATTTAAGAGTTATTATTGGATAGTAATGTTACACATTAGGGAAATTAATATAATACTAATAAAAAAACGGGTAAAATTTGTATGTTTTTATGTTTGTAACTAAAATAATTGTTACGATTTCAAAAATTTTATCACTGATAGAAAACTACCTAATTGCTAATTGTATGCTGTTAG
This sequence comes from Caradrina clavipalpis, assembly GCA_932526535.1. Taxonomy (NCBI): domain Eukaryota; kingdom Metazoa; phylum Arthropoda; class Insecta; order Lepidoptera; family Noctuidae; genus Caradrina; species Caradrina clavipalpis. The sequence continues at coordinate 9,660,692 of OW052105.1, forward strand.
CCTTTTGTTCCATTGACAGCCATGCGGAAGAGCTTTTTGATGCCGTATGACCTTCTTTTTTTATTAGCTGTATATAATTTGTTGTTGTTTTGTGGTATACATGTCTTCCGATGAAAAGCTAGACCACTTAGCTAGTCCAGTATAAGTTTAATGAAAATAATGTACTAATAAGATATTTTAAGTTGGCTCAAATTGTCCAAATTAAGCTCTATAATCTATTGCTTATTTGTTATATAATTAACAATAAACGAAACGTTATCGAACGGAGGAGACGTAAGTGTTGTGTCAAATATAAATTTCGTGTATAATTCTCACAAACGGTTTTAAACACAAAAGAGCAATATTTTACCAAAAACACAATCAATAAAGGTTCACCCTAAACCGTATCACAGTCACAAAGATATAAAACTACGAGAGCTACAGCGTTTAGCATCAAAGGTCTACCCTAGGGAGCTGCGGTTAGCCGGCGATTAAAGCCGAAAGCCGAAAGCCGAAAGCCTGCAACCATTTGATGTATTCATCCACCCCCCGAAGCTGCGAAGTGAGATAAAAGTACGGGGTTAATACACCCTCGGGATCGACGAGTAAGTGATTCGGAGTTCGATTTTAAAATTTATTTTCGAAAGTGTTTCAATTTTGTAATAGTTGGTTTTATTTGGATTAGTTTGTGTTCTGTTATTTGGCGGGGTTTTTAAGTGTGGATGAAATTTTGTAACGTGTCATATTTAGCATTTATTAATGTCACGATGACCCAGTTATTATTAAGATTTGTGAGATTGTGAGCTCGAGTTAGTGCAAGTACCAATCTAACTTTTTCAAGTTTTTAGTTTATCTTGGACATTACTTCGATATTAGTGATGTCCAATGAAAACATCGTGAGGAAACCTGGACTTATAATTAACATTGAGTCTGAAATCGCCAATCCACCTTGAGCAAGCGTGGTGATTATTGCTCGTGCCTTCTCTGTATGATAAGAGGCCTTTGCCCTGCAGTGAGACAATAGTAGACTAGTGTTATTGGGACTTGAAAATTTTCAGAGTACGTATTTATTAATAGGTAATACAAGAAAGGTGTTTTGTTTGTGTTTTGCTTGCAGGTAGTATTAAATATTGTATGTACGTGACCTTTCACCTACAAGGTCGACTTGCACTTGGCCAGAATTTTTCCTTTATTATTTCCATAAAATTACCCATTAATATTCGTCAAAATTACCGAAACAAATAAACATTACCACAAAAACAGCTTATCTTAACAAAATGCTGTAATTTGCCTCAACTAAAACTTCCAACTAATTGAATTGGAAGTCAACTTCTAGTTAAGGTGAAAGCGACGTCGCCGTGTTGCCCGCGGCAGTCGCGACGCGCCGCCATGTCGCCTCGAAACTTTGAAAAATTCCCGACTAGTTTGTTTCACTGTAACTTAATAAAAACTACCGTCGGGCTCTGTGAAGTTAAGAATTAAGTTTGAGAAACATTGCCTTGTGGAAGCGGAGGTATTTTGTCATATTTTTATTAAGCTCGGACGGTATAGGATAAATGTGATAGGTCACTTTTGTGAGTTGAGTTTTCTTTGATTTTATGATTATGGTGATTTAATGGATTTTTGTGTATTAGTTCTCTTTATGGGGGTGAGATGTATTTTTAATCTTATCTTTACTAATATACATTAGAAAAAAAAAAAACGTACAAACTCAAGTAAAAGACACACAGACACAAGACACAGACAGACAGACAGACTCAAGTTTGTACGTTTTTTTTTTGCTTGTAAGAAGAACAGCATGCAGGCCGCTTAAAGCCGGTTTACCGACCGTTTTGGAAATCTTTGGGGGAGGCCTATGTCCAGCAGCGGACATCCTACATCTGATATGATGAACAGGAACTACTGGAAGATGAATCCTTAAGGTTCTATGAAGCTACGCTAAGTCTAAGCCGGAGTATGCCTAAGTGCTTTAAATAGTATATCTATAAATATACTTAGCTTAATATCGTGGTATACTTACATTTTAAAATTGAAGCTATTTTTCAAAAATAGAAGGTGTTTTTTTTAGGTAACTCTATTGTTACTAAATAAATTTCTAAGTCCGGTTATTAAGAGCTAATTCAATGACAACAGTAAGGATACGTTAATCAAAATGTAGACCAGCATCTCAAAGCCTTATGCAATTACAATAAAACTTAAGAACGTATGTCTAATTTGCCTCCAAATAACACTAATCAAGATTACAAACGAATCTGGGAAGCCAAACAGTCCCCGAAATTCGTCTCAAATGTAAATTATGCAAACAGTTCCCCGCAATATTCTCGTTTTCGACAATATATTTAGCATTTGAAATAGAGTTGTAACGGAATAAATGGTTGTCGCAGCACGTCCGCTCGCTTCGCACTCAACTCACGAACTGATTTGAATTTGGAATTTCCTTCGCTCGGTTGGCGCCGCCGTCGATGTTTAGCTTTTTCGTATTAAAAAATTGTTTTATTCATTTTTATCGTTATGGATATTGGTGTTTTTGCTACAGCGTGCACTTTTGCAAAACAAACTATTCACCTGCTTTTTATGATATATCTGCGAGATAAATATTTTTCTTTTATCACCATATCAGTTGAAATGACGTCCACTGTTGCACATAGGCCTCCCTTAAAAATAGCCATAATGCCCGGTCCTGCTTTGCCCACATCTAGCGATTCATCGCGACCTTTACCAGATCATCGATCTTACAAACAATGAAATATGCTTATCAATAAGATAATTCGTCTATCTACTAGATATTTCTCACCACTTTAGCTGTATTTTTCCTACTTAATCTGAAAAAGAAATCGCACTAATCTTAACAGACTTGTTTACCTACTTAGAAACGCTAAGCAGCTTTCCAGTGGAAATGCTAATGTTTACCGCATTCGACCAAATTAAAGGAAAAAAGGACTTACAGTGTTAAGCCAAGCTTTTAATGATTTTCAACCTTGGGGTAAGCGTGTAAAGTAGATTTTCCTTTGTGTTTTATAATGTAAACTGATGAAGTCAAGAGTAATGGAGTGTTTTAACGTTTTGTTTTTCCGCTTGGTGTTTGACTATAAGAGATTTGTGATCAAGTTTTATCCGATTTTAAAAATTTACACTTTTTGCTTGCGTTTGTTTGTTTTTATTTATTTTTGTGGTGTTGGTGATGTTGGCTGCAAATGTTGGTAGTAACGTGAATATTGTTGTTTGTGAGTTCATGTTATGGAAAATTATTTTTGGAAAACTGACGAATTCTTCTTTGAAGTTTATTGTCGTTGGCTTTACTGCTGCTTCAAGTACTGCTACTTCTTTCTTTTGTGTCGATTGACTCACATAACATACTATCACGTGTGTATTCCTCAGAGGGTTAGGCAGAGGCGTACTAAAGTACACCCAGAGTTCGCCGGTATGTTTAGGTCCTATGTAATAGGGGACGAGCCTATTGCCATTAGCCGGACACAAATCCTAATACCGAGCTGCTACTGAGAATTTCACAGAAAAAACCAGTAACACTTTGCGCGACCTGGGTACAAACCCAAGACCTCTGGCGTAGCAGTCGCGTTTAGGACCACCAGGCTAACAAGGCAGTCAGAAGCATTTTATTTAACTCGAACTAAAAAATATTTACGGACTAAAATGTAACTAGTATATTTTGCAATGTAGTCTTGCATAATTATCTCAAAGACGCATATAAAAAAATACATTTCGCAAAAGAAAACGCTAGTACAATTATCGTAGCCATAACTCAAATCATTTCAAAAACATCTTACTTGCTCGTTAGCCAGCGAATACATGCAAAAATACATAATTTGCTTTCAAGATGGTGTACAACAATTCTTAGCAGAAGAACCGAAATAACTAGACCCACCCCGCCCCCCGCTTTCATATACAGAATGACAGCAAGGAAGGAGCTACAGAGATAGGTCAGGGGTCCATGTATTGTGGTTACATTATAAATAATGACGGTTCTGTATGGCCCTTGCCATTCGTCATGCGCTATAAGCGATTCGCTCATTACGTCTACTTTGTACATCATAAGATTAAGTTTTCTTACTTTTCTTCATATTTTCTTGTACCTACCAAGGAAAATCGTGGTTTTATTTGACAACCTACAGCGTACGGAATATATGTCCTTAACTCCTGCTTCGATATCCTATCCACGCTAATAATAATATTAGCGTGGAAACAGACAGAATCACTTTTGCGTGTATAAACACGCAAAAGTGATTCTGTCTGTTTGTTAGATCATTACTGCAAAACTACTGAACCGTTAATAATAATCAAGGGGTTACTTAGGATTTTGATAAGGATATAGGCTAGTTTTGAATCCGTAACTTCGTTTTCGTTTACGAAAAGCGACAATCACGCGATTTAAAGTTATTTACATAAAAACATATAAAAAAAAAATGTACCATCACGCCTGTATTCCCCGAAGGGTTAGGCAGAGGTGTACCAATGTACACCCACAGTTCGCCGGTATATTAAGGTCCCATGTAATAGGGGGCGAGCCTATTGCCAAACAGTATATATTATATTATTAGTATATTATCAGTGTATATAGTTATTTACAATTACAATAAATACCATAGAAACATAGTAACATAGAACGAAAAAACAAGTACCTGTCTAATTTTGTCAATGGTGTCATAAACAATTATTATTCAGGGCTATCTCAATCACAAAACTAAATGCCATGTTTAAAAAAATAATTATATATGTATATGTGTTAGTACTTATTAACACCAAGTAAAAATTTCAAACGGTACTATGGTACACACATTCAGGGCTGTCCCAATCACAAAATAGAAAGCTATAGAACAGAAATATGTAAGTGCAGCAGTATGTAACTCAAGTTTAGAACAGAACTCATCGGGGGTTGCTCCAACTGAGACATGTTTCAACTGGATGTTGCGAAACTATTTCCAAGCTCTAGATGTGGCAAGGATAATAATTTTTATTTCAACAAAATATTTAAGTAAGCCCTTGTGTATACTGAGCGTAGTAAAGTTCTGTGTTTGATTTATAGGTCGGGCAAAGTGTTATTGGGTTTTTGAAATTAGGAATTTATGGAACTCTAATTCTTAAAAAAAAATAAAGGCTAAAATGACTCCTTAATTGACATCTACGTGTCAAAGTCCTTTTTAAATCAGTCTAGCCGCAGTTTCTTCAAATATTAGTGTCAAACAAAAAGACAAACTAAAAGTACTAGTAAGTACTGTCTTTTCCCATCTAAGTAGGTTGAGGTCGATTTCCAGTCTAACCGGTGCAGCTGAATACTAGTGTTTTACATGGAGCTACTTCATATGTAAGTACCGTGTATTCACAATTAGGCATTATGTAAAAAGCTATAATTTAAACGTTACAACCTAATAATTTACTTCAATCTAATTTATTTTTGTAGATAAAACTGGCTAAACACTGACACGCTTATATTTGGCACATTCTAATAATACCTACCACTATTTTGCCTCTTCCACTACCTCTAACTCTACAAGGAGCCACGCTTGAACCTAGTTCAATAGAAATCGCCTAAACTCACGCGACATGTGACTGAAGTTTCTGGACCCGCTGCCTGGATGCCAGTGAGTTGGACTAGATGCAGATACAAATTGGATACCCATCTCAAACTTTGTGCGCCGGAATATTCGATTGTGACGTCCCAGTAAGCAGGGATAAGGTTTAATTGTGATTTTGAAAGGTGGGATTATTGTTTTAATTTTGAAGTACTGATTACCTCGTTGATGTAGTGGTCCTGGTCGCATGTTCTGTTGATAGTGGGGTCTTGGGTTCGATTGGAGCTTGCAGTATTTTATTGATTTTAAACTTTCTTGCCCGTTATTCTTCATAGAGACCTACTGTTTGGAAGATGGAGCTTCAATTTTCTGAATGACTGAATCCTTGCAAATTCAAACGTGCATGTTAATGGTTTTTTTTAAATAAATAATCAGATTTTTATTTTGATTCCTATATCAAACAAAAAGGTATAGGGTTTTTCAGGATTCCGGTGTATTTGTATATAAGGAGGATTTGCGCTGGCTTATTTTACCCGCCATAGGTTACGTCTTTGGTTAATGCTCCGCGTCCGTGGGTCGTAGCGTGATGTTACTCAGGAATAATGTAGCTACTTATTGGTGAAAAAATGATTAAAATCGGTTCAGTAGTTTTGGAGCCTATTCGTTACAAACAAACAACCAAAAAATCTTACCTTTTTATTATATCATTAATATTAGTAAGTACAGACTATAATTACAATCTCCTACACAACCTACTAACCACTAAAATTCATACTAAACAGATATTAAACTACAAAACTAAACACATAGTTGTCACTCGATCTTCAAGTAACGCAATTATATTATTTGTTATCAACAATAGCGGGACAGGTATCGCAATGGCGGAGTTTGAGATGGATAATTAAATTAGACAGCTGAAACTCCTTTGAGGCACTGAGGCATTGCAGTGTCTACTCCGCAGAGGAATTTAATTTTAGTATAATATTAAGTAGTTCAATCTATACCTGTGTATGTATTGTGGTTGATGACAATTATGTTCATACTCGTATGATTGGTATTGGTAGGTATTGTGATATTAATTTGATTAGATTCAAAATTGAACGTATACGTATGTGTTTGATCTAGCAAATTTTATAGGCAATAAAATCTGGGGACAAATTTTGAAATAGTAAAATTTTTGTATAGTATTAAGTAGTTGAATATCTGTGTGTGTATTGTGGTTGATGACAATTATGTTCATATGATTGGTATTGGTACGTATTGTGGTATTCATTTGATTTGGTTCAATATTAGACGTGTCTGCGTACAGTTAAAGCACTATTTTGATCTAGCAAATATTAGATACTTGCAATAAAATCTTGAGAAATAAATTATTCCAGTCCAACCATGATAATTTATTTGACTTAATCAATATTTCGTATAATATAATATACATAATAATAATATTTAAATAGTATAGTAATATACCCGTGCACGTGACTTCGTCTGCGTGAAAGTAAAATATTATAAAATATATAATACACTTGGCAACAGTGTGGCTCTATTTGTGAAAGAGTTTTTGTAATGAAACCAGTACCTATAGGGAAAAAAAATAAAAATCACATCCATAACACCTTTTTGCCCGACCTGGGAATCGAACCCAGGACTCCTCGCTCAGCAGTTGGGCTTGCGATCACGAGACCAATGGGGCAGTCATCACACACCGCATTATACAAGTACAAAATCCAAATTACAGTACACAAAAAAATTATAACAGAGAAGGTAAGCATAAAAAATTCACGAATGACAAATGATAGCGGCTTGGCGTGAAGTAGCCACCATTTGTATTCACCTGAAGAATTTGTAAGAACACCGCATGAAAGTCAAGGGACCCGACATCTAACTATGGGCCATACTTTACCGTTTTGAACACGTTTGTCAAAATGGAGTCCATTTTTCTGTTTGTAAGATTATAAATTACTCTCTTGTAATTTTGTTTGTGTTGATTTTTTTGTGTGGGTTCTAGAGCGTAATTTAGTAATCTGTTTAGAGATCTGGACTGATGGCGCGGTCTATAAAAAGTTGTCTAGTTATATTCTCGTAAATTTATAATTTTACAGTAATTATTACTTATAATTACTGCATAATTATTAAATGATAGCGGCTTGGTGTGAAGTGGCCATCGTCTCTCTTCACGGGAAGAATTTGTAAGAACACCGTATGAAAGTCAAGGGACCCGACATCTAACTATGGGTCATACTTTACCGTTTTGAACACGTTTGTCAAAATGGCGTCCATTTTTCTGTTTGTGAGCTTATAAATTACTCTCTTGTACTTTTGTTTGTGTTGGGTTTTTTACGTGATTCTGGAGGGTAATTCAGTAATGTGTTAAGTGAACTGTACTGATGGCGCAGTCCATAAAAAGTTGTCTAGTTATATTTTGATTAATTAATAAATAAACAGTAATTATTGCTTATAATTACTGCATAATTATTAAATGATAGCTACTTGGAGTGAAGTAGCCACCATCTGTCTTCACGGGAAGAATTTGTAAGAACACCGTATGAAAGTCAAGGGACCCGACATCTAACTATGGGTCATACTTTACCGTTTTTGAACACGTTTGTTAAAATGGAGTCCATTTTTCTGTTTGTGGAGTTTATAAATTACTCTCTTGTACTTTTGTTTGTGTTGATTTTTTTGTGTGGGTTCTAGAGCGTAATTTAGTAATCTGTTTAGAGAACTGGACTGATGGCGCGGTCCATAAAAAGTTGTCTAGTTATATTCTGGTAAATTAATAATTATACCTACAGTAATTATTACTTATAATTACAATATAATTATTAATTAATGATAGCGGGTTGGAGTGAAGTAGCCACCATCTGTCTTCAGGAGAAGAATTTGTAAGAACACCGTATGAAAGTCAAGGGACCCGACATCTAACTATGGGTCATACTTTACCGTTTTGAACACGTTTGTCAAAATGGCGTTCATTTTTCTGTTTGCGGGCTTATAAAATATTCTCTTGTACTTTTGTTTGTGTTGGGTTTTTACGTGATTCTGCTGAGCAATTTGGTAATGTGTTAAGTGAACTGTACTGATAGCGCGGTCTATAAAAAGTTGTCTAGTTATATTCTGTTAAATTAATAATCAAACAGTAATTATCACTTATAATTAATTAATTATCACTTATAATTACTGTATAATTATTAAATGATAGCTACTTGGAGTGAAGTAGCCACCATCTGTCTTCACGGGAAGAATTTGTAAGAACACCGTATGAAAGTCAAGGGACCCGAGATCTAACTATGGGTCATACTTTACCGTTTTGAGCACGTTTGTCAAAATGGCGTCCATTTTTCTGTTTGCGGGCTTATAAAATATTCTCTTGTACTTTTGTTTGTGTTGGGTTTTTTACGTGATTCTGGAGTGCAATTTGGTAATGTGTTTAGAGAACTGTACTGATGGCGCGGTCTATAAAACGTTGTTTAGTTATATTCTGGAAAATTAATAATTAAACAGTAATTATCACTTATAATTACTGTATAATTATTAAATGATAGCGGCTTGGCGTGAAGTAGCCACCATCTGTCTTCACGGGAAGAATTTGTAAGAACACCGTATGAAAGTCAAGGGACCCGACATCTAACTATGGTTCATACTTCACCGTTTTGAGCACGTTTGTCAAAATGGCGTCCATTTTTCTGTTTGTAAGCTTATAAATTACTCTCTTGTACTTTTGTTTGTGTTGGGTTTTTTACGTGGGTTCTAGAGCGTAATTTGGTAATGTGTTTTGAGATCTGGACTGATGGCGCGGTTCATAAAAAGTTGTCTAGTTATATGTTGGTCAATTAATAATCATGCTTGGTGACAATTTGTTAGTGAGGTAAGTGCACTCATATCTTGGTTTGTGGTTAGTTAGTTTTCCGTCAAATAACTTTTAGAAGAAGAAGCATATTACACCATAAAAAATAATATCCCTTTATAATTTTCAGGTCAATCAAAAATTTCAAACATATATTTAAAGTTTTCCCAAAACAAGAAACATAACTCCCTTTTTAAACTATTTACTGTAGAATAGAATGAAAAAATACTCATTTCTGTATCTCTTCACTATAAACCCTTGGATACACTCATCAAAAAACTTCAATTATCAGAGTAAAACATTTAAATTTGGAACGTCACATATTTAAGCTGTGCGATGTACGAAGCGATGAAAAGCCAGACCAATCGTCGGCAGCTTTACACTCGACGACAGGCCAGACAGCGTGACGTAAAATCGTCAGATGTGTTTCACGGTTTAAAATAAAATAATAATATTATTTTATTTTATATATATATATATATATATAGAATATAGAACCTCCTCCTTTTTTTGTAGTCTGTTAAAAACAGCACATTATAATTATGTAGAGAAAAAAAAACGTCAAGAAAATTTTGGAATTTCTGTTTACTGTATTTCTGTAATTTCTGTAATAAGACGTTATTTTCAAGCTTTAGGTCCATAGTACATGAGACCTATTATGTTTCTCTAAGTTTCCACTCAGATAAAGTGCCTAGTTCTTAAAAAAATATCACTCTTAAAGGAAATCAACATCAACTATTAGAGATCATCACCCCAAAACAGATAAAGTACTCATGAGAATTTTAATAAGACATTAACGATTAATCTCATAAATAAAATAATGTGTGTAATTTAAATAACCCACACCATTCAAAAAGCCGTTCTTAAATTTCCATCCACACATTGCAATCAATAAAATCACCTCACACAAAATCCCAAAAAATTGGCAACACCGAGACCGGTACAAAAGCGTACAGGAATGAATGAAGTCGACGCCGCACGCCTGCACTAGAGCTTACAATTAAATCGACACAGAATGAGTAGGTAGCTCGTTTTATTGATAAACGACTTTTCACATGAATTTTGTGTGTTTCGACGAGACTTTATATTTTTCTGTAGGTTTGAAAAGAGAGAGTAATATGTACAACGCTGAAATGATGTATGCTGTACACAGTCAAGCCCTTTTTTTCGCTAACTGTACATTGTTTCCAAAATCTGTGAATCCAGTTCAGTATATCTTAAAAAGTTATGAATGGTCTTACAGGAACGATGGCTGAATAATAATATTTTTATAGCATTAAGGAACACCTTAATGCTATAAAAAATATTATTATTAAGCGTGCAAATTGGTTATCGTACCTTGAACACAAGCAACGATAACCAATTCGCATTCGTCTTAAGCAAACCATGTATTGATCTCACATTTAACACCTTTTATACATATTTTATGTAAATAAATAAATTTATCTATCTAACGTTATTCTGTAACTATAAAGGTTAAGGCTCTGAACGACCCGACTCCACGCTGTATGAAAAATAGCAATCACACTTGTACGTAAGTGAAAAAGGTAAGTACGAAAATAGGCCAGCATTGAAACTATGCATGCATTCCTTCATAACTGCATATTCTACAATTTATTTACAAAATCTCAGCTTTGCTAAAATTACGTAGGTCTAGTGACACTGTGTTTTTAGTCTATACATCACATACCATCGCCTGTATTCCCCGAAGGGTTAGGCAGAGGTGTACAAATGTACATCTACAATTCGCCGGTATGTTTACATACCGGCGAATTGTAGGTGTAAATGCGGTGTGTAGCATAAATGCTAGGCTATTGCCATTAATCGGACACCAATCCTAACTCCGAGCTGCTACTGAGAATTTCATAGAAAATCCAATAACACTTTGCTTTACCTAGAAATCAAACCCAAGACCTCTAGCGTAGCAGTCGCTACGTAGTAGTCACTTAATCTATATTTTTTATGTAATACACTAGTGTTACTAATTACCTTAGCAATATGCGCAGAGATACAATCAAGGCATCAGCACCAACTGTTCGCGATATATCTTAAGACCGGTCTTCGGATAGTCACGCAATGGTAACAAGGTGTGTCTACTAGCGATCAATCTCACGCGATCTACACATCTGTATCCACTTGATTAGCCTGTCTTGAATACTAAAGTTTTTTAAAATAGTTGCAGTGTTTTAATATACATATATATAGTCGGTTGGCGCAGTGGCCGAGAGATTGGCTACTGTGCTGGGTGTCAAAGAGTTCAATTTTAACAGGAACCAAATATTTTCACGTTGACAGGTACCTAGTTCACAGTGACACCGGTATAGGAAAACGTAGTGAGGACATCTGGGCTTCAAATTACTACTACTTTTTTAAATCGCTAAGCCGCCTTGAGCATACATCGGTGATCAATGCTCGTACCTTTGCTGTATGAAAAGAGGCCCTTAGTTAATATCTTTGTAAACGTACCCACACGCCACAGCCAAAATTGCTAGAGTTGTTATTAAAAAAAATCAACCATACTCTTTTATAGCAGGAAGAAGTAAACGTATCAACTGTTAGGTAACTCATATTAATCTATAATAATAGTAATGAGCAAAACCCGTTCATGTTTCAAGGTCGCGAAGATAAAAACGGGACTCCATGACTAGCATGCGTCGTATGTCTGTCATTTTAATCCAAATACACACAGAAAAGATAACATTAGAAACTCTATCGCTATTCATATAAGGTATCAGATTGTCTGACACGCACTAAAGTGCATTGTTACCAAATTCCATTTCCAAAAATCTAGAAACGCCAATAATCAAAAGAGTATGAAACAAAAGAAAATCGGTTCGAGTACACAACAAATTCGACCGGACCACACGAATTCTGTGTTTAACCATTAAACATTTTATCCGGTTGCATTTTCACAATTCAATTCCTACCATAGGTATGTATTTGTTTATTGTTTTTGTTTATTTCGCATAAAATCCGGATGTTTGCCCGGTTGTGTTCACGGGTGCGAAAGTGACGCCTGTCCGGACCAACCGATCTATTGATTTTGAACGCTGAAAGTTTTTGAACCGGGACTGTTTCTAAGCTAATCTAGGTCTAAATGATAAATTATATTTTGTAAATAGCTTTAAAATAACACAATTTGACGACACGGTTAGCGTAGTCACAGTGGCTGAGGGATTGACTGCTACACAATGGGTCGCGGTATCGATTCCCGCAAGAATCAAATCTTTGTATGGCCTACAGATAGTTGTGCCGGGTCTAGCTGTTTGTGTATGTGAGTTTATATGTTTGTCAACGCACCTACGAAAAGGAGAAAATCCTTGTGGAATGGAACAACGTTTTTTTTTAATGAAAAAAGAAAGAAAGAAAATATTGTTTACTAATATAATTTAATTATTAAAAATAGGTCTCGAAGAACAATTGTATTATTTCTTATACACGTTAAAAACTTCCGTAGTGAAGCTGGGTAGTAATAAGGTGATTTTCTTGGACACAAATAATCACGTGGATAATATCTCATACACACATTCTTAACTCTTTTTTTTATATAAAGGTACTAATATTGTACAGATCGCAAATAAAATTTAAAAAAATATACCTCTATATTAAAGAGGATTAATATATTTTTAAATTTTATTTGTTTCAAGTAATTTCTAAAAGTACTTGTCCAACTACAAAAATACTTTCATTAACAGAAAGCCGATTATAAAAAAAAACATCTTAATTTTGACTCATCTACCACATCTATATACAAAAGGTACATTAACCTCCTAAGTACACGTGACAACCATTAACTTGCCGACCTAGCCGTCCGGCGGGAAGTCGGACAGCCGGCCCGGACGCTACGTCACGATGCACTCCCCCGCCGGAACACCGCTAAAAGCCTTCACCTGCATTTGTCTCAAGTTTCGTATGTGCTAGATCGATAGTTCATTAGATTTTGAACTGATAATGTTTTATAGTACCTATAGCATGTAAGGACTGCCCCGTTGGTCTCGTGGTGGTTAGCACGACTGTTGAGTGTGGGGTCCTGGATTGGATTTCGAGGTCGGGCAAAAAGTGTTATTGGGTTTTTTACTAGGAATTTCTCAGTAACAACCTGGAGTTTGGAAGCCCCCGTACTTCGGATAACACGTAGAGCCGTTGTCTCTCTCTTCGTTGAATCTCGCCCGGTTGTATCGGATTGCCGTCCCATCGGTTTATGGGAGTTAGGGTAGAGAGAGTGCAGTTGTGTTTGCGCATACACTTGTGCACTATAATATCTCCTGCGTACTTGACTTGTCTGCCTTAAGATTAGCCGTGGAGAATACAATACAATATGTAAGGATCGTAGTAGCGTTGTTGGGTTTCTGCCTACTCCCATGGGTAAAAAGCGTGAGTTTATGCAGCAATTCGTGATGACCAAGAGGTTGAGGCGACCGCCTCTCATGCATGAAGAGTTGCAAGTATAAATGTGTTTTTTTTAATTCATATGCAGTTTCTAAGTTCATGTTGGACATTACTGACAACGGCGAAGTAAAACATTAGGAAACCTATTTCTGCCGCAAGGCAGCGTTGCTGTGTTCCGGTTTGAAGGGTTATAGGTGCCGGTGTAATTATATGCACATGAGACATTTCAACTTTGTCTGTGGCATGACAACGCATTTGCAAGGCCTCTGGTATTGCAGACCCGGAACGCAAAGGGCACATGAAAGGAACATAGACGGGTTTTAGTCAGTAAAAGTCTGACACTCCCTCCCGCCCCGCCCAGGGCGGGGGAAGTTATTTGATGATTTCCCGTCTTTAAAAAAAAAGGCTTTTTTGGCATCCAATGATATTTAAAAGAAAAGTCAATAATTCAGTAAAACAAGTAAATACCTACAAGTACTGGATAATCAATCAGAAAGTACTTTTTAAACGATATTTAAGTACGTTGAAAAAAGCGTTCGCCGATTGATTGGGTATAAAGGAGTCGACTGAAGCGCGCTTTCTAAGCCAGTCCACAGAGTAACGTTGTAAAAAGAACGTAGAAAGGACAATACTTGAATTTATTTGTACTGATATTATAAATAATAAAAGTTTTTTTATGTATTATTTTTTGTAAGAGGTTCTGGAAATACTGGTTCTATTACAAAGTTGTTCTATTTATAACTACCACTGCCTATCACTGTGTGTGTGTGACTGTCTGTAACTGCCTCGTTGGCTTAGTGGCCTTAAGCACGACTGCTACGCTAGAGGTCCTGGGTTCGATTCCCAGGTCGAGCAAAAAGTGTTATTGGGTTTTTCTATAAAATTCTTCAGCAGCTCGGAGTTTGGATTTGTGCCCGGTTAATGGCATAAGAACTGTGGGCCTAACCCTTCGGGGAATACAGGCGTGATGGTATATTTAATATATTTTTTATTTATAAGTACCATAAGCTGTGTTTTATGGTATACTTGACTTTCAAGCGGACGTAGCCACAGGCAGTAGCTATTTAATTAAATTGAAGTGATACAATCACTGTCTAATTAAACAATATAGAGTTTCTGCAATTTAATTTAGTTCTGTCAAAACTTCTTATTTAAAATAATTTGAAACATAGTAGTGCTTATATTAGTAGTAGTACTCGTAGTATTTGTTTTAATATTTTTTTAAATCTTATGTTTATAATTATTTGTAAAAATGAAAATAGAGATCGATTCAAAATCTGCTCTTGAATCGTTTTTTTTTTATTATTATTGAAATATACATTTTTTTCACGAATAAATGTTTTATTTACCTGAAATTCAAACCACCGCGTATTAGCAAGGTAATCAAATATTTTTTTTAAGAAAATGTAACCCTTATTGTCAGAGTAATAAGACCACTTCAAGTAAGCTTCAGAGCTAGAAACTCTTATAAGTCAAATTCAGCATAATTCTAAACTTATTATAATTATATTATGTTACTTATTATGTTAGAGGATAAGCAGTTGGAGTAACTTAAAAAAAGCGGTATAATATTGATATACCGCTTTTATACATTCTAAAAGTATTCTACCTACCAGATACAGTCGCATCTCTTAAACAATTTCCTACTCAATGCCATCTCCGCCCAAGGCGCAGCAATTACACAGCGAAGGAACCCTAACCCGCCGCGCTTAGATGTTTTTCGCTTATTTTCAGCCCCGTTTGTTCTACGGAACCCGAGACGGCTCACTTACTAATTGGTACGAGCTTTTGAACCGATATTTTGTTCAAATTCTGCTCGAAAAGGATTGCTATTAGCAAATAATTGTTCTGCTTTTGTTAATTGTGATGTGTTTCGTTTGATAGGTCTTAAGGTTCAAGTTTGAAAGCTTTAAATCTTGGAAGAAATAGAAAAAATATTTTGTGGCAAATAGATATAAGTGATCTTATAAGGCTTTATTTTTTTCCTTCGGAGGTACGAAGCCATGAAAAAAAATTGCGAAAAATGCCAATTTATAATTATCATCTTCAACATTTGCACGACATTATCAAGAAGGACCTCAAAATTTACACATTTCAACGTCAAGTATAAAACTGTAATGATAGAAATACTTTTATGACAGTCTTAAAGTTAATAAATGTTTAAACTAAATAATAATTAAATTACAAACTATGTACAGTTAAAATAAAAAAAAAGTAAGGTCATAGGGCGTCAAAAAACTCATCCGCATCGCTGTCAATGGGGCATGTGCCCAGAAGGCTGGCAGCATTGCCACGTTGTATGGCAATGCTGATTCTAACTTTGATGGTCCAAATGAAATCCTTACTAATATTATAAATGCGAAAGTAACTCTGTCTGTCGGTCTGTCTGTCTGTCTGTCTGTCTGTCTCTTCTTCACGCCTAAACCACTGAACCGATTTCAATGAAATTTGGTACAGATATAGTCTTGGACCCGAGAAAGGACATAGGATAGTTTTCATCCCGGAAATCCCCCGGGAACGGGAACTATTAATCCACGCGGACGAAGTCGCGGGCAAAAGCTAGTAAATACATATTTTAGACAGAAAAAAATAAATGTTTAATCGTTTGAGCGTATATAAGAAAAAAAAATAAGAGTGAGGGAAGAGAGAGTGCACCGACCGGTGTTTACGAACACGTTAATATCTCCTGCGTACTTGGCTAGTGTTCATTGAGATTGGTAGCCGTAACCGAAATTCGGTCAGAGACATAATATGCTCCTGACTGATTTTATAATATTACTAGCTGACCCGCCACGACTTCGTTCGCGTGGTATCCTACCCCTACCCTACCCTACCCCTACCCAATCCTACCCCTACCCTACCCTACCCCTACCCTACCACTACGCTACCCCTACCCTACCCTACCCCTACCACTACCCTACCCCTACCCTACCCTACCCTACCCCTACCCTACCCTACCCCTACCCAACCCCTACCGACATTTCCGACTTTTTTTTTTTTCGTTTCTTTGTTTTTAAGATGTATTCTGCTATTCGGGACGGAAACAAATCCAACAAATCAAAAACCATGGCAATCGGTCCAGCCGTTCTCGAGTTATAAGTGTTGTAACAAACACGACTTTCTTTTATATATATAGATTATATAATGGCTAAAGTACTCCATAACATAAGTATATATGTAACCTCAAAAAGCTGAAACACAAATTCCTCTAACGCAGACTGCGTCATATGGAAAGCCAGTATATTCCAGCCTACAGCTAAGATTACTATGTTCTAGTTACCCTTCATTATAGTCTCGTGTTCCCTTCGGAAAATGTACCGGCAGATGCGGTTAAATCGCTAAGAAAATTGCTCTTAATTCTGTACTGTACAGGGAAACGAGAGTAATTGTATTCCGATGCTCGACTGTTTTTTTGTGCGTTCAATGTGGAAGTGGATTTGTTAAACGTAATAGGAACACGGTTAAGGTGAAAAGGTGGTGAAAAAAAATTTGACTTTTTTAATATCTATACAAGGTGCAGTTTGCGTGTTCGTCAAAAGGTGGTAACTATGCTAGTGATTCTCAATTCGAATCAATAATAAAATAAATAGATTTTTGGTACGTGATATTCAAAATCGAACTAGTCATCTTGGTAGCAATGAACCCGCATGCACACCATGATATAAGCATGCGTTACTTACCGCATACGCAACGGGCGATTCTATTCTTTGAAATAGATGTATTCTGAAATACTGTCAAACATAAACAACTTAAAAGTATTTATTAATTATTAATGGCTATCGTTATTTGAATAGATTATTTATGTCTATTATGACACCCTCGTGAAGTTTGACAAGGATACAAGTCTACACCTTGTATGGGCTTACTTATAATTCACACATTTTACCCATAGATTTAACATTTCAAAGGAGACTGGCGGGTTTCTTAGGAGCGTTCGGCCTGGTCACCTACACGGATAAGTTCAATGCTTCCTGATAGCATTATTAATTAGAAAACCATGTATGGTTGCCACTTTTTCTAAAAACTTGTCTGAAAGTAGATATAAGACTTTAACTTTTGATATTGACAGAAGGTTATGTTAAGGACGAAAATCAATATTGCAGAGTTTAATGTTAATTCACTAATAAAACATGAATAATAAGTATTATACTGTATTTTATTATTGTATAGGTTCGAAGCTTAAGTCTCAGGTTCAACATGGTTCAAGCAGGAATTGTGTTTGTAACCTGATTACGTTGTGCAATTAGCACAACGTAATCTTTCCATTATCGTCACAATCCAAAATCGCTAACAATATCAAAGTCCGATGGTAATTCGCCAGGTCAGCGTTTATGCAAGATATACAGTCCAAAATACAAAGCCAAGGTCAAATATAATAATCAATAACACAGAGAGAAAACGACAAAACACCGGCGCAAGATTACAACAACAACAAACGTCAGATATTGACATAAAATATTGATCTACAGGTGACAAGTGACAGTTTGTTGCCAACCTAAAAACTATTTTCAATTTTTTAGTATGGCAATGTAAATAATCGATTACAGATATTAAGTGAATAATTAATTACAAAACCTGTGAATTACATTATAAATCCCTAAAAGAATACCTCATTACCCAGGCCAAGACCTACTTTGGGATGTATGTGATAAAGGAACCAATCTCATTTTCAATCGCAATCATAATTTGAAAATTCGCAACAATCGATTTTTTAAATTGTACTCGCTATATTACAACTTATTTTTTTCCTCTTAGACAAGTTATCTGAAAATAGTATTGAAGAAAATAGTTAAACGTAAAAATCTACTTTTTTTTCGTATAAGTTTCATTTCTGTAGGAGTTTAGGCCTATAACCGCCAGTCTCCTTTGTGTACATAGAACTTCTTGCTCGTTCTTTTACTTATAATCCCACTGTGTAGAACGAACAACAAGTTTCAACTTCCTCACTGACTTAAATATATTTACAGGTACCAAAATGCTACAGTACTTCTACACTTAATCTAGACTTCTGCTTACATCCTCATACATAACCCAAGTACCTTACAACACATTTGGCACTACATTAAAGTTACGAATAACATATTGTTACAAAATATGGCAGCTCAAGTTCGCAGGTAAAGTTTAGATTGGGTGCCCGCTGCATTGTTTACGGGCACCTTGCTACGAGGCTCCGGTTCCTAAATACTGACAACAGACGTTTGGACTTACAGGATCGTAGTTTTCGGAAATTTTAATGATCACTGAAGTTAGAAAGAGTTGATATTAGAGAGAGAGATTTGTTATTGGGTTTTTCTATGCAATTCTCAGTAGCAGCTCGGAGTTTGGATTTGTGCCCGGTTAATGGCAATAGGCTCGCCCCCTATTACATGGGAGTTAAATATACCGGCGAACTGTGGGTGTACATTGGTACACCTCTGCCTAACCCTTCGGGGAATAGGTATGAAGTTAGAATTGGAACATTTGTCAACTGAAAAATGTGTGAAGAATAGTTTGTACGGATAGTTATTTTTTACTGATTTTAATAA
Organism: Caradrina clavipalpis; assembly: GCA_932526535.1. Lineage (NCBI taxonomy): Eukaryota > Metazoa > Arthropoda > Insecta > Lepidoptera > Noctuidae > Caradrina > Caradrina clavipalpis. The sequence goes on from OW052105.1 coordinate 9,679,957, forward strand.
AAGACAAGCTTTTAAATTTGATTTGGAAGTGGTATGGTAGTGGTTTCAGGGCTGGCTGTTTATATGTTTGTAAACGCACTTACAACAGGAGAAATCGATGTCGTTTCTTTATGATTTCTTGTTCTAAAGCTCACAAACATATTTCATTACCCACATATTATTTTAGTAGATATTTATTACCCCTACAAAAGTTTCTGAGACGTCGATATACATTTTTTCAATGTTAAGCAGAAAGATAGGTACATTTAATTGGCCCAAGTCATTACTAGCTACTGCCCGCAATTTTTTCCCGCGTCAAAGTTGACATATTATTCCATGGGAATCATACATTCTTTTGGGATAAAAAGTATTGTTCCACACTATTATCTATCTCAGTGCCAAATTTCATTAAGATCCATTCAGCCGTTTGAGCGTGAAGAAGAGACAGACACGCAAACTTTCGCATTTATAATATTATTGTGATAATGCAACTAATTGTGAATGACAGTTATGACAGTCCCGTGCCTCGGAAAGCACGTAAAGCTGTCGGTCCCGGTTGTCATTCGTAGATCTTTGACAGTCGTTACGGATAGTCAGAAGCCAAAAAGTCTGACAACCAGTCTAACCAAGGGATATCGTGTTACCCAGTTACTGGGTTGTGGAGGTCAGATAGGCAGTCGCTCCATGTAAAACACTGGTATTCACCTGCATCCGGTTAGACTGGAAACCGACCCCAACATAGTTGGGAAAAGGTTAAGCAGATGATGAGTTATGACAGTTCTGTCAGTTTGTTCAGTTCCAATAAACGAACAATTTAGGTAAATAATTAATTCTCTAAAGCCATTATTTTGCGTTACCATACCCCGTAGAATCAAATAGACAGAGGCAACTTCTGCGTTACAATCAACGAGCGTTGGACACGATTCGTTGATAATAATGGGTTTGGAAATTCATTGATAAGTGACAAAGGGAACTGTCCCAATTAACGGTGCGTCAGTCGGTGTAGTGGGAGAGTTGGTACTTGTGTTTGAAAACGCGTGATTGAGTAACTGATTAAGCCGGGCTAATTACCCGACGGGGTACATACAATAAGGGACTAGCAAAAAATAGTGTAAGATAGGTAGGTATTTGTATGAGGTGAGTCGGCACTATTACCTACCAAAAACTTTATTTATGGTCTCCGCTCACGAACGATTTTTGACCGATTTCTTTGTCGGTGAGAAAGAAATCTATCAAAAATCGGTTTTTTGACCGATTACCATCATCATCATCGATTCTAGGTATAAAACAACCCCCTACACCCTCAGCACACCCTCTACCCTTGAGGACTTTTAGTATGTTCATCTTGATACCAAAAGGTACCAATTTTCAAAACTACACGATACTTTTTCCCTGGTTTTATAAATTTTCTTAAATTAATCGCTATTCACCGGGTACAAATCCGGACCTTCAGTTTTAAAATTAACAAATGAAAATAATGTAAATATAACCGTGACACCATCTTAATTAGGTATGATTTTGAGTAACACCTTTCCAAATTTAACTACTTATAACGTAGAATCAACTCAATATATTATGAGTATAATAACTTTTGTTATCTTTGGTTCACACGTTTATTATAATGTGTGATATTAAACTATGTATCAATTGTGAAGTCAGACATAAAAGTGGAATAAAAGAGTTTAATTAATGACGAATACCAAAATTATTGACACGACTCTTCAGCCAAGATTGGGGTGCAATTTTTTTTATTATTTATAAATATTTTCTCACCCTAAGAATTTCCTCTGTATCGTGGGCGTGTTTACAAACATATAAATTCATCAAAACAGCATTCAGTTGTTCCCGGAACAACTACAAGTAGGCCGTACAAATATGTACTTGTTCCGTGCAGGAACCGAACCCGCGACACGTAACGCAGCAGCCAATCGCTTAGCCGTGTTGTCATCGAATAGACAGCCACCTCTATTTTTTAGAGTCTGTTGAAAATTGACGAACCGTTCAGAGATGAATTGAATTTGAATTGAATTCGTTACGAGTGAATTTATTTCTTCGTCAGACTACATTTATTTTCATGTAATTACCTATTTATTAACCATACAACAAGAGTAAGTACCTAGTAGATCGAATTAAAATACATTAACACAAATTATACAGTCACCTGAACAGACTATTTGCAATTATACATAACCATATGTATAATTATTATACAGGGTGTTTGGTGCATCGTGTGCCAAATTGAAATGGTCGACTGAGAGGGTCATCTGCTATCCTTTCAGACCCCTAAACACTTCTCATGCCCTGTGTATTATTTTTCATCGACTCGTAAAGTTTTATAAAAAAAATACCAAAATTTTACATTCAAGTAAATTTTTTGTCAAAAGTACACGTCGTAGACTCTGTATTTTAATTTTATTTAGATGTGCATTGTACTACAGTACTTTTAAATTCAAAATTAGTGACATTAGCCATCTAGCTTTTTATTTATTTACTCGCAAAGTTTTGGACTTCAATTAAAGCTGTCCATGTTACAGCTATTTACATGGCTATAAAAAAAAAACCAAATGAGACCGGGATCTAAGGACTTCGTCAAAAATTCTCTAGTCTATCCTCTTGCTAGTGATGTGCCACATGCCATAAAAATCTTTTTACAACTTCGTGAATTCGCTAGAATTGTGAATCGAGTCACAAAATACAAAATTCCAAATGATGGTTTAAAAATTTTGTTTTGCTTAAATAACACCTGAAAAACGTATTAAATATGTTATCTCACTCTTATAAGATAAAATCTGTCTCGTACCTCTCTTTTTTGGGGGAGGGGGTACTAGAAATAATAAAAAATGCATTTTTAACATTTATTTCACATTTTTTTGCATATTCTGCTTAAATTGTTGGCTTCTATTGCGAATGCAGGCCAGACATTTATTTCGTATTTCCACAGTTGTTGTACGAAGTCGCATTTCCTCCTTAACCTCCTTTGAAAAGATTTCTGACTTTTAGCCAGAAAAAAAAGGAAAGGTTTAGTGTAAGCGTTTGGGCAGGAGTGATTGGAATCAGGTAGTTGGACCGCATTACCTGCCCGAAAACTTCAATGGCGACCACTATTTGGAGTTCCTTCAAAATGACGTGCCCGAGTTAGTGGCCGAGGTGCCCGTATGTAATGAAAATGTGCCCAAAGTATTCCAGCATGACGGCTGTCCCGCGCATTGGCGTTTGACTGTGAGGGAATATCTTGATAATGTGTTCCATAATGCGCGGATTGGTGGCCCTATTGCATGACCGGCACGTTCCCCAGGCCTAACTCCGCTAGACTTTTAACTAGTTTTTGACTAGTATACGCCACGGAGGTTCCGACTAGGGATGTACTACTTCAACGCATTCAAACGGCGTTCAATAAAATTAAGAAGAAAATTCGACTTCGTACAACAACTGTGGAAATACGAAATAGATGTCTGGCCTGCATTCGCAATAGAGGCCAACAATTTAAGCAGATTATGCAAAAAAATATGAAATAAATGTTAAAAATGCATTTTTTATTATTTCTAGTAACCCCTCCCCCAAAAAAGAGAGGTACGACACAGATTTTATCTTGTAAGAGTGAGATAACATATTTAATACGTTTTTTAGGTGTTATTTATGCATAACAAAATTTTTAAACCATCATTTGGAATTTTGTATTTTGTGACTCGATTCACAATTCTAGCGAATTCACGAAGTTGTAAAAAGATTTTTATGGCATGTGGCACATCACTATCAAGAAGATAGACTAGAGAATTTTTGATGAAGTCCTTAGATCCCGGTCTCATTTGGTTTTTTTTTATAGCCATGTAAATAGCTGTAACATGGATAGCTTTAATTGAAGTCCAAAACTTTGCGAGTAAATAAATAAAAAGCTAGATGGCTAATGTCACTAATTTTGAATTTAAAAGTACTGTAATACAATGCACATCTAAATAAAATTAAAATACAGAGTCTACGACGTGTACTTTTGAAAAAAAAAGTACTTGAATGTAAAATTTTGGTATTTTTTTTATAAAACTTTAAAAAGTCGATGAAAAATAATACACAGGGTATGAGAAGTGATTAGGGGTCTGAAAGGATAGCAGATGACCCCCTCAGTCGACCATTTCAATTTGGCACACGATGCACCAAACACCCTGTATTTACTTCTAATTAACTGACACGTAATAATTATATTAATCACTTTTGTTACCGCCAGTACACAGTTGAACAGCTATACGCATCAATTATTATTGGCATCTGTTGTCGGTATTAAAACCAATCGGAATGGCTCCCGAATTCAATTTCGATTCATATTAGCAATAATTCGTCGATTGTAATTAAACGTGATTTTAACTATGATATAATTTATGAGTATAAATATGACTGCCGCGTTAGCTTAGTGGTCTTAAGCGCGACTGCTACGCTAGAGGCCTTGGGTTCGATTCATTATGTCTAGCAAAGTGTTATTGGATTTTTCTATTAAATACTCAGCAACAGCTCGGAGCTAAGATTTACATACCAACACGTCTGTATTCTTCGAAGGGTTACCCAGATGTGTACCAATGTACACCCACAGTTCGCCGGTATGTTTGAGATCCCATGTAATAGGGGCAGGCACAAATCCTAACTAAGAATTTTATAGAAAAATCCAATAACAAATTATTCGACCATTTACTCAACTTATGTACTAAGAAAACATCCCAAATACACACAGCTTTAACAGCTTAAGGGTACCTAACACATAACTACATTAAGGTGCACTTACCCGGCCGGGCCGACGTCCATCGCAGTTAGTAAGATCGTCGCCTTAATGAGTCCAACTAATGATGTTACACACAGGGCTTTAGGAGAAAAGTTTCGATAATTAGTGGGGATTAGGAAGGATGTAAAGATTGTTGTTTTGAGATAGATTTAAGTAGGAGTAAGTGCTAATCAGGATAGGGGTTGTGTTGTTTTTGTTCTTATTAAATGAGGATAAAGAAGATAAGTCTATACCATCACGCCTGTGTTCCCCGAAGGGTTAGGCAGAGGCGTACCAATGTACACCCACAGTTCGCCGGTATATGTAGGTCCCATGTAATAGGGGGCGAGCCTATTGCCATTAACCGGGCACAAATCCAAACTCCGAGCTGCTACTGAGAATTTCATAGAAAATCCCAATAACACTTTTTGCTCGACCCGGGAATCGAACCCAGGACCTCTAGCGTAGCAGTCACGCTCTGGACCACTAGGCCAAAGAGGCAGTCGAAGATAAGTCTAGTTTCGTGTAAATTGGGACCCACTTTTAGGGGTACCTACTGTTTTTTTTTTAAGTTTGCAAAGTTTATTAACCGTTGTTACAGAGGTTCCTTATAATTAGGTTAATATAGTAACAGCCATGGTAACAGTTAGGTGCGCATTTCTAATAAAAGTGAAAAATGAAACTCTCCAGACCGCAATTTTACTGCAGACTAGCCTCGTACGCAGGAGATTTTATAGTGCACAAGTGTGTGCGCAAACACAGGTGTACTCTCTACCCTAACTCCTATAGTCTGATGGGACGGCAATCCGACACGACCGGAGAGAGATTGGGCGCAAGACCAACGGCTTTACGTGCTTTCCGAGGCACGGGGGTGTCACACCACCAACTTCCAAACTCCGGGCTGCTACTGATAAATTCTTAATGGAAAACCCAATAACACTTTTTGCCCGACCTGGGAATCGAACCCAGGACCCCTCGCTCAGCAGTGGCGGTTGCGACCACGAGACCAACGGGGCAGTCTAGTAAAAGACAGTGGTTCCCAAACTAGGCGGTGCCTGTATCTTGGGGTCTAGAGCCAAATTGGGTTAGCCAAGGGTTACAAACAATGCGGGTTGTTCGAAAGAGATACCGCGCCCCCGGAACGCAAAGGGCACATGAAGGAACATAGACGGGTTTTAGTCAGTAAAAGTCTGACACTCCCTCCCGCCCCGCCCAGGGCGGGGGAAGTTATTTGATGATTTCCCGTCTATAAAAAAAAAAAAAAAAAAAAAAAAAAGGGGTTACAAACAAAACGGTCCATCCCTACCATCACGCCTGTATTCCCCGAAGGGTTAGGCAGAGGTGTACTAATGTACACCCACAGTTCGCCGGTATATTTAGGTCCCATGTAATAGAGGGCGGTCCATCCCTGTTTAGAACTAACTATAACGCTGCCCTCCCACGTCAGATAATCAGTAACCATTTCTTTTTGTCGGAGAGAACAGAACATATAAATTCTAATATACCAACACACACGTCCTACAAAAAGTCGGTTCCACGAAATTATGGATTTATTGAATCGGTCCGATAATCGGACCTGCAAAAAGTCGGAGACTCTATTAAACAAGCAAAAAAGCTAATGGTAAGTAAGTAAGCAACCTCCACCAGGTTGGAAGAAAAACGAAAAGCAAGGTAGAAGATTTTAATCTAAAAAGAAACTAAAAGTGCTTATTTGCTTTTTATACTAGACTAGCTGTTGCCCGCGACTTCGTTCGCGTTCAGTATTTTTAAGTTAATAGTGTTCATACTGTTTCTGTCTAACCCCTATGTGACATAGCGTGATGAATTGTACCTAAGATTACAGCTCAGGTTACTGCCAACACAATGCCAAAAGTTTTGTTCAAATCGGTGCAGGAATTAAAAAGTTATGCGCGTACATACAAACAAACAAACAAATAAACAAACAGACAAAAATTCTAAAAACCATTTTTTTGGGTTCAGTATAATGTATTTAACATGTGAGAATTACTCTTTATAAAAAATATTGAATGTACAGAATTGGCCTCGTTACGATTTTATTATATGTATAGATAGGATATTTACAAGCAAGTAATGGATTAAAAATAAGAAAACATATTTCTTGGTTTGCAATTTTCCTACGAGTCAAAGAAGTAGTCTATAGTACCCGTACAGTCAGTGACTAAAGTAATTTACTAAGTAGAATAAGAATATTTATATTAGGTGATCTGTTTATTTAAAAAAAATATATACATTAAATAAAATCAAGTCTTCAAAGCATTCGGTGCTTTTTAATTTTCTTGAAAAATAAACATTGCACTATATTATGAATTTATCCTGTGTTTTAGTTGCATTTACAATCTTACTTTCATACACAAACAACCAGATCAGAACAACTTTCTCTAAACCATACAAATATTTGCTCAGTACGGGGATCGAACCCGAGACACGTAGCTTAGCAACTAATCGTTTAAACTACCTCACCAGCCGTCAAAATTCAAATTCAAGTATTCTGTAACTGTATCAGGAGCAAATCCTTTAATAATGCAATATGTAATTCTCCAGGCCGATTCCGGCCACGGCGGCTAACCTTAATGCAGACTAGCCACGTACGCAGGAGATATTATAATGCACAAGTGTGTGCGCAAACACAGGTTCACTCCCTTTTCCCTAACTCTCATAGCCCGATGAGACGGCAATCCGACACGACCGGAGAGAGATAAGGCGCTGGACCGACGGCTTTACGTGCTTTCCGGGGCACGGGGGTGTCAAATAATAATAACTAATAATAATAACATATAACTTATAATGCAATAATTACTTATTAAAGCCCAAAAGTATAGATACTCAATTTTCTCTTTATATTTGCATTCGTAGATAAAAATATCACTTGACAAGACAAGTTTTTCAGTACAACAACAGCATCACATAGTAAAAGCCACGTCACGTCACTTGCACGCATTTTTTCCACGTTTCTATCTATAAAGGAGCACTGTGCGAGGGAAATGTTTATCTTAAACGTTTTGTACGTCACACACAGTGCACCACTGTGTGCCTGTGTGTTGTATTGTGAGCTTCTTTTACGAATAAAATATCTATCTGGGTTGTTTTATAATTGTAATTATTCACATTGCTATTCTGTAAAAATCTTCCTTTGTGAATTTAGGTGAAGTGATTTTGAAGTTTGATTAGATTTTGAATGTTGTTTTTAATTAGGAGCATGCACAATGTTTTTGCTTCTTTCCAAACTTACTTTACAACCTGCCCTTATGTAAATCTATGGGGGAGGCATATGTCTATAGTGGACGTCCTACAGCTGATATAATGATGATGATAATCCTGACCATGAATTTCAACAAAATTCGAATACCAGCAATGAATATGCCCACAAACAAAAATAGTTTGATGTTGGCAGCCATGCCTGCTGACGTAAAAGACACTACATAACACAAAAACCAGTAACAACCGCCACTATTCCCACAGCTTCACACTCTCCACTTCGTAAAACCGCAAAACCGTATTTTAAAATACCAAGTACAAGCATAAAATATATGCAATATCCATTCCGCTGGCGTGGCTAAGCGTCCAAATTTATAGACTACATGAAGGGCAATTTTTAACCAATCCCTCTCGCTTGTTACTGCATGAAATATGCCTTGATGCTAGAGAAAATTGAGTGGCGACTGAGGGTACATGCAAAACCGGTATTAAGCTTTTAACGGTACAGAGAAAAGTTACGTTCGGAAAATTGGTAGCCGGAATGAAAATGTGTTTTTTAATCTACTGGTTCAGTGAGGTTTTAATAGGGAGGTAGTAGAAAATATTTTTTAAAGAGGAATTGGTTGTGGAGTCTGGAACTGCGAAGTTTTGATGAAGGAAATGTTTTTCTAGGTTTCTTTTTTGCTGGTACTGTCTGGCACAAAATTATTTTTTCTGGCTCAGTCGCGCCAAATAGCTTATTCAGTGTTTGTTGCTAATACGAGGTTGAATTACAATTTTAAATGTCATAAATATAACAGATTGTATGTCGTACACAATGAACCTATATTAGCCATTGACTTGGAGTTAATAAGATAAGTCTGGTTGATGCAAGCGTGCTGTAATGAGAGTCATTATTTTAAAAATAATAATACCATCACGCCTGTATTCCCCGAAGGGTTAGGCAGAGGTGTACCAATGTAGGTCCACCCACAGTTCGCCGGTATATTTAGGTCCCATGTAATAGGGGGCGAGCCTATTGCCATTAACCGGGCACTAATCCAAACTCCGAGCTGCTGCTGAGAATTTCATAGAAAAACCCAATAACACTTTTTGCTCGACCCGGGAATCGAACCCAGGACCTCTTGCGTAGCAGTCGCGCACAGGACCACTAGGCCAACGAGGCAGTTCATTATTTTTTGAGTCGTAATTACTATTTTATGACTTGATGTAAGAATGTGGAGGAGGCGAAAGGAGTATGTAGGAAGCAGGTGGTGTTCCGTGTTTTCTGCCTACTCCCATGGGAAACAGGCGTGAGTTTATGTATGTATGTATTACTATTTTATTTTTTCCATTATTGGCCAGCCAACAACTGTGTACCATAGTAACAAAACTAAAATATAATATTACAAAATCGCAATCACCTAAAACGTACTAATCTGCGGCAATGTCCACGTAATCATATTAAACTCATTCGACTGGCTATGCAGCCGTTCAGATACGGTAGTCATTTCCCGTCTACCAAACACCGGATATTATTGAAATGCATGCCGCTATATCTGTGGTACAATACCTGTGAATCTGCGGTACTTTTTAGGTTTAATGATCTGTGAATTCTGATTTGGAAAGGAGATGTTCCTAAAATGTATTTGTGGGTCTTTTATCATCGTCATTTGTAGATCTTTGACAGTCTTTACGGGGATCAGAATTCTTAAAATTTAAACCTGTCTTAATAAAGAGTCTGGGGTTGCTAAATAACTGGGTAGTCAAGGTGGAATACTCAGTCGCTACTGGTAGTCAGAAGCCTGTAAGTCCGACAAATGAGTATGGTTTAGGTTGTGGAAGTCAAATAGTCACTCCATCTAAAAAAACTATTTAGTAGCAGTGGGAAAAGGATAGGCAAGTGATGGCTCAATAATGGATAAAACCAAATTAATTAAACACTTTTTCTAATATATTTTTCTGGTGCAGTTGGTTGATTAGAAGCTCTGGTGGTCTTGGTCTTGATTGGTGCATATAATGTTTATTGAAGATGTTTTGATTCTATTATTTTGGTCTTGTTTCGTAAGCACGATTGCTGAGCGTAGAGCCCTAGATTCGGTTGGGAAAGTGTTTTTCGGTTTTCCATTAGGTATTTCTCTTTAGTAGCCCTGAGCTCAGAAATTGATGGTAGGACTCTTCCGTTCCTCTTAAAGCACGTGTCGTTATTGGTCCAGCGCCTGATCTCTGCCTAGTCATATCGGATTGCCATTTCATCAAACTATAAGAGCGAAGGATGAGAGAGTGCACCCGTGTTTGCGCGCACCCTTAACACTATAATATCTCCTGTGTACTTGGCTAATCTTCTTTGATATTGATCACCGTAACCGCAATTCGTCAAGATAATTAGAATGATGATTTTAGAACAATAACATCGGGGTCAGCAGCGCACGAGTGATGCCTCTGGTGTTGCAAGTGTCCATAGGCAGCGGTGACCGCTTAACATCAGGCGGGCCGTTAACTTGTATGCCACCTCCAGTGGTATAAAAAAAACCTATGTTCTTAAATCATCAGATCCATAAAAGGGAATCCACCAAAACCTGGACATAAGAAAGTCTCCCTGAAAAATCCGAACGTCCATTATTGTTGTTTATATACCTTATAATAATATTTCACAAAAGGCAGCGCCGCGGAGGGAGTCCGCTTTCATTTCCTGTGGGTTCCGTGGAAGCCGCGGCGCTGGGTGGCGAGCACTGGGGTGCGTCCGACGCATTATCGAATATCGACACAGATAAATATTTTGCGCCAGCCACTCCATAAATAACACATAATGGATTCCCATTCCGAAACGGCTTAGGGTTACTTGGAAGCGAAAATGCGGATGGTTCGGTTTAGACACACCTAGGCGAAAAAGAGAATTGTTATCTTACTATTAGTATAAGATAGTTATACTAATAGTAAGATAACTAATACTATTAGTATAAGATACTAATACTTATTTACTTTCGCGTAATACTTAAGTATTACGCGAAAGTTTGGATGGGTGTTTGTTGCTCAATTACGCTAAAACGGCTGAACGGATCTGGATGAAATTTGGCACAGAGATTGATTATTTCCTGCATTGCAACAAGGGCTTTTTATTTTGAAAAAATAATTTATTGCGAGAAGGCGTAATATTATTGTGGTTTGGGAACAGTGTACCATAAAAAAGGCGTAATATTTTGACCTGTAGTTTATTTATTTCAATAGAAATAAAAAATATTCCAATAGTTTAGATTCAGTATATGTTGTAATTTGATTGCGTCGATTCACTAAGTATAAATCTGCTGTCGGATAGGCGGTGGCTGCAGCGCTGAGTGTCGTCGGATCGATTCCCACACGAAACAAATATTTTTGTTTATTTGTTTCGGATCTCACTGTTTGTGCACATTCTTACACCAAGTCATAAAATAGTAATTACGACCAAAAAATAATGACTATCAAAATTTACATAACAGCACGCTTGCATCAACCAGACTTATCTTATTAACTCCAAGTCAATGGCTAATATAGGTTCATTGTGTACGACATACAATTTGTAAACGATACAGGAGAAATTCCTAGTGTAGAGATTTATTTGAAAAAAAAAAAACATGACTATATGTATATCAACATTATGAATAGATACAACGTCCACTGCCATCAAAAGTTCCTCCAATTTTGAATCAATTGTACCCGTATCCTATCTTATTGAATAACATCTTGCTCATATCAACTGTCTATTCCAATCTTCGGGTATCCAAGTCCAGACGTGTATGAAACTGATTTTCGCGAGTCCGCCTTCGGTCCGATTCTGGATTGTTATTTAAATGTGATATATTATTAAGTGTCATGTTTTCTGCGAAGGCGATGTTATATGGTTGAGTTTTGTTCGTGAATTTGGGTGAAATAAGTACTTTAGTATTGTGTAACTAATCTAAAATGTTAAACCTGAAAAAGATGTTTTTAATTTATTATCTGCAAGGTATGTGTATAAAAAAATACTTTATAGAGCCGTATGGATTTTATGTCTTGGTGAAAGCATTGGTCGGCCAGACTGCAAAAATGTTCAAAAAATATCTTTAATAACAACACACCACGTATTCCCCGAAGGGTTAGGCAGAGGTGTACCAATGTATATCAACAGTTCTCTGGTATGTTTAGGTCCCATGTTTTATTATTATTCTATTCTATTAGGATAATGTTAAATAACAAATACCAATTATTTCAGGTAACAGAGCCCCATATAACAGTAGGTACCTCACTTTAACACTAAGTCAATGAGTCAATCAGAAGATACAAAAATAAATAAACTAGTTTTTACTTTAAGAACTAGTATTTATTTTTGTATATTTAGATTCTCATTCATCATATCAGCCGAATGATGTCCACTGCGGGACATAGGCCTCCCCTAGAGCTAGCCGGTCGTACGCTGCTGCGATTTTCCGCAACCTTTACCTTTTATTTTCATTTCTTCTCTTCTCTGTATCTCCACACTCTCTCTGTGTGTCCACACTTAGTAACCAAATAAACTACTCAACCAAAAGACCGTCAAAAAAACTCCACCCAAAAAAGAGCTTAGCTCCCCACAAAATTAAAACAACAATCCCTTAAAACCGACAATCAAGATGTTCCACAAACCTGCACCCGTCCCAAAGGCGTAAAATGGAACGAAATAGTGTGAAAAAGTACAAAAAAAAAGGTAAAAAATGAGCCCGGGCTAGAATCCCGAGTGAATCCGACGAGAAACGGAATGAAAATTGGATTTGCCTCTGATTGGATTTTTATTTACTTAAGACAAGAAAAATTCTCTCCGTCGCGAAGGCTACGGCGTTCTTATAAATGATTTAGAGATCCTCTCGTCTCGACTGACTGATTAACTATCGGGTTCTGTACGTTTCTCTGCTGGATCATTCGTTTGGGGGCAAGATTTGTGGATTTTGTGCCACACATTGATACATGTGAATTAGTTTTCTGGTCTATTACGTTTTCAGACAGTGTGCTTGCATTTTGTATTGTCTAAGAGTTAGCGCAAATTGAGCAGCAATTTGGTGTGGGAGTTTTTTATTGATCAATTTGTAATGTACTCAAATATAATAGAAATAGAGTTAAAAATTGGGAAATATCAAGATAAATAATGCTGAGAGTACATATGCTTATCAACTTATTTTTCTTTTGTGTTTAGCTCAGCATCAATTAATTAGGTTTCTATATTCATTGTTAAAATACGACTATTTTGGAATTTTACTTTTCTACATACATACACATACATAAACTCACGCCTTTTTCCCATGGGGGTAGGCAGAAACCACAGAACGCCACCTGCTACGATCCTGACATACTACTTTCGCCTCGTTCACGTTCATACATCTGGTCATACAAGCACGCCGGTTACGAGTACTGCACACCCGACCTTTCTGAAGAACCTCACCGATAAGGTCAGGGTAGGTCTTTCTAGGGCGTCCCCTCCCGGCGTTGCCACTCACATCTGCCACATAAATACCTTTTGTTAGTCGCCTTTCACTCATCCTCTCAATATGACCGAACCATCTAAGCATACCCTTTTGAACCTTTGTCACTACATCCTCTTTTAAGTCGCAACGTTCTCGTATAATCTCATTCCTCACTCTATCGTTCAAAGTTACACCACACATACTTCGCAAGGAACGAAAAACTACTACTTACTTTTACTTTTCTATAGAAACAAAAATGGAATATTTATAATCTATCAAATATATGAAACATTAACGTGTTTTTTTTAGAATTTTGCGTAGTTTAGATGTTTATTTTTATACCTAACCTACCTACCTAATTATGTACAATCATTTAATGTGTGTCTATTTTAGCTTCCATACTGTTTACAAAGACTTATTCTAAACTTCATCAGTCTTCATTACCTAAATCAAAAAAAGCTCAAAACTGTCTTCCTACTACTTTTCTACACCAACGCAAAAATACTCAGTTTCCAAAAAAAATATACCCCCATTTTTATAAAACCAACTAAACTGAAACTTCCAGTCTAATTCAAAGCACACACACATCAGAACGTAATACAAAGTCTCTAAGGGTCAAAGTTGCTTGCAAATTTCAATTGAACTCTACCCGTGGAAGTGCATCGAAGTGTTCGCCCAAGGGAGGCCACGGTACTTGTAGCTGGCCGACAAATTTAATCATTCATGCTGTAACAAGTTCTGGAATTTCACGCTGGGAACGAAAAGTAATTGACATTTGAGTGATCGAATGTGGTAGGTTACTAGGTACACCCAGCTTTAGAGAAGAGGAACCCCCAAGTCTACGGTTATACGGTTTGGTGTCATTACCAAAGGGGGTTCATTTTCTCTGACGCTGACCCTACAGTCAACAAAGCTATTCGGTGTACAGGCAGCTTACCTTTTTTTTTATAGATGGGAAATCATCAAATAACTTCCCCCGCCCTGGGCGGGACGGGAGGGAGTGTCAGACTTTTACTGACTAAAACCCATCTATCCTCCACTGCTCTTTGCGCTCCTGGGGCGCGGTATCTCTTTCGAACAACCTGCAGCCCCGGCAGGCATCGGCCCTTAGTGGCTCCTTCCAAGTTTGCTGACATCTCTTTGAGGCGCGCGTGGATACGGTGGCCGGGAGTCGTCTCTTGGCTCCCGACGCCCGGAGCGTCTCCCGCGGCGACTGCTGGGTTACTTTTTAACAATGTTGTGAGTATACTGAGCAGTTAATTCTCGTAAATAACTCTCTAAGGTGTGTCATAAGCTTAAAAAGTTATTAAGCATACAATAAAAACGAATATTGGCAGTGTAGTAGTAAGATGAATAATTTTGCCTGTATACCAAATAGTTTTGTTGACTGTACATGAGCATGAAAGACGGGATAAAAAGCATACAGAATTTATTAAAGTGCATCTTGTCGTTCTATCTCGTTTCAGTTCTAAGATAGATAGAGAGGTATACAATATTATCCTGTTAAATATTTAGAGAAACCAGCCGAATGTAAGTAAGTAGTGTCGGTCATAGCGTAATATTATGTACCCCATACTTTATCCTATGAATCTGGCTATCATATTCGTAACGTTTTTTTCAATACGACTGGTAGTTCTAAGGACTAGCGTGTTTAAGTAAACAAAAAAAAAGTATTTGTAATAATGTTAAAATGACCTGATGGATAAAGTTAAAATGTCGTGACGGCCTAGTGGTTAAGGCGCCCGTCTCTCATTCATGAGGTTACGAGTTCAATACCGGGCAAGTACCAATGTGTTGTTTTTTCAATTCATACAGTACTTTATAAGTTTATCTTCATGAGACATCGGTGAGAGAAAACACCGTGAGAAAACCTGGAGTTACAGTTAATGAAACCGACATTCCGCCGTTAGCAAGCATGATGATTAATGCTCATGTCTTCTCTGTACGAGAAGAGGCCTTTGCCCTGCAGTTGGGACAATATTAAGCGATTATTATTCTTATCTACTCATATTATTATGAGGTAAGTTTTTTTTTGTTTGTTTGTTTATTTGTAACAAATAGGCTACAAAATTACTGGACCGATTTTAACAATTTATTCACCAGTAGATATCTACATTATTTCTAAGTAACTTAGGGTATATAACATCACGCTATGACACACGTGAGCGGAGCAGTAACCAAAGATGTAACTTAAGCGGATAATTTGTTAGTTATTTTATAAAGTTACAAATTTTCCTTCGAATAACTAAGAACTTTGCAACTTTATAGAAACTCTTAAACGAGAAAAATAACATAAAATTCACAAAAAAAAAACAGAAGCCAAAAGTTCTGATTGAAGCAGTAACAGTGTGTTCTTCGCTTTTCTATTCAATTTACTTTGCTGAATTAATTCAGTTTTCCCTTCGACCGTGCAGCATTAACCAAATGTATTCATGAGGTTCACGCTAACATTATCTGAAGGAACGCTTGTAAATTAAAAATATGAAGGATGGTTGTATGTGTGTATAAATATAATTCTAGACTGATGATCAGGGTGCCGCCATCTCTTATGATCCTATGATAAGCAAATAAGACAAAATCGCATTGCAAATAAGGTTCAAAATAGCGATGTTGGTTGTATCGAATAATCACCAAACTCAAAAAAAATTGAGGTTTTTATTAAATTGAGAAAAAAATATACGGCTCAATGAAATAATTTACAGATAATTATGACTTTAGTTCATGAAAATCCTTGTAATATTATTACATAAAATTATATAGTTTACGCTCACGACGACAATTCTTTTTTCGATTTTTTTACTATGATACTGCATTATTTTCATGAAATATTTATAAATAAGTCTTTACTTTGAACCCTTAACAATACACAATTATTTTTTAGGCTTGTATTTTTTACCAATACGCCAGACTATGCGACAAAAAAATCGTGTTTTCGATGTCCTGTGTTCGGATAGCCCCTTAAGAGGGAAATCTTTTATCCATAGAAAAGCTCTCGCCTGCTTTCTGATTCTATGGCAATAATTTTTTTCAGCGAAGTTATCCATCAGCTGTTTGTATGTCCTTATGTTTTCCATTTTAATGGTACATTATTTTTATAAGTAAGTACTTAAAAAGATAGAGAATGCTCTGAATCATCTATTTGTACCGCTGTTAACAGAGGCCTAGTGTAGAAATTTGAAAATTATTAGTGAAATAATAAAACAAATGGATACAGTATACATCCTTCTCATTCAGTTTATGGAATATTTTTGATATTAGTTCAATGTTATTCGTGTTGAGAATCAATAGCATAGGTACCCCCTTATATTTGAAGAGGATGCAAAACTATACCTTTTCTAAAGCTTGTATAACAATTCAAAAACCGAACGAATCTTCGGTTCTAAAAAAAAATAACGGTCCAACTTACCGTTCCCATTTAAAAACAAATAAACAGGCAGGAATATCAATCTTTAACGAGTTTCTTATCAAACCGTCTGACTTGGAAATGAAAATATTATTTTTCCCGCCATAGCATTAATGCGAAAACTGTGTATTGTGGCTTTCCATGATGGATCGCCGTTGCCTGTCAATTTATAATATGATGAAGAGATTCTGAATGATGCATCGGTGATGTGAACTTGTTTTGAATATCGAATGATTGCGGTGTCGAATAAATATCTAACGGTGATCTATTGGATCTATTTTTGTTTTGTTCTATTTTTGAATTTTACTGGCAGTTTTTTTTTTTGGCAACATTTGGGGTTTATTTTTTCTTTTTTTGCACCTCTCAAAAATTTTCTTCTGTATCGTGGGTGCTTTTACTCGAACGGACAGACCCGGAACAACTATCTGTAGGCCATTCAAATATTTGATCCGTGCGGGAATCGAACCTGTGACACGCATCGCAGCAGCCAATCGGTCAGCCACTGCGCCTACCGTGTCCGGTTCTGTCAACATTTTTATATTTAAATACGTTTAACCCCACTTTCTGAATAATAATATTTCGTGTATTGTAAATGCATTTACTAACAGAAAAATAATCTTAACAGACAGACAGACAGACAAAGAATTGATCTTACAACATTCCATTTTAGCCTTTCGATCCACAGAACCCTAAAAAAACAAAACTTTACTTACACAGAAAAAGAAAATAAATTCAAAAGCGATGATTAACCGTTCCTTCTCACACTTTTATTCATTCTTTATTCTCTATAACGTTTACTCAATGTATTCATGGGGTACGGAACTGACGCGCGGTGAATTTTTTTGCCGCCAATTTTTCACTAACATTTTCGCGCCAAATTTTTTCCGCCATGTTTTTCCTCTCTTTTGACGGATTTCGCCGGACGACTAATCTGTAGATATTGATACAGTCCCGTCGATGTTTCAAAAGGTTTTTTGGCGTCACCTTTTTGGTTATTTTTAGCCATCTGTGGCCGGCGAAAGTAATGTATTAGTTGCCTTTGAAATATCGTCGAGTAAAAAGATTCTATTTTTAAATACGTTGTCGCAGACTACGGATTTCTGCTGTATCGTGTTGGTGCTTTTACACATATAAAGTTACGCACACAAAGGACCAGATCCGGTACAACTACATATCGCTCACCTAGTAGTATATTGGCACATCTGCAAAAAACGTGTAATTGAGTTTTTACCGCACAAGTGTTCAAAATTGCATAATCATAAGGTACAATCACAATTTCAGATTTTTTGCAGATGTGCCAATATACTACTAGGTGAGCGATATAAGTAATACAAATGTTTGTTCTGTGCGGGGATCGAATTCGCGATACCGCAGCACAGTAACCAATCGTTTAGCTCATTTAATTTTTCCCGATTATTTGTATGTTTTAAGAAATTCTATCCCTAGGAGAAATGATATTTCTATAAATATGTTTTAACATGATTGTTTATAAGTGTTATTTTAAAATCGAACCATCGTGATGGCCCAGTGGTTAAGACGTCCTCCATCCACGAGGCTGAGGGTTCCTCTAATTATTGGTGACCACATCATTCACTTAAAATCTAGTTACAAGTAATTCGACCAAAAAAAGATAAATTTAAAAAGGCAAAACCAAAAACACATAAATCTGAAATTCTGCCCTAAAAATAAGTTCATATAAAAATAAAATAGAAAACACGTTTTATCTATACTAATATTATAAAGCTGAAGAGTTTGTTTGTTTGTTTGTTCGCGCTAATCTCAGGAACTACCGGTCCAATTTGAAAAATTCTTTTTGTGTTGGATAGCTCATTTATCGAGGAAGGTTATAGGCTACATAACATCGCGCTATGAGCCACGGGAACGGATCAGTAACCAAAAACCTAACGTAATGCGGGTAAAACCGCGGGGCACAGCTAGTTTTTTTATAAATCAAAAATTTCAAATTTCGACGTTGTCTGTACACGTAAGTACACTAAAACTGCCTACCCAAACATCAGAAATGTTATCATAAAGAGGTACAGAGGGAAACAAAAGCGCAAAGTGTATCACTTTGCAACATAAAGCGCTGCTTTGCTTATTAACTTTAATTTTTAATATCCGTGCGCAGCCCGCGTAAAATTGCAATCCACCGTCGAAAATAAAAGAAGGTCTGCTTACACCGAATTATTCATGCTCTTGTTTTACAAAACACTTGCAACTGTGGAGCTAAAGATCTGGATTTTACACGCAAAGACAATTTAGATAAAAAATCTTTTTTGTAAAAAAGACAACCGCCTTCAAACACTTCTGCACTAATCTACTACACAAATCGGTCTAGGCGTCCCGGAGTAATTTCGAATCCTTTTAGACGAATTGAGAATCCTTTTTTGAAGCGGTTAAAAATTAGTTCGTAGTAAGTACCTTATAAATCTCTACAAAGTATAAAACAAATTAATACAATTCTTCTATTTTTAAAAGAGGCACTTACAATTTATACTTCTATGCAAATATTATAAAAAGGTAAAGTTTGTGAGTTTGCAGGGTATAACCTCTGGATCTACTGAACCGATTTTGATTTTTTTTATCCATATAAAGCCACGTTATTTGTGAGTGTCATTGACTATAACATCACGCTAAGACCTACGGGAGCGGAGCAGTAACCATATCACAGTAATCATATCACATGTCTATTTCTCGCAGTGCTTAAAACATTTTGACAGGATAACCTTTCATTAATCCGCATGATTTATTTATTTAAGGTTGACCCACAACATATACATATACTTACATTATATTCATTCACACGGCTATATCTATACTAATAATATTACAAAGAGGTAATATTTGTTTGTTTGTTTATTTGTAACAAATAGGCTCCGAAACTCCTGGACCGATTTTAACCATTTTCTCACCAATAGATAGCTACATTATTCCCGAGTAACATAGGTTATATAACATCACGCTACTACCCACGGGAGCGGAGCATCAACCAAAGACGTTACTTATGGCGGGTGAAAAAAGCAACGCGGACGAAGTCGCGAGCAGTTTGCTAGTTCTAACAGGTAAACACAACATTGAGAACAATGACGTCAGAATACCGCTTAGTTAATGATACAACACTAAAACTAAAATTAACTAAAAAACCAAACAGAATCAAAACCTGGCACAAAAACTCAGTTAATAAAATAATCCGCTAAAAGTTAGAGCTTAAAAACACTTCCTTTTTCCAAGACAAGTACAGTCGCGCGCTCAAGTGTCGAGTGGCTATATATTTTCATTTTCGAGTGGCGACACTCGCGCCGCCTGTAGGTGACTGCCGGAATTATTGCACTTCACCAAGAGTGGACCGATGTGTCTATATATCCTTTTTATTGCTGTTAGAAAAAAAAGGAATCGTGCGGAGTTTGCGGATGACGTAAAGTGAGGCGATATTAAAGTTTTATGTGCAGTTCGGTTCGGGGAGTTATAATCGTATGACTGGTTCTGTGAGTGAGAAACACTTTGGAGCTGGATTGTTTAGAGATTTGTGTGTGTTCTATTGTTTTTTTATTTCTTTATAAAATCTGGCGTGCTTTTACCCAGCGGGGTAAGGGGGGAGGGGGGTGTAGTATATGCAAACATTTCCCAAGTTATGTAGCCTGTTGTTACTAACTTAGTCCTTGTAACTTAATAATAATATTCTCCAGATCGTTTTTCGGTTACGGCGGCCAATCTCAATGGAGACTAGTTAAGTATGCAGGTGATATTATGGTGCACGAGTGTGCGAGCAAACCAAGGTGCACTCCTTCTTCCTTCACTCTTAGTTAGATGGGATGGCAGTCCGACACTACCGGGGAGAGATCAGGCGCAGCACCAAAGGCCTAACGTGCTCTCCGAGCCATCACACTAGCAACTTGTAAACTCCGAGCTGATATTGAGAAATTCCTAAAGAAAAACCCAAATATCATTTTTTGTTTTTTTCGTTTAACCAACGGGGCAGTTTAATATAAATTAAGAGCTATAGTTAACCATTCAACTCCTAATGATTATAAACTAAAACAAAAAATCATGCCTTAACTTTCCACAGACACACTTACAGTCAAAAGAAATATATAAACGTATAAAGAATAAAGTTCAATATTCCACAGTCACTCTCAAGAAAAGCCCTTTCAGTAAGAAATATAAATAAATGACGACAAAAGTGTCTGGTCACTGTAGCTTAGACAAAGTACAGTCGTCGTCAATATCAATATTACGCCGACGCGACGCGACGCGACTCTGTATCGGACTGCCTTATTCCGTCCAATTGAATTAATAGTACAAGCGATGAGAGAAGCGTTTGTTAATGGTTTTGATACTTTTGTAGCCTTTTTTCCGAAACTGTGTTGTTTTTATGTTGAAGTTTTTTTATTTGAATTTTTTAGTTAAATAATATGAATGTTTAGGTAGTTGAATATGGTTACATTTTCACAGTTAACCTAAGTTGATCGTTTAAAGTCACAAATGTTTTCGTTTTTTAGATTATTACGAGATAAAACGTATACGTAGGTTTGCATTGGCCGCGGGCAATCCACTTTGTATTTCTCTTTTATTAGGTACAAATACAGATATATGTTCAAAACAAATGACAGAACACAATAAAAACAAACTTACTTTTTAAATTGTGATCCTCTTTTTATTTGAAGGATTGTCAGTTCCAAACAATGAATATTTAAAAGTAGCTTTTGACTTCCTCTGCATAGTTATCGCAACACAGACGAAATCACGGAATAAAAAATAGCCCATGTGCTTTCTTGGGTTTCAAATTTACCCAAAAATCGGTTCAGTGGTTTAGTCACAATTTAGTAATTTAGTGACAGACAGACAGAGTAACTTTCGCACTTTCAATATTAGAACGGATTTTGCTGTAAAACTCATAACAAGTAACTGATACTACCAGAAAAATACAAAAATTGTATCACGTATGATAAGAAAAAAGAAAATTCTATTTCTCAATTCCAATCATTCTAGTCTCGCTATTGCATTGCAAAGCACAAGTAATAAATTATATTGAGACACTTTTCTCGATAATTACACCGCTCTCTAGGGCGGTGACGGCTACAATAAAAAAAGTCATCTGTGATTTTTCATTTCGTTCCGTGGCCCGCCTATGTTAGGCGCACTTTTACGGTATACTCGGATCGACATGATTTGATACTTTTGAATATTTTTATTTATTACCTTTATATATGTTATTGGATTTAAAGGGATTTTGAAAATACTGGTGTTTCGTGATTTTTGATCTTGTCACTTTTTATTTTGGAATTTATATTTTTTATTAGGTACTTATGTGTTATAGTGCACTGCACTAGTGTAGGTATGACCATACCTACCTTATTACTTATATACTCATGAATTAAAAAAAAAAATCACGATAGGAGCATGTCTACTCTGAAATACTGACGCTTAAATACGTAAATGTGCGGAGTGCTATAAACAATTTTGGACCGTGTAGGCTTTTGAATGGAATAGCTGTTCTTTTTTTTGATACTTTGAACCAATATTATCTTTCGAGGGAATCATGAACTTATCCACGGCAATGCGATGCGATATCCCCAAATGTATGATAATTTTTAGACACAAAATTAAAAGTGATAAAAAAGTCTTCAAATTATTGAAATACAAGTCCGTATCAAAACTAAACAATCAATACGAACCTAACGCTATCAGCGCAGTCTTCCCGTAAATTATTTCTTCGGCCATTAAACAAATATATCGCTATACGGTCGGCCCACAGCAAGCGTTGAAAAATACGATATCGACACTTTAGCTGTACGGGTTTCATTACAATGAAAAATATTGTTTTTAAAATTAAATTGTTTGAAAATGGTGATAATGGGTATCTGGGTCGAAAAACCATAAAAGTTTGTTGGTATGAAAAATATTATAAACGTATGTTTTTTCCGTTTTTTTTAAACGTGACTCAAACAAAAAACTGGTGCTAGCCCAATAATTGTTTTCCCAAATAGTCCCAAAAACAACTATCTATAGGTAATCCAAAGATGGCGGAGTAGTTATTTTTAATGCACTATTACAAATAACTAGTCCGCCATCTTTGGTGTTCCGCTATGTTGGATTCTAACTATGCATTGTCATCCAAAATAAAAGTGTTTTCAATTTTTTTTTTCAATTTCAGCTGTATCGGTTGCTTCAAAATATAGTTGTAAGATTTCACCCGAACAAAGATACATACACTGTAAGTTGAATACATTATTTCCTAGATAAAAATCAGTATTAAAATTAAAAAATTTGGTGCCCTGCAAACAGAACTAAACCACTTGGCAAAGTGACCACAGTATCTACATAAATTCCATTTTCAAATCTAAATTCTTTAAGTCTCCCTTTCAAGCATCGAAAGACGGTGATGAAAGAAAAAATCGAGTCTAGATAAAAATCGTACAAGCGTAAAGATCTCCTTTAGAATATCGTGTTCCAAAGGGATGTGCTCCGACGAGGGTATCGGTTACTTGTTAAGGGAACTAGACGAACTTATTGCAAAGGAGGTGATATATTTTCTATTAGAAACATGCCATATGATATTCTATTAGAACACGTAAGGGTTTGTTTTTCAGTAAACTCTACAAATAATTTAAGGGTTGTGTTGTAGATGACATTACTAATGATTAAAATTATATTCTTTTCTACTGAACTGCCTCGTTAGCCTAGTATTCCTAAGCGCGACTGCTGCGCTAGAGGTCTTGAATTTGATACTCAGGACGAGTAAAATGTTATTGGATTTTTCTATTATATTCTCAGTAGCAGCCCGGTTAGACAATGACAATAGGCTCGCTCCCTATTACATGGGACCTAATAATATACTGGGTGTGCATTGGTACACCTCTGCCTAACCCTTCGGGGAATATAAGCGTCATGGTATGTTTTTATTTAAACAAAGGTACTAGATCAAAAGAAAAATTCTATCCACCGCATGCCGTCTTTCGCTTAGTCTTGCCAACATAATCCACCGCAAATTGTTGCCTGATCTAAATAAAGAAGCAACATCAACTTTTGTTGTTGTTTATTCACTTAAAAATCCATTACGCACAAAAAGACCAACTAATAAATATGAAGAGCGAACGACTTTCTTGATAAAAACCTCATGGAAACCTCTAACACAAAATTCAACTGTATATTTTCTCCTTAAGGTTGATATTGAGTTGTGTGGTTGTACCGAGACATTTTAGCGTGTTTTAAAGTAAGAGAGCAGCATGTCAGAATCAATTCTTGCAGCCATTTCTCAATAAAGTTCGCGTAGGAAGTGAACACATGCATTGAGGCTTTTAAACTTTGACGGATATTACGTACGGCTGCGGGTAAGTTGTTAGAAATAAACAATGTTGTGTACTTGTGGAGTGACGTCACACTTGCCGGTTGGGGTTGTCGGCTGGTTGAATGGGTTTGAGACTTAAGGTGAAAATACACGGTTCAATCAAATTGAATCACTTTGGTTGAATGGAGCAGAAATGAAAGGAATCAATGACATTGAATGATTCACTTATAAGTTTACATGGATCAATTTGGTTGCTTCATCCAAATTGAAAGACAAAAGTGAACCGTGTAATTTCAGCTTTAGTGTAAGAATTTTGATTATAATAAAGGAATGGCAATTAGGTAGTCGGCAGCACTAATAAATTGTCTTTTTTTTTTGACCTGTCAGATCGCGTTTGGCAGTAATAAACTATGACTTCAGTTATTTGTAGACTCAATTGATTTGAAAGATATCATTTTAAGAAATTTATTGATTTTCAAGTGACTAAAAATCTAATTGCCTTTGAGTTTATGTATGTATGTATGTATGTATGTAAAATCTAATTTTGCATTTAATTGAAAATTAGTCCGATTTTTAGGGCTAATGTAAAGTGTTCTTATGGAGAAGTTGTGTCTTAAAATGTATGGGTAATGGTGTCTACTCCCCTTGGAGGGGGATTGAGTGGCATCTATTTATTGTCATTTAGGAGTAGAGCAGATTAGGTAGTCCATTCTCATTTTTGTTAATATAAGCAATTTAATGTTCTAGAATGTAACATCGGGCTTTTTAAAATGCGCTGACTTCATGAAAGGCGGTACTTTAGTTTAGCCAAGTTGATCGTGTAATGACAAATTGATTTTACATTATACCGACTGGATTCAAAATAAAAGTAGGCACACAATATCAAACCAGGGTGATCGATAATCCGCACAGAGCACAAGCTGCTCGTTGATAATTCGGTATAGTCCTTGAAAAGGGATTAACCAGAGCTAATTTGCAAACAAAGACCTCAAAAATTTGGGGTCGAAAATGAGTTGATTTTGAGTTACCTACTAATTGATTGTATCAAAAATTTTAAGAAATTTATTTAATTGAATTCTTTTTCAAATTCAAATTCAAATTCAAGTTGTTTATTGTGGTACACAGGTAAAAATATGGTGTTACAGTTTATAAAGTGAAGTACATCTATGACCCGCCTTTAGGCATACAATAATTTAAAGACTTATGTAACATTTGTCAATAATTAATTAATAGTAGTTAAGTTAGTCAATAATGTCAATATTTTAAAATAGTCAATAATTGAATAGTAAAGGATAAATGTAATAGTCAATAATTGGTTAATATTTAAAACAATAGGCAATAGTTTAATAATAATTATAAAACTGAGACTAACGATTACGGAATAAATTTAAAATCTGTCATTTAAGTATTCATTTACAGAGTAATATACCTTCTCATATAAAAGTTTTAGTAAAGCTTTTTTGAATTCAAGTATTTCATTTAATTCTCTTATTTCAATAGGAAGCTTATTATAGATTTTAGGTGCCATTCCAAGAAGACTTTTTGAAAATAATGCAGTTTTGTGTGGAACGGTACATATCTCTTTGTTGCGACGTTGAGATTTCAGTGTGTTAAATAAATGAAGGTTGGATTTGATAAATAATACTATTTCAAAAATATACATACATGGAAATGTTAGGAGTTTATATTTTTTATAATATGGAACACAGCTGTCAGTTATAGGTTTAAGTTTAAATACAATTCTAATTCTGTATGCAGATCTTATATATGTTAACAAATAACAAATAGGTGTAATATTTTTTGTATTTGTTTTCCCATAATAAGTAGTTTATTTGATTTTATAATAATTTAGTATTCCTATCATATTGAGTTGTAACTGACAGATGATTTAAAATATGGCGGTTGTGCATAAAAATGGGAGACAAAACATTTAATAAGATTAATTATATTGTAAACTGACGTTACTCTGCCCAAATATAGACTGATTAGGAATTATAGTTTGAGTTTATTTGTTTTTAACCTGCTACTAAGCAACATATATTTCTAACAGCTCATGAACGAATACATCCTCCAAAAATCAATTCATTAAGTGAACAGTTTCGTTGTCAAAAGGTACTTAACAAATTACCAATCACCCTTTAATTTTTTAATGTCCTTTTTCAATCTATAGGAAAGCCTTTGCTTGTTCCATTTCTAATATACGTCGTATCCTTTCAGTGTACCTATTTTAAAGAGGTACTATCTATAGGTATATAATCAGAGTAAACACAGTCATTACGTCACTTCCGGGCAATAAATCAGCTGACTACGATATCCTGGGAGTCATCACGGATTTACCCAGCTATGGGCGTTACGGATCCGCCCCGTACAAAGAAAATAGCGACTGTATACTTAGAATTATAGTTTTGATACTAGACAACTTTATTGTGCTCATTTTATGTTTTTTTTTATTACTGATACACTGTATACACATCTTGGTATTATTTAATTGTACGTGATGCCAAAAAAAAAATTAAAAAAAAAAATTGCGTCTGTGGGACCCCTCTGTGTAGTAAGAGACAGAAAGAAAGAATGGGAAGAATAACGCCATTTCCTTACGTAATGATTTCTGCTAGTTAAGTTTTCTTGGTAAGCTCACTCCATCATAGACTTTGTCTATGTCACCTTTGACCAAGACTAGAGTCAAGAGCTTCCCCATCACGAATAACAATTTAAAAAAGTTAACTCCTACTGCAAGTTGGGTTAAAGAATTTTGATCCAAAAATCCGAAGAGATCTATTTAATTTTTAATTATTAAATCTTAATCTTATTTAAAATAAACAAAACAATTTTCTTTCTTCTAATTCTACGTTGATCTAATTTTCAACAACACCTAAAATTCAATTATCTAGCTAACATCACTTGGTTCTCAACGGGGTTGCCAGCATAAAAAATGTTATGCAATTTTAACTCCCTGTAATGCCCTCTCTAGTATGAAATAACCCGAAAATGGCAGTGTTGCCAGTGGATCGTTGGGGGGAGATAAAAAAATATGCGCCCCGAAATGACAAGTAGGATGCTATGTATTTGTAGATTAGATACGTTGGGATTGGGTGAAAATGACGTGATAAAATTCGGCAGCCCTTCTTGCTTTTGTTAAGGTTGTCAAATCTAGTTCTGTGGCGTTGATAAGGGAACAAGGTTTGCATGTTTTTCGGGGAAGTAATTTTTTTTTGTTTCTTAATCTTTTCTTTTATTTTCCAACAGTACGGTTATCTTCTTAATTAGAGCGCGAGTGCTGTGATTTTATTCTGTACGATAATTTCATCTCTGAAAAGCAACGCTGAATTTTTGTGACGATAGAAAATCGCAACGATAATGTGCTAAAGATTATTAAAATCTCCCTGAAAATAAAATTCATTGAACAAAGACCCCCAGCAACGAAAATAAGCGTGAAAAAGAGAGATCGTAACACAAACTTTTGTCATACATTCAAGATGATCCTACTACTATTATAAAGGCGAAAGTTTGTATGTATGGATGTATGGATGTATGGATGTATGGATGTTTGTTACTCTTTCACGCTTAAACGGCTGAATGGATCTGGATGAAATTTGGCACAAAGATAGATTATAGTCTGGAATAACACATAGGCTACTTTTTATCCCGGGAAAATGTACGGTACCCGTAGGATAACACATCAACTGTGACGCGGACGAAGTCGCGGGCTGAAGCTGGTATTATATACTTTTGTCATACATGATTCGAAACCAAAGCGATAAATTAAACATTTCATCACGTATTAAAAAAACTGCTATTTCATACTAATTCCACAGTCAAAATATATGAAAATCCGACTTTGATAAAATAACCTACGAATAATATTTGCGTGGGTTGCTTCCAACCGGTCCTGTTGGAAATCTATGGGGGAGGCCTATGTCCAGCAGTGGACGTCCTGCGGCTGATGTGATGATGCTGAATGTTAGCGCTGCCGGGTCTACAACCATGTACTTGAATACACATACCATCACGCCTGTATTCCCCGAAGGGTTAGGCAGAGGTGTACCAATGTACACCCACAGTTCGCCGGTATATTTAGGTCCCATGTAATAGGGGGCAAGCCTATTGCCATTAACCGGGCACAAATCCAAACTCCGAGCTGCTACTGAGAATTTCATAGAAAAACCCAATAACACTTTTTGCTCAACCTGGGTATCGAACCCAGGACCTCTAGCGTAGCAGTCGTGCTCAGGACCACTAGGCTAACGAGGCAGTTACTTAAGTAAGTATTTTGTAAGTATTTTTGCCATAGATTCAAGTACCTAACTAAGTAAGTACTTAGTTAGGTACTTGAATCTATGGCAAAAATTGTATCACGATGGGCCTTCCACCGTATATTCAAAACCATACTGCCCATAAAAAAAAACATAAATCTTTAAACCTGCAACAGTAACTGTCAGTCAGAGTTACACTTTCTCAGAAACAGCAAATCATTTTAACATCCCCTCCTTGACTCATAACGTTACTTAGAAAGAAAGGAAGTGACGTAAAGTCCAGTTACCGGAACTACACGCCTTTTATTTTATGAAGTCAATAAACCGTCTGTGTTCATACATGTGTACCTAGGTACCTACGTGAAGGAGCTAACTTTAAAAATATGTTAGTTTATGTTCAAAAGGTTTATGATTAGTTTTCCTATGTACTTTACCTTTGAAGGTTTTAAGGTTTTATTTGAATGGCATACACTTTTATAGGTATATTTTAGTCTGATATAATAAAGAAGCGAGCCATTCAAATTCTGTCAATTTGAAAAATATTCATAATAGTAAAACCTGTTAACTAACAAATATTTCGATTTTAGCTAAGTAGATAATTATCTACACTAATTTAATAAAAAACTGAAAAATAACTTTAGTTTTGGAAGTCGGTGGCTATGTTTCTGTTTGTTATTTTGTATTGCCACCGACTTCCAAAAGAATATACGAGTACAACCCAATTGCGAACCTATCCTTTTTTAAAGTCAGGTAAAAACTTAAAAAGTGTTTTGTTTCTTTAAATGCGCTAATCTCTGAAACTCGCAGTCAGATTGTAAAAAGTTTTTAAATTCTTGATAGCCAGATTCATGAAGAATAGTATAAATAGGCTATATAACATCACGCTATGAAACACGGGAGCGGAGCACTAACCAGAAACATAACTTAAAATACCACGTAAACGAAGTCACAGGCAGAACCTACATACACAATAAAATGGCTTCCTCCCAAGATCCCAAGACATAACCAAAAACATAAAATAAAGTACCAAAAATATAAAATGTAAAATGAAATCTAAAAATTAGTTCAGAAACCATTTGGCCACGCTTAGCGGGCTACAGTGTCGGCTCACGCACTTTGACACGAAATAAACTGGCAATCAGAGGAGTGCGGTGTCGGAGGGAATCCTCATAAATCCGGCGTCGACTTCACTCTGGCCTTATTCAATCTCCGGGGGAATGGGGGACGAAGATTTTGAGAGACTGGAAACGGTAAATATTTTTGCTCAATTTTTTACCGAGCAAAAGGAGGAGCCTATCTTGTCAACGTGTATGTATGTTTATTATTTTATTTTTGCGTTTGGCAGAACCTTTGATACCAGTATCAAAGACTATGCTAGGCTATGTTACTTCAAAACTCATATGTTTTTCTAAGTTTATTTTGGACATCACTGATATAAGTGAAGAAAAACTTCGTGAGGAAACCTGGACTCATCGTGGACTGGTCAGGTCAGACTTATAATGATTAACATTATAAGTCTGACCTGACCAGTCCACCTTGAGCAGGAGTGGTAATCAGTGCTCGTGCCTTCTCTGGTATTTCTTTCGTTAAGGTGTGTTTCTTTGAAACAGGTGGACTCACTATAAAGTAATATTTTAATTATCAAATAGCAGATTCTTTGGTTGATTAACGGTTATAATATTCATTTTGTTTGTAACAATTTACATTATAACATTGATTACATTTCCATAATGAAATTATACTTCGATAGTATTGTCGATATCAGCACCAATTGCCACCGAATAAATAGATAAATCAATTCGGATTAACCTAAAAGTTTGTTGCCCCTTCTAGTACAAGTAACCTCTCTGTAGTATACTTTACGAAGAGAGGTCGTGTTTCGCGGGGCGCCGATATAAAAGTCCACTTTATAAAGGCTGACCGCAGACGATCGCTTCTGTACGTTTGTCTTGTGCTTGTACAACCTCAGAAACTTTTAATGTGTAGCTTTGAATTGGGATTGTACGAAAAAAGCAGATTTTTTTCAAGCCCAATTTCTTTGGTACAGAAATTGGGGTAGAATTTTGTACAAGTGTAGTGATATAGGTAGTTTGTTGTATTGTAATTACGAATATAAACAAACGTTTGCAGTACAATTAAAAACGTAAGTACTTGTTCTGTATGGAGAAGAACGAGTAAGAAACTCAACAGACCTTCTTTTCACTTAAGTTTTTAGAAAACCCTGGTTACATTATTCTTATTGCTTTTATATGTAAAAAAAATGAAGGTGAATAGCAATATAAAATAACAAAAATAATAATAAAGCTGGCATGGCTGCTAAGAGATGACTATTTCCAAATGATGGCGCCCGTTCACTATACATGACGCATGGATCAGCACCATTTAGCTCAACCATCTTGAAATGACACTGAAAAAATCTAATGGATCATACTTTTGTAGTTACTTAATTAATATAGTCGAGAGCCTCGCCTAGTGGTTTTGAAGCGTGACGTGATGTCTTGGGTTCGATTCCCAGGTCGAGCAAAATGTGTTAGGTATTGGGTTTAGCAGCTCGGAGTAAGGATTTGTGCCCGGGTTAATGACAATACGCTTGCCTCCTGTTAAATGGGACCGAAACATACCGGCAAACTGTGGGTGTACATTGTTGCACCACTGCCAAACCCTTCAGGGAATACAGGCGTGACGGGGAGGTATGTGTGAAGTTTAGTCTTTTGGTAAATGAATGTCCCTTTAATCATTTTGACTTAAGCCCTTATAATCAAATGACAACCGGCAAATTCTTAACCGAGTATCAATAACTAACAGACTTTGGTAAACTCAGCTCTAAAGATAGTAGCAACATAATCTTCCCCACCACATTTTAACACTCTAACCCGTTTACTAACTTTTCACACATAACTTAGAATAACCGTAAAACATTCGACAAACGACTAAGTCGTTTAACTTTAACTCATTTTCAGCTTAGCTACCGTAAAAGATCTGGTTTAACGCCATCTAAGGTGGCAGGGGATTTGCCGGGGTGTTGCCAATCTCCGCCGCTAGATGGCAGTGTGCTACATGCTCGTAAACTGGTTTATTGTCACTCGTGTACCGACAGGCAAGCGGTGTGCACGTATGTCGGATATTGAATTGGTGATGTTATCGTTTTGGAGTCAAGTAAATCATGTTTTGTTACTATGCATTTGTAATTGTGTGTTTTGTATTTGTAATTGGCCTTTTTAATGGTATCTAAACCCGAACTATTGTATATGACTAGCTGTAAGTTTTCCTAAAATTATTAAAATAAATAAATAAAATAAATAAATAAATACTTGTTTTATACCTTTAGATTGGTAGTGTGTTTGTGGGTCACTTTTTTCGTCATGTTATAGTTCTAATTTCAAGAATGACTGAATAGGTCATTGACTGCACCCTCCAGCGTAATTATTTTTCGTACATTTTGAAAGTAGGTATTAACACTTTTGTATTAAAAACGAAAAATGCTACTACTTTTCTTGGTTACAACTGCAATAGAAATATTATGCTCTCTGTGAACATTTTAACTCTCCATATTACAATTCATGAGATACAGACCACTGACAGACAGCGGAAGCCTAGTTTGTAAAAGACCCGTTGGCTACGGATAGGGAACCCTTTTTTTTAATAGGAAATCAACAAATGACCTCTAGACTCTTACTGACTAAGACCCATCCATGTTCCTCCTAACACCCTTTCAATTCCAAGGCCGAGATGACTCTTTCAAACAAATTCCGCAACAAGCGGCTACAGAACCGTTCAGAAGAAACTAGTTCTCGCTTCCAACACACGGTTGGTTATGACGTATCCTACGGCTACGTGTGACACACACAAAGGCGGCAACAATTACACCAACAAGCGTACCTAATAAAGTTTGTCGGTGCATCCGCCGTGCGCCCCTTTACGAGCGAACCTCGAAGGAAATATTGAATGTTGAATGTGGATAGAATGCATATCATCCCGATAGATTTTAAAGTTGCAGCTTGTTAAGTTACTTTGTACTATATTTGTATGCTGAATTACGTGTTTCGGGTTTCGCATACACTGATTATAATGTTGTATATTTGTTAACGCACCTATTATACAGTAGAAATTCCTAGTGTGTATAAAAATATTTCCTCAACCTCGTTAGCCTAGTGGTCCTTAGCGCGACTGCTACGTCGGAGGTCTTGGATTCGATTACCAGGTCGAGCAAAAAAAGTTTTTTGGATTTTCTATGAAATTCACAGTAGCAGTCCCCATTACATGGGAGCTAAATATACCGGCGAATTTTGGGTGTAGGTATATTGGTAGACCTCTGCCTAACCCTTCGTGGAATACAAGCGTGATGGAGCGTATGTTATAAAAATATATAAATACCGTCCGACTCCAATTGTCATATTTGAGTCGTCCATAAAAAATATAAAGGCAAACTGTATGCCCGTCTTTTATGTGACATTATAAGGCCGAGGCTTGGCCGTACGACTTTACGACGGGTGATACGACGCGTTTTATTTCAGTTTTATTGACAGACTACGGATCACTATATGGCTAGAAACGTGGGTCTGTAGAACTTGCTATGACGATCACAAGATCAGTGGGAAGTTACGGGTGAAGTTATTGGTTGACTATCAGCCATCGAATTGGAAAAGAAAAAAAATAAAGAAAATTATTTTCTTCTTTTCGGACAAGTAGCAATGTGACTTTTCCCATTCTAAAGTATATTCTTAGTTTATTTTGGACGTGACTGACATTGGTTAAGGAAAACATCGTCACGACACTTGGACTTTTAATCAACATGAGTATTAAATTGCTAAATTAAAAATCATAACACTATGGGGGAGGCCTATGTCCAGCAGTGGACGTCCTGCAGCTAATATGATGATGATGAAGTTGCCAATCTGCTTTAAGGAACAGTGGTGATTAATGCTTACGCGTTACGTACTCTATATGAGAAGAAGCCTTTGCCATACATAGAGACAATAATATCCTTTTAATAAACAGTAAGATTGACTTCTACCTGTCCTAGTAAACAGCAAGACACTGCCTGTTCAACAACATTTATATGAAACTTAACCTTAATCCTCTAAAACCAAAGTCATAAATAGCTTGCAGATCCAGCTCAAAAAATCCCGCGAACTTCAACTTACACACACAGAGTAAGCAAGCTAGACTAAAGAGGATGCGTGGTCCGCAACGCGCAAGTGTAGCGCAAACATTCACGGACAACCGAGCAAACATTACTTCTGAGCCTACCGGTGTCCACCGCGCGGTACACGAAAGGTATAATGTTGATACCCACAAAATCAAAGATGGCGGTGAGTCGGTGACGTTGTAAAAACTTTATTTAAAAGGATTCATTCAACTCATGTTATATTCTAGTAGATTAAATTGCTTATATTGACAAAACCTGCGTCTGTATTTCGGAACGTATTAAGCCCTAATCTCTTCAAAGTTAGAATGAACAGGCTTTTACTGAGTTAGCTTACTCCTTCATCGACTTTGTCTTCGTCACCTCTGACCTAGACTAGAGTCTAAAAGAACTTAAGCGACAGTGCGCTTCATTAAACGCTTATCTCTGGAATTAAAAGTCGGATTGGAAACGACTCTTTTTATATGATAGCTAGATTTGTGAGGAATAAGAAATATAAATAGTAGATAAGGAATAGTATAGGAAATAGAACATCACGATACGACCCACAGTAAAAAAACACACGAAGTCGCGGGCAGAAGCTTGTCTATACTATATACGTTTAAAGTAATATTATAAAGAGGTAAGATTATTTTGTTTGTTTTTAACGAATAAGCTCCGAAACTACTGAACCGATTTTATCAATTTTTAGGGTTCCGTACCTCAATTAGAATAAAAACTCTTATAGGAAAACTTTGTTGTCCGTTCAACTGTCTGTCTGTTTTCACCAATAGACAGCTACAATATTTCTGAGTATCATTATTATAACATCACGCTACGACAGAAGGGAGCGGAGGAAACCTCACGCGGTCAGAAGCTACAGTATTCAATAAAACGCCAGCAACATTTTAAGAAATAGCCCACATTGCAGCATTATGAATGGTGAATATTAAATCGATATTGTGCCTATATGTTTTATTATAGGTTTGCACATCATATTGGGGGAGAGAGCCAATAGGCCCGGTGCCTCCGGCGAGGACATGTTAATATTGAGAGGATTTTATTGCTTCGCACAGATAGTGAGATGTATAAGAACTTATAACAGTTTTATTTGATCTTTTTTCTTCATTTTCGACTATGAATTTAGCGAGAATTGGGCTTTGTTTTACCAGATAAGCCAACATAAAATCTTTTAATAAATCATATAATATAATCTTTTAATTACCTACGTCAAATAGTTCAAATATTTACAATTTTTTTATCTAAATAATCTATCTGTCTTTATCAAATGAATTGCTACATGATCATACAGCACTCTTAAGAACGACTTAACTGATTTGCAGATTGTTCTTTGTTCTGTTCGTAATTTTCAGGATAGTGAAGTTTTAGAAAATCCTCTGAAAAAAAAAGTCGCAATTTTTTACGTGTCCGAAGTCGGGGTGGATCCTTAGTACGTGTGCTATAACAATTGTAAATTAAAACAAAGAATGTCATAAAATTGTCCTGCGTCGCTTCAGCTGTTATGAATTCAATATTAACTATCAGTCAATAACAGTTCAAAGTACGTCCCAAACTTGTGCTTAGAGTTTTTTTGTTAACAATGATTAGTAAAGAATCCGAAATCTAAACTATTTAATATAAATTGACAATTGTTATCATAACAATTAATTTTCCTCTCCGTACGTTCCACTTAACTGAAGTAGTTATGAAAAATAAGACACCAATATAAATAAGAAATCACGTAAGTTCCCCCGACTTCACTTATGTTTATTTACAGTAGTTACCTATTAGGGTGTAGTGCAGTCGTACCTACCCACCCTTGCAACACGTATGGATTTATTTATGAAGAATCCTACCTATACGATATACCATAAATATGTAATCTCGTGTATTGCAACGGTCTTCTGAATACACGATGGCGAAGTTATTGCGATTCAAGTCAATATTGCTCGATTAATCTCGAAATGTGAAAGAACTGAAAAAAATTATGTGATCGGTCGAAATAGGGTCTGTAGACTAACCTTATTTTAAAAGTTTATTATATATATGTATTGTCGTGACTCGTGACGGCCCAGTGGCTAAGATTATGCCCCTCATGTATGAAGACGAAGTTATGTAGGTATTCGATACTGGGTAATGGTAAGAGACTCTTTTTAATTCATTGTATTTGCTAACTGCCACGTTAGCCTAATGGTCATAAACGCGACTGCCACGCTAGAGGTCGTGAGATCGATTCACAGGTCGAGCAAAAACTGTTATAGGGTTTTTCTATGAAATTCTCAGTAGCAGCTCGGAGTTAGGATTTGTGACCGGTAAATTTCAATAGGCTCGCTCCCTTACGCTTACATGGGACCTAAACATACCGGCGAACTGTGAGTTTATATTGGTACATTAAACCTTACCCTTCGGGCAATACAGGCATGACGGTATGTACTATATGTAAAATAATAGCTCAATTTTATACTTTACTCCGCAGTCAATACAATCGCTATTCATTGTCCGTGCCAACGATTTACAGTGCTCTATAGGTACATTCGCACAACATAATCACTAAAGGAATACGGGAGAAAAGTTAAAAGTTCTCACGTACGTGTGTTGGGTTCAAACAGTTTCCCGCTAGTATAAAGTGGAGTGAACTATCTCACTTTCAACGGCCTTACCTCTCGAAATAAAGTAGCTAAGTTAGATTCGAAGGTGCTGTAAGGGTGGATGTGACATTTAAACAAAGGAAATGTAAAAAAAAATACCTTTAGGAATATTAAAATGATTTTATGAGTGAAATTGTTTTTTTTTTAGGCCTAAATCATCATCTTCCTGCCCTTATCCTGCCCTTTTTGAGGCCTAAATATACCGGCGAAATGTGGGTGTGCATTGATACACCTCTGCCAAACCCTTCGGGGAATACAGGCGTGATGGTATATAGATTAGAATATCAGCGCCATTTTTTTTTCGTAAATATGTAACTATAGATTTTTCGAATGATAAGCCGTGCTTTGTAATTTATACAGGGTGACTGATAATCCGATATAATTTTGGAGGGATTAACTAAAGCTAATTGCAACAAACTTGAGCTCGAAAATTTGTGGTCGATTGTAGGTTGATTTTGAGTACGGGATCTTTTTAAGATTTTTTAATTTATTTCGCCTTTGAGCCAAAATCTGTTTCGCAAAACTACTACTACTACGTTGTGTGTTTGTGGGTATTAAATTGTTACCCCTCTGAAGCTGATATGTATCTTATACCATTTAGAACTGTACACGAACAAACCCCTTCTCAAAGATGACCAGTACAGCCACACCTTATAATTTTTAGATACCGCATCTGTTCCTTCCCAGCTCCACACAAAAGGATGCATCAGTATGCGCCCCGCAGCCTCTAAATGCCGGACCGACTTGCAATACTTATAGCAGTTTAGTGTTGGCCCTAGTATTGTATTACACGGGGTATTATGTGCATAGCCGTCGAGGGTTGCTTACGTGACCACCCCCCCACTTTGAATATTTTTCAATGAAATTGCTTTGTTTCTTTACAAAGTTATTAAGAGGTTATTGTTTTGTGATGTGAAGTTGATTGGAAACGATGAATATAGTAGAGATAGAAGATTAGTAGAGAAATAAAGTATTAGGCGGTCTATGACAGATAGGCAGCTTGATCTGAACCATGTATTTGGAACAGAGCGACAGAAAAAAAAATGTAGCCTATCATACATACATACCGTTACGCCTATATACCCCAAGCCTATTGCCATTAACCGGGCACAAATCTTAAGACCGAGCTGCTACTGAGCTGCTACTATAGAAAAACCCAATCACACTTTTTGCTCGACCTGGGAATCGAACCCATGACCACTAGCGTAGCAGTCGCGCTTCGCACTACTAGTCTAACGAGGCAGTTTACATACACACATACATAAACTCACGCTTTTTCCCATGGGGGTAGGCAGAAACCACAGAACGCCACCTGCTACGATCCTTACATACTACTTTCGCCTCGTTCACGTTCATACATCTGGTCATACAAGCACGCCGGTTACGAGCACTGCACACCCGACCTTACTGAACCAAATCGAGGCAGTTTAGCTTCTCAAATCTAGTTTAAATCTAGTAAAGTAAAATTTGTATGTTTGTAAAATACCCTCTTAAAATACTTGTTTCGCTGGATGTTATATTATGGTAATATTACCCATCATTAATTCCGACAGGTCCGGCTGCTTTGGGAGTCAAGTAAGTTACCAAAGATCTACTTCCTGGCTCCCTAACTTTCTAACCACGAACACATTAACAAGTACTTACCACGGAGTAATTAGCAAATGAAGTGCTCACTCGCGCAGCATTTAAAAGCCCCAGAAATTCAAAATGTTTAAGTATTTTACAATCAGCGATTAAAGCTGGAAGGATGGAATTATTTTATACTGGAAAAGACAGTAATTAATTTGTAGTGGTAGTGGAATATTTTTAGGTTAAAAACGGACTTGGGCTTACCATACCCTCGTTCAACTGACTAAAAGTGGTGTCTTGCAAAGAGTGAGCAAAACATAAATTTGGCTTTTAAATTTATGCGTTTGGTGTCTGACTGCTGCGGCACTTGAGAAGTGCTAATATCGTAGTATACACAGAAGATTGCCATCTTTCATACAATTTATTGACACGTGTCATTTGTGATTCTGCTTTTGTGCGCCCGACACCTGGATTGCTCCAATGCCGCAGCAATCCGAAACCAAATTTAAACTAATATACTATAATATTATAAAGAGGAAAGATGTATTTTTGTTTGTGTCAAATGGGCTTAAATACCACTGCAACAATTTTAACTATTTTTCACCAATACATAGCTATATTATTTCTGAGTAAAAAAAGCTATATAACATCACGCTACGACCCACGATAGCGGAGCAGTAACCAAAGACGTTACTAGCTACAGGTGTAATTAACCTCGCGAACGAAGTCGCGGGCACTTCGCTAGAGTATAAATAAAAAGAGCCCTTAAAGTAGCTAAAACTTAACAAATATTGCGTACTCTCAATCAACGAGTGTCTCAGCGAGATACTGAGCGTGTCGTGTTACTGATGGACACTCTCTTTGCTAGCTATTCTGTGTTTACTGCCAATGTGTAGAGGAGGCACCGAACTTTTCTAATTAAGTTCCCTCGAAAGTTTTTTCGTTATCCGAAGTTCCAACACTTTTGTTATACTTCTCACGTTATCTTTTGGCCGCCAAATACTTGTTTATCACATGTTTTCTAAGTAGGAAGCACAGAGAAATGAATACTCTTCAAAAATGCATGTTTTTGCAAGAGGATTTTGTGTTTTCTATCTTGGAACAGAACTCTGGACCTTTTCTACGTGAGTTAGACGCAAACCTGGTTGATGCCAACGGGCCTGTTTGTCCGTCCGTCTATCACGAGAATGTATCTTTTGCACCGTAATAGATACACTTGAAAAATTCACAGTGTGTATTACTATGGTCGATATTACAATAAATACTTATCTTTACATTTATTATAGAACAAAGTCGCCTCCCGCTGCATGTAGACTTAGATCTTTTGAACTACCCAAAGGATTTTAGTGTAGTTTTCAGCAATAGATAGAGTGATTCAAGAGGAAGGTTTATACGTATAGAACATCACGCTACAAATAGGAGCGGAGCAGTAACGTAACTGATCGTTTGTGACATCGCGGGGTATACAGAATTAGTTTTCTTTTTTTTTTTATTGATAATTTATTTCATATAGCTAGTCAATTATAACAGTTAACATGAAAAGGCGTATCTATCTATACAAGAACTGGATTTTCTATGTCGTGTTAAATATTGTGCAGTGGTACTATACCCTTAGAATGCAAGTCCAACCTGAAATTGGACTGTGCTTTTGTAAGATTTAGTGACAAGAGGTACCCAGTGAAAAACAGTCACGGTTATACTATTTCCCAGCTGCCTTAGTTCGATCGCGAGATTCAAGAAAATGGAGGTATTGATACATAGACGTTTAGATAAAAATCTTCGGGAATAAGCGAGTGAGTGCCTATCACTAGGTGATGTCATAATACGGCCCCCCGAGCGTTTGGTAACATCCTCAGATGTACGAAACATTACTTGGAGAAAGCCTTTAGCGTAGCTCTTCTCAAATTTCTTCTTAATATGGGTAGACAGAAATGGAATCTGGTTCTTTTTTAGGCCTGCGGTACCCAATGGATGCTAATGGGACCCTGGAGTCAGTACAAACAGAACGGGACATATGTTGAGAATTGCTGTCAAAATATAATTCGAGCAATATGCAGTTTTCCACTCTTTGTTGTTTTTCAGTTCTTTATAAATTTTCTAGCGAAGTGCCCGCGACTTATTTCACCCGCCGTAAGTTACGTCTTTGGTTAATGATCCGCTCCCGTGAGACATAGCCTATGTTACTCAAGAATAATGTAGCAGCTATCTATTGGTGGAAAAATGCTTAAAATCGGTCCAGTAGTTTCGGAGCCTATTCGTTACAAATAAACAAAAAACCTTACCTCTTTATAATATTAGTGTAGAAGTAGAGATTATTGAAAATTGCTCGACCATATTCCTGAATACAAGCCCCATGCTCAGGATGTTTAACTCGCAAGTATCGCTGATACCCCTTCGCCACGTCTAGCACGTTTCAAGCTGGTAGACCGAATGGGGCTCTATCCGCCACGTACCTCACCCTGACCAGTCCACGATCTAGTTCACCAGACCCTGACCCAATTCGAAGAGTTATCAAGTCTCCACTGCGTCAGGTGACGGCACTGAATGTCAAGCTCAAGCGCCGGTTTTCCATGTCAAGATCACAATCGTGTTAACCGTATCTCGGAGTTAACTGAGTAAAGTAGGTCATTGGTATTTGCTATCTATCAGATGGGCTGGCTTAGGAATTAATATAATATTCTGCGATATACAGAATTATACCACAAAAGAGAGGAGGCTATATATTATACTAGATAGCGGGTTGAAAAAGAAAACAGCGAGTCACGCACATATGTGATGCACCGACATAAGTATATGAGAAATTATACATTACTTTACAAACTGCCTCGTTGGTCTAGTGGTCCTAAGCGCGACTGTTACGCTAGAGGTCTTGGGGTTGATTCCCAGGTCTAGCAAAAAGTGTTATTGGGTTTTTCTTTGAAATTCTCAGTAGCAGCTCGGAGTTTGTATTTGTACCCGTTCATGGCAATAGGCTCGCCGCCTATTACGTGGGACCTAAAAACATACCAGCGAACTGTGGGTGTACATTGGTACACCTCTGCCTAACCCTTCGGGGAATACAGGCGTGATGGTGTGTGTAATAGTTGAATAAACAATCAACATACTTACCCTAAAAAGCAATGTGAATTTGCCATCGCACTGTTCAATGCATTCGACCGCTCCAAAACTGACTTCAAAACCTTCGTAGCTCATGGGCCCCGCCATAGTCAATACAAAGAGGAAGTAAGTAGATTTGCGGAGCCCCCACAAATGCGGCCCCGCGGCTCCGGCCGCTCTTATTCAATTACTGCATCTTCTACGCATTCGATAAAATATAGCTCTTTGTGAAGGAGCTCATTCGGGGAAGTGCTACCACCATACCTTTGCAACCGAGAAAAACTCGATAATACTGTATGACCTGAAATTATTTAAGTTTTAAGTACTTTATAGGTACCTACACGATCAAAATGTATTGGGAAACATTTCATTTTTAGGTATTACGTATGGCATTCAAGAATGTTGTGTTTCTGGCACACGTCATCAACTTAGTTTTATTTGAGAGTATTAATTAACCTATTATTTCAAAAAATATTTATATTTACAACAAAGCCTTTACCATCTCAATTCCAACACATCAGACACCTCTTTTCTATTAGGCGCTCTGAGCAGCCGAAGCAGCCCAGGGGCCACAGGGGCCAGCCCACAAACATCGCGGACCCCAGCGTGCCCTCAAAATCATCATTCTTTGCAGCCAAAAGGAGTATGGGATGGTTCCCATACTCCTTTTCCTCGCGTCGTATTCCTCATTACCGAGGTTCGTGAATTCAGCATTTCATTCTACGACAAAACATTTCATTAGCAGTGCGCTTTATAATAAGTTTCAAGCCCCAAGTTTATGAAATATTAGTATTATGTGTCTTTTATTTAATTAGATTCAATTCTAATGCGCCCAGGGGCCAACAACAGATTAAATGCGGCCCTGCACTACATTCAGAATGAACACCAACAAATTCCGATAAAGTAGAGAGATTTACCAAGACGCCGCCAATTCCAGTTCAGCCAATTCCAATCAGCCGTGAACATTTTTATGGTGGTGCTAATTGAGCGGCCTCTAGCACAGAAAGCGATAAAAGTTATTAATTGGTTTCAGCCACCCCCGAGCCGGAAGTTGTAAATACAAGGCTACTATATCCGGTCAATCGACACGCATCGCGCACACGCCTTTTTGCCGGAAACTTTAGAAGATGTATGAGTCCACTTTTAGGGTTGCGTTTTGATATTGCAAACAGGGAAGCCTTCATAAATTGTGGATATGTTTGTTGTGGCTGTGTGTTGGTTTGTTTGGAGTAGTGAGATGATTTTTGTTTAAGTTTTTATAATAGAATAAACAAGTTCGTTGTAATTGTTTTTGTATTTTTCGCCTTTCGAACAAGAATTTTATCAGTACGTTTACTATATAAATTGGTTTTCAAAGAATTCCGATATCATTAGAAAAGTATAAGATTGATTATAACTCGATATTTACATTTGTAAAAATCCTGTTTCTACCCTAAGTTTTCGGGGTCAAAGTTTTGAATCAGATCTAGTTTTTCCCTTATGGAACATATTAAATTATTACAGCTTGCAGGGCATTCTAAAAAAAAATGTCAGAT
Organism: Caradrina clavipalpis; assembly: GCA_932526535.1. Lineage (NCBI taxonomy): Eukaryota > Metazoa > Arthropoda > Insecta > Lepidoptera > Noctuidae > Caradrina > Caradrina clavipalpis. The sequence continues at coordinate 9,722,242 of OW052105.1, forward strand.
AAATCTTAAATTATAAAATTGACAATTTAAAGCTCAGATAACAACTGACTATAAGTTTAACTCAACGAGAAAAATAGCACTGCTGGATATTATCGTTCACACCACTCCCACGAATGCCTTATTTGATTCTAATACGGTAAAACCCCAAAATAATCTCCATTTATCGATGAATACTGAATCTTTATCCTCTCGTAAATCCTTATTGGCAGTCGCAAGTAATTACTCTAAATAACATAGGATTATTCCGACTAAACTAAAAGCATTGCATTGTTTTCCGAATTCAAAATGATTAAATAATTATTTTGGGCAGTGGGCAAAGTGGTCTAGATGATCTAATATGTAAAGATTTCGTTAATATAAATTATAAAGCGTTTTATCATGGCTGAAATTTTTGGATGGATATTCTATAGAAGGTATGCTTGCTGATAAATAACAGTAATTTGACGACACATCGCAGTGGCTGAGTGCTAAACTGCTGCGTGTCGCGACTTCGATTCCCGCACGAAATATATATTTGTATGGCCTACAGGTAGTTGTTCCGGGTCTAACTGGTGTTGTATGTGAGTTTATACGTTTCTAAACGCATCCCCGATACAGGAGAAATTCTTTAACAAAAATGTTAATAATCCACTAAGCAGTGCTCTTTCTGGGTGAGAAGAGTCTTTCGACCTGCAGTTGGGCAATAATATTCAAGTGTGACGTTTGGTCTTTTTATTTTATTTTACAGGATTATAAACTGTTAGCCTGATGTTTTAAAGCCCAGAATTTTAAAGTGCCTGGGTTAAGCTATTGAGTGTGAACCTGGAAGACCAAAAAAAAAAATTAAAATAAAACAAAAAATAAACACAAGACTACGTTTGCACAATAATATCACTATCCACCTGGCTTTTAGAGGATCAGGATTCAAGAGGAATACTTTCTTTGATCTGGTCGTAAGTGGGAGAGCTGTGTCAGCCACCGGAGTCGGAAATCACTGTAATGGATGGGATGTTGTAGGGTTGGCACGAAACGGTTAAAAGAAAATGAACAAAATTTGCGAGTTTTTAGCGGCCATATCTTTATTTAATTTTATAATTCTTCTATCCATGTTTATGTCACTAAAATTCTTCAATACAGCTGGACCCATTTTATTGTCTATATTTTTGTGTTTAAGTATGTTACTCACGAATAATCTAGCTATCTATTGGTGAAAAAACGGTTTAAATCAACCCAGTAGTTTCAGAGCCTAATCGTAACTAACAAACAAAAAAATGTTTTCTCTTTATAATATTAGTATAACTCATCATCAGCCTATTGTTGATAATTTTTATACACAATAACTGAATATTGTGGAGAAAGCCTAAAAATCAATATATCAGAGAGTTGTAAATAGTACCTACTTCAAGACGAAATGCGAAACTATGAACAGTAGAGTAAAGTGATCAAACAAAACATTTGTTCTTAATTTTTGAGAACTCCTTTTCTATAAACGTGGATTCTTATTCTTTTTTAACTTTATGGATTAGTTTAGAATTTTAATCGAGTTCTCTTTTTTAATAGTAAACATTATTTTTCATGAAATTAATGTCATATTTCCCATTATGTTCCGTAACACCAAAAATCACTACAAGAAGTTTTTCTTTTTTAACTTTTAAAATCAAATAGCCAGCCCTACGCCTTGCCCGCGCCTGCGGCTAATAGATAACCATTACTGGCCACTTGTCCCAGTAGAGCACGCAACTCCAGATAAACGACGATATCTTACACATTTTGCCAAACGCGCACACTAAGAATATGGTACTTTGTCGCCATCGTTTTAGTAGGCTGTACCCATCGGCACGATACGGGTTAACTGCATCAATTATGTGCTCATGATAGTGTAGTGGTCATTATAACCGGGACTTTGTTTGTCTTACGATTATTTTATCAAGGGTTTTTATTTTAATGATCTAATAACTTTTATGAATACAAATAAATAAAATAGAAGTTTGTGAAAATAAGTTTTTAAATTAAATGCATATGATTGTTTATACGGTTTACCAATGGCCATTATTTTTAATTTTTAACTTTCTGCCTTCTTATTCTAGCTAGTCTCCGAAATGGCTGGGCCGACTATAACGGAAAATTTCCCTTGCAGATTTAAAGAAAAATGGTTTATGACAGAGTCCGGTAGAAAAAAAAGGAAATTATTTAATTAATTAAAAAAAAAATAATTCAAGAGACTTTATTGACTGTTGATAACTTAGTCAGCCAATTACAGCAGTTTTCATGCGTTTCATAATTTATTAGCATATTTTCACTTCAGCTCCTACAGTGATCTACAGGAGAGCTATCAATCACTAGAATCAAACTGGGATGTTTGCTTACTTCAAGGTCATCATCATCATCATCATCATATCAACCTATAGCCGTCCACTGCTGCACGTAGGCTGTAAAGACCGCCAACCATCCAACTTCAAGCTCACTACACCTAAATTCACCAAGAGAGATTTTTACAGAAAACACAGAAACCGATTGCCAATTTAACCAAATTCTAAATACCAGTTACGTTAAATACCAGGGCGCACCAGTTATCAGCACTGTGTTCACTCTTTATACGGAAATGAGATTTTTGTCTGCCCTCCATCGTGAAGCGAGGCCATTAAACAAGCCCTAACAAGTCCAACAACCTATTATTACACAGACTGAACATGTTTAATTTGTAACCGTCTTTAGTGTGCTTTCTCCTGTGAAAAGGGTTTAAATTGAGTGTTAATCAAAGTCAAATTATTTATTTCAATTCGACCAAATGACAATTTTTGAACGTCATATACCTACAAGAAATAGAAATGTAGTTGCTCCAAAAGGCAGTTTTATATGAAAAAGAATGAGCAAGCAATAACTTCATATTTTAAATAAATGATTTACAATATTCTGTTTACAGGATTACAAGTGAATACATACTGTACCTTGCTTACAAAATATGTACAAAGTATTACAAATTAAGAATTGACATAAAGAGAGGCAAAAGTTATATGATATGTCACGGGAACATCAAACACATCCGAATTGGTACCGATAATTTATAGATACAACTTTTCAAAAAACATTACATTTTAGCCCTAAGACTCGAATATATTTCAAATTACCCGTAAAATTTCATTATTAATCATTAACTAATTAGTCAATTGAGTCGACTAATAAGACAAATTTTCAAAGAAATACCTACTTAGTTATTTTAGAACTTTTATAAAACCTCCAAAATCTTCTTCATACAACTGTCAACAATAATTAAGACATTCCACAGTAATATACAGTAGTACATAACTATCGATATAACTTTACAATAATATCGGTGGGGGGGCGGCGGTGATGCGGGGTGGCGAGGGGGGTGCGACGCTCATTTCTCAGGTTCGACTCCAGTATTGATATTGCACCGTATTACGCGCCAAAAGCTTCTGGCGTTCACAGAACTAACAAAGAATAGAGAGGTCTATTTTCCTGAATATTGTAGACTGACTCAATGTGAGTAACAAAGACAGCGATAGACTACTACTGAAGTCTTTATTTTTGTTTTACTAACAAATGAAACAGACTTGAACAACTTTCTTTGTTCAAAGATGTTTATGCAACGTCAAAACATGTTGCAACTTTGCACAACATGTTTTGTGTTGCAGGAAACATGTTGCTTAAACTTAGAGCTTTTGTTACTCATGAATATGAGGCTTTGTTTTCAAAATGAAAAACAAGAAATGTGCAACATTGTTTTCAACAACATTTGATGTGGCTTAATCTAAAATCGGAATGTAAATTATCCTATATTGTTAGCTAGAAAAATATGAATAACTATGCCAAGCTAATTCTGTTCAGCCCTTGAATCATCAAAAAGTAGTAGTTCAGGTCCTATACCTGGGAATGTTCTAATTACGGCGATAATAAAAATCTAAGTACGAACTTTTATTCACATTTTTCACGAACGCCGGTTGAAATTTTCACAACTAAACTCTAAATACCCCTGTACTGTTGCAGGCACTTGAAAACACAATGTTTATCGTAGGATACATTGCACCCAACCATATACAGTGATTTTTCACACCAAAACTAGAAGTTGTTTCTCAGCAAATAATTTTTATTTATTACAAAACATACCATCACGCCTATATTCCCGAAAGGGTTAGGCAGAGTTCTGCCAATGTAGGTACACCCACATTCACCTACTCTTATATTTATTTATTTCTTTTATTTTAAGGCTTTTTACTCAAAGTTACTTATTTCAGTATGCGTACTTTACGACTATATTAAGATGTGTCTTTTAACACGTCGTAAAATATTTTAAACTGTGATCGGCTGTCATTTGTAGATCTTTGACAGTCGTTACAGATAGTCAGAAGCCAAGGAGTCTGACAACCAGTCTAACCAAGGGGTATCGTGTTGCCCAGTTACTGGGTTGTGGAGGTCAGATATGCAGTTGCTCCGTGTAAAACACTGGTATTCAGCTGCATCCGGTTAGACTGGAAAGCCGACCCCAACATAGTTGGGAAAAGGTAAGCAGATGATGAAAATATTTTAAACTCTATAGATGGAAGGTGTAAATATCTTCATAGTGAGTGTTGATCGGTGGGTAATATTTGTTTAATCTGCAAGCAACGGCGACATCCCGCCGCAGACTATTGCTGCATAATCTGAGCGCAATATTTAACATCTAGCCCGGAGCCCGACATCTCAAATATTAATCGAAAGCAGTTGCCAGATTCATACTTTAGTTTGGTTGTGTTGATTAAATTTGGAATCGATTAATAACTTGTTGTTACAAATGTTTGGGTTATTTTTACTCGATTGCGGGAGTTTAAGGAGGGTTATGAATTTAGTAGTCTCTGTGTGTATGTATGTTTATCTGTGTGTGTTTGTATCTCCTACACTATTGGTAGTATATTAACGAAATAGCTGTTACCCGCGACTTCGCTCGCGTTCGCTATTTCATTGGTTTTTCAATTTTGTTTTCTCGTAATGCACTTTTTTCTTAAATGTATTAAAATAAATATTATTTTCTTAATAAAAGCAGCCTAACTCACTCCTTATAACATTAGCTATCTGAGAGTGAAAATCCCGTCAAAATAGGTCTAGCCATTTTAGAGATTAGCCGGAACATTAATATGCATTTAGTGCTGTTAATTTGTAATTACATTTTTTTTTTGTTTATGTGTATGTATGAATAGATTAGGTATTGTTGAAAGCTTCATGATTTTCCGCTGGCAGAAAAAAGTTGAAGTTTGTGATTTATAACATTATAATTCATAGAATATCCAACTTAAAGTATTATTTATACCTAGCTAAACGTTTTTTCCGTCGTAAATTAGTTCATCCTTTATTGCATGTGGGTAAGCCTATTAATTCACATCAAACAGACACAAATCCTCCTGAAAAATTGAATATGTGGAAAACTTAGAATACCTTTTGTAACTTGGGTATTGAACCCAGCTTAGTACTACTAAAATAAACAAAATTTTCTAAAATTACTAATTAATTTGTCCGTCATCCCTGCCAGACATTATTTTTAGCTTTAAATAACAAAGTGTAACAAAACCAGATATGAAAAAGTAAAAAAAAATGTACCGAAAAAAATATTTAAGACTAAAATTTTGCACACGTAAAAAGTATTAGACGCGAGTGCAACCTTCCCGGGGGAAATTAATGAAAACAGTTAGCTAGGTCACTCGAAGACCTGCCGTCGCGTTGTAACGAACATGAATGTAGCCAGGAAAAAAAACCGGCCAAGTGCGAATCGGAAATGTACCGTTAACAAAAGAGATAAGTAACCGGACCGTCTAATATAGTTGAAGTTTTCTTTATAACCGCTGGTAATTTTTAAATAAAATTTAATTTAATTAATAAACTATTTATTTTCTGTTAATAAAAATAAAATTTATTAAAAAACTTCTATCAGTTTTTGAAAAACTTTGAATTGATTATGCGACCCTGGTAACTTATCTCTTTTGCTGACTGTACATAAAGGGTTCTGTACAAACGTGCAATATTTAACTTGATTCATCATCATTATCTTCATCACAGCCGTTCGACGTTCACATACACATAACATACCATCACGCCTGAATTCCCCGAAGGGTTAGGCAGAGGTGTATGTTTAGGTCCTATGTAATAGGGAGCGACTTTATTGCCACTAACCGGGTACAAATCGTAACTCCGAGCTGCTACTGAGAATTTCATAAAAAAACCCAATAACACTTAAGTACGATGACGACATACGACGTCTACTGCTGGACATAGGTCTTCCCTTAAGATGGTCATAATCACACTACCAACAACTACTAATATTATTAATCTTATTGTTATTTTTTATTTGCTTTTTATGTGTTATGTACGTCGCTTTCGCGAGAATAAATGGTTTTTCTTTTTTTCTTTCTATAATGACAATCAACTTGGTTTTATTTTTATAATTTTGTTGATATAACCGCAACTCAGACACCTTTAATATAAAACAAAAACACATCAAAATCGGCTCAGTCGTTTTAGAGTTAAGATGCTCATAGATACACAGATACAAACGTTTCTATAAGACTCCTCTGTTTTCTTTATAGTTTTAAAAAGATCACAAACGACAACATTCGTTTCTTTGTTTAAGATTCTATAATTCCACAACATAATTCGAAAATAACGTCCACAATACATGAAAACTCCATAACAAAATTCAGAGAAGCTAACAAAATCATGAATGTGTAATTCCAAGATATTATTCTTCACAATCTGAATATGACTGTGAGTGTGTGCATGCCTCTGCCAATTTAATAATCTCATGTCGTCTTGTAAGCCGTGTTACACGCTCGCAGTTTGTACAGATTTTTCTCTAATAACATTATATTGTTCGTCCATAAAATGTCTGCGTTATTTCAGACTGAAATAGGACGCAATTTGAGTTTATTATAGAATTCTTTATAGATTTTGGTTCTGAAGGGAAAGGCCAAAGAAAAGATGGATTGATTGTGTATAGAATTTTAGTAGTAGTAGAAGTCTTGTTGAAGGATCGTGGGGTCCCGGGTGTTTTTCCCAGTTCAGGCAAGTGTATATTTTCCATTAGGTATTTCTCAGTAGCAGCCCGGAGTTTGAAAGTTAGTGGTGAGACACCCCCGTGCCTCAGAAAGCGTGTAAAGCTGTTGGTCTCGGCTGTCATTCGTAGATCTTTGACAGTCGTTACGGATAGTCAGAATCTAAGACAATAGTCAGAAGCCAAAGTCTGACAACCAGTCCAACTAAGGGGTATCGTGTTGCCCAGTTACTGGGTTGTGGAGGCAGTCCCACCATGTAAAACACTGGTATTCAGTAGTATCCGGTTAGACTGGAAGCCGACCCCAACATAGTTGGGAAAAAGTTAAGCAGATGATGAATATTATAATTTAACAATATTTAAACACATGAGAGTAAAATTTCTGTGCTTGCATTATGATTGTAATCTAATTTTCTAATTAGTGTTATCGGGTGCGTTATTCCACTTACATGTTGTAGATGACTCAAGCGGCTAATCCGGCATTATTACAACGAAACTATTACCTAATTATTTTAGTTGTTAAAAAGACCAAAATCTATTTAGTCAAAATTGTATTGAACACACAAAAGTGAATTGAGCAACTTCAATACACCAACCCTCCGCCCGCGACGGAGATATCTTCAGGCCATTTAATAAATTTATGTATTACCAAGTTCAGTTTCGTTTTATATCGCAGTTTAGTCATTCAACTCCCCGGTTACACATTTGTTTATCACTTTATCCGTCTGTTTGTTGATGTCGTAAAAATTCAATCTGGAAATTGCTAGGATTAGGCGTCGCACGGAATGGAAGTGACGTTTGTGTAGGAATTCTATAGGAATGTTATTGAAAACAATACGATAACCGTTGTTTAACTTTACTACGGATTTAATGTTGTAATGATTTAGTCTAAAACCACTTCTTTGATAATCCAAAATAGTCTTCCCTTTTTTTTTCAAGTATGTATTTAATAATAATCATAAGTTTATTAGTCCGGTCAATTTAGACCAAAAAATGAGAGTGAAGTTACATAAAGTCCCAACAAGCTGAATTTCTGTGAAATTGTTCAAAACATAATTATAAACAATGTCTAGAAGTTCCCCATCATTCCCCTGTAAGGAAAAAAAAATATTCAAGGTCAAAGGTCAAAAAAATGAGTTTTTCGCGATTTTCAGCAAAACGGTAAGTTTTATCATAAAAGTACCTCAGACAAAAATTGTAGATCATAAAATTATCTATAAAAACTGTATCAATACTTTTTTCTTACGAGCCACCGCTTCTGAGATATAACGATTCAAAAAGTTATAAAAGTTGTTATCGTCATAATATGCACACGTTTCCACGCCACCTATGAGGTAGTGTACTTAGCGCGTTTTTTTAACCCCCGACGCAAAAAGAGGGGTTTTATAAGTTTGACGTGTCTGTCTGTCTGTCTGTCTGTCTGTCCGTCTGTTGCATCATAGCTCCCGAACGGATAAAGCGATTTCAATTTAGTTTTCTTTGTATGAAAGGTGACTTATGTGCGAGTGTTCTTAGACATGTTTGATGAAAATCGGTTGCGCCGTTTAAAAGTTATGGGGGTGAAAGTGGGGAAGAAAAACTGAATGTATGGACGCATTTACGAATTGACACGCTTCAATTCTAGGTATTGAGTCTTACTACTACATGTGCACGGCTTACACACACAGCGACATGCACGCGAAGCGGCGAAATTATGAGTAAACTGACACGGCTTGATACTTTTATTTAATTTTTAAACGTTTATTTTATTTGATATGGATGTCAAAAAGTAGAAAGAAAATGAAGTTGATTTGGCAAATTTTGTAGTATTCAGGTCAGATCATAATCAGATTGGTTCGATGGTACCATATCATTATGGGTTTTACATACATTTGTCACTTCCAAAAAATTCCTATTGGAATGGGAAACTAGATTCAATATATTATTGTTTTTTAACCCCCCGTTTATTCCCATCTGCCACCCCTGAGTTTGCCACCGGGGTGGTGGTTGGCACTAATAGGTGGCGTTTACCACCCCGGTGGTGGTTTATTCCCATCTGCCACCCCTGAGTTTGCCACCGGGGTGGTGGTTGGCACTAATAGGTGGCGTCGTTACCACCCCGGTGGTCAATGGTACCTATTTAGTTTCATTTGCCCCCTTTGTAGTCTGTTATAGTACATTGGTTTATTCCGCATTTAGTATTGGACATTAACAATAGTATTTTTTATTTAAATTTCTTTAACTTAAACCACTGGATATCATCTATATTATATAAAAATGAATCCTTATTTCCTTTGATCACGCCAAACAAAACTAAAATTAAACATAGAGGTTTACGATTTCTTGAAGCTGTTTCATGAAATAACCGTAGTTACTGAAACCTGGATAGGTTCTGTTTCCTCTTTGTTCGTGTTCTAAAACAATACAGAAAATATATGTATTGGTTTTTAGAGTAAAAAAGTATTTGAATATAACAGTAAAGTTGTATATATCAGTAATTTTAGGTATGTAATTTTAAACTTCCGTAAGATATTTCCAAACTGTTCTCATTAGGAATACTACAACTCGTTTGGTCATTTCTCTCCGGGCACATTTCGGATGTTACATACGTCGCGATACTAGTATCACGCCTACTTTCAGAATTTTGCCTATAAAAATAATAATAATTTATTTTAATGAAACTAATATTTTTTATTCATAATAACGTACATGTATTTTTGATAATCAAATAAGTACAAACCGTATTCGCTTTTCTGCTTTACGCCTACAGGCATGAAGCTTCTTACGAGAGCTATTCCAAAACGTATTAGGCCTTGGCATCTATAAAACAATTGAGTTATAAGAGGTTTTTAAAGTAACTCTTAACAACCAGCTCCACGCGTCTATTAGTTCCAGCAGACTTCGAAGTTCACCTTCAGGTCACTCTATGAAGTCCTGTTGTAAGGTGTTGACATAACTAATAACAAAAGGAGTCCAAACTCGGCACACGTAGCTCGGGTTCGGTTTTAAAACGTGCTGCCTCGCTGGAGGAAATGTGAGAATATAAGGGGTTTCTAGGGGGCTTGTTACCTTTGCAACATTTTTTTTTTGCTAGAGACGAAGTTTTAACCAAAAGCATTTAAAGAAAAGTCCAAAATTTTTAGGTTAGGAATGGAATTTACGTCGTAATGTCTGGCTCCGAGTGCGCCCGGAGTCCGACTCAGACCAACTTGACTGGATTAGGTTGGGTGCTTAATGCCCTCCGTCACCCCCAGAACCTCCAGAATCTACATTTGCTGTGACAAAACGATTAAAAAACATTAAAAAATATACGCATTTCCGGCAAGCAAAGTTAGGGGGGATAGTTCCCCTCTCCCCTCCTCTTCCCCCCCCCCACTACTTCATGGAACCCTATCGTGGCAGCACGTTTCTAAACTTCAACCCGTAGCTCTACTCGTCTATTTGTTCCACCAGCAGACTTGGAAGTACAACTTCAGGTCACTCCATCAAGTCCGAAACGAAATATGAATTTATAATCCCCACTTCTAGCAAAAATATAAAAAAACTGTGAATAAAATCTTTCCTTGGATGTGTGGACCGTATAAAATGTTAAAGTATCAAGTTTGGTATGTCAACTATTTTGTATGCGTACAGCGATCTTTTTCAACACGAGCTGCTGATTACAATCGACACAGTGTCCACCCACGACGGCGCCCGAGCGCAGACTAAAATGTCATGTCATGTCAATGTCAATTGTTTTTGGAATAAACAAAGAAAGCGACCAATAAAATGACCCCTAATTCAATCCATTAAGATTCACGTATTAGAACAAAATAAGTGAAAAAATAGATTTGATTTTTATTTATTTTCTGATATTTTTTGTAACATTTTGATAATTCTTTACCCTAAATTTTTGAGTTGAACATGTCTGCATTCATATAATATTTAAAAATAAATAAGTTTATGTCATTAAATAGGAGAAAAATGACCCAAAACTCAACACGATATCGTTATTTTCGTGTGAAGTGGCAACGGAAATAATTTTTTAACATATTATAAATCAAAATATCCGAATAAAAAGTTACCACGATTTAAAGATGAAGAAGTAATCTATCTGTGGTAATTATTAGTTACATGTGGTTTAGTTCCGTTTTGCAGCACAATACACCGAAAAACTACTTATTTTTATCAGATTTGCAAATGCGTCCTTAACAAAATCGACAATAAGTATGTACCTATAAAAAGTATAAAATAAAAAATTTAATAAAAAATTTAAAAAACCCCCGACCTAAAACCCTAAGTACCCTTTAAAAAGTAAAAAAATAAAATACGTCGCGTTGGATGACCGGTCGGGACGCTCGTACCCTATATGCAACATCGGTTCACCCCCATAACTTTTAAACGGCGCAACCGATTTTCATCAAACATGTCTAAGAACACTCGCACATAAGTCACCTTTCATACAAAGAAAACTAAATTGAAATCGCTTCATCCGTTCGGGAGCTATGATGCAACAGACGGACAGACAGACAGACAGACAGACACGTCAAACTTATAACACCCCTCTTTTTGCGTCGGGGGTTAAAAAAACGCGCTAAGTACACTACCTCATAGGTGGCGTGGAAACGTGTGTATATTATGACGATAACAACTTTTATAACTTTTTGAATCGTTATATCTCAGAAGCGGTGGCTCGTAAGAAAAAAGTATTGATACAGTTTTTATAGATAATTTTATGATCTACAATTTTTGTCTGAGGTACTTTTACGATAAAACTTACCGTTTTGCTGAAAATCGCGAAAAACTCATTTTCTTGATCTTTGACCTTGAATATTTTTTTTTCCTTACAGGGGAATGATGGGGAACTTCTAGACATTGTTTATAATTATGTTTTGAACAATTTCACAGAAATTCAGCTTGTTGGGACTTTATGTAACTTCGAATGTCTAAATTGACCGGACTATATTCTGTCTACTACCTATGTAATTACATCTATGTACACTTTTATGTTTGTGAAAACTTGTAATTGGCTTATTAATATTATTTACAACCAAACTATTGTACATGATCAGCTGTAAGTTTTCCATAAAATTATTTAAATAAAATAAATAAACCGTTAGTATTGCTATAGTAGTTCCTTCTAAATATAGAGCGACGACATAGCGAAAGACCAAATTGTAGATGGTGAATAAGATGGTCAACTCCTACCGCAAGAACCTACCCGCAACAGGAGGCAGAATTGTCTGGAATAAGGAGAGGAAGGACTTTCTTCTGCAGCAAGACGATGATTAGATTAGACTTCTTGCCATATACTTATCTTCCTATTTCTTTTGGCCTTGAGTTATTTTTGTTGCAGCTATTTATTTAATATTTTGTGTGTTTTGAAACGAGCAACTAGCTTTAAATTTCTGTTTTTTTTTAACTTCTTGACAGCTCAAATGTGCCTAGTAAAGTCTGGTTGAAATAAATGCTTTGACTTTGACTTTAAATTCAAAGACAAATACTACCAAAAGTTCTTTTTCTTATATTTTTGTTTAGTTTCCCTTGTGCGCGTAGCCTTACACAGTAAAAGCATCGGAACGATCTCCGCGCAGTGACTGTAAGTTGTAAATGAAAAATGTATCAACACAATATTGTTTTATTAATTTTTGGGCTTACAGCGGCCATTGTTGTTACCATTTTGGATCAAATGAAGTAGTTTTATTTGTTCTTTAACAACATCGTGGGCAGTGGAGGGAGGCCTTTGTCCAGCAGTGGGACAATAAATAAAATAATAAAACTCTTTACCTTTCTTTATTTGTTTTAAATATCTTTGCTCCACAATAGAGATTTCTTCTTTATATTCTTTATCGTGGGTAGGTTTACTAACATATAAACTTACATCCAGAAATAGCCAGACCCAGAACACAAAAAAAAAATCCTTTAACCGAACCCGCTATACGCAGCGCCGCAGTTAATCGCTCACCCACATCACTAACCGTGTTTTTGTTAATGAGGAGGAGCACTAACTTTTTATCACGACAGAGGGCGCATAAGCAACTGTACCCTGTTTTGACATAACAGATGTCAAATCGTATGGTTTTTTGCATTCAGTAAATATTATTATTTATTTTTTCCCTAATCTTCAGAAAGATGCCTCAGTGTAGAGCGTTAAATTGTAAAAATAGAGGAGTACATTTGTTTCCTAAGGATAATAAACGCAGAAAACAATGGGAATCGGCGTTACGTATTAAAAACTTTAAGGCAAGTAATACTGCACGCTTGTGTGCTGCGCATTTTACTGAAGACGATTATCATGGGAAAAGCAAGTATACAGGTGAGTGATCGCAGTGGTTCTACTTATAATATTCTACTATCAGTCAGTAATTGACGAACCTAAGTTCTTAATTCAATAAATATATTTCTTACATTATCTACTATCTTATGTCAATAAACAATCCAAAACAGCTCTGGCTAAAAATTAACGAAATTACACAATTTAAAACCCCTAAATCACTCCATTCAAATCTTCTTAAAAACACGCCACACCCCCTGGATACTTTAAATCGTATTAACCAGTTTTTCGTTACAATTGGTAAAACTTTAGCGGAAGAGATAACTAAAAAATCTAACCTTCCTAAACATAGCTCTTCACACTTATGGAGAAATCAGCATAATACATCATTTGTACTGCTTGAAACGGACCCGCAGGAGGTGGATAGCATCCTCATGGGTCTCGACTCTGAAAGCTCGCCAGGCTGGGACGGAATACCTACGAAATTTTTGTAAATTGCTAGGGACGTCGTGGTCCCCTTAATATGCCAACTGGCAAACCTGTGCTTTTAAACCGGGATATTTCCAACTCCATTCAAGCGATCTATGGTTGCGCCTGTGCGCAAGGGTGGGGATCAGAGTGATGTCAATAACTACCGCCCTATATCGGTTATATCATGCATCGCAAAAATTTTAGAAAAATTACTAAATAACAGACTAATTAGTTACCTCAATAAACATAGCTATTTATCGCCCTCACAATTCGGCTTCAGAAGGGGTCTGTCCACACAAGATGCTGTTAAGGCACTAACTAGTGACATAGTCTATAATGTAGACAAAGGACTGAAATGCCTTACAATATTCTTAGACTTAAAAAAGGCATTTGACACCGTTTCTGTCCCCATCCTTCTGCATAGACTCGAAACAATCGGCATAAGAGGCATGGCTCTCAATCTTTTTGACAGTTACTTAACCAACCGTAAACAACAGGTTAAGATGGGAAACCTAATTAGTAACGAAGAAACTGTCTGCTTTGGAGTACCGCAGGGAAGTGTGCTCGCCCCGACGCTGTTCTTGATTTATATTAATGAGTTGTGTAATATTGAGATCAGTGGCGGTCGAGTATTTTCATATGCAGATGACACAGCAATTGTATTTGTTGGTGACTCTTGGGCTAATGTGCGGGCTGCCGCTGAACTTGGTTTAGCGGTAATAGCAAGCTGGCTAAATGCTAACCTTTTAACACTCAATGTTTCCAAAACGAACTTCATCTGCTTTACTCCAAATCAGCGGACACAGCCACATGATAATTTCGAGATCGTGATCCATGAGTGTACAAACGGCCTTTATCCATGTAATTGTCAAAGCATACAACAAGTGAGAATCACTAAATATCTTGGAATAACGGTTGACCATAGATTGTCCTGGCACACCCATATTGAAAATACCATGTCCAGGGTCAGAAAACTCATGTGGGTTTTTAAAACTTTGAGGCATGTGATGCCGCCTTTATTACTCAATAAAGTGTATATTGCACTGGCACAATCGGTCATCACATACTGTATACCGATCTGGGGAGGAGCCACTAAGACCAAATTGTTAGACCTAGAAAGGGCTCAAAGGTCCCTTATCAAAATTATGTATTTTAAACCATATCGGTACTCCACAGACCTCCTCTACAATATCAGTAATCTACTTTCAGTTAGGAAACTATACATATTAAACTTAACCTTACAACTTCACAAGACCCTCGCATTTGATCCATCAAATTGCGAAAGAAGACGTAAAGATATTGTGGCCCACTCTCCGCCCGTCCGTACGGCTTTCGCTAGGCGCCAGTGCAACACTCAATCAAGTTATATATACATTAAATTGAATCGGAAACTAAATATTTACCCTATGTTGCGGTATGAATGCAAAAGTATTTTAACTGAATGGCTAAAAACACAAACATATGAAGAAATCGAACAAATGCTAACCAGAGTATGCTAACATAGATCCTATTTATACCCAGTATTAACAATTACTCCTCTTTTAAACACACACACACTCACCCTCACACCCTTACCCACTCACACCACACATTCACCCTCACACACACATCCCAGCACAACTCGCAAAGAACATTGTATTTTTCATTTTATGGTTTTTTAGTTTTGTTTTTATTTTTTATTTTATTTTTCTTTATCTACAACCTATATTGTGTAGCCAGTAACCGACGTGAAGTTGCGAGGTAACCCCATCACAAGTATTTTTATAACTTACCGGGGTCTGCCTCAATTTTGTGCTGTAAAATAAGTGCTGAGAAAGAATAAAACCTTTTTATTTTATTTTTTTTATTTTATTTTATGTATATAGAAAACAGCTTCTTAAAGATTTATTATTTGAATATAGGTACCTACTTTTCAAAATAATCCTGTATGACCTCTCTTTTGATCATTGGTAGAGGAGTATCTGCATTTATATCTATGAATGTGTTTGTAGGTGGACACTGGTACACGGAGTCCTCGTGGATGTTACAATCGGAACCAAAATTTTGATTCCAGTCATATGATTCTACTCTACAAATAAAATAGGATAGTTAGTCCATAGAAACAAAAAAAAAAGCTTACAAATCAATTATAACCTCAACCATTTTAAGTCTTTACCTTTCAATCAAATCGGTCTTTTTACCGGCAGTTGTCGCATTCCTCTTACGTAACTCATCTTTAAGTTGAGGGACAGTCAGAAAAGAGTACATTTTAAATGAATTTAACTTAGAATATTAACGAAAAATCAATCACAATCTTGTCTTGACAAGTAAACACGGTACAGTTGCTCCTGGCGCCATCTATACTCAGTTTTGCCTGTGGCACCTCATTTAAAAAAACTTTTAAAATAATTAAAATAACTAAAATAATTTGCTTCATTTGCATCTTATTCTTTTCGAATCGATTTTAAGTAAATCCTTTTTTATTTTAATTACTTAGTCCCGAATCCGTGACTACGTTTATCGCGCTAGTGTGATTATTATAAATGTTTATTTTCAATGTTTGGTTGTGGGTTCGCAACCGGGCGCGGGCAAGTACCAATGTGACTTTTTCTAATTCATATGTACTTTCTAAGTTTATCTTGGACATCACTGACATCGGTAACCATGTCAGAGACCCTTGAGGCGGTTTAGAAACTCTGACACTAGGGTGTGTGGGGTCGTTAGACCTTACTGCCCACACGATGAATGTTTATTTTTTACTGTAATAAAATTTTACATCTCATTTTTTTGCAAGGAACAATTTCCTTTGTCATTTCACACCTAAGTACAGCCAAGATCAATACAAACGAAACGCAAACAAAAGTAAAGAAAGCAAAACTCCACGTATATTGTGTTGTTTTCAATCAAACCCGTTCGCTATCGGTGTAGGGTTCCTTATGGTTTCGGTTCACTTCTGTACCCCAATAAACAGTGACAAAGGGTTACGAGCATCGTAACCCAACTCGATGGCTGAACATATTTCGTATCGAAAGCGAGAACACAATCTCGCAAGGTATTTATCGTTCGTGAAAAGACTTCCGCATTTAAAGGGTTAAGTTTTTCGTGTTCTTTTTTTAAATGATCGAACGGTGTTGAAGTTTTTTGAATTTGGTGTTCTATATTCGATAATTGTGAAGAAAAAGAAACCGCAAAAATGCAAAAATAAAACTATAAAAACCTTATTAAAAGAAGCATTTTTATTTTGTTTTAAGCGTTTAAAAAAAAAGCATTATACAACAGCAGCATAGACAGGACAGCCTACAACTAAGCTATAACAAAAAAATTAAAATCGAAAATTCTAAATTGAGTTCATCTTTGTATCGTTTTCAATGTATTAAACAAATAAATCTATACAATAAAATAAAACGTCTGTTTGTAATATTAAAATAATAGCTTATTACTTACATTTGAATATTTTCACGATACATAATTATAGGACCAACAAAAACCATTTTTTTTTTGTGCGCCTGTTTGTTCCGGCTCACCTCCAAAACAGCTAGACCGATTTTGACGAGACTTACACTGGTAGATAGCTGATGTTATAAGGAGTAACTTAGATAACAATTTTATAGAAAAACAATTAGTGTTCCACGCCAAAAAAAAAAACATAAATCACACAGACAAGAAAACAAACGCCCTAACCCTACAACACCACTAAAAAACAAGCCAAAAAGGACCCAAAACACTTTCAACCGTTGACTGCCTCTTGCAAGTTTCACAGGCACTTATCAGGTCCCTGATGGCGCCGTGTCTCATTGATAACTGTTCGCATTTGCTCTGTCCTTATCGGGCCAGTATCGGCGATCGCGGGTTCTAATAAAACCGAACGGTCCAACCGACCCCCGCTATGATTATTTTTATCTTTTTCAGTTTGTGTGGGTGGACTTTCTTTTTTTCTTGTGAGAGTAGAGTGCCTAAATTGTTGTTGTAGTTTTGGGATGTTGAGTTTTGTAAGGTTGGGTTTTGGAAATGTGGCAATTTCTTAGAATAGTGTTTTTTTTATTGTGTCCCGCTGCTGTGTTAATCTGAAAGAAAGGTCCCACTGTGCATTAGGTGTTGTTTCAGGATATTTTAACAGAATCGAAATCGAATACTAAACTCAATACTTATTTTGGTTTTCAAATTGTGTAGATGATGTAATCTCTAAATCTAGAAAATGTAAAATGTAATTCTCCAGATCGATTCCGGCCACGGCAGCTAATTTTCATGCAGACTAGTCACGTACGCAGGAGATATTATAGTGCACAATAAGTGTGAGCGCAAACACAGGTGCACTCCCTCTTCCCTGACTCTCATAGCACGATGGGACGGCAATCCGACACGACCGGAGAGACATCAGGCGCAGGACCAACGGCTTTACGTGCTTTCCGAGGCACGGGGGTGTCACACCACCAATTTCAAACTCCGGGCTGCTACTGAGAAATTCCTAATGGAAAAACCCAATAACAGTTTTTGCCCAACTTGGGAATCGAACTTGGGACCCCTTGCTCAGCAGTCGCTCTTGCGACCTCGAAAATGAAATCACATGTTTTTTAGAACCTTTTCATACATATTGGAGTAATTCAAAAAGCCAGATAGACACTGTAAAATTATATTTTTACGAAAATGATTAGTCGGTAGGTATATACGGTAATTAACGAAAAGGTTTTTGAAAACATTCGTCGCTTTAAAATAAAAACGACTGTATCTGTCGAACCTTACTTACTCCTTTGTTGACTGTAATAAATAATACCAACCGAATATTGTCCCCCAGCAGGGCAAAGGCCTCTTCTCATACAGAGAAGGCACGAGCAGTGATCACCACTCTTGCTCAAGGCGAATTAGGGATTTTAGACTTTAATCATTAAAAGTCCAGGCTTCTTCACGATGTTTTCTTTCCTCGTTGTTTGTACTTATCAATAACAAAACAAAACATATAAAACTATCCTTCATAATGCGATAAAGATTCCGTCTGCAAAGAAGAGCAAGGTAAGGACATACAGCATGTTGTTTTAGCAAAGGATGCCAATACTGACAGTTCTGTCTAGCTCACAATGTAGTTATTAAACAATTGAATATTTTAATCTTACCTAACTAGTTTAAATAGTAAGTATTATAATTATAAAATGAAAGTATTATAAATGCAAAAGTAAGTTTGTTTGTTTATATATTGCACATAAGGTGTTAGGTGTACAGAAGTGGACATAGGGTACCTCCCTAACAACGATGAAAAGTATTTTACAACATACAATCACGCCTGTATTCCCCGCAGGGTTAGGCAGAGGTGTACCAATGTACACCCACAGTTCGCCGGTATATTTAGGTCCCATGTTAACCGGGCACAAATCCAAACTCCGAGCTGCTACTGAGAATTTCATAGAAAAAGCCAATAACACTTTTTGCTCGACCTGGGAATCGAACCCGGGACCCCTTGCACAGCAGTCGCACTTGCGACCACAAGACCAACGGGGCAGTGAAAGTAAGTTGTTACATACAATGTTTGTTACATTTTCACGCCTAATCTACTGAACCGTTCATCCTGAAATTTTACATATTCGCTGTCAGGGGGTACAAAATAGACATACGGACAGTTCTTTCAAAAAAGTACTGTTCCCGAGGAAAACAACAATAACGTTCTTATGATAATTGATGGCGCTACGTGTCTTTAAAAAGTAAAAGCTAGTTTTATATTTAGTTGAAAAATAATTTAATTGTAAAAATGTTTTGCATACTAGTCAAACGGTGGGATATGTAGCACTATTCAATATTATAAACACCTTTGGAAAAACATGTTTTAGTAAATATACGTTCTATTACATTTTAGTAATCGTCTTATTTTGTTTAAAGCGAATAATAAGTACCTATCTCGGTGACGATAAGTCAATGACAAAAATCTACCTATAAACTTTATAATGTTAATTATTATTTTAAGTAAGTATTACCTTGAAACACAGGTTTTAACCTAGTTCAGGCAAATAAGCAACTGTACTCTATTTTAATTGCTAAGGTACATCTTTGTTAATTTGCCACTTTTTATAAATAAACGATTGTTATTATTAATTTGTTAAAAACCCACCCTATATATAAACATATAGAGTACATTTCGTTACCCATTGTTTGTTTCTGTTAAACGAACCGGACGACGGACCAACTACGAAACAACGTTACTGTAGCGAAGGGTTATATTATTAGTAGATAGTATCTTTTATCAGATAATACCAGGATATAGTTAGTATCTATTCTGTTATTTACTTATAAATCTAGGATTAGCTTCTAATTTGATATACTATCTCACGCGAACCGCAATTGTATCCGGGATAAAATATCCTATGTGTTATTCCTTAACACATTCACTGCAGGGTCAAAAATGTTAAAGGTCAAACCTCCACTAGCGTCAGGCACATGTGCCTGACATGGCAGCTAAAGGGTTAATACAATCTAGATCAGTACCAATTTTCATCCAGATCCGTCCTCACAAACTTCCGCATTATCATATTTGTAGGATCTTCAACTAAAGATATACACAAATCATGACATACAAATACTAGTAATTAAAGGTATTATGTAGGTGTACTCCTTCACTTATAGGGGCCATGCACAATAAAGTTTGCAAGGGTTAGGCAGAGGTGTAACAATGTACACCCACAGTTTACCGGTATGTTTAGGTTTCATGTAGTAGGCGGCGAGCCTATTGCCATTAACCGGGCACAAATCCTATCTCCGAGCTGCTACTGAGAATTTCATAAAAAATCCCAAACATTTTGCCGAACCCAAGACCTCTAGCGTAGCAGTCGCACTTAGGACCACTAGACTAACGAGGAGTCAGAAACATCATAATATAATAATAACATCATTTCTTTATTCAATTTACAAGTCCAACATGATCTGGGAAGTAGCACGCACACGTGACCTGATGCCCAAACAGGGTCTTTAACAAAATGCTCTCAAAAAGGATCGTATAGATTTCCTAATCCTGTTTCCCATTGTGACTTTGTATTTGGGATCCGACGCACGTATCTACAGCTACCTATGAAGGCTGGGGCCTTTGTAAGAACTTCTGTTAATGGTGTTACGTTGGCAGTGACACCTTTTTGAATACAAGAGATTGTGTTAACTGTACTGTTGGATACGTTTTTATTTTCGACTAGTGAACTGCCCCCGGCTTCACACGGGTGTAAATTTCCGACTTTTATGAACTCGCATCTCAAGTCGCTTTCCCTCACTTCGCTTAAGGTTCAAAATGACATTGATTTATTTGACACTTTGAAGTGCGAAGAGACAGTGGAATTACCGTATAGAATGCCACTTCTTACATGATCTCATACTTTATCTTTAGTTCAACTCGCTGACACGCTCGCAAGAGTGGCGCTACTGTAAATTCGAATTATCAACCGAGTTTTTAGAATGCCAATCAAGAAAGTCACAGCGGATTCAGATTCGAAGTTTAGAACGAGGTCTTAAAGAATTACACAGCAGATCTTTAAAAAAAATCTTTCATATAAAAGTTGTCTAGGAAATGACAAACGCAACAAAAAAAGATTTAGCCAAATCGGTCCAGCTGTTCTCAAGTTTTGCGCGTAGAAACACATTCAGCCATTCCACATTCATTCAGTCAAACATACCATCACGCCTGTGTTCCGCGAAGGGTTAGGCAGAGGTGTACAGTCACGAGCATCAACATGTATACACTTAGCGACATTCTAAAGCAGTTTCTGCCCAAAGGATCGATTGAAATATAGTGGTGTTACGAATATCATATTCTGGATCCTACATTACTATGAAATCGATCTTATCTCAACGTTGCAATTGTTCATTCACGAGAAAATTGCTTTTCATTTTTGCCAAGTGTATACATGTTTCTGCTCGTGACTGTACCTATGTACACCCACAGTTCGCCGGTATGTTTTTAGGTCCCATGTTATAGGGGGCGAGCCTATTGCCATTAGCCGGGCACAAATCCAAACTCCGAACTGCTGCTGAGAATTTCATTGAAAAACCCAATAACACTTTTTGCTCGACCTGGGAATCGAACCTAAGTCCTCTAGCGCGTAGCAGTCACGCTTTGAACCACTAGGCCACCGAGACAGTTCATTCATTAAGTCGTATTACTAAATGCCTGAAGGTTCTACACACGTTAATTGACGTCTTTGATTATTGCTCCGCACTCGACTTTCCAAGCGTATCTTATGTTTTTTTAAAAATAAAAGCAACTTTGGTACCTGTGTTTCGGCGACAGAAGAAATTTATTTTTCTTCGCAATCTCCACCAGTTGGTGAACGATTTTCAAAATTATTTCTTTAACTTCATCGTCTACCTATTCTTAAAAAATTGCCGTAATGTAATCGACACGATCGACGACGTCGACGATTTGTGTAGACGTCGATCTACTTTGAGATTTCGGACCAAAACACACCTTGCAATTTGTTTGTTTTGCCTTGAAATAATTATCGACATTTACCACCCATCTTACCATAGAACTAAGATACATTTTGTTACTCAATACCGTTGAACGTTTACTCTTAAAGCCGTAAGAGCCTCCGCTTGCTTGTGAAGTAAACTGATTATTATGTGAGCGATAAACACTTGCTAAGAAAATCTTTTACCATACCTTTTAGCTGCTAAATAAAGTCAAAGTAATTTTTATACCATTTGATGGCAAGCACAAGCCTACCTGCTGTGTGATTCTGTAAGACCTCGTTCTAAACTTCGAATCTTAATCCGGTGTGACTTGACATTCTAAAAACTCGGTTGATAATTCGAATTTACACTAGCGCCACTCTTGCGAGCGTGTCAGCGAGTTAAACTAAATTGACGGGGAAATTTTAACAGATAAAGTATGAGATCACGTAAGATACGATACGATATTAAATTAATGTAATCGGGAATCCTACTTATCCTACTAATATTATAAATGCGAAAGTTTGTGAGGATGGATGGATGTTTGTCAACGAGATAGATTGTAGTGTGGAATAACACAGGATACTTTTTATCCCGGAAAAATATGCCACCTATTCCGTCAAAACAGTATGTGTATAGTAATAGGCTAATCTTTAGCACTAATGTTTAGGGCAAAGTGGCATACGACCACGGCTTTCAGATGAGAATGTTTTCTTGTTTCATACTTTTTAGAACGTGAATTTTTAGTAGTAGGGTTTTAGTTTTTTTACTGTTGAAAGGCACTTTTGAACGTGATATACAACAATAAATAAAGAAATCTAGTTGCCCTCCCGAAAAGAAGTTTCATATGGAGAAGAATCGGCAAGAAACTCCATATTTACCCAATTATTTTTTGTCTTTTATATAAAAGCGTATAAAATACAAAATCTCGTACGTTGTAACTGACTAACCATAAGCTTAAATACAAGTCCATTATCTTATCTACTTGTTATAGAGTTTAACCACTTACTAATCAAGTATCAAGACTAAGCTATAGGATTAAATTAAATACAGTATCTACTTTACAGTGCTTCTCACACTAAGAACGCACGAGGATTGATCACCACACTTGCTCAAAGCAAATTGGCTATTTCAGAATTATATTACAGGTCATAACAGGTCTTAATAAGTGCATATGAATTGAGAAAGTTATATTTTTACTTACCTGGTAATGAACCCGTAACCGCATGCATGAGAGGTGCGCGCCTTAATCACTAGGCCGTCAAGCATCATACGTTGCAGTATTAGCACACAGCTAATAAAATGCATTCTGAAAAAAAAATGCTTTTAAAAATATAATGCATGCTTGTTTCAGACTTAATAAAATCAGAGCCGTCATTAACCCTTTTGGGGGCCCTGGGCACATTAGTATCGTGTGGCCCCTGAGTGATTTATGTATTTTGGTAGTTGACAAATTGAATCGGTTTCAATAATCAATTGAGGCTATTAAATTAGAGGAAAGAATATAATACTAATATTTCATATGCTTGGTGCGAAAAACTTATTGTGGATCACACTGTGCACTGCACTTGCGACCATTTATCTAAATTTAAGACCATGTAATGTACCATATTCTGACGAATAAATGATGATAATGATGAGGACAGCAAACGCAGTATTTTGTCATTCAATCAGGTAGTTATAATGCGTAGAAAGGAAGGGTAGCAGCAAAGACTGAAAATAATATTTTGAGAGCAGGGGCCCACCGTGTTCGTGGGGCCCGAGGCACTTGCCTAGACTGCCCAATGGAAAAGAGGGGCCTGCATAACATTATCCATAAAACAAAACTTGCACAAAATACCGTACTTACAACATAGTATGAAAAATTGCATTTATTTCTGTAATAAAATATCTCATAACATTGGTAAACATCGCGGCGGAGGAATGTGTGCCTCTGGCGGTCGTGCCGGCAAATATTTGATTACTAGAGCCCCCGGAGGCGCTCCTCGCATTTGATCCACAACTAAACAATATTAGTTAATACATAGAAGATGTTATAGTTTCTTCCTTATAAAATTAGCTTGATAAATGAATTTGCGGAAAATAGGCGGCACGTTTTTGTTCCATGTACTGCCTAGTGGCCCTAAACGAGACTGCTATGCTAGAGGTCTTGGGTTCGATTCCCAGGTCGAGCAAAGTGTTGTTGGATTTTCTATGGAATTAAGTAGTGTAGCACCAACCACAAACAATTGATTTACTTTTTATGACCTGTCAAAACGCGATTCTCCCCTAGATTTTAAATGGCAATAGCACGCTGTGACGTCACTACGTGGCCTACTCAGTGGACTAACTATTTATTGATTTTAAAGTAAGTAAAAATCTAATTTTGCAATAAATTGAAAATTAATCGGTTTTCATGGTTAAAATAAAGTGCTTTTTTAGAGAACTTGTGACCTTAAATTATTGGTTAGTGGTGTCAACTACCCAATTCTCAATAGCAGCTCGGAGTTAGGATTGGTGCCCGGTTAAAGGCAATAGGCTCACCCGCTATTGCTTTTGAACTAAACATACCGGCGAACTGTGGCTGTGGCAGTTGTTACGGATAATATTAGAAATCAACCGGGTGACCGGATGCCTAAGACCAACGTCTTTATGTGCTTTCTGAGGCACGGGAATGTCACACCACCTATTTTTAATCTCCGGGCTGCTACTGAGAAGTTCCTAATGGAACACAATATGCACTTACCTCTGTATGCAGACCGATTTTAGTCACGGCGGCTAATCTTAATGGTGACTAGCCAAGTACGCAGGAGATATAGTGCACAAGTGTGTGCGTAAACACAGGTGCTACAAGAACTCATATTAGGCGCAGGAACAACAGCTTTCCGAGTCACGAGGGTGTCACACCACCTTAATGGAAAAACCCCATAAAACACTTTTTGTCTGACCTGGGAATTGAACCCAGGACCCCACGCTCAACAACTGCGCTTGCCACCACGAGACCAACGGGGCAGATAAACAACACACACATAAACCCCGGAACCACAACAACCACAACCTGGGAATCGAACCCAGTACCGCACGCTCAGCAGTCAAGTAGCCAACGCTAAAGTTATACACATACAAATGTATGGATCAGTTCTTTTTTTTCACTATCAAGGGGTCATACAGGTTTTTGACTATCAAGGGGTCATACAGGGTTTTGACTATCAAGGGGTCATACAGGGTTTTGGCAAACAAATAATAAGAATGTGTAGGTAGGTAACCTAAAATAAAGGTCATAAATAAATTCACACAAAATTAATGAATACAACAACATGATTTATTTATTTTTATCTTATGGCAATTTTTATTTTATTTTACATCGATTCAACAATTAATTAAATAAGCCGAACTTAATATACATTTTACTTAGGTATAAGTACTATGCAGTTTAGAGTTTAAAATTATGTTGGCTAATTGTTATAAACCTTCTTTCACTTTTTGGGTCTTATAATGAACTAAATTACTATATAAATACAGTTGAAAATTGCATAATTGCTTGCAAGATAATATATGTCGAGAAAAAAATATTATTTCAAACTATATTCGACTCTATTACTTTCGACATTTGGTTCATTATCGATAAATAAATCAAAAATGCTCCAGCATATTGCTACTCCATTTACGATGAATCTTAATGAATCAAATATCTTATTTCGACATATCTACTTAAGTTCTTAACATAGGTGGGATTCATATTATGCCTTAGAAATATAATATTCTTCTAAAGAGTGGTTGAGTAACGAAAATTATTACCAAGGACACAATACAAAAAAAAAACAGTTTCTTTAAATAAATACAACACCTACACGGTCAAAATGAATTAAATTGCTGTTTTTTTTTTGTAATCTAAGAAAATATTAGCGTAATCTTTCAAATCAAATCATTTATTTTTTGTGTAACATGGGTATGGGTAGTGAATACAGATCTTAAATAAGTACATAGGTCGCTATGACGTCGTGTCGTGTTGTCGTTAAAAATATACGTTACAATTTATCAATCCTAGTATCCCACACAATATCATATTACAATAAAATGTCACATTTACAAATTGATCTTAAATCTTAAAATACAATTATTATTTTTATTGGAGATTCGCTGTACGATAAGCGTTACTTTCATATATTTTTATTTTTATATCTACTAACACTAAATTTACAGTTATAGGTACCAAATGGAAGTATCGAACATTTTAAATTGGTTTTCCACGCGACTTTGCTCACTTGGAGGTCGGAATGTCCTGAAAGTTACATAAAAAACATATTTATCCACTACCACTACCGAGATAAGAGGTATTCTAAGATATACGTATATCCTAATTCTAAATGCTGGTCTACTTGTGTGAAAATTTTCATAAAAATTCAAGTTCAAATATCAAGATCTGAAGGCTAATAATTCTACTAATGACTTATTTAATCTGTGCTAATTATGAGATTGCGACTAGGTCACAACTAGGTATATAAACGTTTTTAATGTTCAAAATCTAGTCGCAATCTTATCTCGATAAATCTCGGTAATATTTAATTTAATATTCGAATCATTTTTCGCATATTGAGAATGAGGTGAGATTGCGATCTTCTTACAAAAATTGGAATTGCCCCTCTAATTGATTAACTGTGTGTTAATCAATTAGAGGGGCAATTCTAATTTTTGTTTGTTCAAACTCACTAAACATTTATATTATTAATTGGAAGTAGAAGAGAAGTTTTTTAGTGACTACATATAAATTATAAATAGATGGTCTAACAAACTAGTTTTAAACAAGTACATAAATTAATAAGTTAAAAAAGGAAGATTTTTTGGTAATAAAGAAAGCAATTGTTTATTTCAGATTACGGTATTTTATTTATTTATTTTAATAAGTATTTTGATATTTAAGTAACCTTTTTTTTTATAATCATTTACTTTACGTTCATTGAAGCAAACGTTTTTCATATTTTAATCGAGATCGTAATCAAGTAGCACATTTTTTTGTAATTTTATGCTGAAATGTAACCAACTGAATCACAAAAGTAATTTAATTCAATAATTATAAATAAATGGAAAATTAAATATAACAAATTATATTATGTATAGATGCTAGCACATTAGCTATCCCCAAATTGTAAAATTTTAAATTTTTAAATGAACCTTATTCTCCAAACTTGCAGAAGACAGAACCGAACTAGGCCAATAGGCACAAAGGGATGTTTACAACTGGGAGAAGCCCAGATTGCCAAGCGCCATGAATTGCAATTTTCATGAACTACCACTAACCATATTCCTTTGTAATAAAGTTGAAAAACTATCAAAAAGAATTGACAAATTGGGGTAGGCAGCGGCCTCTACACCTTTGCTATGCGGATGACGTCAATCACCCCAATCGAATATTGAATTGAGTAACAAAAACAACATACAATCAGCTATAATTTAATTACTTTTAAAGACAACATTATTCAACTTCTTTCATTTAAATTTAATTTAACATACTCACCTCTGGGATGGTTGGGGTCATGCGGTTTGCAATAAAGAAACATTTCTTTGGGAATGTTGATTGTTATTATGAGTACAATCATGTGTTTAAGTATAAGTGACTAATTATCAGTCACCCTATCATCATCATCATCATCATCATATCAGGCCTCCCCCATAGATTTCCAAAAGGGCAAAATAATGCTTATCAATTTTTTTTACTGAAAATGTATTAGAACACAGATCTAAATAAACGCGGTGAAATACAAAACTAATAAAGATTTTAAATAAACCATTGGATGGCAAACAAACCGTCGGCTCACCTAATGTTAAGTGGTCACCGCTGCCTATAGACATCTGCAATACCAGAAGGCCTGCAAATGCGTTGCCATCCCAGAGACAAAATTGAAATGTGCCCGTAATTATACCGGTACACATACACTTCAAAATGGAATGGAAGTCTGACAACCAGTCTAACCAAGAGGTATCGTGTTGCCCAGTTACTGGGTTGTGGAGGTCAGATTGGCAGTCGCTCCATGTAAAACACTGGTATTCAGCTGCATCCGGTTAAACTGGAAGCCGACCCCAACGCAATTGGGAAAAAGGCTAAGCAGATGATGATATACATATTTATATAGATAATACAGCAACGCTGTTTTGTGATAGAAATAGGTACCACTATCACAGTGGAAGTACTTCCCCGGGCGAGTAAAAAAAAAGATGTACTGGAATTGACAAATTATATTGGCATCTTAACAATCAGTGGCACCATCTAGGTCCATTTAAAGCCATGTTGGAATGTTATTAATCACTAAAAATATTCAAAAAAAGAAGTTCTTAAAATTCAAAATAAGTTTTGTAAATATTTAATTTTGGAATGAAATTGTAAAATAAATTGAATACAATATAAAATGAGATGAAATACCTACTTGAAAAATATATGTTTTATTTACTATAATTATACCTTTTCTTGTATTAACTATAATTAAGAACTAACAGTCGGATTGGAATGTTTTGCATATTATTATGATATCATAGCCAAATCGATCAGGAATAGTATAGGCTTTAAAACATCACGCTACGACCCACAGGAGCGGAGCAGTAACCAAATACGTAACTAAATGAATCTAAAACAGGGTACCTACAGCTAGTTTCAAATAAGATCATTAATAATTATAATACTTAACATTTTAACATTATTTTGGAAGATTTCAGAAATTCAAGGCAATATTCTTAAACATCAGAATAAAAGTACAGTTGCAAGTCCCTAATTCGTTGACATTACTTCATAGCCATAATATCTAATCAATAAATAACATAAAACAAAAAAAGAACTACAACCAAATACTCAAATGCCACTAAATTTTACAGCACTCTTCTCTCATCCTCTCTTCTGTCTTTCTGAAGTAAATAGAGACAGAAAATGTCCTGACACGTGACAAGACGGAAAATCGAGAAAATGATAATAAGAAAATTATACAAGCTGTTGATTTGCATTCTCGTCAAATTCAAAGAGTTAACTTTGCTCGTGATTCTTAACACGAATCAATAATAAAATAAATTGATTTTAAAATTTATATTTTTGACGTGACTTTCCAATTCGAACTAGCCATCTCGCCAGAGAGGGTTTAGGCGCTATGCACGCATTGATATAGCCGCGCGAAAACTCTTACTACCGCATACGCAACTAGGCGGTGCTGATTTTTGCAAAAGGAGTATTCTGGAATACTGTTTTTTGATAGTTACAACTAAAAAAACAAGCATTTATTAAATATTGGCCAGGTATCGTAATTATATTTGATTACTTCTTTTTTTCTATGACAAGCTCCTAAAACTTGACGAGGATGCAAATCAACTCAATCAAATTGAGGATCAATCAATCAATCAATTTATCAAGCTTGTATAAATTCTTAAATAGCGTGTGAGTATTCGGCGGTTAACTTATTAGTCGTTGTATACTGATATATGAAACATGGAACTAAAATAACGCCAACCCTCGAACAACCCAATTAGAAAATTAAGTTACACAATCATAATACGTGCACTGAAATTTGACATTGCTTAAATATTTTTACTTACAAAATTATTTCAGTGATGTATAAGATGAACTTGGAATGTACATGTCGACGCCTCCAAGCAATAAGTCGGTGTCCGGCACTAGTTCAGGCCATGGTCCGGAGCGAGAGGGAATGGAAAGCAGTCACCTCCTTCTGCGAAGCTGTAATGCTAGAGAAGGAGGTGGCGGAACGGGAGAGGGAGAGAAGAGTCTCTCGTCCCAGCACCCGGGAGACGCGGGTCTGTGGACGGTGATCAATGGGTAGCTCACCGTCCGTACGTTAACTAACGACAGACCGTGTCGACGCGTTCGTGTTCCACGCTCGCCTCAAAAAGATGTCAGCAAACTTTGGAGGGGCCACTAAGGTCCGATGCCTGTCGGGGCCGCGGGTTGTTCTAAAGAGATACCGCGCCCCCGGAACGCAAAGGGCATATGAAGGAACATAGATGGGTTTTATTCAGTAAAAGTATGACACTAAGGTCGGGGGAAGTTATTTGATGGTTACCCAGCTATAAAAAAAGTAATGAGTCGGTAATTTGCTATTGCAACACACTTGCTCATGAAACGGCTCTGATTGCCCTAAAGAAGAAAAGAAGGTCATAATGCGCTGTATTATGCAAATGACGATGCTAGAACCAGAGTGATGTAAGCGACATTTTTGACAAAAATGGGTCTTTTACACAATTGCAAGGAAAAATCATAATTCTTTCAGGCCATACTGATCTAAGTGCTTCCCAGTATTTTTTTCCTTGAGAAATCACAACATCTCACTATAAATATAAAATAAATACCAATAATAACGCGTAACGCATTTCCTTAATTATCTCAGAAACATACTATTGTGCCCTAGATCATTCTGGTTCCAGCGTCGTCAAATGTGCTTTTTAACCGACTTCAAAAAGAATTCTTAATTCGTCTGTATGTTTTTTTTTTATATTACTGCTCTAGTAGTTTTTTTCGTGTAAGTCGTTAAAACTTAGACTTTCAACAAAGATTTTTGATTGTGATTTGATGTTTGAACGCCTAAATATTTTGTAAATACCTAAGTTAATTAATGAAACATGCTAAATAAACGTTTCTTATATGTACGAGTATTAAATAATTTATTTTTGTAAATTAAATCGTCGAAAGTCGTTTTAAAAAAAAAAATATACGCTTTGTGGCAATTTTTACCAAACTATTTGTTTTTACCTCTTTGGTAATATTGGCTGCTTGTAAAAGTTTTTGGTTGACACTTTGACAGAAAATACATTGCCGGAATGTCATTGTAATTTTATATTTGTAGCAATGAAGTGTGCTGCAATATCGGAAGAGGCTGTGTCATGGCACACGACCGTTACTTTAGGTTGTCTGCCCACGTCTGAAAATTGGTAACCGATTTGTTTGTCGGAGAGAATGGAACATATGAACATGATCTATTGAATGGTCCGATAATCGGTCCTACAAAAAATCGGACGTGTGTGGGCGACGTTAACGTGAACCAAAGAATGAAACCTATTCTGTTACAGTCTGCTTTTCTGACTTGGTACCCCTGTATGTGATTTTGAATATTCGTCAAAAACGTATGACACGCTTGAGCATCTATCAGCTAGCATTATGCTCTTGGCACCACCACGTCTTTCGTCGTTAGGTTTCACTTATTCCTTTATTATATTAACTGCCTCGTTGGCCTAGTGGTCCTAAGCGCGACTGCTACGCTAGAGGTCCTGGGTTCGATTCCCGGGTCGAGCAAAAAGTGTTATTGGGTTTTTCTATGAAATTCTCAGTAGCAGCTCGGAGTTTGGATTTGTGCCCGGTTAATGGCAATAGGCTCCGCCCCCTATTACATGGGACCTAAAAATATGCCGGCGAACTGTGGGTGTACATTGGTACACCTCTGCCTAACCCTTCGGGGAATACAGGCGTGGTGGTATATATATATTATTTATATTAACTCCGAGCTGCTACTGAAAATTTCATTGAAAAATCCAATAACACTTTTTGCTCGACCTGGGAATCGGAACCAATACCTCTAGCGTAGCAGCCGCGCTTAGGACCACTAGGCCAACGAGGCAGTTACGTCATACAAAAAAAAGATCAAATATACATAAAAAAAGCAATAAAATAAAATAAAGTAAGCATAAATTTTAAAACAAAGATGCTTAACTTTGTTAGCAGTCGGGCCATCCGATCGTTTTAGACATTTTCGGCGGGCCACTAACACTACCTATTTATTTAGAAAAAGGATGAAGAAGGAACACTTTGTCATCGGGATTCACAAAACTTGCTTGAGCGGGCCATTGAAAATCCATCCGCGGGCCAACTCACGTTTTTTTTTTGTTTGTTTCTTCGCACCAAAGCAGCTCCGAAACTATTGAACCGATTTTAACCATTTTTTCACCAATAGATAGCTACATTATTATTAAGTAACATAGGCAATATAACTTCACGATACAACCAACGTGAGCGGAGCAGTGACCAAAGACGGTAACGTGAATGAAAAAAACCATGTGAACGAAGTCGCGGGCGGAAGGTAGTGCTATATATGTATATGTTGTTAATTTGCTATACTGTGCCTATATACAATTACACCGTAAAAACCAATTACGTATTATAATCATGATAAGAAATAACGTTAGTAAACTCCGTAATGGAATATTACGTATCAACATATTTTTTTTTAATTTGCTACAATAATTGTAAGTGACTAATAATAAAACAATTTACCTATCATAATTATTTCCTTCAAATGACTGTTTTTTTTTTATATACATACTAGCGAATTGCCCGCGCTACGCTCGCATGGCTTATATCATCCGCGTTAAGATACGTGTTTTGTTACTGCTCCGCTCTTGTGGGTTGTAGCGTGATGTTATATAGGGCATTTTCATTTTAAATGGCGCAGGCTGTTTTTCGGTTGTCCCATGACTAAAATATGATGAAAAAAATATTTGCAAACAATTTTTTTAAGAAAAATCTATTGTACCCTGTAGGTATTTTTATAAATATGTGGATTTAATTTATTAGTTCCTTATAGAGCACGTATTTAATTTTATTTAAATTAATAATGTTGCGGAATCGTGTAAAATCATGATGTCCCCATGTCAGTTTGCATCATTGCATTCAATTTTTTCGTTATTTTTTGTACGACAGCTAACGTAGCGACACTTTCATTGTATTGTTAGATAGTTAATTTATCCTTTAAACTAAGCATTTCATCTCAGTTAGTGAAGAAAATATATAATAGTTTAATAAAAAGCTTGTCCCACGAATTCGCGACTACCGGACATGTCCGGATAGTCACGCGGTTTTTACTATGAAATACACACATTTATCATCAAAATTCGGTTTTAACGGTAACTCTGGGTACAAATTTCAAAGTATGAAATGTTATTTTGAAGTTAGTCGCACTAGGTGTCCAGCTAGTGCAGTAAGTTTTGCAGCACAATAAATGGTTAAAAAAGAACTGTTGTAGTTAGTAACGTTTTTTTCATGAATATAAAGTTTGTCATTTTTTCTTTTTTAGGTATACATAACTTATACACTGCTGAAAGCATAAAAGTACAATTTTACAGCTTTCTGATAATATTGTTTAAGTATTTAAATTTAGTTTTAAAAACGATCTATATCCGTCACGTCCTGTTAGTAACTAGTTGTAGTGAACTATACACTACAACTAGTTACTAACAGGACGTGAGTGTAGTAGTTTTTGAAGCCTATTTATTTTAACCTGCGCCATTTAAAATGAAAATGCCCTATAACCTATGTTACTCAGGAATAATGTAGCTATCTATTGGTCAACAAATTGTAAAAATCGGTCTAGCAGTTTTTGAGTTTATTCGTTACATACATACATACAAGTCGTTCGTGTTTTTCATATTAGTAAAGATAACCTTTCTTTTTTTACTCGGATTAGTTGAAAAGATATTCCACAAAACAGAAAAATGTTCCTCGTGTAAAGTTTAAATTTTACGATTACAGACTTATTTCTTGGAGATATCAATATGAATTGAAAATATAAGCCATCAATATATGAAGGGTTGACCCCCCATCTCTTAAAACAATAACATTATAAATAATAATTTACTTTGCCTAGCGCACTGTTGGATTTTCAACGCTCGGCTCAGTGCCGAGAGTTGAAAATCCAAGGAGAAGCCAGGAGTTTAAAAAAAAACAGTACCTAAATTAGACACATTTTAGAGATTTTTTAAATTTTTAAATCCTTTTTATTGAGCACAATATCAAAGGAAACACGGAATGTATTTAAAATGAAGACAAAATGAACTCTTAGGTATTGCCAAAAATTCCGAATAGCAGTGAAATGTGTTATTTTGTGTTAATTTCATTGATATATAAAAGTAACTTGTTAATCGAGTTTTGTTGCTGACCGTACCTACTGCTGTATAATAAAATTGTGTTCATCAGAGCCACAAATAACACGATCACCTTCCAACTCTTTACACTATTTATAAATAACCCCCCCCCCCCCCCCATAATAATTAAATTAAGTAACAATATGACATGCCTTCTGCCGACCGGACCAATGCAAACAGTAACTATTTTCCTTTGGCAATGTACAAGCCTTTTCTTACTTGTAACTCCATTTCACTAATTATGCAAAATCACTTCGTATCACTGAAGTAACTGAGTACAAGAGACTAGTCAATTTATTATTCTTTATTTCACCGAATTCTAGACTATTCTTGACTAATACACTTGAGATAACGTAAAAATAAGTTAATTTTTAACAACGTAGGTACCTAATTACTTTATTACTAAGGGCTGACAGACGCGAGACGTCGCAGCACGGCACGGCTTGTTTCAGCAGCCAAAGGAACGCTTTGGCATTCGCCGAAACCACCACCACCCTTATTCAAACCTTATTTCAATTAACTAAGTGTCATAACCCTGTGACCTATGTGGCTCGCGACACGCAGTGCAACAGTGACACACCGCGGCAATCCAAGGAATAAAACGTCATGACAACATGCCACGACGTACCGCGATGATTGTATTAAAATAAAGTAACATGAATTTTAAACTCATTGAAATAAGGATAAAAAGAACTTGATCAAACTTGAAAAAAATCTTTTGTCGTGGCATGCCGTGCGGCGGCGTCAGTCAGCACTGGCCCTAATGGTTCGTGTAGTTATAACACTGCTGCGTCACCAGTTTCTTCTTGGCTTGAACTTGGCTTAACACGCTACCGTGTGTCTAGACATCTAACCTAGGTGACAGCAAATTCTATCATGTAACGTGATACCGGTGTTCCTTAAAATACTGGCATCTAGAACACCAACTAGACTTTGCTCAAATCGAGGCACAGTCGAGGCATACTTTGGAAGTGAACTTCGCCTTTATCGAGGCAGATATTATGTATTTAAATATTATGCACAAAAAAAACGTACAAAGGCGGACCTTGAATTTATTATGGACTCTGCTCAAATCGAGGCACAGCGACAGCGTACTTTGGAAGCGAACTTCGCCTTTATCGAGGCAGACTTTAAACTAATTCATTCACTCATAAGTACAGTAGGGCATCGTATCGCAAAATTAGGGTTCCACCACTTTCGAAAGTTATCGTATATTGTTGTTTTTTGCATCATTTTCTTGTCGTGGAGAGCTTCGCATATGGCGCAAACGTTTTCTGTCGAAGACGGGTTGTGATACGAGTAGTGGTGTTTCCATCTGAAATACTGACTGTATTGTTCTGGAGAGTGCATTAGCTTATTCATCATGGCTGCCAGTTCTCTGACGTGTTGCTTCCTAGCGTCGATGTAGGAGCCCGGTGGGAGAAACCTGTAAATAGAACGGTTATATTAATCATACAAGTCATATATTATAAAAAAGTAAAGTTAGTAGTGTGTTATTGACTGCCCCGTTAGCCTAGTGGTCCTAAGCGCGACTGCTACGCTAGACGTTTTGGGTTTGACTCCCAGGTCGAGCAAAAAGTGTTATTAGGTTTTTTTATGAAATTCTCAGTTACAGATCGGAGTTAGGATTAAAATATGCCCGGTTCATGGCAATAGGCTCGCCACCTATTACATGAAACCTAAACATACCAGCGAACTGTGGGTTTATATTGGTACCTACATCTCTGCCTAACCCTTCCAAGAATACAAGCGTGATGGTACCTATGTAAAGTTTGTGAGGTTGAGGGGGTAATCTCTAGATCCACTATTAAACTAACTTTGAAAATTATTGTACCCATAGGAAGCCACGTTACTTGTCAGTGTCATAGGCTATAGTACCTATACAGGAAAAAAAATTAACCAGTGCGTAAATTTTGCCATAATAAACTTCAACACGTTTTATTAAACACGTATATTTTATTTTGATATGTCTTAGTACAAAAAAAAAGTTATCGCTTACGAAACATGTTTACTTAAAAACCATATTTTATTGTCACTCGGCGCTAGCGCATTCCCCACCCCCTCACCCCAGCCATGCGCCCGGGCGGCGGCCGCGAGTTTTCATTGATAGTATGGCGAATAGATTATGTCCATGTTTTGCTTATTTCAAACTCGGATAAGGATGAAATTTTTTTTTTAATTTTTTTTTTAACTAAACACGGAAATTGGTTTTATTACTGACACTGAACTACCAAAAAACAAATTACACACTGGTTAAAAACTTTTCCCGTATAAGATCACGCTACGACCCACGGGAGCGGAGCAGTAACCAAAGGTCTTTGGTTCGCGGGTGAAAAAAAAACCACTCAAACAAAAGTCGTGGGCAAAAGCTAGTCCTACTACTATTATAAAGGCGAAAGTTTGTATGTATGGATGTATGGATGGATGTTTGTTACTCTTTCACGCTTAAACGGCTGAATGGGTCTGGATGAAATTTGGCACAAAGATAGATTATAGTCTGGAATAACACATAGGCTACTTTTTATCCCGGGAAAATGTACGGTACCCGTAGGATAACACATCAACTGTGACGCGGACGAAGTCGCGGGCAGAAGCTAGTTTATTATAAAGAGGTAAAGTTTATTTTGCAAGATGTATTCTCTGGAAGTAAAGGGACCTACTGTCAATAAAACAGTACCATTTTAATATTATTTTATAATTTTTGTTGTTGGATTTGTAACTCCCGGCGCTAAAGCGAGCGTTCAAAATCTAGCAGTGCGCCTGATCATTTGTAGAATATGAGCGCACCAATCCTATTAAATACAATTTCTTATGTTGAAACCTTGGACTTCTACCTGATACAGTAAAACCCAGAGAGCGAAAAAACATCCTTATTCATGTGCATCCGTAAGTGGTTTTTACACTAGCAAAATATTTTTTATGACCGTAATCTCACGATAACATGATGAACTGAATCAACATTTTAGCCAAATACAAGTGTACGAAAATTCATGATAAGTAAACTTGTGTTGACATATGAATTTAGTCTTTTATTATCAAAAGTAAACATAGAAAAGTAAACCTCAAGTATTTTTGCCCAACTGCGCCAGAAAAAACGGGTTTTTATCAGACAAAATGATAATAGGTACACTAGCACACCTCTGCCTAACCCTTCGGGGAATACAGGCGTGATGGTATATATAAATATTTAACTGAACATCTGATACGCACCTTGAATAGTCAGCTCCACCGTATACAATAGGCACCACATCATTCTGCAGTGCCGTCAACAACTTCTCCGTCACATAATCCTCGTCGAAGGAGTTCTCCATTGACATATAAAAGAAGTAGTCATTTCGCACCAAATGGTTGCAATTTGCGTTCTTAGGGCATCGGAAGGTACCACAACGCCCATATATATCCACTGTTAAACCATAACGTTTTAATGTATTCTTCAATGCTTTTACATATCCCAGTCTACCACTTCTCGTTTTACAATTAGACACAAACCAAACTGCTGCTTTGGTTTTATTTTTTATTATACTTCTATCAACTAACTTATTATTAACTGTTGTAATTGCATTTTTCCATCGCATCTTTCGTTTTGGACCCACAATTTCCCCTGTGTTATCCCGAATCAGTATGTAAGGGTACGGTATATCTGAATCGAGTCTGTAGGTCGAGGTCCAGTTGAAAAAGCCATCAAATGATCTGCTACATACGGGGAAATTGTCGGCTGATTCCATATTAAAGTATATGTAGTGTTGATAACGAGACCGAGTTTTGGGCAAGTCGTAAGGTTTCATATTCCGTCCGTTGAATGCAATTGCGTCGAACTTGGTCAGGTCACCGCCGAAGAACTTTCTGTCCGTGGT
This sequence comes from Caradrina clavipalpis, assembly GCA_932526535.1. NCBI lineage: Eukaryota > Metazoa > Arthropoda > Insecta > Lepidoptera > Noctuidae > Caradrina > Caradrina clavipalpis. The sequence goes on from OW052105.1 coordinate 9,760,091, forward strand.
GACATAGCATTTGATCACCGAACAGTTGTTTCTGAGGAACGCTCGTTGCCCCTTACCGAAGTAGTATAAGGGAGAGTAGTCACTCCGTGTCCACAGTAAGATGTATTTGAGATCTTTGGCGAGTGTGGCCCTTTTTCTATAGACATCCTTGTATCTGTAGTCTCGTCCGACGTTTTCAAGCGCTTCTTGTATGAGGCTCTCAGTGACGGCAGACTGATCAGGCTTGGTAGTGAGGTGTATCCAAAAGAGGGAGAATACGAAACTGGAACAGCTGACTAGAAAGAAGAACTTGATGAGAAACTGTAGGTGGCAGGCAGGCTGGGAACGTAGTATAGACATCTCAGTGGGTTCAGTGACTTCATATTCAGGGTACAATCTCACTGATTGTGCGTCTTGTTGCATTTACCTTGCGTAGTTTTTTTTCATGACACCTTTCTTCAAATCTTGAATATCTGTAACGAATAATGTATGCGTTTAAATAAATTTGTTTGCAGACAAGGACATCTCCTTAAAATATCGAAGTTTATAATAAAATTAAAATATCAACGGGATCGCGCCGTATCTTATTTACTTTGATTAGACATTAGACCATTATATCATAGATTAATATACATTATATGACACTTGCAGTCACGAATAAACATACTACAATAAAAACTGCATGGTGTCAGTGGAGTGGTTCAAACTCTTTGTTTTGACCTTTTGTCAATAGAAGTAAAATTTCGTTTCGACATTACTATGGTTCTATTTTTTTTTCATGTTATATAAAAATTATTAAATTCATTTCAGAAGAGAGAAATTTTAAGAATCATAATATATTATGCCTTCAATACCCGGGGCTGCGGGTTGTTCGAAAGAGACACCGCGCCCCCGGAATGCATAGGGCACAAGAAGGAACATGGATGGGTTGTAGCCAGAAAAAGTCTACCACTGCCTCCTGCCCAGGGCGGGAGAAGTCACTTAATGATAAACCATCCAAAAAAAGAAAAAAAATGCCTAAAATACATTAACACAGGGTAACTTTTTAAACAGCAGTTTTTGGACGACCCATTACAAAATTGCATTTCAGGACTGGACCGTCACTCGCTAAGTGAAGTAGTACGCGACGTGCAGGTCCGGAGACGTGACGGTCCCCAGCCGGTGCGAGATAATTATAGCCGACGACAACGTCAGAACCAGTAGGTGTTCCAGACGGTGTACCATCGCCAAATGAACAAGTACCTACAATTAAGTTCATTTATTTTTTTAGGAATGTAAATAATATCAATAAGATATTTTTGGAAGTACTTCACTTAGTATTCTAGTACTAAATAACATAACATACCGCCACGCCTGTATACCCCGAGGGGTTAGACAGGGGTGTACCAATGTGGGGGTGTATCTACAGTTCGTCGGTATGTTTTAGGTCCCATGTAATAAGGGGCAAGCCTATTGCCATTAACCGGGCACAAATCCTAACTCCGAGCTGCTACTGAGAACTGTTGCTTTTATCGTGATGATGGTAAAAATTCCGGACAATATTGTGGGCTTAACAATATAGAGGAAAATTGTTTTAAAAACATACATACAGAAACAGAAACCACAGAACGCCACCTGCTACGATCCTTAAATAATCCTTTCGCCTCATCCACGTTCATACATCTGGTCATACAAGCACGCCGGTTACGAGTACTGTGCACCTGACCTTTCTGAAGAACCTAACCAATAAGGTCCTGACCTTAGGTCTTTCTAGGGCTTCCCCTCCCGGCATTGCCACTCACATCTGCCATATAAATCCCTTTTGTTAGTCGCCTTTCATTCATCCTCACAACATGATCGAACATCTAAGCATACTTTTTTTCAACCTTTGTCACTACATCCTCTTTTAATCCGCAACATTCATTGTTTTAACAAGTTTAATTATCACTCACAATTTGTAATGAGCAATTAGGTGTTAATTAACGGATCGAGTACGAAACTGTGCTCCAAAATAGGGATAGCTGACGTGGCTCAAAAGGCTGACTAATTGAAATGGGACTGGGCAGGACATGTCTGCCGCATGCCGGACTAACTGTGGACTCAAGTGGTACAGAGCTCTGCGGGTTGTTCGAAAGAGATACCGCGCCCCCGGAACGCAAAGGGCACATGAAGGAACATAGACGGGTTTTAGTCAGTAAAAGCCTGACACTCCCTCCCGCCCCGCCGAGGGCGGGGGAAGTTATTTGATGATTTCACGTCTATAAAAAAAAAAAAAAAAAAAGTGGTACAGAGCTGGTACCTTAAGATAGTGAGGGTCGCGGTTTCACCATCTCCTTCGCAAGTCACGAAGGAGATGGTGAAACGAACTGGATAGATTCCTCCAAACCTGGAGGAATGAAGCATGGAATCGGGAAAGGTGGAAGGAGTGGAGGAAGGCCTTTCCCAGGAGAGGGACAGAACAGGCTAATCTTACTACATACATACTGATGGATGGATGGATGTTTTTTACTCAATCACGCCAGTACGGCTGAAAGGATATTGATAAAACTTGGCACAGATATAGATTATAGTCTAGAATAGTATACAAGCTGTTGATTGGCATCCACGTCAAATTCAAGGAGTTAACTATGCTTGTGATTCTTGACACGAATCAATAATAAAAAAATTTGGATTCGAATTTTTTATTTTTTTTTGACGTGATTTTCAAATTCGAGCGAGCCATCTCGCCAGAGGGTTTAGGCGCTATGTACACATTGATATAGCCGCGCGACAACTCCGCCTGCCGCATGCGCAACTGGGCGATTCTGAATTTTACTGTTATTTGATAGTTGCAACTAAAAAACAAATATTTATTAGATATTGGCCAGGTATCGTAATTATATTTGATTACTTCAATTTTTTTACGACAAGCTCCTAAAATTTGACGGATGCAAATCAACGCCTTGTGTAGGCTATTTTTTATCCAAAAAAATGTACGGTTTCCGTGGGATAATACATTAATCTTGACGCAGACGAAGTCGCGGGCGTCGGCGTGGTAACCAAATAAAAATAATAGGTATTTCTTCCTGATAATTATGTTAGAATTACGTTAAAAAAAGATAACAAATGGAACGATATCCTTTTGAAACAGGACGTAGTGATATGGCGGTAGTTTGTTAATTTCCTGTTAATTTTGATAGCAACGGTCGCTGCTACATAAGGTCCTAAGTGCCATGACACATCTCTCCTGCACACGGCACTACACATGGCTTTTTATGATATTTAGGGCCATAGAAATTTTAGGGGAAAATAGTACTTATAATATGCAAAACCAAAACTAAGCTATTCTCACGAAAAAGTGCAATATACAAAATTCTATGCATAATCAAAAACCCGACTGAGTAAAGCCTAAACTTCAAATTATATTTTTGTCAGCCTAAACCTCTTTTTTTTTAAATACGTTGCCCCACACTAGGAATTTCTCCTGTATCGTGGGTGCGTTTACAAACATACACAAACAGCCAGACCCAGAACAACTATCTGTAGGTCATACAAATATTTGGCCCGTGCGGCAATTAAACCCGCGACACGCAGTGCAGCAGTCGACCTTTCGGCCACTGCGCCAACCGTGTCGTCAAAACTGTGCCGCTACTGGGGAAAGACCTTCTTATTTCCTTCCAAATATTCCAAAGCCAAAGAAAATTGGACAGGAAAATACACGTCCAGAGAGAGTCTAGAATTCTGTTAACAGTCGGGACCTATGAAAAATCTAGACTGACTCAAATCTTACCAATGGGTCCCGACTGTTAATGTCAAAAAAAAAGTCAAAGCATTTATTTCAATTAGACCATTTACAGGCACTTTTGAATGTCAAGAAGTTACAGTTTAAAGTTGAAGCTAGTTGCTCGTTCCAAAGCGTAGATCTCTATGGAGACGAACGAGCAAGAAACTCCATGGACACTCTTTTTCTTCAATTTGGTTTTACAAAATCTTGGTTACAATATTCATGTTGCTTCTATATGTGAAAACAATTAAGGTGAATATTAAACAATTAAATAATAATAATGGGTTACATAATAGAATTCTAGACTACTAAACTTATTTTTCTCTTTTCAGTTTTTAATTTATGTTCATGTTTTTGACATAAAAATATAGGGGTAGGTACTAAGGCCAGAAAAGCAAAAAGTAACGAAATAGGTTTCAATCTTTAACACTAAAAGCGACACATGGACATACCTAGATGTTTCACGCTCAACTAACGGCCTTCTGCCCCGACTCAGCCCAACCCAATTTTTTATATTTTAGGGTAGGTCTCTCAGTAAACCGGGGGTGCGGTGAATACTTATGCGGATCCCGCACCCCTGGCCGTGGGCAGAGGTGGAACACCGCGGTGGTTTTAGCCGGTAAGAGTCTGGCATGCCCTTTCGACACCCCCACGACGGAGGAATTGGGTAGATGACACCACTAACCAATAATTTCAAGAAACAACTTCACAAAAAAACATTTAATTTTAGCACTAAAAACCTGATGATTTTTTAAATAACTATAAAAATCGATTTTTAGTTGCTTTGAAATCAATAAATAGTTAGTGAATTGAGATGACAAAAAAGTGACGTCATAGTTGAGTATTGTCATAGAAAATCTGTGGGGGAATGGAGTTATGAATTCCATGAGGATTTTCAGCGAACCCAAACATCAATGGTCTCTTAATATAGATTGTTTGTACTCAAGATTCCTTGCATCCCCAGAAAGATAGCCAGTAAAATAAAAGTCAGACATTGACTGACTAAATTCTTGATCAGTCTCTATTTTAAGTTTGGTGGCCGTGACAGTAATTCGGCCCAAAGAATATTACATACGGCCGACCAGTTACTGCGCACTGGTCAGAACGAATGGTTCTCTTTCTAATCCGCATATACTGATTATTTAGTTATTCCAGTTTTACTGAAGGCTTCCAGAGGTCGACCTACAAACAGACTTTGGTCTTTTAGTAGTTTTAGAGCTCTTTGTGAAAGAGCTCATCCGGGGAAGTACTACCACCACACCACACCTATTTCTGCCGCATAGCAACGTTGCTGTGTTCCAGTTTGAAGGATATGGGTTCCGGTGTAATTACAGGAACATAAGGCCTTTCAACTTTGTTTCTGGGATGGCAACACATTTGCAAGGTCTCTGGTATTGCAGATGTCTATAGGCAAAGGTGTCCACTAAGCATCAGGTTGGCCGTCAGCTTGTTTGTCATTTTACGACATTAAAAAAAATAAAGACAAAGCAGTACTTAAATACAGGATAAGTTTTTAACCAGTGCGTAAATTTTTTTTGGTAGTTCAGTGTCAGTAATAGAACACATTTCCGTGTTTAGTTAAAAAAAAAAATTTAAAAAAATTTCATCCTTATCCGAGTTTGAAATAAGCAAAACATCCAGGACATAATCTATTCGCCATACTATCAATGAAAACTCGCGGCCGCCGCCGCCGCCCGGGCGCATGGCTGGGGTGAGGGGGTGGGGGATGCGCTAGCGCCGAGTGACAATGAAATATGGTTTTTAAGTAAACATGTTTCGTAAGCGATAACTTTTTTTTTTAGTACTAAGACATATCAAAATAAAATATACGTGTTTAATAAAACGTGTTGAAGTTTATTATGGCAAAATTTACGCACTGGTTAAAAAAATTTCCTGTATAGGGATCAAGTTATACTTGTCATACACCGTCATTACATTACTCACGGTGCAACAATACCTAAATAGTATTATTTTAATACCAGTTTCCTACGGATCCCCAATCTATACATATATATAAAAATGAAACCCGTTTCCCGTTGTCACGCCATAACATGAAAACGGCTTGACCGATTTGGCTGTTTTTTTTTTTGCTGTGTTTGTTATTGTCAGGAGAAGGTTCTTGTGAACGGAAAAAAAAAGTCGGAAATGTCGGTAGGGGTAGGGTAGGGGTAGGGTGAGGGTAGGAGAAGGGTAGGGGTAAGGTAGGGGTAGGGTAGGGGTAGGATACCACGCGAACGAAGTCGTGGCGGGTCAGCTAGTTTTTTATAATAGAACTTAGCACTCAGGGATGACGTGGCTATTAGCGAAAAAATGGGAGCAGTAGTTCCGGAGATAAGCGCGGACAAACAAATAAACTCTTCAGCTTTTTAATACACTAGCTTCTCCCTATGTCTTTGTCCGTATGGTATTTTTTTCACCCGCGGTATGTTACGTCTATGGTTACAGCCCTGCTCTCGTGGGTAGTAGCGTGATGTTATATAGTCTATAGTATTCGTCATTAATCTGTCTATCTTATACATTTTTATTTATTTTTTTAATCAGTCTGGTAATTACAGAGATTTCGCGGTTTAAAAAACTAACTGAGAAACAGAAAACTCTTCATTTATTATATATTACTAACTTTTGTCCGCAATTTCGTCGGCGAAAATGTCGGTTATCGCGGACGCCGAATAACAATCATCAACAGACTAGATTTTATCTGTCACCTCTGACCAGGACTAGAGTCAAGAGCTAACCTATCTCGAATAAAACAAATAGCCTATGACCTTTCTTAGAGTTCAAACTTCGGGTCTGTGGACGGTGAGCAATGGGTAGCTCACCGTCCGTACGTTAAATAACGACAGACCGTGTCGACGGCGCGTTCGTGTTCCACCCGCGTCTTAAAGAGATGTCAGCAAACATTTGAAGGGGTCACTAAGGGCCGATGCCTGCCGGGGCTGCGGGTTGTTCGAAAGAGATACCGCGCCCCCGGAACGCAAAGGGCACATGAAGGAACATAGATGGGTTTTAGTCAGTAAAAGTCTGACACTCCCTCCCGCCCCGCCCAGGACGGGGGAAGTTCTTTGATGATTTCCCATCCTTAAAAAAAACTAAAAAAAAGAGTTCAAACTTACCCCGTACCAAATTTCACCAAAATCGGTTTAGTAGTTTAGTCATGAAAGCGTAACAGACAGGCTAAGGTACTTTCGCATTTATAATAATATTAGTATGGATTGATATAAAAAAAGAAAAATATACACCATCACGCCTGTATTCCCTGAAGGGCTAGGCAGAGGTGTACTAATACACACCCACAGTTCGCCGGTATATTTAGGTCCCATGTAATAGGGGGCGAGCCTATTGCCATTAACCGGGCACAAATCCAAACTCCGAGCAGCTACCGAGAATGTCCTAGAAAAATCCAATAACACTTTTTGCTCGACCTGGGAATCGAACCCAAGATCTCTGGCGTAGCAGTCGCACTTAGGACCACTAGACCATCGAGGCAGTTACCGATAATATTATGGATAGATATATAGATGTTAACAGCTTAAACAATTAAACGCACATTACTTATTCATTTACACTCTTATCTCACTCATCACTAGACATTTGTAGGTAATTAATCAACCATTGATATTATAGGCAGTGTGAGTAACAATACAAACAATTTATTATCTACACTATATACTATCTATCTACATATGTATATGTATCTATATAAAAATGAACTGCTGATCGTTTGTCTCGCTAAAACTCGAGAATGGCTGGACCGATTTGACTAATTTTTATCTTGAAATATTTATAGAAGTTCAGGGAAGGTTTAAACGGTGAGAAACAAAAGTAATAAACATCACGCCTGTATTCCCCGAAGGGTTAGGCAGAGGTGTACCGATGTACACCCACAGTTCGCCGGTACGTTTTTAGGTCCCATGTAATAGGGGACGAGCCTATTGCCATTAATCGGGCACAAATCCAAACTCCGAGCTGCTACTGAGAATTTAATAGAAAATCCCAATTACACTTTTTTCTTTTTCTACTGCTACGCTAGAGGTCTTGGGTTCGATTCCCAGGTCGAGCAAAAAGTGTTATTGGGTTTTTCTATGAAATTCTCAGTAGCAGCTCGGAGTTTGGAATTGTGCCCAGTTAATGGCGATAGGCTCGCCCCCTATGACATGGGACCTAAACATACCGGCGAACCGTGGGTGTACATTGGTACACTTCTGCCTAACCCTTCGGGGAATACAGGCGTGATGATATGTAGGTATGTATGTATAGAGGATTTTTGTGTAACAGATTTTATTAGGTAGGTAGTAGGTTATGTCGTGAATTCGTGATAGCCTAGTGGTTAAGGCGCCCGCTTCTCGGGACCAATGTGACTTTTTCAATTCATATTTGCCCTTTCTAAGTTTATCTTGGACATCACAGACATCGATACATTGAACATCGTCAGGAGACCTAGAATTAAAATTAATATTAGTCTGAAATAGCCAATCCACCTTTAGCAAGCGTGGTGATTATTGTTCATACAATCGTAATTACCTATTGTTCATACAATCTCTGTATGGGAAGATGCTTTTTTAGATGTTACTAGCTGACCCAGCAAACGTTGTTTTGCCATATATATATATTTTTTTTTAGGGATATGAAAAATATATGTTGGCCGATTCTCAGAACTACTCGATATGCACAAAAAATTTCATCAAAATCGGTCAAGCCGTTTCGGAGGAGTATGGCAACGAGAACTATGACACGAGAATTTTATATATTAGATTATTTCTTATTATATAGATAGGTAGGTTAAGTAAGTAAACTAATATTATTAACAGACCTTCATATCACATTAGATGCAAATACAGATTTGTACTTAAGGGAGATACAAATAAATCAATTTGTGATATAAAATAAGTTTTCTAAAGTGCATTTTAGATTGTACGTAGGTTGAATCTATACTAATACAATATAGCTGAAAAGGTTTTTTGTTTGTTTCTCATTCACATCACGCTACAATACACGGGAGCAGAGCAGTAACCAAAGACGAAGAAAGTAAATAAATAATTTGACAAATTTGTGGTTTAAAAATATGCCAGAATGTACTAGTCCATTTAGACAGTAAGGAGGTTAAATATACAGTCACGTGACCACGGGAATTGAGGCTAAAAAATCTTGGGTATTCCCAGTAGGTACCCGTAGGTCACACCAGCAGATAAATATAACAAAACTTACTGATTAATAATTAGGTATATAAGTTTTTATGTATTAAGTAATATTATGATAATATTATATCAGTAACTAACTATCTATGCGAAAAAGTGTTACGCAAGTTTCTTAAATTTTGTTTACAATATTTACTTACATATTTAAATAATTGCGATGTTAAAATCCTTTCCAATTTTTTTAATACTTATTCACTTCTTGTCTTCTAAAGACAAAACAAAACTGTTTTCAAACCACTTTTATTTATTTAAATCACTCAAAAGCGGTTGCCACCGAATTCCAAATTCAAATTAAATTTTATATTAACACACTAATTTTCGAATAGAAAAAAAAAACACCCGCGGTTCTTTATTTAAAATTTCAAAGTGACTTATTATTTGAAATACAAAGCGATCGTGTCATCACGGCCAGTGCGTGTCGTGCGTCGGCTAGTGATGTACCACATACACTGCTAAAACAACGATAAGACCCTCATTTATAACAGTTTTTTAAATGTGAAAACTTCTTTAGCGGCGTTGTACACATTTTTTGTAATGGGTAAAAAAATTTAAACTCGCGTCAGGACACGTGACCGTGGCGGCATTGTGCACTTGTTTTGGAATGGGTAAAAAATGTTAAACTCGCATCAAGACAAGTGACCTGATCAAAAATTCGTAAACAAATATTGTGTACGATAGCGCAATAAATAAATATTGTATTATACCACATAAATGATAGTACTTTTATACTGATAATTAAAGCATTTCGTGCAAAACTATTCCCTAACCATTCCAAAATATCAAAAATGCACAACGTTAATATTCAAGTTTTCACTTCTGCCGGCACTCCCGGAGTGCAACCCGTCGTTTTTTTTTTATGCTTACTTTATAATGAGTGTATTCGCTCTACTACTGTATGTACTGTGTGTGTTGGACTGCCACGTTGGTCTCGTGGTCCCAAGCGCGACTGTTGAGCAAGGGGTCCTGGGTTCGATTCCCAGGTCGGGCAAAAAGTGTTATTGGGTTTTTCCATTAGGAATTTCTCAGTAGCAGCCCGGAGTTTGGAAGTTGGTGGTGTGACACCCCCGTGCCTCGGAAAGCACGGTCTGGAGAATTACATTTTACATTCTCTTTACTAGTCTACCGGATTTTTTGCTACAGTTGTTGTTCTTTTGTTTTATTGTTTTTAGGGTTCCATAGCCAAATGGCAAAAACGGAACCCCACAGCCACTTTTTCCGAAACTGTAAGAACTATGCTGTTGAAAGTTGGAAAGTAGATGTATTCTGTGAACCGCATTAAGGTTTTCACACAAAAATAGAAAAAAAAAACAATAAATTTTGGGTGTTCTCCATACTTAGAGCTGAAAAAACTCATTTTTTTTTCATCAAACCCTTACGTGTACGGGTATCTATGAATAGGTCTTCAAAAATGATATTGAGGTTCCTAATATCATTTTTTTCTAAACTTAATAGTTTGAAAGAGAGACACTTCCAAAGTGGCAAAATGTGTCCTCCCCCCCCCCCCCCCTGACCAAAATAAGAGAATGAAAAAACTAAAAAAGAAATAAATATTACTAGTAAGTAGAAGTAGAACTAATAAGTACCTAGTTTTTTTAATACGTCATTATAGATAATGCCAAGAAGTCTAACAACCAATCTAACCAAGGGGTTTCGTGTTGCCCAGTTACTGGGTTGTGGAGGTCAGGTAGGCAGTCGCTCCATGTAAAACACTGGTATTCAGCTGCATCCGCTTAGACTGGAAGCCGACCCCCACTTAGTTGGGAAAAGGTTAAGCAGATGATGATATAGATAACGGTACGGAACCGTTTGTGCGCGAGTCTTACTCACACTTGGCCGGTATTTTCTTCTCTTTTGTTGCGAATGGTATGCAACTATGCACGTCTGTAAATTCTGTAATTGACGTAAACTATGCCTCTGTTCTCTGTTATTGTCAAATGTCTGTGTTTGTTTTGTTAACGTGCTTCAATAATAAATAATAATCCGCAGGGCAGCTTGTGTGTCTTATAAAAAAATTGTTTAAGTACCACAAATTACAGGAAATTTCCTGTACTTTAATTTTGTTTAACATGTTTATATCGTAAAATGAGTCAGAAAGGTTCAAAAAGGGTATGCTTAGATGGTTCGGTCATATTGAGAGGATGAGTGAAAGGCGACTAACAAAAGGTATTTATGAGGCAGATGTGAGTGGCAACGCCGGGAGGGGACGCCCTAGAAAGACCTACCCTGACCTTATTGGTGAGGTTCTTCAGAAAGGTCGGGTGTGCAGTACTCGTAACCGGCGTGCTTGTATGACCAGATGTATGAACGTGAACGAGCCGAAAGTAGTATGTAAGGATCGTAGCAGGTGGCGTTCTGTGGTTTCTGCCTACCCCCATGGGAAAAAGGCGTGAGTTTATGTATGTATGTATGAGTCAGAAAGGAGATATTGACCGAAACTGCTACTAGGTACCATTTTTCCAACATGACAATTCTAAGGCAACCCTATGAAGTTGGATTGGGAATAAAATAACCTTTCATTTGACATACATCTCGATTAAATAACAGATGGGGGTATTTTACTCCATTTTTGCCCACCTTCAAACCAGGCAACCTTGCAGTTAGCCCCGGATGAGATTAGGCAACCCTACTTTTTTTGATTCCTTGGGACATATTCTATCAGCTAATGCACGATTTACCTAAATAACAGATGTGGGGATTTTACCCAAAAAATTGGCCCACATTTTTTAATATTTAACACCTTTGGTACGCGATTTAGCTAGGCAACCCATGTGCGTTGCATCAATCTATGTCTGATCTTGCATAATATAATCTATACAATAATTAAATAACAGATGAGGGTATATTTTGCTTCTACGGATCTTAGACCACTAGTCCATGCTTCTCTGTTATTTGTAAAATGTATGTGTTTGTTTTGTTAACGTGTAATAATAATAATCCGCAGGGCAGCTTGTGGCGAGCAGTTGGGCAGTAGCGACCCCACGGACCTGATCTCCCGGGAGAAGTCTTGTTCTTCATCTCTGGCTTGCCTTTATTGGCCGGCCGGATTAAACACTGACGAGCAACAAAGCTCCCATCTCTCTCTTGCCTTCATTGGCCGGTTTGAGTGAAGATTCGCAAGAGCATACGTGTTCGGGAAAAGGAAGTATTTCAGTAAGGTCTCTTGACCTTGGAGGAGAAGGGATCTTGGCCTTACTTCCGCAATTGTCCTGATAGCCTTGAAATCCTCTCCACTCCTCAAGCACCTCAGTCTGTGTTGCCCTCTTGTCGCTACGTCACTACGTGACCGTTTTAGGGGGGCCCATTTATCGAGTGACCTAGTCACCCCCTGCCATTTTATGTGTCATAAAAACATTGATTGGCAGGGGCCATAGTCCTTCCATAGTGTCAGGAAACTAGTATAATTAAGCCACCCAAACCCATAGCCCTATTTTTTGTTTCCGCAATAGTCCTGCGCCAGCCGGGTATTGGATACCGGCAAACTGTGGGTGTACATTAGCACACTTCTGCCTTACTCTTCGAAGAGTATAGGCGTGATGGTATGTGTGTACTTTCAGTTAAAGTGGCAGTGGGCAGGGCACATGACACGCAGAACTGATGCAAAGTTCTCGAATGGACACCACGCACCAGCAAGCGCAGCGTAGGATGTTTACTGCTGCCTATAGACATCTGCAATACAAGAGGCCTGGCAAATGTGTTGCTTCATATGCTTGTAATTACACTAGCACCCATCCCCGTCAAACTATAATACAGCAACGCTGCTTTGCGCCACAAATAGATATGGTGGTAGAGTAGTACTTCGCCGGACGAGCTTCTTCTACTAAGTCCGACATCATATCAATTCAAGGATTTTAAATAATGATTAAAAGAAAATATTATAAAGTTTTCAACAGTGTTATCTTAGTATACCTAATTGAATTCGTTCCTGATTCTTGCTTATCATATAAAATAGTAAAGTTATTGCAATTTTGTTGAAACTCAGAAACAATGGCTGCCTACCAATGTGACGTCACGTTGCCTTGAAATGTTACGGTAAAAGAGTTATGCATTATTTAATTAGTCAACGACCTATTTATTTGTTTATTTTTAACACACTAGCTAGTAAAGTGACTCTTATGGCACCGCATTTAGGTTTATAATACAGCGCATTAAGCACGTGTTCTTTTTGCATTACACGGCTTCGAAATTACATTTTATTGAACCTTATCTTATTTATTATATGTATAAAAAAAAAATGCTCATAGGGCATCAAAAATCTCATCTGCATCGCTGTCAATGGGACAAGTGCCTAAAAGGCTGGCAGGATTGCCACGTTAGTGGCACTTCAAAATGTGGTTTCCTTTCAACAATCTATCTTTATGCACTTTATCTAGGGATACCTAAGAGGGATACACTGTGTGGGCAGAGCGCACGGAACAAACATGTCAAATTATAAACAAGGGTAAGTTGTTGTGACTGTTCCCACCGAATGTCGGTCACAGCGATCGTACAAAAAAAACATGGTATTTTTTTGCATTTTGTAACCAACAATTTTAAAAAGTTACTTGAAATTTCTACCCTTATCTTTTCCATACACAACTATGTTGTAAAAGCGGTAACTAGATATTTTTTGATTCGGTAAATGACGTGCAAAAGTGACTTTTAATGACCTTAATTAAAAACTGAATTCAGCAGGCATAAAGTATTATGACAAGCCACAAACATACATGTAATTAATACCCAATGCATTTTGTTTGTACTTGGTAATGGTACAACCAAAGGTAAATAGAAACATTATTTGCGTGAAAACTAAATTATGTACGGTCAAAAAAAGAAATAATAAACCAGGTTCGTACCAAAGTTGAAATTTTCTTAGAAACTAATTTATTTCTTTGACTAATGAGCAATTTTATTTAAGGCTTTTAAATACGTCTGTGGATTTCTAAAATAAACAATAACAAATAAAGATTGCTGTAAAAAATCTTATGGTTTATTTATGAAAATATGTGTAATAGGTATAATGATTGTATTCATACAATTATTAAAAAGAACCAGTTCATACCATATTGTTATTATTATAATAAGTTAAAGTTAAGTTACGAAAATAATTCCAATTTAACAAAATCAAAAATATCGGATCCATTATATCATTATTATTGTATCTCCGAAGAAATAAAACGTTTACCTTTTTATGAATAAAAAACGCATCCCTTCACTCACAGCTTCACAAAATCTTACGTCAAAAAAGTGTTACGCTAATTTGATTCTTATTACGTACGCTACACACCTGTTGTTTGTTCGCCACACACCTCTGTATAATCCGAACAGATGCAAACGATCGTTGCACTCCACTTTCACTATCAACTTCACTGCCATCTTAAATCGGTCGGGTAGCGCGCACATGCGCAGTGGAAGGACGAGCCTGGACAAGGCATTATGATTATTCGAGCATCACATAGACTCGACACGGAATGAGTTAAACCGAATGTTTCTGTATCGTACGCGTGCACATAATTAATAATTGTCTACGTTCTAATGTCACTGTTGTTTAGTTGTGTTGTTATTCGGTTGTGGTGTCCTGTGTGTTGTAAAATGGAGGGAGCGCGGGGCCGGGCGGGCAGCGAGCTTAGCGCACGCTCAGGCCGCGACTAACACAGACAAGGTCACCGGAACATGGACGTTACGGGGTGACTCACCTTTTACAAAAAATATTCTTTTATACACTTCAAGACAGACTCATAGTTCCAGTATCGTATAAAATGGTCCGTCACGCGTGAGCCCGACAAGCATACTGAAGTCTGAACGAAACAACCATGTTACCGATTACTTACAAGTTTTTGTTTAAAACAAGTTTTTCGTTTAGGGGACTAGTGACCCGTTTCTCACGCGGCGAATTAATTCACTTGCGATTCACCCCTTTGGGACTTCGCATGTGACCCTTTTTATTTTGCTCATCACTGCTTAGTAGGTTAGGGTAAGCAAACGTGTCGTAAGAAGACGTTTTTTTCTTATAATGTCATACTCGTATTATAACGATATTTTTAGGGCTCGTTAACAAGTATTCTTATTAATATCTGCGTATTCCTCAAAATTAGGTAATATACTATGAAATGTGAACGAAAAAAATAATCCGAAAACAAAAATAAAAACATTTATCAAGCAAATCTTCGTTAGCGCGCTCGTGTGATGCCTTCTTGTTGAAAAATATTCGCGAGTGAATCCGGGTCGTACCGCTAAGCTATCCCAGCTCGCAAAAGACAAGGTTATTACTGTTCAGAATTGATGGCCGACCTTCAGGCACCAAACAAAGAAGAATACATAGGTCATAAAGCCTTATCTATCATATAATTAATAGCTGCTTACCATCTAACTAGAGACTAATTATTCAACTCAACATATTACAATAATATTCAACATAATTATATTAACTTTAGCCCACGGCAAAGAACGAAAGAAGTAAAAAGAAGAAGAAAGAAAGAAGGACAGAACGAAAGAATGAATTAGAGAAAATGAAAAAATGTTTACTGTGGGTGTACATTGGTACACCTCTGCCTAACCCTTCGGGGAATGCAGGCGTGATGGAAAAAAGGTTTGTAATACGATAACCCTAAAAAAAACTGCACTTTTTTATTAGAGATGGGTAAGCTCTTGACTCTAGTCTTGGTCAGAGGTGACAGAGACAAAGTCTACGATGGAGTGAGCCGACCCAGAAGAAGCCTGTTCACTGTAACTTTGAAGAGATTAGGTTTGAATGCGTTCGGATATACAGACGCAGGTAGAGAGTTCCACTCCTTAGACGATTGAAAACGCTTAGTGCGAATCGATGGAATGGCAACAAGGTGGGGGTGGTAGCCACTGTATTGTCGATTGCTGCATGTCTATTCCTACTACCGGGGTAAAAATTCTATCTCTATTCTATTTCTATCTGCACAGTGCACAGTAGCGACGTGAATTTAGCATCGCGCACTTTGTTTCTATAATTTTTTTTTTACAACTACCCACCATACCTAATATACTGCTCCTATATTGTAAAATCGTTATTTGCCACAATGTGAACACTAGCCGACTACGCCATTCGGCCTAATGTATTTACTTTTAAATATTATATTTTCTCTGTAAGTGATTTTGTAAATCTTTTGAGAAACAAATGTGTAAAACCGTATTTCCTAATCCAGATCTAGGTATTCTGCTTCCATAAAATATTATAAGGTGTTAAAAAAACAACTTTACTTTCGTGTACTTGCTACATGTGAAAAATTACGTAGCTCACTTTTTTTTCTTTTGTCTTTTTCGTTATTCAATACTGAGCAAGTACACAATTCCGGCCGTGAAGGTATGTATAATTTACAAACACCCAAACAAACGAACAAACAAACAAACAATCATACAGACTTGCATCCGTTGGTCCCGGCTGTCATTCGTAGATCTTTGACAGTCGTGACGGATAGTCAGAAACCAAGAAGTCTGACAACCAGTCTAACCAAGAGGTATCGTGATGCCCAGTTACTGGGTTGTGGAGGTCAGATAGGCAGTCGCTCCATGTAAAACACTGGTATTCAGCTGCATCTGGTTAGACTGGAAGCCGACCCCAACGCAGTTGGGAAAAAGACTAAGCAGATGATGATGATGATGATGATACAAACTTACATCCAGATACTAGTACCTTGGCCCGATTATAAAAATTATTTTACTCATAGAAAGGTGTGCCTTTCATCCAGATCCGTTCCGATTTTGGCGTGTTAGAGTAACAAACATCCATCAAAACTCTCGTATTTGTACGATGTTGTGAAATTGATTTGAATAAATGACACATTTGAGGAAAATATTTTTTTCATTAAAATCAATTAGGTATGCTGCTGTCGCGTTTTCCTCATCGTTAAACCAATATTATTATCCTCAAAATTGACTTTATCATACACATATATAAATTTACGCCTTTTCCCCATAGGGTAGGCAGAAACTACAGAATGCCACATGCTACGATCCTTACATTACACTATCGCCACGTACACGTTCATACATCTGGTCATACAAGCACGCCGGTTACGAGTACTGCACACCCGACCTTTCTGAAGAACCTCACCAATAAGCTCAGGGTAGGTCTTTCTTGAGCGTCCCAAGTTATTAAATACAGTACCAGACAACACATACCATCACGCCTGTATTCCTCAAAGGGTTAGGCAGAAGTGTACCTATATACACCCACAGATCGCCGGTATGTTTAGGTCCCATGTAATAGGAGGCAAGCCTATTGCCATTAACCGACCACAAATCCTAACTCCGAGCTGCTACTGAGAATTTCATAGAAAATCCCGATAACACTTGCTTGACCTGGGAATCGAACCCAAGACCTCTAGCCTAGCAGTCGCGATTAGGACCACTAGGTTAACGTGGCAGTCAATAACAACAAACACACAAACAAAACTCATTAATATTAACTAAATTACCAAGTATTTATGATACGATTGCTATTAGGTACTTTAAGGCAATGGAAGCCTTAAAAACCTGTCTTCCTCATCATCTGCTTAGCCTTTTCCCAACTATGTTGGGGTCGGCTTCCAATCGAACAGGATGCAGCTAAATATCAGTATTTTACATGGAGCGACTGCCTATCAGCCCTCCACAACCCAGTAATGGGTAATACGATACTCTTGGTAAGACTGGTTGTCAGACTTTCTGGCTTCTGGCTAACAGTAACGACTGTCAAAGATCTACAAATGACAGCCGGGACCAACGGCTTTACGTGCTTTCCGAGGCACGGAGGCAACTCGTTATGGTAATAAATAATAAATGGTCACCCATCCACAGACCAACCTCGGCAAGCGTGGCTTAACCTGGAAGATCGAAAAAAAAACCTGTCTTCCTACGTACCAAATATAGCATCAGGCTGCTACACAGTTCAAGCGCGCCACCCAGACGAGACTCGCCCACAGCCTTGAAGACCCATCACTAATTGGCCTGAAAAACATGTACTTTGGCAAGGTATGACGTCATCGGCGAACGTAGATACGTAGTAGCAGTGTTTTCATGCAAACACACCTTAATAATGCAAATTAAATCGTGAATGGCCAATTAATTACATGAGTTTAGCAGTTCTTTGTCTATTTCCAGCAATATTTTTGTTTGTTGTTACTGCCTCGTTAGCCTTGTGGTCCTAAGCGCGAATGCTACGCTAGTGGTCTTGGGTTCGATTCCCAGCGCGTGAAAGTGTTATTGGGTTTTTCTATGAAATTCTCAGTAGCAGCTCGGAATTGGGATTTGTGCCCGGTTAATGGCAATAGGCTCGCCCCCTATTACATGGGACCTAAATATACCGGCGAACTGTGGGTGTGCATTGGTACACCTCTGCCTAACCTTTCGGGGAATACAGGCGTGATGGTATGTGTTGTATGTTTTGTTGTTATCATTCTATCTTCTACTATACGAATTTACTTTTTTTTTACTACGTATCTTTCCTGTAACAACAGTCTGACAACCAGTCTCACCAAGAGTATCGTATTACCCATTACTGGGTTGTGGAGGTCTGATAGGCAGTCGCTCCATGTAAAATACTGATATTCAGCTGCATCCGGTTCGACTGGAAGCCGACCCCAACATAGTTGGGAAAAGGCTAGGCAGATGATGATGATCTTTCCTGTAAGGAAAGAGGAATTACTCATGAATACGATCACCCTTTTCTATGGGACTAACTCTGAAATCTACACTAGTCTATACCAGTGTTATAAGAGGAAAGATTTTTTTGTTTGTTTATATCGAATAGGCTCCAAAACTACTGGACCGATTTCAACCATTTTTTCACCAATAGATAGCTGCATTATTCCTGAGTAACATCTATATAACATCACGCTACTACCAACGGGAATGGAGCAGTAACCAAAGAGGTAACTAAATACGCATGAAATAAACCTCGCTAATTATAATAAAGCTGACAAGATATTTTTGTTTGTATGTTTGTTTAAGCACGCAAATCTTTAGAACTGCCAGTCGGATTGGAAAAGTCTTTTTATAAATTATAGCCAGATTTATGAGGAATAGTATAGGCTATATCACATCACGCTACGACACACAGGAGCGGAGCTGTAGTGCGATTCTCTAAAGTGCAAACTCGAAAACGAGTCTCACTAAAGTGATCGCGCTCATTTCGATAACGAACCAACTTGTCATTGGTTTAGTATTCGTTCGCCGTGGTGACGTCACCGGCGTGATCATGTATAACAGAATACCATTTTGTAACCTCACTGCGGATTCAGCTTTCGAATTACGAAGTGAGGATTAGAGAATCACACTGCAGTAACCAAAAACGTAACTTAGAACGGGTGAAAAATACCACGTGGACGAGGACACGGGCATTAGCTTGTATAAAACGGTAATTTAAAAAACTAAAAAATCCGACTGCTATTCTTTAAAAATCCCTAAAACAAGATAAATTGTAGCAGTCGGGACCCATTCTAGAAATGGAGGATTAGTGAATTGAGAGCACATACCTATATTACATTGCAGATGGTCCCGAATGGGTCCCGACTGCTACAATTTATCTTGTTTTAGGGATTTTTAAAGAATAGCAGTCGGGTTTTTTAGTTTTTTAAATTACCGTTTTTTATTTTTTATTTTTTTAGTGTTTTAAAAAAGAAATTAATATACCTAGTATCACTCTCACAGTAAATACGAATCTACCGACACCTCTCAAGCTAAAATCCATCGAGCCGTTCAGCCTGCAGAGCGAGCCAAACATTTGAATTTGGCGCCAAAAATCCGCCATTTTTTTTTTTTTTTTTTATATACCCTTTGTCACTCTCACAGTAAATACGAATCTAACGACACCTCTCAAGCTAAAATCCATCGAGCCGTTCAGCCTGCAGAGCGTGCCAAACAATTATACATACAAACTTACATACATACATACAAACATACCCTCGAAAAACATAACCCTCCTTCTGTCGCAGTCGGGTAAAAAATACAAACGAATTATGGAGTTTTTTGCCCATTATTCTTCATACAAAACTACCTTTTGGAAGAGGCAAGTTGTTTTATAACTATTTTTCTTATAAATGACGTTCAAAAACGCCTTTTAATGGTCTAATTGGAAATAAATAATTTGACTTTGACTGTGTTATTGGGTTTTTTCCTCTGAGGTGGTAATCAATCATGACACGGCGGTGGAAGGCGCACACAGTAGATATTACATAAATGTACATATACTTAAGAGCGCGCATCCAGAAAGTTGGCAACGTCGCAAATAGCTGTCAAATATTTCCCTGTTTTGATTAATTTGTCAATATTACTGTATGGAAATAAGAAATATGGCTTACTAATGCACTAGAATATTAATAATGAATTGCAATTAAAACACTGAATTTGATGTTGTACCCGTTTTAGGTGTAAAAAAGGCATTTGTAAAGTTTCCAAATACTTTTTTTACATCTAAAACTAAATATTCGGTGTTACGATATTAATTATTGCATTTCATAATGAATATTCTAGTGCATTAGTAAGCCATATTTCTTATTTTCATACAGTAATATTGACAAATTAATCAAAACAGGGAAATATTTGACAGCTGTTTGCGACGTTGCCAACTTTCTGGATGCGCGCTCTTAAGGTCTATTCAAACCTGAGCGATATTCGCTGCCGCTGTGGGTAGAGGTACATACCGCGCGGGTTTCGCTCAGGTATTTAGTATCAAGTACCGCGGCTAGAGCGACCTGAGCGATATTCGCTGCCGCTGTGGGTAGAGGTACATTACCACGCGGGTTACGAACGGTAGCGAATACCGCTTAGGTCTGAACAGTAATATTACCGCATACCCACTGGGTTTTCTCTGCCGCAGACGGTAGCGAATACCGCTTAGGTCTGAATAGGCCTCAAATCTATACTTAATAAAAAGGAAAGATTTTTCTGTTTGTTTGTTTGTACCGAATAGGTTCCAAAACTACTAGACCGATTTTAACCATTTGTTCACCTATAGATAGCTACATTATTCCAGAGTAACATAGGCTATATAACATCACGCTACGACATAAGGGAGCAGAGCAGTAATCAAAGACGTAACTCCGGTGAAATAAGCCACAAATAGTATGTAATAATGTACTTAAGGACGGGATGCCAAAGCTATTATTACAAGACAGAGTAAAGTATAGGCTTCTGCGTGTCATCAAGAAGAAGTACGTTATTCTGCAGGTTTTAGGGTGGTCCCAATTGGGACCCTAGGCCTCGGACCTTTGAAAGGCGTACGAGGTGCCGAAGCCAACTTGCAGAGGTCCCTTAGAAGGTTTTAAGAAAAAATGAAACACCAACCGACAATTATCCCTGTATGCACTATAAAGTAAAATTTGTGTTATGGTTAATTACTATGTTTTTTTTTTACTAATGGGAAATCATCAAATGACTTTTCTCGCCCTAGTGTCAGACTTTTACTGACTAAACCCATCCATGTACCTTCTTATGCCCTTTGCGTTCCAGGGGCGCGGTATCTCTTTCGAACAACCCGCAGCCCGGTAATTATTACGGTAAAACTGATATAAAAAAACAAAAGCAACTCGTGGCCCACTAATAAAATAAAAAGCCTACTTACCATAATAGAGTATTATTACACAATTTATAATATTCAACAGTCACCATTGAAATAAACAACCAAGTGCTTTAATACAATGTACAGAAATCACTACGCCATGAAAAATAACTTCGATTATATCAAATATCGAATAACGTTCACGATTCGAGGCATGAAAACACGGCTCATTCAATATTCATAATTTTTTCCCTTATCGTGAGTATATCCTTATCGTGGTTATGTGTCCGGTTAGTAAATTGACTTGCATCATACCTAGGTCTTGAACAGGTTTGGTGTAAGTGCCTGTAAATGGTCTAATTGAAATAAATGCTTTGATTTGATTTGATTTGATTTTATCATACAATGCTAATACACGAATAATGTATTTAAGCTGTGCATTCACTAGACAGCTTTTGTTGCGCAGTAAGTCGTTAGTTAAGACCGCAGGAAGACGCTGGATGCAGGCTGCTTCCAACCGGTCTTTTTGGAGATCTATTGGGGAGGCCTATGTCCAGCAGTGGACGTCCTGCGGCTGATATGGTGATGATGACGATGTCGTTCATTTATTTATACAGACTTTGTACGAGGTTCTTCAGAAAGGTCGGGTGCTCGTTCTCGTTACCAGCGTGCTTGTATGACCATATAGATGTATGTACGTGGACGAAAGGAGTATGTTAGGATCGAAGCAGGTGGCGTTCTGTGGTTTCTCCGTACCGCCATGGGAAAAGGCGTGAGTTTATGTATGTATGTATGGTTAAACTGCATGCAACAAAAGAAGTACTAAGCCTTTTTATTTCCAAGCTTTCTCTATCAGTCAACCACAAGTGGTGAAGAGATAACATGGCATGTGCAAATTATTGTACAAGAGTAAATAAATTGAAATGTACACAAGTACAAATTAATATAATGCTCCATATTTTATTGGAACAATTTACTATATACGTTACAGTTTACTAGGCAATTATTAGAGCAATTTAGACTCTTTCTTCTGTAGCATGGGTGCATACACAAACACATAAACTCACATACACAAACAGTCAAACCCGGAACGACTATCTGTTGGCCCTGCAAATATTTGTTCCGTGCGGGAATGGAACCTGCAGCAGCCATTCATGCTGAACTGCTGACTGAGTTACTTGTAAAGAGGCGATAGAAGCACTAAAAAGTATGCGTACTTTTATAGGTCGAGTTTTTCGCCCATATGATATTATCGACTTCAAAAAAGGAGCGAGATTCTATGTTTGTCATTTCAACTTAGTCTCTAGGATGGCAACGCATTTGAAAGGCCTATGGTTATTGCAATTGTCTATAGGCAGCGGTCACCACTTAACATCAAGTGGCCCGTCGGCTTGTTTGCTATCCAACGATGTTAAAAAAAGGAAAAACGTTGTCACGCTTTAAATATGCGTATTTGTTTGAAGTCCTATGTCCCACTTTAGACATACTTAGCCTATTTACTTATTTATTCATTAGAGTACTTATTTTCAAGTACATATTACCCGTGAAGGAACCGAGGTACTATTATTGTCTTTTGTCTGAACCTTTTGTGCCTAAAAAGGCTTTTAACAATAACGTGTAAATTATCCATGTCAACTTTGTAGATAAAAATATTGTTGGCTATTTCGTTTCGACCATCACTGAGATTTGCCTCTTTGAGTAAACAATAGTAGAAAGTAATATTAGTTCTACCAGCCCTGCGAGCCTACCCTTGTTCTATGTTACTTGGGCTCAGTGCTACACGTTTTCATCATCCATTCATGAAGCTATCATCAGCTCATACTATCATTGACATCCTTTTCTATCAGTCTTTACATAATTCATCCATCTTTCCTTTGGCCACCTTCGCCTTCTCCAAAAAGATCTTCAAAAGGAGGGATTTTCATTTCCAGGAAAACGTTGACTTGGAATAGATTTAAAAATAATTATATTTTGCATTTTATATCCTAAATCAATTACTTCGAATAATGGAAGAAATTTTGACGTAGGCTAGTTTATTTTGGCAGGAGAAGGCCGATGTCTAACAACAAAGTTCTTTCAGTGGCTTAAAGTATTTGGAAACTAAGGTAACCGGGTCAATGCTGACTGTGGCCTGAAGAATTTGATAAAATATAGGTAGCAAGCTCAGAGAAAAAATGTAGGAATGTACTGAAAGACGTAGTGTAGGTAGGAACTCTCCACGGCCCCCTCATGGTAGACCGATGATCTGAATTCGAGCAACACCAGGAACCAGATACTTGTAGGATGCTTATGCCTAACTGTAGAAGTCTATCAAGTGAAATGAGCTGGCACATGAGATATTTCACTTTTGCCTCTGGGTTTTTTTTTTTTATAGACGGGAAATCATCAATTAACTTCCCCCGCCTTGGGCGGGGCGGGAGGGAGTGTCAGACTTTTACTGACTAAAACCCGTCTATGTTCCTTCATGTGCCCTTTGCGTTCCGGGGGCGCGGTATCTCTTTCGAACAACCCGCAGCCCCGGTTGTCTCTGGGATGCCAACGCATTTACAAGGGCTCTGGTACTGCAGATGTCTATTGGCTGCGGCGACCACATCAGGTTGCCCGTTGGCTTGTTTACAATCAAACGGTATAAAAAAAAAAATATATACAGTTTTAAGTGCATGTAACACACATATCAACAACTTTTTCTGTAAAGAGTAACCTAGTGAACAACAGACCTTATTCAAGTTATTAACTTTTTCACGGCTGGTATCTAAATTACAATCGATCGATTGATCTGCAAGGTCGGGTAAGGTAAAGCCTTGGATGGGTTACCACTGTTAATTATTCGTCTTGCATGTCATGACGTAATAGTAATTCGTCATCATCTAAATGCCCAATTATATAAAAATGACAAAAATATATGGTTCCATAATTTATTTACCTCATGTTTTTTATGTTAAACTATCAACCAAAAGCTGTAAAAACAGACAAAATACACTAACTTCTGTCCCCGATTTCGTCCGCGTGTTTTATTTTCACTCGCATTAAGTCAGGGTTTCTTAAAGTGGGGTCCACGGCCCCCTTAGGGGTCCGTAGAATGTGTATCAGGGGTCCGCAGTAGGTCAGTTTGTAGAGTGTAATAAGAAATTGTGTAGTAAACTCGACGAGACGCATTGTAGTTGTTGAGTGATGAATTCAATACGTAATCACAGACAATTTAATATTCTGATTGAAGCCAAACAGCAGCACCCTTCTCATTAGTCTTAGTAGTACTTAAGTACCAAATAAAGATTTTTATTAATACAAATAAGTTTTTTTTTCATTTCCAAATATTTTTTTGACAGGGGTCCGTGGATTTTTTTTAGTTATGAAAGTGGTCCGTGACTACAAAAAGTTTAAGAAACCCTGCATTAAGTTATGTCTTTGGTTACTGCTCCGCTGTCGTAAGTCGTAACGAAATGTTATATAGCCTATATTATTCCTCATGAGTCTAGCTATCATATACTAAAACAGTGTATCTATTCTGACTCGAAGCTCCAGAGATTATCGCGTTTAAACTAACACAAAACAGTAAAAAAAATCAGCTTCATTGTATTAGTATGTTAACCTCACTATTCTTCTTAAATGTGGCTATCATATACAAAAAGATTTTTTCGAATCCGACTGCTAGTTCCAGAGATTATGGCGTTTAAACATACATCACATCATCACCTTACTGCCCTTTTCCAATGTTACTTTGGGTAGACGCAACACGTTTTATTCTTAACTGTTATGATATCACTGACTCCCTTCTCTTTCATATCATTGTTCACACATACCATCCGCCTATATTCTCCAAAGAATTAGGCAGTGGTGTACAACTGTACACCCACAATTCGCCAGTAAGTCCCGTGTAATAGGTGGCGAGCCTATACTCGGACCTGCTACTGAAAATTTCAAAGAAAAACTCAATAATACTTTTTGCTCCACCTGGGAATCGAACCCAAGACCTCTTTCATAGCAGTCGCGTTTAGAACCACTAAGCTAACGAAGCAGTTCAGTACAGTCAAACAAACAAACAGATAAAACAACTCTTCAGCATATCATTATAGAATCATTAGAGGCATACATAATGATACCTTTATTACAGCGCAATAGCTTGGACAACCATTTTCTAACGCCCCAATAATTTCCATTCAAATAACACGAGTGCCTTTGATTTAGGTTTACGGCCCAACCATCGAATAATAAATTATTCTTTCGGTCTAGCCTTGAGTCGGCATCCAAGGTTTCCACACAGGGTGGATGTTTGCTTACACACCGATTACGTAAATGACGGGCTCGGCCCACTTACCCGATTTGACGTTTCTTCTTTGTATGTCTAAACCTTCACCTTCACCAATTAAAATCTAATGTGTGAAACAACAACATCAACGGGGTTAGGACAACGGTTCGATACCGGGCAAGTATTAGTAGTAGTAGAGGTCTTAGTGAAGTATTACTATCTTACCTATGTATATCTGCCGCAAAGCAGCGTTGCTGTGTTCCGGTTTGAAGGGTATGAGCGCCGGTGTAATTTAAGGCACATGAGACATTTCAACTTCGATTCTGAGATGGCAATGCATTTGCAAGACCCCTGGTATTGCAGATGTCTATAGGCAGGGGTGACCACTTAACATCAAGTGGGTCATTGGTTTGTTTGTCATCCAAATATGTTAAAAAAACAATGTGACTTTTTCAATTCGTATAAACGAAAGTTTTTCTGGACATCGCTAACAGCGGTAAAGGAAAACATAACATACAAACACGCCTGTATTCCCCGAAGGGTTAAGCAGAGGTTTACTAATGTACACCCACCAGTTCGCCGGTATGTTTAGATCCTATGTAATAGAGAGCGAGCCTATTGCCATTAACCGGGCACCAATCCTAACTTCGAGCTGTTACTGATAATTTTGCAGAAAAACACAATAACACTTTTTTCTCGACCTGGGAATCAAACCCGAGACCTCTAGCGTGGCAGTCGCGCTTAGGACCACTAGGCTAACGAGGCAGCCAGTAAAGGAAAACATCATGTGGAAACCTGAAAACCAAAGCGGGTTATTTTTTTCTTCTAGCTTTTTAAAACACACTGTATAAAAATTCAACAAATCAAACGATCTCATGTTCTTTTAGTCACGCGACTTACTGCGCCACATCATTTAGTACCTAGGTACCTAGCATTAATATTAAATCGTTGTACATACATGGAATAATGACTCACGGAATGCATTACCCCCTCCATTGTTTATGGCAGTTAAAAAATTATGATTGACGGGGCAGTGCTAAATATGAGCGCGGCGCCAACAAAAAATAAATTGAAGTATGAACAGAGAACAAAAAATGCAACTAAACTTCTTCTTGGCGTGTCGATGTTAAATACATGTATACATACCATCACGCCTGTATTCACTAAAGGCTTAGGCAGAGTTGTACCAATGCACACCCACAGTTCGCTGAAAAGTTTAGCTCCCATATAATAGGGGTCGAGCCTATTGCCATTAATTGCCACAAATCCTAACTCCAAGCTGCTACTGAAAATTTCATAGAAAAACCAATAACATTTTGTTCGACCTGGGAATGGAATCCAACACCGCTAGCGTAGCAGTTGCGCTTAGGACCACTAGGCTAACGAGGCAGATGACGAATATGTATATTTGGATTTTTTGTTTGGCCCAGGATTCAGATACGACAATACCATCCGCTGACGCAGTCATTAGATCCTCACGTGTTCTGGTGACAAGGCATTCTTTTTTTTCGTATGGAACATCATCAGGTAACTTCTCCCGCCCTTGATGTTAGACTTTTACTGATCAAAACCCATCTATGTTCCTTCTTGGGACCTTTGCGTTCCGGGAGCGCGGTATCTCTTTCGAACAACCCGCAGCCCCGGCAGGCATCGGCCCTGAGTGGCCCCTCCGATTTGCTGACATATTTTTGAAGCGCGCGTAGAACAGGAACGCGCCGTCGACCCGGCCTGTCGTTATACATCGTACAAGCGTAGGCGGTAAGCTATCAATTAAGCGAGGCTTTTTGCTGCCCTGCGGCGTGTGTAGAGACTGCACGCGGCGTGCACGCCGCTCTCGTGTCCAAATTGTCTCACCAGACTGTTCAAATTGTGACTGACTTGACTAAAGGGGGTTAAACGCCAAGGGCAGCGCCATGTGCGCCCCGCGCACTCGCTGCGCACACGTCACACGGCGGCACACGCGACGCTTACGCAGCGCGCACGCGGCGCCCACGTCGCTCAGACGCCGGCGGAACGCGCACGCCTAGTATGGGGGACGCCTAAGCATACTCTTTTCAACCTTGGTCACTTAGCTACAGCCGGCGATAGAAGTCGTTTAACATAATCAGATTTGTAAATCTTAATTATTATAAAGGAAATAATGTACCTACCTTAATGGATATAAATCAAGATAAAATAAATTGCTACTTATTACCTTAAATGTTAAATAGCGTATCGTATTATTTCGTGGTTTTTTTATACTTCTGTGGGGGAATAAGAAATAGGGTGTAAAGTTTCTCATCCTTCATTGAAAAGGGAGGATCCTTCGACCAGACGGCTGTTGTGCCTGGTGGGCTGCCCAACGGTTGTTGTCGGGATTTTTGTATATGCTAACGTTGCGGAGTACTTTGATTGAGTGATGTAAGAAACGTCTGTTGTAGTTCGCATGTTGCGCGATAGATATCGCTACATGATTTATTATTCTGTCTGTCCCCCTGTTCTGTGCAAAGACCTTTCTTCACTACTTCCATTTTTCATGATTCCGTGCTTCATCTTTCCTGTTTTTCAAGAATTCATCCAGCTCTTCAGCGACCCCGACTTACTGTGTTGCGTTGTTTGTTCGAAAGAGTCAACACGGCCCTGGAACGCAAAAGGAATTAGGATGGAAATTAGTCAGTAAGAGTCTGACACTCCCTTCCGCTCCGTCCAGAGCCAAAGAAGTCATTTGATGATTCACTTCAAAAATAACAGTGTTAATTGACCTTCGCTGTTTTCTGTACCTGTCGATATCTCAACAACAAAAAGTTAGTCAAAGTACTTAACCTACAAAAATTTACAAAAGCCACTTGAAACGTCGATACAGACATTATACTCAAACCGCTGTTGTTCAAAGTTGTTCGTGAAACACGTGTTGTAAAACATTGTTTCAAACAACATTTTATACAACAAATGCCGCGCCGCAGGTATAACTTAAATATGTTACTAGGGATGTGAAAAAGTATCTAAATATAAAGGGTACAAAGTTGGAATGGGCCCAAACACAATTATAAACATATTTATGTTCATATCTATGACTCGTTGGCCTAGTGGTCTTAAGCGCGGATGCTAAGCTGGAAGTCTTGGGTTCGATTCCCAAGTCGAGCAAAAAGTGTCAATGGGTTTTCCTATGAAATTCTCAGTAGCAATTCAGAGTTAGGATTTGTGCCCGGTTAATGGCGATCCAGCGTCTTCCTGCGGAAGACGCTGGATCGCCATGGACGTCCTGCGGCTGATATGATGATGATGATGATGATGATGAATGGCGATAGGCTCACCTCGTACTACATGAGGTTAATTGAATTAAAAAACATTTCGGACGTCTGAGGTTTTGCGCATTTAACGTTACACGTTGTATAAACAGCACTGTCCCATCACTAGACAACGGAAGTTTCGTAGAATTTCCCGCCAGCTGTCTGGAAACACGCCATTGTGACAGACAATAAAAAAAAAGAAATAATAATAAAAAATAATGCCTCCTTTGTCAATGACGGCCAAGAGCGGAAAGCAGAAAATTTAAATTCGATTGTGAATCACAATGGACTCGCGAAAATTGTCTTTTACAAAACCAGATCCTCTCTTTGCTTTGAATTATTTTTTTCGGTGGTTGAATTTTAAGGAAAAATTGTGTTCAGCAGTGCGATTCTCTAAAATGCAAACTCGAAAACGAGTCTCACTAAAGTGATCGCGCTCACTTCGATAACGAACCAACTTGTCATTGGTTTAGTATTCGTTCGCCGTGGTGACGTCACCGACGTGATCGTGTTTAACAGCTTCAGCTTTCGAATTACGAAGTGAGGCTTAGAGAATCACACTGCAGGTATTGTCGTAAATATACTGAAGTAATAATGATAGATGTAATGTGATTTTGGAGAATAATAGAACACGACGCTTTGGTACATTTCATAGTCTTATTTATCTATACTAAGAGGAAGAGGGAGGCCAAAGAAAAGATGCATGGATTGTGTGAAGAATGATATGAAAGAGAAGGGAGTCAGTGATAGCATGACGGTTGACAGAACGGCATGGAAGAAGAAAACGTTTTGCGCCGACCCAAAGTAACATGGGATAAGGGCAAGAAGATGATGATGAGTTATCTATACTAATATTATTAAGGGGAAATATTTTTTTGTTTGTTTGTATCGAATACGCTCCGAAACTGCTTTACCGACGTTAACCAAATTTTCACCAATAGATAGCTATTTTATTTAATCCTTAGTATCATAGGCTATACATATTCCGATACTGGCCGTTTGTTTATGTGAGTTTATATGTTTTAGACGCACCCACGATACAGGTGAAATTACTAAAGTGAAACAACTTTTTTGAAAACAAAACTATTCATAAAAAGGTTCAAAGTAAAATAGTAAATGGTGCGATTCTCTTGTTCACAAACTTAACTAAATTTAAGTTAAATGCATCTTTCTCTTTCGATTTCTTATAGAAAAGGACAGAAGATACATATTCGTTTAGTCCTGTCAAATTAGACAGCGCCTGAAGAAAATTGGTGTGTTTCTAGTCGCCATGTTTTTAATCGCGTCTAAATTATCTATGGAGTGTCTGAATTTGACAGAACTTAACTAAAATTTTATCTTCTGTCCTTTTCTTAATGTAATGGAAAGAGAAAGATGAACATAACTTAAATTTAGGTTAGTTTGTGAACAAGGGAATCGGCACCATTAACTCAATCCTTTAATAACCGCTCTGCGCCTTTTCGCGCGGTAGTGGCGCATATTATATATTGTATTTGTTATTTTTTAATTTTATTTTTGTGTTGTGCGTCGCTTTCGCGAGAATAAATGATTTTTCTTTATTTCTTTCTTTTCTTTCTTTCTACCATATTTTTAGCTAAAAAGCAACCAAACTAAACAAAAAAAAACCTAAATCAAAACACGACATTTTCGCCCCTACCAACCTATTCTCCTTATTTTACAACCCCGGGGTGTAACACACTCAGCACAAATAAAACCCCACATAAAAATAGTAATATTAAACGTCCCATATAAAGGTTTACGTCAATCAATAGCCTGCGTTAATATCGGAGTCAGAATGTGACGAATGGCGACAGTTATGGCCGCCGGATGTGGCCGCCGCTGCGTGTCCACTTCCGGCGCGCCCTGTCACTACACCGGAACTCACGAAATGCATATATATCGACGGTATTTTGGCAATTGTGAAAAATGACCGCGACTTTTTATTTATTTACTGTGGCTTTAGTTCCGTCTGTAATTGTATTTTATATTGTACGGTGAGCAACAAAAGTCGATTAATAATGTTACTATTCAGAATTTAAGGCAATACATAAGAGTTTAACTAGCTTTTGCCCGCGACTTCGTCCGCGTGGATTAATAGTTCCCGTTCCCGGGGGATTTCCGGGATGAAAACTATCCTATGTCCTTTCTCGGGCCCCAGACTATATCTGTACCAAATTTCATTGAAATCGGTTCAGTGGGTTAGGCGTGAAGAAGAGACAGACAGAGTTACTTTCGCATTTATAATATTAGTAAGGATTTAGATCCGTTTCTTATTTCCTTTGATGCTGTATTATAAGTATTTCAAAATACACATACATATCATCACGCCTGTATTCCTCGAAATGTTAGGCAGAGGTGTACCAATGTACACCCACAGTACGCCGGTATGTTTAAGGTCCCATGTAATAGGGGGCGAGCCTATTGCCATTAACCGGGCACAAATCCAAACTCCGAGCTGCTACCTACAAAAATACATTTTCTTGAAGTTTACAACCCACAGAAATCTCCACGTCTCAAACGTTCCAAAATTGGTTTCCCAAAGCCTAGCTCACTCTAAGCAGTCAAAGGCACTTCAATGGATACATCATATCATACCCTGGCACACAAAAGCCTTCCCTAGTCAGCCCGAATCGGGATTATCCTCGCAAAGATTTATTGTGTTGTCCGCGCAGCGTCAGCAATCCAGACCACTCCTGCAAAGATTGTGGACATCCTATCGTTTTACGAATAAAAGTAATCCTTGAGAGTCGATTGGGGTCACCCGTATTGTAATAATGCTTTGGAATTGGTATTTTTTGTGTTTAACAGCTATTTTGTAAATTAGGTACGTAAGGTTCGTTTTGCAGTTGACTTTTTGTGACGACATTTTTTTTATTGGAGATTTTTTTCCGTACCAATATGAAATAATAATTGTAATTACTATTATTTTTGTATTTATTTATTTAAAACATTTTTATTTATTAGAGATTTCTTTTCTATATACTCGTACATGTTATATATTTCATCATCATTATCATTATTTCAGCCGCACAAAGGGAAAATTAAAAATGATTATTAAAAAAATATAATTAGGTACTATTCTTTTTGCATTACAAAAATTAAAAAATGTCATTCAATAATTTATGTTTATCGAATAAATATAAATTATGTGCAGGCCGCTTCCAACCGGTCTTTTGGGAAATCTATGGGGGAGGCCTATGTCCAGCAGTGGACGTCCTGCGGCTGATAATAATATGATGATGATGAAGATGATGAATAAATAAATGACACTGTCATTTCATTAATAATCACGTCATAAATTCAAACTTTCACATTGATAATAATAAATTCCATATCTCAAGATAAGTGGTTCATTATTAAGCTGAATAAAAACCAAATGGTTGCCGTACGTCCAGATAAATTAATGAGAGCGTGGTCGTAATCGGATTACTGCCCGATCGCTAACTGACGGTAGTCGGGTATCTGCGCGATGGAGGTAAGCACAGAGGTAGGTAGATATCTGCAACCCGTTTTCTAGCACAGTACTCTATAATAACAGGAATTTGCATTAAAACAAAAAATAACGGTTCGCCGGTATATTTAGGTCCCATGTTATAGGGGCCGAGCCTATTGCCATTAACTTGACACAAATCCCAACTCCGAACTGGGAATCATATCCAAGACCTCTAGCGTAGCCTTAGGACTACTAGGCTAACAAGGCAATTTAAAGAAGAATTAATTTCATAGGTAATTATGTACTTAGCATCGCTGGTGTATTTAGTACTATTGCTTGGCTCTGGTAAAATATGTTTTTTTATAATTATATATATAACTAGCTGTTGCCCGCGACTTCGTTCGCGTGGCTTATTTCACCCTCTAGGATACGTCTCGGGTTACCGCTCCCGTGTGTCATAGCGAGATGTAAAATACCCTATAACACTTACATATAACGTATTTTCTATGGGTAAAATATTTTTTAAAATCGACTCAGTAGATCCAGATATTACCCCCTTGTGCCCCGCGGTATCACCCGCGTTACGTTAGGATTTTGGTTACTTTTCCGTTCCCGTGGCTCAAAGCGCGATGTTATGTAGCCTATAACCTGTTATTCTGAAGCAACTGAGGTAAAGGCTACGGATTGTCTCGCAGAGTCATTATCTTGCTGCGAAGTTATTTTAAAACTGCGATATCTCCAAGATATTTATTGAAATTAAATGATGTAAAGGGCAATTTTGTTCAAAATTAAACACTTGTGATGAATAACGTATTTATGTTGATAAGGATTAATACTATGTTTATAAAAACACCTTCGCAAATAATGCATTATTTTAAAACAAATTGTCTGCCCATAAAAATGGCTATACTGAGTCAACCTTTAAAGTTAGGCATGTACTACCGCGGACTTTTTTTTAGAATATTTTAAGAGGAACAATTCTCTGATACATTATTTTTGCGTAACTTTAACCGTTTACGCAGCGCACGCAACAAACGCCCTAAAAAAGAATATTTTTTCCCCGTTTTTGCCACATTTTTCATTGATGCTCCGCTCCAATTGGTCGTAGCGTGATGTTATATAGCCTATAGCACTCACGAATAATGTAGCTTTCTAACAGTGAAACAATTTTTAAAATTGGTTCATTATTTCCAGAGATTACCCCCTACATACAAACTTACAAACAAATGTTACCTCTTTATTATATTAGTATAGATATAGATATACCATCACGCCTGTTTTCCCCGAAGGGTTAGGCAGAGGTGTACCAATGTACACCCACAGTTCGCCGGTATATTTAGGTGCCATGTAATAGGGGGCGAGCCTATTGACATTAACCGGGCACAAATCCAAACTCCGAGCTGCTACTGAGAATTTCATAGAAAAACCCAATAACACTTTTTTGCTCGACCTGGGAATCGAACCCGGGACCCCTTGCGACCACAAGACCAATGGGGCAGTTATAATTATATTTTTTTGTACTATAAATATCTTGTACAAAATAAGATATCTTATCTTTACAGTATTGTTATCAAGAAGCTTCTGCTAGATTTTCTAAAATAATAAAATACTTCAGCTATACTCTGAGTCGCTAATCTGTGCGGTTAGAAGAGGGGCGGGGGAGGGAAGGGAGAGGGAGGGAAATAAAAAGGGCTCATTACCGTACACGAGATAGAGACGAGTCTAGGGAGGTAATTATCCTTATCATAATGGTGCATGTGGATTGTTAGAAGAGGTAAATTATTCGTATAAGTAACTATGTATTAGTATTTTGGTACTAGTTCATAGTACTCGTAATATTATAAATTGGTAATTTTTTGTTTGTTTGTTTGTAACGAATAGGCTCCGAAACTACTGAATCGATTTTAACCATTTTTCACTAATAGATAGCTACCTATATAACCTATATAATCTGACCCACGGGAGCGGAGCATTAACCAAAGACGTGACTTAACGTCGCGGATAGTCGCCGATAGTCCAATAGTAATCTAGGTATACTAATATTATAAAATAAAAAAACGATGTCGTGATGGCCTAGTGGTTAAGGCGCTCGCCTCTCATGCACGAGGTTGTGGGTTCGCAACCGGGCTCGGGCAAGTACTAATGTGACTTTTTCTAATTCATATGTTCTTTCTAAGTTTATCTTGGACATCACTGACATCGGTAACCACGTCAGAGGCTCTTGAGGCGGTTTAGAAACTCTGACACTAGGGTGTGTGGGGTCGTCAGACCTTACTGCCCACACGATAAAGGAAGGAATATTATAAAGAGGTAACATTTGTTTGTAAGATGTATGTAGGGGGTAATCTCTGGATCTACTGGACCGACTTTGAAAAATTCTTTTACACATAGAAAGCCACGTTATTTGTGAGTGTCATAGGCTATAAAACATCACGCTACAAAACACAGGGGCGGAGCAGTAACTAAAGATGTAACGTAA
Organism: Caradrina clavipalpis; assembly: GCA_932526535.1. Taxonomy (NCBI): domain Eukaryota; kingdom Metazoa; phylum Arthropoda; class Insecta; order Lepidoptera; family Noctuidae; genus Caradrina; species Caradrina clavipalpis. The sequence continues at coordinate 9,794,918 of OW052105.1, forward strand.
GGCGGGTGAAATTAGCCACGCGGACGAAGTCGCGGGCAGTTGGCTAGTAATTTTATAAAGAGGTAAGATTTTATGTTTGTTTGTCTGTTTGTAACGAATGGGCTTCGAAACTACTGGACCGATTTTAACCATAGTTCACCAATAGATAGCTACATTATTTCTGAGTAACACAGGCCATATAACATCACGGGAGCGGAGCATATTTATGTGTAACGTACTGAAAGCACATTATTTTTATTTTATCAAACACACTTTACACTAATTGTTATATTTCTAATCATTATAATTAAATGGCCAACACTTAAAACGCCTACTGTTTCCTGCATAGCAACAAGTTGCGTGCAACCGTGCGACTATTATGAATGTATGGAATTTTATTTTACATCAGTCAAGAAATCTTAATTGAAACAAGTAATAAAATTACAAAATTAAGTTACCTCCGACAGAGAACTAATGTCCCTACCACAGCTAACAAAAGAGCTGATAACATCGAAACGGCTGAACCAATTTTGATAAAATATATCTAGAAACTATCGCTAGGAAACCTGAAATCAAATGGAAAAAAACCGCATTCAAATCGGTTTACCTGTTTAAGAGCTACGGTGCCACAGACAGGCACGCCAAACTTATAACACCCTTCTTTTTGAGTCGGGGGTTAAAAATAAATCCCCATTCTACCTTTTGTAAGCGTCGTGATCAACTCATTTCGTCTTTATATCATCAATAGATAGCTACATTATTACTGAGTAACATAAGCTGTATGACTTCACGATATAACCCACGGGAGCGGAGCAGTAACGCGGGTGTAATAAGCAACGCAGACGAACTCGCCATCGGAAGCTAATTATATTATTATGTATAGACCTAGAATGCTTGCTCTTTTTGAAGTTGGTTAAACAATTAAAAACAAACATAATAACATAACATACGATCACGCCTTTATTTCCCGAAGGATTAGGCAGAGGTGTATCAATGTACACCCATAGTTCGCCGGTATGTTTTTAGGTCCCATGCAAATAAGCAGCGAACCTATTGCCATTAACCCGGCACAAACCCTAACGCCAAGCTGGTACTGAGAATTTCATAGAAACACCCGCTAACACTTTTTGCCCGACCTGGGAATCGATCTCCACGCTCAACAGTCATTCTTTCCACCACAATACCAACGAAGCAGTCCACACATAATATAGAAGTCAGCTAAATCCTTACACCCAGTAACAGACTGTTCCGAACAGTATATTCACAACTTTGTACATTTGTACAACGTGTCGCCGACAGGACAGCCAGCCCCTGTTATTGCGAGACTTTTCAATAATTTATATCATAACGTATGGAATACGGAGGGTCCCTACATATCGAAATGTTCCCTTTCGTCTTTTACGAGCGAACGTGTGTTAACAAGTGTTATGAATTTGGTAACTGCGATATTGTAGGATAGCCCGTTTTGAGTTTGGATACTGTGAGCTTCTCCTTTGGAAGAGAAGACAATGCAGTTAAAAAAAAGCCTACAAATACAAGGTGTTGATTTGCATCCTCGTCAAATTTTAGGAGCTTGTCATAAAAAAATAGAAGTACCTAATCAAATATAATTACGATACCTGGCCAATATTTAATAAAATACTTGTTTTTTTAGTTGCAACTATCAAATAACAGTATTCCAGAATACTCCTCTTGCAAAATTCAAAACCGCCCAGTTGCGTATGCGGTAGGCAGAGTTGTCGCGCGGCTATATCAATGTGTACATAGCGCCTAAACCCTCTGGCGAGATTGCTAGCACGAATTTGGAAATCACGTCAAAAAAAAACAATACCAATTTATTTTATTATCGATTCGTGTTAAGAATCTCGAGCATAGTTAACGACTTGAATTTCACGAGGATGCAAATCAACGCCTTGTATTTATTCCGTGCGAGAATCGAAACCGCGACACGAAGCGAATAGCCAGTCGCTCAGCCACTGCGCCAACCGTGTCGCCAGATTGATAAATTATAGATTGAAGATCTCTACTGTCGGTAATATTACTAAACTAGCTTCTGCCCGCGACTTCATCCGCGTCAAATTTGAAATATCATCCCACGGAAACGTACAATTTCCCGGGATAAAAAGTATCGTATGTGTTATTCCACACTGCAATCTATCTCAGTGCCAAATTTCATCTAGATCCGATCAGCCGTTTGGGCGTGAAGAAGAGACAACCACACAAACTTTCGCCTTTACAATATTAGTATGTTACTAAACCACTTTAATGAGGCTACAAAAATTTAATTCCACGGAAAATCGTGCAACCAAAACGCCTATCAGACATGTAAAAGCAATAATACTCCCACGAAGCAATTATAGCCTTTAAGTCTCTCGATTCACATTGCGCGGCGAGTAGGCAGGCTATACTCGGTAGGCTATACTGGGTAGGCTATACTCGGCTTTAAAGTACACTATACACTTCAAATTCCCACTTTTCCGACCGTTCTAACGTTCTCGAGGCTTCGCTTAAGCCGAAACCACACAAATACAGACGTATTTCAGATCGGTTGCATGGAGGTTCAGAGTTGAACTTTTGATGAATTGACTTATAACTGTGTTGTGGGTGCCTGTGACTTAAATTCTTAACGGCGATTTTACCTAACATTAAGTTACTCGGTTATGTTGCTTTTTACCCGACTGCGCCAGAAGGAGGGTTATGTTTTTCGAGAGTATGTATGTATGTATGTATGTATAATTGTTTGGCACGCTCTGCAGCCTGAACGGCTCGATGGATTTTAGCTTGAGAGGTGTCGTTAGATTCGTATTAACTGTGAGAGTGACACTGGGTATATCAAAATAAATAAAACAAAATGGCGGATTTTTTTCGCCAAATTCAAATGTTTGGCTCGCTCTGCAGCCTGAACGGCTCGAAGGATTTTAGCTTGAGAGGTGTCGTTAGATTCGTATTTACTGTGAGAGTGACACTGGGTATACCAAAATCCTACTACTATTATAAAGGCGAAAGTTTGTATGTATGGATGTATGGATGTTTGTTACTCTTTCACGCTTAAACGGCTGAATGGATCTGGATGAAATTTGGCACAAAGATAGATTATAGTCTGGAATAACACATAGGCTACTTTTTATCCCGGGAAAATGTACGGTACCCGTAGGATAACACATCAACTGTGACGCGGACGAAGTCGCGGGCAGAAGCTAGTAAAAATATAAAACTAAAAAAATAAAAAACGGTAATTTAAAAAACTAAAAAAACCCGACTGCTTTTCTGAGTATTCATGAAAAAGCCCTAAAACAAGATAAATTGTAGCAGTCGGGACCCATTCGGGACCATCTACAATGAAATATACGCATGTGCTCTCAATTCACTAAGCCTCCATTTCCAGGATGGGTCCCGACTGCTACAATTTATCTTGTTTTAGGGCTTTTTCATGAATACTCAGAAAAGCAGTCGGGTTTTTTAGTTTTTTAAAATACCGTTTTTTTTTAAATTAATATGTACTTTCTAAGTTTATCTTGGATATCACTGTCTTCGGTGAAGGAAAATCTTCGCGAGGAAGCCTGAACTCATCTCTACATAACCTTAAACAAAGTCGTTTTCTGGCGTCTGTACGCTTAGAACTTTTAACAACGGATTTTAATGCGTACATTACTATTTCTATTTTGATTGTGGTCATTTTTTTTGTTTTGTTTTTTTTTCTAATATAGGTAATTAATGTAATTATTTGCACGCCGTAAGGTTAAATGTAGCTGATCTCATTTATTTATGTTATTAATCTTATACTGTACGTCCATTAAAGGTAGACTGGTAGAAAATGCCTGAGGCACTAAGCCTTTATAGTGTATTTTTTCACATCATGAGCATAAAGTTCAATAAATAAATACATTTATCTATCTATCTATATCTATATCTATATCTTCTATACATATAATAAAATCGTAGCGAAGTCAAAACTGTACATTTACTATTTTTGGAAAAAAGTAATTGCTATGAGATCGGGGAAAGATTCTAATGCCGAAAATATAGTTATTAGAATTTTTGTCTGTTTGTCTGTGCGTTTGTGCACGCTAATCTCAGACACGGCTCAACTGATTTGGACGCGGTTTTCACTAATGTATTGTGGTAAGCTCAACTTAAAACTTAGGCTATAAATTATCACGCTATTTGCTTTGGGGGATGAGCAATGTTGCATTATGTTCGCATTCTTCTACAGATTCTCACGTTATTGAAAAAAACGAGTTATTTTGTAAGAATGTAATAAATAGCTGCGGAATTGAACTTCTAAAATGATTATCATCACGCTATACCTTCAAGGAGCTAAGCAGTTAATCATGGCTAACTAGAACGGCTATTTCAGAATAGTTGTCAACGAAGTAAATAGAAGTAAATACAATTCTGATTCTGATTCTCAAAAAAAGATTATAAACAATCGTGGTAACTCAAAAACAATACTTTTTTATTCACATTATCATAATGTAATTGTATGCTGCAAGTTTGTTCAAGAGGGCGAACTGCCCCGTGAGGGTTGGGACAAACAGAACCACAGTAGCTAGGGGCCGAAGTGAATAATACACGAACGCAGGCCAGTACCGTGTAATAGAGGAGGATTGGTGACGAGCGGAGCGGGTAGCGGGGCGGAATTACGTTTTTTTTCCCGACTGCGACAGAAGGAGGGTGTTTTTCGAGAGTATGGATGTATGTATGTATGTTTGTATGTATAATTGTTTGGCACGCTCTGCAGCCTGAACGGCTCAATGGATTTTAGCTTGAGAGGTGTCGTTAGATTCGTATTTACTGTGAAAGTGACAATGGGTAAATTACCACCCATTATCACATACCTATATTACATTGCAGATGGTCCAGAATGGGTCCTGACTGCTACAATTTTAAGTGCAATCGGGTACAACGAGTTTCTTGTTTTAGGGCTTTTTCATAAATACTTAGAAAAGCAGTCGGGTTTTTCAGTTTTTTAAATTACCGTTTTTTTTTACATACTTTTTTTCACTGAATTAACACACTCAGGGTTTTGTAGAGCATAACTAAAAACGAAGTTTGTTTGTTTACAATATTTAAAAACAAATATCATTTGATGGCAAACTAGCCGACGGTCCACCTGATGTTAAGTGGTCACCGCTGCCTATAGACATCTGCAATACCAGAGTCGTTGCAAATACGTTGCCATCCCAGAGACAAAGTTGAAATGTCATATGCCTGTAATTTTACCGGCACCCAAACCCTTCAATCCGGAACACAGCAACGCTGCTTTGCGGCAGAAATAGTTATGGTAGTGTTTCAAGTTTGTCCGTTTATTTACCGTTCAGTCCACACAGTCCATTTTACCTAGAGCCTATTATTGTGCCAATGCCGCTTTGTTTCTGACTGACTTCTTGACAATTCAGTAGTGTAAAAGTAAATCTATACTTACTAATAATATAAAGCTGGAGCTCAGAGTGAGCTCGGAGTTTGGATTTGTGCCCGGTTATACACGCCTGTATCGCCCGAAGGGTTAGGCAGAGGTGTACCAATGTACACCGACAGTTCGCCGGTATATTTAGGTCCCATGTAATGGGGGGCGAGCCTATTGCCATTAACCGGGCACAAATCCAAACTTCGAGTTGCAACTGAGAATTTCATAGAAAAACACAATAACACTTTTTGCTCGGCCTGGGAATCGAACCCGGGACCCTTCATAAGCAATATTTTCAGGGATCTTGTGACAGCAATCCGCTCCGCTCACCACTAAGGCCTCACCCGGTGAATTCAATCAGTTTCACTGGCAAGGTGATCGCGGGATGTAATGTAAGGGTGTGTGCATAAATAACGCGAGCCTCTTGTCCGCTCTTATTCGGCCGCCACAAAATTATTGCTTGACTTCACCGTGTAGACTTGGCCTTACATTTGTTACCAGATAGAACAACCAAAGAAAAAAGCTTCCGATATAATCCTATGTTCATCCTACTATAATCTATACATATAATAAAATCGTAACGAGGCCAATCATATTTTTTTTTTAATGAGTAATTGTTACATGTTATAATTACAGCCGCATAGACCGATCTGCCGGGTTAAGCCACGCTTGCCGAGGTTGGTCTGTGGTTGGGTGACCATTTACCATAGCGAGTTTCCTCCGTGCCTCGGAAAGCACGTAAAGCCGTTGGTCCCGGCTGTCATTTGTAGATCTTTGACAGTCGTTACGGATAGTCAGAAGCCAAGAAGTCTGACAACCAGTCTAACCAAGGGATATCGTGTAGTTGCCCAATTACTGGGTTGTGGAGGTCAGATAGGCAGTCGCTCCATGTAAAACACTGGTATTCAGCTGCATCCGGTTAGACTGGAAAACCGACCCCAACATAGTTGGGAAAAGGTTAAGCAGATGATGAATTGTTACCTACATGTTAAGCAAGTACTGAACCCAAAACAATAGTTTTTAGAATTTTTGTCTGTTAGTTTGTATATACGCGCATAACTTTAAAACTACTGTACCGATTTGAACAAACTTTTTGTATTATGTTGGCAGTAACCTGAGCTATAATATCATGGTATGTCACATAGGGGTTGGGCAAAAACAGTTTTTATTTTTTCTTATTTTGTTTTTGTTAGGACGCGAACGAAGTCGTGGGGAACAGCTAGCAATATTATAAATGTGAAAGTTTATGATGATGAATAGATGGTTGGATGAAAGGATAGATGCATGGATGTTTGTTACTCTTTCACGCTTAACTGAATAACTTCTACTTCCAACTGAATAACTTACTATTTCACCAACTTTGAAATCAGCAACCTTGACCATTAAGCTACTTTACTTATCATAATTCAGTGCGAGTGCACTGCCTTGCATTAGTCATGATAAAGGATGTTTCAATGTCAAGTGTTATCAATGCAGCTGCAATGCATGGATTATAATGGATTGCAATCAAAACACTACATACCGCCTCTTTGCTTCACATTGTTGAAGCAAAGAGGCGATACTTATTACTTCCTTGTTCACAATCAATTTATTACCGGATTTACACAATCATAAGTGTTTTAGTGAAGTGTTTTGTATGATGTCACGTTTATTTCAATTTAGGTAATTTTAATAGGTTACTAACTATATACCATTTTTTTTCTATTTTACTGCCCCGTTGATCTTATGGTGGCAAGCACGACTGTTAAGTATGAGGTCTGGGTTCGATTCCCAGGTCGCGCAAAAAGTGTTATTGAGGTTTTCCATTAAGAATTTTTCAGATACATCCCGGACTTTGGAAGATGGTGATGTAACACCCCCGTGCCTCGGAAAGCGCGTAAAGCTGTTGGTCCTGCTCCTGATCTCCCCCCGGTTGTGTCGGTTTGCCTCATCGGACTATGAGAGTTAGGGAAGAGAGAGTGCACATTTGTTGGCGCACACACTTGTGAACTATACTATCTCCTGCGTACTTGGCTAGTGTGCATTAGATAAATAACCTCCTCCTTTTTTTGAAGTCGGTTAAAAATAAAAATTAGATTTGCGTGGCTTTTTTTTTTTTTTTCATAGACGGTAAATCATCAAATAACTTCCCCCGCCCTTAGTGTCAGACTTTTACTGACTAAAACCCGTCTATGTTCCTTCATGTGCCCTTTGCGTTCCGGGGGCGCGGTATCTCTTTCGAACAACCCGCAGCAGATTTGCGTGGCTGCAATCGGTCTGGAGAATCTTTACTAATATTATAAAGCTGAAGAGTTTATTCGTTTGTTAGTTTGCACGCGCTCGTCTCAGGAACTACTGGTACTGGTCAGTCCATTTGTCGAGGAAGCCTATATATACATAGGCTATATAACATCACGCTACGACACTCGGGAGCGGAGCAGTACCTAAAGACACGGGTGATTAATACCACGCGAACAAAGTCGGGGGCACAAGCTAGTACATATATCGGGTGTAAGGGACACCTCTCTCCTTAAATACCATCATACCATCAGGCCTGTATTCCCCGAAGGGTTAGGCAGAGGTATACCAATGCCTAGGCCTAGTGGTCCTTAGCACGACTGCTACGCAAGAGGTCCTGGGTTCGATTCCCAAATCGAGCAAAAAGTGTTACTGGGTTTTTCTATAAAATTCTCAGTAGCAGCTCGGAGTTTGGATTTGTGCCCGGTTAATGGCAATAGGCTCGCCCCCTATTACATTGGACCTAAATATACTGGCGAACTATGGGTGTACATTGGTACACCTCTGCCTAACCCTTCGGGGAATATAGGCGTGATGGTATATATCATTATGGACCCTGTAGGGCACAGCAACATAGGGTTAGCAGAGAGGAGGCCCTGTTTTAAAAGATAATTAGATTGTGTTTGTGGAAGAACCCCATGCTGATGTGTGATTCTGTAAGACCTCGTTCTAAACTTCGAATCTGAATCCGCTGTAACTTTCTTGATTGGCATTCTAAAAACTCGGTTGATAAATCGAATTTACACTAGCGCCACTCTTGCGAGCGTGTCAGCGAGTTGAACTAAATTGACGGGGAAATTTTAACAGATAAATTATGAGATCATGTAAGAAATGGCATTCTAAACGGTAATTCCACCGTCACTTCGACGCTCACTTCGCACTTCAAAGTGTCAAATAAATCAATGTCATTTTGAGCAAGCGAAGTGAGGGTGAATAGCGACGTGAGATGCGAGTAACGAGTTCATGTCTGAATTTAACAGAATCGACGCACTGTAGTCTCATACCTATCTAGATACATCAATATGTTAATCTCTCAATTCTTGCGAGTTAATCACTGGATAAGCTGCGAGGTGTTAGGTGCTATGAAGTCGATTCGTGAGTTCTCTCGTGTGTCAGGGATTAATAACTGAACGTCGTTCGATGCTGTAATCCTGAAGATCTATCTATAATTACCTACGATATAATATTACCTTATCTGTATACGGGTTACAAGATACATCACGTAGCCGTTAAGTACGTTTCTGGCTATCAAATTATGTAACAAAATATAAATAATAGCGAACTGCCCGCAACTTTGTCCCTGTGGCTTATTTCTGCTCCGCTCCTGTTAGTGGTAGCCTAATGTTATAAACCCTTGACACTCACAAATAACGGAGCTTGCTATGGGTAAAAGAATTTTCAAAATAAGTTCAGTAGATCCAGAGTTTACCACCTACAACCTCACAAACTCGCAATTCACAAACCATTTTATATTATTAGTATAGATGGGTAAGCTCTTGACTCTAGTCTAGGTCAGAGGTGACAAGGACAAAGTAATACATACATACATACATACATACATAAACTCACGCCTTTTTCCCATGGGGGTAGACAGAAACCACGGAACGCCACCTACTACAAAATAATGTCCAAGATAATCTGAGAAACTACATATCAATTGGTACTCGCCCGGTATCGAACCTTAATTCTCGTGCATGAGAGGCGGGCGCCTCAAACTCTGGGCCATCATGGCATTGAACAAAAATTATTGCCGCTAATAGTCAGTGGCACCTAAACTCTATTATTACCATCATACCATCACGCCTGTATTCCCCAAAGGGTTAGGCAGAGGTGTACCAATGTACACCCACAGTTCGCCGGTATATTTAGGTCCCATGTAATAGGGGGCGAGCCTATTGCCATCAACCGGGCACAAATCCAAACTCCGAGCTGCTACTGAGAATTTCATAGAAAAACCCAATAACACTTTGCTCGACCTGGGAATCGAACCCGGGACCCATCGCTCAGCAGTCGCGCTTGCGACCACGAGACCAACGGAGCGATCGATCGATCGGGGCGGGGGGGGGGTTCGGGGGGTGTTAAACTCTATTATTATCAAATGAAATAGTCATACTGTATTACACTTAAGTCTATATGAGCGAAGCCACAGTTACAGCTAGTTTAGGCTAAAAGTAGTAGTAGGTCTTTGTGCAGGAGCTCGTCCGGGGAAGTACTACCACTATACCTATTTCTGCCGCAAAGCAGCGTTGCTGTGTTCTCGTCTGAAGGGTGTGGTTGCCAGTGTAATTACAGGCACATGAGACATTTCAACTTTGGATCTGAGATGGCAACATATTTGCAAGTGCTCTGGTATTGCAGATGTCTATAGCCAAAGGGATCTCTTAACATCAGGTAGGCCGTCGGCTTGTTTGCTATCCAATTACATAAAAAAAAAACTATTTATAATTTCCAAAACTGCAACTATTGCATCAAACTATTCTGCCCGTCCTCCGAAGCATTGCAAGCGTATTTATGCAATTTATTAATCATCTTGAACGATAATGAATTCAAAGTCACTTTATTTTGCTCCAAAAACCCACATTTTATTTGACTTTGTCGTAGGTCAAGCTCCGATTAGATTAGATTGTCTAAAACTGTATTGTCGTAATATTTATTGCATTGTTTTTCTGAATTGCATATCAAAGTGCATGTGCATGTAAGTGGTTGATTGATTGTTTTTATCACGGATTATATATTTTGGTTATCCGATTTTTATCATAATTAGGTTATGTGTGTTACCTACATTCTGTTGGAGGAAGGGAGGGCCGCCCCTCTCTGCCAAAAGAAAGAAAGAAAGAAATAAGAAAAAATGTTTATTGACCATGTGCTCACACAAATAGCAATCACTCCATCACGACTGTATTTCCCGAAGGGTTAGGCAGAGACGTACCAATGTACACCCACAATACAATTTATTTAGGTCCCATGTAATAGGGGGCGAGCCTATTGCCATTAACCGGGCACAAAACCTAAATCCGAGCTGCTACTGAGAATTTCATACAAAAACCCAACCTTGTCAATAAGAGGCGGGCGACTTAACCACTGTGCCATCACGACATTTTAGTCAGGAAGAGTCTGACACTCCCTTCCACTCCACCATATGTTGATCACCCATACATCAAAAATCCTTACTAATATTATAAATGCGAAAGTAACTCTGTCTGTCTGTCTGTCTCTTCTTCACGCCTAAACCACTGAACCGATTTCAATGAAATTTGGTACAGATATAGTCTGGGACCCGAGAAAGGACATAGGATAGTTTTCATCCCGGAAATCCCCCGGGAACGGGAACTATTAATCCACGCGGACGAAGTCGCGGGCAAAAGCTAGTAAAAAAATAAAAAAGAGGGCCATTAAACAGGCACACGTCAACATAAACATACCATACAAACGTACCACATTAAATATTTCCAAACTTAATAACGTTTTTACCTTTCCTATAAAACAAGGTGTAGGTTGGTATAGTGACGTCATTCACGAGTCCCCATTTCCCCAATAAGGGGTCTTTATTGGGGTCCCCAGCACATAAAAAGCACTGGCCACCTCGCATGTTACAAAAGTACCTACTGACTCCTCGATAGTTGCTACTAGCGTTGAAAGGTAACAACTAAGGCAAAGTATTTTATTTCTGACTAGCGAACTACCCGCGACTTCGTCCGTGTGGTATCTTTTTTTCACCTGCGTTAAAGGCCTATTCAGACCTAAGCGGTATTCGCTACCATCTGCGGCAGAGAAAACCCAGTGGGTATGCGGTAATATTACTGTTCAGACCTAAGCGGTATTCGCTACCGTTCGTAACCCGCGTGGTATGTACCTCTACCCACAGCGGCAGCGAATATCGCTCAGGTTGGAATAGGCCTTAAGTTACGTCTTTAGTTACTGCTACCGTGTATCGTATTTTTTAATAATACCATATCATCATGCTTGAATTTTCCGAAAGGTTAGGCAGACGTGTACCAATGTACACCCACAGTTCGCCGGTATATTTAGGTCCCATGTAATAGGGGGCGAGCCTATTGCCATTAACCGCGGGCACTAATCCAAACTCCGAGCTGCTACTGAGAACTTCATAGAAAAACCCAATAACACTTTTTGCTCGACCCGGGAATCGAACCCAGGACCTCCCTATTTACATATTTGGATTGATTAATGTTGCAAACGTACTGTGGACATTATTGCTTCGAACAATTAACTCAATGTCACTTAGGTCACTTCTTTGTAAGATCAGCGAAGGATTATGATCGAGACAACAATAAGCAATTTATTTTTATTTGCAATTCGTGCCAATATGATACAATTTATATTGCCACGGCAATCATCAACATATTACATAGTATTATTGGGTTTTTCCATTAGGAATTTGTCAGTAGCAGCCCGCAGTACCATTGGTGATTCTCCGTTCCGGATTTCTCTCCGGTCGTTTTGGATTGCCGTGCGATCGGACTATGAGAGTTAGGGAAGAGGGAGTGCACCTGCGCACACATTTTGTGCACTATATTATCTCCTGCGTACTTGGCTAGTCTGCATTAAGATTAGCCGCCGAGGCCGGAATCGGTCTGAAGTTTTTATTTGTATGTTTCCATGTTTTCATTATTATATTTTATTCTTGATTTTCTGTTCCTTGCACCTATCGCTTTTGAGTATTTTTACGTTATGTGAATAAAGTTTTAATAAATAAATAAACTATTTCAAAAATCGCCGTAGGTGCAGTATTAACGGCCGCGACTGTACACTCAATTCGTCTGAAAACTATAAAAGAAATCCACTCAGGGTAAGTACTCTCGTCGCGTCGGTGTGTGCTAATTGATAAATATTCGATTTGCTTGCACCTCCGATAGTGCATTCAGTTGCGAATACTCCTGCTTGCCGGCCATTTTGTTATTTTAAGCACGTATGCGTTCACTGGGGAGAGTGGGCGGGCGTCGTGGTATTACAACGAATTTAAAACGTATACTTTAACTAAATTCGAAAAAGAATCTTTAACAATAAACATTTATATATATATACCATCACGCCTGTTTTCTCCGAAGGGTTAGGCAGAGGTGTACCAATGTACACCCACAGTTCGCCGGTACAAACAAAAAACATTTAAAAAATGTAAGTAAGTATATTATGTAAGCACTTGTGCAAGTAATCTTTTTAGTATTACTTGCTCAAAGCGGATTGGATTATATTAATTGCAAGTTTAAGTTTCTTTAAGATGTCAGTGGGGTCCAAGACAAACTTAGAAAGTACATGCATTGCAATTGACAAATCACATTGGTATATGCCCGGTTTTGAACTCGCAACCTCATGCATGAGAGGCCTCGATCTCATGGCGACATGGAAAGAGCGACTGGGTGGGTTTTAGTCAGTAAAAGTCTGACACTTCCTCTCGCCCCGCCCAGGGTGGGTGATGATTTCACATCGGAAAAAAAAATGCATGAGAGGCGGGCGGGCGCCATCATTGTAAAAAAGACGTTGAAACTTCGACCTTCATTACCTGCGTAACCAAAAGACATACACAAGTGCACTCAAGTTTATTATTTTCTTATCAATTTTTTCACAAATATTCCTCCACGAAATTCAGGTGAAACCATAATAGTTCTCGAGATAAGGCTTAGAATTAGTCAAGCATGAAATTATTTTTCCTAAATGTCTAGGTGTCGTAGTATTTCTGCAAATAAAATGAAGTTATCGTGACCAATAAAACCTGTTTAACACTTTTGATTAAGGTGCTAAAGTATTAACAGTAGTCGTATTATTTTTATAATGGACACCGAAATATTTGCTATGTTTTTTACTATATTGTAAAGAAAAAAGATTTTTTGTTGTTTGTACGGAATAAGCTCTAAAACTCCTGGACCGATTTGAACTATTATTTATTTAACTACTATTTCACCAATAAATTTACTTTATTTCTGGGTAACATAGGCTATGTAACATCACACTGCGACTCATGGGAGCGGAGCAGTAAAGCCGTAACTTAACGCAAGGGAAATAAGCCACGTTCATACATCCGGTCATACAAGCACTCCGGTTACGAATACTGAACACCAGACGTTTCAGAAGGACCAATTCAAATAATATATAGTAAAGTAAAGTTTATTGTTCATCGTTACATAGGCTGCTTATGGCTAGGTTAGCATAGTATAAAAAAATATTGGTAACTAGGTATTAACAGTTCGCATTTATAGTTAAAAACAGTGTTTCCCAAACTATTCGGGCCTAACAGTGGTTCCTAAACTACGGGGCCTGTATCTTGGGAACCAGAAAAATATAGGCTGGCTATTATTATTCATCGGACAGGAGTTAAACATAAATAAGTTTAAGAAAATGTTTAAAAAGCATGTTTAGATAATATTTAGTAATTGTTATCTCATTATTAAAGTCATATTAATTACTGTTTAAGTAATTATGTAGGAGAATGCCCCCTATTACATGGGACCTAAATATACCGGCGAACTGTGGGTGTGCATTGGTACACCTCTGCCTAACCCTTCGGGGAATACAGGCGTGATGGAGAATGAGACTTTCTGATCTTCTAGTTAAAACGTCTAGATGGTTTTGAGTGAGTATTTTTCTATTTGTAAGCTTTTAAGATTATTTTTTATTGATTAATAAATAAATAAATGAATAAATAATAATAATTTCAACGACCCCACAATCTCTTAAGACCAGGGTCTTTAACCCCTGCCGGGGCTGCGGGTTGTTCGAAAGAGATACCGCGCCCCCGGAACGTAAAGGGCACATGAAGGAACATAGATGGGTTTTAGTCAGTAAAAGTCTGACACTCCCTCCCGTCCCGCCCAAGGCGGGGGAAGTTATTGATTTCCCATCGATAAAAAAAAGGGTCTTTAACCAGTGCGTCCTACCTGTGATGATTATGGAGCCGAAACGTGGACACTCACTGTGGGGCTGCCCCACAAATTCAAGGTCAATGCTTTGAGTTTTTCTGATGGACAGAATTCGTAATGAAGTCATACGCCAGAGAGCTAAAGTCACTGACATTGCTCGCAGAATTAGTACGCTGAAGTGGAAGTGGGCCAGTCATGTCTGCAGGCGGACAGACGGTCGATGGAGCAAGCACGTGTTGGAGTGGAGACCACGTTTAGGAAAACGCAGTGTGGGACGCCCTACTGCAGGGATGGCGAACCAATGGCACGCGTGCCAGTATTGGCACGCGACAAAATAATTCGGGCACGCCAATATATGACAACTGTATATGTATTTGATCGAAAACAATTTACAACAGCAGAAATCACACTAACCTTTTATTAAAATAAACATAAAATAGTAAATATTACGATTCTTGTACAAACTAGTTGCAAACAAAGAGTGTTAACAGCTTCTAGTTGTATTTTTCTCCATTCAATGACTAAGCCGAGATTCTTTGATGGCACGTCATAGTCACATTATTATTTTTCTATAAAAAATGGCACTATCACCGATAAAGGTTCGCCATCCCTGCCCTACTGCATGGTGGACTGACTATTTAAAGAAGGTGGCAGGCAACGGATGGATGCGGGGTACCCAGGACCGGGATGATTGGCGCTCTTTGGGGGAAGCTTACGTACAGCAGTTGACGGTTATAGGCTGATATGATGATGATGATGTATAATAATAAATGACTGTCCCAAAGTCATAGGCTGGTATTATTTGAATTGGTCCTTCTGATACTCGTTCAGACCGTAGCGAACTCAAAATTATACATAGAAAGTTTTTTCAAAGACTAAATTAGCATTTCTGCATCCTGTTGATAAAAATACCTTATTTAGTTTGTGGCACCAAACAGACTTTTTTCTTTAATTCATACCTCTTGGGAATTACTGCCTGGTCGCATGTAAGTCTCTTGTAATTCTAACAGAGAAACATTATGAATTAATAACTAATTTTATTGTTGTAATTATATTTTCGTTATACTTAATGAATGTTTTTTCTCACTAGCGTGTTATAAACTCGTGAGCATTTTATCATTACACTCCCGGCTATGTCTTGGCATTGCCTTCAGCCCGAGCTGTAGGGCCTCGGGTATAATGTCAAAGACTCACTTGTGTGTACATTATAATGCATTTTTCTTCTTTTTCAGTTTATTAATTTTTTATTGTAATTTTATTGTCTATTCGTCGTTTAAAACGCCATTGAAATAACCATTCTATCAACAAATGTAATTAAAAATTATGTGAATGTGTAAAAATTTCATACAACTAGTTCTGACGTGATGGCGAAGATGTTGTTTAGATGGGTAAGCGGCCTCACAGTAGGCTTTGGATTTAGTGTTCTTCTAATACTTGGTGGAACCCGACATGAACATGACACCGGTCCGTTCACTGAAAGTCAGAAAAGTAATACGAGAAATGATGTTAAAGTTGAATATCATTTAAGAACCTTCGCACAATTAAAACCTACCCCGCATGATGAGTCCGTAATTACCGAGAAAATATTAAATAGAACACGAACAAAAATCAAAACTGATCTCTCACAGTATAATTTCTCAGAATTTGGGACACATGGATTGGAAAATTTAATTATGGAAAAAGGGGGCAAGCCGCTACAAAGTTTAATTTTAACAACATGGAGATCAGGAAGCACATTCCTTGGATCAATGTTAAAAGCAATTCCAGGCACGTTTTTCCACTATGAACCATTACATAAGTTGGGAGTCATACAAGTAAGGGGAAGCCCATATTTTGAGGAAGCCTCGAATGCCATCATAGATATGTTTAAATGTAATTATGCCAATTTGGAAGATTACTTATGGCATTCTACAAAGAATGTAGTTCAGTTACATTTTAACCCCGTACTATGGGACCGTTGTAAATTAAAGAGAGAATTGTGTAGCGATGCAAATTTCACATCTCAAGTGTGCCAACTGTTTCCTTTTCAATCCATGAAAGTTGTACGTCTAAGATTGCGGCTAATCAAGAGAATATTAGAAGACAAAGAGTGAGTTTATTTCAATTTGTATTTTTTCTAATTTAATTATTTATTTATCATAAACACAACTAACAAAAAAAACACACCACCACTGATTTTATTTGAACAGCATTCAAAACAATTGATAATCTTATCAATTGGGAATTATTGACAATACCCTATCAATTGCAAGACAATCAGTGTGGTTTATTTCACAATAGGAAATTCATGCATGAATTTTTTTAAACGCATTTATTAACAAATATGAAAACACCGCAGTGAAGATAACAAAAAGTGCAATTAAAATTAAAATCGACCCAGAAATATGACCGACATAAGCATTAAAAACAATTACGCATAGATTAGACAAAGAGATCCGACATGATCAGTGACGTCAAAAAACGCTCGGCCATATAAACTTCGTGTTTTTCGTCTTGCTAGAAAGAGATAGAAATAAATCTTCGATGGCTTGTAACTTTTTTTAATTTTATAGTCATTCAAAAAATTGTCTTACTTAACTCTCTAGCTGTTTACTACATGAATGAGGATTCATTTTTAAATTCAAAAAAATCAAACAAAATAATTTGTTTGCTAATACTGAAATTTATTAACATTACAAAGACTAAATTTTAATCTTCTAAAAAGTATTTTAAAAGAAAAAACTTTCTGTTTAAAATTTTAGGCTTAATGTGAAGGTGATACTGCTGGTACGTGATCCTCGAGCTGTGATGCAGTCCAGGAAGTCGACAGAGTTCTGCTTACCTCATCCTGACTGCTGGGATCCCTCACTTCTTTGTGCAGACATGATCAGCGACTACGTAGCAGCAATACGAATACTACACCAGTATCCTGATAGACTTAAGTGAGTGATATGATTTTGTAGTACTTAGTAGGGTCAGCCCCCCTAGCCAAGTCACAAACGATAATCGTAAACGCTCGGTAGGTACAGTCTGTTGTCAACATTATCTGACCCACCCTAAACACAACCAAAATAGGACCCTCTGCCTATGATTATAAGGTTTAATTTCAATTTATCGATGAATACAGACACGCATAAACCCACCCAACGTTGTCGGAGCCACCGGCATTATAATTATCATTTTGTTAAGCTATTTTAATCATTATCTCGTTGACATTAAAGTTAAAAACCTTTTAAGTCACCTTACATAATTAGAACCCAATCTTGAATTTCGTGGAGTCTTAACAAGTTCTTGTGGCTTGGCGGTTTGATGTTGGATTGGCGAGGAACAACATGTGGGTTCGAAAACACAGTCCACCTGTTATCAGTTTCTTTTTTAATTTGATTTCATTTCTACAAAATTGTTTGTAGTATTAAAGAACGGCCAATATGATTTACGCCTAATAACGTATCTTGTAAACAGGTGGGTAAATTAAAAAAGTTTAAGTTCACATATATTTGCTTCGTGAGGTAGATAATAAATTCGTCTACTTAAGTGACAAAAGTTACACTACGCCTATTAGCATTGACTGTGCACACACATTTGTAAATCGTTTCGCATAACTCGTTAAGTATTTTTAAGCAATTTGGTGTAAAAAAGCATCATGTCGCAGCTTAATGACTATACCAAACATAAAATCATATTTTTACATGAGCAGAATGTTGGAATTAGAGAGATTGGTCGTCGTCTTAATATAGCAGTAAGTGTTTTTTTTATACCTATTTTATTTAATTGATTGTGATTAATGAACGCGTAGTTGGCTATTTTACTATTGCATTCACTCCTTACAAGTTACATAAACGGTTCCAAAAATGTTTTTTTTTTTTTTTTAGAGAAATACGACTGTAGCTAAGACGTTATGGAGACAAAGTAAATATTCAGCGGATTCGTCCAGGGGCAAAAAACATCAAGTATAGTCCCGAATGCGATTGCCCATTAGTGTAACCGCAATAAAACACCATATTTCAGTGGAAACAGTGAGAAGGCATTTACACGCTGCTGGAATAAGGAATTATAAACCGGCACAGAAAATAGCTTTGACACCTGGTGAAGAGGGGTCCGTTTTGCCCAGGAATATTTAAATTTTAATTGAGAAGAAAATGTTGTGATCGTCACTGATGAAAAAAAAAAACATTTAAATCGAACAAAGATGAACGTAACAAGGAACGGTGCGCCATCACTCCGCTACTAATTAATCTAGGATATTTTTAAACACACCATGTAAGTAAATGCTCAATGGATAGATTGTTAAACCATTAAAATGTTGCCAATTACGTGGTGATGTTATTGTCATAAATAGTTTTTTTTCTATTTAAATGACATGTTTATTCACTACGTATAATAGGCAGCTATAAATCTTTAAAGCATTTCACAGATAAAATAAATTTTCTCGATAACAAACTTTCAAGAAAACATGCCTTTTTTAATGTTTATAAATGGTTAGATTTGATTATGGCATCCTCATAATATATTGTATATTAATTTGGAAATATGTGAGCATTTACTTACTTTATTTACCTAAGTGTTTTAATGAAATAATAAACATTTTAAATTTGCAATTGTTTAGTTTTATTTCTATGCGTTGTCCATTAAAGAACTGTAAAAAAAGTATAATAAAATAATTAAAAAAGAAACACCTGAGCAGAAGCTATATTTAGGTTAAACTTGATTTCGAACGTAAACAACGATTAGTGACCACAAGACTAAAGAATTTAAACCATATATATACTTTAATAAAGTTTATTCTTGCACAGCACAAGCAGCCAACCTTATCCTAGTGCAAATAGATTATTTTGTATTTTATCCCTTCATTATTATTTAATCACTCCATTAAGACATGATAATAAAAAAACTACCTATAAAATAGACAAAAATAAATTGTAAAGAGAAGTTGTTTTTGCAATTTAGTAAGGCAAGGAAAAATATGTTTGCGCGTTGTCACTGCATACCCTTAGTTAGTAGCATTTGAATACCAGTTTTACAATGAATACAAATATTTATTTTTCAACTACCCACTTAATACAAGTTATGCCAAAATATTACCATTTTAGAAACTTTATATTTGAAGATTATCCGTCTATAGTTCTTTACAATAATACAAGAAATACTTTTAGAATAAATTCTAAATTGAAAGCAAAACAATATCTTCGTCGCGGGATTTGATCTCGCAACTTGTCACTCTCAGTCTTACACACAGACCACGAGACCAGAGTTACTTGACCGAACTCATTAAAATAAGCTATTACACTTATTATATTATAACAAGTTGTTATAAGATTTAACCCAATGCTAACGTGATAAAGATCAAATTTGCGTGTGTGTATTTTTATTCCTTCTCAGTTCTCGAGCACTTGACTGATAACCTCATATAAATTGAAATTAAACCTTATTATCATAGGCAGTAGGTCCAATTTCGATTGTGTTTAGGGTGGGTCAGATAATGCTGACAACCGACTGTACCAATAGATTTTCAACTTAATACCCAAGAGCCTTAAGGCGACGAATTGTTTAACAATAATTCTAGACCAGGCTCGCGCCCCCCGCAACCCGCACACACCCCGGTAAGTAAGCTTTTTGTTATTTTATTTAGTCGGAAATGATAACTTGAGAAAATCCTTCTACAATTTTAAAGAGTATTTATAGACTTGTCTACAGAGCAAGTTGAGAGGCTAAAATCGGTCCCGTTTGCCCATAAGATGTGAATCTCTATTTAAAAAGAGGTATGTTTGATATTTTTTTCTCTGTTACTAAAGTTACTCAATCATGTAATGAAAACTAACAAAATAAGGCTTTCATCATGAACTATTCAGAACACCAACTCACATTTTTATACGTTTCGTAATTACTGACAAAAATAGAGATCACTGATGCCAAAATTTCTAATTCGTCCTGTTAAGTTGAAAATCTATTAAAAATTTCTAAGCGTTAGCGACTGGAACGAACGAAAACGCTATACAATCTTCATTAGATCTTCAACTTAAAACCAAGTACATAAAGTTAAAGATCTATTAAAGCCTACTCAGCGTTTGCGTTTATCGTTTGTGACTTGGCTAGGGGGTCAGTACACACCAAGACGCGACACAACGCGACGCTTCAGTAGAGCTACTCAAAATAGAACTTTATTTACTACACAAAAAGATACACATTTCATTGTGAGAAGGTGCAACGTAACTAAATCCAAATAACTGTAAAGAAAATTGAAAAAAAGCGACGCACAACACAAAAATAAAATTAAAAAATAACAAAAACAATAATCTATTAAATAATAATCTATATCTATTTTTGTTAATCTGTTTATTTTTTACAGGGTGTTTCGGTTCGAAGAATTAGCGCTAGAGCCTAATATTACTGGTCGTCAAATTCTAAAGTTCTTAAGATTTAGTGCTGGGCAATGGTTTGAGAAGTTCGTGCGGTCATATACCAATAAGCAAAGGGGTGGTATAAGTTCCATCTATAGAGTCTCCCGAACAATACCTTTCAGATGGAAGAAAGAAAGTAAATTCTCTAAAGTCTATGAGATACAGGTAACAATGTGACTTTTTTAATTGTTATGTAACACACCATCACGCCTGTATTCCCCGAAGGGTTAGGCAGAGGTGTACTAATGTACACCCACAGTTCGCCGGCATGTTTTTTTAGGTCCCATGTAATAGGGGGCGAGCCTATTGTCATTAACCGGGCACAAATCCAAACTCCGAGCTGCTACTGAGAATTTCATAGAAAATCCCAATAACACTTTTTGCTCGACCCGGGAATCGAACCCAGGACCTCTAGCGTAGCAGTCGCGCTTAGGACCACCAGGCCAACGAGGCAGTCACAATATGACTTTTTCAATTGTTATGTAACACACCATCACGCCTGTATTCCCCGAAGGGTTATGTATGCAATGTAGGTTCACCCGCAGTTCGCCAGCATGTTTAGGTCCCATGTATTATGGGGCGAGCCTTTTGCCATTCAGCGGGCACAAATCCTAACTCCGAGCTGCTACTGAGAATTTCATAGAAAAACCCAATAACATTTACTTGACCTAGGAAACAACATATATTTATTATTAGCTTTTGCCCGCGACTTCGTCCGCGTGGATTAATAGTTCCCGTTCCCGGGGGATTTCCGGGATGAAAACTATCCTATGTCCTTTCTCGGGTCCCAGACTATATCTGTACCAAATTTCATTGAAATCGGTTCAGTGGTTTAGGCGTGAAGAAGAGACAGACAGACAGACAGAGTTACTTTCGCATTTATAATATTAGTACGGATTACTGGTATGTCAGAAGTACAGTGAGAAGAATCTATGAAAGGGATGATCTTGTTTTGTTTTGTTATAAATTTATATTTTTGTTTTCTTTTTTAAAATTTTACTTTGTACCTATTAGGTATGTCTTTAAATATTGTAATCGGTAACAACTGTTACCATTTTAATTAAAGTAAAATAAATATATCAATGTGTAGTAAAAAGCTAATCAAAAAACGATGATGTTTCAGATGATGTGCAAACAAGCTATGTCCTTGTGGGGCTACAACTTGGCGCACAACGAGAGTCATATGAGAAGCAAAGATTTCATCCCCATCAGAAATTATGTATTAAGTAGCCTTTAAACCAAATTAAATATACCATCACGCCTGTATTCCCCAAAGGGTTAGGCAGAGGTGTACTAATTTACACCCACAGTTCGCCGGTATATTTAGGTCCCATGTAATAGGGGGCGAGCCTATTGCCATTAACCGGGCACAAATCCAAACTCCGAGCTGCTACTGAGAATTTCATAGAAAACGCAATAACACTTTTTGCTCGATCTGGGTATCGAACCCAGGACCACTAGCGTAGCAGTCGCTCTTAGGACCACTACGCTAACGAGGCAGTTTTCGTTGTATGTGTTTAACCAACTAACAATTTAACGTCGTTCAAAAGTTTAGTAAACGTTATCTTAATTCCATTGATCGTAATACCTAAGTCGCACTAACGTTATAATAACGTTTACTAAACGCGAAAATGGCCCCAGTTATACGACCAACATTGTCGTATAATGGACATACAAAAGTCACAAGCTGACTTCGTTAAAGTCATTCAAAAGTCGTATGAACATTATGAAATTACTATTTTCGTCGCGCAGAAGTCGCATCATAACTTTACAACGGCTCGTTTGTTGTATTGTTGTCATATAGGTGATTTTGGATGACTAAAACGTTTTATTTGAGTCAAGGAACAACACCTGTAAGACTTATTCATTTTTCTTGTTAGTGACACATGATTGTGGTTTTGTTTCGAGATTTGAGTCCAAAATAAATAATCACAAGGAAATAAAAGTTGAGTGTTATTTAACTTATATTTATGTATCTCGCTAATAACTGTATCTGTCTCTCATGCCGTTTAGTTTGACTGGGTATTAAAGTTATATGATAATATACCTATGTGTTTTTATTTAAGATTTTCATGCCCCCTCACAATTTTGTGTTTAAATGATTATATTTTTATTAATAAAAATATTTTTATTTCAAAAAATGTAGGACATGTTGCTTTTGTCACACACTTATCTCTTTACGACGTTGTAAAGACATAAAGTCGTATTAAGGTTATTTCAAGACCATGCAATACGCCATGACAGCTATAGTTATTAGGGTTCCTCATAAATTTAAAACCCTTTTCATATTATTTACAGTAAAAGTGGAGTGTAGATTTCAAAACATTCAAGTAAATTTTATTTGAAAATACGAGTATGCCCAAGAAACATGGGTTAAAATATGGAAACAAAAACCATTTTTCGTAGTAAATTTAATAAAACGTTCCGTGAATATACGTTACTAGACGTTTTAAAGTAAAAACCTGACTTAAAAGCGACTACAAGTTTGATTAAAGTCAGGACATGACATTAAACGGACATCATGTAATATATAGGTTATATTTGAGTATTAAATAAACAACCAAGTCATTTAAGAGTCTCCAGTTGCCCGCTGTAAAACAGGATAACGATCGTTATGTAAACGTCGCTGTGAAAACGCCTATACAACTGCTACATTGCATAGATGTCATACAAAGGTTTTTCAAAGACCTAATTTGTTCAGTTCAAAACGTTTAATGGACTATAACGTTAGTATGACTATTGCGTTGTCGCACAAACGTTTTAGCTAAGACTGTAATATAACGTCGTTTAGTTTAGTCTTACCAACGTTGCTAAGACCAGCTTATTGTGACATATTTGTCGCACGACTAATAAGTTAAATTAAAGACGTCTAAAGGACCTAGTAGTCATCTCACTATCATTATAAGACTGCTATCCAACTTTATGTCGTATAAGTCAAGACTTATATGACGTTTTTGTTTGTTGGGTATTGTTAATGGTTGTGTGTGTGTGAGTGAATGAATTATTGTTTTTTTTAAATAAAATTAAATACATGAGTTGGGTGTTTTTTTTTTAATAACTTTACCCCACACTAGGATTTTATCCTGTATCGTGGGTTTACAAATACATAAACTCACATACACAAACAGCCAGACCCGGAAAAACGATCTGTAGACCAGACAAATATTTGTTCCGTGCAAGAATCGAATATATAACTTAACTTAAATTTCACAATTTACATTTATTTATAACTTCAATTTACAATCATTGTAAATAAGTGACTAAATAGATAGATTTACTTTGTTAATCAAATCTTTATTCATAACCATAGCGAAACAATTATTAAACGCATCACCAACAATTTCCTGTTAGATATAAATAATATACCAACAACATACATCACGCCTGTATTCCCCGAAGGGTTAGGCAGAGGTGTACCAAGGTACACCCACTATACCTTTTTAGGTAGCATGTGATAGGAGGCAAGCCTATTGCCATTAGCAGGGCACGAATCTTAAATCCGAGCTGCTACTGAGAACATTTATAAAAACCCAATAACACTTTGCTCGCCCTGGGAATCGAACCTAAGACCTCTAGCGTAGCAGTGGCGTTTAGAACCACTAGGCTAACGAAGCAGTCGGTGCAAAATGATCTACGGCCTCCATGAGAGGTAGCCTGCGGGCGGCGGACTACGGGGCGTCTGTCGTCCGACCAGGAAGGCCCGAGTGAGTGGCGCAGTGTTCCTCGCGCGCCACTCAAGAGTGGGTGCGGCCATTATAGTAATGGCTGCACGGGGAGGAGGGATCCGCTAAGGTACAACGGGTCGAGGCCTGTCGGGGGAGCGGTGAATGCTTATGCGAATCCCGCACCCTCGGCCATGGGCAAAGGTGGAACATCGCGGTGGTTTTAGCCGGTAAGAGTCCGGCATGCCCCTCCGTCACTCCCCATGATGGAGGAAGTCCATGAGGATTTCCACCGCGTAACAAAAAAAAAAAAAAAGGCTAACGAAGCAGTCATGGGTAGGTAGATTCTTTAATTTTCAAATTTTGCCCTGATGGTTGCACCATACAGTTCTGTCCATCCTCCGAAGCATTGCAAGCGTATTTATGCAATTTATTAATCATCGTGAACGATAATAAATTGAAAGTCACATATTTGCTCCAAAAACCCACATTTTATTTGACTTTGTCGTAGGTCAAGCACCGCGCGATTAGATTAGATTGCCGAAAACTGTAATTTCATAATATTTATTGCATTGTTTTTGATAAGTTGATACCTTGAACAAGGCAAGGGCAAGGGAGCTACGAACCTACAATATAATAGCACCACTGAGAAGTCGTGCAGGCTTCCTTTTTTTTTTAAGGATGTACATACATACATACATACACATACATAAACTCACGCCTTTTTCCCATGGGGGTAGGCAGAAACCACGGACCGCCACCTGCTACGATCCTTACACACTCCTTTCGCCTCGTCCACATTCATACATCTGGTCATACAAGCACGCCGGTTACGAGTACTGCGCACCTGACCTTTCTGAAGAACCTCACCGATAAGGTTAAGGTAGGTCTTTCTAGGGCGTCCCCTCCCGGGATTGCCACTCACATCTGCCATATAAATCCTTTTTGTTAGTCGTCTTTCACTCATCCTCTCAACATGACCGAACCATCAAGGATGTGTTATCATCAAATGACTTCTTCAGCCCGCGGAGCGGAAGGGAGTGTCAGACTCTTACTGACTAAAACCCATCTGTGTTTTTCCTAATGCCTTTTGCATTCCAGGGCCGGGTTGACTCTTTCGAACAAACTCCGCAACTCTGGCACGCACTGGCCCTAGCGGCCAGTCCTAGTGGACTACTACGCTGACATCTCTTTGAGGCGCGCGTAGAACTAACGCACCGCCGACCCGGGTGTAGTTCAGCAGTGTGATTCTCTAAGCCTCACTTCGTAATTCGAAAGCTGAATCCGCAGTGAGATTACAAAATGGTATTCTGTTATACACGATCACGCCGGTGACGTCACCACGGCGAACGAATACTAAACCAATGACAAGTTGGTTCGTTATCGAAGTGAGCGCGATCACTTTAGTGAGACTCGTTTTCGAGTTTGTATTTTAGAGGATCGCACTACTGATCGCAATCCCATCTACATTATACCTTACCTACCTTATACAGTAGAACCTGGATTATCCGAACTAATTGGGACCAGACTAGTTCGGATTACCAAAATGTGGGTTTTCTGGGACAAGATCAAACAAAAAAAAAACCCCAACACAAAAACCTAAGTTCCCTTTAAAAAGTAAAAAAATAACAAAAAAAAATACGTCATGTTGGGGGACCGATGTTGCATTTAGGATACGATCGTCCGGAGCGGTCCCCCAACGTGACGTATTTTTTTTGTTATTTTTTTACTTTTTAAAGGGAACTTAGGTTTTTGTGTTGGGGGTCTTTTAAATTTTTAATTTAATTTTTTATTTTATACTTTTTATAGGTAAGTTCCTACTTATTATAATGTCGATTTTCCTAGGTTTGAGACCCCACTCGAGTATATTTACAGACATTCGGTTTTTCTTTCCTACTTTCACCCCCACAACTTTTAAACGGCTCAACCGATTTTCATCAAACATGTCTAAGAACACTCGTACATAGGTCACCTTTAATACAAAAAAAAAACTAAATTGAAATCGCTCCCACAGACAGACAGACAGACAGACAGACAGACAGACACGTCAAACTTATAACACCCCTCTTTTTGCGTCGGGGGTTAAAAACAACACCTTTTCACCTAAAAACCGTAGTCTATTAAAATTTGACATACATATTAACCTTGAAAATAAAACAGTCAAATGCTTTTCTTACAAAATAATTAATTTTTAATTGACGAACAGCTGCAACGCGTTTTCAGCAACAAACTCTCGCCGATGTTCGGATAATTGAGGGTTCGGATAATCGACGTTCTACAGTACTGAAAAATGCGATCTAAAAAGTAAGAAACAAGAAAGTATTCTCATTTGAAAAGTTATTGTTAGTAATATTCAGAGGATACCCGACCTTTATTTAGACGCCAAACATGATATAATTACTTAAAATTTAATGTGACGTCACAATGCCTATATAACCAGCCGAAGATCAAGACGTTTCCAAAAATAACTTATTTTTGGAATTATGATAAGTAGTTTAGAAGGTTGGAAACAGATGAACACACATACATACCCACATACACACACACCGGTCAAAATCATAACCCTCCTTCTTGCTTCGCCGTATTATCATCATTATAATATCAGCCGCAGGACGTCCACTGTTGGGCATAGGTCTCCCCCATCAACATCTCAGCCATAGGACGTCCACTGCTGAACATAGGCCTCCCCTTTAGATCTCCACATATAACGGTTGGAAGCGACCAGCGTCTTCCGGCGACCTTTATTAGGTCGTCTGTCCATCTTGTTGGTGGACGTCCTACGCTGCGCTTGCTAGTCCGTGGTCTCCCCCATAGATTTCCAAAAAGTCCGGTTGGAAGTGGCCTGCTTTTCCGAATTCGGGTAATAAATTCGATCCATCGTTCCCTATTTTCATCCAATACTCGACTTCAAATATTTCCCCGTAGGTATCATGCAAAGCCTTTTATTTTTCCTAAATGGGATGAGCTAAGCCCGATCTCATTTACTTAAGCCCGTCAGACAGAAATTATTCAATTTAATGTATAAATCCGACGTTCTCCCTCATTATTACCAGCGTTAGGAAATGCTGTGTTATATAATTATACTTTTATAAAAATAATGGCTTTGTAAGTCCCAGGATTATACCGAGGATTTATTTTATTCTTATCTTATATCTTATATTTACACTATTTCTGCCCCTGACTGCCCCGTTGGTCTCGTGGTCGCAAGCGTGACTGCTGAGCAAGGGGGGCCCTGGGTTCGATTCCCAGGTCGGGCAAAAAGTGTTATTGGGTTTTTCCATCAGGAATTTCTCAGTAGCTGCTCGGAGTTCGGAAGTTGGTGGTGTGACACCCCCGTGCCTCGGAAAGCACTTAAAGCCATTGGTACTGTGCCT
The DNA here is from genome assembly GCA_932526535.1 of Caradrina clavipalpis. Classification (NCBI taxonomy): domain Eukaryota; kingdom Metazoa; phylum Arthropoda; class Insecta; order Lepidoptera; family Noctuidae; genus Caradrina; species Caradrina clavipalpis. The sequence continues at coordinate 9,822,869 of OW052105.1, forward strand.
GATCTCTCTCCGGTCGTATCGGATTGGCGTCCCATCGGGCTATGAGAGTTAGAGAAGAGGGATGCACCTGTGTTTGCGCACACACTTGTGTACTATAATATCTCCTGCGTACGTGGCTAGTCTGCATTAAGGTTAGCCGCCGTGGCCGGAATCGGCCTGGAGAGAATTACATCTTCTGCCCGCGACTTTGTCCAAGTCTTTGATATATTATCCCACGGGAACCTCACATTTTTCCCAGATAAGAAATACCCTATGTGTTACTTCACACTACAATTACTATTAACCGCGCTAAGCTTGGTCTTTGGTTCGATTCCCAGGTCAAGCAAAGTGTTATTAGGTTTTTCTATGAAATTCTCAGTAGCAGCTCAGAGCTAGGATTTGTGCCTGGTTAATGGCAATAGGCTGGCCCCTATTACGTGGGACCTAAACATACCGGCGAACTGTAGCTGTACATTGGCACACTTCTGCTTAATCCTTCGGGGAAAACAGGCGTGATGACGGTATGCTTTAAAACAACAAAAAAATACCCTGTTTGCAACGTCTTTATTACGCTATGTCGAATCAATATTGGTTACTTAACACAATTGCATCGTTTGATTGGTTACCGCAACCTTACCGGGTGACCTGTTGGCTATATTCAGCCTAGTTAATACGTAAACGGCAATTACATTGAAGGTTAGCATCCTAATTAGGACTTAACTGTTTACTATTGAATGGTTTGAGTTAGATTTGAAGTAGGTACACCACGAGTATGCAAAACCGAACCTTGTCGGTTCTAGTAGTAGTAGTGCCCGTTGTGAAGGAGCTCGTCCGGGGAAGTACTAACATTATACCAATTTCTACAGCAAAGCAGCGTTGCTGTGTTCTCGTCTGAAGGGTGTGTGTGCCAGTGTAATTACAGGCACATAAGACATTTCAGCTTTGTATTTGGGATATATCAAAGGCCCGGATTCTTTTCGTGTCAACGAACCACATAGCAACATTTTATAACACCTATAATCACAAATTTTAATAGTTAAGAATCATTTAAGTAAAATATCAAATGTTTCCAATCGAATTCTGCACATCACTATACCAAGTCAGCTGATCAATAAACTACACACAAAGAAATATCCGGTAATCCGGCACGAATAATCCGGTTTCTCCTGATACGTTTTTAATTATTTAAAGTCATTAAACGGCCGAATAAAAAAATATACCTTTTCAAAGTTATTGCTTTTGAGCTGAAATTTTGTGTAAAGATTCAAAGTCAAAGTCAAAGTGAAAGCATTTATTTCAATTAGACCATTTACAGGCACTTTTGAGTTGTCAAGAAGTTACAGTAAGTTGAAGCTAGTTGCTCGTTCCAAAACGTAGATCTCTATGGAGAAGAACGAGCAAGATGAAGAAACTCCATGGACACTCTTTTCAAAATCGTTTTTACAAAAACATGGTTACAAAATTCTTGTTGCTTCTATATGTGAAAACAATTAACGTGAATTCAGTTTCAGTACCGGTTATGCTCTTCAGCCCGTTTGTATGAATCCTTCCCGTACCATGCTGTATAGGCGAAGGTGATCACTTCACATCAGGTGGGTCTGCTAGCTTTTTTTTTTTTAGAGATGGTAAAATCATCAAATGACCCCCCCCCCCCGTCCAGGGCGGGGCGGGAGGGAGTGTCAGACTTTTACTGACTAAAAACCATCTATGTTCCTTCATGTGCCCTTTGCGTTCTGGGGGCGCGGTATCTCTTTCGAACAACCCGCAGCCCCGGCAGGGGTCTGCTAGCTTGCCATCCAAAGATGATTAAAAAAAAAAAAACTACAGTAAAACCTCGATTATCCGAACCCTCAATTATCCGAACATTGGCGACAGTTTGTTGCAGAAAACGCGTTGCAGCTGTTCGTCAATTAAAAATTAATTATTTTGTAAGAAAAGCGTTTGACTGTTTTTATGTGTTTTATTTTCCAGGTTAATATGTTCGTCAATTTTTAATAGACTGTGCGGTTTCTAAGTGAAACGGTGTTGTTTTTGTTTGATCTTGTACCCAGGAACCCACAATTCGATTATCCGAACTAGCCCCAGTCCCAATTAGTTCGGATAATCGAAGTTCTACTGTACCCCCTTTAGATACTTTGAAAGGTAAGAGATCTGCCTACCCCAGGGAAGTGAGTCGTGCCGCTGGGGGCCATCAAACGCGCGCTGTAGCCGGCACATTAAGCACAGTTGAACATAAACTCCATCGCATCATTACCCCTGTTCTAGCGCAACTATTGTTCTTACTCGATAGCTTTAAACGTATGTAACTCTCCAGACCGATTCCGGCCACGGCGGCTAATCTTAATGCAGACTAGCCACGTACGCAGGAGATATTATAGTGCACTAGTGTGTGCGCAAACACAGGTGCACTCCCTCTTCCCTAACTCTCATAACCCGATGGGACGGAAATCCGACACGACCGGATAGAGATCAGGCGCAGCACCACCGGTTTAACGTCCTTTCCGAGCCACGGGGGTGTCACACCACCAACTTCCAAACTCCGGGCCGCTACTGAGAAATTCCGAATGGAAAAACCCAATGTGTTATTGGGTTTTTCCATTCGGAATTTCTCAGTAGCTTTTTGCCCAATCTGGGAATCGAACCCGGGACCCCTCGCTCAGCAGTCGCGCTTGCGACCACGAGACCAACGGGGCAGTCAACGGGGCTTTCTTTGAACGTATAGGAGATGAACGGATTGCAAGCTCTTTATTGAAAATATAATACAATTAATTACAATTTAAGTGTCGTCTGTGTGCGTAATTTCAATTGTCAAAAAACAATTTTTAAATTTTTTGTCCCCCTGAGCTAGTAAGAAATAAATAAGTATAGAAAGTAACACATGAGTAATTTCATGAATAATTCATTCAGACCTAAAAAAAAAACCAAATTAGGATTCCGTGTCAAAAAATTATTAAACTCTGCAGAAAACCGATTTTCACGCGGGCGAGATCGGGGGAATAAGATAGTTCTACATAAGGTTCCCTATCCATTTGCATAAAATTTTAAGACCTAATATAACTTAGCATAATTTTGTTTGCCATAATTATATTTTCGCATAATATAACTACGCATATTTTTTTAAGCATAATTTCTCTAACCATAATAACGATTAAGCATAATATTCTAAAGTTATGCCAAAACAAATGAGTCTTTAAGATGATTATGCCAACATAAAATGTATGCCTAAAAAAATATGCCAAAGTATTATTATACCAAAACAAATTGTGCCAAAATCGTTATGCCGAAGTATATTAGGACAAAGAACATTATGCGAAAAGAAGGGATCCCTCTACATAAATATACAGATAAAATTTTTGTTGTTCGTAGTTGCGAGATTGGAGTGAGATGGAACCCCGTAGTACCGCATCCGGGCTCAGATAATCATGTCCTAACAGCACTCAACGAGACTTTGTCATGTAAACGAGCGATTTTACGAGTTCACGAGGGCACCCCGTGATTCTTGTGATCTTTGGGGTTAACTAGTATTACGGGGTTGCTTGCCTGTACAGATTTATTGTAGGACTGATTATATCGGACCGATTCAATAAGTCCATAGTTTCGTGGGACCAACGTTTTGTAGGACGAGTGCGAGAATAGGCTCGCCCGCTTCATGGCAATAGTGCCAAGAACCGGGCGCAAATCCTAACGCTGAGCTGCTACTGAGAATTTCATGAAACATCCCAATAACACTTTTTGATCGAACCAAAGACTAAGCTTAGCCTGTACCAAATTTCATCAAAATTGGCTCAGTACTTTAGCCGTGAAACCGTTACAAACAAACATACTTTCACATTTATAATATGTACTAGTTTTTGCCCGCGACTTCGTCCGCGTGGATTAATAGTTCCCGTTCCCGAAGGATTTCCAGGATGAAAACTATCCTATGTCCTTTCTCGGGTCCCAGACTATATCTGTACCAAATTTCATTGAAATCGGTTCAGTGGTTTAGGCGTGAAGAAGAGACAGACAGACAGACAGTTACTTTCGCATTTATAATATTAAGTACGGAAGTACGGATTAGTATGGAACGCATTTTGACTTCACCTAGTATTATTGAAATTTATTTCAATCGCAAGACTAAATATAATGAGTTCAGACAGTATTCTAATTACTGGGGGCTGGTAGAACTCTCATTACCATTAAAGTGGGGCTGGGTGGTGGGCGGGATTATCATCACAAAGCCTGACTTATGGTAATCCCAAGCAGGGCCCATCGATTTAGTTTAATTTTAATGACTTTGCCATTCTTGAAAGCGTTTTTAAATTTTCACTATCACGCCTGTATTCCCCGAAAAGTTAGGCAGAGGTGTACCAATGTATACCCACAGTTCGCCGTCATGTTTAAGTGTCATGTAATAGGGGGCGAGCCTATTGCCATTAACCGGGAACTCTAATTAATTATAAATTAGTCATGCTTAGCGGAACCCTAATTGTATTGATTCAGTAAAAAAGGATATTAAGTCGTAGGTATTAATAGCGCAATGTTTGTTGAAACAGTTGTAATTTATTCGTTCACTTCCTGCAACTATTTTGCAAGTAGGACGAAATCGATTGAAACCGATATTTTTTCATGAAGATTTTCTCTTTGAAATGGGATGATCCTCTGACGAGAATGATAAGGTACTGACTGTTTTTATTCCAGAATGGCCTGAGAATAAATGAATGAATGAATGGAGTGAACATAGGCATGTTCTTTTATGTGCCCTTTGCGTTCCGGGGGCGCGGTATCTCTTTCGAACAACCCGCAGCCCCGGCAGGCATCGGCCCTCAGTGGTCCCTTCCAAGTTTGCTGACATCTCTTTGAGGCGCGCGTGGAACACGAACGCGCCGTTGACACGGTTTTGGGGGGGGGAGCTACATGACCCCATGCTCCAGGCAGCGGGGTCACGGTTCCTAAGATTAGGAACCAGGCATTGGGTTTTTCGTCCCCCTGGTGATGAAGGAGGGGTTGTTGCCTGGGGATTCTTTCACCCTGCTCTATCAGTATTTAAGACCGCAGTAAAACACTGGATGCAAGCCGTTCCCAACCGGTCCTTTTAGAAATCTATGTAGGAGGCCTATGGGCATTGGCGTATCTAGAGTCAGTTTTCAAGGTGGGGCTGGCCCCTAAGATGCCATGGTCGATGCGATACACAAGACCATTCTGGGGTGGGCACGCCCCCCCCCCCCCTCCACCCCTATATAGGCTATAGGCCTATGTCCAGCAGTACACGTCCTGCGGCTGATATGATGATAATGATCAATGTTTTGTGCAGAACACAAAGGGGCAGGAAGAATCTAATTAAAACTTTCGGACTATCCGTTCTTCTGTTGTAGAACACCAGGCAGAAGAACCTGCCCATTTCTTCCAAATCTGGTATGATGAGGGTAGGTAATTGTTACAACATTATGAAACAAAGATTTCTATAATGTTACTAAATAAGGCGGGTTAATTAACGCCCGTATTGTCAGTCGTTAGTAAATACCGATCTATATGAGTTAATGAAATTGGAGTTTCTGTTTGTAATGTCAAAATAAAACGGTTAGAACAAAATACACGATTTTTTTTTGCTTGACTTTTTGTTTTGTCTCACGGCCCGTTCACGACCTTGCCGCGGTGAGCGGCGGCTAAACGCGGGGCGGCGAGCGGTAAAATCAAATGTAGCAAAATGTATGAAGCGATGAACGGGCCATAATCTCTGAAACGACTTCACCAATTATGACGGGAATTGCACTACAGACAGCTCTGACGTTAAGCTAGCAAGTACATTAAGATACGTTTATTAAAAAATAATTGGATTCAGCGCAAAAAACTGCAGAAAACCCGTCAATCACGCGGACGAAGTCACCTACATAAGCTAGTTTTAAGTAAAGACGAGATAACACGACAAATAAATTACTCTATAACAATATTTAATTATCAATTATACTGACGCATGTGCAACTTGATTTTAAATAATCCTATATTTGCGGTTATGATGCATAAGGCAATATTTCTCTGGTAATAATTTAAAATAACATACGAGTAGAAATTAATAGTAGGTAAGTGGAAAATGTGTACTGCCTTCTTAGCCTAATGGTCCTAAGCGCGACTGCTACGCTAGAGGTGTTCAGTTCGATTCCTAGGACGATCAGAGTGTTACTGGGTTTTTCTATCAAATTCTCAGTAGCAGCTCGGCGTTAGGATTTGTGCCCGGTTAATTGCAATAGGCTCGCCCCCTATTACATTTGACCTAAACATAGCGGCGAACTGTGGGTGTACATTGGTACACCTCTGAATAACCCTTCGGGGAATACAGGCGTGATAGTATATCATGTATGTTAATAATAATTTAATAACATTCGAGTAGCAATCAATAGTAGGTAATACAAGTACATCTACACACCTACTTAATATAAATACGACACAAAACCACAGCAACAAGCAAATGTTTGCCTTATGTGATAAACAATAAAGTACCTATTTAGTTAATTATATACAAACACCACTTAAAACAAAGTCTTACTTTCCTATGACGAAAGAATGTTATAAGTATGGATTTTTTTATTTATAACTTGTCTTTTAAAACTAATAGGATCACAATATTCAATAATTACAGTTCATTTAAATTTCATTTCTTAATTTGTAGCACATTTTTTGACATTCGCATAATTTAATTTATTGAATTAATATACCTGTCAACTTAATATAATATATTTTTTTAAAGGGTAAATAGGGTTTCTCTCCGTAAGAACCATCCTCGTACTTCAAGAAATATTCTAAAAAAAAAACAGCCAAATCGGTCAAGCCGTTTTCATGTTATGGCGTGACAACGGGAAACGGGTTTCATTTTTATACATATATATAGATTCGCGTCACGTCGCCTAAAGTACCCCAATTAGAAATAAGTTTTTCTCATGTAAGTGAATGTAATTCTTTTTGAGAAATAAAGATCTTAAACCATTTAATATTTGCCCTTTCTTCTCTATACGAAACTAGCCTTTGGAATGGGCAAATTGATTCAATTTTTTTTTCTTGTCAATGACGTTTAAATGTGCCAAAATAGTGTAATTGTGTTCTTTAGTACCAAAAATTACTAAAAAGTTTTAAGAGCAACATTTACAAAGATTTAAAAAGTACCTTAAAAGTTACTTGTCTAAATTAATTTCAAACTCTATTTCAGATTTTGGAAATGACAAATGTTCATATAGTAGTATAAGTTAATAAAATTTTGCAAGCCATGAGGCAGAATGTAAGGATCCAAAAATATCGTTACGACTAACTGTATTAATTAATTAATTAATTAGCATTCTATGCAAATAAATAAATTACTTAATCACGTACACAATACATTGTACGTCATCATGAATCATAAATGCTTAGACATTATAAGGTTGACCGTCAAATACGCAATCACAATGCAATGAATAAAAATAGATACACAGTTTTATCGACATTTCCTAAATACGACATAAAAACTTATTCCTTCTATTTTCTTCATTTTTTTTTATTTATATAAATTTTATGCAACAAAAAAGTAAAAAGGCGGATTTAATGCCTCAGGCATTCTCTACCAGTCAACCAAAGATGGTAAAGAGATAACATGGCAGGTATAAAATATTGTACAAAAGTAAAACTACAAAAATTAGAATCTAAAGAAATCTGCTTTTATCATATCGGCAGCCTTCTCACCAATCATCATGACTGGAGCATTGGTATTCCCGCTAGGAATTAATGGAATAACTGACGCATCCACCACTCTCAGTCCACACACACTGTGGACCCTCAGCCTTTCATCCACCACGCCATCAGGACCCATACTGCAAGTCCCGACACCATGCAGCAATGATGCAACAGTGTTCTTCGCATAACATTCCCAGTACTCGTCCGAACCCCACGCTATGTCCTCGCATCCAGTGACACTCAGTCTCGGAACACTGCCCTGAACCTTTCTGAAATATGTAGTGTTTATCAAAGTATTCATAAACTTGACCCCTTCTGCAGCCACTTTTAAATCATAAGGATCTCTATAATACCCCAAATTAATTAAGGGATCGTCAAGAGGATCTGTGCTTCTTAATGTCACTTCGCCTCGTGACAAAGGATGTAAAAGAACAAGCAACAAATTATCTACTTCGTTAAAAATGTTGGTCGCCCCTTGTGATTTACAAAGTTCATCGTCAAAATTAGCGATCGATTTACAAGCAATTATTAAGGCCGGAGTACCGCCAGCCCCGATGTATGTGTTAAAAAATTGAAAGTGAGGTTGTAATTGTGCCGGGTAGTCGTAAAAACTAGAGTTAAGTCTGAAGAATCCACTTTGCACTGGAACAGGCAAAGTATCCAGCTGCGGAGCAGCTATTATATTTTGCAAAGCCGAGATTATTCCACGTTTACCTTTATAAATCAACTGAATAGCTTGGTGATCGTGAAAATTTTTGCCAACTGGAAGATCTACCAAAGTTTGTATACCTAATTTTGATAATTCTTCTTTAGGTCCTATCCCTGAGTGTAAAAGAATTTTAGGGCTGTTCATTACACCAGCTGATAGGATGATCTCCTTGTTAGCGTAAATATGGATTGTTTTCTTATCAGACGTAAACACTTGAACACCATATGCACACAACGAATGAGGATCAATTAAAACCTTAGTGACAGTGGAGAATTTGGCTACTTTCAGATTGGGTCTATCTTTAGCTGGTCTCAAGTAAGCCTCTGCTGTGCTAGATCTTCTAGCACCATAGATAGTAAAGTGTGGTCGTGCAGCTCCACAAATTTCTGGACCATTGATTTCTAGAACGCGCTCGATTCCCATTTCTTCGTAACAATCTAATCTAATATTATCAATGGCGGCAGTGGACTCCAATGTCACTGGTCTAGATACTTTTACTGGACCATCTACTGAATGAAGATAGGCATTTTGTGGGTTCTCTGACACTGCTGCATCAGTCATATTTTCCAACTTCTTATAATAGGAAAGCACTGTAACCCAGTCCCATCCTGGCGCTATTTGGTTCCACTTTTCGAAATCTTCGCTCACCCCTCGGGAGTATATCAAATAGTTGGTGGAAGAAGAACCCCCAAGCACTTTCCCTCGAGGATAGTAAATAAATCCACCTGGATGTGCCTTGCCGATGCCTTTATCGAGGTGGCCTTTATATTTCCAGTCATATTCGGTGCCGTGTAGTGTTGCAAACAAACCTGGCACCTGAAATATTCCAATTTAGTCAGCAAAAGTGTCAGGAGTTGGTGTTTTTTGTTTTATAACACATCGATCTCTTCACAACATAATTATGCCTTCACCGTTAAGTAGATGCAAAAATACCCCACAATGGCCTGAGCAGTACAGCAATTCCACAGGTAGTGTACGTACTTACCACACTGGCGGCTGGCGGATCTCCTCCGGTCTCAATGAGGAGCACATTGAAGTCTGCCACCTCCGACAGTCGTGCGGCGACCACCGCGCCGGCCGACCCACTACCGACTACTATGAAGTCAAAACTTTCACCATCTGTGCCACAATAACCGAAAATATTATTAAATAACGATGCCATATCCATGTTATGGTCTTGGCTTCGATTCCCAGGTCAAACAAAAAGTGTTATTGGGTTTTTCTTTGAAATTGTAGGTAGCAAGCAGCTCAGAGTTACAATTTAAGGAGGAATAGGCTCGCTCCTTACTTGGACCAAAATATACCGGAGGACTGTGATTGTACATTGCTCCAAGTCGGCCTACCCTTCCAATACAGGCGTGATGCTATATGTACCATGTCTAAAACAACTGCTAGTTGTAGATTTCTAAATTGCTTTACAGAGTATTTGGTTGAACGTCTGGCGTACTATAAAAAAATAATAACTTTTACTATAACAGGACTGACCTTGAAATTGCGAAACAAATAAGCTTTAGCGTATTCGTGACAAAAGCAAATTAACACGCATTTTGCCCGTTTTATTACAATTATTACTAATGAAATAAAATAAACTTAGTGGACACCCAAAAATTGTTTAGCCGACTCAGGGCTTGAACTTAGGACCCATTTTGTTTTTAATGGAAAAATCCTCATGAACTGCCTCCGCCTTCTCAAGTAGTGGCAAGGCGTCTCAAGGGGTGTGTCAGACTTCTACCAACTCAAATCTCAAGGTGTTGGGCACGGGGATGGCTCTGAGCATCCTTCCCCATCCCGACAGGAACAAAGGACCTTTTTGAAATCACCTCTTGCGCTCTGGGAAAAGCGGGAGAAGGAGGCGTGTCAGACTCCTACTGACTAAAACCCATCTGTTTTTATTTTAGTGCCCTTTGCGTTCCAGGGTAACTCTTTCGAACAAATTCCGATTCAACCCTGGGAGTACAAAGTACCCTTCGCTGAGCAGTCGTGCTTTCGACTATCAGACCAACAAGACTGTGTTATTATACGCAATCAGTAAGTAACTACCTGTTAGCTGGTAGTTGTCAGGCCACCCCGTCTGCAGCAGAACTGCCTCTGACAAGGCCAGAGCTCGCAGGAACCATTGCACCACTGGAGAAGACCGCAAATATTGCACGATGTTAAAGAAATCCAGGGACAGCATTTTATGAGAATTTTTTGGTCATTCCTCACTTGTTATCCTATTGTCAAAGTTATCCTAACCACAATTTATGATCTTCGTACCTCTAAATTACTAAAGAGGACAGAAACTGCGGTTTTTCGAAGTCACATAGTCATTAGAGTGACATAATTTTGAAACGGATCACACACTGAACACATGTACATTTATGTCTAGTTGATGAAAAAACTATAACACGCACTACCCGCTTTTATAGTCGATATGATCGACTGCCTTATTTTATGTTAACTAAATACGTTTGCTGTAACTTAGTACGAGTCTTGTGGCCATCTTTTAAACGGATTATCGGATATTCCTGGGCACAAAACAGCTCTGTAAATACTTTGTAGGAGAGTTGAGGGTAGGGCCAGCGGCAGGTAAGTTGAGAGCAAAAAACACACCAGTCGGGACCCTTTACCTTTCATGACACTTTTTCTTTATCAAATTGACCTGCTTTCTGTTTAAAAAAGAGAACATGCATTTTGATCTCTAAAATAAGAAAATAATTGCGTAATGAGAGTGTTTCGACAAAATTTATGGATCTGCAGATTTTGTTCAGAAAACTAAGGTCGTAGTATGGTACCCATAAAAAATACTGACCAACTGCTTTCAGTGGGTCATTATGTTTTATGTCAGGCATTTGCCTGATACAAGTCGATCCTCAAGTGTACTCAAAGTGTAATTGGGTTTTTCTTACGTTATTAGTTAGATATTAGCAACCCGGAGAAAACCTTGAAAATATGCTAAACCAGGTAATAGGCCTTTTTTCTTGAGAAATCTGGCGTGCCAGTGCGCCCTAGCAGTCACTGGCTCTAGTAGGTCCCGTCTAACGTGTTTTTTTATACCGATGTGAAATCTTCCAATGACTTCTCCCGCCCTGGGCGGGGCGGAAGGGAGTGTCAAACTTTTACTGACTAAAATCCATCAATGTTCCTTCTTGTGCCCTTTGCGTTCTGGGGCGCGGTATCTCTTTCGAACAACCCGCAGCCCCGACAGGCATCGGCCCTGATTGGCCCCTCCAAATGTTTACTGACATGAACGCGCCGTCGATACGGTCTGTCGTTAATTGACGTGGGCGAGCTACCCATTGCTCACCGTACACGGACCAGCGTCCACGGTAGCCGGGAGTCGTCTCGCGGCTCCCGACGCCCGGATTGTCTCCCGCGGCGGAGTTAATCCCGTCTAATGTTACGGGCTACACTTTTTAGAAGTCTATTTTATCCACATATTTTGTGGTTCACCTACGATGCTCGAATGCAGTTCAAGGTAGCAGCAGTGTTAACGATGCCTTTAATTTATGTAACGAGTTCTAGATTCTTTTTTAATGAATTTTGAATTTTGTTTTTATAAGAGTGATATACAGTTATTTAGGTTACCTCTATCAGTTGTTATTATGTTAATTGCTTATTGATAAGCTTATTGTGCAACGTTTAGTGCACTTACCCACGTTTTTATGTTTTAACCTTCGATATTACGAGTACCTGTTCAAGCTGAATTTCAAGAGTCGATGTCGTCTGTTCCGGCTTCCGCACACGTACGTAAATATACCGGCGAACTGTGAGTGTACGTTGGTACACCTCTGCCTAACCCTTCGGGGAATACAGGCGTGATGGTATATATATAATCTAATTTATTAAAGGGAATATTTAAATCAATTTCGTTTTACAATCGTATAGTGTCTTTATCTCTCGGCAAGGATTTGCAATTTAGTTGCCTGCAATTGCACGCTGCAATTCGCGGCGCACGCGTTTGTTCCAAAAAACATTCTGACCTACTTGTTTTACACTGTTCATTATTTTAATACTGTAACGTACAGTTTGACGTACTGGGTTGTGGAGGTCTGATAGGCAGTCGCTCCATGTAAAATACTGATATTCAGCTGCATCCGGTTCGACTGGAAGCCGAGCCCATGTATTAAAGTATAGAAGGGAAGTATGTAGAATCCTAAACCACCCCCCCCCCAACAAGGGCGCCTTGACAAATTTCAAAACCTGTAAGTGCGCCACGAACTGAAAAAGGTAGGTTAGGATCCCCCGGTCTATACTATTCCTCATGAATCTGGATATCATAATATACAAAATTATTTTTGTTTTAAATCCGACTTCAGAGAGCGCGTCTCGAAGAGATGTCAGCAAACATTCAGAGGGGCCACTAAGAGCCGATGCCTGCCGGGGCTGCGGGTCGTTCGAAAGAGATACAGCGCCCCCGGAACGCAAAGGGCACATGAAGGAACATAGATGGGTTTTAGTCAGTAAAAGTCTGACACTCCCTCCCGCCCCGCCCAGGGCGGGGGAAGTCATAGGATGTTTTCCCAACTCCAAAAAAAAACAAAACAAAAGTGAATTCGCTCACGCATTCAACACGCGTCCCCCGCCAGACTACGACTCGCCAATTCCTATCTTGACCTAACCCATTACCTTACCCAATAAACATCGCCATAACTTTTTTCACACACTGATTTAAAATGAGTCAACACAATAGTTAGTATTGACTCATTTGACATCATCATCATCATATAGTTTTCTGATAGGAGCGGTCGCGACCGGTCACTCGATTTGTTTCCGCGGCAATATTGACACGATTCATATTTGAAAGTGTGGGAGAAGGGTATGTTTTAATTAAATTAGACAATATTAATATTTTATTAGTTCAGTTGTAATTTAATTATATTATAGGTTTATAAAGTATTTTATCATTTTTACTTTGTTATCACAATTTAAGAGGACAATCGGCAAAAATGTCATCTTCATTATTTGCATATTATCCTAAAATTTAAATTCAACAATAACTTTTCGAAAATAACAATTTTAAATAAATAAAATTGAAGAACATATAACTAAAATTAAAGTGTCTGTTCGTTATGCCAAAATAGCTGCTTCTTAATAAATGCATATCATTATAATTTTTTTCACAATACTTATAACAAAAAGTCTTTCTTTTTTCATTTCTGTCTGTCTATCTGCCTTTCTGTTTATTCCAGCTAATTTCCAAAGCGGCTGGAGTAATATTGACGGGACTTTCACTGCCAATATAAATATATAATGTCAAAAATAAAGTAACCTAAGTTACTAGAATTTTAATACTCTTGTAACTTGTAAAATAATTTAAATTTCGAGCAAAAATATTAAAACCCTGCAGCCACGATGGCGCGGGTTAAATATGTATGGTTATAAATAACTTATTACAACAGATATAGTTAATAAGTACAGTTTTATTATATTTTAATTAATTGGCGGACAGACAGGCGGCGGTCCGTAGTTTCTGCCTACCCCCATGAGAAAAAGGCGTGAGTTTATGTATGTGTATGTATGTATGTAAATTACTTATCTTATAAAGCTCGAACTAAGGGTTGCCTTAGACCAGCGTTCATTCGTTTTTACCCATTGTCCTTTAAAACTGTGATAATGATTTTGAAGTGATATAATACTTTCAAGAGATAACACAGGACAGTGATCAAAAGAAATTGACATTACTGACACGACAGCTAACATGGCAGCACAAGAGTAAGTCGATTTATGATATTGTATTTATTTTTAATGTAGTTGTTAAAATACTAAAGTCCATATCCATTCACCATTTCCCAAAAAAAAATTATTACTTCTCATTTGTCACTGCAATTTTAATATTATTTAGTAAGTATGCAACAAAGTTAATAAGTTTTATTTTGGTACTGAAATAATAACTGTTTAGTTCGTAGCTGATAAAATTAGCGAACAGTAACCCGCGTCGGTGCATGGGCCGCGCGCAGTTAATATCTACCTACCGCGCCACTGTCGCTCGCCAGCGGCGGCGAGTGCCCATTCAATAAGTTTTAGACATCTATTCGTAAACATACCATACCATCACGCCTGTATTCACCGAAGGGTTAGGCAGAGGTGTACAACTCGTAAAAAATTACTATATTTTTCGTTACTCATCATCATCTGCTTAGCCTTTTCCCAACTGTGTTGGGGTCTTCCAGTCTAACCGGATGCAGCTGAATACCAATGTTTTACATGGAGTGGCTGCCTATCTGACCTCCACAACCCAGTAACTAGGCAACACGATACATCTTGGTTAGACTGGTTATCAGACTTCTTGGCTTCTGACTATCCGTAACGACTGTCAAAGAACTACGAATGACAGCCGGGACCAACGGCTTTACGTGCTTCATTTTACGGGGTAATTTTTCGTTAAAATAACAAAATACGATTAAAAAAACTTTACTTTAAATAGCTTTCTATTATGATTCCAGTAACACAACGCTTACCAAGCGCACAGATTATATAGAATGGGATGAATACTTCATGGCGACAGCTGTGTTGGCGGCGGAGCGGAGCAAGGACCCTAGTTACCAGACCGGGGCTTGTATTGTCGACCACAACAACAGAATCGTCGGAATCGGGTGAGTATAGTCTGCATTCGATGCTGCTTTGGATGTCGTGATGGCCCAGCAGTTAAGGCGCCCGCCTCTTGGTTGCACGAGGTTGTGGGTTCGCAAACGGGCACGGGCAAGTGTCAAAGGCCCTTGAGGCTGTTAAAAAACTCTGACACTAGGGTATATGAGGTCGTTAGAACTTACTGCTTACACGATAAAGAAGAAGAAGAAGCCTACTTTGTATTAGATTAAGGCTGTCCGCCTACTTTAGACAACTGATGACCAATTTTATGTCGGAGTGAATGGAACACATGTAATCTGATATACAGTTTACAATAAGATATTAGCCGGAAGGGATCAGGTACAAGACTAACGGCTTTACGTATTTCTGAGCCACTGGGGTCTCACGGCACCAGCTCCAAAATCCGGGCAAATACTGAGAAATTCCTAATGAAAAATCTCAACAACACTTTTTGCCCGACTTATGAATCGAACACCACAAGGCCAGCGGGGTAGGCAGACTATTATAACACTATTCGATTTTAACTGCCTCGTTGGCCTAGTGGTGTTAAGCGCGACTGCTACGCTAAAGAAAAAAGGGTTATCGGGTTTTTCCATGAAATTTACAGTTGCAGCTCGGAGTTAGGTATGTGCCCAGTTAATGGCAATAGGCTCGCCCCCTATTACATGGGACCTAAACATACCGGCTAACTGTGGGTGTCCATTATTATACCTCTGCCTAACCGTTTGGGGAATACAGGCGTGATGGTATGTTATGACAGTTTTCAAGAAACAATCTGTGTCGACCTAACAAAGTCATTCTTTTTAACAGAACGGAACGGAACTACTAATAATAAATATTATCAGTGCATACTGTCATACTGACGTCAGCAGATATCAAGGACAATAATGCATAATACAATGAACACTTAAAATGTTCCATAATCACATATTATGATATTGAAACAACGCAATCGGATGCAGTGTTTTTTTTTATTACTTAAAATAAAATTTCAGTTCCTCTAGCGTAGCAGTAGCTCTTTGGACCACTAAACTAAGGCAGCCAGTCCTAGAATTTGAATTAATTTTTTTATAGTTTCGATATACCAAAAGTCACTCTCACAATTGGACGTAGTTACGCGAAAACGATCCAACCCTCAAAGTGTTGATACGCAAAAAGGATCCAAATCTCAAAGTGTCCACTTTGAGATTTGGATCCTTTTTGCGTATCAACACTTTGAGGGTTGGATCGTTTTCGCGTAACTACGTTCAATTACGATGAATGTAGCGACACCTCTCAAGCTAAATTCCATCAAGCCCTTTAGGCTACAGATCGTGCCAAAGAAATATACATACCATACATACATACATACATACATACATACACTTGAAAAGCATAACCCTCCTTCAGGCGTAGTCGGGTAATAAGATAAGATTTTTTTCATTATTACGAGCAACTAACTTCAATGGAAACTGTAACCTCTTGACACTTCAAAAGTGCCTGCAAATGGTCTAATTGAAGTTATTTTATTTGCTTAATTTGTATGTATTTTATGATCTCTGAAATCAATCATCAATCTCCTGAAAGACGAAGATGCTAAACTGCACTTAGTTAACGAACTATTACTGACTATTACTCAACCTTAGTAATGTCCAAAATAAATTGAGAATCCGTACTAATATTATAAATACGAAAGTAACTGTGTCTGTCTGTCTGTCTGTCTGTCTGTCTGTCTGTCTCTTCTTCACGCCTAAACCACTGAAACGATTTCAATGAAATTTGGTACAGATATAGTCTGGGACCCGAGAAAGGACATAGGATAGTTTTCATCCCGGAAATCCCACGGGAACGGGAACTATTAATCCACGCGGACGAAGTCGCGGGCAAAAGCTAGTGTTTAAATAAATTGGACCAAACCACAGAAAGCCACCCGCTACGAACCTTACTTCGTCTTTACGCCTCGTCCATGCTCATACATCAGCCCCCCTAGCCGAGTCACAAACGATAAACGCAAACGCTGAGTAGGCTTTAATAGATCTTCAACTTTATGAAGATCTAATGAAGATTGCATAGCGTTTTCGTTCGTTCCAGTCGCTAACGCTTAGAAATCTTGAATAGATTTTCAACTTATGGCTCTTGGGTATTAAGTTGAAAATCTATTGGTACCTACCGAGCGTTTACGATTATCGTTTGTGACTTGGCTAGGGGGGCTGGTCATACAAACACGCCGGTTACGAGTACTGCGCACCCGACCTTTCTGAAGAACCTCTCCGATAAGGTCATGTAGGTCTCTGTAGGGCGTCCCCACCCTGGGTTGCCATTGCCACTCGTATATGCCATATAAATTCCCTTTGTTAGTCGCCTTTAACTCATCCTCTCAACATGACCGAACCATCTAAGCATACTGTTTTCATCTTTTGTCACTACATCCTCTTTTAAAATAAAATTATTTTATTGTTACAGATACAATGGAATGGCAATTGGATGTCATGATGATGATTTTCCCTGGGCAAAGGACACTCCGTCAAAGCTAGACAGCAAGGATTATTATGGTGAACGTTTTATTATTAATATTTTGTGACTGTTTCGTTAGCCTAGTGGTCCGCGACTTCTACGCTAGAGGTTCGATTCCTAGGTCGAGCAGTGTCATTGGGATTTTCAACAAAATTCTCAGTAGCAGCTCGGAATTAGGATTTGTGCCTGGTTAATGGCAATAGGCTCGTCCTCTATGACATGGGACCTGACATGGGACTGTGGGTGTGCATTTGGTACACCTCTGCTTAATTCTTCAAGTAAAATAGGTCTCAAGGTATATATTTTAAATATTGTTTGTTATTTCGCGGAACCCAAATTCTTTTTCGGTTTGTAATGTCTTTCGCTGATTTGATTTACTGGATTTAACTTATTAGTTAAACCAACCTTTAACCTTTGATATACCAGATAAGTTATTACTTATCTGGTATATCTAAGGTTAAACTTAAAATGGTGAAACACGTTTTGTTGCGGAGTGTGGGGCAAATGAAAGAGTATGTTAACCTGGGCAGCATGTTTACAAGAGATGGAAAGATTGATGCTAATGTGGGAAGGAGTGAGGTGTGAGGAATGAGATTATACGAGAACGTTGCGGGCTGAAAGAAGATGTAGTGACAAAGGTTGAAAAGAGTATGCTTAGATGGTTAGTTCATGTAGAGAGGATGAGTGAAAGGCAACTAAAACAAGGGGTTTATATGCCAGATGTGAGTGGCAACGCCGGGAGGGGACGCCCTGGAAAGACTTACCCTAACCTTATTGGTGAGGTTCTTCAGAAAGCTCGGAGGCGTAGTACTCGTAACCGGCGTGCTGGTATGACCAGATGTTTGAACGTGGATGAGGCGAAAGAGTATGTAAGGATCCAGCGGTTCAGTGGCGTCCAGTGGTTTCTGCCTACCCCCATGGGAAAAGGGCATGACTTTATGTATGTATATGAACGCTTACTTTCTGTCTCTGGCTTGTACATACCTTTCATGATTTCAGTATGCCACGCGGAATTAAATGCAATAGTACACAGAAATGTAGCCAATGTTGACGGTTGCACGATTTATGTGGTGCTGTTTCCATGCAATGAGTGTGCTAAGGTGATCATCCAGTCAGGAATCAAAAAGATTTATTATTTGTCTGACGAAAAAAAGAAAAAGCTGAAGTACATCGCTTCGAAGAGAATGTTGGATTCGGCTGGTGTTGAATACATGTATGTATTTAAAATGTCCAACAGTGTATTCAAGATCTTGTCAATTTCAGAAGCTTTCAACTCAATTTTAGTTTTCCTACCACTTCATTAACGGGTTTAATTTTATCAATAACCTTATAAATGCATTTTCATTACCTAATAAATAATATTTGCTTCTGAAATAATCGATCTGTCATGACATGAGTGACTTGGGGCACCCCGACTCAGTGTTTTTTTTTTTAAACCCAGTGTTTGTCCGTCTAAAATAATTATAACCATCTCCAACTAAGGTACTTTTTATATACATAGTCTGACAGGCACTTGACCCATTAAACTACATACGTTATCCAGTTTTGTTTATTCCGTTTACTGTTCTTATTTTTGACTATTTAATTTTTTTCAGCGAATTTATACCAAAGCGTAGTAAAATTGGGAAAAACATTACGATCGACTGGGACGTTACGAAGCCTTCCACATCCTCCTAATTCGTAACAGAAGCTGTTTTGATGAATAGCGTTTATTTAACATAATGGATATAATCGTAGCAATTAACTGTCTGTATTTACTAACGTAGTCGTAATTTGTACTAACAAACTATGCTGAGTCTTAGTTACTTTAATAAAGAAATTTTATTATTCTTATTATAATGTAAAAAAAAATAAAAAAAAAAAATATTATTCTTATTATAATGTTTGTAACACAAAACTATAATATGCAATTTTAACAATTTAGAGTGGGTTTTCAGTTATTTAATTTTTTGTGTGCATTTAAATAAAAGCTTAATTTCAAAAATGTTTAATTTATTTTTAAAGTTCCATGCATCCTCACTACAGTATCGGATTACATATTTTTTATATTATTAAACACTGATCACAATTTATCAACAAATTACTTATCGAGACTAATCTAACGAGCCCGAAATCGGAGGTTTTATGAACCGACTAAAATCCGGAAAAATAGCATCCTGTACTGTACAGGATACTATTTTTACAGGTTTGCACCAATGGATAGCGTCAATCATAAGGATCAAATTTCTGCAAACATGGTAAATATATTAAACAAAAACCATACAATTTTAATCTAAACTTATTTTATTCGGACGTACCGTAAGTATATGAGAATTCATATGTTCCATTCTCTCCGACAAAAAAATCGGTCACCGATTGTCTGTCGTGGGCGGACAGCCTTAATCAAATAAAAGTATTAAAAATAAAACTACTATTTCGGTCGTATGTGTTTAGGGTAATCATCTGCCTAGCCTTTTTACCCGACTGCGACAGAAGGAGGGTTATGTTTTTCGAGAGTATGTATGTATGTACGTATGTATAATTGTTTGGCACGCTCTGCAGCCTGAACGGCTCAATGAATTTTAGCTTGAGAGGTGTCGTTAGATTCGTATTTACTGTGAGAGTGACACTGGGTATATCAAAATAAAAAAAAACAAAATGGCGGATTTTTGGCGCCAAATTCAAATGTTTGGATCGCTCTGCAGCCTGAACGGTTCGATGGATTTTAGCTTGAGAGGTGTCATTAGATTCGTATTTACTGTGAAAGTGACAATCAGTAAATAAAAAAATAAAAAACTGTAATTTAAAAAACTAAAAAACACGACTGCTTTTCTAAGTATTTACGAAAAAGCCCTAAAACAAGAAAGTCGTTGTACCCGATTGCACTTAAAATTGTAGCAGTCTGGACCATCTGCAATGTAATATAGTATTGTGTTCTCAATACACTAAGCCTCCATTTCTAGAATGGGTCCCGACTGCTACAATTTTAAGTGCAATCGGGTACAACGACTTTCTTGTTTTAGGGCTTTTTCATAAATACTTAGTAAAGCAGTCGGGTTTTTTAGTTTTTTAAATTACCGTTTTTTTTTCCAACTATGTTGGGGTCGGCTTCCAGTCGAACCGGATGCAGCTGAATATCAGTATTTTACATGGAGCGACTGCCTATCAGACCTCCACAACCCAGTAATGAGTAATACGATACTCTTGGTAAGACTGGCATGTGTTTAGGGTAATAAAAAAACGAAATAGTAGTAGAGCCTGATTCATGAAAAATAGAACAGGCTATTTATACATCACGCCGTAGCGTGATTTTTATAGCCGTGGGTCGTAACCCACGGGAGTGGAGCACAGTAGACCGAACGCGAGTGAAACCGCAAGGCATAGCTTGTATAGTATATAGTACAAATATAACTAATCTAAAGAGCTTTTTGTTTGTTGTAACGCGCAAATCTCTGGAACTAGCAGTCCGGCCAGAGGTCAGCAAGGCCAGGTAGCGTCCGATCAGAACCAGGCCCGGGTCGGAAGCGCGTTGTGTTCCATGCGCGCCTCAAAGAGATGTCAGCATAACAGCCTGCTAGTGTTGCTAAGTTTGTTCGCAAGAGTTACCGCGACCCTGGACCGCAAAGAGCATTACGAAGAACACGGATGGGTTTTAGTCAGTAAGAGTCTGACACTCCCTTCCACTACGCCCACAGTGAAAGAAGTCATTTGATGATTACCTATCCTTAAAAAACACATAGTTTTCTGATAGGAGCGGTCGCGACCGGTCACTCGATTTATATATTATGATGATATTTTTCGAAATATTGACACGATTCATATTTGAAAGTGTAGGCGAAGGGTATGTTTTAATTAAATTAGACAATATTAATATTTTATTATAAATTAATTATAAAGTACTTTATCACTTCTACTTTGTTATCACAATTTTAGAGGACCATCGGCAAAAATATCATTTTCATATTTGTAATGTATTTAAAAGATGTAAGATATAGCTTAATGCAATTATAGACCCGGCAACATAGTATTAAATTTAAATTCAACAATAACATTTGGAAAGTCACAATTCTTATTTAAATTAAATATTATAATTGCATACAATAATGAAAGACGTCACATACGGCATAATGCAAAATACAGTTATGACCCTTGTTAGGACACAGCAACATAGTATTATCTCATTTAAATTCAACAATAAAATTTCAAAAATACCAATACTGTACTAATAAAAGTAAAAAACATATAAATTAAATTAATGTGGCTGTTTATAGCATTACAAACAGCCACTTACAGGTACAATTTAGTAGTTTTCTACTAAATTATAATATAAAACAATAATAAAATACACTTTTTTTTAAATTTCTGTCTGTCTGTCTATCTGTCTGTTTATTCCGTCTAATCTCCGGAACTGCTGGAGTGATTTTAGAGGGACTTTCACTGCCATAATAGCTAATGTAATTAGAAGTAAATGAGGTTACCATATTTTTGTGAAATCATTCAAATTCCGTGCAAAAAAATTAAAACCCTGTATGGTTATAAAATAAGTACTACAACAGGTACAGTTATATTTATAAAAAATAAGTCTTTCCACGGTTCGCCTTAGACCAGGTTTCATACGTTTTTACCCATTGTCCTTTGAAACTGTGATAATGTTTTTTAAGCGATATAATACTTTCAAGCGATAACACAGGACAGTGATCAACACAAATTGTCATTACTGTCACGACAGCCAACATGGCAGCACAAGAGTAAGTAGCTTATAATATAGGATTTATTTTAATGTACTTACATTAAAATAAATCCTATATTATACTATATTATACACTGTTTAAAATACCTACTCCCTACCACTTTACTATTTTCCAAAAAAAAATAAGAAATTTATTTCTTCTCATTTGTCGCATATGCCAGCCTATGTTATTCAGGAATATGTAGGTAATTAATGGTGAAAAAAAAATTAGTTAAAATCGATCCAGTAGTTTCGGAGCTTATTAGGTACAAAACAAACAAAAAAAATTTTCCCTTTTATAATGTTAATATTGGTAGATAAGAACCACCTTGAAATTAAATCAAAATACGATAAAAAAGAAACATGACTATAATCAGATTTTTCATTATGATTCCAACACAACGCTTACCAGCCGCGGTTATATAGAATGGGATGAATACTTCATGGCGACAGCTGTGTTGGCGGCGGAGCGGAGCAGGGACCCTAGTTACAAGATCGGGGCTTGTATTGTCGACGACAACAACAAAATCGTCGGAACCGGGTGAGTATAGCCTGCTTTGTATTAGAATAAGGCTGTCCGCCGACAATTGGCGACCGATTTTTTTGTCGGAGAACGGGACATAAATGTATTGTAATATACAGTTCGCAGGTATGTTTGGGTCCCATGTAACAGGGGGAAAGCCTACTGCTATTAACCGGTCACAAATCCTAACTTCGAGGTGCTACAGAAAATTCCATAGAAAAACCCAATAACACTTATTGCTCGACCTGGCTAACAAGACAGTTCTAATAACAGCAGCAATGGCAGTGTAATATGTATATTTTTATTTATCCTTATTATTGTTTGTTTCTTAATTTTTTTTATCCTTTTTAAGACCTTTCAATAGATATCAAACATGATAATAATTACTTTAATTTTATTATCTGATCACGTGTTTTGAGTCGCCTGCAAGCCGCCATTTTGAATTTAATTTGACATTACTTAGCCTAGAGCCAGCTGACGAACAAGACAACGATACCTCATTTGTTAAATTATGATAAGCAGTTTAGAAGTTATGAGGGAACAGATGAACATACATACAGACACACATCTGTGAATATCGTAAGCCGTTTGTTTCGCCGTAGTCGGCTAAACAATATTTTAAGCAATCAAAAAAAAACATTGCATCCGATTACTTTGGTTTATCATAATATGTGATTATGGAACATTTTATTGTTCATTGTATTATGCATTATTGTCCTTGATATCTGCTGACGTCAGTATGACAGTATGCACTGATAATATTTATTATTAGCAATTCCGTTCCGTTCGGTAAATAGTAATGACTTTGTTAGACCGACATTAATTGGTTTCTGTAAAACCACCTTACCAACTGTTTCCATAGGTCTCAAATCTGACATTACATAACATACCATCACGCCTGTATTTCCCGAAGGGTTAGGCAGAGGTGTACCAATGTACACCCACAATACGCCGGTAAGTTTAACTCCCATATAATACGAGGCGAGCCTATTGCCATTACCCGGGCACAAATCCTAACTCCAAGCTGCTACTGAGATTTGCTTAAATTCCCGATAACACTTTTTGCCCGACCTTGGAATCGAACCCAAGACCTCTCGCGTATCAGTCGCGCTTAGGACCACTAGGCTAATGAAGCGTACATACACATACATGATCCAAATCGAACAACAATGTAACTATTATAAAGTTTCATAGAGCTGGTCTGATGATGGAGCCGGAAAGTGGTTACAGGAACTCTGTAATTAAACGACGTCACTCCATCGAGTCTCGTTAGATTTGTTTTTTTACATGTACTCTTAAGTACCTTTAATTATTTTTTTAAATTTAGATATACCAAAAGTCTACGGCTACAGATCGTACCAAAGAAATGTACGTATACATACATACACTCGAAAAGCATAAAGCCTTCAGGCGTATTCGGATATTAAAACCAGTATTTGTGCATTATTCACCAGAAGCCGTAATTTTATTTGATTATTTGTATGTATTTTATGTCAGTCTCCTGTTTGACGAGGATGCTAAACTTCACTTAGTTAACGACGTCACGATGTTTTCCTTCACTCATCTTCAACCTCAGTAATGACAAAATAAACTTAGAATGTACAAATAAATTGGACCAAACCACAGAACGCTACCTGCTACGATCCTTACATACTCCTTTCGCCTCGAGTACGTTCATACATCTGATCATACAAACACGCCGGTTACGAGTACTGCGCACCCGACCTTTCTGAAGAACTTCTCCGATAAGGTCATGTAGGTCTTTCTAAGGGTTCTCTATTGTGTCACCTAACTTTTTTATCTATAATTTAAAGTGCCATAACTTTTTTTGTCCTAATCATCATTTGTCCGAATGATAACTTACCCGAACTTAATATCACATAATATCACATGCCATAAAATTGAAATCCCTCAATATAATATGTCATAAATCCGTTTGTCATAAATATTACAATCAATAATATACAAAAGACATAAAGCCTTTTTCGATAAAAGTTATAAATCCTAAATTCAAATTACATAACACTTTTTTAAAATAATAATATTCTTACATCTATTTTTTTTTAGATTTTAGAATTTTATTTTTATCGTTTTTGCAAGCAAGCCAGCATGCAGCATGCAAGCCAGCATGCAGCATGCAAGCAAGCACGCTCACCACCGCGGCCTCGGCTTGCTGGCCGGCTAGGCCGGCCAGCCTCAGCCGCGGCGGCGAGTGTCAAAACCACCTGCTCCTCAGCTCGCGGGCCGCCTTGCCCCTCCGCGCCTACGCGATTTTAAATTACACTCTAGGAGTAGGGCAGACAAGACTACGTGGAGTCGGTTTTGCAGCGATTCGTTTCTGTCACTAAAACCAAATTTTTAGCAAATGTTTTAGGACTAAAAAAAATATTATAAATGAACATTCGGAATAATACACATTATTTAAAGCAATACTTAGGACATACGACTTTAGGTTATGTCAAATTAGGAGCTTCACATATTATAGTACTCGATATTATGACAGAATACTTTTAGAACTAAAAATAATTATGTTACACAAAATTTCGGGATTTTTAACATTATGGTTACTGAGGTTTATATCAAACGTGTTATAGATAATGATTTTCGGACAAACAATTTTAGGAGATGTAAGGGACTCCCCTTTCTAAGACGTGGGGTCCCTAGGTTACCACTCGCATATGCCATATAATTTCCCTTTGGTAATCGCCTTTTATTCAACCTCTTAACATGACCGAACCATCTAAGCGTACTCTTTTTAATCTTTGTCACCACTTCTATCTATTTTTCTAACCTCTTTTAATCCGCAACGATGACGACGAAATTAACAATTTATGTTTTTTTTTTTATTCTTACAGATACAATGGAATGGTAACTGAACATGATGATGATGAATTTCCCTGGAAACGGGACACACCGGCAAGGCTAGATAGCATACGTTTTTATGGTAAACGTTTTATTATTTATATTTTAAATATTGTAGTAGCTTATGATCGCGTATGTCGGTTATAGAGGTGGTGTTAGTTTCTTCGCAGAACCCTAATTCTTTTTCGATTTGTAATATCTTTCGCGGATTTTTGTTACTGGATTTAAATAAGTACCCACCTGGTATAACAAGAGCTAAAGTAGTAAAACACGTCTTATTGTGGAGTGTGGAGCAAATGAAAGTTTGTTTACTTATGCAGTATGTTTATAAGAGATGGAAAGATTGATGCTGATGTAGAAAGGAGAGTAAATGCGGGAAATAAAGTGAATGGTGCTATACATGCGGTTGTGACCAACCAGTCGATGTCCAAAAAGGCTCGACTGGCTGTGCACAGTCAGTGTGCAATGGCGCACTGGTGCCTACACTTATGCATAGAAGTGAATGTTGAGTATGGCAAACAAGGTATGAAACTAGGATAGGAGGATTAATAGTGGAGTTGCGTTTCTTGCGAAGTATGTGAGTTCTGACTTTGAACGATAGAGTGAGGAGGGAGGGAGTAAGGGTGACGTTGCGGATCAAAAGAGGATGTATTGACAAAGATTGAAAAGAGTATGCTTAGATGGTTGGGTCATGTTGAGAGGATGAGTGAAGGCGACTAACAGAAGGGGTTTATATGACAGATGTGAGTGGCAACGCCGGGAGGGGACGCCCTGGGAAGACCTACCCTGACCTTATTGGTGAGGTTCTTCAGAAAGTTCGGATGCGCAGTACTTGTAACCGGCGTGCTTGTATGACCTGATATATGAACGTGGATGAGGCCGAAGGAGTATGTAAGGATCGTAGCAAGTGGCTGTCTTTGGTTTCTGCCTACCGCCATGGGAAAAAGGCAAGACTTTAAGTATTATGTATGAACGTTATCTTACTTTCTGTCTCTGGCTTGTACATACCTTTCATGATTTCAGTGTGCCACGCGGAAATAAATGCAATACACAGGAATACAGCCGATGTTAAGGGTTGCACCATTTATGTGATGCTGTTTCCATGCAATGAGTGCGCTAAGGCGATCATCCTGTCAGGAATCAAAAAGATTTATTATTTGTCTGACGATAAAAAAGAAAGGCCAGAGTACATCGCTTCGAAGAGAATGTTGGATTCAGCTGGTGTTGAATACACGTATGTATTTAAAATGTCTAAAAGTTTATTCAACATTTTGTCAATTTCAGAAGCTTTCAACTCAATTCTAGTTGTCCTACCATTTTATTATCCCCCTTCCGCCCCATTTTTAACCCCCGACTTAAAAAGAGGGGTGTTATAAATTTGACGTGTCTGTATGTCTGTCTGTGGCACCGATTTGAATGCGGTTTTTTTTTATATTTGAAAGCAAACCACGTAGCGGTGGTTTTTAAACAAGTTTTATCGAAATTGGTTCAGCCGTTTCAAATTTATCTGTTCTTTTGTTAGTAGGTGAATGTTCTGTTGGGGGTTACTTAAAAAAAAGCTTTTTAGTATGTCATGGCTAAATGGAGCCTTAATCATTTCAATCTGGATCTAGGACACTTGCGCGAGGCCCTTTGCGCGAAAGGACAATTGTGCGAACGGACATTTGCGCGAATAGACACTTCCGAGGCAATATACTTGCGAAACTTGCGCGAAAGACATTTCTGCAAAAAACTTTTGCGCGATCACACTTGCGCGAAAGATATTTCCGCGACTCCACTAGAGCAAATGGACACTTGCGCGAAATATTTATACCTATTTTTTTATAAATCTGATTGGAATCTCACTTCTCAAACTTTACCCATTCTCCTTTGCAAAAAATTAATAAATTATATTTTGAATTTCGCGCAAAAGGATTTGCGCAAGTGTCTCAAGGAGTGTCCTGATGCCTTGCATTCTGGGTGTATCCATCTTAAATAATTAAAACCATCCCTGACCACGGTACCCTTTATATGCATGGTGCTGGCCGATTAAACTACACACGTTACAAACACATTCTCTTTTTTGCTGATTTTTTTTAATTCTTTTTTCAGCCAATTTATACCTAGACGTGCTAACATTGGGAAATACATTCCGATTGACTGGGACTTTATTAAGCGTTCCATATCCTCCTAATTCGAAACAGAAGCTTTTTAATTATTATTTTTTTAATTATTATTTTTTTAATTATGAATAGCGTTTATTTAACTCAATGGATATAATCTTAGCAATTAACAGTTCTAGTGTGGTCTAAAACACAAAAGTATATGCAATTGTAACAGTGTAGAGTCGGTTTTCAGTTTTTTTTTGTGTGCATTTCAATAAAAGCTTGATAAAAAGAAATACGTTTAATTTATTTGTAAAGTTCCATACATCCTCACTACAATATCTACTAGAGATGTAGTTTAATACTAATCAAGACAAATTCAACGAGTCAAAATTTGTTCTTTTGTTTTTATTTGCACCTACCGTGTTATCTCTTCACCACCTTTGGTTGACTGGTAGAGAATGCCTAAGGCATTAAGTCCGCCTTTGTACTTTTTGTTGCATAAAGTTTAAATAAATAAATAATACAAACACGGCGGTACTACTTCGATCCGAAGGGGTTCAAATCTTGCTTGCAAGATTGCAAGCAAGATTTAAAGAGTAAATTAAGAGTAAATAAAAGAGAGTGAGTGAGTTTAAGAGTAAATTATAAGTGTTGCAACGTAATCTTTCGTTGCAACACTTATAATTTACTCGTTTATGAAGTGCAATACGTACAATTATTATTATTATTAGGTTTCAAAGATTTTTCAAATACTTTTTGATTTTTTACTGTTTAGGATTTATTACAATCAAAAGTATAGTACCTAATATATTACATTTTGGCTGTATATTTCGTACACATTTTATAAAGGAACAAGGAAGCGACGTATAACTTTTCCGCTATTGAAAAGGGAGGAAGGCACACCTCTGAATCTTTATACACTAGACACCTTCTTTTTCGGAATGGCATCTCGCTGGTAAACTATAGTGTGTTTTTTAATCTCGTAGACCAAATTGACAGTTTCATACGTCAAATATAAAAATAATATGCTTTCGGCTCATAGACATAAAGCACACTATTTTCAAGTTTGACGTGAGAAGCCGTCTAATCAGTCTCTGAGATTAAAAAACACACTATACACATGTTGCAAACACATTCTCTTTTTTGCTGATTTTCGGAATGGCATCTCGCTGGTCAATTTAAGAGGTGGTGGATACACAACATGACTTTTCTGTCATCTTTAATTA
Organism: Caradrina clavipalpis; assembly: GCA_932526535.1. Lineage (NCBI taxonomy): Eukaryota > Metazoa > Arthropoda > Insecta > Lepidoptera > Noctuidae > Caradrina > Caradrina clavipalpis. The sequence continues at coordinate 9,851,706 of OW052105.1, forward strand.
CTATCCACGGCGAAAAATCTTGTTAAGTAAGTGACTATACACGCTTTTTTTTTTTTTTTTTTTTTTTTTTTTTTTTTTTTTTTTTTTTATAGTCGGGAAATCATCAAATAACTTCCCCCGCCCTGGGCGGGGCGGGAGGGAGTGTCAGACCTTTACTGACTAAAACCCGTCTATGTTCCTTCATGTGCCCTTTGCGTTCCGGGGGCGCGGTATCTCTTTCGAACAACCCGCAGCCCCGGCAGGCATCGGCCCTCAGTGGCCCCATCCAATTTGCTGACATCTCTTTGAGGCGCGCGTGGAACACGGACGCGCCGTCGACACGGTCTGTCGCTAGTGAACGTACGGACGGTGAGCTACCCATTGCTCACCGTCCACAGACCCGCGTCTACGGTGGCCGGGAGTCGTCTCGTGGCTCCCGACGCCCGGATCGACTACCGCGGCGGCCGCTGGGACTGGGGGACCCTCCTTTCTCTCTCCCGTCCCGCCGCCTCCTTCTCCAGCATTACAGCTTCGCAGAAGGAGGCGACTGCTTCCCATTCCCCCTCGCTCCGGACCATGGCCTGAACCAGTGCCGGACGCGAGAGGGCGCCGCCGCCGATGGCCGCCTCGAGGACTCGGCGGTGCTCAGCCCAAGCAGGGCACACCGCCAAAGTATGCTCCACCGTGTCCTCGGGGCGATCCTCACAATGGTGACACCCGGGCGTTTCCTCCCGCCCGATGAGGTGCAGGAACCTCCCGAAACATCCGTGTCCGGTGAGGACCTGCGTCAGGCGGTAGGTGAGGGCGCCGTGGCGCCGCTCAAGCCACTCCTCAAAGAGGGGACTTACCGCCTCAATCAAGGCGTGCCCTGCACGAGGTTGCGACAGTCGTTCTCTCCATGTCGCCATGAGATCGAGCCGGAGTTCCGTCCGCTGGGCGGCAATTTGCCGCGGCAGCGGAGTTTCGCCCCGGCCCAGTGCCTCCGCGCGCCACTCGTGTAGGCGCGCGAAGACCAGCGCCTCCAGATCCCATGGCGGACTATACACGCTAAGGGCATCTCTTGTGAAGATTGAGTTTTTCTCTGTTACTACTTTGTTCACGTAAACATTCCCATTAACTTTTCACACCTAAAGGAAGAAGGAAATCCTGGGCCCAGCAGTTAACTAATTACAAATGAAACTAAATTTAGACAGACAACGCCTACCGGTCAGCTAGTTTAAAATGTAGACGTGATAACACCATGAATAAGGTACAACGATTATTAAATATTAAGTTCAATGACGCTAAGTGCATCTTGATTCATAAAAGTCCTATTTGCAATTGCGGTCAATAATTTAATAACAATTGATTCGAATCAAAACTAAGTAAGTGGAATAAACAAAAACATGTCAATATTTTTCTTATGTTGTATTATATGGTGTACAATAAAGTATTTAATTATTATTAATATACAAAGTAACAAAGAAAATATTACTTTCCACGCGTAAACAACTTGTGATGACGTCATCATTGAACATAAAAGTCTAGTGGTTTAAAGACAAATACGTAATCACAATTCAATCAATAAAATGTATTATACACTTCTTCATCGACGTATCCTAGATACAATATTAAAAAAGGTACAAAACAATCTCTTTTCTTCATTATTACCTAGAGTAATCTGCTTTTATCATATCGGCAGCCTTCTCACCAATCATCATGACTGGGGCATTCGTATTCCCGCTAGGACTTAATGGGATAACTGACGCATCCACCACTCTCAGTCCACACACATTGTGGACCCTCAGCCTTTCATCCACCACGCCATCAGGCCCCATTCTGCAAGTCCCGACACCATGCAGCAATGATGCAACAGTGTTCTTCGCATAACATTCCCAGTACTCGTCCGAACCCCACGCTATGTCCTCGCATACAGTGACACTCAGTCTCGGAACACTGCCCTGAACCTTTCTGAAATATGTAGTGTTTATCAAAGTGTTCATAAACTTGACCCCTTCTGCAGCCACTTTTAAATCATAAGGATCTCTATAATACCCCAAATTGATTAAGGGATCGTTAAGAGGATTTGTGCTTCTTAAAGTTACTTCACCTCTTGACAAAGGATGTAAAAGAACAAGTAATATATAATCTACTTCGTTAAAAATGTTGGTCGCTCCTTGTGATTTACAAAGTTCATCGTCAAAATTAAAGATTGATTTACAAGCAATTATTAAGGCAGGAGAAACACCAGCCCCGATGTATGTGTTAAAAAATTGAAAGTGAGGTTGTAATTTCGAAGGGTAGTCGTAAAAAGTAGAGTTAAGTCTGAAGAATCCACTTTGCACCGGAACAGGCAAAGTATCCAGCTGCGGAGCAGCTATTATATTTTGCAGAGCTGAGAGTATTCCACTTTTACCTTTATAAATCAACGGTATAGCTTGGTGATCGTGAAAATTTTTACCAACTGGAAGATCTACCAAAGTTTGTATACCTAATTTTGATAAATCTTCTTTAGGTCCTATTCCTGAGTGTAAAAGAATTTTGGGACTGTTTATCACTCCAGCTGATAGGATGATCTCCTTGTTAGCATAAATATGGATCGTTTTCTTATCAGACGTAGACACTAAAACGCCATATGCACACAATGTAAGAAGATTAACTAACACCTTAGTGACAGTGGAGAATTTAGCTACTTTAAGATTGGGCCTGTCTTTAGCTGGTCTCAAGTAAGCCTCCGCTGTGCTAGATCTTCTACCACCATAGATAGTAAAGTGTGGTCGGGCAGCTTTACAAATTTCTGGACCATTGATTTCCAGAGCGCGCTCGATTCCCATTTCTTCGTAACAATCTAATCTAATATTATCAATAGCGACAGTGGAGTCCAATGTTACTGGTCTAGATACTTTTACTGGACCATCCACTGAATGAAGATAGGCATTTTGCGGGTTCTCTGACACTGCTGCATCAGTCATATTTTCTAACTTCTTATAATAGGGAAGCACTGTATCCCAGTCCCATCCTGGCGCTATTTGGTTCCACTTTTCGAAATCTTCGCTCACCCCTCGGGAGTATATCAGATAGTTGGTGGAGGAAGAACCCCCAAGCACTTTCCCTCTAGGATAGTAAATAAATCCGTCTGGATGTGCCCTGCCGATACCTTTATCGAGATGGCCTTCATATTTCCAGTCATATTCGGTGCCTTGTAGTGTTGGAAATAGACCTGGAATCTGAAATGTCCCAATTCAATCAGTTAACGAAATTATTAATAAATGCGTATCACCACATCAACTCATGTCCTCCATGATGGACTCTCACTAAATTTGTCGTGAAAAGCTAGTCTGGTTTTTAAATATATTCAGACTGCAACTGAGTCGACACTAGGGCATGCAAAAACCGGGCTGTTTAAAGGACACGGTTTTTTCGGGTTTTCATTTTACAAAACCGGTGAAACCGGTTTAATCGGTTATTTCGGTTTTTTTCTCATTTATATTAAAAAAATGTGAAATTCGTGTGTAAAGAAATAAAAATGCTAAAGTTTTGCATTGTGGCATAGAGTAGCGCGACAATGATCTATCCGGGAAAAAAAAACGAATTCGAGATCAATAATTTAAACAAAGGTGTTGCCAATTTTAAATAATAACTTCAATTGTGAAGTTTGCCCAAAAGTACTATTACATAGTTCTAAAATTGTAGGCATATCTTTAACAAGTAAAATATAATATTGCACACAGTTTTAAACTTAGTGAAGTAAACGACGATCCAAGAATAAAATATAGTTGTTTGAAATAAAATCCTGCAAATATTTTTTTCTTATTTTTTCTACATGCAATATGGCAGTGGTCATAACCATTTAGACTGCATTTAATGTTTTCTAATAGCGAAACGTAACTAGTTACTAAAAAAAAAAAATTAGTATTCCTTTCGCTTACCTTTCCTATAATATTAGGACTAACCTTAGGCTATATTTCATATCATAGTTCATCCAAAACCATTAAATTTAAAAACTAATTCAATAATTTGAATTAGGAAATGTTGACTAACCGTAAACTGTCACTTTGGCAATGACATTTCTTTGTTTTACATATTTGATCTCAAATGTGATTTTTCGGTATAAATTAACGTTGCCGGCCGTTAGTGCCGTTGGAACTAACGCCGTCTTGCCGTCCTGTCGACGTTTGCCAGTGACAAAATTTAAGATTTTGTATGAAAAACAAAACCGAAAAATCCGAAAAAACCGGTTTCGTTATCATAAAAAGCCCGGTTTTCAAACCAGTCGGTTATCCGGTTTTTTCGGTTAACCGGGTATTCGGTTTGCATGCCCTAGTCGACACTACAACTGAGGTACTCCATCATAATGACTATTTATTGAACGATGACATTATCTTGTTGCGGCAAGGGGAGGTCCCGTTTCCTCATCACGTAAGGTCTCCTTACGTGACCCTCCTATCACTGGCTTTCTCACACGTTAGCAAAGAACCACTCGTGCAGCACGAGTGGTCCTCTCCAAAACGCAATAAATAATTATCAACCTATAATGTTTCTAGTGCTGGGACTACGGTCTCTTCTTACTGAGAGGGAGAGGACGTATGCTAGTTAAGGCGTTTTTTTGTAAAAGGATCTAGAACATGCCGATTTTCGCATAGTACCTATTTTCCGTCACGTTTAGGTCCACGCAATAAGGAAGGCAGTAGCCTGGGCAGTTCAGCAATTTGGTTAATGAAGTATATGTACTTACCACGCTAGCGACTGGCGGGTCCCCTCCAGCTTCGAGGAGGAGTACATTGAAGTCTGCCACCTCCGACAGTCGTGCGGCGACCACCGCGCCGGCCGACCCACTACCGACTACTATGAAGTCAAAACGTTCACCATCTGTGTCACAATAACGAAACTATTATTATTAATATTAGTTGGGTTGTAATTAATTACCATGTGTTACCAAGAAATGGCTATTTATGGTCTTTCTTCTTTCTTTATCGTGTGGGCAATAAGGTCTAACGACCCCACACATGGTTACCGATGTCAGTGATGTCCAAGATAAACTTAGAAAGTACATATGAATTAGAAAAAAGTCACATTGGTACTTGCCCGTGGCCGGTTGCGAACCCACAACCTCTTGCATGAGAGGCGGGCGCCATAACCACAGGGCCATCACGACACTCACACATTTATGGTAAAGGATTATAAGAAGTGTCGTTTATGGGAGATTGGGCAGAGAAGGCACGAAATAAGGATGAGTGGAAGGCAATCGGGGAGGCCCAGCAGTTGGAGCTCTTTGTGAAGGAACTCGTCCGAGGAAGTAATACCGATTCGATTTCGGTCGCAAAGCAGCGATGCTGTGTTCCTGTTGGAAGGGTGTGGGTACCGACGTATTTACAGGCACATTGACATTTTAACTTTGCCTCTGGGATAGCAAGGCATTTGCCAGGCCTCTGCTATTGCAGCTGCCTATAATAGGCAATGGTGAACACTTAATATCAGGTGGGCCAGTGTGTGGCGCCAGCTTGTTTTGCAATCCAATGGATTAATTGTTATTGAAAATTTGCGTTGTTGTTGCAAATTAAGTGTTATTTTGAACAAAGAACATCCTTTAAGGCAATTTAGTATCTAGTCACGAGCTAGATTCAATTATATTTCCTTGTATAATAATGTTCATGGTCACACACTATTTAATTATTTGTACTTCTTGTTTTCGAATCGATTTTAATTAAATCCTTTTTATGTATTAGGTAATTACTTTTTTTACCGATGGAAAATCATCAAATGACTTCTCCCGCCGCGGCGGGGCGGGAGGGAGTGTCAGGCTTTTACTTACTAAAGCCCATCCATGTGCCGTTCCGGGGGCGCGGTGTCTCTTCCGAACAACCCGCAGATGTATTAATTACTATATTCTACTTGACTCCAGTACGTGGCCCCGTTTATCGTGTAGCCATTGTTTGGAAGACGCTGGATGCAGGTCGCTTCCAACCGGTATATATATGTGGAGATCTAAAGGGGAAGCCTATGTTCAGCAGTGGACGTCCTATGGCTGAGATGATGATGATGATTGTTTGTTGAAATATTGAGAGTGGACGACCACTCTCAATATTTCAACAAACAATCATCAGGAGGTGTAGACGACTACACCTCCGAGGCAGCTGTGCGCTGCAGAGGCGGGGTGGGAACCGGTCGGAGATCGCGGAAGGCACGTACACTTCCGGGATTCTCGGCTTAAGGGAACACCGAGGCCATTTTTAGTCAGTAAGAGTCTGACATACTTTCAGAGACGATCAGTTGAAAGCATTTATTTCAATTAGACCATACAGGCACATTTGAATTGTCCCACTTTCAACTTACTAGACTTAAAATGTTGTGTTATCATTCGCAACCACTTACTGATTAGCTGGTACTGATTACCTGTTAGCTGGTAGTTCTCAGGCCATTCTGACTCCAGAAATGCTTCTGAGATGGCCAGAGCTTGCAGGAACCATTGTATCACCAATGCTGACCGCCCAAATTGCATGTTATTGAAGAAACCAAAGGACATCATTTTAGGAGAATTATATCTTCGGTCATTTCCCTTTTATCAAAGTAATCCTAACAACTATTTTAGATATTTAGGATATTTGATTTTTTAAATTGGATAGACACCGCAATTTTTTAAGTCACAGCAATAACATATTTCTAGCAATTGGAACACACACTGAATACACAATATTATGTCTCTGTGTTGTACAGACTACAATACGCACTACCCGCTTTTATAGTCAATACGATCGACTAGCTCATTTTATGCTAACCAAAAATGCTAGTACTTAGTAACTTAGAACGAATCTTGTGACCATCTTTTAAGTGCAGTATCGGATATTCCTGGGCCCTAATTGTTTTGCAGGACAGTTGAAAGCAAGTCATGTAATTAGGCAGTTGCTTGCTCGTTCATACATAGGTCTGCGACGGAGTCGCGCAGTGCTCCATGCCCGTCTCTTTAGAGGAATGTGCGGTCCAATACCAGTCGGGGGGGTTGATCATGCGTCAAGCGAATACCGGTCTCCCGACTCATGGTAACAGGAAGAACTGTCGGGTTTTAGTCAATAAAAGTCCGACATACCCCATCGTTCTCCCCTGACGGAGAGCCACGAGTTTCCATGAGGAATCCACGAAAAAAAGGGAAGTTGAGAACAAAAATCGTAACGCATAGGATTCCTTTACTTTTCATGATACGTACTTCAGTTTTTATCATATTGACTTGCTTCCGGTCTCATAAAGAAAACATGCATTTCTAAGAAACTGCCCCACTGAAAGGAAGGAAGAAGGAAAATAAGGGAAAAGCCACAAACATTTTGCTGACTTAGGGAACTCTATCAGTGAGGTTAATTCCCTAATCAACCATAGTGTTATTGGGATTTTTCTTAAAGGATATGTCAGTAACAACTAGAAAGAACTCAAAGCCATGAAATTCACCAAGCCATACCGGCCCAGATAGGGTTCCAGGCCCGGATTTGAATCCTAGCAGTGGGTACCATTGTTCCCACTGCAAAGTTCTTACCTACTGTCCACTAATGCACTGCACTTCTAATACGGATACAGGACAAGCCTTCCGCCAACATATTTTGTGGTTCACCTACGAATCCTTGAATGCAATTCAAGGTGGTCCCAGTGTTAACCATGCCTATAATTTATGTAACGAGTTCAAGCTTTTTATTTTTATCTTTAATTTTGGTTTAAAATAAAATTATTCAAGTTATATAACGGTTTTTATTATCTTAATTGCTATTTGATGGGCCCGGGCTGGATAAGTTAACTGTGTTACCCAACTTTATTTATTTTTGTGTTAGCCTTCGATTTCACTTGTTTAGTGTGGATATCGTTTAGGGTTGCCAACTGTATTCTAAAAAAAAAACTATTGGGTTATGTTAGGTACTAGTAGGTGTTAGGTACGCTAAAATACTCTTTTTTACACAATGTTTACTACACTGCCTCGTTAGCCTAGTGGTTATAAACGCTACTGCTGTGCTAGAGGTCTTGGGTTGGATTCCCAGGTGGGGCAAAGTGTTATTGAGTTTTTCTATTAAATTCTCAGAGGCAGCTCAGACTTAGGATTTTGCAATGGGCTCGCCCCCGTTTACATAGGACTTAAAATATACCGGCGAACTGTAGGTTTACATTGGTACACCTCTGCCTAACTCTTCAGGGCATACAAGCGTGATGGTATGTATGTTTACTACCTATACTAATACCAGTTATACGTACTTTCCTTAGCGCTTGATCTACATTAACTTAGATGAATATTCGAAGTCATTCTTTTCAAAATTATAATAATTGACCTGTGCCGCAAAATGCACAAAAAAATACTTTAAATACAATTTGCCCTGGTCTTTTTTATAAGCTGGTTCTCTTAATCCTCTAACCAGATACGCATTGGTTGGGATTCACAATAGTGTGAGGGTGTGTGTGTGTGCAAAAACAATTGCAATCTCTGCCCCATTAGATGTGGGATCGCAGTGGGATGTTAGGTACCTACAGCAATCCGACACGACCAGGAAGAGATCAGGTGCAGGCCGACCTAGGAATAAAACCTAGAATTCCACGCTAACTAGACGCGCTTGCGAACACTAAAGTAAGGACTTCGAGGCAATCACACCTTAGAACATTGAATTAAGGTGTAAATTATAAAGAATTTGGATGCTACCTATTATTAAATAAAACCTTGAATTTTAAATTTTGCAATATCATACTAACTAAACCTTAGCAATTACGTAGTAAGGTATAATATTTCAATCCGTATTACTGTTTTAGTGCAAAACAAAAATCATTTCAAAACGAAACGAAATCGATTGTGGAATGGAAATGCCCATAACGTCAACCTATTAAGTTATTATCTGTCGGAACATTACAAAAACACCATCTTATGTATCAGTTATCTGCGGGTTGTTCGAAAGAGATACCGCGCCCCCGGAACGCAAAGGGCACATGAAGGAACATAGACGGGTTTTAGTCAGTAAAAGTCTGACACTCCCTCCCGCCCCGCCCAGGGCGGAGGAAGTTATTTGATGATTTCCCGTCTATAAAAAAAAAATAAAAAAAATGTATCAGTTATCGACTAACATTTAAGGTTCAGAATCATACGAACCACGTAGGCACGTACTATTTAGCGGCCATTTTGTGTCACACGGTGGCGGCTTATTTTTTATTGCTAGGTCCCTCTATAGATACAAATCATTGGCATTGCGTTTACCTAACCTAACGTCATTCGGTCATTCGTCAAATCGTCAGCAAACAGTAAACAAAAAGTGCATCAAGTGCATAGAATAAGTAAAGTACCTAGATAATTATAAATAGGTTCCAATGATAAATTAGTGATAGCAAGAAATGGACATTACTGAATTGACCGCAAACATGTCGTTACAAGAGTAAGTAGATCTATTTATCCTATTTCTTGTTGTTGTAAAGTAAAGCTCATACATAATAAGTGCAAAGAAGTTACAAAACTAACTAAAAAAAAAGGGTTTAAATGAAATACATGTTGTATGCAACAATGCTATTTGTACAAGTATAAATAGCTTTCTATTGTCTTTTCAGTAAAACTAAGCTAAAAAAACGTGAAGACTATATTGATTGGCAAGAATATTTTATGGCGACTGCCTTTTTGGCAGCAAAACGGAGCAAGGACCCAAGTTACCAAGTTGGGGCTTGTATTGTCAACAATGAAAACAAAATAGTGGGAGTTGGGTGAGTACGGCTTTACATTAATTTATTTAGAAATGTAACTTTCTGTCTTGACACTCTTCTTCTTCTTTACGGTATGGGCAGTAAAGTCTAACGACCCAACCCCCCGTGTCCTAGTGTCAGAGTTTCTAAACCGCCTCAAGGGCCTCTGACATGGTAACCAATATCAGTGATGTCCAAGATAAACTAAGAAAGTACATCATTATGAATAAGAAAAAGTCACATTGGGACTTGCCTGTGCATAGTTGTGAGCCCATAACCTCGTGTATAAGAGGCGGGCACCTTAACCACTCGGCCATCACAACACTATTTCTTATTATATTGTCTTGACACTAAGACCTAAAATTTAAGGATGCATAAATGTCTAGGCTAACTGCCACGGTCACTGCCATGTAATAAATAAATCATCGGTATGGGTTATAAAGCTGAAGAATGTTTGTTTTTTTTACTAAACACACTAATCTCCGAAACTACTTGTCCGATTCTGAGAATTTGTTTGGTAACAGAAAAATATGTTATCCTTGAGAGGTATCCCTATGTAGCCTACAAATTGGGGATCTGTAATTCATGCGGATGGATGCATACACTACATGTACACAAACATTTGATTTGACACACACATGACATGATGACACATGATTATTTTAGGTATAACTCATCTTAGGACAGAAATAAATTTAAATAATTTTGTGAAATATAATGTTTATTTATTCGTAATTCATATTGTATATAGTTTTATTTTGTATCAATGAATTGAAAACTGTGTTATAACGTACTATTTATTGTTACAGGTACAATGGAATGCCAATTGGATGTAGTGATGATGAATTTCCATGGGCAAAGAAAACTCCTTCACCATTAGATAGTAAAGATTTTTATGGTGAGCATTTATTATTTGTATTGGATAAAAGAATATATGCACAGGGTGTAAAAATACATTACATAGCAGAACTACGAAAATAACTACTGGGAGAAACGACTTACTATTGGTGTGAAAAATCACTGTTGGTAGCGCGCAATGTAACGCACGCAAAACATTGTTCTTACAGGTGCATGCAACATTATAGGGGTCTAGGGGGGTATATAAAATTTTTAAGTTAAACTTTGACCTTCAATAAGTCCATAACCAGAAAGTTCACAGGTCTGGTCATCTGGTGTAGAACAAAAGATATCAAAATGATTGGAACAATTTGTGAATTTCGGCATCGCTGTCTTTTCTTTGTATACCTACCGAAATATTTTATATTACCTAGATAAAGGTCCGCCGCGCATTGAAGGCGCGACATGGCAAGGTATTTTTGGCGACAAATAAAAATATAACTCAGATGTATGGAAATAAAGTTGAAATTTCAATGTTAATGGTTATATTTCTATTGGTCGCCAAGAAATGCCTTGCCATACCGTGCTGGTAATGGGCAGCGGGCCTAAAAAATAAATATATTTTTCTTAATCACACTTCAGACTTGTCATAATATTATTATACCTGTCATTATTTCAGTGTGCCACGCAGAAATGAATGCAATAATCAATAGGAATTCAGCCGATGTGAAGAACTGCTCCATTTATGTTGGACTGTTTCCATGCAATGAGTGTGCTAAGATGATCATCCAGTCAGGAATCACTAAGATTTATTACTTCTCTGATGAGAAAGGAGATAAGCCGAAATACGTCGCTTCAAAGAGAATGTTGGATTCGGCTGGTGTAAAATATACGTATGTTCTGAAATGTTAAATTATCATTGAAAGTATTGCTTTTTGTAAAAGCTCCTCACCCCATTTTTTAGAGTCCCTTAGCTAAATAGGAAAAAACGGAATGCTTATAATTTTATCCTATCTGTAATCATTCGAAACAATTATTTTAATCTTTAATTTAACCCTAAATACCAACCCTCCTTCAATCTACCCCTTAGATGTGTGATCCAACTATTTCTTGACCAGTTAAATTACACCAATGTATGTAGACTTTAGTATAATTATGTGTTTTTAATCATTTTTTTTTCTTTTTCAGGCAATACGTACCAAAGCGTAGTAAAATAGAAATAAATTTTACAGTCAACTGGGATGCTGTGAGCCCTTCCAAATAATTTAAAATGTATTTAATTATTTTTTATTGTTATAAGATTAATTATGAAATGCTATATTGCGTGTGATATTATAACGTAGTACTTATATTAAGTTTGACGAGTTTACCATGAGCTTGTAAATGAAACAGAAATGTAAATAAATTTGTAAAATAAAATTTTATTACTTTATGTACAAGATGACACGGGTACAGATACTCCGATCACACAACTTGAATACAATAAAATCAACATGGTGATTTATTAGTAACTTAATTGAACATATTTTGTGTAAACTAAACATAATTTGACTACGTCCACTGAATAAAATATACTTCTTAAATCATGAGTTAAAAGAAATGTTATTTATTAGTTAAAATATTAATTATTCAGATCCTTCCTACATCCCGTGTAGGATGGCAACACTAAGCTTATGATGTTCACATAAGCTTTTTCAGTTTATAACATATAAAAGGAAGCGTTTATTTAACTCAGTGGATGTAGTCTTAGCAATTAACTGTTTTAGTGTGTTTCACAACACAACAAAAGTGCATGCAATCGTTACAATTTGGAGTATTCAATTATATAATTATTGTCCAAATTTTACACATATACAAAAAGAAAAAAATAAACAAAATCCAACAAAAGTGTTTACATTTGAGTCCATGTTCACCATCCGTACTTTTATATATTAAACCTTAGCGCCGCATGCAGTCAATCAGTTTCAAGTCAACAAAGACCTCAGAACTAACGATATTGTACAGTACAAACTTAAAAGTAAGAATTATTTACAAGCGTACCCTTTGTTCAAGGGGTGACCCGCGCGGCCTTTGCTCAATTTGACAAACAACATTATATTTTACAAGTTAAAAACCAGTCGTTACTTGAAATTTTAGATCCTAATAATTTCTGTTCCGTGAATTTTGTTGAACACTTGAGACCTAAGGATGCTACTTTACAAATAAGTCCAAACTAGAGGTTAATGGCCTGTTTCACTACCTCTATAACACCATATTCAATAATGGAACATAATTTATATGAAATTATCTATCAAGTACTTAAAAAGGTGGTGAAACAGGACCTAAAAAAATTTTAGACGAGTGCAAATCTTTTCATGTGTAAGGTATAATGCAAACTATTGAAAAATTTTGTAGTAGGTACCAATTGGTATGGAGTGCCGTCACAAACACGGCAGTAAGAGGATCACAGGACTAGAGAACAACTGTTATTATAAATTCATCATAAGAAACTACATGAAGCAATACTTTCATAAGTATTCCAACGTCGTCTTCAACGTAAGCATACGTTTTAAACAAAAGAGTAACGCAAACGTTAAATTTTTTTTTCATAAATCATTGTATGAGAATTGAGATGTTAGATTGGTATAGAAACATAAACGTAGTATTTCCCTCAAATGCGAACACACAACTCAAAGGTAAGTGTGGGATAGCAAAGCAGTATTGTTATGGGGCAACAAGGACATAGAAACAATGTCTTACAAACTAAAAATATAAAGGAACATGTTTTCACACTTTTCATTGCAAATCGAGACTCTGAGTCGTAATTTTATTAAACAAACTACGCTACGTCTGTATGATACAGCTGTCGTTGGACGTCAACGTTCCACAGCCACCTACCATTGTTTTTTTTACAATCTAGATGTCAGTTAATTAAGTATGCTCCATCGCCGCTAATCGCTAATATTTTTTCTATAAAAAGCTACGTAAATTACATAAAATAACGGGATTCGTAACATATGTTTGTAGGTAAGCTGAGATTGATCAATCAAGTTCTATACTCCAGAACAAAAACTACAAACTATTAAATTGAATTTGGATTCATTTCTGTGATATGACAATGTATTTCAAGGCGTTATGCTGCGTGGATTTGGCATCCAATCGCCGTAACATATTGTATTATGTATCGCATATATTTTATTGCTTTTAGTTACAAAAAAATGCAACACGGGGAATATAAAGCAAGAAACTAAAACCAGACGACATACGGGTGAATTTTATGTGACAATATTTAATTGATATGAAAACACTACGAACCAAAACCAACTTCGATACACCTAACGTTAGTAAATAATGTATTCTGTCATAATAATGCTCAGTGACACTACACGACGGTGGACGTACTTACGATACTGAAGTTAGCTGTTTGGCTGCGCAATGGATCTTTTAGGAACAAAATTGCCTACTGCGCAGCTAATCGCCTAACTTCAGGATCGTCAAGTTACATCGGCCGTACTGTACAGCTGTATTGTTTTGATCAGGTACTCCTAAACCAACCAACCATCCAAGGAACTCGAATAAAATCAATTTTGTTATTATAACAAACATTTAATTATAAAAAAAAACCAGCGTCTAAACCTAAACTAAACAAATTTTAATGCTACTGAATACAAAGGTTAATAATCAAGAACAAAATTGATTCTATTAAAATTCACCACAGAACGACTTCGTAAAATAGAACGCGTCACCGGCATACTCATTAATTCATGTAACTTAATTAATTAGAAGTACTTAAAAAACGGTATTTTAAAAGTACATCAAGATTAAAAGTTTAACATTAACGACAAAATGGTCTCAATACAAATCGTAACAAGTAAAACAAATATTCTGCTAAATATTTTAATGTGTCTTCAACCTTCCGCTGAGAATGAACAGATCTCGAGTGAATCCGAGTTATAATTATTCTATTATTGCTTATAATCTCCGCACCTTTAGTTTATAGAAATAAATAAGCGTTTTAATGTTTGTGGGCTTAAATCCTAATGTAGGCAAGTCCTAATGAGGTCTAACCCACGACTAAAGACAAAATATTCGTAGCTTTCGGCTCGTAAATGAGTATAATAAAGACGTTTGATAAATTGTGTGTTATTTTTATTCACACCAGGCGAGTAATTGTGTATTCATTATCAGCGGAACAGCGGAGCTGTCAGCTAAGATTTTGGTCTATAAAAGTGTTTCGAATCGACATCATTCATGTTTCATGTGTGAAACTATCGAATACGTAGACGTTGATAGTTTTAGACCGTTCTTCGAGTGTGGTGTTGTGTGTCGTGTTCAGTTGTTGACGGCGATCTCTTTGGGCTGTAGCGCGGCGTCGTCGGTGGCCACGTGGCTTTCCAACAGGGCGGTCAGCTCCGACGCCGGTTTGAACGCGATGGCGTACGGGAACTTGGTGCGACACGCCTGTATATATTGCTCTATTTCCTTCTCGCATGGACCGAAGTCGCCTTCCCGGAGACTGTCTAACACATCTACGCAACCCTGAAAAGAAAAGGAAAATCGTTTCAAATCTCTATTTAAAAACACACTTTCTCTCGCCAGTTATACCAGAGTATAGTCGTTAAAACATTCGTGTTGTGGGGCTTATTTTTCCGGATGGGAAATCATCAAATGACTTCCGCCCTGGGAGGGGCGGGAGGTAGAGTCAAAATTTTACTGACTAAAACCCATCCATTTTGTGCCCTTTGCGTTCCGGGGGCGCGGTATCTCTTTCGAGGTATTTCTTAGGCGCGCGCAGAACACGAACGCGGAGCATTACGGCTTCGCAGAAGGTGACTCATTTCCATTCTCTCTCGCTCCGGACCATGGCTTGCACCAGTGCCGGACGCGAGAGTTCGCCGCCGCCGATGGCCGCCACGATATGCTCTCCCGTGTCCTCGGGGCGGTCCTCGCAGTGGTGACACTCGGGTGTTTCCTCCCGCTCGTTATCATGTTTGTCATTGAGTTTGATATCAGAGTTCTTCAAGTCAAAGTCAATTTATATCAATTAGACCATCAAAAGGCACTTTTAAACGTTTACATTTATAGATTAAAATTAATTAAAAACATTGTATATAGTTGGGCATTCCAAAATGTAGTTTTGCATGGAGCAAATGGGCGTCGTGTCGTTACCTGTATGGAGGTGGCGGGGTGGTGCAGCGCGGTGGCGAGGCGCAGCGCGTGGTCGCGGCGCGCGGGCAGCAGGCGGCGCAGCGCGCGCGCGCCCCACAGCGCGTCCGCCTGCGACAGCTGCGCGCACGACCTGACGAACTCCTCCGCCATCTGCACCGCGCTGCGACCGCGGACCATCTGGAACATTAACAGTTATATGAGAGGACAATGTAAGGATCTCAGCGGGTCGTGCTAAAGTTACAAGGCGAAACCTAAAGGAACAAGGCGATTATCTCACTGCATCGCGCTCGTCGCGTAGCGCGGGACCGTAGATTTTAACAACGTTTACAAGCATCTCAATTTATACAAAAAACACGCCTCGCACAACACACTGCCGATGCGTCAACATGCGGGAAGCGCGCACCACGGCGCCGTGTCAGGACACTTCGCCAGTGGGAGGACAGATACTATTAAAACCGGCCAAGTATATATCGGCCACATTGCACAATACACATTCAGGGAAAATTTCAACTATCTATCTATTACGGCTCAAAAGATCTAACCCTGTGACAGACGGACAGACGGCGGAGACATAGTAAGCCACTTGGCATCATCCACCACCCGATGGATGATGCTAAGGGGCCACGGGGGGGACCTGTCTCCAAATATTTATACCTAAATATAAGTATTGCTAGTATATTTTGGCAAATACTAGCAATATATTTATAATTGAATTCCTACTCACCGACTCACAACAATACCAATTTCTTTCAAGTAAAAAAAATAATTATAACGCACAACAAATTACAAGCCATTGTTTAATTAGACATAGTAAACAATGCTAGTAAACTATAAACTATCGGATTTTGACACCGTGTGAGATCCCCGTTCATCATATAGTGGAGTGTCTGGGGGTTTTGACCTCAGACTTTTGTTACAGTGAATGAATTTAAATGGTCGAGGGGGGGTTTTCTTTTTTATACTATGAAGTGTAAAGTTTACCCAAATTTTTTTTGTGCTTTTGATTTTTTTATTATTTAAACAAAAACAATAAAAAATTAATACTTGAGCATGTAATTTTATTTGAAGTAAATTTTTTTTCGTATCTATACGTTAAATAATACCTAAATAGACATAAATGAATATTTTTTTTAAATGTTGGAGCGTATGAAGGGTCATAACGACCTTGGACAGGTAGTAGAACGTCGAGAGGGGAGAACGGCAACACCAGCTGCTCCAAAACTAAACGACATTTTTCTAGCTACTTTTTAGTTATAAATGACACGTGTTCTGCGCATGTTGTATATATTTGAGAGTAAAAGTTGTGTATTTTGTTGTTTATTTCTGATAAAAGTTTTATTGAAGACGTTTTTTTTCTATCGAATTTCTATGTTAGATTTTTTATTTGTTCATTTGGTAAGTAATTTCATTAAAAATCTGCAGTTTATTATATGATCATGATGGTTATAATATGACCATAATGATTATTAAATAATAAATTAAATAATAGGTACATAGATAATTAAAGATTAATTTAAGTAAAAGAAAAAAAAAATGTAATAAATTAATCATCTTATGTATTCAATTGTTTTCTATCACAGTTTTCTAACAATGGATGAATCAAGGACCAGTAGTACAAGTAATGAGCACAGCTGCCTTATCTGTGAAAAAATGGGTTCATCTTCCGAAACCAATTCAGATTTAGGTGTTATTAAAAAAATAAATAAAGGAATGACAACGTTACGAATATATCATCATTCATCGTCGACCCGACGCCGACGGAAACCCCTCCTACCGTTATTTGGGATCCCGAAGGTGGCGCGTTCCGAAGCCCATGAAAGCACAGGACCTCGGACTTGTGCAAGGCCACCTCGAGACCCAATTGCCGGATCCTCTCGACTACTATCGCAACCCCGCGTGTCATAAGGTCGGCCGCCGCCTCGTGCGACCACCCCTGCGCCAGGACCAACGTGTCATGTCGTGTATCATGTCTCGGGGAGGTCAGCACGTAGCACCCAGTCGTAGCCGATGTTCCACAGGAGCGGCCCTAACACCGATCCCTGCGGAACATCGCACGACATCTCTCGCCGGTTCCATTCACCATTTCGACCAGGGTAGATCACGGCTCTATCACACAGATAGGCCCCGACCACCCGACGGCGGTAGTGCGGCACCCGGTGGTACCGGAGTGCCTCCCTAATGCAGGACCAGGGAGTTAAACGCATTGGCGATGTCCAGCGACACCGCCAGCACAACCCTGCCCCGGGACACAGCATCCCCCGCCGAGAGAGCTCTCACGCGCAAGATGGCATCCACCGTAGAGCGCCCCCTGCGGAAGCCGAACTGGCAGTCCGCAAGGTCCGGCCCCATCCCAGACAGGTGCCCGACGAGGCGGCCCGCAATAACTCTTTCAAAGAGCTTACCCACCTCGTCGAGCAGCACGATGGGCCGGTATGCGGACGGTGAGTCCGCAGGGCGCCCAGGCTTCCGAATGAGGACCAGCTTCCCCGTCTTCCAACGAAGTGGGAACTGGCCCCTCTCCAAACATGCGCTTAGGAGCCCCTCCAATCGGGGCCCTGGAGCCTCTGAGGCCAGGACCCAGGCTTTCCCAGGCAAGCCGTCGGGTCCCGGGGCGGTATTTTTGCCTTTCAGCTTACGTACCGCCACCCTCAGGTCTACCCCAGTCACCTCTGGTGTGTCGTCGTCAGTGTGGTCCGCTTCCGGCATCGCAGGCGGCGGAGCCATGGGCGGGGGAAGATGTTCTCCCCGCGAGGGGAACAGAGTGCTCACCACGTCCTCAACGAGCTCCGGCCGGAGACTCTGCGTCAGCGGGGGGGCCCAGGTGCGGATCTTGTCCCGCACCGTCTTGTAAGGGCGCCCCCACGGATCCGCGTTCAGAGTCCCCAGCAACTCCTCGCGGGCCTGAACCTTGGCCCGCGAGATGGCCTCGTTGAGGGCGGTCTTCGCCTCTCTGTATCCCTCGTACAGCTCCGCCTCAATGACCGCCGCATTCGGTGGCCGAATGCGGAGTCTGTTTTTTTTCTTTCATTTTCCTTCATTTATTTCTTTTTCCTAATTAATATCTCTATATGAATATATAAATTAATTTAATTTTGGTGTAGAAAAATGTTCTACAGCCTAATATTATAAGTTATTGTATCATTTAAACTATCAAAATGATAGTAATTTCATAATTTTTTTTTCTAATCGAGATCACAATTTTTTAATAGGTAAACTTTTTTGTATATATTATAAGCTAAACATTCCACTTTGAATTATAAAATTTCATTCACTGTAACAGAAATCCTAGGTTTTCATGTTTTTAACGCCCCAGGCGCTCCACTAATAATAATCTTTCACAATACGAGGAAACACCAGCTATGATGTAAGAATCGCGTTCTTTTTGTATTAGTGAATAAAAACTTGCATTCCTCGTCTTTTCGAGTTGATGATTCAAGTTAGGGTTGCCATCCGTCCGAGTTTGGCCTAGTTTTGGAAGGCATCCGGGGGAAGTCCGGGAGGAGTTGTCATCGGGAGTACCTTACATCTCCTAAAATTGTTTGTCCGAAAATCATTATCTATAACACGTTTGATATAAACCTCAGTAACCATAATGTTAAAAATCCCGAAATTTTGTGTAACATAATTATCTTTAGTTCTAAAAGTATTCTGTCATAATATTGAGTACTATAATATTTGAAGCTCCTAATTTTACATGACCTAAAGTCATATGTCCTAAGAATTGCGTTAAATAATGTATATTATTCCGAATGTTCATTTATAAATTTTTTTTTAGTCCTAAAACATTTGCTAAAAATTAGGTTTTAGTGACAGAAACGAATCGCTGCAAAACCGACTCCACGTAGTCTTGTCTGCCCTACCCCTAGAGTGTAATTTAAAATCGCGTAGGCGCGGAGGGTCAAGGCGGCCCGCGAGCTGAGGAGCAGGTGGTTTTGACACTCGCCGCCGCGGCTGAGGCTGGCCGGCGAGGCCGGCCAGCAAGCCTCAGCCGCGGTGGTGAGCGTGAAATCATCTGCGACGATAAGCTCGCATGGGACCGCCGGAGCCCCGCAGCGCCGGAGCCGTGACAGAAACCATGCCTGCTGCATGTTGCACGCTTGCTTGCATGCTGCTTGCTTGCTTGCATGCTGCGTGCTTGCTTGTATGCTGCATGCTTGCTTGCATGCTGCATGCTTGCTTGCATGCTGCATGCTTGCTTGCATGCTGCATGCTTGCTTGCATGCTGCATGCTGGCTTGCATGCTGCATGCTGGCTTGCTTGCAAAAACGATAAAAATAAAATTCTAAAATCTAAAAAAAAATTGTTTTTATTATTTTAAAAAAGTGTTATGTAATTTGAATTTAGGATTTATAACTTTTATCGAAAAAGGCTTTATGTCTTTTGTATATTATTGATTGTAATATTTATGACAAACGGATTTATGACATATTATATTTAGGGATTTAAATTTTATGGCATGTGATATTATGTGATATTAAGTTCGGGTAAGTTATCATTCGGACAAATGATGATTAGGACAAAAAAAGTTATGGCACTTTAAATTATAGATAAAAAAGTTAGGTGACACAATAGAGAACCGTTGTCATCACCCGGACACTTTTAGTGTCAAGGGAGTCCCAACTAATTGAAAGATTAGTGATAATTTAAAAAAAAAACTGGGATCCCCTCTCAATTTACCCAAATGTCCGGGGTTTTGAAGTTTTTGGCAATTAAAAATAGGTGATGGCAACCTTGGTTCAAGCTAACGCTGTTTTTAAACTCCCATTGCATTGGTACCATTCTGACTAAGCCTTTATTACTTTGGGGTAAGTAAGGACTCCCAGGATCCCCGGCGTAATATGGAAGGGGACCAGGGTAGTTCATTATCATTCTGTCACTGTCACCTTCTTAAATGTGACAGGGATGCAATGATGCTCTAAATACGATCATGCACTAAACGTACTGTATGTAGTGAATTTGGTGAAAGTTCATCTACGAATCTGACAGATGCCCCATGTTTTATAATAAAACTTACGTCCACCTGTTTTTGAAATCTGTTTAAAACCTGTAAAATCATAATACCTAAGTACACGTTTAACGACATTCTCGCAATACTCCAAACGTACTGACAGGATCGTCTTTCATTCGTCCGCGAATTACTATAACGACTAGACTTACCGGCTCGATCTCTTTGGTGATAACAGCGGCGACGGACGGGTTGAGCCCGGCGAGGTTCTCGTCCAGCCACCGCTGGAACCGCAGCAAGCAGTCGTGCAGGTGGTGGTGCGAGCTGTCTAATCTGAACGCGCGCTTTATGCTCTGCAGCATCAGCAGGGGTTTGTCTGGAAATAGGGCGTAGCACTCAGGGAAATATATATATTATACCATCGCGCCTGTATTCCCCGAAGGGTTAGGCAGAGGTGTACCGATGCGCTCCCACATTCTACCGGTATATTTAGGTCCCATGTAATAGGGAGCGAGCCTATTGTCATTAACCGGACACAAATCCAAACTCCGAGCTGCTACTGAGAATTTCATAGAAAATCCCAATAACACTTTTTGCTCGAACTGGGAATCGAACCCAAGACCTCCAGCGTTGAAGTCGCACTTAGGTTTAAATTAAATAGATAACAAACCAAGCCTTACCTTTTCTAAAGTATATTTCGAAGGCCATTAAATGTGTGTCTATCCTATCTGAGGCGAGTGTTCTTAGTGGTTGTAGGAACTTGATCGCTTGTTCTAGAGGGTCTTCCGCCTGAAACAGTCATATAAATAACACATTAGCCATTTTACAAACATATGAACTTACATAGAGAAAGGTCCAAACCGGGAACAACAAACTTGTAGCCTGTGAAAATATTTGTAAGTGTTAAATCGCCAATCTTTCCCGAGCAAGCGTAGGTACAATGAGAAGAGTATTTGCCCAGGAGTGGGAAAGTAATAGGCTGTAATTGTTTATTTATTTATTTTAGGGAATTGAACCCAAAACACGCAGTGTAGAGTATGTAGCACTCAATCGAACGCCAACTATACCTTCTTTGTTTTTTTTTGTTTCCCGAGTGGAACATCCTCATGGATGTCCACCGCCCTGGGGGGAAGGGGGCGTAGGGGTCTGTCAGACTTTTACTGACTAAAAACCTCCCCGGTGTTCCATTGTCACACATACGCCGGAGATCCCGGGAACTTACGCGCCTGACACGATCCTCGACTGACCGTAACCTAACCTACTTACTACTAATCTTAAATGTTCTGAACCCTCATAGTACGAATAAAAAACATGACAGAGCTCATCATCATCTGCTTAGCCTTTTTCCCAACTGCGTTGGGGTCGGCTTCCAGTCTAACCGGATGCAGCTGAATACCAGTATTTTACATGGAGCGACTGCCTATCTGACCTACACAACCCAGTAACTGGGCAACACGATACCTCTTGGTTAGACTGGTTGTCAGACTTCGTGGCTTCTGACTATCCGTAACGACTGTCAAAGATCTACGAATGACAGCCGGGACCAACGGCTTTACGTGCTTTCCGAGGCACGGGGGTGTCACACCACCAACTTCCAAACTCCGGGCTGCTACTGAGAAATTCCTAATGGAAAAACCCAATACCACTTTTTGCCCGACCTGGGAATCGAACCCGGGACCCCTTGCTCAGCAGTCGCACTTGCGACCATGAGACCAACGGGGCAGTTATGACGTAGAGCTCATATTGCAATAAAAACTTGCTAAAGGTCCGTTTTAATTCATTTTCATCAGCTTTCACTTATGTACTAAGGTCTAGGAAAATGTTGCAAGAAAAAACCATTAAAAAAAGAATTTGGCAACCCATACAACGTGATATCCCCATAACTATTATTAGACTTGCCGCAAAGTCACGAGTTTGATAACAAGTAACTGTGCATGCCCTTTTCTGTAACAATAGCACACGCCATTGTCACCGACCGGTAGAACAGGTAGTGCACTCACGTTATTATCAAATTAATTGTGACATTCTAAATCAATCAGAGACTAATTTTGATATTTACTTCCCTAGGAAGTGTTTAGGATGTGGACAAACAAAATGTACTCGTATTATTGTAAGAAATTGTTTGATAAATTGATTTGAATAACTATCAAATAGAAACAGTGAAATCAAGGGCAGTAATTTTGTGACACAATTGTGCTCGATTGAAACACACTTTTCCTAATTACTTTATATATTGAATTGATTATATTTACCGTTAAAGCAACACACGTGGTGGTCTGTTTTTAATTTTTCTAAAAGAACAGAGTTTATCACCTAGGAGCCATAAGCAAATAAAATTGTTAGATATGGTTAAACCAACCAGATTTTAGAGTACCAAAATAATCAATTAATTTTAAATTATTAACTAGCGAAAAATAACATATTCCACTAAATGGTTCGCCATAACATTCATGGTACCGACGATTATTAGGACTTGGATCAAGCAGTTTAATATTAAAATAGGATCAGCATTGAACAAATTACTGAAATGATTATCAAAAGGCGATCAATGTAAGTAGCTTGTGTACTAAGGTCCTCATTCATGCTTCATTGCCTCGGCGCTTTTCTTGTGGTCGCCACTGTTAATTCTGGCTTTTTTTTTATATCACTGATGGTGGCAAACAAGCTAACAGCCCGCCTGATGTTAAGCGGTTACCGCTGCATATGGACACTTGCAACACCAGAGGCATCACTCGTGTGTTGCCGACCCCGTAAACCTTACAGGAGTTGCAATGGTTGGGGAAGAATAGTGTGGCGGGCTTGTTCCATTAATGCCCTTTGCGTTCCAGGGCCTAAGATACGCATCTACCGGTCCAAACTATGTAATGTTGTGTTTACCCTCGCTAGTTTGTCAGGTACGAGCTCGTCTAACTGGGGCGCTTCGGGGTCGCCCTGCTCCTGCTGCTGCCGCGCTTTGTGGTGCTGCTCGCGCTTCACCTGAGGAGGAACAACTCTTATACACACACTACTTTTATTTAGCTAAACAAACATTTAAGGAACGATAAGCCCTTCCCTTACCGTAGGAGTAAAGGGAAGGGTACGGGAAGAGGAAGGAGAAGGGTTAGGTAAGTACTTAGGATAACATGCAGATTTGATTTAATATCCTATAATACAATTTGAAGTAAGTAAGGTATATAACCCAATGGGGTTTTTTTTTTTCAAGATGAAGTAATAATGCTATGGCAATAATGAACACAAATCATATATTGATCGGACAATATTTGAGTTCTTTTTTCGTGTCCATTGACTTCCTCAATTGACGCGACAAAATAAGAAGATCAGATAACAACACAATACATAGTCGTAATTGCAATATTGATAACAATCAAGCGAAGAATCTATCTATTATGAGTATTTGCAATACCAGAGGCATAACAGATGCGGGTGCTATACTAGAATGCCTCCGTAAAGTACTTTTCTTTAGATAAGATAAGAAAGAAATAAAAAAAATCCATTTAAGATAAATATTAATGCTCCTATCAACCGTTGCTGATAACGAGAACATACTGCGATCCTCAAACGCCTCAGTCCCTGATAACACAGGCACAATTAGTTAAATGGACCTACCTGTACCTGGGCCTGTAACGCGCTTTCCTGTTCTGCTTTGCGCTTCGCTTTCCTCTGTTTATTTCTAAGCTTCTTCAACTCCGACGGCGCCAAGTTTTCTGTTGATAATAAAGAAGAAAATATTATTAGACAACAGCTTTGATTATTTTCCCCGTTGGAACCTTTAAGAATTAACGATCGGATTGGGTTTGGTGTTAGACTGCGAAATCACGCTGCATTCTTCTTTTTCGTCGTGTCGCTGGCGTGACAGTTTTTGAAAGGGTAGCCCAAAACATTGAAACTATATGGTTGGTGGCAGCCCATAGGTTACTTTGTCTGCATATTGCAAAGTTGTAGGTATTAGATACCGTACAATATTGCGAATTGCGCCAAACTTGACGCACAATGAATCCTTGCGAAAAACAACTCATACATACATTCATAAACTCACGCCTTTTTCCCATAGGGGTCGCCAGGAACCACAGAACGCCACCTGCTACATACAATCCTTACATACAGGGTAGGTCTTTCTAGGGCGTTCCTACCCAGAGTTGCCACTTACATCTGCCATATAAATCCCTTTTGTTAGTCGCCTTTCACTCATCCTTCCAACATGACTGAACCATTTAAGCATACTCTTTTCAACCTTTGTCATTTGAACAAAGTCCTCAATTCATATTCGCAGCGCCCTGAACCGCCAATAGAAGGTAAATAACTATAAAATTAAATTATCTTGAAATAATCTGTGTCGCCAAGCAAAAAACGACCATCGTTGCTAAGTATCTGTTACGGACATAATTCTCGTAACAACGCATAATCAAATCGCGAGACTAATACGAGTAAGTAATCGATAATGGCCGACGTATTTAAATTCATGATGGCGGAGCATGCAATATGGCCGCAAAAGTGCGATGCGAAGATTTGTTTGTAGAATGGAATATGTTTAGATTTACAATTGATGCGAAAAACTATGAACTCCTTTCATACTTTTGTACATCGGTTATAACTAAACAACTTAAAATGTTATTAGCCTTATTAGCTTTATGGCAATTAAAATTAGGCAATTTAATTATTTTTAGACTTTTTTTATAGAAATGTGTTAGCCCTAGCTATTGGTTTTAGATTTAATATTATCTATAACAGCCTGACTACTGGGGATACTTTGTTCTATAGTATAGTAGGTAGGCTGATTTAAACAAAAAGATTTATTTCAGCACATGGGCTGATTAACAGCGATGATAATTTCAAGCAATCCTTAGGTACACTCCCAAGTCCCTGTATTCAATGCCAACACACGGTCAATCATGTACAACCGCACAATACCGTATTAAGAAAAGATATTATCAATCTAAACGTTCACAGCTTCACATTAATTATCCCATTCTACATACAAAGGGCTAAATCAGTGTACAGAGCATTCTGAAATAGCAACAAGATCGCTTGATAACTGATAAGGGGTCGACGTGTCGGCTGCGCGTGAGTGAACGCAAGGGTCGCGGTCGTGCGTGCGCAAGCGCATACCACATGTCACACTTTGTATTAACTTATGTCGAATAGGTAGCCATATTTAAATTAAAATGTCTTTAGACGCCGCATAGTTAACATTATACATTCAAAACGAATAAAGGACAAAATAATTATTACATCGTTACGTGTTAAATACTATGAGTAGGTAATTCATTTCACATTGAACAAAGTTAGAAATAAAAGCCGGCCAAATGCGATTCGGACTCGCACACGTAGGGTTCCATACCACTGTACCTACTATATTTAACACAACAAAATGCCAGCATAGTATACCAGCATTTTGAATTTTGACATTCTTTTTAGGCCTTTGACCGCCATGTTAAAAAAAAAAAAACAATAATATGCCTTCAGCGCCAACCTACAAAACAGTAGAGAGTTCGGAGTTACCAAAAGTCTGTCACGGGATCGTGACAGTGGCGTGCTGGACACAATTTGGTTTGTCTTCTATACATGACAGTGGCGGTTAAAATATTAGTTGTTTTTATAGCGGCAATACAAATTAACACTGTGAAAAGGTCTACTCTACTCAATAAAATCCATGAGATACCCACTGACTCAAATAAATCCTTTAATTTGTCTACTACGTGTAATTGTGTTTTATACGTTTGCCTACTGAAACTTTGAAAATATCACGAGGGTAATGCAAATGTCACACATTTCTATGGAAGGGCGGATATTGTGAAGTAAACACAATGGTTGGTCGTACAGCCGCTGACCATAGAGGCATTATTGAGACAGTTTCACAAGCATTGCCACATGCGCCGGCGCACGCCGGTTAAACGAGCGCCCACGCCACAATTACAGGGTTGTCATAATAATAAAATATGTCAAACTGAAATATCGGACAGAAAAGGGACCTAGGTGTTACAACTATGTCAAATTAATGCAATATAGGTGGGGTACCTCTAATAATTTATGTAAGTACATAGATTATCTAAGTTGGTACCGTGTAATGCCTTTAGATAATTATTAGGTACTTATCTGAAAATAAAAAATAAAGACCTATAACTGAATGCCTGAATGTTTTTCTATGTGTATCTTGAACATTAAAAGACCGTGAGAAAACTGAACTTATAATAAATATAAATCTGAAATCGCCAATTCGCCAAAAGCAAGCGTGGTGATCAATTCTAGTGCCTTTCCTGTATGTAAAGAGGCATTTGCCCTGCAGTGGAGCATAATAGGCTGGCATTATTCATTATTATTATAAATGCGAAATTTTGTGAGGAAGGATGGATGTTTGTTACTCAATCACGCCAGAACTCCTGAACGGATCTAGATGAAATTTGGCACTGAGATAGATTATAGACTGGAATAACCCTTAAACTACTTTTGTGGGATAATATCAGTTTTGACGCGGACGGAGCCGCGGGCCGAAGCTTGAAGTTTGATACGTAAGTACAATATGAAGTTAAGTTAAGCCATGGTGATTACATATCTATTGGTCGGTTGAGCGGTGCTGGCTCATGGCGACCAACCATTTCCACACAAAACTCACCACACCACTACTTAAATGAAAATAATCCGTGATAATACGATTATAATTTATTTCGAAACTAAATCTTAGAATTTTTTCAATTCGATTTCTGATGATTATTCAATACAATATCTGGTAGATGTAAATTCTATTACCTTTGAAATAGAAAATCAGCCTTCTTCTTTATCGTGTGGGCAGTGAGGTCTAACGAGTCTACACACCCTGAGTTTCTAAACCGCCTCAAGGCCCTCTGACATGGTTACCGATGTCAGTGATACCCAAGATAAACTTAGAAAGTACATATGAAAAAATGTCACATTGGTATTTACCCGTGCCCATTTGCGAACCCACAACCTCGTACATGAGAGGCGGGCGCCTTAACCACTGGGCCATTATGACTTCAGCCTTTAGAATGTGTTATTAACATATGGAGCAAAACTTTGCATTAATAAGCTTCCTACTTTAGTTAATAAATAGCCCGCGATTTGGTCAGTGTAGATTTTTTACTTGCGTCGGTCGCCACGTGGATGTTCTATAGCCTACCTATACTACTCTACATAAATCTGGCTATCATATACGATTTTTCCAATCCGACTGGGAGTTCCACAGACTAGCGCGTTTAAAAAACAAACAAAAAGTTCTTCAGCTTTATTATTTTAGTAAGGATTATAAAAAATACGGTATAATTATCAACAATGCTTTGACATGAGTTAAGTTTTTACCACGAATAATAAAAAACACAAACGTGCAATCAAATAGGGTGTACATTACAGGAACTGTCACTGCATCGTCTGCATACACATTGACCAACATCCCTACATTAGTTTTTGTTCGTGTTTTTCGTATCCGTCCTCAACATTATACATGACGCACATTTTGCACATTTGTGAAGCTTGTATAAGTCAACAATAATAAATTTTGTGTATACGTTAAAGATGCAGGCCGCTTCCAACCGGTCTTTTTGGAAATCTATGGGGGAGGCCTATGTCCAGCAGTGGACGTCCTGCGGCTGATATGATGATGATGATGATACGTTAAAGCACAGATGAGATAACAGTTATGGTTATTTATTTATTTATTTATTTAATGTCTGTGCAACAAAAGTTACAAAGGCGGAGTTAATATCTTAGGCATTCTCTACCAGTCAACCAAAGGTGGTGAAGAGATAACATGGCAGGTGCGAATAGTTGTACGAGAGAGAAAAATTGAGAGAAAAAAAGAGTTTAAAAAATAAAAACATAACGTGATTATCTACGTTATTGTCTAATATACAAAAAGATTACCTACAGCTGCTTGTTTATTAGGGTCAATGTAAACCTATACAGCATTTTTTTTTGACATAATTTAGATTTTCATATCCAGAATTTATAATTTTTGACTTATGCCACGCTGTCCGCAAATGATCGATAAATAGAAAACAGTCACAGTAACGGTTGTGTTGCGCTCGCTTGTATCCGGCGCACCTTGTCGCATTCCCCAACATTGCGGCTCTAGGCAAAACGAGGCCCGACAGCGGTAGTTAACGTGACACAGTTAGGTCGAAAGTCCCATGAAATAGATCAATTTATAGAGCAACTAGCGAGCTGCCCGCGACTTTGTGTACGTGGCTTATTTCACCCGCGTTAAGTTGCGTTTTTGGATACTGCTCCGCTCCCGTGGGTCGTAGCGTGATGTTATATAGCCTATGTTACTCAGGAATAATGTAGCTTTCTTTTTTTTTATAGATGGAAAATCATCAAATAACATCCCCCCGCCCTGGGCGGGACGAGAGGGAGTGTCAGACTTTTACTGACTAAAACCCATCTATGTTCCTTTATGTGCCCTTTGCGTTCGGGGGCGCGGTATCTCTTTCGAACAACCCGCAGAATGTAGCTATCTATTGGTGGTTTTTGTTTTTAATCGGTCCAGTAGTTTGGGGGCCTAGTCGTTACAAACAAACAAAAATATCTTTCCCTCTGTATAATATTATTACTATAGATAATAACTAGAGTATACAATATAGCGCTCTTGTTAATAAAATGGCGAATATTAAGAAACTAATGCTTATTATCATAAAGATCATAATTGGCTTGCGGTCGACGTAGTATGTAGATTGTAGATAAGTACGCTAAATCAAATCTTACATCTATTGCAATCCGTAATGTGAAACATACAGGTGGTAGTGTTCATAAATAGAAACAATTATGGACTCTGTCGAGCACTGCAACACTTTAAATAAATAGGAGAAAGGAAAAGCGCTTTTTCCTCAAAACCATTTTACATGGAATCCATCTATCTTCCATTAGGTTTCTCTCGTTCCCTTAATTTTTCTTTATAAGTATTGTAGAGGCTCTAGTTGGTTATTTTAATAGTTTATTTATATTTGAAAACTGTTCCAAAATAGAAAAAATAGGAACTTGACTGTCAGTCCGAATGGTTAACCGTATCAAATCATTCAAAGGAGATGGCTAAATGGAAGTATAGACCACTGCCCCATGTGCCAGGTACCATGTATAAATATGGTACCTAGCACAATATAATGCACAATGGCTAAATTTTTGTATTTCATGTAAAAAAGTTTCAGATACTTTTTGGGAATAATATAATGGTAAAATAATATTGCCTAAAAAGGAAAAAAGGTGTGTTTGACAGTATATAATTTTCTTCAACTGACACTTTTGAAAAATAATAAAACTAAAAACGAAAATGAGGTTGTATATTTATAAGTGAATGTTTGTGATGAAAAGTTTTTCTTTTTTTTTTAGATACTTTATTATGTTTAATAGTTCACGAAAGTGCTAGGAAAATATTAAACACTACATAATTCATGAATGATTTTTTAAATATTATGAGGTTATGTAAGATTCATATACATTCCAGAATGTATCTGGCCCGGGGGCAGTCATTTAGCCATCACCTTTGCAAAAACTTGATTCAAATGAGTATCCGAGGAGTTTCTTGTCCGTTCTCCATAGAGCAACTAACTTGTATTTTCTGACTAACTGACCAGCTCCTTGACAATTCAAAAGTGCTTGTAAATGGTTAAAATGTAATAAATTCTTTGACTTTGACTGGGATTTACCAATTCTCAGTCATTGCTCGCCAGGTATAGGTAAGCAGTAAGTTAACGGGTACTTAAACGTGATAGGTGTTAGCCAACTGTACTTTTGCAGGCTTTCCACCATATAGGTTGCTTCGTGGAAGAACGCAACCAATACGTGACTTCCAAAAGATATCAAACAGAATCTAATTGGTTTGGTTAAATTCGATGTAAAACGATAAATATGCTTTTCAATTTCAATCAACGAGGGCTGCAGTATCTTTACTAGGAAAATTTATTCTTAAAAGGACATACATACATAGCATACATGCATACATAGACTCTCGCATTTTTCCCATGGGTAGGCGGCAGAAACCACAGAACGCCATATGATACGATCCTTACATTCTTGTTATTATTAGAAGGGTAGTAGATAAGAAGGGTAATATGGTAGATAGCAGCTTTGAATTACGATTAGGTTAAAATAATTCGATCTTTAAAAAATGTTCTTGGAATGGTAACAAATGTTAGACAAAGAGTTGCACCTACACTCCGTTTTTTTCAGCCGTTTTGAGTGATACGATAACATACAGATAAATGTAACAACATCTTCATGATCTCATATTAATTTGTAATATAGTCGTAATGTACTAGAACATTATATTATTGTAGAGCCAGCCAGTCAGCCAAGATTATCTTATTAAACCCAGGTTAAGTGTTACCAGCATGGCTAACCCCATGGTGGTAACAATTAATCACCAATATGACTTGCGCCACCGCGATTCAGAAATTACTAACGAAAATAAGACTATTCCGCGAAAGTTTGTCAACTTTCAGAAAACATAACTTTGAAAACAATATATTAATGTTTTAAATAATATATCATTATAATTGCCGCACGCAAATCTAGATCAACATACAACGTAAAACAGTGCTACAATATGCAAAAAACTTAAGAAAATTTTGAATGCCGCGTCGAGTTACGTAATTTTCGCCAAGCTTTTGGCTTGACAAGTCGCAGATCACGTAAAGACGTAAAGAACAGCGTACCCAGTGCCTATTTACGTAAGTATATTGTGCCTTAATACGTCTAGGACACGTCGCATACACAAATTACTGCTCTAATTCTCTAGAGGTTTCGCAAAAGTAATGAAACTACGGCCGTGGGGGCCGAGCGACGAGGTCGGGGAGGTCATATCTATAATTAAAATGTAACCATTTTGTAGACATAGGTACGTATTTTTGATAACGTAGTTTTATTTGAAAATCACAAGGAATTGTCGTGAGCGATCGAGATTCTTAGTCTAAATGAAATTCAACTATAGGTACTACAATATTATAAAGAGGTAAGATTTTTTTGTTTGTGTGTAACGAATAGGCTCCGAAACTATGGGGCCGATTTTAACATTTTTTTCCCCAATAGATAGCTTTATCATTCTTGAGTATCATAGGCTATATAACATCACGCTACGACACACGAGTGCGGAGCATTATCCGAAGACGTAACTTATGGTGGGTGGAATAAGACATGCGGAGGACATCTCGGGATTTCGTGCGCATGTCTTATTGCACCCAGTTCGCTAGTTTCTGATATATGAACAATGTGTAGAACAATGAGTATAAAAGCTCTTGTTTCTAACCTACGGAATTGGTTCAATCAAACCATCTTAATACATTTGAACATGAAGGATCAGCAGGACTGATGCAGGACAACGATCGTAAGCCGGTCTACAGTAAGCCACGTACCTACTTAATTTCTGCTGTAGCTAACAATATCGCAACAACTACAAATTATTTATCAAAGCAGCCCTGACGCAGGGCTCGTGTCGCAACGACCGGACTCGTTCGTGTGACGGGCGCAGCCGGTCGACTTCACAAACTGGAGCACCAGTTACAATGTTCAACTCGGGTTGGTTTAAAATTATTTTAATGTTTTAATTTTAAAGAATGATGTCGCATTTTTATATAATGCCTTTTAAATATGAATAGGGTATACGTCCAGCGTTTTGTGTTTGTGGTTGGGTAGGAGATAGGCTAGTTAAATAAGAAATACTTTATAAGTAAATACCTCGTTAGCCTATTGGTCCTAAGCGCGACTGCTACGCTAGAGGTATTGGGTTCGATTTCCAGATCCAGCAAAGTGTTATTAGGTTTTTGTATGAAATTCTCAGTAGCAGCTCGGAGGTAGGATTTGTGCCCAGTTCAGTTTAGGTCCCATGGGACCTAAACATACCGGCGGACTGTGGGTGTACATTGGTAGACCTCGGCCTAACCCTTGGGAAATACAGCCGTGATGGTAAATACTTTATTAAGGACGCCTGCAACACCAGAAGCATTTCACACGCATTGCCGTTCCTATTTTATTTGGGAAAAGAAACAATCGTACATTGTATACAATATCTATTTACACAGTATGCTATAAGTAAATGTACAATCCACTACGTTTCCACATGTTCAACGCTTAATAGCTTTGGTAAAATTTAATAAAATCAACATAAAACAATACAATTTTTCCGTTATCTTTAAATGTAATACATACTACTACAACAACAAGGTATATAATTAGGTACATATTATTATGTTGAAAAACATCAGTCAACTAAAGTGATTGAATCAATGTTTTGTTTGGCGATAAAATGTAATTTTACACAAGATGAAGGTGCAATACCTTGACTGACCAACAACACACAGTACCCTAAAACCTAAGTAAAGAGAAAATATCTTTAAAGGAAAAAAAGGATGAAAAAAATGAACAATAAAACTCTTCGTTCTTGTAACGTCGACCCAACTCTCAGCACAGCCGGCTTATTCTGCAATATGATGAATTTAGGTAAAGCAAGGTAGAAATTAGCTCTCAATCGCTGACTTGATCCGAGGGTTTGAGAGCTAACCCCCGACTCACTTCACCAAGAAAGTTGTTGCAGAATAGCGCATCACCATCTTCTTCCTGCCCTTGTCCCATGTTACTTATCTTCTTACATTCCGTCCGTAATCATGATATCAATGACTCCCTTCTTTTCCAATGCTTATACTAAGACAAACGGTTCCCTTTCAACTTTTTTGTCTCTGGCGCTAATTTCGAACTTCTTTATATATATGAACTTCGTTAAAGTTGAGAGGCATCCGTGAATCGCAAGATATTCCAGTGATCTGTCGCCATTTCATTCGCCCCGAGTTTTACAGAACAACATATTACAGTGATATTTACATAACAAACAATGTAATAGAACATGTTACACACAACACATCGATGTAAGGAACAAAATTAATTAACCAGAACGAGTTCAATGAATGGCCATCAGTCATCAGTTTCGCACGTGTCAATACACCTGCTCAGTTTTAAACACATGATCAATCAAGTCATTCTTCTTCAGTTACATAATCGAAGAGATTCAATATTTTAAATGGTTGTCGGAACAGTTTTTAATTCTTCAAAAGCGATAGTCCAAATAATATGCATTCTATAAAATACACAAGAGTTAGTGAATAGGTTCAATGTCTCCAATTAACACAGATTTGAGGTTAAATTGACAATTCAGACAACTATAAAAAGTAATAAAATTATAGTCTAGTCTAGGCAAAATAACGGATTTTTAAGTGCTCATAGTGTGTGGCAAAAATATAAATACAATAAAAATCCGACTAAATCATTCAAATGATAACATCATTAATTAATAAGCAGTCAAAAAATAACATTAATATTCACACCCGCTAAATATATATTTTTTGTACATATATATCAATCAAACTAACCTCATTCGTATAGATGTTCCAGTTCAAATCATTACAAAAGTGAAGATTAATGGCATTAGTCGCACGCGCATGCTTAGGTTGTGAAAGCGACCACCTGCCTTCTAACAATGCAGGCGGCCGAGCTGGTTGAACTTTAGTTCCCTGTTTGTTTTGTTAACACGATATAAAATGGTACTGTCATACGCATTGCAATTAATGTCCTTGATTAAAAAGAGAATACACCAAAAAGGATTAAAAGTATAGCTTGATGATAACAATCAAGGATACATACAGTAACATAATTGGAAGCTGCCTGGCTGACAAGAATAAGGAAAATATGAAAAAAAGATAATCTGAATAACGGGAAGAATGAAGAAATAAAAAAACTTCAACAAGTGCATGGTCGCCGGTAATGCAAATATCCCATTACAATTGTATTCCTCGAAGGGTTAGATAGAGGTGTATCAATGTACACCCACAATCCGCCGGTGTGTTTCAGGTCCCAAGTAATAAAATGAATTTGACTTTGCAGCATATTTACATGTCATTATTATGCCACACATGAATGAATAGGTCTGCAAAAAACGTTGAAATGTTCCAGGAATATTAATAAGGGGCGAGCCTATTGCCTTACTGAACCATTGAATCCTGACTCGAAGCTGCTACTGTGAATTCATAGAAAAACCAATAACACTTTGCTCGATCTGGGAATCGAACACTAGTTTTTTAATGTTTAAATACTCTGAATAACCTATGCACTATTATATGCACCCTTCTCGCGCGTTACACTGCACGCCACCAAAAATAAACGTCGTGTCCCCCGCAATAATTTATGCTCAATGTTGCACTTTGTTTAATGGGCAGTATGCTTAGTTAACAGGTATGAGATATGTCTCGTATATTTCAAGAATTAACTTTAGAAGTAGATAGACAAACAAAATCGTATACCCAATAAAAATCTTTTTAAAGCAAATACTAAAGTGGAAGTCCACAAAAGCAGTGTAAATCGAACTTAACGACACCAATATTAACTGCGTCCAATCGTTAAGTCAACTGAAAACCAATAAAATAACATGGCGAGCCTAATTTTACTTAAGACATGCAATAAATCTGTTATTTATGAACAAGACTTCCACGTTGGCGCCAGACCGCCATATTTGGCTGACCACAAACGAGGACCAGCTTTTTAATGGCAGTTTAAAACTATTGTCGATTTGCTTCCTAAGAAATCTAGAAATGGGTATGAAGACATGTTGGTGTTTATACTGGAGTCGTAAATTTATATTAAGGCAAATGTTTGGTTTTATTGTTTCCTAACATCGCAGTTTAAAACGGACAATCAAATCGGAGTCGATGTATATGCTAATAAGCTAAGTTTAGTTTTGTGACCTATTGTTTTTCAGATTCATTAGAATTATTTTAATGATTTGTCTGTTTTATCACCATGGGAAGGAAACGCACCAAGATAAACACCGAGAAGTAAGGACCGACCATGGTGTGTGCAGGCAGGCCAAGGAAGCACTTCCTACAATTGACCGTCGCTTTGCAATTAGGCCCTCCAACTGTCCAAGCAACAGCTACGAACAGTTACAGACAGCCCACTGTGCAGAGCCTGGATGGAGAAAGATAAGACAGCCACTCATATATTTTTTAACTGCCCTGAGGTCGCCACATACAGGGCAAAGTACTTCGGTAACCTAGGTACCGTCCCGTCTAAGATATCATTGTTAATGTCAAGGCATTACTGACCATTCTTGAGAGGTTGGGGTGAGTCGAATGAACTATTTCCCGTCCACCCGTACGCATAATAAGATCTGAGTCGTGAAGTCGCGAAAACGAGCCCTACACATATACAAGACAATAAAAGAGTGATACACGAGTGATTTAGTTACAGAGAACGAGGGAAATGGAAGACAGTTTGATCATCGTAACAAACTTTTGTAATGGGACTTTTAATTGAAATCAGTTCAAATAAATAAATAAATATCTTGGGACAACTCACACACGGCTATCTGATCCCAAGCTAAGCAGAGCTTGTGTTATGGTAACCAGACAACTGATATACATACTTATATAATTTATAAATACAAACATACTATAGATAAATCACACCCAGACACAGAACAAACAATCATGCTCATCACACAAAGTTTGTCCTGGGTGGGAATCGAACCCACGACCTCCGGCTTAGCAGTCAGGGCCACTAAACACTAGACCAACAGGCCCGTCATCAATGAAAGCAATTAGACTTGAATTTAGGTAGCCAGCAGGGTGCCACATAAAAATATTTCTATTTACAACTCTGTTACAATTATCTAAAATACTTGATCACATATCCAACTAATTCTCGTCTGGCGGCAAAATAATTAGTGTAGTTACGCGCAGCATGTAATGGGCAAGTAATTTTCTCACCAGAAAGACCTTTAAACGTACAAATTATAATTTTAAACACACTTGGCGAGTTAGTAATAAATGCTCCTGTTGCGATCATAGGATTTTTTATATAAAGTATAAATTGTGGATAGAAAAAAAGCTGTCTACCAACGGAACCCGTTCTTAATGGTGTCTAGTACCTAAACACTTCGGTGTTAGACTTGGAGAATTCTGTAGACAACTATATAATTTATGGGAAACGGGAATAATGCTATGTAATACGTTTCTTACATATGTACCAGGCTGTTATTGTCCCACCACGTTTGCTTAAGACGGATGCGCGATTTCAGACTTATATTAATTATATAAAGTCTAAGTTTCCTCACGATGTTTTCCTTCACCGATATACTATACCTGTATCTACAAATTTTCTATAGATACGTAAAGACCAGACATTTAAAACAAATAGCCAAAACTGACTCAGAAACCATCTTAACAGGAAAATTAAGAAAAAATCTCACATAACTTAGATCATACAAAAACCCCATCAATGTATTGAACTTAACTATGACTTATCCAAAAGCAATGCGAATCTAATCGCAGTACAGTGGACACATGAGGCTGGCATTGAGAATCACACGGAAACCTCGTGACAAATTCACCTATAATTGCAACGTGCAATACGGTGCCAAGTGCCGAGGTAAGCCAGTCGTGCATCCGTATCCGATATCATACATAATATTTATGTAAACGTTAATTGAAGGATTTCCATGGTCTCAGAGTTTAATGCTTGTGTAATATTGATAGAATTTGTTGACGATATTATTCTCGAAGACAGACACAGTTGGTTTCATTGGTTTTTGGCTTTTTGTGAGGGACCTCGTCTGGGAAAGTACTATCACAATACCTATTTCTGCCGCAAAGCAGCGTTCCTGTGTTCCGGTTTGAAGGTTATGGGTGCCGGTGGAATTACAGGCACATGAGACATTTTAAATTTGTCTTTAAGATGACAACGCATTTAAATTAGTAGGGCCGTCGGCTTGTTTGCCATGAAACGAAATTTAAAAATTTAGTTGCTGTGCTTCAGTAGATATGATATCTCGCGGACGGAGGCGGCAGAGCTGCACTAGTTCGTCATTTAATAACTCTATGTTCCCGGATGATGGCATTATAGACATTGATTGACTTTCATTTGGAAAGCAGTTCAAGTCTCATTGAAACCTGACCGGATCAATATTTTTTATCTAAACTTGATAATCGAAAGGAAACATACATCTAGTTTTATGTTACTTTCAATAGTCAATGAATATATAGCTATGGTGGACATAACAACGACATTCTAGATTACAAAAATGTAAAAAGAAATATGGATTTGAAAGCTCATTTCTCCTAACTGCAGTCCTGAAAGAAACGTATGACGAATCCTGAAATAGGTCGGACAAACGGAGGATTTCAGAACTGCTGCTTTAATTTACGCAAAGTTGCGTGAGAAGTAATAAACACAGTGGCGTGCGGTCCATATAGGCAAATAGACATTGGCTACCCTATAAAATACGTATTTATCTTATATTAAATCGTTAAAATAAAAAACATAATATATTAAAACTTAAATCAGCTCCATCTATCGAGTAACGGTGGAGTCTCATCGATAAATCGCTTCGCGCGAGTAACGGGAAGACACAAAACATTGCGGCTGGGTGTTTCAATGTGTGCCTCATGACATACTCGTAGGTACGCGTCTACAATAGTGTGCGTTTACTATAAAAACTCGACACACAATGTCAAAATAACGCTCACAAACGTACAAATAGACTTTGGCTAATTTTTATAGTTTGACGTTTGCGGGGGTTTTGCGAAGTTAGGTATGTGATTATTATAATAAGTAGTACGTTTGATTTTATTAGCGTTAAATGAAGCACGTTTACTTTTTGTCATAATATGTTTTTATGTTGTGACTTATGAGCGGTCATTGTTGATTCATTTTGTACGACTGTAAACTGTTGTGTTTACGCTAAAATTAGATTGTGATGTGTTAAAATTGTTCAGGTGTGTGTAAGTGCAGAAAATATTAAATTATGCGTTTTCAAAGCTATCATAAAGTGATAAAAAAATGTTGATCGCCCAAGGCCGTTATACACCAGATTTGCAGTGAATACAAACTAAAGGTATAATCAATCGTAAATTCAATCACGGGTTGTTTACATAGCAATTGATTATAATGTTTTCGTGTCCAGACGTGAGTCGTAACGTATTTTGGGCATATTGTACGTAGTTTCGTGGATATGAGTAGGTACCTACCTAACTACCTAGTTTCAAAACCGATTATTCTTGTAACTATGTAGTTACCTACTTCTGTATACAGTAGATTTTTGGTTAGTTCTGCGTTTGTATTATGGTATGATTACGAAAGTGTTATAGGTTATAAAGGTAGGTAATATTGTTACATTGGTGTTATGCTTTGATTACGTATAGGTATGTGACAGTTTGAAGATGTTCTTTTTATCATGCGCGTAAGCTATAGGTACCTATCCCGAGCCGAAGGGACTGTTTTCTGTCTACCCTGTCTAAAAACTCTGTGCACGCCACTGAATAAACACCATCAAGAGCGGACACCTCGAATCAGTTTTTCCATCTGTTCGAGAGCAGCTGACCAGGTGGCTGGGACGAACCACTGTGTTCCACAATTTCTCATCATCAGTCGGCATCAGTCCACAGCTGGACATAGGCGTCTACAGTCGCACGCCACTTATCTCGATTCTCGTGGCAACTCTCATCCAGTTGCTACCAGCTACCCTGCGAAGATTGTCGCTGCGTGCACCCCCACCTTACGCTTGCCGATTCGCGGTCTCCACTCAAGAACACTTGGTGTAGAAGTGTTCTAGAGTGGCGACCGCGAATCGGTCATCGGTTCTATGACTAATATCACCGTCCCATTGCCACTACAGTTTACTCAGCCCAATTTCTCACAGGTCAACAACAAAATGTTACACAAACAACGCATGATGAGGAAAAATAATAAAAATGGAGTACATTTCTAGCATTCCTCAGATTTAATTAAGTAAATACAAGTAATCAGCGTCTCACTGGCACCGTACAGAGATACGTGATGTAATTATTTATTGTTACTCATCGTAAACAACACATTTAGCGGGCATTGTATTCAAATACTTACACAGTTATTTGTGTCATATGACGCCCTAGATAGCGGCGCTAATAAGTTGAGATGTAGGTGGTAACCGTGGCCTATGGAAATGGAGATCAGAAGCATTGGACCGTTTCCACGGTAGAGACAAAGATGAATTGTTTCATGTATGTAATTACATCTTTGTCTACTTTTATGTTTGTGATAACTTGTAATTGGCCTTATTAATGTTATTTATATCAGCTGTAAGTTTTCCAAAATCAAATAAAATAAATAAATAAATGTGTAATGTCTCATTTTCCTGGTCTATCAGCTAGTCCTCTCCATGAGCAGGTTCTAAAAATAAAACGGTGCTTGGTTGAAAATATTAGCGCGTTACTTGCAAATTAAATAATTTAAATAAGTTGATTGATGAATATATTGGCAGATAAGACAGAGAGTACGATATAGCAAGTAATTATCGTCTAATTATGCAATAATGACTTGCAACTATCAGGTTTCACTTATCATTATACCCAATTATAGAAGCAAATATTCTTGTTTAAATATGTACTATATAATACCAAAAAAAAAGGACTCGACTATAACGCCTGTACAAGAAGCTTACATTCATTAATCAAATAGAAAAGAGCTGAGGATTATAGCTAAGAACTCTCCCGATCAAGTAAGCTTTCAAACAAAAAAAAACAAAATCGGAACAGCCATTTAGGAGCTACTATGCTACAAACAAACATGCAGATACACACGTTAAATTTATAACACCTCTCTTTTCGTCAGGGGTTCAAAACAATACTTTTGACCGTTTACTAACACAAAACTACACTTCAATGCAATGCTTAAATAAAAACGCAGTGTTAGATTTAGTGCAGAAAGTTTAAAAGCGTGCATTAATACTTAGGCATTACATTTAGGTGTCGCCTAACGTCAAAAGAAACATAATACACTGCATTATAAAGCTTCTAAAGTGGCCATTATTCGTTCTAAACGTTTCACTTCACTTTTCCTGTTGGCTTAGCTCCAATATTAAAGGCGGTACTAAATTGAACGAGTAGGTTCTGAGAACGACGATTGAATTGCCTCTATCAATCGTATTCAATTGGAGCTTGTAGTTATTCACTTAAAGGAGTAAAGGGTAATTTCTTTTCTAACTACATAATCGCTTTTACGGAGAAACTAAGATACGTTGAAATAGGAATTTAAACTGGAATCAAGGGGGCAATTCTACTGACTTTTAGGAAAGATTGTGATCTAATCACAGTCTCAATCTGCCAAATATGTCTCTAACTTACTTACATTTTTTGACATTGATTGTCGTTGAGATGAGATTGTGACTAGATTATTGACCTTGAGTTATATGACTGTAAGTTTTTTTTTTTTTTAAATAACATTTGTAAATAGAATCGAATTTCAATGGTTATTATGGACGCGGTTTAGCGAACGAGATGTAGTGTGTTCTGTTCCCATACGGTGCGTTTGCCGTGAACATTTGGGATAACCAGGCATACCGGTAACGGTATGAGCTTTTTATATTAATATTTCTAGAAAAGAATCATGAGCTTTATTTCAACCGTAGCCAACCATAATATAACTTGTTAAAATTCAGGACAAGCAAGTCTATTTGGGATTTCCATCGTAAGTAAATGTTTTTGGAAATAATTGCGGCAATGAATACAAGGAATTGTCATAGTATATTGCCCCATACTAAGCATTTTAATTTTTAAAACATCTTTTTTGCGACATCTTAAAAGTTTGTCAAATACAGCCATATCAGAGCTCGAAGGGTTAGGCAGAGGTGTACCAATGTAGACCCACAGTCTGTCGGAATGTTTTGGGTCCCACGTAATAGTATTAATTAAATTTAATTAAAGTTAATTATATTCTAGAAATTCATAGAAAAACCCAATAACACTGCTCGACCTGGGGAATCGAACCCAAGACCTTTAGCGTAACAGGTACGCTTAGGACCAGTAGCCTAAAGAGGCAGTCAAATTAAAACTGA
The DNA here is from genome assembly GCA_932526535.1 of Caradrina clavipalpis. NCBI lineage: Eukaryota > Metazoa > Arthropoda > Insecta > Lepidoptera > Noctuidae > Caradrina > Caradrina clavipalpis. Next base: position 9,893,132 of record OW052105.1, read on the forward strand.
ACAAAAGTCAAATCAGACCTGTGTATATCATTAAATGGTTGTGACGAAATCACAGCATGTAGCAAACGTAACCGCGCATGGTTAAGTTAAGGCTGCGCATACGCAGACGCACGGCAACCATTACTTACGGATAACTGTGAGAAAATATGTAACAGCACACAAAACGACCAAGGTAATCTTTATCCATTGAACTTATGTAATAATGTAAGCCGAGTTTGTTGGTATACTTTTATCTGATACAATAAATTGTGACGTAAAAATAAAAATGCCACTGATGCCGCGGTTAACGTGAACACCTACTGGGCCAAAGTACTTTAGAAAGGGATTATAAACATTGATTCGTAAAAAGTAAAAATAAAATAATGATGTGAAAAGCTCATAAACATAAAACTTGGGCTGCCAATGTTCTTAAAACATGGAGAAATAGATGTGATCACGAATTCAGGTAACAGCTTTTTGCTATTGGCTGCCTCATTTTTCCATAACATCGCAGCAAGATCTCTAGTTGTACGATAGTTTCCACCTAGGTTTTGGAACGAGCCACTAGCAAGTCATAGTCAACTTTCTGTCTAACCACTCGACAATTCAAAAGTGCCTATAAGGTATATATTTTTTTTTTTCGAGATGGGTAAGCTCTTGACTCTAGTCTTGTAGTCAAAGGTGACATAGACAAAGTCTACGATGAAATAAATGCTTTGAGTTTGACTAAAAGTCACCGTTATTTTCGGCCACAGTTTAAATTTTCTAAAATTTCTATACAACTGTGGGAATTTACACCTGCAAAATGTAACCGCATAACAGGTATTATCGAAACTGGAGTTGCAAGTGGTCCAGTTTTCGGTACAAGCGACTGTCCGAGCCATAAACCGACATTGTTGGTGTTCCGCGTCGGCGCTACACTTTGCAACGGCCTACTAAACGAAATATAAATCAGATAAAGCTTGAATTGCGCAGACGCAAATGACTTTTGTTGGTCCTTTGGTGCCGAAATTACATTGTAGGTAGGAGCTATTTCTTTTCAAAATCTAGGTGTAGTTTTTTAGTAAGATCTACGGCCCGACACGTATATATGGTGTCTTGCCGTAGCGTATGGTGACCGTATTTTCCTACGATCGTGAACCATGTTGAACGTGTGTGACTTCACAATGTCTAAAAGCGCGGCGCGTTACACGTCGCAAACTTTTGACAGTGCTACACCGACTCTTTATATTACCTTTTTTTTAATACAAAGGATGAGTGTGTATTAACAAATTAGCTGTCAAATAGAACCAATAAGTGCTGCAAATGCGTTTAGATATATCAAATATCTTAAAGCATACTATGCTTTTGGAAAAGTAAACACAGTCGTATTGAAACTACAACGTCTCATGCCAAATATATTATTAGATTTATCATTTAACTTTGCCGCGATAATCAAACAGTGCTATTAACGTAGTTATTTCGCAAAATAGGTTATAGACTATTAATACGAAACATTCAAGCACCTAGCAGCTGTGAATGCTATCAACTTGCAATGCCCAGCTATTTCATGCCTGTATTTCTGGTATCAAATTATAACATTCCAACTCTAAAAACAGATTTCGTTAAATCCAAGGTTGCAAAATGTCAACTTCCTTATGCATCCAAAACACGCTTAGACGTGATGATTCACTTGTTTATAAACAAATGTTATTTTTATCACAGCTTTCGTTCTAAATGTCATGGAGTAAGGATCATCTTAATCATCATCATCCATACCCCGACTTTACTCTTGTACCAGGGTCATTAATGTTCTACTAGCGATAGCGTCCATTTTGTCTCTTTATCCTAAAGAGTTGCCGCCCGCACCAGAAGACTCACAAATCCTACCAAAATTAACCAAAGATGCATAAAATCATCAGCTCAAGACAAGGAGTGGAACGCATAGCAACTGCTTTCTTGCTCGGTGTAGAAAAACTTTGGAACAGTGTCGTGAACTCGTGACACCACGAAGGGCGACCGGCTGTAACTAAATCTTACGTCAATTACGCACCTGGCAGGCACCGCCTTGTGAACTTATTGGTAACAAGTAACAACATAAATTCTACCGTACAGACTTATCTCGTACAATAAATCTAATAATACGTGGCTGGCTGTGTAATCAAAGGTCATTATTTGATATTATTCAGGACTAAAAGATTATTTCGAGTCAATCTCATTATGAAACGGAAATGTAATCTATAACAGCATTAGGGTGTACTATTTTAATATTATTAGTTGTTTCTGTTTGTAAACCTGACTTCGTTCACATCTAATTATAAATGGCGCATTTCGCAACAGGAGCACGTCCCAAAAAATCCACGGTGAACAACGGTCAGGCGTCACGTAGTTATTGGTCAAACATCACGATTGGCAGCTACCTAATCCGTACACATCCGTTACGCATCAAATTCACGACAGAGGATCGTAATCCTACTACGTAAACATCTACTGAGAAAAACCCACTCGATTCCTGGGCGCGACGATCATAGCACGGCGCACTTGGAATGACCAAATACGTGTAGCAGGTGCCTAATGTAGGCACGTCTCGAATGCGTAGGAGAACGCACGTGCTGTGCATCAGGACGAGTCACAGCCACTCGTCAATTGAGCGTAGGCGTGACGTAGACGCAGGGAAACGTTAACCTTTGTGCCTAAACTGTGCATCACCGTAAGCGTCTATAGATATGCTATGCGACTGATGAGGTCAAGGCAAAGCTCCAATCAAACTGTGCAGTCAAGCCGTCAACAGCTACGTAAATAACAGACACATCCCACAATTCTGCTAAATAAATAATACAACACTGCATGGTGTCAGGCACCCGAATACTTTAAAGTCGACGTAATTTGAAATGATGACGAAACAAAAGTAATTATAACAACGCGCCTCATTGCCGATCGCAATGACATCATTCCCAAGCTCTAAAGCTGTCACAAAACGTCACGGCATACCTAAATGATGAGCGACAGTCCAACCAAACATACGGAGTAGTAAGCAGGCACACAATCACTGACTCATAGCGATTAATACAATTTCATAAACGAAGGAATATTCTTAGGCAGTGACCGCAGATGACTAAACGTATCCGAGTCCGAGTATTGTGATGACTACAGATAATCTGGCAACATATAAAGTCGTGACGAAAGGGCCGCCGACCCCGGACGCTAATTTGTGAATGAAGAGATATTTTCATCCGGTTGTGTGTTTCGCAGAATAATCTTTACACTACAAGAACCATTACATCTTAATACTAGGAACTAATGTAGTTTATTATGATTAACCTGATCAATAAACACCATAAATATATCGTTTGCATCTGCATTTAGATTATAACGTAAACAAATTAGCATCAATTGTCATACTTGATCACCTTATATGGTCCAGGACACAATTTTTTATATCTAATTACTTCTTGTGAATGATGATGAAGATGTAGGAGTACTATATGACAGCACAAAGATGACAAATTGTAATGACCATAAAAAGCTAAGCACGTGTAAGTTGGAAAGAATCACGCATTCAAGACATTGAATCGAGAATTTATAAGTAAAACTATAGGTAAGGGCGAACAATGTAGTGCAGAATGGTAATATGCGCTTGCAGAAATTGTACGCGGATCAAGTATGCAACTGGACGTCAATATATTGTCAACCCGGAATCACCGATGCATCTCATCAATATTAAAATTGTTGGACAACTTAATATCGATTCGAGGAATCTGATAATTGTATGTGTAAAGAATAACACATTAGTGCTGACGACTGTCATTACATGGAGTTCTAACTACAGATCTGTGGGAACGAATAAATCTCTGGTGACAAGGCCGAAGCTGTTTATTGTTAAAAACATGGAAATGATAATGGTTTTTCCGATGTAATCACTCATTTGCATGAAGTGCGAGTTTATTATCCGAAGAAAATGTAAAAAGTTGGAAAAACCCGGCTGTTAACTGATGTATTGTTGTGCCCCTTGGCCCATTGTCGTGCTGGAGTGCGTCACGCCTACGCTCCGCTACGTAATATTATCTTATTTATATGAAGTACGAATTGGTGCTGTCGTTTTGTATTAAAGACGTTTAAATTACTACGAAAACTATTTTTATTGTTTGGTCTATTAAACAAATTACATTGAAGTTATCCGTTTTACAGGTGATAATCACAACGCGGACTTTTCTATGGATTCAGTTCATAATTCTAGACCACTTGCGATGATTTCCTTCGCCAGTTATTAAAAAATGACCACTGTTCCATGTATAGAATAGCTGATTTTGATTTTAGGCCTCAAATATTTTACTTAATTCAAAGTCTGTATCGAAATGACCCTTCTACCGTGTACGTTGTTATTAGCGTTCTTCATCCAGAACTCCAAATAAGTAACACTGCCTCCACTCTGCACGTAATCCCTATTGTAAAGTCAACGACATAGCGATCCATGATTCACGCCGCATTGTACACATTGAGTGCTGATCGCATCTTAGCTGCGCCTGCGTCTGACGAAGGCGGCAATTTGTCAATTCGCTATGCGTTACCTTCTAGTCACGCTGGGAGGTTGAACTTCGGAACGTAAACAACTTTAGTGGGTATTCATTGCTCTGGGCGCCATTAGAGGTAAGGCACCCAAGTGGTGTCGTCAGAGACCTACTATTGGTTGCGTGCCGCTGGATGTCCCTCCTCCCCTTTTTAGGACTCTGAACTTGATGACAATGGCTTTGACGACAGAAAAGTTGTTATAGCGTCATTTGTTAACGTCATAGTAAATGAATGTAGAGTCGTATGACTGGAGAAGCAAGTGACGTTAATTAGTGTGACTTAGGTAATTATTGGTAACTTTTATTTTTAACAGACTTCAAAAAAGGAAGCGGCTTTTCTGCTGGTTATCTATTTTTTTATGTATTTTCATTGACATTTATGTGGATCGTAGACCAATTTTAAAAAATGTTTGGTTGAAAGGGGATACTTCTCATGAGGTTTCATATTAATCTCGTGAAGATATGATACACACAATGGAAATCCTCAATAACGAACAGTACCAGCTTTGCGATTTGGTGATTGTACTGAAGATCTAGATAATTGCTAGTTAGTCACTTTAAAGACAACCTCTTCGAAGACATCTCACGGAACTGCTAATTCACCAACAGTACATAGCAAGGGGTATCGCGCGGAAGATGAATCCCATTTGTAGTTAGGTTTTTCAGTGTTACCAATTGTTAATGGATTTGGATGATAAGAAATAGTTCTAAAAGGCGGAAAATAAAATTTTGGAAGTTAGTTAAACTACCAATAAGCAAACTGGATCGATTGAAAGTTTGTGTAGTAAAAAATAATAAGTAGGCAGTGAATTTTCACTATTGTTGTAATTTGACGAAAGTTCCGATTATTGATGACATAAAATCAATATTCTTATGATTATACTCTTGAGACTTGGTAATGCTTTCTTAAATAAAGTAGGCTAAGTCAATTTGAATGGAATAAACTTTCCAGTGTTTTACTTTCGTATTAATTTGTATTATTATTGTGGATAAATGCATAGTAGAACACTTTCTACGGCTCTAAACGTTGAAGTGGTTATGACACTTATTCCCTGGCTGTCAATAATAATTGCAATTGCTTTCCGGAGGTGTGTAATTTTTCATACAGTGTGCATTTTCCTTGGTTTTCGTGTGGAAATCTCCATAGGCGTCATTCGCTTTGGAAAGATATCAGTTTCAGTCATATCTAATCGTCCCAAAGCAGGAGATGAAAGTAAATACTAACAAAACAAGTGTTATCTTGAGGTTAAGTTTATTTCCAGGTTTAAATTATCGACCTAATTTTTATAAACTGTTCTTAAGTGAGAATAAGGTTCGGAACACAAAAACTGCGTTGATTTTTTAAGCCTGGGGAGTTTGAATTTTACTAACTTTTAAGAACGATGCATGAAAAAAGGCTCTAATAGATTTTAAACCTTTTTAATTAGTAGAATTGGCCTCATTATGGTGTAACGTACAGATAAACCTTGTTTTACAATAAGAAGTTACTGTATTATCTACTATCCCCAATCCCATTGACCTAACCTTTCTCTGCCTCAAGCATGATACAAGTTACTAAGTCAAAGCCCTTGAAAGACAGTACTATTTTGCAAAACAAACAAGCTCATTGTACGGAACAGTCAACGCATTCTAGTTACATTGTTACGATTTCTTGGTTTTCCAAAGGGCAAGGTCAACTAAAATTACAAAACGAAAGTAAGTTTATTTTACGTTTTCACGTCTAAACCACTGAACCGATCATCCTAAAATTTTGCATAGACGTTGTCAGGTGTACAGAAACGGACATAGGGTACCTTTCGTCCCGAAAAAAAGTACTGTTCCTGAAAAAACAACAATAACGTTCTTATGATAATAGATGGCGCCACGTGTCTTTCGAATCATGATTGAATTTTAAATATAACCGATATTTACGCGGAGGAAGTCGCGATCAAAAGCTAGTAGTGCTATAAATATTCAATGTAGGTACACGTTTGCCGGGTGACAACAAGTCGTTGACCAGCGTTAGGTGTGAGTAACTAAAAATGGAGGCATTGATAAGTGATGGATTGTATTGACGCATTACAATGTTGGTAATGGCAGATGCATTCAAATGAAGACCGATGAGGATTTCACTTTGTATAAAAGCCTATTTACATACGGGTGATATTATAACAAGGGAGGCAATATTGGTAAGATATTGTTCTATAGAAATCTTGCTGCTTCACTCTGCTTGCCTTGAACTGCTTGGTTAGCCTAGTGGTCCTAAGCGGGCCTTCTACGCTAGAGGTCTTGGGTTCGATTCCCCAGGTCGAGCAAAAAGTGTTATTGGGTTTTTCTATGAATTTCTCGATAGCAGCTCGGAGGATTTGTGCCCGTATAATGGAATTAGGCTCGCCCCTTATTAAATGGGACTTAAAACATACCGGCCGACTGTGGCCCGTACACTTGTACGCCTCTGCCTTACCCTTCGGGCAATACAGGCTTGATGGTATGTTTAATTATGTTATGGATAAGATTTCTCTATACCCTCTTCGTAATATTACAGCTGTGTGGAGTTGCCCTTAGAATTGACTTTTACAAGTGTGTTTTAGAAAACCATGCCTATTGTGGAGAGGACAGTATAAATCAACCTCATTGTAATCACTTATGGTGTTAATAAATACTTCACTTTCATTAATTCAACTTTTATATCGCATTCAGCATCTTATTTCTCGAAAGTTATATTGATACTAGCTTCTGCTCGCGACTTTGTCTGCGTAAACTGCACAATTAGTCAAAGTTCTAAATTATCCCATGGGAACACAAAAATATCATCATCGCCTAGCCTTTTCCCAACTATGTTGGGGTCGGCTTCCAGTCGAACCGGATGCAGCTGAATACCAGTATTTTACACGGAGCGACTGCCTATCAGACCTCCACAACCCAGTAATGGGCAATACGATACTCTTGGTAAGACTGGTTGTCAGACTTTTGGGCTTCTGACTAACAGTAACGACTGTCAAAGATCTACAAATGACAGCCGGGACCAACGGCTTTACGTGCTTTCCGAGGCACGGAGGAAACTCGCTATGACAAATGGTCGCCCATCCACAGTCCAACCTCGGCAAGCGTGGCTTAACCCGGAAGATCGGTCTATGCGGCTGTAATTATTTAGCCACGAGCTCCACACACACAAAAACACAAAAATATGTAGAATAAAAATTATATGTTAAGCTAGAGCAATATGTATGTGTGCCAAATTCGAGCTAGTTTCGTTTCAGTTGTTAAGCGTGAAAGAGTAACAAACATACACCCAAACTAACTTTAGCGTTTATAATAGACTAGCTTCTATCCGCGACTTCGTTCACGTGATTACTGCCCCGCTCCCGAATGTCATAGCGTGACTTTGTGCAACCTCTAGCCTTCCACGATAAAAGGACGAACTAATATAAAAAATAATCCTATTCGAACTAGTGGTTCCTGAGTTTGATTAACGCGTTAAACCAAACAAAATATTCACCTTCCATCATTTTTTTATTTTTAAGATATTAGTTTAGTTAAAGAGGCTTTATATTTTTTTTTTATGATGTTAGGTCAATGAACCTGCACGGACACAGCATTATTATGTACAAGTTGGACATTTAGCGAAATAAATATATTATAGTAAGTATCTAGGTGTTAAGCACAATAGCAAAGATAACAATAAATCACGCTTCAAGGTCATTAAACCACATTGCAGCGACGTTTTTGAAGCCACAGCTAACACCACAGCTGCCACAGTCTAAACGTAATTAATACTATAGACACATAATTATCACGTGTGGCTAGATGATTGATGGTGATGCTACAACACAATTAGTGGTTTATATACGACAAGAGAATTCGCTATTTATGTATGTGTATTTATTACACGGATGTCCAACAGTATATAACTATGAACACGGATACGATAAGGTACACTAGGTTGTGACTTGACGACTTACTTATAATGGTGAATTCTGGCCAAGTATGTCAGAGTCAAAGCATTTATTTCAATTTAACCACTTACAGGCACTTTTAAATTATCAAGGACACATACATAACATCACGCCTGTATTCGACGAAGGATTAGGCAGAGGTGTACCAATGTACACCCACAGTTCGCCGGTATGTTTTTAGGTCCCTATAGAGGGCGAGCCTATTGACATTGCCATGAATTACCAAGAGCTGCTACTGAGAATTATCAAGAAGTCGGTCAGTTACTTAGAAAGGTGAAGCTGGTTTGTTTCAAAACGTAGGTAGGTAAGTCTCTATGAATAAAAACGAGAAGAACTTCATCCTAGTAGAAACTAACTTCAGACATACTCTACATAAATACTGGTACCAATAACATACCATCACGCCTGTATTCCACGAAGAGTTAAGCTGAGGAATAGGTACCAATATACACCCACAGCACCAATATGTTACTGTAAAACTTTTTTACGACCAAATATATAATTTAATAGGACACTCTTCTGCCACTAAAATGCCAACGACCTCTCGCACATTCCATGCGCTTATTTGGCACTTTTCATAATTTACCTTATACGGTGTGCGCGTGCGCGTGATGGGTGGCGCTCTCAGTCGAAGAATCACACAATTGACGTCTTTACTTAAGGAATACCACGAATATGCAGAGGAAAAGAAATTGTAATAATGCTGAAAGTTTGGCTTTGGTTATTTTATTTTTAGGTGTAGTAAAATGTTTTACGTGTTCATAACTTTGATTGCGGTTTGACCGTAAACATTGGTGTACATAATAGCATGTTTTCGTGTAAATGTACCTTCATTATGCCATAATGTCTCATATGAAAGATTGTGGCGATGATAGTGCATCTTTTATGATTACTCATAGGTACACTACAACATGTGTGACATGCCAAACTACGTAAATGCTTCAAATGTAAAGCCTGAAAGGGCTTACCTTCAAAAGCTTCAACTTTCCTGTAAAAGGCATAGTAAACTATGAAATACCAACCTATTATTGTCCCACAGCAGAGCAAAGGGCTCTTTTCACACAGACAAGAGACGAGGACTGATCACCATACTTGCTCAAGGCGATGTCAGTGATGTCCAAGATAAAGTTAGAATAAGTCACATTGTTACTTTGAACCCACAGCCTCATGCATGAGAGGCGGGCCTCGGCAAGCACAACTATAGTAGTAACCTATAATTAAACAATAATGCGTAGTCAAAACACAGGCATCGACTTCCTACGTTCAAACAAAGCTTTTTAAATGGTTTGTTACGTGTCAAAAACAAAATAATTACATGGTAAAGCGTTTAAAGAGTTGTTATGTAGTGACCTTGTGTCATAGCGTGTTATATTGTAATATTAGTACCCACACACTTTATTATCTTACTATAACCATTATTAATGCGAAAGTTTGGATGTATGGACGTTTGTTAGTCAATTACGCTAGAACGAGTGGATGGATCTGAATTAAATTTGGCACATAGATCAATTAAAATCTGGAATAGCATAAAGGCAACTTTTTATTCCGGAAAAAAGTACGGTTCCCGTAGGATATAACAACTTTGATGGTGATCGTAAGCAGAAGCTCTTATTGTTATACTAGTACCCACACACTTCATAATAATAAAATACTTGTGTCATTGGCAATTTTCTTTTCAGCCAATAAAGTAAATAAATACACAGCTCTCTCATGAATACGAGGTTTTACTATAAAACTATATAACGTAGAAATTTAAATGTCATCTTTAAACAGATGTTTGTGTGGCTCTAAGAAATTTTCCACTAAATTCAACATTCTAAATATAACAATTTATAACAGCATATAGAAGTAAACAGGTTACTCCAAATATATAGCAAAAACTTGAATTTTATTCATATCACTAGGTTCATAATTATAGATCACAGTAACGAGTGCAAAAAGACGGTTAACAAGGCCATTACTTACATTATTGCGATATTTTTTATTTTATTTTAGACTATACCTTACCAGGCCAAAGTCACAAGTTTTAAATATTATAAGTAAACTTAAGTTACCCCCACGTCCTCTATACCTACTGACGCATGCATTCGTAAGCTCAATATTTTGCGTACGTTATATTTTTTTGTTACCGATTGGAAATCATCAAATGACTTCCCCGCCCTGGGCGTTGCTGGAGGAAGTGTCAGACTTTTACTGACTAAATCCCATCCATGTTCCTTCGTGTGCCCTTTGTGTTCCGGGAGCGCGGTATCTCTATCAAACAACCCGCAGCCCGCGTACATTTATGCGTTATAAATAGTGATGACCAAAAATATAAGTCGTTTTCCAGCAATAATCTTTGCTCAACATTACTTAGTTTGATGAGCAGTATTCGTAATTAACTGATACATGATACGTCTTTAACACCCCGTTTAACGGTTTAGTTAAAAATCTACGCTTACGCTCATAATTAGTGTAGTGCAACACTGCACGAATCATTAATGAAGAATGGTTTATTTAATTGCATATTGTAATAGTTAATTAGAAGGTAATTTAATGGAATAATAATCATTTGATACCCATTTCTATTATACGAGTCGGTGGTTTATCAAATCATCATTAATTAATTCCTGATAATATGCTGTATTATAGCACATTGGTGGATAGTTAATACGATCGTAGCAGGTGGCGTTCTTTGGTCTCTTTCTACCTACCCCTCGTGGGAAAAAGGCGTGAACTTATGTATGTATATTGATTAATATGTGATTTTCAAGAGATTTCAACTTGGGTTTTTTTGAAGTGAAAACTTCTTTAGCGGCGTTGTGCACTTTTTTTGGAATGGGTAAAAAATTTTAAAATCGCGTCAGGACACGTGACCCTGTTCGAAAATTCGTAAGCGGCGTTGTGCACTTGTTTTGGAATGGGTAAAAAACGTTAGACTCGCGTCAGGACACGTGACCTGATCGAAAATCTTACGAATTTTTCAGCGAATTGTCATATTTGTGTACGTCTTTAGCGTTTTCACTTCTGCCGGCACTCCCGTGCAACCCGTCGTTTTTTTTTATTTTAGTAAGTAACACTAAGGAAGTCCTTGAAATGGGTTAATTAACTTTCTCTCTCTCTGTATTTTTGCTGGTAAGTATCTATAATTCTAACCAATGTAAACATTTCAAAACTTGCGTTAAAGTTTATTGCATTAATCACACGCGCTGGCCGAATATTTTTTTACCTTATTTATTAAAATTGCGTATCAATTTTGTAAGCATACATCCGATCATTTCCTCAATTGGGAAAATCATGATTTGTGTGCCCTTCACATGATTTTATGTGAGTTTAGGTTAACGGAAAATTACAACCAAACTGTGTCTAAAAAAACTTATTTGATCGTTTGAAGATCAAAGCAAAGATATGAACAGTTCAACCGTTTTGGTTGATTGAATCCCTTTTTAATGAACAATGATTTCAATATAACGAAATAGAAACACTAAAAAGAGAGATCATTATTTTTCAAATGGTGCTTAAAGTTCAAGTTTTCTACTAAACTATTCTTCCTTTTCATCTTGAAAATAACCGCATAACTTGTAAATGTAATTCTTCAGACCGATTCCGGCCATGGTTGCTAATCTTAATGCAGATTAGCCACGTACGCAGGAGTGTACAAGTGTGTGCGCAAACACAGGTGCACTCCCTCTTCCCTAACTCTCATAGCCCGATGGGACTGCAATAAAGCATAACCTATCAACTACTGTAAGAGAGCACGAGGGCTTTCTGTAGTTTTAAATATGTACAATAGGAAGATTAAATCTATAATTGTAACAATATTTGATTTTCATGTAAATATAGATGCTTTTGCGCTATCAAATGATGTATGTTTTGATTATCTAGTCCTAGGTTATTTTTTAGCATTAATGTAACTTAGGATACATCTAGAATTAAGGTAAATATATGATTCTAGATTATAAGTAAATTTAATGACAAAAATGTGCATATTTGATTGGTGGAACATTTGTTGATGATGTCGCGCCCTACCCACTACTTCCACCACCGTAGAGACATATGGGAGAAATACTGTGACGTGATTGGTGCAAACACCTTTTGTTATTTTATTTGTCATGGCACTACTTGCACCCACGTAGGAAAGTCATAAATATAGCCGCCTCACGGCAAAATTTGTCAGTCGTAAGTCAGTCGTACTGTAGCAATCATCGGAAGCTTGTGAACAACAATATAAGTGGTTGAAGACTCTGCTCGTCTTTTATTTAATTCTTCGGAACCCTCGACCCGTGCGCCTGAATATTCTACAATTTTGGTCCTTCGAGCCGGATCCTGCGTCTGAAGAATTACATCTCAAGCCTGAAGAGTTTGAAGTTTCAAGCCTGAGAAGTCTGAAGCATTCAAGATGAGTGAACGAAGCTCAGTCGCCACGAGGAGCAAGCTGCGCAAGTTGGAGGCAGCGTTGAACAAGCGACGAGAGATGGAAGCCGATTCAGGAGTGCCGTCTGAAATGGCACCGGGATCACCTTCGATAGCGCCTACAGTGTCGTCGGCATTACCCGCACCCGTGATTCCATTGGCGGGCCCCGGACGCGTGATTGACCATCGCGACGCGGCTGCAGTGCCTCGGGAATCGGAGATACTACGGGTGGTACGGACGCCGAGATCAAGAACCAGCCACGTCTCATCGAAGAGCGGACAGAAGAGTGCCGATTACCTCCGCCGGAGGGCCGAGTACAAGGCTGAGAGGGAAATAGTGCGCCTGAGGGAAAATCTCGTCAAGAAGAAGTTGGAGGCGGAACTGGCCGAGATAGATGCCGTCGCCGAAGAAGACTCGTCCGATGAAGAAACTACAACACGCCGTGTGGAAGATTGGATCACACACTCAGTGCCGAGTGAAACACAAGTGATCGCAGAAGCTCACGACGCGCAAGAAACAGTGCCAGTGCCAGTGCCCGCAGTAGTAACGACTGCGTACGGAGTGCCTGCAACCGAGAGTGCCGCGACCTCCCGCGGAGTGACAGTGACCGCGCCGCAAACAGCGTACGAACCGCAAACAGTGACCGCGCCGCAAACAGTGACCGCGCAACCGCATACAGTATATACGACCTCGATATCTGCGCTCCCTCAGTGTGCGCCCGCGACCGTACAGTTCCGCGAATATACGCCGATAGTAACGGCTAGTGTTCCGCGAGTGCCACCACGTGAAGTGCCTGAATGGGATCAATCGTTCGCCGAAGAAACGGAGAGAAGCAAGCCGCGAGACAGGAAAATAGATCAGCTGGCAGAAGCTATTTCAAACCTAGCTCGTCCGCGGCCAGTACCCAGGCAAGCCTATGAGTTGCCATACTTCAACGGTGACCCGGCAGAGTGGCTATCGTACAAGAACATGTACTGGGACACAACAGCTATGTACAACTTTAAGCCGCACGAGAACTTAGCGCGCTTGAAAACGTCACTGCAGGGAGAGGCAAAAATAGCGGTAGAAGACTTATTGCGGACATCAACTAACCCATCGGAGATTATGAAGGCACTGGATGAAGAGTTCGGACATCCTAATTTAATATTGGAGTGTGCGTTGAAGAAAGTGCGTGCGTTACCGAAAGTAACAGAAAGTGGTCGTGAGTTGAGAAAGTTCTCATCTACAGTGAGGAATTGTGTGTCGCTGTTGAGGAATGTGCACGCGAATGGATACCTGAACAACCCACAACTGGTGAGTGAATTACTGAGTAAATTAACGCCTGTGCAGAGGGCTCAATATGGCGACTTCGCAATGGGTATGGCGGCGTCTCAGGGCATCGATGTGAGAGTGTCACCCAGCCTAGAGATATTATCTGAATTCCTGAGCCATTTAGCCCGAGCTACGTCATTTTATGTGCAGATGGACATGGGCGCTGCCGGTCAAACGGCTAATGTTAAAAGTTTGAGAAGCGCACATAGTAAGCCAGGCATTCACTTTAAAAATGTTCAGAGATTACATGTACAAAGCGACAGCGAACAAGATAATAAGAACAATGTGCAGTGTGCTATGTGCAAGGGAGATCATAAATTACCGAAGTGTGAAAAGTTTGCGAAACTAACTTCTGATGAGAGATGGCAATTTGTAAAAGATCAGAGGATGTGTTTTAATTGTATAATAAAACAACATGCGAAGAAGTTCTGCCGAGCAAGCAAATGCTCGAAATGCCACTATGCACATCACGACTTACTGCACGTAGATAGAGAGCATAAAACTGAAAGCGTCACTAATGTGAAAGAATATAACGGCAAAGCGTTGTTGAAGATAATTCCCGTCTCCGTGTCAGTGAACGGAAACGAACGAGATTGCTACGCTCTACTGGACGACGGAGCTACAGTATCGCTTATCGACGACTCGATAGCTGGAAAGGCAACGGGTGATAGAATACCTTTAGTGCTAAAAAGTGCGCGCGGTAATGAGGTGTCTGATAAATCCTCAAGGAAAATATATGTGACAGTGCGCGGGCCAAATAAAGTGAATCACAAAATAAGTGTGCGTACGTTCAAGAGGCTGGATTTGCCCGCCCAAACGGTGCCGGCTGCGTTGATAAAGGAGCTCGCCCACCTGCGTGACTTGGGCCTGGAGGAAATGTGCGGAGTCAAGCCGATGCTGTTGCTGGGACAGGACAACTGGGAGTTGCTGGTCGGCGAGGAGATTCGCCGAGGAAAGTCCGGTAAGCCAGTTGCATCTTTGACCAAGCTAGGCTGGGTTCTGCATGGGCCCATAGGTAAAGGGTTTAGGGTAGGCTACGAAGCCGTGAACTGTTTAGCGGAACCTCTGTCTGAACTGCATGATATGGTGAAAAACCAATTCGAATTAGAAGCAATAGGTATAACCGAAATCCCTAGGTCTCATAAAGACATCGACAGAGCTTTAAAAATATTAGATGAAACCAGTAGCTTCACTATTAACGGCGAATGGGAAGTAGGATTGTTGTGGAGGCGTGACGATCCACAGCTACCCGATAACTATGCTTATGCGCGACAGAGACTGTCGGGAATAGAACGTAGGTTGCATAAGAATCCTACGTACGCGGAAGCATATGAAAATCAAATTGAACGATTAATTAGCGAGGGTTATGCGAGTAAAGCGGACGGCCGCTTCGAAGATCCGGTGTGGTACCTACCTCACTTTGGGGTACAGAATCCTAATAAGCCGGGGAAATTGAGACTAGTCTTCGACGCCGCCGCCACTTTTCAAGGTACCGCTCTTAACGATTGCTTGCTCGCGGGGCCAGACCTATTAAATTCTCTTTTAGGAATTCTAATTAGATTCCGATTGGGACCGGTAGCATTCACCGGAGATATAGCGGACATGTTCCTACGTATAAAAATCAGAGAACGTGACCGAGGGGCACAGCTTTTCTTGTGGAATAAAAATAATAGTGGAGAACCTGACACGTTTGTCATGAATTCAATGATTTTCGGTGCTGTGTCTTCCCCTACATCCGCAATCTATATTTTGAATAAAAATGCGGCCAGATTTAATAGTCAGTATCCCGAAGCAGTGTCGGCTATACATAACAGTCATTACATGGACGACTATTTAGATAGTGCATGGTCCGTCGCGCAGGCTAGCAAACGCATAGAGGAGGTGGCTCACATCCACGCCGAAGGCGGGTTTAATATACGGGGGTGGGTCACCAATTCGCCACAACTCAGGGAGATTCTCGAAATAGGGATGCCCGACAGAGTCTCGTTAGAAAAAGATGAGGGCGCTACAGAGCGCACCTTAGGTATGATTTGGTCACCGGGGACCGATGAATTGGCTTTTGACCTATCATTTAAAAAGTTATCAGAGGTAGAACTTCACGTCTTCGGGGACGCTAGTGAATCCGCCTACGCCGCAGTCGCCTACTTGGTGGGAAAAGATGCACTCGGCGTTAAGCGCGTTAGCTTCGTGATGGGGAAAGCTAGAGTGGCACCAAAAAAGGTGATTTCAATCCCACGCCTTGAGTTACAGGCGGCAGTGTTGGCTTGCAGGGTAGCCGACACCGTGGAGAAAGAGTTAGGAGTTGAAATCACCCGAAAGGTCTTATGGACAGATAGTAGGACAGTACTCAAATGGATCCACTCGGAAGCAACCGACTTCCAACGTTTTGTATCTCATAGGTTAGCAGAGATAGATAAAAGGTCAAAGATGAAAGACTGGCGCTGGGTTCCCTCGGCGATGAACCCAGCCGATAAAGGCACCCGGTTGGAGTGGCCCGTCAACAGTAATATGTGGCTTTCGGGTCCCTCATTTCTTTCCAGCCCACAGGAGCAATGGCCGGTGGACTCTGGAGTTGACGCAGTGTCAGAGGCAGACCTAGAGCGGGTACACAACGTGAACGTCACTACTAAGGCCGAACCCGCGCTGCCCTATGAAAGGTATAGTACGTGGACACGCATCCTATACGTAGTAGCACGCATAAAAGTCTCCGACCGCGGGACCAACTTCGTTGGAGTACACGCCGAGCTACGCCAGGCTCTGCGCGACCTAGACGTAGGTCGCATTAGGAGCGAGGCGACAGGTCGGGGAATCGCCTGGCACTTTAACTCGCCAGCCGCCCCGCACATGGGCGGGAGCTGGGAGCGACTGGTGCGCTCCGTGAAGAACGCGCTGCGCTCTACTTTAAAAGAGCGCGCGCCTCGGGAGGAGGTGCTACTCACTCTCCTCGCAGAAGCCGAGCTGGTAATTAACAGCCGGCCACTAGCCTACGTGAGCACCGATGCTGAGCAACCCGTCGTGTTGACACCGAACCATCTCCTGCTTGGCACTGCCGCGGGAGATGCTCCGTGTACGCGTCAGCATGCCGCCGACATCGACTCGCGGCGCATGTGGCGCCGAGTAAACGCGCTGGCCGACCTCTTTTGGAGGCGATGGCTGCGCGAGTACCTGCCTACGCTCCAGCAACGACAAAAGTGGAACAGTGTAGTGCCGAACGTAAAAGTGGGCGATGTAGTGATAGTGGTCGATGACAACAAATCACGTAGTGAATGGACCAAAGGCATTATAGCCAAAGTGCATCCAGGTGCGGATAGTATTGTTAGAATTGTAGATATCAAAACTACAAAGGGTACGCTGCGTCGGCCCGTAGTAAAAGTTGTCGTGCTCCCTACTGACGGAAGCGCAATCGGTTGAACCCTCTTGCGGGGGGTGGAATTGTAAGAGAGCACGAGGGCTTTCTGTAGTTTTAAATATGTACAATAGGAAGATTAAATCTATAATTGTAACAATATTTGATTTTCATGTAAATATAGATGCTTTTGCGCTATCAAATGATGTATGTTTTGATTATCTAGTCCTAGGTTATTTTTTAGCATTAATGTAACTTAGGATACATCTAGAATTAAGGTAAATATATGATTCTAGATTATAAGTAAATTTAATGACAAAAATGTGCATATTTGATTGGTGGAACATTTGTTGATGATGTCGCGCCCTACCCACTACTTCCACCACCGTAGAGACATATGGGAGAAATACTGTGACGTGATTGGTGCAAACACCTTTTGTTATTTTATTTGTCATGGCACTACTTGCACCCACGTAGGAAAGTCATAAATATAGCCGCCTCACGGCAAAATTTGTCAGTCGTAAGTCAGTCGTACTGTAGCAATCATCGGAAGCTTGTGAACAACAATATAAGTGGTTGAAGACTCTGCTCGTCTTTTATTTAATTCTTCGGAACCCTCGACCCGTGCGCCTGAATATTCTACAACTACGTTAAAATAAATAGTCAAAAAATATATTTTATTAAACTCTTCGTCAGAAAGAGCCCTGAATCATTACCAACAAATAAAGATATATTTAATACATAACATGTGGTTATTTAACGAACAGGATACACCAAGTAGATAAATATAATTAAATAAATTGTCCGTATTATGTAAGTGTTGTTTATAACGTGCATGTTTTCTATGATTAGCCGTCATGGTTGGAGGAAAGTGGACATTTATTTTTCTAGATGTGTATTTTGGAGTAATATTTAACATAAATATTACTCCAAAATATTGTGTTCGTAGTTTGACTTCGGAAATCAACTATTCATACCATCACGCCTGTATTCCCTGAAGGGTTACGCAGAGGTGTACCAGTGTACACGAGCCTATCGTCATCTAGCAGGCACAAATCTTAAATCGGAGCTGCTACTGATTTTTTTTGTAGAGAAACCCAATTACACTTTTTGCTCGACCTGGGCATCGAACCCAAGACCTCTAGCATAGCAGTCGCGCTTAAGACCACTAGGCTAACGAGGCAGTTCATATAACAGTTGTGTGTGTAATATTTATGTTGTATTCAAATAATACATTGCTTTTCGTAGTTTGACTTCTGAATCAACTTTTATTATTAACAACAATACATGTTTACAGTGCCTAATGAACAAACGAATTATTTAAATTACTATGTATTCTAGATTCGTAGCAAATTGCATATTAAAACACTTTATTAAGTCACCGTAACTTTTATACGAAATAAAAGATGTAAATACGAATTTAAAATATGTATATTGGGTGTTTGCCAAGAAAGACATCCTTTGGTACCTACCTTGCTACTTAGGTACAATGAGTATTTAATAAATGCTCATACAGAAGCATATACCAATAAGTGGGGTTTTTTTTTTCGGTTGAGAAATCATCAAATGACTTCTCCCACCCTGGGCGGGAGGGAGTGTCAGACTTTTACTGACTAAAACCCATTCATGTTCTTTCTCGTGCCCTTAGCGTTCCGGCGGCGCGATATCACAACCCACAGCCCCAGCAGGCACCAATAAGTGATATGATGGTTTCACCCACCCACACTTACATGATAAATGCTAAAATAACAATATCTGCCCTTTTGTTACATTATCACGGTAAAACCACTAAAACAATCTTTATGTTTGGCAAAGAGGTAATTTGGGATCTTTATAAGGATAAAGGCTACTATTTATACCGACATTTACATCAAATCGCGCGGAATAATTTCGCTCAAAATAATAACAGAATTTGAACCTTTACATGCCTACTTTAATCTGTCTGTTTGTCTACTACGCTTTCGTGGCTAAACCACTGAACCGATTTTGATGAAATTTGGTACAGGGTAATTTTAAACT
Organism: Caradrina clavipalpis; assembly: GCA_932526535.1. Taxonomy (NCBI): domain Eukaryota; kingdom Metazoa; phylum Arthropoda; class Insecta; order Lepidoptera; family Noctuidae; genus Caradrina; species Caradrina clavipalpis. The sequence continues at coordinate 9,912,662 of OW052105.1, forward strand.
CCAAGAAAGGACATAAGACTACTTTTTATTCCGCGACTTCGTTCTGCAACCGCTCTAACCGACATTCATACGAACAAAGTTGCGGGGAAACCTAGTATTCTAAAAAGAGTTACGGTAAACCGATGATCAGGCCGATTTCTGACAGATTTCTTCGTCGGCGAGAAGAAACTGTAAAAAATCGGCCCGATAATCGGTAAAGAAATCGGAGACGCTAAGCAACGATACCAAATATTATTATCTGGTTTAAAGCAAAAAGTGTCTGACGACACTCGCTAAAAATATCAAATGGTCTATTGATAAATTCACGGTAAAGAATTGTCAAGTCCTGCTAGTCTCGTGGCCATGACATGCCGGACATAAGAAAGCAGTATTTCCCTCATACGGCTAACATATTCAATCGCGGAATCAGCTGGCACATTAAACACCTTAGTGCATCCGGCTAACACTGATGCTATTATTTATAACTACCTGCATCGCTGCAGGACATATCAATGCGTTGTAAACAAACTATTTATTATAACAACACTAAGGCCCACTCACTTCCACCATAAATCAATAAACATATTTTAAAAAAAATGTGTTTCAATTATCGTTCCTCTCTATGTCACTTTCTAACAATGTGACAGGGCTGCAATGATGTTCTAATAACGTTTAGAAACTAAATGTATTTAATGATTTGTGGAGAAAGTGAGACCTAATCTTTTTCTGTATTTTTTTTCGTCGGAAGTCAAACAAGCCGACTGCCCACCTGGTATTAAGTGGTCACATCTGCCTGTAAACATTTGCGATGCCAGAAGCTCTACAAATGCATTTCCATCCCAGAGACAAGTTGAAATGTCTTGTGGCCCTTCAAACCGGAACACAGAAATGCTGCTTTGCGGTAGAAATAGGCATAGTGGTGGTAGTTCCCAAAGAGCTCACGCACGAATGAGAAATTCGATCATGAGAACAGATTCTTCTAACTAGGTTTGGTATATTTTTTAAGACTAGCTATTTAATAAAAAGTAGGTAACGCATCTTGAAAAAAGAAACGCTGAATGCAGGGCGCTTCCAAACGGTCCTTTTGTAAGTCTATGGGGGAGGCCTATGTCCAACAGTGGACGTCCAACGGCTGATGTGATGATAAAGATGAATACAGCTCGTCTGTCTTCAAGTATTTTTACTTTCTGATGTACTCCACAGTATTATAATATTAAAGTTATAATTAACCTCAAATCCATACGATGAGTCAAATCAAAATTCTTTAATTTTATTTTGTTGTACCTAGGTCATAAATACATAATATTATGAAACTAGACTTGTAGTAAGTATACTATTAGATCCAAATAAGATTTATTTCTGTATTCATTTGCTAGTATTGTGTACCCAGGTTTGAGAGTTTGTCGTGGCACACGCTTTGCATTCTAAAGTTTCAAGGTTTTAATGTAAGGACTAATGCGGTGTGTCTTGACTCTTTTGTTATAAGATTCTGATTGAAATGTGTTGCTGTTATTTGATCTTTGAAGTGTCTTTTAAAAGGGTGGTTTTTGATTTCCAATGCAATCTAAGTAGTTGCAAAAATCCGCAAATTAGAGGTGTACATTTTAAAAGGTTTTTATCTACCGCACCACTTGCGTACTACAACGGACGTACGAGTATGCTACATCGCGATATCAAAGTTCTCCGTGACTTTAGCATATGCGGCATTATTCTTTGTTTACCAGAAACGTGAAGGTGTAAATGGGTCATTAAACTCATCACTATGAACTACTAGTACTATAGATTAGTACAGATCCAAGTCTTAAATAGCGAAAGAAATATCTTGTCTAATGATGGATACGTAAATGTACGGATCACCTGATAAGGTTGATGTCGGGATTTATTACACCTACAAGGTATACTAAATCCCGACATCAACAGTCGGGCAGTAACATACCAGTCACAACACCCGTCTGGTCGGAGAATCCTCCCTTTTCAATGGGGGGTGGGAAAACTTCCACCCTGTTCCTCTTACCTATAAATTATTGTTATTCCTAACGTTCTATTATGAATCTGTAAGCTAACCTTTGATTATCTGGACTTACTTACCGCATTTGTAGCAATGGATTAACTTGACTGGTTAATGTTAGGTATCATAAAATTACCTCATCACCGTCTTACCTGCAACAAATGACAAACTGATTAATAAGGGATTTCGCAAGGTTGATGAAATCATTAGTTTTACAGAAAAAAATATTATTGTGCAATGAATTAATATAACGCAATACAAAAATGACTGGTCTAGGTTGTCTATGTAGATCTTACAAAAAAGGATAACAAAATATTTGTTTTGTTTTATACAATTAAAATGGCCGCGTTCTTAAGTTCGGGTCGGAGACATCAAAAAACAAAAGCGAAGAAAATACTTTTCCATTACGGATAATCACAGTTGTTATTTTTTAAATCCAATTAGCTTCCAGGAATGGCATAATAAAAACAGAAATGACACATTTCATCTTGCAGATGACAGTGTACGTGCACCGTCTAATTCAGCCCGGGGCCGTGTCATAAAGTTTTTTTTTTTGGTTTTTTAATCTAAGGAATATTAAAGAACACATGAGAACCTGGCATTTATAACTTTTTATAACTAATAGTTTCTTTTAACTTAAGTTAATAGGTATTGGATCGTAGATAATCATCAAATAACCCATGACTCCTCACTACCACCTAAATGGATAGGAACAAACATGAACTTAGACAACAATGTTTCGAAACTTTCCAGTGATCGTGTCATGCGCAAATAACAAATAGGATGTGTCACTGACACAACATCTATTGATGGTCGAAGACTAAGTTATAAATCCATTGTACAAAGTCAATTTGGAGTGATATTAGGAATTTCCTGTTGGAAAATCGTTCACATTGTTTCATCTGGAGATCTGCTGCCTGGAGCCCAGTCAAGCTACTTCTGCATCAGTTCCAGCATCAAGCATACAAACAAGCAAACACGACAGCACAGTTGGCACATTGGCTGAGCGAGCAGTTGGTTCCAGAACTGCGAGTACGATTCCGGCACAAAATAAATATTTACATGGCTTAGGTATAAATAGATCCATTCCGATCCGGCTGTATGTGCATGTGAGTTTATATGTTTGTAAACGCACTCACGATACTCAGGAGAAAGAGTGTGGGGGTAACGTTGAAAAAAAAGGGATATCTCCAAATCCAGCTTATCTCAACACCCGTCAAGTTTTGAAGACTTCTAAGTAGGTATTTTAGTAGATAATAACTTTACACATAATGAACGCTTCACACATAATAGACCGCACAGTGAAGTGCTATCATCTAAAGCCGATAGCCTGTTAATGAGCCATTACGACGCCGTCTGACAGCTATCGAAGAATTCTATATAAATTGTCTGGTAAGGTGGCGCGCGCCCCGGTCACGATCCTGTCTGCCATGATAATGGTGCAATGCGTACTATTTACAATGTGATTTATTTGTACGGTTCTGTTGGAAATTGAAAATATCTTTGATGTATGCCTTGGGGTACCCCATTGTAACCCGTCAAAGGCTTTCGACTACATTAATATCAATACAATTTTCTGTAATAGGTATCAGTAGGCACAATGATGTTCAGAACAGGCACGACGGACGCGCTTTTGATCCTTATTTGTTCGTATAACAGCATCATGAATCAAGGTAAGTGTATGTCAATTTAATTAAATTAACTGCCTATAACATCTGGTTACCTCACAGCAAAACGCAACCAAATTAAAATTCATAAGGATTCAAAAGATCATTCTCAAGATGCGCCTGAAATTGGAACGCTACCATAATAGAAGTACAATTATTCGTGTCAATGCATTGAGCTGACGGTACATTTGCAAGTAGGTAATTAATCAGCCATTCTCGTCGCACGACGCTCCGGTATGCATGATGTGGGACAGCAAATTAAGAATACGCTTAATGCCTACGTGCATATGGACAGACAGACAGACGGACAAAACGTATGTGACCGCATCTGCATTCATGGAGTAAAAAAGCAGTCAGATCGCAACTTATCAAGTGCTTGATTAATGCCGAAACGTGAGCGTGGAATATTCAACAGGTATTGCCGTGATCTGCAGGTACTGTATAGATAATTATTAGTGCATTACAATCGCTATTTACCTTTGTATCTGATAAATATTTGTATGCGTTCATAGTTGAAAGTCACCTTTGTTATTTATTATCATTTTCATCTGTTTGACCACTAGCTGTCCTGATGTAATGCCATGATGCGCTCGACGGTGGACTATTGTGGATGTTCCTCTTTTTTGTGGATAATTTACATAACTGGTATCTCAAATGTTGGGTGACAATATTCTCTTAAAAATATATTTCTTTTCTTTTACTTCTGGGTAAAAGAAACTTAAGAAACCAATTCATATACCTAGTATATTCGATTCACCTTTACAATCGTCGAATTCTCTTCAATTTGACAAAAGTTTTCACAAATGTCTTAATTATGTCTGCCTTTATTAGTAAAAGCTCTTCGTGTTAATTCCTTTTCGATATCAGTTATCGTAAATTCGCTTTTGATAGAACCGATAGAAAATCAGACTATGACCAATTAGTAGTAATGACTAGTTGATATGTAGGTAAGTCATAGGAAATAGACCAGGCAAAGGCTAACCTAATCGCGGTTTAAAAGTCCTTGGTGACCATTCATAATAATATAGGTAAATTATGAATGACTTAGTACCTAGTACCGTGCTACATAAACTAAATGTTGCGGAAAATATTATTTAAAAAAAATGTTAATATTAAACATAATTAACACATACTAACACGCCTGTATTCCCTGATGGGTTAACCAGCGATGTACACCCACAGTTCGCCGTGTGTTTAGGTCCCATGTAATAGGAGACATAAATCCTAACTCCGAGCTGCTATTGAGAATTTCATAGAAAACCTCAATCAATAACACTTTGCTCGACCTGGGAATCGAACCTTAGACCTGTAGCGTAGCAGTCGCGCTTAGGACCACCAGGCTAACGATGCAGTTGATATTAAACGTACGTCATATTTTAAAAAACAACAAAAAACCTTTAATTAATTGCTGTTTATAACAAGCTTTAGTACATAGTTATGTAAAAAACGGATTATATAAAAAGTTGATAACAAAACGTTTTGTATTGAGATGCGTTGCATCAATCCATTGTTTAACTTAATTAATAGCTAATAGCATCACGCTATTATGTATGTAATTCAAATCACAAATTGTATAGAATACAAAGTAGTGTGGCGGCTACTTATCCTTTTATGCATAATTCCATGTTACAATTAATATTACTAGCGCGATGGAAACCTAGTTTAAATAAGCTTGATTATAAGCAATAATTAACAGAAGTACCTTTAGTTAGGTACATAGAGGGGTCGGGAGGTATCATTATTTGCTTAATAGGTGACCAATTTGCAGGATTCTACAGGAAGGCACTAAAAGCGGGGACTCCTCACTACTGGATTTCTACCAGCTTCCCTTCAGACGTTCAAAACAGCTACTCTATCGCCATTGAAAATGGCACAAACAGCAGTGTCCACTATTTCCAAAAAAAATACGTATAATCACACAAACAATTAAAGAAGTTTTGCTTAGGCTTCCCTCTTACGGCAATTGACCCTTCACCACAGTTTGCAGGTAACTAGACTACGTACCTTTACTACTACATATATTTTTTTATAAAGCATCCTTTGATTCCTGGTCTTCTAGCAGTATCAAGAACATAATTTGGACTCAGCTTGGTCAATGCAAGAGGTTTATGGACAGTTCCAACCTGGAGTGCAAATGTGGTGGTGTTTCGCAAACGATGGGACACTTGACATCCCGTCCTGGGCGCCCTAATACCTGGACAGTACGGTAACTGATGGATGTTACTGATAATGTTAAACTTGTACCTACCTAAGTTTTCTGCTAAGACAAAAACGACTACCATTAACACGGTAAGAAAAATAGCGCTGTAAAAAAACTGTCAGTGTTGCGGTATTATTTCAAAAGATCTGACAGCTCTTAGTTTTACCTTCTATCTGTTTATAACGAGATGCTGTTCCCAATTACGCCTCCATAGTTATTATAGCAATAACTACATCCTACGGCTGCCTACGCGCGTTTATGTCGTTAATTCTCAAAAACGGCTGTCACAAAACAAAGTAGTTTTTAGGATCTGTCTGGAACATCATCAAAGGCTTTGTGACATTGACAGGTCACCTTTGTTGGTAGAAGTATCACTATTGTACAGTTGAACAAGCTATTTGGTTTATAGACAAAATTATTAATCTATCATCATCATCATCATCATCTCAGCCATAGGACGTCCACTGCTGAACATAGGCCTCCCCTTTATTAATCTATACTCATATTATAAAGAGGTAAAGTTTGTTACTTTTTGAGGTTGTAGGAGGTAATCTCTGGATCTGCTAAACCGATTTAAAAAAATCTTTTACCCATAGAAAGCCACGTTGACATAGATATAAAATCACGCTACGACTCACGGGGCGGAGCAGTAACCAAAGAAGTAACTTAAAGCGGGTGAAATAGCGGGTAGTTAGCTAGTTAAATTGACATAAGTCAAGTTGTCACTGCGCTAAAAGCGAAAGGTAAGCAGAATGCTTTCAGCTTGTTATCGCCCTGTATAAATCATTCGCGAGTCAGCACGAAACAGTTAGCGCGACACTAAAATGTGATAAGATATCTAATTGTCACAGCTTCTGCGATGCTGTTGCTGATAAATTTATGTCTGGAAATACGCTAATCAACGCCTGAGGACCCGTTGAACTTGAAAGCATTAATAACTAGCTAATTAGCTATATACTCCGCGGTGTACTTTCAGTCTTAACTGACCGCAGGGAAACATCACGCTACGACTAACGAGAGCAAAGCAATAACCAAAGACGTATCTTTGGTTATTGCTTCGCTCCTGTTGGGGTTGCGTGATGTTTTATAGGTATAAACCTTCCTCTTGAATCACTCTATCTATTTATGAACTGTATTAAAATCCGTTGCGAAGTTTAAAAGAGCTAAGTGTAGAGACGGCGGGCAGCGACTTTGTTTTATACTATGTAGAGAGCAGCTGTTGTACGTGATTTCTCTCGCATTAAAACTTCAAACCCCGTAGACCCTTAAAGAGATTTTGGAGACTTATTTCATAGTGCTCTTCCATACTCACTAAGTGTCACATATTTCCCAAAATAATGGAAAGAGCATTCATATAAGGACTCGAGGACCTGTCCTTTACACAAAGATGTGATGATTATAAAAAGTCAAAAGGTTGTAAGTTCAAACACAACTCTTTATATTATGATTTGTTGCCAAGTATACCTAGAGGCTAGATGTCATTGCACACATACCTACTACACTCAAACATGAAACTTTAAATGCTCTGTACTTACTGTAATTCAGCTAATTGATATGAGGTAAATAAAGGTGCAATCAATTTGAATTCACGTTCCCACGCTACTGACAATACCTACCTACGTCAGTATTTCACTGCTAACGACTGTTTGATTAGTAAAATTAGCTGAACTTCGGTGACAGTGACAATAGATGAGGACAAAGAAATAAGAAATAATGAAGTTTGTAACTAGGCTTGTTGTTCCCGCGGTTTCGCTTTAATTTTACTGGTCAGTGGCCTTGTATATGATGGGTTTAATATAATATGTTTAATTAGAATTAATTGAGTATGTTTAAAAATATGGGGCTTTCTTACAAACAATACTATCAAAATTGTGGAACAAATATATTTTTATTTGTTTAGTATTGGTCCCTTAATATTTTTTTTTTATATTTCTGAAAACCTTCCCCCTGAGAGACGCGCAGTGAATTCAAAATCAGCCGATAAACAGGAGAAATATGCACTAATTTTGATTTTGTACTGGAATTTATTAAAAGAAAATATAATATTATATCTACATAATTACTAGAGCTAATATCTAAAACAAACTCAAAAAAGAATACAAAAAATCAACAAGCAACAAAACTGTGAAGATACGGCAGCGCTTATCTCAGAATCAGAAAATCAACAGTTAGCTAGCTCTCAAAATCCATCCATCTCAACAAACATTTGCATATCAAACCCAATTAAGTAACGAAAACGATACGCTATTACATTGCTGTTGCGCAATGTTCAATTAAAACTATACATCGTAACAGCACGCAATGTTACCGTTACATCAAAAACATGTCTACTAGATAAAGAGACAAGACATGAATAACAACTCTATAAGAATATGGATAACGAAACAAGTTGCGTTTGCCTGTGAAGTGTGTCTCACCTCTATTGTTGTGAAGATTCGGCAATTAATTTCGTATTAAATACTTTCGTGTATGCGGATGAAGTGCTAATACGCAATTAGACGCGGTTTGTTGGGGTAACACCGCTAATGGACTGTTTGTGGACCATAAAAAATGGAATAACCGCGATAGTTTAACAATACACCGTATTTTTTATGAGCAAAATTGCCGAGTGTAAAGCAGCTTAAGTCATTAACGTTAGTTCTCATAATTTGCTAATAACAAAACTGTCAAGTTGAAGAGAAAACACTTTCTTACGGCGACAATACTCGTGAAAGCTGAAGCAAGTTCGCTTTCAACTTATTTTAAACAAATATATTATTTCACCGCGACTTCGCGAGGAAAATGCACAATATCGCAAGTAAACAGTTAGAACGGTTGCATTGCTTTCTTTAGCAAGGAGGTTCTTTGCATTCACTACCACACCACAAAGGCTTCGAAACAATAAGAAAGTTGTAAATGCAAACTCGGAAGATTTCACCTAAAAGTTTCAAATGACAATAAACCAATCACAATGGATGTATAATTTACATGGAACAGAATGAAGAAATTAACTCCCACTATTGAATAGTGAACAATTATTAGCCTCGCTGATTATCAGTTTCACTGGAGGCATTAAAGGTTAGAATGGAATGAACTTGATATTAGATGCATATCATGCTAAAGATGGATGGATGGACAAACATTCGATTTGAATGGCAAATACTTGACAAAAAGAGCACACGAAAAGAAATAGGAGTCAAGTGGCAATCAGTCTCTAGGGTTCTTCAAACGATCACATTTGCTTGTATATTTCGTAGAAAGGATGAGAGATCATTAAGATGATGAAATTGGAACACCATCTTAGGTGAAGAGTTGAAAAATGCCGCAAATACTGCAATTATTTAATTTCTTCTAACGGAATATAGCTGAATAGTTTTTTAGGTTGTTGGTTTAAACGCGCTAATCTTTGGAAGTGTCAGTCGGATTGTAAAATAAACTTTCAGTATGGGCTTTATAACATCCCGCTACGACCCACGGAAGCAGATCAGTAAACAAGAACGGAACATAACGCTGGTGAAAAGAAAACCACGAGGAAAAAGTCGCGGGCAGAAGCTAGTAATTAAATAAACAGAATTCTTTAGTGTCACATATTTTTTCACACTATGTGGTACTCAAGATTTAATCAGCTAAGAAACACCTCTTTCTCAAGAAACGAGCTCTCTCGACAATGCCTCCACTTCGCGAAAGTTGTAACAAGAATCATGGTAAAAGAATTATAAAAATGGACGACATTATCTTTGTAAGTATACAATACTTAGGATGGCATAAACACTTAAAGACTGCACCTTGAAGAAACGTTCCTCAGAACTGAGAGAACGAAGAAGAAGAAGGAACTTTACAACTTTATACACAAGACACTAAATAAACAATCCCAAGATTAAAGTGTACAGGACTAACTATAGTTATTGTTCAGTTATACAATTTGCCGTAATCAACAACGAAAGCTAAGTGATCAATTACCAGCAAAACCTATCGTGAGACCACCATTTAAGTAGATACGTCAGCACGATACAATTGCGACAGTCAAATACCTAGAACATGTAAGATGAGAATTAAGATGTACGTCAGACCTATCCCAACAGACGTCGAAGGTACTTGTGAATAAGTCAAAGAAAATACAAGTTTTTCTTATCAAACGTTTACTAATGTAAATAGGGGCTATCGTGTGAACAGTTCCCGCCATCTAGATGTTTCTACGCCGACAGCGCCATTGTATGCAGCATTTAGTCCCAATCAAGTTGAATTGTTGATTGTCGACTGCAATGGGCATCTTACTTACATAAACGCATCTGCGATTATACATGACGAACAAAAAGTCAATTTGCATTTTTTATAAAGACGACTAGAGGTTTTAAACGATGACAATTGAAGATATGATAATATGTAATGGAATTCTCAGGTAAAAATGTACAATGCAATCGTGGGTTTAAAATCTTTTTATGTAAACAGCTAGGTCAAATAAAGTCAAAGCATTTATTTCAATTAAACATGCACTTTTGGTATTTGTCAAGGAGTCTGTTAGTTTGTCAAAAAGTTGAAACTAGTTGCTTATTCGAAACCAGTTATATCTCTATGGAGAAGAACGAGCAAGAAACTGTACGGGCACTCTTTTCCAAATACAGACAAACTATGTAGACAGCGCTGCATGTTTTTTTAAACTTACTGCACTCTAAAAGAATTAACAATTGACTTTGCCAGCTTCAAGTGACATTGAAATATTTTGCAACACGGTCATCTAAAGGAGCACACTGCACATTCATCTGGTTTATCTCAAAACTTGTGAATAGAATATCAATCAGATTTAAGATTAACATCTGTCTATCACTTGTAACATTAATTATGTTGCGCAACTGTCAAAAATTGTATCAGCATACCATTAGACCGGTTTGGTTACTCGTTACAATATATGACTTAGGTATTTACGACCTAGTTCGTACGATGATTATAGGTAGTGATGATGGCAATTATTACGGATTGTATTGAAAAAATGGTTAGTTTGCAATCTGTAATTAATTTTCTTTTCCTTGTTACATCATTGTTATATTTTTTATAATCGTCATCACTTTCGAATTGTACTTTCTTGGATATTTCTTGAACGTAAGTACTAAATATCGCACTGGTATATTTTCGCGCCTCTTAAACGTGAGCGATATTATCAACAGGGCGACAATGTTGCAGCCGAAATAGAAATTGTTCTACAAATAGATATTTATGTATTGCTCCGGTTATCATATCGCTATGAGGGATGCCTTTATGTAATCTTGGTATACCTATTTATCTGGATGCAAAAAAGAACAAACTTTATGCAACAAAAAGAACAAAAGCAGAATTACTGCCAGGCATTCTCTAACAGTCAACCAAAGGTACCTACCTAGTGAAGAGACGTAGTAACATGCGATCATGCGTCATGTAATTTTAATATTGATATTTGATTTATAACGTACATGTTTTTATAAGAACGTGAAATGACAAAAAAAAATATGTTACAATATTTACAGCAAGAATAATCAATTTAAAAAATAAATAGACAGGGTCAGCAATGAAGATCAAGCAAATATTTCAACGAAACTCCTGTGACCCTAAGTCTTTTGTTACTGGACGTAGATTAATACGTTTGCCAAGTATTGGAATGTTAGCTCATAATTCATATTTATAATGTCCAAATTTACTTATTACCGAATACGGTAAGATCTCATTCGGTTTCAAAATAAATGACTTACATGGCAAGGTTCATTATTTCGGTTAGATTAAACCTGTGTTTTCTATATAAGACGTAGATCGTTCGTTACAAATTAGGTTTGTCTGAAGTTCTTTGTTTTTGTTATTATTACAATACCTTGATATTCTATACTGATATTAGACAAAGGACGACCCACAAGGTAGACGGACAACCTTATTAAGACCGCAGGAAGACGCTAGATGCAGGCCGCTTCCAACCGGTCCTTTCGAATCTATGGGGGAGGCCTATGTCCAGCAGTGGACGTCTTGCGGCTGATATGATGATGCTGATGATGATGATAAGACAAAGATATCTTAGTGTCTAGAGAACGTTGAAAGACATAACTACAATTTGTTTACAAATAAAAGAAATTCGTGTGCCTGTTTGTGATGTCAAAATAACATAGCTTATGAATGTTTACACAAAACTTATACTAATTTATGTTTTTGTTCCAGCTAATCTCCAAAACGAACAACAGACAAAGTTGCGAGCATAAGCAAATTAAACATAAAATGGAAATCTCACGAGGACTTATCATAACCGCAATAGATTCCCCGGCACCATACAGAAGATGGTGTTATTTTTCCGTGTAGACTACCGTTACGGAAATAAGAAATAACATAAATGTCAGTAATTTGCGTAGCTTAGCATCAGGATGTAACAATGCTGTTGCAGCGCAGACGCGGATATGCGGATGCTGCGTCGCTAGAGGCAGGAAGACCGGCGGATTATGTTAGAAGCGCATCGGTAATGGATGCGTCGATAACTGGTACATACGTAACTGTATGGTAATGTTCGGTATTAAGAGATCTGTACCTAGTGCGTTACATACAAAATGCCGTTTAGCCGGACTTAGGTCAATAAGTGCATATATCTACAAAATAAAAGTATATAGGATACACAATGTTGGTAGATTTGTAACAACTTGACACTGTACACTCAAAACTACAAACACACGCATAGATAGGGCTTATCCTACCTACAAAATGTACCTACTCAATTTTAATAACTTATTGCTAGACCAACGTCCGACTCGACTACCGTATGGAGTGCGCAACAATGCGCTGTTTATAATTATCTTATTGAGGAATTGCGTATTCCTACGTAGGGTTAGAACATAATTATTCAGATGAACGACGGCAAAAACTCAACAATACATGAAAAAAATTTAGGCAACTGAAGCAATAATTCTTCATACTTCTCCGTATCATATTTTTGGCAGGTGAAAACAAAAGTAATAAAAAATTAAGTGTTAGGTATTCGATTATAAAATATTACCAATACAATGTGGTCACAAAAGTAGAGTGTTGTTTGTATGCAGATCACGTGAGAATGTGGTTTTCCTCAATATTGAAATGAAAAGAATGCGCACGAAACCATTCTGTGTCCTATATTTTTGTGAAAACAACATTACCTGTGGTTTTATTCGTATCACGTAGTAATGAACTAACTAAAAGAATTGCCAGAAAACTTACTGGTTTTATTTGGTTTCGAACTTTCGATACATCGTTCGAGACCTGAAATAATACTTTAACTTTGTAGAATAGGACAATTATCCAGTAAAATAATAGAAAGCATGAGAGAAACGCTCTGCGTACACAAATGAAAGGTTGTGTAGGTATATTCCATAGAAAAATAACGTTACAACGCAATCGTTATTTCAATCCAAGCATATAATAAGCTCCAGTATAAATATAATACATTGGCCGATATTTTTCTAATAATAAATTTCTTATAAGTAAATGTTTTGATGAGACTTGTTATTCCGTTCTGAGACGGTCAAGCTCCGTCTACTTTTTGCTAATTTTCCAGGTGTGTGAATATTTATAGGTGGGTAATGCATCACGCTCGACCTTGCAAGGTCGTCAGCGTGTGCGCAGCGGACCGATGCACTCGTTACAAATTGGACTACTTCAACTAAGATGGTACGCTTCGGTGCATTTGAAGACGTTGTTTACAATACCATGAAATAAAACTTAAAAAATATGATTATGCTACTGTCTAAATTGCCAGTCCCATGTTTACTGTACCTACTGAAAAAGAAAATCGTATTTCTTTTTGCCTTTGGATGGCAAGCAAGCCCACTAGCCGTCTGATTTTAAGTGGTCACCGCTACCTATAGACATCTGCAATACCAGAGGCCCTGCAAATATGTTGCCATCCCACAGACAAAGTTGAAAGTTTCATGTGCCTGTAATTACACCGGCACCCATACCCTCCAAACCGGAACACAGCAACACTGCTTTGCGGCGGAAATAGTCATGGAGTGCTTCCCTGGACGAGCTCCTTCACAAATAGCTCTACTACTAATTTCTCGGTCATTTTCGCAAAATTGTTTATGACTATCCAATCTCTTACTATCAAGATATCTTGATAGTGAGATGAATGGCTGTTATCGACACTACAACTACAGGATAAGTTTTTAACCAGTGCGTAAATTTTTTTTGGTAGTTCAGTGTCAGTAATAGAACACATTTCCGTGTTTAGTTAAAAAAAAAAAATAAAAAAAATTTCATCCTTATCCGAGTTTGAAATAAGCAAAACATCCAGGACATAATCTATTCGCCATACTATCAATGAAAACTCGCGGCCGCCGCCGCCGCCCGGGCGCATGGCTGGGGTGAGGGGGTGGGGAATGCGCTAGCGCCGAGTGACAATGAAATATGGTTTTTAAGTAAACATGTTTCGTAAGCGATAACTTTTTTTTTTAGTACTAAGACATATCAAAATAAAATATACGTGTTTAATAAAACGTGTTGAAGTTTATTATGGCAAAATTTACGCACTGGTTAAAAATTTTTCCTGTATTTCAACTATGTGTAAACCTTCTCATTTGCAAACACGACAAAGTCGTGAACATACATTCGCCAGAGAAACATATTTATCATAGAGAACAAAGCCGAAATCGTGTGTCTGTGTGCACGGAAGGTGGTGCGCCCCGCCCTATATCAATGCATGTGCAATGTGAGCGAAAATAATTATAGTTTTCAAAGAACAAAGAAAAGACAAGTCAATTATACTAGATATAAGGAAACTAAATAAGCAACGTGTTTGCATTATGATACATAAGCCTGTTCGTGGCGTGATCTAAATCAATTCACAGGATCAAAACCGGGCAAGTACCCATGTGACTTTTTCAATTTAAAGGTACCTACTCACGAATTAAACTTGAATGTCACTAACAACGGTGAACAAAAACATCGTAAGTAAATATAAATCTAAATTCTCCAATCCTACGCTACGCTAGAGGTCTTGGGTTCGATTCCCAGGTCGAGCAAAAAGTGTTATTGGGTTTTTCTATGAAATTCTCAGTAACAGCTAGGAGTTTGGATTTGTGCCCGGTTAATGGCAATAGGCTTGCCCCCTATTACATGGGACCTAAATATACCGGCGAACTGTGGGTGTACATTGGTACACCTCTGCCTAACCCTTCGGGGAATACAGGCGTGATGGTATATATATATATTCTCCAATCCGCCTTAAACAAGTGTGGTGATCAACGTGTTTACTCTCTATAAGAAGGTATCTTTGCCCTGCAATTAGACAATAATAGGCTGTATTACATGAATTTTTAAAGGACAAACCAACGCTAGAAACAAATAGAGTTTATAAAACTTGGTGCAGAAGATGAAATCTAAAATATAAGGGAGGTCAAAAAGGCTTCGATAGGAAAAGCCCTCCATTTATTCTTCACTAACTTAGCATAAAATTGCTCAAGTTTAAGTTAACACGGCCTGTCAGCTTAGTAATAGAGCTCAAACAGCATAGCGTCGAACATTTATATTATAAGAGTATAAGTATGAAATTAAATCGAAACTAAACGAAACGAATCAACAACTCATAGTAACAATTCAATAACAGTAAAAACAACAGACTACACAAGAATCGCAAGTATGCACGCCGGTGGCGCAGGCGCACACTAGACAAAGGCCACGCTTTCATAACCTTGTACACCGCTACCTACCCACCTACCACGACCCGGCTATGATTCATGATTGTCTCGGCCAACTTGCTAATTACTAACTAAAACTGGAACCAAAGCAATTGAAAAATGTTGTCATTTTAAAAGTTAGAAGAATATTCGTCATCTTCGGAAATTGACTTTAGTTACACTTTTTAAGCTTATGACTCACTAGGTATATGCCCTGCGGTTTCACCCGCGTTCTGTTCCGTCTTTGGTTAGTTCTCCGCTTCCGTTGGTGGCGTGATGTTCTATACATATAAATCTTCCTCTTGAATCACTCTATCTATCGACGAAAAGCACATTCAAATCCGTTGCGTAGTTGAAAAGTTCTAAGCGTACAGTCGTTGGGAAGCGATCTTGTTTTATACTATGTAGAGATACTGATCCTCCTATCGTATTCGTGAAAACAGTCATATTAGTTACTGTATCTCAAGTAATACATCTTCGTAAACATTACATCAATTTACACGAAAATAAACACGTGTTTCGTAAGACATTGTTCTTAAATTCTTTCGAATAACATAAAAGGAACGTTGTTACCAATACCTAGAAATAACTACAGCTGTGTCAACTAAATTACAAATTCATACAAAATACACATTCTTTTGATACAATAACAATACATTTAAATAATACAATAGAGTTCCTGGAATTAACATGTGTTAATATTAAGTATTCTATATAATATTTGAGGTACAACAATATATTATATTGTTGTACCTCAAATACGGAGTGTAAAATGCCACATCACATAACCGTTAAAACTACTCATACTGCCCATCAAACTAAATACCACTGTGAAAAGTATATTTTTAGAAAACTGCTTTAAATACGTGATGTAAAACTTGGTTTTATTAAAAGACATAAAAAAGAGGAACTAATCTCTCCAAAGATTGAGTAAACAGGCTTCTTCTGGGTAAGCTTACTCCATCGACCATCGACTTTGTTTTTGTCATCTCTGACCTAGACTAGAGTCAAGAGCTTACCCATATCGAGTAAAAAAAAAATCTATGCCTTCAGGACCACCGTACCAGGAGGTTCCTAGGTAGGTATATTCCAGAACATAAAAATCGTCATAATAATAGGAAGAACCATATAACTCTCAACTTAGTAAAGTGTCTTTTGCCACCCGTTATAACAATTAATAAATCAACCTCGAGGGAAATTAATAACGCCTTTGTAACATGTGACGTTGATACCGAACTACTGAATTAATGGAGCCATGCAAATAATCCATCAAATTCACAGCGAACAACAACTAAAAATAAATAGCCTTTCGAACCTTGAGCTTAGTTAAATTGAGTAATCCAATACGAATGGCATCGATCAGATTATCTTAAAAGTTCCATTTATAGTCAACGCACATGCTGTACGAAATAATTACGCGAATGAACGAAATACCGTAACATAGCGACCCGCGCATGTCACGATCTTTTAAACCGCCTTTGTTTTGTGGGTCAACGACAGTCGAGGCTTCAAGTAGAAGAAATATTGCATCGTCACGTATGCATTTGTGGCCTATTTCACATGACTTTTTTACATCATTCCGTTCCATCCTTATATGGCTCGTAGTGACCTTAGCTGGAAGTGGCGAGTCGAGATATAGCTCGCTACTTGCACTGTTACAGCTAATCACAATCTCCATTCGGTAACATTCTTTGCATTCACACGTCAAAGTACATACCTATCGGGTTTTACCGATTCGTTCATCATTAAGTTGACAAATTCAAGATTCTCAGTGCGAATTTTAACGTCATCGTATTCACTTTTGCAATAACGTCATTTGTTAATTTTATCTTTATTGGTACGTCATAGAGGTGCATATTCTTCGCAGTTTTATTAAAACGTCCATACAGATGACAATGGTATTTATAACCACAAGAGTGTACGTAACTCAGTGCTATCAATGGCATTAATCGTAAGTACACAACGCCTACGATGCTGCTTCGTCATCTGAATATATTTAACTTCATGAACTTGCGTAGGGTTTCCACCTCTTACCTCTCATTGTTGAGCGTTGTTATCTTCATCGCCTTGTTAAGATCTAATGGATGGAGCAGTCGATCATATCACATAGATCTAACATCCACACGTTAGCATAAAAAAGTGATGCAATATTTGTGGATCTCAATCCTCAAACTAGATCTTCATGTTATCAATTTCTTTTAATTGTCATTTTCAAGATTGATTTTGCTTATTTACAGTTTTCTTTACAAGCCTTAACTTCGCCTAATCAGTCTATAACAATAACAAATATAACATCTCTCTCTTAATTATTTACCTTACATTAGCTTCACTAAACAGAACTCTTGCGAATTCAATCAAGCTACACGAAAACAATCTGAACAATCTTAACAACACTGCATCCCTATCTTCACTTTCATTATTCAATTAGTTCATCACGTGTGGTCCAGCCAATTTGTCCGTATGTCACCGTGGACAGCTGCCACTTGTCATGTCTCACGGTAAATTGCGCCATCAGTAAATACTTACAAGAGCATTTACTTTCCAGGCAACTATGTCGGGTAGATTGTATCATTTGGAGATTTATATTCGAATTTAAAGTACATTATTTTGTTTAAGGTACAAATAATGACAATACAAAGGCTGCTGGGATCCACTAATGAGACAAATCTACAAATAGAAGCTGCAAATTAAGCGACGCAGTAATAGAAATGTGCCAACTCAATATGGGCATGGACAGCAAGCAGCCAGAAACTAGAACACTCGGAAACGAACACGTTTGGCAAATACAAGAAAACTGTATAAACATGTTAAGTATATGTTCAATTTGTTTACGTGAAACAGACGACCCAGATGCGACGCAACATGAACAAGAATAATTCTGAAAAGTGAAAACTTACTAATGTACATATTAATACTTTCCTCTTTAAAATTACCCCCTTACTAGCGCTAACCCTCCACTAAATGACGAATGAGTAGGTAATTTTCCTTAGCCAAATGTTTTTTATTCAAACTCAACGAAACCAATGTTTTTAAGGAGAGGGTTGATTGCAATTGTTTGCGGAAAGATTAACATCAGCAGAAAAACATAAACTCACATTAATAATATCAGGTAATTTTTTGTAAACACCGACGTTGTTGTATGACATCCTGTTTACGAGCACACTGATTCGCTAGCCAAATAAAATAACTCACAAGTTACATAACAAGAGTAATAATACATAACATAGTAAAGTAAAAAACAGAGATCAAGATCAATAGCCGGTCGTTCAGCGGTCAGATGATGCTATCTATTTCAAAATCATAGTACACAGAGCCATGTTTAGAGAAGGCTGACCGGCAGCGGCGCGAGCGCATCCGTCGAAACGGTCAAGTTCACGGAGAACGCGTACGACCAACTGGTACTCTTGCGCATCGCACTCGACCGAATCATCGTTTTGAACGAATTAGAGAAAATGGTTTATTGTAAACCTTGTTTGAAATGAAAGTATATGCTAATGAAATAAGCAAGAAGAAATGCCGCCAGACATAAAAAGAAAAAGATCGTCTTCCAAAACATTCCCATCAAAGTTTGTTGGCTTTTGCAAAACATATTTATTTATAACTAATCACCTGACTTCCTGGATTGCAGCTGCTGCGCTTTCATCTATCGATACTCGTACATTAATTATGCATCCGTCGAAAGTTTAGGAACAAGCATTAAGTTTCGATTTATGCTTCCATAAAAAACTGGAATTCGCTTGGGGTCACAAGACTTGTACCATCTGGCTCTCATCGTACTTTTTGCTAGGGGCAATTAATTAAAAAATACTTGATAACACCAATTATAAAATAAAAAAGTAATCAATTTAAAAGAGGCAGGTCATCAAGGCGTTCCGAAACATCACAAGCAACAATATTTACGACCAGTTTGAGAAGGCTCTAACTTCGTCTTCATGTTTGGATGTTTAGAAACTTTGAAGGTCGACTGATTGCAGGGTCAAGTTCGAGAGGCCGGGCCATCCGTACCACATTTGCGGCACGCTTCGCTGGACCCAGCATCCATTGACCCGGTGGCGTGGCCGACATATCTAGCCCCGAAGGCAATTGAAGATTTAAATGTCTGTGTAATATTGACGTACATTAAGAATGTTAATTTTAAGACATTTTGATAGTACGAGCAATTACGTAGGACATTTAAGTATAGTCAGATTTTATGACTCTATGATTTTGTGATTATGGCTATCCTATCCAGTCACAATTCCGCATAAATGTTTACATGCACGAGAAATTTTCCCAAAACAAAGTAGATACTTTTTGCCCAACCTGTAAAATGTTTTTAGAAACAGTTTACTCAACAGTCAAAACATGGTTCAAATTAACCAATTCTTTCTGTATCAATTACAACTTTGAATAGCACAAATGATGGTTAATCATCAATAACCTCGTCAATTTCTTTAAATTTTCTATTGTTTAAGATCGTATCAGGTTTAATGTAATTTCATCCTACATACCTCTAGATTCGAAGGTCTTGATCCATCTATGGGAGGGTCAAGGCATCAGAAATCTAATAAATTGCATTCCCATTAAGTAACTTGAGGATATGCTCATTTTCCTCAAAGAGATTAACTATTCATAAGTAATAAGGACTTAGATAATACATAGTAATTGGTATCTAAATAAGGTGTATCCTTGTGGATTATATAATAGTGACGCGAAGCTTCTGCAGTCAGTTATGGCCAACGAGATTTAAATAGAAGAGAGATTAGCATATACGGTGGTCGATAGAATCAAGATGGCTGCTTTTATAGTGTCCTAAAAACGTGTTTATTGTCACGCTCTGATTCTTATTTCCGATGGCCGTATGTGGCACGCTATGCGGTGACATGATTGCACATAACAGAGTGGACATAATAGGTTGTAAACGGGTCATGCGTGAATAAAAGTTAGTATTAGATGAGATATTTGCTGAAAGCAGTTACGTAATAACTGTGGAAAATATCAAGGGACATCAAACTGTTTGGAATATGAGAAAAATGTATTATCCAATTGAGATTCTTGCTTGAACATCGTTATAGAAAATGGAACTTCTAAATTAACGTCAAAGTTAAATATTTATTTCAATTAGACCATTAAAAGGCACTTTCTCAATCTGGTTTTAACTCTGGGTCAGTCTTGTCTTGAAGTTCATGAATTTTGAACCAACCAAGTATAAATAATTCGTGTCCAAAATTAAATTACAAGTAACTACAACCCATCCCCTATTTTTAAATTGGTGATTTTTTGAAAATCCTTCTATAAAGTGCACAAATGCACCATTCTTCATATTCTACATATAACGTAGTGCAAAATGTTGTGCTTCTAAATAAAGCAGTTAGTCAACGAGACAATTTAATTTGAGTTTTTTTTTTTTAAGAATTTGGAAATATACTCGTGGTTTTATAAATGGGCATTTATATACCGCGTATTCCGAATAATACATTCATAACATTACACCAAATGTCACGACCATGACTTAATTTAGCCATGTTTTACTATAGCGTAGCATAACAAAGGAAGGAGCTAATATTCCGTCTAGTGCGTGCTATTGTTCGGTGCTAATCAATGCACGGTGACAATGGCCTCATATGTCAAGCTAGATATTAGATCATAAGCACCAGAATAGATCGATAGATAGTTATCGATTTCTTTGTGTATTTTTAATTAATTACAAGTTATTATTAGACTGTAAGTATAATGAATGAAGGTTATCAACTCTTTGTTTTAATTTGTCACACCTTTGGTCAACTAATTTAATGAACATCACCAAGACGTTATTAGCTTTGTATGTTTTCAATAATTAATTTCTGTTGTTGCAATTTCCAAAGTGAGTTTCGTGGAAAAGTCAGCAAGGTTCCGCAAAATTACATTTATCATTGAATCTGTCGATTGTTAAACTACTTGTTAATGAAACAGTGAAACACTTCAATTCGTCCCATTAAAAGCAAATGAACGAATAGAACTTTTTACTTTAAAAATATGGCAAAGGCTAGCTAGTCTTCAATATTTTATATCGATACCAATTCCCATGGTAAGTCGTTCCGTGATACAGTTCCGTGCAAATAATTAATTTCTACCGCCTTACACAATAGCCATTGACCTTTACGGATTATTGTCTAACGCTACATGTTAATAGGCGCTATTTTTATACCGAACACAGACAGATAATCGTGCTGACACAACCTATATTCCGCATTGATTAGTAGTTTTTATATCATCGCGAAGTACCTGACTGATTAGGAGGAAGCAATGATTAATTAAATAACGATTTGTCTGTTGTATGAACAATCTAATATATAAAATTTTCGTGTCACAGTTTTCGTTGCCATACTCCTCCGAAACGGCTTGACCGATTTTGATGAAATTTTTTGTGCATATCGAGTAGGTCTGAGAATCGGCCAACATCTATTTTTCACATCCCTAAAAAAATATATGGCAAAACAACGTTTGCTGGGTCAGCTAGTTTATCTATACTAATTATATTTATAAAGAGGTGAAGTTTGTGAGTTTGTAGGGAGTAATCTCAAGATCTACTGAACCGATTTTGAAAATTCTTTCACAATAGAAAGCTAAGTTATTTGTGAGTGTCATAGGTCATAAGTAGTATCATCACACTACCACGGGAGTGGAGCAGTAACCAAAGACGTAACTTAACGCGGGAGAAGACGCTGGTAGTTCGCTAGCATATGTTTAAAAATATGGATTTGGGGAAAGGAGCATGTAAGGATCGTGTCAGGTGGCGTTCTGTGGTTTCTGCCTACCCTCATGGAAAAAAGGCGTGAGTTTAATGTATGTATGAGAACATCGTGAAAAAGCCTGTTAAATTAGCCGGTGTGTATGGGGATGTTATACAATTTCAAGAGTTTATCAACTTGTACATTAAAGTGTAGATAATTGATGAATTGTCGAATGCATTATTTTCTTATTATCCCGCATCAGGCCGTTAAATTGCAAAGTTGAATGATCCAAGATTGCTTATTAAAAAGTCTAAGTAGGTATGTAATGAATTAGTTACAGCAATGATAACCAGTAATATTCGTATAAACGAGTAATCTCACAAACATATTGAGTGTTTCAATTGATATTAAAAAAAGCTTTGCATATGCCTCGTTCAGACTGTAGGTAGGTACTGACCTGTGAACTGACCGCGAAAAATGACCAATCAAAATTAGATTCCTTGAAGTGTCAAGGAATCTAATTTTGATTGGTCATTTTGTCTGTCTGTAAACAAAACAAGTCCGTAAAGTAACATACAAACCGCAAAACTTTAATCATCCCAAAAGGATTTTCACCAAATATTACCCACAGCACTTCTTGGGAGGACGACATATAAATCATTACAAATGTACATACATAGTGTCTATGTACAAATTGACAAGTCACGTTTTCAAACCATATAATTTGCAGTAAACAAAAAATATAACTACATGTTAGGTACAAAATGTAAATGAGCACTGAGATGCAAAAACCGTAAATAAATCTATCTTCAGTTGTCTGTCAGTCGTAAACTCAAGACCTCTTCATCACGAAATAGGTAAGTGTGTCAAAATATACTATACTAGCATCTGCCTGCGACTTCGTTCACGTGTTTTTTTTTTCATATTCATACCATCACGCCTGTTTTCCCCGATGGGTTAGGCAGAGATGAGGTACCAATGTACACCCTCTGTTCGCCGGTATGGTTTAGGTCCCATGTAAAAGGGCACGAGCCTATAGCCATGAAACGGGCACAATTAAATCCTACCTTAGAGCTGCTACTGAGAATTTCATAGAAAAACCCAATAACACTTTGCTCGATCTGGGAATCGCACCCAAAACCTTTAGTATAGACGTCGATTTAGTCGCTTAGGACTAGGGAATGCAAATCTCGCAAGATTGGGGCTCAAGCGAGATCCCGCGACTTTATGAATAACAATACTGCGAGATCTCGCCAATTTCGAGATCTCGCGAGATTAGCAGTTTGGTGTGTTTTTTTTGCAAATAATCAAATAATATTTGAATAAATTAGGAAAAAATAATAATATTATAAGTATTATAAGATAAACATTTATTTTTGCGAATTTTTTCAATAGACTTTTATGCATCTGGCATTGTTTGACGTATCTGTCTATATTTTTTTAATAAACTTCTAATTAGTAAACTTTGATATACGTATCTATCAAATAACAAACGAAAGAAACAACCAGTCTTCTCTTCTAATATCAAATATATTTTTTTAGTAATAAAACAGTTCTTTTATAAGACGTTTTATGCTCAAGTGCAATCTCGTTGAACTCGCGAGATCTCGCCTATTTTTCGTCCGAGATCAATCTCGTTAAAAAAGGCCGAGATCTCGCGAAAACGAGATCTCGCGAGAACGAGATTGCATTCCCTACTTAGGACCACTAAGCTACCGAGGCAGAGTTTTTTTTTCACCAGCGGATCGGTTACTATTATTTGGTTACTGCCCCGCTTCCGTGGATCGTAGCGTAATGTTGTATACTATTCCTGTTGAACCTGGCTATCATACACAAAAAGATTTTTTCCGATCCGTCTAGCAGTTCCGGAGATTGGTGCGTTTAAACAAATAAACAAAAAAAGCTCTTTAGCTATATTATGTTAGTATATTATAAATTCGATTAAAGTAACCAATAAAAGTAATAAAAGCAATCTTATTAAATGTCTTCTTTTATACGTGATGACAATTTTGATTGTTTATTTTGTATTACGATTAGCATTTTTACCTTATAGCGCGACTAGGTTCTGCCTGCGAATTCGCCTGCGTGGAAGACAAGTGCTCTATAAAACATACCCTATGGCGTTCAACAATAAAGTAACTTTCTTTTAGTGAAACAATTTTTGTAATTGGATCTGAACTTTCGGAGAATACCTCATACAAAATTTTACCTCTATATTCATGTGACCACTATTTAATTTTGTTAGAATTTTGTTGCATATTTTATTTATGGTTCTTTAATAAATTGATAAAGCTAACTTTAGCAATCACTTCAATACAAGCTGATTCTAAAGCTGTTGTTTTCTTTGCGATCAAATAAAAAAATATGTATAATGAAAAAGCAAAGTAGCAACATAATATAAATCTTGGTTCTACTCTACAGTCAATGCCAAGGTCTTTACTGTTTAAATAAAAACACAAGAACGCTCATTAGCAAGTGAATAATTATATCTACGTATGTAGGTATGTACCGTACATAACATATACTTAACTTAACATAACTTAGCCAACGGTGTTCTTTTTTAATCCTAAATTCGTTTTCCAAAATAAAAGTAGCGTAAGTTACTCCTTATAACATTAGCTCCTTTTCCTGTGAAAGTCCTATCAAAATCGGTCTAACCATTTTAAAGATTAACCGATACAAACATACAGACAAGCGAATAATTTAAAAAAATAATTTAAGTTTTTTGCCGAAAGTACCGTGTAAACATTCATAATTATGCATTTAACAAGAAGCTGTTATTTTGACCATTACAGACACTTTAATTTATTTATTTGTATAGCTTACACATGCCTATAGTAATTCTTGTTTTATTTACCAGTATTCAATTAATTAGGATATAAAATACAACATGTAATGTAGAGGTGACACGTGATAAATGAGAAATATCTACTGCGAGCAGGTTTTCCCGACGGATGTCAGTTTTTATACAGTCACGGTGTTTAGACAACGCTCTTAATGTCTATTATATACTTTGTGTTATATAATAACAGACATTTTTAATTTGGTTGTTAGAAATTCGCGTTACTTTCAGAGCCTGTTAAATAAAAATAAATCGAAACTGTATAAAAATTATCAGTTGTTCCATACATTTTGACCGTATAGGAGTTACTTTAGTATTTTTATAAACGACGAGAAATTTTAACCCTGGGAAGTCTAGAATCATGAATTGAATTTATGGCAAAAGTTCGTATCGCGATGTCTCTTTCACCTTGTATAAAGTAGTTAAAATTACAAGCACATGGATTATACATTTTAAACTTTAAAGTTACTATAATGATACTATTACATTACAGGATTCACCTGCAGCAATACCATTAATGAGCACAAAGAGTAACATTCGCCACACATCTGCCAAGACCTTTAATCGTTCACGAACGTGATCAGCGCATTCAACGTTTCAATAACCGAACAAAGCCATAAACACAGACGGTTTAGAAACTAAAATATCAAGTTAGTTGCACAAAAGCAACCAGTACAAGAAAACCCGTGTAGATTACACAGCATTAGCACACAGCGTAGTATTACCGGTAACTAGTAACAACCAACAGGGGGAAATGCACGCTTAGCGTACCTATTAGATGATGAAATGTCTGTAACAACCCTGCCACCTGCTCCAATAACCAGTTTGTACGGGAAAGAACATGTTATTCCTGATTTTATGGAGTGGAAAAACTTAATGTGGATAGCTACACGTGCGTGCGACCCTCGAGCGTCCAACACGTAACGAGTGGGTAAGAACTGCAAGAAGTGATGGACATAACACATTATCTGTTACGCATTGGACAGCCAGATAGCAGTACTAAGAAAATTATCAGCGTGCAATTATTAGCCGGTTCATTTCCACGTTTCTGAGAATTGCATGAATGCATAGAATGTGACAGCTGCGGTTAATTAACTGGAATTTAGACGTCCCTTCCTCATTAACATTCAGTTGCTATGGAACTTCTTACACTGTACATCTATTGTTACCATGACTGTGGGTTTTGCTACGCATTCCTTACATTGAAAAATTCAACTTATCTCTTATAGAAAAAAATGTTGTTTACTTCAAATATAGATACGATTATGTAAAATACAGAAGAAAAAATCTTACCAAATATAGCTAATCGGCTTCTGAATAATATAGAAATTGTTTTCGATCTATTTTTATCAGGAAAATTACTAACGTTAAGTGGGTTTAAATGTTATGTCCAAAAACGTACGAGACGGCGCCACATTAACATTTTTTTTAATTTAAAGGTCCTTGTGTCAATTATAGTCCGACTAATAATATGTCACTATTATCAACTATTTATAAATGTTAAACGTGGCAATAAATTATGGAAAACTATAAAATGTTAGCTACCAGTTTCAAATTAGGTACTAATGATTGGACAATAACAAAGTGCATTTTGTAGAATACACTGTCGGGACAAATAAATAAATCAGTCCTAAATATTCGATTTAAATTAAATATTATTATGTAGGCGACTAAATTAAAATATATAACGAGAAATCATTAAAAACTGGTGGTCGGCGCCAGACGGAAAATAAAATTTCGAATACATTTTTCCTTCCAGTAAACAATATCAACTATTTTAATATAAACATTAGCGATTCCAAGAATTGGACTAATTTGTCTTCTTTCTTGGTATATAATATTTTAGTATTAGGTATTTGGAAACCTTTTGATAAGGTATTCTTATTCTTTGTGTATCGATGGGGAATATAATTAAATAAGCTTTTAATACAGTTAGATTTATTGGGAAAAACAATTCGTATTCTTTGAGATAAAATTAGTTAAAAAAAAGGTACGACAATTTTGAAATTGCTTTCCTCACAAACTAACAAACCAATTTTTTTACTATCTTTTGTGTAGCACCGGAAAGATTGCTTGCTTCTCAGATTGGAGTTAAAGGAAATAGTCGCAGCAAAGGCAAAGTATGAAACTCGTGCTCACTTAAGCTACTTCCCGATGACAATGCACCGGATAAGCACAGCTTACATTTAATTGACCGTAAAACTGTCTCCACAGACATTCTAATGAGGAAACCATCTTGGTAAATTGTACTTTAACGATATAGACATAAAATCGTGAAAACTCCCACCCATACATTTCTTATTTCCAATAATATTTATACAGCAAAACAACTTTAGATTGACGGCAACAATTATTATTTTTTTCTTTCTATTTGTACGCCAAACAAGTTTTAACCGTTCTATTTTAAGAGAAGCTGATGATACAATAGCTCTATAATTTTTTTGAACCGACTTGTAATTATCCAATCAAAATTTCTTACAGTGGATGGTTAAATCGATTGCGATTCGATACATATGATTACGTCTAATCGATTTTGAACATCTCTACTACACTTAAAAATAATAAAAAAAAAGAACTGTATTTTAATAACTAGTACTTATGCATAAAAGACATGTTTTTTACAAATGTTTCCACGGGATTTAGTGTTGATGAGCATGCGTTGCGTTGTTCGCGCGCTTTTCATGCGGCGGCCATGTTGTGAGAAGGCGCGGGAAAGTGGAAAGTGCTCGGGTTATCATCTTATTGTCAGTGTCTAGGCCGCGTCATTGTCTCTGGGCTATTTTCTTCCCGTGTGAAAGCTAAGATGTAAGTGCAATGGAAGAAGCCTTTTGATTCAATTATACCTACACTTACATAAGAACATTTGAGTTTATTACGTAAGACTTGTTTCATAATTCGGTAAAATTAGGTCACATAGCAAAATGTTTATAGTAAAACTACAATTGTTGGTTTGTTAGGAACCAGAATAAAAACAAAACAAAGAGCCGTAACATATTTGCAAGGGAAAGCTATTATATCTGATGACAGCATATATACTGGGGAAAAACATACAGACATTAGGTAAGGTAAATCAATAGACAACAAAATTATGTATTTACCTAATTATTGTGTTCTTCTAGTTTACCTACATCCGCAAAAGCCGGGCATTTCACTGGCAAGTTCACATTAATTCAAATAGATTCGTGATTAGAGACAATTAAAACTGTACAATTTTCATGAAGCACACAATGGCTATCGAAAGTGAACTCCCGCGCATCAATGATCTAGATCAATTAGCTGTTTCACACCAGGTGACGGAGGGAAACGTCCTTGACACCTTGATTATATGCGTTTATGTTAATTAGAAACGATGTACAAGAAACAGCCGGAGCTTACAATGACTATCATATTTACATCTTCGTAGTATTACTCATCATTATTTTCATATTAACAGAACTCAAGAATATTGAAGGTGATCTAAGTTCATTCGAAGATATTTTAATAGAATGACGAATTGGCAGCTATTTAATTGCTGGCCAATCATATGTTTATTTTGATTTTCACGTTAATCGGCAAAACGTGAAATAGTCGAGTGCCAAAAGTTGCCCAACGTGAGTGCTCTGCGGCAGAAATCAGAAATACAATTTATATACTAAAAATAGCAGCCTATTATTATCCCACTGCAGGGCAACAGTATCATTACAATAGAAGGCAATAGCGTTAATTACTGTTTGGTCGAGGCGGGTTTGCGATAGACTTATATTAATTATTATAAATCCAGGTTTACTCGCGATGTTTTCCTTTACCGATGATGTTTGTATCTAAGATAAACTTAAAATGTCACATTGGTACTTGCTCGAATTGATTCCGAGAACATCATGAATGCGCGTCAACTACAAGACCATCACTTTTTCACAATTCTAAAAATCTGAAATGTATGAATAATTTCGCAGTTATGGCTTGTGTTCCATTACTGATAAACAACACAATTTTAAATTCAAGAAATGTCGAACATTTAAAAGGTAATGATCCGATTTAGTATGCTATTTTTTATCGGAGTGTGGGGGAAACGGCAAACCGCGTAGGAGTTTGTTTATTCCTACCTTCGGGGTCTTCGGACCAGTATTTCATCGTCATTGGAATTTTTATGACTAGATAGACTTCACGGATATTGAACGTATGCTTTTTTTCTAAAATCTCATTAATTATCTATACAATAACAATGACCATCCTTGTAGTAAACAGCCATTAAAATATTGGACTTTTGTCACCGCCATTACCGCTTCAAATGGTGATTTTGCTCGGTTATGCTAATACAGAAGTCGGGTCGGTAGTCTGAGAGCCATAACTAGAACTATAACGACTTGTTTATTATCTTTAGACATTAATCTCGTTCATGGTCATACATATTCGTAACAGTCGAGATTCTTTTTGTTGGCGCCAGCTAAAGGATATAAAAAAACTTCTGGTAAGGTCAAGAATGGCAAAAATGGTCGGCTTGACTTAGCGACAGCAGCGTGCATGTGTCATCTTCATAGTAAGGGAGATGACAATGCTGTTTTTGGTAGTGTGACCGAATACAATGTCACCGTACAATACTTTTTTTGGTGCTGATGGCCGGTCTTAATATTTTTTTGTAATGTAATCACTCTCCCAACGCTGCATCTTTGTTGATGTTTTGTATCTGATGAACTTACTTTCTAAGTTTATCTTTAACGCTGACATCCACGAAGGAAAAGTTCGCGAGGAAACCTAGGCTTATAACTATTATAAGTTTGAAATAGCCAATACGCCTTGACCAAGCGTGATGATCAAAGCTCGTGCATTGAACATGAGAACAAGCCTTTGTCCTGCAATAGGACAAAAGTAAGCTGGCATAATTTTTACACAGAAAACAAACATTGCAACGCATTTAAAAAAAATACCGTCGTCTACCGGACTTTAATCCAAAAACATACTCGAAATGGTGGTCATCTCTCTGTCTTTATAGTGTAAGTCTCATTATCTCTCAAATCGAGTTTGATGGGAATTCCTTTGTGGGTCGCATGCGCATGTCCTCAGTCGGAATGCGGAGATGACCGCTTATGTTTGCGCCGACTTTTCGTCGACAATTTTTCTCATTACCATAAAATAACCATATATTAGATTAACGCCCGACCTTTTGATTTAGACGATCAATGTCAATGCCGTTGAACATTAACATAATGAACATAATGATAACAATAACACGATTCTTAATTATTAAGATGTTCGCTAACGAGTGCTTTTAATCCTCGTCAGAGATGTTGTTGTCTTCAACTTGTCACGTGTGATGTTTTGAATGTTGACCTTATAAAAATTATTAAGTTAATGATGTTGGGGCTAATTAATAGATTGCTTTGCATATTAATTAATATGAAAATTATTTTTTTGTCAATCTGCGAATACAAAATCTAATTGAGTTTGAATCCCGCACAGAATTTGTATTGCCTATGGGTAGTTTAAATGCGAAAAATTCATAGCGGGATGAATTGAAAAATAAAATAGTAATACTTACTTAATTTGTGACAAGCTGCAGTGTCATTGATGAATGATCTTAAGAACATAAATGTACCTTTAGTCATGTATTTCATGGCCGGTGTTTTCCACGTATCTATAAATATGTAGTCTATTAGTAAGCCACCTCACGTGACCATAAACTTGAGGTGAGGTCGGCAGGTCGGCAGATCACTAGCACGTTTCCATACATTGCGTTTTAACGTGACTCGAGCTTACGTAAACCGATACGGTTATAGTTGAACAGTTACTTGTTAGTTAAGCCTGTGTTCATTACTAACGTTTAATTTCAATCAGCAGTTTAACGTAATCGGTTGATTAAGTATTGAAGAATTCCTTCCTCGTTCTTCTATAGGGGAGAACGAGGATTACCGATTTGTCATCCTTAAACAGTAAGGATTCTATAGAGAAACCTACAATACTGATTAAGGATGAGAAATAAAGAACTGACTTCTTTCGCTCTGGGCGGAGCGGAAGGGAGTGTCAGACTCTTACTGACTAAAACCTATCCGTGTTTCTCCTGATGCCCTTTGAGTTCCAGGATCACGGTGACTCTTTCGAACAAATTCCTATCTACGTTTTAGAACGAGCGTATATCTTCAACTTCCTGACTAACTGGCGTATTCCTTGACAATTCAAAAGTGCCTGTAAATGTTTTAATTGAAACAAATACTGATATTCATAAACACGAACATAAACTTTACAGTAAGGGTCACGGATACAACAAACAGAACCGCAAATAAATAAATAAGAAAACAATAAGTAAAAGACAAATAACGTTTTCAATATAACGTTTAAAAATTTTAAAGGTATATTTACACGGGACGTTTTTAAAGGAAATAACGGTTTTTAATGATGTTATTATGAGGTAATTTTGCGGGTAATATTTGAGCAGTGATTATCCGATGGACAGAGTTTATTATGGCCATTATCTTTTTTTTGTATGATCCGTCAAGTGTTTACCACCCACGGCGCAGGCGTCATTTCGGAGTTATTGCCTCAAGATAAAGGCATATTATGTTATTAGAGATGTTATTCCTTTAGCACAAATGAAGATATAATTACCTATGTGCTGTTTTTCTTGATAGCTGTACATATCTTTAGGTAGGTGCTTTGATCACTATCCACGGCACGGAAGTGTAACACCACCAACTTCCAAACTCCGAGCTGCTACTGGGAAATTCCTAATAGGAAACCCAAATATTTTAGCAGTCTTAAGAATCAAACCCAGGTCACAATGCTCAGCAGCCGCGCTTGCAACCGCGAGACCAATGGGGCAGAGGATTCCCTCTGCCCCATTGGTCTTCCACCAGGATTCTTACAGGAAATATTTTGATCATAAATATAAACAAAATATTTGCCCAGCTTACCTGATACTACTACTCAACATATCCCCATAATTAGTGCTTACATATAAAGAATAATTAAACAGACAAGTAAATATAATTAATCTAATCACGAAGCAAACTGGTCGTGTAAAATGCCTCCATATTTAGACGCCATTACATGTCGCCAATTAAAATAGTGAATGATTCAACAATTTAGACGCATGCAGCGGATGCTTTGAGCAACTTGAGAGCTAAAATTGATCCCTTTCCCTTTAAAGCGACATGTATTTTCTACGACTACTACTTTCTACATAAGAGTTACGTCCGCGGGAACCCGACTCGTCTCGTATCCGTTGCGTAATAAGCTCTCTATTCACCGACACCTATAAAAACTCTTTTGTTGTCCTCTTATTTCATATTTCCGTAATATTTGTTTAACGACAATTACGCAAGAGTTATTTGTTTGTAAAATTGTCTCACTGTATTTTGAATAGGGTATTATTATTTTTATTTTCCTTTATTAAAAAACAAAGGTGTTATGTATAACAATGCGTGCTCATGTAAAAGTCCTTAGCAACAGCTAAAAGTTTCTCAGGAATGCATGCTTTATCTCCGAAACCATAATAAGGAAAAAAGTCATAAAATTTTTATAATACTTCCAAATTCGCGTAATACTGGCAGCTTATGGCGACCGCCGACGCCATAAATTAATGTTCGATGAAAAAAAAACGAAGAAAAAAGGCGCCAGCAGTGTCGCGCCGCGTCTCTTGGCCGGGATCCGCGTGAAACCCAGTCGTTTGCATTTTATACGTGAAGTATAATATGGACCGCGGGCCGGCGGCCATCCAAATCCGCAATCTTGACAGTACGACGACCTTGGTCTTTTATGAGCCGTTATGAATAATTCGCAAGGGCAAACTCTGTAAGGTGAGAAGGACAGTGGGATTCATAATGCTTTATTACCCGTCATTGTTATATTTTGGGCATTTGTAGTGGCGTGATGGACGATGTCAAAACTTTTTTGTCCATGAATGTTCAAAATTTTAGAAATCTACTAAGTGAGCATTTGTAAAATGCAACGCTAATTCCAAGCTCACAGTTTTCGCAATATGGGTTAATGACTTCCGATTTTGTCAGTCCAACAATTCACACAATGCAATAAATAGTTAAGCATATAAGTGGAGCGGTAAAAACGAGTTAAAAGAGTAGGTATATTGCAATATTTACTCCATTATGTTAAGCTGTCTGTAACAAACACCATATCTAAATGGGCTAATCTGCTATTCATCATCAACGATTTAAATGTCGCATTCAAACCACACACACAAACTCTCATATGATCAAAATTCTTTATGTGGTTCACATACAAAAATAGACATGTATAATAAAATATTTTTCTAGACTTTTAACACGACCGTTCAAAGCTTCTGATAAATAATTTTATCGATGTCTAGTTTTTTATAAACCCTTATCTTTTAAAGATCTCGTGTCTTAAAAGTTTTTTATTACAAAATATGTAATTTAAAAGCAATTGAATCGATAATAACGACAAAAGCCAAGTTTACATTACACACAAATGGCGAATGATAAGAAACAAGATTTTAATTGGATTATCGAATGATAAGTACTTCAATCTAAGTTAGATTAGATCAGTCAAAAGCAATAATTTCAACATAGGTGCTTTCGAGTCTGAACGATATTTTTTGCACCAAAACAGATAAATTATCAAAAATGTAATCAAAGCTACCATAAATGCAAGCCTATAAGATGTTGCTTCCACTTTTGAAACGGTCAAATGTCAACTATTAAGCTGTTGAGTAAGAAAAACATCTGTCGCAAAAATATGCGAATAACAATCGACTTCTCGATGTATTTTTAAATAACTTTACCGTTGTGATCAAGACTTCAACAAAAATTAATAACAAAAGCACTCGTAATTCATAATTTAATTGCTGAGCCATAAAATATACATATAACTTTTGACAACGCAGAGATCCATTCGTTGTCATTTTAATTAATCTACAGAAATATTTCGATGACTTCTTAATACTTACCTAAAATTTTTCAGACAGATCATGTCTGCCATTTATGACAAATTGGAGAAAGAACTGACACCGGAATACCAATAAATAAATACGAAATATGAAACGTCATGTAGGTAAAGATGAATGTCTAATTAGCATTTTGTCTAAATATGAGAAATCAATCAAAACGGTACCTCGACAGGTGTTCTCCAAGTTCAAGCAATCGTCTAGAAAAATCTAAGTAGCACAATGACCTATGACCATAAAAATATAGGTGGCGTATAACAATTAATAATATTTTTTTTAACAGTTAAGCAAGTAACCAACCAAGCATTCTAGACTTGCAACACCAACCGTTGTGTTGACTGAAAAAATGCATTTCAAAATATTAGTGGAGTGTCTGGGGGTTTTGACCTCAGACTTTTGTTACAGTGAATGAATTTAAATGGTCGAGGGGGGGTTTTCTTTTTTATACTATGAAGTGTAAAGTTTACCCAAAATTTTTTTGTGCTTTTTATTTTTTTATTATTTAAACAAAAACTATAAAAAATTAATACTTGAGCATGTAATTTTATTTGAAGTAATTTTTTTTTCGTATCTATACGTTGAATAATACCTAAATAGACATAAATGAATATTTTTTTAAAATGTTGGAGCGTATGAAGGGTCATAACGACCTTGGACAGGTAGTAGAACATGGAGAGGGGAGAACGGCAACACCAGCTGCTCCAAAACTAAACGACATTTTTCTAGCTACTTTTTAGTTATAAATGACACGTGTTCTGCGCATGTTGTATATATTTGAGAGTAAAAGTTGTGTATTTTGTTGTTTATTTCTGATAAAAGTTTTATTGAAGACGTTTTTTTTCTATCGAATTTCTATGTTAGATTTTTTATTTGTTCATTTGGTAAGTAATCTCATTAAAAATCTGCAGTTTATTATATGATCATGATGGTTATAATATGACCATAATGATTATTAAATAATAGGTACATAGATATTTAAAGATTAATTTAAGTAAAAGAAAAAAAAATGTAATAAATTAATCATCTCATGTATTCAATTGTTTTCTATCACAGTTTTCTAACAATGGATGAATCAAGGACCAGTAGTACAAGTAATGAGCACAGCTGCCTTATCTGTGAAAAAATGGGTTCATCTTCCGAAACCAATTCAGATTTAGGTGTTATTAAAAAAATAAATAAAGGAATGACAACGTTACGAATATATTATCATCATTCATCGTCGACCCGACGCCGACGGAAACCCCTCCTACCGTTAT
Organism: Caradrina clavipalpis; assembly: GCA_932526535.1. Taxonomy (NCBI): domain Eukaryota; kingdom Metazoa; phylum Arthropoda; class Insecta; order Lepidoptera; family Noctuidae; genus Caradrina; species Caradrina clavipalpis. The sequence goes on from OW052105.1 coordinate 9,947,828, forward strand.
TTGGGATCCCGAAGGTGGCGCGTTCCGAAGCCCATGAAAGCACAGGACCTCGGACTTGTGCAAGGCCAACTCGAGACCCAATTGCCGGATCCTCTCGACGACTATCGCAACCCCGCGTGTCATAAGGTCGGCTGCCGCCTCGTGCGACCACCCCTGCGCCAGGACCAACGTGTCATCCGCGTAGCAGACTACGCTGGCGCCCTCGGGGAGGTCAGCATGTAGCACCCAGTCGTAGCCGATGTTCCACAGGAGCGGCCCCAGCACCGATCCCTGCGGAACACCGCACGACATCTCTCGCCGGTTCCATTCACCATTTCGACCAGGGTAGATCACGGCTCTATCACACAGATAGGCCCCGACCACCCGACGGAGGTAGTTCGACACCCGGTGGTACCGGAGTGCCTCCCTAATGCCTGCATTAGGACATCGCCAGCACAACCCTGCCCCGGGACACAGCATCCCCCGCCGAGAGAGCTCTCACGCGCAAGATGGCATCCACCGTAGAGCGCCCCCTGCGGAAGCCGAACTGGCAGTCCGCAAGGTCCGGCCCCATCCCAGACAGGTGCCCGACGAGGCGGCCCGCAATAACTCTTTCAAAGAGCTTACCCACCTCGTCGAGCAGCACGATGGGCCGGTATGCGGACGGTGAGTCCGCAGGGCGCCCAGGCTTCCGAATGAGGACCAGCTTCCCCGTCTTCCAACGAAGTGGGAACTGGCCCCTCTCCAAACATGCGCTTAGGAGCCCCTCCAATCGGGGCCCTAGAGCCTCTGAGGCCAGGACCCAGGCTTTCCCAGGCAAGCCGTCGGGTCCCGGGGCGGTATTTTTGCCTTTCAGCTTACGTACCGCCACCCTCAGGTCTACCCCAGTCACCTCTGGTGTGTCGTCGTCAGTGTGGTCCGCTTCCGGCATCGCAGGCGGCGGAGCCATGGGCGGGGGAGGATGTTCTCCCCGCGAGGGGAACAGAGCGCTCACCACGTCCTCAACGAGCTCCGGCCGGAGACTCTGCGTCAGCGGGGGGGCCCAGGTGCGGATCTTGTCCCGCACCGTCTTGTAAGGGCGCCCCCACGGATCCGCGTTCAGAGTCCCCAGCAACTCCTCGCGGGCCTGAGCCTTGGCCCGCGAGGCGCGCGCTTGGGTGTTGAGGGCGGTCTTCGCCTCTCTGTATCCCTCGTACAGCTCCGCCTCAATGACCGCCGCATTCGGTGGCCGAATGCGGAGTCTGTTTTTTTTTCTTTCATTTTCCTTCATTTATTTCTTTTTCCTAATTAATATCTCTATATGAATATATAAATTAATTTAATTTTGGTGTAGAAAAATGTTCTACAGCCTAATATTATAAGTTATTGTATCGTTTAAACTATCAAAATGATAGCAATTTCATTTTTTTTTTTTCTAATCGAGATCACAATTTTTTAATAGGTAAACTTTTTTGTATATATTATAAGCTAAACATTCCACTTTGAATTATAAAATTTCATTCACTGTAACAGAAATCCTAGGTTTTCATGTTTTTAACGCCCCAGGCGCTCCACTATATTTGCTGCTTTAAATATTTTAATGAGAATGATATTTTAACGTACCACTGGTTAAGGCACCCGACTGTCATGCATGAGGTTATGCATTTGATACCTTGCAACTAGCAATGTGACCTTTTGCTAACTGTGCCCTTTCTAAGTTTATCTTCATCATGACTTCACGAAAATTAATGTAAAATAACATGGTAAAGAAACTTAATAACTCTAAGTGATCAATGTCCGTGTCTTCTTTATATGAAAAGCTGCATCTTTCCTGCAGTGAGCCAAAAATAATCTGGAATTATTATTTTAACGAACTATCAAACAGAACCTAACGTTAAAACCAAACTATTTAATAATTAACGTTTCGTAACTTGAAAATTAAACGCTTTAAAAAAAAACTTAATTGGTGACAACCTTCAAGAACGGAAGACCACACCTTACCCATTAAGTCATTATCACGTAATTATCATTTTCATCACGCATCACGTATTTAATATCACATCATTCTCAATAAAATATGCATACTGATTATGTGTAAGCATCATTTCGTAATACCAATTACGACGGTATTTTTAGTCAGAATACTACCCCGGAATCTCGCTTAAAAATGGCTTTTTAAGACCAATATGCTTCACATTTTATCATTTGCTGCAAGGGACTATTAGCATGTCTGCAAGGCATAAAGATCTCTTCGAATAATAAAAGGTTTCTTTCAATATTGGGCGTGAAAAATATTACGTACTTAAAGGGTCCATTTAAGCCTCCAAGGTGTAAATTGAACTTGCATAATAAAACCGTGAGTTGCATCGAGTGCTAACACATCGAAACGTGCTAAAATATCAGAGGAAACTAATTAGAACAAGGCTTTTTATTGCGAAACTCCATGAGAATATGCATGTAAACTGAACAATTGAATTAAATGATTCCACAGCAAGCATCGACGGGGTTCAATGTAAAGTTTATACATAATTGTTTGATTGATAATAATTAACACGCCGCATTCCGCCAGATAAGATATGGGAGATAATTGAAGATTTTAATAGATCATAAATGGTCGCCAATTATATTTTATTTTAGGATAAATAAATATAAGAAAATTTCAAGATTTCTTATGGACAAAAACTTATATTTTTTATCATTAAATATCATAACATGTGTGCTATTTACGACTGTATAAATTAAATTTAACGTCGATAAGAATTACTGTCTTGTTGTCAATTAATTATCACAAGTCACAATCCCTTGGGTATTTCTTAAATACAGGAAAAATTTTTAACCAGTGCGTAAATTTTGCCATAATAAACTTCAACACGTTTTATTAAACACGTATATTTTATTTTGATATGTCTTAGTACTAAAAAAAAAAGTTATCGCTTACGAAACATGTATACTTAAAACCATATTTTATTGTCACTCGGCGCTAGCGCATTCCCCACCCCCTCACCCCAGCCATGCGCCCGGGCGGCGGCCAAGAGTTGTCATTGATAGTATGGCGAATAGATTATGTCCATGTTTTGCTTATTTCAAACTCGGATAAGGATGATTTTTTTTTAATTTTTTTTTTAACTAAACACGGAAATGTGTTCTATTGCTGACACTGAACTACCAAAAAAAATTTACGCACTGGTTAAAAACTTATCCTGTATAAGAATCTGCATAAACAAATTATTCGCGTCAAAATTCAAGAATTCCAACTATTTGACATAACATCCATATTAAGTAAAAAAATATACATGTATAAACTTATTTATGCGTTTGCCAAAAAATAACAAGTTCAAATAAAATTAATGGATCAGCTATGTGACAGACGTCACGGAATAATTTTATAGATTTGCCGAATATTTAATATACCAAACAGAAGTTTCGGAACGATAAACAATAACACGACCGAGCGTCATAAAAATAATGAAATCTGTGAAAAATTTGAATATATTAACATGTTCTCTATAAAATATTTATCTGTTGAACCTGAACCACACAAAATGTAAAAAAAACTAAGCAATTTATAAAATAACTCCGAAATTAATATCGATTTCAACCAATTAATCAGTCCTTAGTAGACGAACAAAAAATACGATTAAGGTACCTACTAATAATTAGGACGTTGAACACCACCAGAAATAGAAACAAGCTGCGCCAAATAAATAACAAGATTGTTATCTAAAATCGTTATCAACGCCTAACAAACTTTTAATAACGTCTCGAACGAAACAAGGGGAACAACATTATGTAACTAAAGAGCCTATAATAACGAGGCGCTACGGATACAAGCGTGAAATCGATTCTGATATCGATTAAACTGCCAATCGATCGATTACAATCAACTATATAATGTGTTGGTGTGTCTGTTCATCGTAAACAAGTGCAGGTGCATGATGAATTACATTATAACCATTAATTGACGCTGAAAGTCTTCCGCCAAATATCTGACCGCAATTTATCATAATAATATTGCCTTACTTAAAGACAGGAGCTGGTGCAGTTGCTAACCAAAACTCAAAAGCAAGAACATGGGCGACGTTTCCTAGAATCTTGGGTCCCCAGAATTTCCTCAAACCTAAGCAATTTTAAATACGAAAACCAGACAGTACAATAAATCTTATTTAAGCACCAAACAATACGAAAAACCGCAAACGGGACCGTGAAACAAGTCTAGTTGCGGTATTAAAAAAAACAGTGCAGCCACAAAAAGGCATCATGAATATTCGATTACATAATTTAAGTGGAGGCATGGAGCCGAAATTTGGCGGGCGCGAGATCGCCGGCGCCTCCGCGGATGTTCTCATCTTACTACGGTATCGCGAAATTGAGAGGATCGAGGACATAGAGCTTTTAGTACCACGTATATCTTGTACGAAATACAGTAAGTTCACTATAGTAATATCGTCATAGGTGTCTATTGCATCTCAGATTGGCTTCTGCCAAAATATTCGTCGATGTCAAGACGTTTAATATGATAAAATATATCCTAATGCTCTCGGCGATAAAATAGCTTTCTGAAATGAATGACTGAAACATTTTTTGTAATCGAACCAGTACTATTATTGCATATTACTTTAGATTTCTCCTGTTCTTTGCTTTACCTTTGACAAAGTTCAATTTTGTTGTCATTTCGGTTAAATACATTAAGTTTTCAACTTACATTTTTGTTTACAAAAGATCAGGGTCAAGATAATCTAAAAATTTAACATTTTTAAAGATCAGGAGATCCATCATTTAATTTTTTTATCATCAGTCAAAAAAATCTCTAGAATCCAGTTCGTATTATTGAGTTTATATCGTCCAAAACCTCGTACCAAAACTTATTTACTTGTAGGTGAACACAATTATTTGTTTTGATAATTATTTCAGTTGTGCTACTTTATCATCCAGATGCATATCGCTGAATAAGATTTAGTTGGTTTCAGATGCTTCATGACATCTTCTTAATGAAGCGGAGTAAGTATAATTAAGTATCTTGACTTACGACAGCATATTTATTTACTCTATGAAACGGGAGACAGTGACTAATTTCTGAGTAATCGCAATTGGCGTCCGTTCAGGAAAATTGTCGAATTTCAAATGAATGTCTTCTAAAAAGACATAAAATAGCAGCTGTTTATTCATTCAAATACGTAGTAAATTGAATCACGAAATCTATACATCGAACGTGACAAGCCAGAGTAGAGAATAAGCGTGACTTAATCTCGAAGCGGAATTTAGTGAACCGGTGGTAGGGTCCCCAGAGTTATGAAGTGGTCAAACGGTCAGAGGCAGCAAGCGCCGCGGTGTCGCGGAATGTGGTACGGACGCGCCGTGGCGACACCACCTAAACACGATTCCGAGAAAAAAAAACATAATGAAAATAACAAACGAGCATCGCGAATCGCTCCCAACTCGCGGCGCTCGTGAATTGTTCGAGTTGATAGAATTCCACAAGATCACTTACGTTGACCACCGTGTAACTACGACGGAATATTTTTCAGCTTTATTTTAAACGGCGCAGTGTATAGGTAATTAAATTTGTTGGTGTGATTGTTCCGATCCTTGGGCCAAACCATTTCAAAACGGTAGTGACATTTACTGCAGTTCAAATAATGACACACAACCATTTGGCAATGGTTCGCTATACTCATTGACAATACACGTAAGTAGGTATTCTGTTTATTTACAATATTTACTAATTGCCAATAAAATATTGATTTCGGTTCAGTGTTAGAGGTTATCGGCTATTGAATGTTAAAATTGAATAATAAATTAATTAATCATAAAATATTTTATAAATGTTGTTTGATATATTTGTTTTGCTAGGCGCCATATTTTATAAAAACCAATAACAAATTACCGTCAATAAAGTATGTTAACGGCACGGCGACCCCATACATCAACATTTAGTGTTACAAGACCTCTATTCACTTTAAAAAAAGTAAGTTTAAATAAGACATTAATCTCGAACAGAAAGACAAAACACGAGGTTATTCCCTATCCGTACCCCTAACATGGGAAAATTCCAAATCCCCAGTCAGGCTACAAAAAAATCAAACCAACGACCTTTTTAAAAGCTAGATCCGGCAACACACACACAACGACACATAAACATAAATGATACACAACGTTGATAAGATTTGGTGAATATAATATTATGGTAATGTGGTCGGTCCCGTACGGGGTCCGTCCGCGACCTTCCGAGGACGCGCCGGTGTCGATGACTCGCCGGCGCTTGCGCAACTTGCTCGCGGCTCGTAGATGATCGCGGAGTAAAATGCGGATCTCGACGTTGAATATTCGGACTTGACACAGAGCTGCAGTTTGACCGTGCCCATCTTGTAAAGCAGCTGGGGTCAAGGTCATCAGTGTTTTGTAAATATAAACATAAATATTTTGGTACTGTTCTTCAAGAACGAGGAGGTCCAATTCAGTTGAGAGTTGCTTTTTTTTTTTTGGAAGTGCATCTTGAAATTCGGCTCGTTTGTATTGCCTTAAAAATTAAAGCCTCCAGTCAGAGCTTATATTTTGTTGAAAGATACATATCCTCATATCGCCGAATATTTTGGCAGACAGGAAGTGCAATAACTTTTCGGTCAGAGGTTAAAATAATGCGGAAGTAGACGAAGTAATGTGACATCACATCCTTCAAACCAGAAAAGGGCATAGCCTCTTTATACCTGCCAAGAGTACGATTCATGCAGCGCCGTGTTCCAAGAAAAATAATTTATCATAAAAGTATTAAACCCTGATGTCATGTATCTATGACACTTGAACCCTTTGACACACAAGTGTCAGACAAATGTTAGGTACGAGCCTATGTGATGTCACACAGAAATATAACTTAGTCATCGAACCTTGTCATTGGGTATGGAAGTATAACTATAAATAGCAGGGTCCTGCAAATATAGACAAGTTATTTAAAGAATGTTCTTTACTTTCGTATAGTCTTTTTCCAAGAATGAGGGATTCTTTGGCTGAGTCTTGGGTTTACCAATACTGGAAACCTTCACGTCAGGACCTTGGAATGCCAAGGTGTTAACGTGATACAATAATTTTTGCAAATTTTCAGTAATTACATATATATTCTTATGGAATTCTTCCGGTTTTCCATAATATTTTAATGGTATCATAGAAGAACATGGAAATAACATAAATGCTTCTGTTTTTAATGTGCCACTTTGCAATCGAGTATCGAGATTTATTATGTTTATAGCATAGCTTATCTAACAGCAGTCTTGATCGTTTTTCGTAACGTCTTGTTGCATAATCTCTGGGAGTGTTAAGAATTTAAACTTGACCTCATCTTTATATGCTAATCAAGGTATTCATATCTAAATACAAAAAGATTATAAATGTTTTCAAAACAAGATTAGGTATTACTAAAAAAATCTCATTTTGTTCTTATTACAGATTGATTCAAGCTTAAATTAGGTACATGTGAAGTGCTCCTAATGCAGTAATAACAAGCAATTCAATAAAGATTAAATTACGTTTTGTCAGTACTTAACTCCACATCATCATAAATTATCCACATTTAAGCATATCATAAATCTGTCACGTCGATCAGCCAGCCCTTCGCATTCAAGTTTTTACATAATCGATCATCAATTCACGATAATCAGATCGTTAGGGTACTAGTGGTGTAACAAAACAATATTACATCACGGATGACTAGAGGCAGATGGGTACGTGATTTATTTACATCCGTCCACGAGGGTATTAGGATTCTCCCATCAAATTCATTTCAATAGTCGTCATTAGAGGTCTGTTGGGGCGCATCGCGTCACGGCGATGCCGCGACAGTGTGTGTCTCGGCGCGGCAGTGTGCGTAGGCGGCGCGCACGCGCTACGGCGGCGTATTTACACCGGCGCCCCCTACCACCGCGGCCACTCATGCGCCGCGCGACCTGCCGAACACACGTGCACCCCACCACTGACCGGCGCGGTGACCCTCGGGACATAACACTACCGACATTCCACCGCTAAGCGACAACCGTGACACTACACCCCCAGTATGTGCAGTGACTGATCACCAGTGATTAAAGAACAAGAGTGAAGTGACTTTACAGCGTCGTCGTGTGATGTGCGACTGAAGACTAAGAACAGTGTATACAGCCGCAGCCTCAACCGTTAACAGAAAACGTAAGATTGTGTTTGTTTACAATCTCTATAGTAATAAATTTGATAAGTTAGGCGCGTTTGATAGTAAGCTAGTGAGCGTACATATGACAATCGCATACATCCAGTCAGGTCCCCGACCCAGATCTCACGGACTAGACGGTGCGCCGGCGCACCAACAATAAGCGCGACTCCAGAAACAATGCAGCCGGTATCACGACACAAATATTAAAGTCAAAGTTTCACAGCGACCAGCCTTCGACATAAAACCCAATGACGCCACTACAAACACCTGTGAGAACATTTAGACAACAGTGTTTCAACGTTTTGTGTTAGTAGTGTTGCCTAACTATCTTAAAATGTGGTCCTGACGTGACCAAATTCAATATTAGCTTCTAGTTCGCCTACTTGCTCTGTAATCACAAAGCCGGTTATCATTGTATGGCTTAAAGTGGCGTCTATGTTCCACGCAAAACCCACGATGCCAAAACATAACCCACGCCGTTTCTGAAAATAATGGATGACAGAGTTCGTTCGATTGTGAAACGTTAAGTTTCCAAAATAAATATTACCTGTGAAAACTATAAGATGCAATAAATAGGCAACGGTTTTGTTCCGAGCTTAATGGCGACGATGTACAAGAAATACAATCATCCTTGCTTAATTGAATTGCATCAACGCGAGCTTAAGAACGCATTAGTCATAGTCTAAGCAAAGGCGTTATAATGAGCGAAGTATATTCGGTATTTGGGTAATTCCGAACATAATAAAATGGTGAGACGTGTTTACGTGACCTATCAATGGATTGTTCTGATGTCAACAGTGCGATGGTAGTTAACGGAGCTCCTAACCGGACCTACATTCGTACGCGTGCAAAATGTATAATCAATGATTCGTCAACGTCATTACGTGACTATTTTATATACCTAACATTAAATAAACCTCTAAAACGGTCGATGTTGTCGTTTTACGTTATATCACGTACCGATTCGTTCCTAATTGGTTTTCAAAGAAAAACTTCGGCGCGATGAAAACAGGATTTGTATCGTGTGAATTTATTCAAATGCAATGTAATATCGTCGCGTTTTTTTATCTCTAATCTTTTAACAAATCAATACTATTTTGATAGCATACCTAAATAAATTGAACATTGTTTTATTGCAATAACTCTTCAGTTATTGCAATAAAACAATGTTCAATTTATCAATGAAATCAGAATCAAAGCAGAATCAAAGTGTGTCACTTCTGACACACTTTTATTCTACTCGTGGATAGATAGATTTAGAATATGTAAAATCAAGTGTTCGTGTTGATGATCCGTTATATCACAACAGACAGACAAATAGCTGTCTTCCGATAGTAAGTAGACGTACTGTTAAAGCGGACGAAAGCGGCACGAGAGTACGAAAGTCGGACGCGGACTTAATATGACATAACAAAATGGTAGCAAACTACAATGTAAGGGAAGCTGTGCAATTGCATGCAAATAAACACAATATGTCGCTTGCTCAAATGATGGCCGGAGTACATATGCTAATGAGCATAATAACCCCAAAACTGCGGAAACTACGACAGCCGTCTCAAAACACGCGGACTTGAAAATAATCAACGCGACCAACTAAAAATCAAAATAAATGGACGCATAATCACCGATCCGGATAAACCGTGTGAACGTTAAACAAACGCCAATTAAAACGCGGACGTGAACACTAATATCCGTGAGTTTGTACTATAATAACATTTAGATTAATATCTTATTGGGGCAAAATATTAAGATTTCCGGCGCAACTTACGAGTTTTGTAGGTGAGAAAAAGTGTGTTAAAAAACTTGTTAGATCTAACACTACTTATTAGAAAGTAAAAATATACCCGATACATAGATATTGTATTTATCTGATATATGTACGTCACCATATGCAAATATACCAACTGGTTCATTGAAACCAGCATCATTTGTATAACGTGTTCGATCAACATTGTTGTATTACGCGATTTGTCAATTAATATGGTATTTGTGTGGAATGCAGACGTAGATACGATCATAACTTTAGAAATATTCAGTCGTGTTGAACATGATACAGGTTTATTAGCTAGCCAGTTTATAACTTATGTTAAAACCGAGTAGGCAATCGGAAATAATAAAGAACTTTGCGAGGAAGAAGTCAGGGGTCAAATAACGTATAGTTTTGCCAATGTGAAGGTGTTAGTGCAACGTATAGTACGTAAAGGTCCTATTGCATTACGATGACACATCGGCACGAAGCCAGTTTGCCTTCTTCGATCCCGGAATGCCATACCCAGTAATCTGCCTTGAGTTTATTTCTGTCTATCAGTTTCTCGAAGCTTTGCATTATTATCGAAGAATACAATTCAAATCGTAAATGCAAAGCGTACAATTATGTTATTTGTTACATTATAATAAGCAAAACGACATACTGCAATAAATGTTCATATTGATTAAACATCATACCGTAAGTCATTCCGACTTTCTAAGCTAAAGTTTTATTGCCAATGATTCGAAAGCAAAATATAATACACCACGTCTTAAACCATCAACCACTATTTTCCATCCTTTAAAAATTTCTATTTAAAATCATATGATGTTGTTTGGAAACGGCCTCGCTCCAATTGGGATATTTTGTCAACACTGCATTTCACTTCAGCAATAGAAATATTTCTATTGCGGAATTGAATGCAGTGGTCAACGTACTATCAGGTGTTGACAGAACTTATAAAAACATTCAATACAAGCTAAGTTAGAATTTCCCTGCTATTGAAATTGATTAGAATGATGGTAATATAAACATTAGATTACGTCATGAGCTCTTATGTTCGTCAACAAAAACTTCGCATCCGGCTCCAAACGATGAAAAGTCCACGATAATACTGCAGCAAAAAAGGGGCAACACTTGTAAGAAACCGGTCGACAAGTATCTCGATGCGAGCAAGGTCTACGAAAACTTAGAGAGTCGAGAACAATGACAAATTGTTTTGTATGTAGCAACTCTGAATGTGTCTGGTGTGACATGTTAAACAATAGACGTGCTCTCAGCAATTAGCTGCGCCCGCACATCGTCAGCATCATCAGCACTAGCATCGCTAATAGCCGTGACGAATATAAGTCGTCATTACAGACCCTTTGTCACGTAACGCGAAAACTAAGCGAAGAATTACCTCCGAGGTAATCACAAACTCCGATAATCCGATAGATACGGACAGTTTAAGCGACCGCCACCATTGCAAAAAGTATTGCGAAATTCGCTATTAAAATATGCAGCTTTTCCTCGCACGACTCCAAGCGAAGGACTCGGGCGCAATCTAAGGTTGCCTATTATCCGCCACGCTCCGAAAACCACCAAAAGGTAACACAAGAACAGCGGAAAAATTTTGAAACTTATTGCACAAGAGACGCCTCATATTAAACAATAAAGGAGTAACTAATAATGTCGATTATCTATCTGAAATCAGTTAATTGATGTTTACTACACCGGTAGTAGTAGGAGCGCAATAGGAGAACCGCCCACAGCAGCCGATCCAATCTCACTTATTATACAATGTTACTTACCGAAACGGCGCATGCGTTAAGATATGAATTCTTACCTGTAACAAGAAATAAAACGCATCGTTAGACAAATTAAATTACATGTAGATAAGGAGGTTCAAAATGTTAACAAGGCCTATTATTAAACAAATCCGTGGAAAGTGCACAAAACAAATGGGGATGTGGTAACAGCAATTACTGTTGACATGTAAACGAATAACGAGCATTACGTTAAAGATTACATGGAAACTAATAGTCATCGGTTAGATCCACTTGCCAATTACGAAACAATGAACAAGAAAGTTTAAAAACAAAGAAACGAAAGCGCTGCGAATACTAAATCTTATCACGTACAGAATTTGAAAACCACATTGGAAACTTAAGATAAGGAAAAAAAAAACTTAATACAACAATTTGGAATGTTAAAAGCAATAATAATATAGATCACGTTTTAGCTAGACTTCCTTCATCTCAAGGACTGCTTGAAACCGCGTTTAGATAATACATATCTAGATGTATCGCGACATCTTTGGCCATATGGACCGAGTGAGGAGAACTTACTTGGCCAGGCTATGCGGAAGCTTCGGCCATTTAATCGGTGTGAAGGTTATTTTTATTCTCAAGGGTGGGATTAACATTGTATGCATAAACCGTATTTTATCTGGAAAACGTGTATAGGGCGTGGAATGGTAATAAAAGATTTACCATTAAACGAGTTTAAGTGTTAGTCCAGTGCTTATAAGCACCTGGTTGAAGATCAAATTCAATCAAGCGAGACGATTCTAAATTATTGCATGTTTTTCAACTGAGATCATCACTATATTTGTCTTATTAGTTTTCCAATTTACAACAAATTTTTAGAGTAGATTCAATTTGATCTGACCTTTTTGGATACTAAGTAACGTACATGTGTCATGTTGGTCATAACTTGCACAATATAGAGCAAAGCGATGAACCTTGAAAGCGAGCTATGGGCAATAACGGGCATTAATCATAAATCCGCCAACAATAGTCTACATGGCTGTACATTTAATAGAAATAGTTTCGAATATTTCATTGTATGGCCCCGAGAGACGGCGCGTGCGCACTCCACGACCGCAACCGGTCACGATCTTGAAGAATCGATTTTTCATAAAATTGTGACCTTACGATTTGAAATGGTGGAGACAAATATTTGTGGTCATATCTAGATTAGAATCGTGGAGTTTCGAGAAAAAAACGATATGGACAGAGTACGATAAGACTTAACAATCGATGATCAAACAATAGTTCACTGTAACGACAGTTACCGTTAGTTAGTAGAAGTCGCAACTAGGATCAAAGATATTGAGCAATGTACTCGCGGAGATATTTTGCACAAAGTAAACATTTTATTACAGCAATCCGTTTCTAAAGATAATCTTGATTGAGACTAACAAGTAGAGGAATGCATAAAAGAATTCCCACATTATAATGCAAGGTCTTTTAATTGGGAGGCTTTGATCATAATAAAGCACGTCTAATGAATAGTAATACACAGAATTCGTGAGACATTAGCATCGTATATACCTTATAATGAATCCGAAAATGAGCTAGATAATTGAAACTTGCAAATAAAACAGGAAATCTAATGATGACGTAAATCTAGTCGATCGTTATACTAGCTCAGATATTTGTCTATTTTTTTCGAATTCGAGACAAGGTTATGTTGAATTTTATCGTTACTATTTATTAGTTTCTTATCATTGGAAGCTTCCGTCAATTTTATATGATTGATCTTTTCAATTTTCAAATCGGAAAATTTAAATGGAACAAGACACAAGCAATCCAAAGTCAAAGCATTTATTTCAATTAGACCCTTTACAGGCGCTTTTGAATTGTCATGAAGTAACAGTTTAAAGTTGCTCGTCCTAAACTGTAGATCTATGGAGAAGAACGAGCAAAAAACTCCATGGACATATTTTCTTTCAATTTGGTTTTTACAAAATTTTAAGAACAATCGTTTTTAATATAGAACGAAGTGTCCAAATTATCTATAAACTAAAACAAATAATACAAACAAAGTATTCAGATGACATAACACACAATTCAAGATGGTTGCATCTATAAGATGGCACCGCCTTGACCGAGCGACTTGTCCACTATAATTACTATAAGTTCTCGCCGTGACACTATTAACATTTCTCGTTGTACACGGCTTGCATACCTGAACATAACATCTGACATTAAAGGAATAGAACTTTATAGTCTTAATACCACGGATTGATATGCTGAATTCCTTTGTGCTTGCGATAATGTTTCAAAGGTTCTTTAGAATTGGATTGGCTTGTTGCTCTGTGGTTATACTATATACAACTGTATTAGCGTTTTCTTTATTAGTATACTTGAATTATTTATCAAGTACCTAAAACACAGGTACATTAAGAAAAAATAACAACAATTGAAGCTTAAATGATGCTATATAAAAACTTACAGTTCGCTAAGCTTTAAAATCATTAATATCATTTAATTAACTGCATATCATTTATATTAATTTGCGCAAGAAAGAGTATTATGTTTTGTAACTGAACAATGGGACGGATAATCATTAATTTTAATTGGAACAAAAGGCGGACAATTTAAGAGCTTAGTTAGTTGGGATCTAAAATAAAAGGAATTGTAATGAGACGGTTGATCAATCAAACGGCACGCGTCTGCTTGCGCTTGCGCATCAATTAAGGTTGCCACGGAACGGAATGCACGGATTTTAAATAAAATATTTCAATGTTTTTTTATGTGCAACATGAATTTCGCAATTCTCTTACTGCTGGCTGAATTCATTGTACCTATGGCAGTTAAATTATACAGTGTACTATAACATCATAGTTCAATGCAGGGTTTTGCGAAGCGATAACTAAAACCGTGACGGTGATTCTAAGAAAAACCAATACACTTTCTAATCGTATAAAAACTGAACAGAAAAACTCCTAGCCTTATTAAATAACTTGGACTAATGAAGCACGTGCGCGCTTCATTATTTTACTGATCTGTAACCCCTACTGCGGTTTTAAATCTCTTATGATTAATCGCAAATGTATATGATTAAGCGCACGCGACAGCCCGATGATACGCCAATTACTTTCGTCTTGATAAACATGTCTCGAGGAAGGACAAACAAGTAACGATGTAATCCGCGACGCTCGAGGGCTTCAGCTGAGACAACGATTCGATACAGTTTCATAATACCGCGACAAGCCAGAACCGGCGATACCGTAGCATACATGTAAGAACGCTTTATTGATTGGCGATAGCAATCATTATTATTATACATTGCGCAACTTGCTGGACACACGCGTGCCGGACATTAAGGAGTGGTCAACAAACAGTTATGTCGCAAATAGGCGGTTATAGTTTGTAATAAATAAACGCCGGCCAGCTTTCCGTCGTTCCGCAAACTCAAGGAGATCAATGCATGCAATTACCTGCCGCTACAAACGTTATATACTTTAATTTGTGGGGGGACTTATCTCAGTAATTACGTAAATAAGCAGCCTTCGAACGCACTTTGAGAATTAGTTGGAATTATCTGACAATCGCATAACATGATCGTAAAAAGGCCATAAATTACACACATTTGCTTGGAAAGTGTGAAGAAATATAGTAAAATGTGAAAATCGGCGTGTCCTGGCGGTTTAAGTCGAGTCAACACAAACAAAGGCCGATGGAAAGTTAGCGCCGAGCGCACGGGCCGAGCTCTGAATACAAATCGTCAACAATACATCAGCCGAGAGAATTTCCCAACGCTCTGTCACCGTGAAACTAGAACGTGAAGAAAGCTTTTTTATTCACATACGTAAAACCCTATAAAACAATTGTCGTGCCGCGTTCATTCCGCGGGGCATGCCAGCAAGGTTGGCGGCATTGTTGAAAGCACCGGCCACCGTGACACTCCCAGCCAAGTCGTTGGTTAATCACTTCACGTTTTGTACTGACCGCAAAAAAAAATCGGGCACCTTGCGGAGCAAGGCCAAGCGCTTGTCTTAGTTTCCATCGCTCATTTTAAATAATTACGACAACAATGCACACGGTCTCGTTGGAACGCAGGGCTTAAACAATCGCGACACAATTTTTATGAAGGCAAACTGGGTATCGCAAACGAAAGGATGCAACCGCGATGAGCACCGCGGCCAAATGTCAAGTCGGCATATTCGCTGTGAACTTTACGGCTCACCTGTCTGTTGCCAAGTGCAGTCAATTCAATCGACTGTTTGTTATGTTACAACTCATAAATTTCTGAAAGGAAAGAACCGGTGACTGTTACGGCAAGTATTGCTCAACCAGACTCCGCGCGACACCGGTTAAACGTACCCAATGATCATAAACCGAATCAAGGTTATTCATTATGAATCACGTGGCTAATGAGTGTTATCATTTCCCTCTTTCACGAGGATAATCTGGAAGATAAACGGTCTCTAAATTAGAGGTACTTGTTCAACTATATTGTATTTTAAACCAGAAAATGTGTGCAGTGACCTATTGTAGTAATATCATTAGTCAGACTGCAGCACAATCGAAACCAATTAAACCTTCGATCGAGCCCAGTATTGCAAGGCGTCAGCGCACAGCGCACGGCAGTGCCGCCCTCACCGCTTTATGATGTAGTACAGGTTCGGTGCATTGCTTAGCACAATTACAAAGCGGGTTAGGCTCGTGTTTTATCGAAGGCGAAATCGAGTTGGGTGACCGTGCCTTTCACGGAGCCCGGCCACGCCCACCGGACACCACGGGCGACTTTGCCTTCACTGCCCTAATAGTTCCATATCTAGTTCGGCCATTATTAGGTTCGGTATAGTTCAGCCCGACGCTTTCGTTCCAATTAAGCTACGCTATTTTGCAACCAACTAAATGGTAGTAATTTCTCACCCACAGCGAGCGCACTAGCTAACATTTTCATTGTTTTCAATAAACGGCATTACAAATAATAAAGATGCTATGGATATAATTTCGTGACTGCGGCAAGAAGATTACGTTACGGAGCTCGTGCCGATTGAAATTGAAAAAATTATCCGATCATTGTTTCAAAACTCTCGAAGATTTCTATGTCGTTAGCGGTTGCAAACTAGGCTAATGAACATTTCTCCGCTGAGGTTACACAGACACTGCAGAACAATGAAGCTGCGTCCTGATATCTACCTAACAATACGCAGATAGAGTCAAATTAAGCACGACACTTGTATTTTTTCGTATTTAGGCCTCGCGGCCTTCCTGTCTCACAGCGGTCGTTAATTCGCCATTCAATTTCCAATTAAACGCTTGATTCTCAATGCCAGCTGGGTCGGAGGTGGTCGCTCTACAAAACTTAATAAAAGGCGGGTGGTGGCGCGCGGCTCGCCAGTGCCTGAATAACCGCCACTGGCCAACGCTTTTGTCTCCACCGGTCCTTTCACTTTGCGCGCTCATGAACGACTACGTAGCTTACTACACGATTAACAAACAAAGCCCGACTTAGATAAGTTAATGGATTAATGTGTTGTGTTTTAGTGATAATTTATGTGCAATAAAACTAAGAAGTGATGTTTTCTAAACTTCCAGATGGTGAGAGGGGCGGCCCTAGCGCTGGTGCTGGCGCTGACATGGGTGTGCTCGCGTGCCAGCGTGCTCGTGCCCACGTACGTGCTGCCGCCTGACTCGTTCGTGCGCGATCAGCGCAGCCTCGGCGCGCCGCCGACCGACAACAATCACGCCGAGTCACAAAGAACGATAAAACGACTCGTCGGCGGACACATTAAAATAAAACCTGAAAAAGATTACGGCACCGCTAAAAATGCTCTAATCTACAACGAGAAGAGTGCGAGTGGTAAATACGCGAACGCGATCGCGCCGGACCAGTCAGGCGGTAACGTGGGATGGAATCAAGGGATATGGGATGATGGCATGCTCATGTCCAGTGCTGGTGAAGGAAAAGACGCACCGAAGACTAAGGAAGTTGATGAAGACAAAAAGACGTTAGCTGATCAGGTGGCCGAAGGAAAATATGGTCTAATTCAGAATGAAATATTTGCCAAAACACCTAAACGACCTGGAATCGTTAGTTACGAACCAAACGCGGAGACTCGATCAAAAGATAACCTCCAAAGCCTCGGTGGACTCAAGAAAGATGAAATTTGGCTTGCGGAGGATCATCTACTAGTGTTAAAAGGAGGATCATTCCCTGAGCGTACTAAAGAGACTGAAGGTAGACCATGGCCACCGATCGACGCCTATGAAGCGCCTAACAGGCAAGTAAAGTTACCGCAGAAACCCAAAGTGCCACCGCCCTTTCCGGTACGACTCTCCGACAACGGACCGCTCGTTTTCCTCACGCCAAACGGCAGTGTCCCTGCGTCCCTTTTCCCTTCCTTCTTTACAGGAGAAGGCGAAGGCCCTCTTCCTCCTCCGCCATTCCTCTTTCCATCGGGAGCGCCCTACCCCCCGAGTGATTATCAGGGAAACACTACTTCCGGGGGAGCGCCGCAGCCAGGTCCTCCGTTCCCATTCCTTCCCGGGAATGCGAGCGAGGGAGCATTTCCGTTCCTCCCATCCATGAACGGCTCTTTTCCAGAAGGCTTTCCACCGGGCGCAGTGTTTCTACCACCACCGAGCAACCAGTCAGACCTATACGACGAAGACGACCCTTCGATCTACTATCCGCCGCCCTACAATTTTTCCTACCGCGCTGACTACAACAATAAAGTGCCTGCGGGCCCACTTGTACCTGGAATAGTACTGCCTCCTCCACCAGACTTCTTTGCTCCATTGGAGGAGAGCACGACTGAGGCTGTTAAGACTACCACCGCGAAGCCGTCCACAGTGACGACATATACAAGAACAAAGACGACTACGAGACCGACTCCTACGCACCCAGTGCAGCGTACCAAGTACAAGACGCGTCCTACCACAACTGAAGCGCCTAGAACAACTGAAATACCAACAACGATAACGACAAACCCACCAGACGAGATTGTAACTACTTTCAAAACAAGGAAGCCGCAACGCATACCGTCGAGACATCCTGTAAGGATTCATAACTTGCCAGACGAAAATACAACAAGGACGAAAACTGAGAAACCTGTTTACAAAACGCGAACAAAACTTACATCGAAGCCTCTCTCTGTGTCCGTAATTTACGATTATCCAGAACCCCAAGTATACGACAACAAAGTACCGACAACATCGGAGAAACCGTATTTACTATATGACGTACCAGAGAGACCTACAGTGACCACGAACGATATATCATCAACACAGGTGCCGCTGAGGGCTCACTATTCGAGTGCACATAACGAGGTGCCTACAACAAAACTGCAACCTGTCTATAATAACAAAAAGCCAAACAAAAATGCGTTTACGTCGTACTACTTCTACGACGAGCAAAAGCCCTCGCCAACTCCAGCCACATACTTCGACGGCAGACATTATTACAAGACGGTACCCGTCAGCCAAGTGCCTTACCCACAGCAACAGAATGTGAACACGCAGACAGGCTTTAACCCAGCAGTGGATATTTCATACGGAGCTATCGACCAGGCAGATGCACTATTCCTATGGCCCCAAAAGCAGGGACCACGTACTCTGACACAAGAATACTTCAGCATACAGAAACCTAGAACACCACCAGTCTATGTGCAACAGAAACAGAGGCCAGACGCTTTCTATCAACAGATCGCTGATATACAACAGACTATTGATTTCTTCACAACGAAAAGACCCAAAGTGCACTCTCACAGGCCGCATACTCACAAACCAAAAGCAATTACTGGAAGACCAGTCTATCAGTTTAGCTATCAAACCCAGTCGCGGCCGGAACAACTGCCCTTCCGTGCACCTAAATTGGACCCAGAACCTTTCAGACCTATGGTGAGCTACAGCAAGCCCTTCAACGTGGCAAATGACTTCAACATTATAACACCATCAGTGACACCTGCTTTTCATCAACAATACCTAGTCGAAAACGTGCAAGTGACGACAGAATCGCCGACTTCCAGCAGATACTATCCTACAACGAAAACATACGATGATGAATTTGACGACGGTCAGTTCCAAAAGAATGTGCAGAATAATAAAAACAGACACCAGATGCAGAGCGACCAGCCCGCTCCTGTTCATCATGTGTCTAGATATCCTAACACAACGCCGAACCCGATCAACCAAGGGTACTACACGAAACAGGACGAGACGTACTTCGATGACATAACAAAGAACTCGTTTGACGTGTTTGGTAAGAAGCTCGAGGACAACACTCACGACGTGAACGGATTAGCAGTCACAGCACCGCTTGACACAGTCAGAACGCCGATAAACAACAACATAAACCTTCAATATGCCTACGAGATCGTGGAGAACCAGAGCCCTCACCCACCGTCTTTAGACAGAGATACTCTTGTGAACTTCCGTGTCCCGAGGCCTACAATCAACCCAGACAGTGAATCAGTGCCACACCATGGGAACGCTGAGCTGGTACAGCAGAAGCCACCGTCACTCGAAGGCGATACATTAGTCAATGATCGCTATCCGCGCCCGACAATAAATCCTGACAGCGAGTTTATTCCCATAGTGAACCCTGGGTACAGGACACCACAGCAGTACAGAGCGCCGACGCAAGTACAGAGGCCTCAGTTCACCGGCGAGCAGTACGATCTGAACAGGCAGTCGTTGCTAGGAGACACTGCTGTCAACTACAAGAGGCCGCTGCCGGCGGTGAACCCCGACGCGGAGTGGATAGAGCCGGTGAACACCGCGGGCGAAGGCCGGCCGGGTTCCTTCGTGTCGTACAGGCTGCCCGGGGAGGGAGCGCACGTGTACTTCCTGACGCCGCAAGCCGCGGCGCAGGCGGCGAGGGAGAGGTACAGATCGCCGGGCTACGGCCGGTAAAACCAAAGCTCTAGTCTGAACTGTCAGCGTCGCACGCGACGTGCCGTGTAAATAAAAGCGCAAATGTGATGTTAAGTGTCCTAAGTAGTGTAATAGAGACTGGCGGGATGGCCCGCGTTGCCATAATATTTAAACAGCGAGTTTTATGTGAGATTAGTTCTCGATCAGCGATGTTGTGAAACGGACGCTTTACTTTTGATACGTTATTTATTAAATTATTTCTAAGAGACTGTGGTGCATGCATAATGATAGTTAATTTATTTATATCAGTATTCAACGAACTATAAGGAATGTTGTGATATGTTTGGCGATGATTGTGACATTGTTATGGAGTGTAATGATGGCAGCAATTGTTAATTGTATAAAATTGTTATTTAACAAATTGATGACGAATCAATGTGATTTTGTATTGTATTTTTAAAACAAAGAATTTGAAATAAAATAATGCAAAATGTTAATATAAATTGTGTTTTTTTTTTCCTTTTTCCTAAGAATAATCTGAAGTAAGATAACAAGTAATCTAAACTTGTAAAGAGAAAAGATTTGTATTTTTCCGTAAAGAAATCCGCCCGAACGAAATCGCAAACAAACTGCTAGTTCATAACAGCCACAAACTATGCAAATAAAAACTTAAACAAATACATAATAGATGCAAAATCAGACACAACACCAACGCTATTATTCAACTAAACCAATTTCTATGACGTAAAAGTAGTTCAGGTCATTTTTTACGAACACCGTTCTTCAAACATTGAATGATCGATTGTAAACTAAGCCAGGGACAATAAAAACCTGCTACCTTAGAACAATTACTCAGTAATGAGTATCACAAACCGTTCACAAGTTGACCTAGCAGACATCACAAGGTCATTTGGTCACTTTCTCTTAGATATTGCACTTCTAGATACTGTTATATTATGTTGAGAAAGTAATGTATAGATCAATTAGTATTATATTAATAGTCTGGGAGTAGATAAAACATAGTGTTATTGGTGATTATTTAGTTCAACGACCGCGTGTTGATTGATAGAGGACTATGAATAGGTGAAAAGTACGCAATTACGTTTTGGAACGAGCTTAATATAAAAGAAAAATAAAAATGATAATATTTGAAAGATGTATAATATTATGACGTTCAAAAGTGCGTCTTAATGGCCTAATTGAAATAAATGATTTGACTTCGACTCTGATTACTACATCTATAAATAGGCAGCGGTGCTTTCGTGTTGTTTATTGATGGATTTCTCACGAAAAGCAATAAAAATAGTAACATTTAATTATAGGAAAGGCAAATCATCATCATCATTTCAGCCGCAGGACGTGCACTGCTGATCATAGGCCTCCCCATAGATTTCCAATAGGACCGGTTGGAAGCGGCCTGAATATAGCGTTTTCCTGCGGTCTTAATCAGGTCCACGACAAAATGGCTGATTTAAATCGCAATAACCTCGTCCTAAAGCTAAACGAAAATTTTTGAACGGGTACTGGATATTATTTACGAACTTTTCCAACTGTTGAGCCTGTCGTGGGTTCGATACCCACGTCGCGTCGGACAAAAAGTTTTGTAAAATTTTCAAAGCTAAAAAAATAAAGCAATCCTGTTCGTGTAAATCAGACACAACCTATTTTTTTTATGAGCGAAGAAAATGCCTAACGCATGCCGCGCCATCCTAGGGAGACGACGTGGTTATGGGGGGCTTGCACCCACTAAAAACTTCGCCTGTGCACCTACTTTCGCTTATCAGAGACATCCTTAGCTCAGCTCAAGTGGAATCACAGGCAGAATATCGAATCAACACAAACTAAAATACATTATGATCATCATCAAATGTAAACTAACCTTGTTTTACCAACTTATTCAGTCATTCGTTCCAAATATATTCAAACAGAAATAAGTACCTATAGAAACAGTAGCGGACCCGGCAAACGTTATTTTGCCGTAAATATAGATTGTAGTATTTCTTTTTTGCTATTTACAACCTACAACGTAGTTTATTTACAAATACCTAACATTCTTCACACTAAGTGAATTTTATTATTTTCAAGAAATAAATATATTAAACCGTAAACTTGTGGGTATAACAATACAGGTTGTATATGTCACCGGAAAATAACAAGATCCGTAAGTTTATCAATTTACTAGGAAGTTTATAAACTTTCGTAAGATTCTAAACGGGAGATAAATTGTAATATTTTACGTCCACATTTTCGTAAATTGATAAACTTACTGAACTCACTCGTAAAATAATAAGTAAGCAGTAACCAAACGCTACGCGCGATCTGATTGGTTGGCTGTCACGTGTCACTTCTCCTTCCTCCTATGGACACAAGCATTGCCACTATGAACATTGACCAATCAGAGAACAGTGTGTTATTTTACGTATTTCAAAGATCGTATATTTAAAAGAGTTTCTGTGATTGGTCGAACCATATAAAATCTTACGAATAGATATTCGTTAGTTTATAAATTTACCGTATGACGTCGGAAATTGATAAATTTACGAAAATGTGGACGTAAAATATTACAATTTATCTCCCGTTTAGAATCTTACGAAAGTTTATAAACTTCCTAGTAAATTGATAAACTTACGGATCTTGTTATTTTCCGGTGACATATACAAAATGAATTCTGTTTAGTCACGCTTATTGACCGTATCGTATTTATGAATATGAATGAATGATATTCATGAGAAATGTGCTGAACTTGACTTGCATAATGACGTTTAGCTTTGAAACTAACAATACTGTCACGCAGGATTACTATACGATTATTTTCCTATTTCTGAGTAATTGATTTTGACTTGAGTCAATCTATTGGATGCTTTTGGTTTGATATCTTGATACGACTCGATTAGGCGAGTGTTTCATAAAAATATACACCCATATTCTCTGACACGAAGCACTTTCATTTCTTTACTACTTCGCAATTTCCAAAGAAATAGCCCACCAAATTCATGAGCAGAACAGATGGAGGTGATGACAGTTCATAGTTGGTTCGCATAAGGTACAAAATTGCTTGACACTACTTTTCGTTTCGTACAGCGTTTTTAGTATTACGCTAATCTTAATGCAGACTGGCCACGTACGCAGTAGATATTATAGTGCACAAGTGTGTGCGCAAACCCTAATTCTCATAGCCCGATGGGACAGCAATCCGACACGACCGGAGAGAGATCAGGCGCAGGACCAACGGCTTAACGTGCTTTCCGAGGCACGGAAACAGTTAGCAATGGATATTGTATGGGTCTTTTGACACCCCATATAAATAAAAAAGCCTTCTAAACGCACTGACCTGTATCAGGCTCCTGCGTCTGCGGCGCGTCCTGCAGCGGCTCGGTGTAGAGGCGCAGGTACACGTCGATGGCGACGCGTGCGCAGCGGAAGTAGAACGGGTGCGCGCGCAGCACGTCCTCCAGCCGCAGCAGCCCCACGTACGAGCGGAGCGTCATCTTGCGCATGCAGTACGAGTGGAAGTCGAACTGGTCCTCCATTATCTCGGAGAAATGCTGGGAATAGAAACCCCTGGTTAGTTTTCATGGAATATTAGGTTCTGTACTATGGGTGTACTTTCATTGGTTCACCTCTGCCTCACCCTTCCGGGAATACAGGCATGATGATAAAAAAATTAAAAAAAATATACCATCACGCCTGTATTCCCCGAAGGGTTAGGCAGAGGTGTACCAATGTACACCCACAGTTCGCCGGTATATTTATGTCCCATGTAATAGGGGGCGAGCCTATTGCCATTAACCGGGCACAAATCCAAACTCCGAGCCGCTACTGAGAATTTCATAGAAAAACCCAATAACACTTTTTGCTCGACCCGGGAATCGAACCCGGGACCCCTTGCACAGCAGTCGCACTTGCGACCACGAGACCAACGGAGCAGTCAGTCGGTTTTGTTTGAATAAATAAATAATAATACTAATAATCCATCCATCCATCTATCCATCCTCAAAAACTTTCGCATTAACAATATTAGGAGGAAGTAGGATTTATTTAATGCACTACAATACATACCCTGTCAACTTCGTGAGCCTTCTTGAGGGCCTCGCCCCATTGCTGCAGACGCTTGTACGACGCCGCAGCCTCCGTCTGGAACCACATGCACTGCATCTCGTTCAGATTCTCTGTCGCCGGTACACCTGCAACAATGACAATGTCAAAGTCAACTCATTTATTCCAACTAGACCATTAAGGCCTATTCAAACCTGAGCGATATTCGCTGCCGCTGTGGGTAGAGGTACATACCGCGCGGGTTTCGCTCAGGTATTTAGTATCAAGTACCGCGGCTACAGCGACCTGAGCGATATTCGCTGCCGCTGTGGGTAGAAGTACATACCGCGCGGGTTGCGACGGTAGCGAATACCGCTTAGGTCTGAACAGTAATATTACCGCATACCCACTGGGTTTTCTCTACCGCAGGCGGTAGCGAATACCGCTTAGGTCTGAATAGGCCTTTAAAAGGCACTTTTAGACGTCAATTAATTAAAACTAGTGAATCTAGTTTTGCCCATTCCAAAAGGTATCTAGTTTCGTATGGAGAAGAACGGGAAAGAAACTACATACTCTTTAAAAAAAAAACGTATTACATTATGTTATACATTCATTCCATAAAAAATATGCTTCAAAACGATTTATTAACAACAAAAATCACACAAAGTACTTCAATGTTTTTATAGATATTTCTATACTAATATTATAAAGAGGTAAGACCTTTTTTTTGTTTGTAACGAATAGATAGCTACATTATACCTGAGTAACACAGGCTATATAACATCACGCTACGACTCACGGAGGCGGAGCACTGACCAAGGACGTAGCTAATGGCGGATGAGTGATCACTAGTGTTATATGTTCTTCCCATCATTGAGACATTTTTTATATCTAGACCTATTAACACTTTAGACTTACACATTAACGGAAAATCTCCGAACGTTTATTTCTTGAGTATTATTACGAAAACAAATTCTGAAATTTTTAACTAAACTTTGAATGACCTCCATCTTTACAATTGCACGCGGCCGTACGAACAATGTTTTACTTTACAATTAACACTGATTTTTATTGTATTCCCGGAAGGGTTAGGCAGACGTGAACCAATGACACCCACAGTTCGCGGGTATGTTTTTAGGTCCCATGTAATAGGGGGCGAGCCTTGCTATTAACCGGGCACAAATCCAAATTCCGATCTGCTACTGAGAATTTCATAGAAAATCCCAATTACACTTTTTGCTCGACCTGGGAATCGAACCCAAGACCTCTAGCTTTACTAGGCCAACGAAGCATTTGAGATGATGATGATGAACATGTATATTCCCAGTTACCTTCTCTAGTGAACTTGGCACACATCTCCTCTGCCCGCTTGACGTGTCCGGCACGCAGCATGTACCGCGCACACTTGCTGTTCACGTAGCGGTCGGCGGTGTCCATCGCTTGCGCCTCTTCTAACCATTGGTACGCCGACACTGGGTCGCCGGCGTGCTGTAGTACAATAAAATTGGAATTAGGATCGATTTGAGGTCATCAAATAACTTTGAACGGAGAAATAAATATGGCGGACGGTTTGACAGATATTGTGTGGAAAATATGTGAAACTGTCATATTGGTTATTCAATTAAGTTATTATTGAAAATCAGCTTTGAATATAATAAAATTAAAAATCTAAACCAGGTTCGTTCAAGTAACGACAACTGCCCCTCTAGCCAAGTCGCAAACGATAATCGTAAACGCTCGGTAGGTACCAATCGATTTTAAACTTTATACCCCAGAGCCTTAAGTTAAAAATCTATTAAAGATTTCTAAGCGTTACCGACTGGAACGAACGAAAACGCTATGCAATCTTCGTTAGATCTTCAACTTAAAACCAAGCACATAAAGTTGAAGATCTATTAAAGCCTACTCAGCGTTTGCGTTTATCGTTTGTTACATGGCTACAGGCGCTGATTACCAAGTCAGCGACTGCTAGTGGCGTTGCTACCTAAAAGTATGAGTTTGAAAAATCTTTTTTTTATCGTCTTTTATAAGATATCGATTTCTTATATTGTCTGTGAAGGTTTGCTAATTTTATTTGATCCACGTTGGGATAAGCTTATAGCTCTAAGCGTATGTCCTGCGCAAGCGTTCACGCAACGTAGATAACGCGTAACTGAACACTGCACTAAATATGATATAAATAACGTCACGTCACGTTAAACTGCCACTAATATCGTATATACGCAGTGTTTATGCTTAACCATTGCAAGATGCAAAGGCACCCAATAAACAAAACCGTACCAACCTTATAAATCCTTCCTTTAACAATAAACAATTCTATAAGCGTCGGCGTGTGTTCGATGGCCGCGTCAATATAGTGCAGCGCCCGTTTAGTCTCCTGCTTGTAGTCGAAGTGTTGCGCGGCGTAATAATACGCCCATAGCAATGCGCTGGCCGGCTGCTTCGTCTCATCGGGGTCCGGCCCGAACGTGCCGTGTTTGGTGAGATTCTCCAAATATTGGAGTATTAATTTCTCTATTGTGTCTGCTTTACTCTGGTCCAAATACAACGATCTGGAATATTGGAAGAACATCTTAGAATGTGACGAAAATAACGTAATCATACAGAATAGAAAAGCCAATCCAGGGACCCCACTCTTAGGGCTTTCGCCCACGCCCGACTTTTTTTAGGACCGATCATCGGACCGTTTAATAGATCCATAGTTTCGTGGGACCGACGAATATTAGAATTCGTATGTTCTATTCTCCCCAGCAAACAAATCGGTCCGTTAACAAATTCCACTCACAAGAAACTTAAAATTTGTTTTAAAAGACAGCATTTTTATATTTCTTTCCTCAGCCAAATATCGAACCGACATAAATGCGTGACAATAACATCCTACATTTTTGTGATCCCAATCGATAGAATTAAATTTCACTTCTAATTTGCAACTTAAAGAAAGTCATGCAACCAAGGTTCCAGAGTATCTTATTTCAAAGTAAACTAATACCTAAGGTCAACAAATAGCGGAGGTATTCCTTTATGCAGTCCTTGTCTGAGGTACTCATCGACTAGCGTCTCGAACACGGGCTGAGCAAGCGCCTCCGTCAACTGTAGCCGGCGCGGCGCTATCGCTCTGGGGAATTCTTTCCTGAAAAACATCAAAGGTAGGTTTAGAATATAATCATCAACATTGTTCTTGTCTTAGAACGATATATGTTTATTAGTTAAAAGAAAATTGAGGTACATCGGCAAGCTGTTACAATAAATTAACTTTGCTTTGCATGCTTCAAGTTCCTATATTTTGATTCAAAAATTTAATCAAGGATGACGAATTTCGATGCTTTTTGGAGCACCATAAACAATTTATTTAATACTCCTTAATAAGCTTTTAATAAACCTTTTTTTTAAATTCCCGAATCATGATATCATATTGACTCTTATATCTGTCTGGTATGGTATAATTTGCAATGTTAGATACACACTCGTGAAATGTAACTAGTAAACAACAAAGTAACTAAACTTTCTAAATAAAAATCGCGAGTGAAAAGTCGCACGGATTTATCATTAAAACAATTGAAGCGTCAAATCACGGGAGGTATTAGCCCCATGCCACAAGATAGCAACAAGGCCTTGTATCACATTCTAGAACCGAAACATACAAACAAAACACATGTATTAGATCTATTAACACTATCATTATCGATACGACGCATCTTATGTAAGTAGGCCGCTAAATATGTAACATTATACGGCACTAGAGATAATGCGCGCTCGATGCATGCATAATATAGCCGTAACAGCTATGTAAATAGATAGATAATATGGGTATACTACTTACATCTACATATATCTAAAAGCGAAAGGTTATTTGATTCACTCACAGACTAAACACGAATCTTGAAAAGTACTTGACCTAGGGCACTGAAATTTGACTGGGAGTCAATTTATTTCAATGAGACCATTTACTTTTGATAAGTCATGAAGTTATGGTTGAAAGTTGAAGCTTGTAGCTTGTTGGTAAGATTAAGATCTAACAAATAAATACATACACATTTACATATCATAAAGGTGTCTTTACATAGCTTAAAGGTGTATATATTTTTTTGTTTGATGTTCATACAAGCCTGAAAATTATAAATAATCACATATTAACTTACTTATACACATCAAAGAAGGCCACTTTTTCATCGGGACTAATAAGTTGTTTAGCTTCTATAAGTTTATCATAATACATCACATTCTCCGGGTTTCTCTTCAACAAATCCTCGTAAACTGCTTCTGCTTCCTTAAACCTGAAAAGTTTAAGCAGCTGGTATAATATAAAAGATTAAAAACCGATTAGTCTCCCACCTTTGTCCCCTACTTTTTGGTCGCTTGCAGTTTGAACCCAACTAACCAATAATAGAGGAAACTGCAGTATTGTTAGGTTTGATTGGCTGTCCGTTTGGCTATCAGTCAGCGTAACCCTCAGATGTACTCTGAGAAATTTCTTGGTTCATAAAAAAATTGTTCAAAAGGTGCAGGAAGGATTCGTTCTAGCAGAAACCGGTTTGTCACTGGCAGTAAGAAACTTATTGGTGTGAAGATTGGATGGGCATAAATCTCTTTGATCCATGTCAAGTATTATCAAATTACTACATGATTTACTAAGGATTTTCGACTGTTCTTATAACATGACAATTTACAACTAACCTTTTCAATTTCAAATAATATTCCCCAGAGGTTTCTTTAATAGATAACTTATCGAGGATTTGGGCTGAAAACTTGTGTAGATGCTGCAGTGCTCTCTCGTACTGTCCAGATTCTGCCAGCACCATATTCTGATACAGGAGCAGTTCTGAATGCTCATAGTCATAAGGCCCCTTCATCTGGTTGGTGCGGAAAGCGTCGAGGATGCTGTTCGCCATCTCATAGTCACCGAGGAGATGGTAACTCATAGCGAAACCGATCCACGACGCTCTTTGTGTCGGTCTGAGCATAAACAGCTGGTAACGAGTATCCTGGAAAATGAGTTGTGTATTTATGAGTAAAATGTTAGCATTTTATGTGAACCTGGTTATCACAACCCTTATTCTACAAAATTGCTGGAGAAAGGAGTCCCTGAAGCATTAACCTGACACAGGGGTTCCCATAGTGTTAAACTCAAAACCGCGCTGCGCCGTAGAGGTAACTAACCTCAGGTATTTTTGACTACAAAATTAACAATTCAAATCTTGCGTGCTGCATGTGTCGCTAACGCACCAAATATAAAAAAATCTGCTTCTTATTACTTGGAATAACACTAAACGAAGCACAATTTTTATTGAAATTTGTTGTTAAATGAGGGGATATAGCATCCCTGTACCCTATATCAATAAGCTAGGATGTCAAAATTGTTAATCCTATACTTCTCATATCCAACCTTGCCTAGATTTTTCATAAACAGTCTGAGATAGGTTATACTGCATACAGTATATTATATTATTCATCAGGATTGATAAGTTCTTATAAGAAGCTGATAAACATGCACATGGGAAATACAGCTGAGTATTATGTAGGTGCAGGTCTTATAGCCTACCTACCTAGGTAGGCAGAAACCATAGAGCACTCACACACAACTACTATATGACCTGCAGTACCTAGTATGGGTCATTTAGTAGTGGTGTGTTCTATGGTTTCTACCTACCCCATGGGAAAAAGGCGTGAGTTTATGAATGTATGTACAGGACATGTTTTGTAAACAATTTTACAGTCAAATAAGTAAATAGTGTACATAAACAATAACAATTCGATGACATAATGATGACTACAATCATGACATCAGGATTTTTGATTGTACTACAGCTATACTGACCATTCTAAATTAATAAGCAACCCAAAATGATACCACTTAATCAATCAAGCCTGTGCTTCAAGATTGAGGTGTGTGATCACATTGGATTCAAAGGATATGAATACAGTAAACAATGTAGAAGAAAATCTAAACCATTTTCAAACTCACACTCACTTCTTATACACATTGAGAAAATAATTGAATATAAAAGAAACCAATATAACTCACTTTGTAACCTTCCAAGTCACGCATCTGAATTTGTAACAACGACAAATCCCGAAGAATCTGAATATTTTCCTTCTCCCATTTGAGGGCATTACGGTAACATTTGATGGCCTCATCGTACTTCTTGTCTGAACGCTGAAGCAGTCCGTAAACATGCCAACACACCGGAGAC
Organism: Caradrina clavipalpis; assembly: GCA_932526535.1. Lineage (NCBI taxonomy): Eukaryota > Metazoa > Arthropoda > Insecta > Lepidoptera > Noctuidae > Caradrina > Caradrina clavipalpis. Next base: position 9,978,527 of record OW052105.1, read on the forward strand.
TTGAGGTCATTGCGGAGCCCTCTGCGTACATACTCATAAGCTTCATCTTTGCGACCTAGGCAGTTCAGAGTTAATCCTTTCATGGCCAATGTTTCTGGAAAGTATAAATCATTGAATTAGTATACTTACTGTAGTCATTCTTGTTTCAAATGCACTGTACCTTTATATTCTAGCAATCCAAGAATATAATCAGTTAAAATGATTTCTACAAATTGTGATTGAATGAAGTTACCCAAGGAATATTAGTAAGAAATTCAGAAAGGGTAAACACTGATACATACTCATGTTTTGAAAACAATTTCACAAATTCATAACTTCAGGAAAGAGAATATAGTTGATATTTATAAAGATACTGTTACTGTACTTCTACAAGAATTGTAGTAAAGGCCATAAATAAAGCTGTGTATGTAAAAACATAGCTTTGGAGTATATAAATTTAGTTTTTTTACAACTATTCATTGTTTTGTTTAATTTTTTGGAATGAATTTAAAAAGGCATTTTTAACTTACCTCCATGCTCTTGGAATTTAGGGTTAGACAGTATTTGCTTGGCAAATTTCAACCCATTTTTATATTGTTTATGTTCGTAACAGCGCTGAAAGATAATAATGCACTTATCATTGAGTTTTAACCTCTATTATTAGATGTACCCAAAAGGGTACTAGCCTAGTACATTTAATACCCAAGTGTATTGATGCTAATACGATTCTCAGCCATATATTACAGTTGTAAATATTTTCATACAAGTTCCGGCATAATAAAAGAACTTAGAAATGCTCTAGTTGCGATTTGCATTATTTTTTATATTGAAGATATTCGCCAAGAATGACAAGCAGCACCAAACCGAATTGTATGTTTACAATCTTACTTACCAAAATTCTTTTGAAAAGTGCATTTTCTTTAGGTGGTAAAGGATTATTGGGTGGCATTTTGTTCGAATAAAATGAAGTATCTTTTTATTATTTCACTAATAAATTGAAATATTTCTAAAAACCTCGTGGCTATAAACCAAAGAAGTCGATGAAGGATTGCTGTCTATGGGCAATTGGGCAACAAGAGCTGGTCACGTGACCAAATTGCCAGTACACAGATAACAATAAAATACTTTTTGAGTGAGATGGAGAAATAAGAAGCAAAAAGTCACAAACTTAAATAATGTAAATCCGTGGAGAAGTTATTTTATTGAAAACTTGTGTTTTTTTCCGATGTGTACAAAAAGCACCAATATCGTTCGTCTTGGTATGAGGGCGCATTTATTAAATGTGACCAAAAATACTTTATCATAGCGTAAGTAAATGTATATGTAATAACTATTTTGTTTATAAAATAAGAATAACATTTAAATAAATCGTCAAAGTTAAGGCGAACAAAAGGCTTATTTTATGCCATACTCCACGATACTAATTTATAGTCGGTTTACAAACGATAAAAAAAATCAAGTCAAGTCTTATGTCAGCGGAAACAGCTGTCAAAGTCAAAATTATGCACTAGTAATTTGAAGAAAAAACGAATAAGAAATTGTTAAATAAATTTGACCCTATACTTTAATTAATTTAATTTCGTTCAATTAAACTCTATTTTATAGTGTAGTAACATGGGCATAGAAAACATGCGTCGCTGGCCTATGTACATTGTGTTCGCCGTATGTGTTTTATTATTACTTTCACTAATCAATAGCTGGACTACGGAATCTGAATTGCGAAACAAAATTTCTGAGATAAGTACACAACTTCAGGAATGCTCTAAACAGCAGACAGTATGCATGGAGGAATCTTTGACTTTACTTGAACAGCGCGACGGCTGTGTGATTAAAGTAAATGAATTATACAAACAAAAATCTAAATTGGTCGACGATGTAGATGAATACAAGGGAAAACTTCTAAAATCTGATGGGTTAGTGAATCACACTAAAGTAGACGTGGATCTCTGCAAGACAGAGCTACAGTCACTGAAGAACTTGCAAGTGAGTAAGACAGCAATAGTGGAAACCTTAAGGTTAGAAAAGGATACTCTAACAACTCAGTTAGCTGACAGGAAGCAGAAAATAGAAGATTTAGAGAAGGAGATTGAGAAGCTGAAGATGGCACTGACAACGAGAAGTGCATCAAATGCGTCTGTATCGCCTAAAGTGACGCCGGCAGCGCAGCCACCTAAGATGAGCTCGGCCCTAAGTGCTCACAACCCTATAAACGAACCAGTATTAGAAAATAATGATGCTAAAGAAGAGATAGAGGACACTAATGCCGTGAATGATGGCAATGAGTTTGATCCTCAGTTACAATAGGTTTAAGGTATAGTTCGTAATTTGGTGGCCTGTTGGTGTGATAATTATTACCGTGTAGAGGACAAAGTATGAGGCTGATAGTAGAAAGGCTGTAAGCTAAATAGTGTATATAGCAACTCAAAAAACTTTTTATGAAAAACCTTTAATTTTTTTAAATTTAGAACTTTAGAACAAAAACGGTTAAATTACACTATTTGAATAAAGAATAACTCCTATTCTTTTTTTGAAATGATGATAACAAAAAAAGATGATTGTTAATTGGACTATAACATGGGTCAAATTGTTTAATAAATATTAGTATCAATTTGAAATTATAAAATAATAAGCACTGAAGTGCTCGGATGTGATAATGTTATCATTTTTATAATCCTCTCATTTCAATAATTTGTTATCTGAATGTTTAAAAAACGTACATCCTCTACATTCTATATTTGTTCATTCATTAAAGTATTAGGCAGATGACAGCACAAAGTTATTGTGTTATGGAAAAGTATACACATTTTTCAATAATGAATTTGTTGGTAGCAGCCCTGAGTTTTGTGTGTTGTGACACCCCTGTGCCTATCAAAGTATGTAAAACGGTTTGTACCAATCTCTGCCTGGTTGTGCAGAGTTGCCATCCTATCTAACTATTTGAGCGAGTGACCAAGGAGTGTTGAGTTTGTGCATACATAATTTGTGCACTATAATATCTCCTGTGTACTTAGCTAAGTACACAGGAGAAAACACAAGACTAGCTAGTCTCGTTTCAGATTAGCCACAGGACGGAAATCTGGTTGGAAGATTATGAGAATGTTATAGTTGATATAGCTGCATTTTAGTGTGTAAATGTGTCAATTGGTACATAGATTGCATTGCCTTGTATTTATAAAAGAGAGAAATAAGTAAATAACTCAACATTATTTGTCTTATATTTTAATGAATGATTTGTGATTATAATTTTTTGAAGATTTATGAAAATGAGAGTTATGAAGATGTTATTATTATTCCATAATAAGGTGTAAAAAAAGGTTGTTGTCCTCCTTTGTAATTTAATTTATAAAATGTACTAACCTCTAGTTCCTTAAATGAAATTCAATCCAAAATTAACATGGTAAGCTGTGAAGAGCTCGTAAAGGGTTGCCCATTAATTCCATGAGGAAGGAAAGGAGGCATTAGATAAAGTCACTGTTAATCTCAAGAGTAGAAGGTTTATTAGTACTTATCATGTGTATATTTCGATCTTCAAGATACTCGTTAATGTATTTGTGCTGATAACATTCAAGTAAACCCATGGTCACTGCAGATGTACGACACAGATTTTTAAATCTTGTACCATTTTATTAGCAATGAGCTAGTTAGGGATCTAAATCCCTCATGTGATTATGGACATCCCCTAAGCTGCAGCGATTGGTTGTTAATAATTTACTCAGCCAATAACAGCTCTCTCGTTCTGGCAACTATAAGGGAGATTGTTGCAAGTTTTGATATGTGGTAAAATTCCTATTAAGTATTTAAAAGTACCTACAGTCATTCCTATAACTGCATTTACATAAGCTACTAGTGTTACTATGCCTTTCTGCTGTCAAAGTTCCATGATTCCACTTTTATTTTATATTAAAATTAAAATAATGTAATATTAATCTCTATGAAATAAGGAAGGGCTTGATTGAACTTCAAAATGTAAGTGCAATTTCAAGTAAAGCCATAATTCTTACTTGTTTAGCAATAATTTTAGATAATATTTCATAAATCACAAGTATTGTTAGTATGGATATAGTATATTGGGGTGTAAAAAGACACATCATATAGCTGTTAACCCTTTCTGTGATGACAAAAAAAAATGGGCGTTTTTATTCACGCACATGCGCGTCGCCCGCACTTACAGGGTTAACTACCTGTAGTACCCATGAAACAAAAACATTGAGCAAAATTTATTGTTGGGAAAAAGCATTGTTTATGGTAGCGCGCAATGCATTATGGATATGCATTCAACAGTGCAGAGGTCATAGGACTATTTAAAGTTTAATTTTAAAATTGGAAAATTGGTTTTGTAAAAATAAACCTGAAAATGCTGGAACTTCGATCTTCTTCTTACCGAAGGCCTAGGACAAAAATTGCAATTAACTTCTGGCTAATTGTCTTTTTACATCCATTAGTTAGTAAAAGCCATGATGGTGCCAGAAAAGAGTATTTAGATCTGACAAAATTAATTTCTATTATATTCTGCTCAATTTTCGAATTTGAATCCCATTATTTTAGCAATTATTGGTATTTCAAAATTCATAAAAGATCCTTATAGGATCAAATAATCTACATAAAAAAAGGAAAATTTTAAAATTGGAATTTGTAAAAAAATTAAAATAAGTATATGTAACGTCCTGTTATTTACGTAATGATAATTATTATGAGTAATGTTAGCAAACTGTATTGTTTCGTATAGTTGAGGAATAAAATTGTATAGATATTTCCTTTTTTAATACTTCTCTTTTATTTATTAAACATGACTTGAAAACATAAACTAATGTAATGACGTTAAGAAGCTAAAGATAAGAATAATTGCCATTCATATCGTTTCTACATTTCTTCTTAGAAAATGTACCTTATGCGGTAAAACTTTAAAGTTAATTTTCAGATTAGCAAACTTGCTTCGCCAAGTCAGTGACTCCAGCCTTATGCCATAAAATTAACCAAGTGTTAATTATTTAACATAACGACTGTATTTTGTCTGAGGGGAAGGCAGAGATAAGCAACCTTATCTTTGTTTACCAGTAACTTGAAATACAAGGTGTTGATGATTGCATCCTTGCCAAATATAGAAATAATAAGAGAATATATTTTAGGAGCTTGTCATAAAAAGATAGAAGTAATCAAATATAATTACGATACCCGGACAATATTTAATAAATGCTTGTTTTTTTACTTGCATCTATCAAATAACAGTATTCCAGAATACTCCTCTCGCAAAATTTAGAATCACCCAGTTGCGTATGCGGTAGACAGAGTTGTCGCGCGGCTATATACGGTGTACATAGCGCCTAAACCCTCTGGCGACATGGCTACCTCGAATTTGAAAATCACGTCAAAAAACGATTTATTTTATTATTGATTCGTGTTAAGAATCACGAGCATAGTTAACTCCTTGAATTTGACCAGGATGCAAATCAACGCCTTGTAGTACACGTGAACAACTTACTACAGGAATAATGGAAATCAGCTGATCCACCTACAATTTGACATGCGAACTTAAATGTATGAAGCAGAAGATTTTCTCTTGCATGATTTTAAAGTTGGTCTCGTAGTAAAAGTAGTTTGTAATGATCAGTACAATGACCCCTTTTCAGGTTTATGATAAGATAAGCAGAAAAAACCATTTTCTGCTTATTTATATAATACAAGCTTCTGCCCGCGACTTCGTCCGCGTGGATATTTTCCCCTGTGTAAGTAGGTAACGTATTTGGTTACTGCTCCGCTCCCGCGTGTCGTAGCGTGATTTTCTAAGCCTATGTTACTCAGGAATAACGTGGCTTTCTATAGGTAAAAGAATTTTAAAAATCGGTTCAGAAGATCCAGAGATTACCCCCTACAACTCACGAACTTTACCTCTTTATAATATATTACAAAATATTATATATTACATAATATTACAAAGTAGGTAAAAAAAAAACTCCAGGCTGATTCCGGCCACGGCGGCTAATCTTAATGCAAACTAGCCAACATAGGTACACTCCATCTTCCCTAACTCCCAAAACCCGATGGGACGAAAATCCGATTTGACCGTAGAGAGATTAGGCGTTACCAACGGCTTTACTTGCTTTCCGGAGCACGGGGGTGTCACACCAACAACTTTCAAACTCCGGGCTGCTACTGAGAAATTCCTAATGGAAAAACCCAATAACACTTTTTGCCCAACCTGGGAATCGAACCCGGGACCCTTCGCTCAGCAGTCGCGCTTGCGACCACGAGAACAACGGGGCAGTTGTTCTATTACTAAGTATGGACAAAGACTAACGTGTATGACAATACCAATACCTCATTTTCTGTTCATTTCTGTCGATATAGTTTTGAGAGCATACAGCAAATGAAATTTATACTTAACTGAGTTGCATAACGTTAGTTTTGAAAATAAAATAACATTCTCATGCGAATGGTTTATCAACATTGTTAATTTTAATAGCGTTACTAACATTCTTACATGGCAACGGCGCGTTCTTTGTTCGTTACTAATTAAGTAATTGGATAATATCTTCAAGCATGCGACCTGAAGTGAACCCTATTATAGAAATTCTTATTTTAATTGGGATTCGTTCTTCCATAATAAACCAACCCATTTCAAAATGACTCCCTATTTTTCAAAGTAAGTATATAAAATATATATTCCGAACCATTATTCATAATTTTAATCATGAATTGGCCGCGGAACTGCCACGTTGGTCTCGTGGGCGCAAGCACGACAGATGAGCGTAGGGTCCCGAGTTCGATTCTTAGATCGGGCAGTGTTATTGGGTTTTTCCATTAGGGATTTCTCAGTAGCAGTTTGGAAGTTGTTGGTGTGCTACCTCCGTGCTTCAGAAAACACGTAAACTCGCAAAGCCGTTGGTCCGGTCCTGTCATTTGTAGATCTTTGACAGTCGATGCGAATAGTCAGAAGCCAGAAAGTCTGACAACCAGTCTTACCAATAGGTATCGTGTTCCCCAGTAACTGGGTTGTGGAAGTCAGATAGGCAGTCGCTCGCTCCATGTAAAACACTGGTATTCAGTTGCATCCGGTTAGACTGGAAGCCGAACCCAACATAGTTCGGAAAAGGCAGTTAACAGAAAGTCTTGGATATTTCTAAACAAGTTTTATTTACCTTATACATCTCTAGCATAATCAAAACAAAAATATTCCCATCGCCATTACTTCACAAGTAATGAGTTAACAACATAAAACTTAAAGTAGTTAAAACTAACAACGCACAATTGGCAATCTCATTTACAATCCATTTGCCAAATTCCTTAGGTCAAAATCATAATAAAGTAAATAGTCCGACTGTCAACTGACAGTAATAGCTCATTTATGGCCATCGCACTCCGAAACAACTCGACTCATAGTACATTGAAATGTAAGCTTTATTTTGTGGAACGTAAGGTTACATTTCTTACAGCCCAAGGTGTAGAACGAATACTTTTGCGTACATTTCGAAAATGAACTATATGTCAAGAAAAATAAAGCTCACATTTCAATACAGTTAATAAAATACGGAGTTACTGGTCGTCAAGTTGTGATACGGTTATAACCGGGTACATAAAGCTATTAATTAGATTACCATGATTGGTGTAACTAATTTGATCATTTCATGAGATTAATATTGTTGGTCACACAAATTCGGTAATACAAAATGAACTTTAACAGAATTCAATAGGGTATATTTTAAATTGCCCAAAGTACCGCGAACATTTCGCGTGCCAACAAAATTAATTACATTTCACGCAGAAATTTAATGACTTCTATAACATGAACAAGATCGAGTCACAATTAAGTTCTAGTACTAATATTCGTAATTATAATTAAAACTATCCCTAATGAATACAAGCTATATGTCGGTGGTAAAGAGAATAGTGGAATTTACAGAGATCGTAATAAAGGCACTGGAAACGTCAATTAAGATTTGAGATTACTAATTGGAATGATCCTGAATTGATAAAGTTCATAAAGACCATTTTGCTATCAGACTGGAGATGGGTTTTGCGATCATAAAACATGAGAGCATGCTGAACATTTGGTGCTTACGGTAGTGGCTCGGCAGTTGACTGGACCGCGCTGGACAAAAAAGTTCCCTTGGGACTTACCTTTTGGTTTTCATGATGAAAGAAAATGGCAAAAATTTACTATAAGCATGAAGGACTGTTGAGGTCCACCCACCACGCTCACGACCCACCAGTCATGGGTCGCGACCAATACTTTGGGAACCAGTGTCTTACGGGATTTCTAAAAACTATTTCGTCTCAACATCTCGTTACTTCGTTATATGACCGTGGCTGCTACGAAAGTACATTACAGTAACATAAGTTATTTTGTGGCAACTACAGTGATGATGAAAATGGTGTCTATCAAGTCTACCAATTGCTGATCAGACACAAAAGCTACAAAAATCAAAACCGACGGTTTCCTTGTTTTACATAAAGATAAAAATAAAATTCATATTAAGTAACTTCAACTTCACATATATCCTTTCATACATTGAGAGCCTTAACAAATGCATTCAGTTGTCCTCAAAAATGAGTATTAAGGCTCTACAGACAGTCAAGTCACATAATAGGCATTTCATTCATAAAAACCTTGGCTAGGTAAAGTTATATTTGTATGTAGGTACAAGGAATTAAAAGATCAGGTAGGATCTAGACAGGGCAGTGCATACTAGGTCTCCTAGGGCATTACGACAGACAGGCCTAGTGAAAACAAACATAGTTCCTTACATAAGAAACTTAAATTGGGTTAAAAACTTTGGTCAAGTCTAAAGAGTACAGTAATAAAATATTCGTTATAATAAAATTATTACTAGCGTACAAATTCATGTTAAGAGGTACAGTTGGTCACATTGTAAACAATCAGTATCATAAACATAGGTACATAAAAATAAATGCTATAACATAGAAAAATACAATATCTTCATATCACATGGTTATCAAATTGTATAAAATTGCTTCCATTCAAATGGGTTATTTTTTTATTTTACTGTCAAATTCATTTTCTAAATATAGGGTAGTAGATAAGCATTTACTAAAATAAGAGACATGCATATTTACAAAGTTGAAAGGACAATAAGAATGAATTTATCTAAGTATAACTAATAAATTTATTCCCAGTGCCCTTACAGTTAAAACTATTCAACAACAATTTGTAAAATGGCAACACTGTGCGTCTATAATGAATTTGACAGTAAAATTTATAGACTAACTCTACATTTTCTTAAGTTCCTCTTCTTTAGCAACTTCCTCGAAGGCAGCCAACAGATTCCTTCTGCATTTGCTCTCATCCGTGTACCGTAGTGCCCAAATAATATACTCTCCAACATTCAAAGGGTCTTCTGAATAACTAATTTGTACTTTGCACTTTCTTTCCCATTTCATAGCGTCAGTGCTCCGACTATTCCGAGTTCTAGTAAATTCTATGTAACCATTACATTCTACAGCTAATTTTGGCAACTGAGCGTTTAGTGCATCATGTGATCTATCAGAATCTGTACCACTGGTGGACGGAAGACAATCGCCTTGTCCAAGTTCAGGGTTTGGAGGTGTGACCGGCACACACTTCCTCTTCACTTTACGTAAACCATCTCCTTTGCCTATTTCTGAATCGTCTTCAGGGAATGATCTCTTCAAAGGATTATGATCTGTTTCATTTCTATTTACTTCATCAGGCCCAGTGTTGTCAGTCTTTTGAATTTTGTCTATGCTAATCTCATCTTGAGGCTGGCAACCCTCAGCCCACTCTGGACTGTTGCAGTTGGACCTGAGCTGCCTCCTTTTGTGACATCTGTCCTTTGTTCTGATAATCTCTGGGGAATGAAGTGGACTAGCCAGGATTGAATCATCTTTTCTGAAAATTATAAATTTTATTGATGAGAAAATATTCTCACTATTCAAATTTTTTCCAGCACTTTTATTTATGAGAAACCAGCTAGAGAATAAGTTAATTTATCTAAAATAGTATTTTTTTGAGAAATACATATTCTTTTCTCATATTAATATTTTTTTAAATAGGCTCGGGGTTCCCAGGTAAAAAAAAGTAAAGAAATTACAGACAATACTAATTTATTGTGTGCAAGGGAATTTTGTCTTGAGCAAATAAACTTGCTATCTGTTCAGATTATTATTTTTAGAATTTTTATTTAACTGGAAGTGATGGTGGTTGAGAGGAGGTGGGTAGAGGCCAGGGTCAAGAAAAGAAAAGAAATCCAAATTATAAAAGCACCTATTTTAATCACACTTATTTAATACAAACCTTTGCAGTCTTTCATGCCTGCTTTGTATCTTATCTATACTTTCAACTGTAGTGAAATCATGACGAGAACATTGCATATCATATTTTAAGAATGCCGTAACTTTTTTCCTTGTTTTAACTGTTCGGCCAAACCATTCGAGCATAGCATCATCAGATAGGTACAGTACTAAGTTGGACCGTTCATGGTCTATCATGCGTTTGTACCATGCTATGAAGGTTCGGGCTTGTTGACGTTCAGAGAACTTATTGTTTGTATTATTATTGTTTTCCTGTGATGTTTTGAATTTTGACTGGGCGTTACGTTTACGAGGCGTGGTTGGCGAGGACATTTTCTGAAAAATAAATATGTAATAATTAATTAAACAATTAATTAAAAGATTTGGTCAGTTTTGCTAACTAGATATCTAGGTGCAATAATATTTTTTTGTAGAGAAAAGGTACATTAAATAGTGTTAGGAGGTAAATTTATATTAAGTGATAAACCAATACAGAATAAAGGCAATGAGCCCTTAATATTATCTACTGAACAAGAACCTATTACCAAAGCTGCCTTTCATCAATATCATCATATCAGCCGCAGGACGTCCACTGCTGGACATAGGCCTCTCCCATAGATTTCCAATAGGACCGGTTAGAAACCCCCTGCATCCAGAGTCCTTGTTGATTAGCAACGTAAACAAATAAAAAAATATACCTACTAACATTTGTCAGATAATATTTCTACAACTTTCTGAGAACTCTTCGCGTCGTGTGCCAAGTCCAGGCGTAGCCCTTCAAGTCGCTTCTTGCTCTCTTCAACGTACGCTTTTATGGACAAGTTTATTTCTAATAGCTCCTTGTACACTTTAGTAACGTTATGGCTGTTCGAAGATATATTTTCTGCAAAAACACACAACATTGCAAATAATTTTCATATAAAAAACAATTGAAACATGACAAATTTCGATATTTAAAACATAACCTACTTAAACACTTTACTGCTTCAAATGTTAAATGCTCACGGGTTAAATCATCAGATATCGTCGAATTCATCTTACGTGATACGACAGCGTTTGTAACGAATAATTTTCGCAGATCAATTCACAAAACAGTCACTGTTTAATCACAAATTCTCATTCACGAACAACAAAAGCATCGTTTTCGCCAAACGCCAAACAAAATGGCAACCATAAACTATTTCATTTTAACATTCTCATCAATACACGTTGTTAAGCATTTGTGAGCACTGTCATGTCCTTTTTGTTTGAGGAATTTTACTACTTGAGCAAAAGAAAGATGGCTAATATTAAAATGCTTTAGATCCGCACTTAATTTCTGTCAAGATCTGGAACACTTTTCAAATCAAAATAGAATGAAGTCCGTAGACAATCCGATATTTTTAACGTTTTTTGTTCTTTTCCAAGTCGATTCCAACATCAAATTTTATAAAGATTGCTACACACTATGATTATGTGAACTTCGAGAATCGCCCTGAGGACAAGGTGGAGTACACCGTGGCGGTGTGCTCCGCTAGGGCAGAGCACCGCCGCGTCCTCGCGGTGGCCATCGTCGGCGGCGAACTCTCGCGTCCAGTTGGTGCAAGCCATGGTGCCGGAACAAGAGATAATGTGTTGCAGTTACCTCCTTCTGCGGAGCAGTTATGCTAGAGAAGGAGACGGCAGAGGTGCAGAACCTCTTGTCCCAGCCACCGCGGGGGACGCTCCGGACGTCGGAAGCCGTGAGACTCCCGGCCTCCGTAGACGCGTGTCTGTGGACGGTGAGCAATGGGTAGCTCCGTACGTTAACTAATGACAGACCGTGTCGACGGTGCGTTCGTGTTCCCCCCTTAAAGTGATGTCAGCAAACATTGGAGGGGCCACACAAGGCCGTCGCCTACCGGGAACAACAAGCCGTTGTTCGAAAGAGATACCGCGCCTCCGGAACGCAAAGGGCACAAAAAGGAACAGGTTTTGGTCAGTAAAAGTCTGACATTCCCGCCCCAGGCCCAGGGCGGGAGAAATCATTTGATGTTTTCCCCACGGGGAAAAAAATACATACTGTGATTGTGGCGGCAACCAGCCAGCAAGCAAGTGGCATTCGTTACTCAGCACTGGTGGCCACTTCGCTTAGAGCATTCAAAAAGTGGCCGTACCCAGCATTTACTGTGAATGGTAAATGGCCCCCTGATTTTAATATTATTTGCACTGCACTGAAATTACAAACTAATTAAAATAGTACTGTAGTAGGCCCCCTGTTGCCTACTGGGTGTCTGCTGGATGCCAAAAGGAGAGTATGCATATTGTGCCTACAAGCTGGAATTTTCAAATTTTTTGCTCCTGTTACAAAAGGGCTAACAATTTTCTAGAATATTTTTTAATTTACAACATTACATTTAAATTTCTGTTTGTTTTTTTTTACCGTATCGTAAATTGCTAATAAAATACTGGTTTTCAGTTCAGTTTTTGGTATTTATCATTTTCAAATACAGTGAATTCAAAGCATAAGAATATTTTTTCAGTGCCTTACCGAGATAGGCTAATTTCTACCATAGACAATGTATTAATTGCGTGAACGATTGGATAGCTGAGGGAGCGCGCTTCTTTGGGAGTGGTAATGCGCCGAACCAATCTACTGCGTTCTTGCGATCATTGACTTCGGCCATTGGTCTATCTTTTGTCAACCAATCATCGAAAAACCAGTGAGGACCCAATGTAAGTTTACAATTTATTTTCGCCGAATATTCCCTTGTGATGGCTGTACCGGCAATTGTTTGGAAAAACACGAAAGAAATGGAATTTCGAATAAATGTTATAACAATGTCTGACGAAATTACTTGAAAAGCAGCAGCCATTTTGATTACGTTGCATTCCTTGGCCTCGTAGCAGTGACGTGTTGATTTTTCCTGTGATGTTATTCAGATCGACGGAAGTCTACGTTTTGGGTTTTGAGTCTACCTTTCCATGATAGGTAGAGAGATAGGTATGTAAGTCGTATTTATAAGATTATTATATTACTGCGGGCAGGTAGTCAACAAGCCAACTGACTGGCCGATTCGGCAAGACCAAATTTTCCGGAGTGCTATCATGCAACCTTCACGCTTATCTACAAGATGAGACGACGGTCAGTGGGTCGTCACGACAACACAGTCCAAGTGCGACGCATTTTACTATTGGAAGTCGATGATTGTTATCAGTTTACGTGATCTACTCTATATGTAGCATCTGATTCTCAGAGGCAATCTATTTGTCCCACCGATAGGCAAAGGCCACAAATAATAGTCATGAAAAATGATACAAAAAAATATATCATGTAATTTTTGCTATCAAACATGTAACAGCTGTTTACATCAAGGTAAACAAACATGAACTTTCATTCCAGAGTGACTCACAATGGAGCACGCTCAGATACAGAGCTCAGACGGAGCTCAAGTGATGACGATAAACGGACAGCAGTTACAAGTGCTACAGATGAACAATTCCCCGCACATGATACAAGGACCGAACGGACAACAGATTGTTGTGCATGCTGTACCTTCTAATGCACCAGCTATACAGGTAGGCTAAGCCGAGATAAACAGGCCATCGGAAGATAGCCAAAGTTAGCTGTAAATTCATCATTCACCCGACAATCACTAATATTTTTTCTGTTTATATTTTTTAATTTATGGTAATTTTAAATCATTGAGTCTCTATGCCATTTAATTTTAACACATATTTAATTGTACATGCATCCAGATTGGAACACCACAAATCCAGGTATAGTATCCATTCATAATTTACTCATAAGTTAATCTTATCTCTGTATTAGGCAGGCTCGGTTTTCAGAAACAGTGTCAAAGCAAGGAGTTTTAAACAAGATCTTTTATTTTATTTTCAGGTAGCAACACAGGGTGGCCAACAGCTTCAGCAGTTGCAAGTAGTGCCAATATCTAGCATTCAAGGTAGGTCTCATTAAACCTGAATTTTTTTGACCTTCCAGAAAAATTAAATTAGTCAGTTGGAGGTGTTAAAAGTGTAGAATAGGGGAATAATATATTTATAGCTAAATAATATACGGCTAAGTTTTACTTTAACTGACAGCGAGAAGGAAGTCCATATTTTTTTAATAGATAGATCATATTCCTAAAAGTCTCCATGCGAAGTTTTAAGTTGCGGAGATCAACAGTTTACGAGAAAAAAATAAAATAAAATCGTAGAAATTAGCAATATTTTGTCACTTTTGACATTTGGGCTCGTCATATAACGTTTCGTTTTACCTATGGACAACGCACTAATGTTTTACTTCTTATGAATAATGAAATAAATATGTATATTGAGTGACAAATATACTTTTTTAAACTAATTTCATTATATAACGCATATATTTAGCTGATTTGAATTAGTGCTATCAATTTTAACTTTTATAACAATTTTTCGACTGTTGTTGATATGTGAAACGGAACGTAAAACGATGCCATTTTGTGTTGTCATTAAACTACAATATAATATAGGATGGGTCAGTCAGTTTGTGTTTTTAGCAGTTGAGAGCGAAACAACTATTGACTACCATCTCTGATTTTGACCCTTAAGCCCCCCCTAGGGCGGATCCGACTCGGTTGGGTTAGGTTAGAAGGTTAAGGCGGGAGCGAAGCGGAGCGAAGCTCCCGTCTTAACCTTCGTGGTTGTTTTTTTTATCGACCCCCTACGCACGAGGCGAGCGAGCGAAGCGAGCGGTGCCGCGGCAGCGGCCGCCGAGTGCTAGAAACAAATTGCTTTTCTTCCCTCTTTCGACCTTTTAATACACGAAACACAAAAGTTAGGTTAGAATATTAAAAAAATCATATCTCAAAAAGGGGGGGGCTCCGCAACTTTTCCTTCACAGGGGGGGTTCTACACCTCCCCCCCCGTCCCCCCTCCTCCCCCCCACCCCTTAACTAGCTGTCAGTTAATGCAAAGTCGTACCTAATATACAGTAAAATATCATTATCCAATCTTGACAAAAATTTTGGTCAAGTCCATCTATTTTATTTTTCAAAATGTCACCAACCAAATAGTGACTAGCTTAGAATATAGCCCTGATACATAAATTAATTATGATTGCTACTTTATTTTAATAAAACTTATTTCCTTTTTTTCACAGCTGGTGGAAACATTCAGCCGATGCAATTGGTACAGACCCCAGATGGACAGACATTCATATATCAGCCAGTAGCCACAAATACCCAGCCTACTATTGATCAACACCAGATCATACACCAACCTACCAGTGAGTAAATTACTTATTATTTTAATGATACCATATGCATTATACAGGTCATACATGTAACTACACACTTGTGTAAATTTATACTTGCATAATGTACATGTATACTAGTTGGAACTCAGTTAGGTCCACCATTCTAAGCGGTATGCATTCCATGCAAACATGAACCTTAACCATTATGTAAAAGCCTGAATTTTCTATAGCACAGTGTAAATGCGCTCCGACGCCGCACGGTTGCAGTTGGTGGAGATCTTACATAAGTGTGCATAAGGGTCAGTTCATACCGAGACGCGGCGCGACGTGACTTTATTTACAATATTATAAGATACACATTTCATTGTCACAAATCAGAATACGAACCCTATAGACACGTGAGAAGATTAGTAAAAGTATCTGGGCCATTGTACACACAATAATGTTACACTGACTTGTACATGAACCTGTTGAATAGCCATGAATGACAAAGTTGAGCTACTACGCCAAGCTTTTCAAGTCTATAAACACTGGGTGTTGTTAATAGTTCTTCTAGCGATTTTCAAAAGTATTATAAGATTTCTAGAACATATTATTTTCATTCTAATTCGAATCTTATCTGGTGCGGAAATTGAATTAATGTGTTGGACAACTATGCATAATAAATAAATAAATAAATAAACGTTTATTTCTCAAACAACTTAATACTAGTTTACAAAGTTTATAACTTGGCAACAATATTATTATAACAGAGAGTTTAGCATCTGTAGCCGAACTAGGCTGAGCCTGTATTTCGGCTATCAGCGCCTTTTCCCCCAAGTTATTCCAGGTATTATCATCAAGTCCAAGTACAAGGTATGATCGGTTATGCTATCCATTACTGAATTTAGTTGGTAAGTAAAATTAAAATAATGTATGTGGTTTTATTTCAGTGATCAACCTGAACGGAAATTTGGTGCAAGTAGCAGGTGTCGGCAACGCAGTGCAAGCACAGCAGATCGTAAACCAACCTAACATTGTTATGGTAGGTCACATTTCAAAATACTCTATCATCACTGTGAACAGGCCTTATATTGATAACTAGCTTCTGCCATGGGACCTAAAAACATACTGGCAAATTGTGGGTGTACGTTGGTTACACGTCTGCCTAACCCTTCGGGGAACACAGGAGTATGGTTATGTTATATTATGTAATGCTTATCAGCCAAATAACCATCTTACCAATAATTTCAGATGGTAAACAGCAGCAACAACAACGCTAGCACAAGCACATCAATGTCCGAGGGAGCCAGCTCTTCGGCAGCTGGTTCTGATGAGGAACCGCTTCTGTACGTGAACGCAAGGCAGTACAAGCGCATCCTGAAGCGACGCGCCGCCAGAGCCAAGCTGCACGAGCAGGGGAAGATACCTAAAGAGAGACCTGTAAGTGTGACTATTATACGAACTACAATTACTAGTTTAAAATGATTATGATGTTGCCCCCAAACCATTAAACTTGTCTTAATTATTCGTACAATTATTGTTTAGTCACTGCTTTGTTAGCCTAATGGGTCGTAAGCGCGACTGCTACGCTAGAGGTCTTGGCATACAGGTGTGATGGTATGTTAATGTTTAGCTGTTGCCCTTCAAGCGTAAGAGTAACAAACATCCTCAAATACTTCAACATTTGTAATCTTTTTTTCAGAAATATCTTCACGAGTCCCGACACAGACACGCCATGAACAGAATACGCGGTGAAGGAGGCAGATTCCATTCAGGCAGCAGGAAGTGAGTTTATACATACAACCTACATTCCCTATTTCTATACTTTTTTATTTTTAACGCCCGACTCAAAAAGAGGGTTGTTATAAGTTTGACGTGCCTGTGTGTCTGCCTGTGGCACCGTAGCTCTTGGGCGTGTGAACCGATTTGAATGCGGTGTTTTTGCTTTAAAGCAGGTTTCCTAGCGATGATTCTTAGACATGTTATAGGTTATCAGCTCTTTTGTTAGCTGCAGTATTTTTTAATTTTATTACTTTGTAAATAGACATATCACGACAGACGTATAATTTTTGCAATAAAACGATTTTCATTTTTTTTTTTAATTGTGGCCCTTTTGTATTCAAGGAGCGATATATCGTAACTTTATAAATTTATTTGTTTGGAATGTTCAGACATTACAGGAATATGGAGAATATAGAACACGTCTCCGAGGACCAGAAATTGATGGAAGACATCAAGCCAGATACTGTTTCAATCACAATTATACAGGTAATAATTAGTTTTTATAACAAGAGAAAAGGTCTTGTTAGGGAGAAGTACTACCACCATACTAGATGCCATCATTCAGCTTTGCTATGATTGTATAAGATGGATATAACTACTGGTGTATTACAAGCATATAAGAAATTTCAGCATTAATTCATAATGAAAATGTACCCAAAGTGATTTTTTTAATGTCGGAGACTAAATTGACAGTTTCATACGACAAACATAAAAATAAGCCACTCAAAATATTACTGAGAATTCAGAAACCGTTGCACCTTCTCACCATCAAATGTGTATCTTTTTGTGTAGTAAATAAAGTAAAATTTTCGTTTCGGTGTGAACTGACTCTTAGGATGCTTCTTTTATTGCAACATTTCTTTAATTTTTGTGAGACATACTTATAAGTCTTTTTTGCGCAGGATGACGAAGGCCAAGAGCAGCAACAGACTCAGTGGCGGCGACTAGCACCACAGACCTTGCAGTCCACCTAGCATTCGTCCGACGAGGACGACGACCTCTAGAGACCGACTGATGAACTATATCTGTGACTTTCAATGGTCTGGACTACACACAAGTGATTGTGTCTATGTGTGATGTCAATAAGACTTAGCAATGTGCGGATGTGATTGTGAAACTTCAGACTGTATTTAATGTCCTGGGGGGCTACCATAAACTTTTATACCAGACTTCGACGGTAGACGAGTAAACATTTTAACTACAGACAGACAAAAAGTGATCTTATAAAGGTTTCTTTAAGGTCGGAAACATTGTGTCAATAATTTTGGTGTCTAAGCCGCCCCATTATCTTTAGGAAATCAATTATTTAAAAAGGACTGATGTGAATAAACTTTGTATAATAGAGGCTAGGTCTAATTATGTTGATGTAACAAGTTATTGGATTAGTATAGTGTCAAATGTCGTGGAATTTGTTAACCGTTTTGATTCCGAAATTATAGTGTGATCTGTTTTTATTTGTTAACTTTTATTAATGTTAAAGTGTGTGAAAGCAATTCTTTACTTCATTTAAAACTGTCACCACTAATATTTCATTTTTCTGCACTAATTTTAACACAGATGTATTGTTTCATTTTAAAAAACCAAAGAGAAGATCCGATTGTTTCAGTTTGTTTAAAAAAATGTTCAGGCGACTTCTTAAATGAATGTAAATATTTATGTTAGTGATACTATATTAGACTTTATATAACTGAGATAGTTTTATAACGCAATTTAAGTACAAAATAAATATGCACTTTGAAAAAAAAACTGTCTTTTATTTAGGAAGAATTGTAATAAATTTACAAAATACAATATGAGTTCAAAAGTTTTATTATAAAGAGATTCATAAACAGAATCCCAAATAGGTCAGGTAGATAAGTTGAATAAACTACAATTGGCATCAAACATTATTTTGTTCCTATATGTAACAATAATCTTATGTACTTATACAGATGTGATTATTTATAATTGTATAATTTTACTAATACTTAGGTGTAAGTGGACATACACATAACAATTCATAAAAAAACGACCTTCAAAAACGCTGAATTAAATAACAACGGAATGTATTAAAATCATGACCATTTTAATTGTTTTTTAAATTAAACTCTTTTTATGTTAAAACCAATTCAACAAATTATAAAAAGGAGTAATAAAAATAAATACAATACTTCATGATTCATGATAATATTAGTATAATTGCACTTATGGCCTATCTTATTTCTGTTAACAACCAAAAATTGAACAAAATTTAATATTTTTGATACACACAATAACATATTACTGGTTTGAAAATCAACTTGCTTTGCAGCTTTTGAGCTTTAGACACAATTCAACTTCATAATAACGATAGAAGTCCCAAAAATCTTTTAAAAATAACTTACATACGAAGTTCCTTATGTAATAACCAGGGATCGGATTATCGGATATATATTTATGTAAAGTTTAGGTTGGCTTATTGAATGGACTTCGATACAATCGAAAAAATCCCGACATTCCGAGATTGTCCAAAACTAATTGTACTACACTAATTCACCAAATTAGTGTACCCACTATATTCATTAAATGTATTTTAATCTAATGTTAATTATTTTCTGAATGCTATTAATCGTCAAAAATTACGTTCATTCTGGGACCAACAAATAAAATCATGTTATATAATTTCTAGTCATATCCCACTTTCCGACCGATAAATGAACTTTAGACAAATACACATCCGATTATCGGATCCCTAGTAACAACAAACTTATCCTTAATTACCTATTCATCATCTGACTCTTCAAACACGATCTATCCTACAGAAATTCTTCATTTTGGCTAGGTGTTAGGTTTGGTGGCGGTTTCCTTGATGCGTTGTATTTCCGTCTTGATGGCTGATATGAGGGGGATGGCTGGGTCTTCCCCCGCCAGCCGGCCCTCCGTCGTGATCAGCGCGGGGTTGACGCTCGGCCGAGCACCTAGGGACTACCACCGTTAAATTATCATGGAGTTGGCGTCCCATTGCTGTGTGAAAGGAGCTGTGTTCAGGAGGTGGTATTTTTTATTGCCTGTTTAACTTACGTGTTTAGTAAGACCCCAACACGCTGTATGTTAAATTGTACAATCTATGCAAAGATAATTGTCATGATTTATATACTTTACATGTAGTAGCAAAAAGAATATGTGACCATGCTTGCACATACTAAATTGTCACCAAATAATAATGTATACTGCCTCGTTGGCCTAGTAGTCCTAAGCGCAACTGTTGCGCTGGAAGTCTTGGGTTCCATTCCCAGGTCGAGTAGTGTTATTGGGTTTTTTCTCTGAAATTCTTAGTAGCAGCTCGGAGTTAGGATTTGTGCCTGGTTAATGGCAACAGGCTCGCCCCAACATGGGACCTAAACCGCGAACTATGGGTGTAGATTGGTACACCTCTGCCTAATCCTTTGGTGAATATAGGTGTATTGGTATGTGTGTAATGATTTATATACCCGACTCTTGTTACTATAGGTAGTTTGTCGTATCAAACTGTCCGGTTACCTGTGGCGGAGTGTGTCCCCAGGCCCGGGCGGGGGGCGGCACGCGCCTGTCAGCGGCGCTGCGGCTGAACGACGTGCGGGGCCGCGCGCCCGCCGGGGGCTGCGCAGGAGTCGACGTGCTGGGGCCAGCACTACCGAAACATGTGGAGATCGATTCGTGAGACAACTTAGAATATTGTGTGTCTGTTACACAAGTAGTAACTGAGTGATAATGCCTGAATGCAATACAAAAAGTTGTATGTATGGAGAAGATATGAAGTAGATAGAAGAAGGTGCATCATAAAATAAGCATTTAATGAGCCCGTGTAAATACGCCCCCCGTATAGTAACATAAAAAAAGAAACTGCTGAAATTCTCATTTGAAATGGCAGAAAGGTGCAGTTCGCTTAATTAGACATCTCATTATTTTTGAAATGTAGGTAGTTTACTACAAAACATGGCGCTAACGGTAAATATAATAATACCTACCCTCGGATTCTCGAACGAAAAATTAAAGTTACAAATTGTCGAACGCGCGTGAGCTGTCATTGGTTGGCTGAATTATCATCAACCAATCACAAGCTATCGCGATTTTGTCAATTTGTTGCATATATTTAATTTTGCGTTGATTATTTGTTCGAGAAACCGGGTGTTAGTAATGTGATAGTTTACCCAGGGCCTGCTGATCTGCCCCTCAGAGTGTCCATGGCAGTGTACGGCGAGCCGGGCAGACGCACGTTGTCGTTACGAGCCTGCGCCAACTGCTCGCCTGGATCTGAAAGGTAATTTTTTGGTTCAAGGTCAATTTACTGGTCAACTACTTTTCAAATTTGGAATACCGTTATTTAAGGTCAGATGGCAACATGTACCATCTGCTGAATGAAGATTGCAGTTGCGTATATTCTACCGCCTTAAACAATTTTTTGTTTCTAAATTCAAAACTTAGACTCTACCTTTGACCAAGACTAGAGTCAAGAGCTTATAACCATCTCGAATAAAGAAAAAAAAAACTAGATAGAAAATTATCTATAATATACCTTGGATTCGGTACTTTTGGTAAAGCGGCCAGTGTGGGATCAGCTATACGGGCAGCAAGTGGGACAGGCTGGATCGAACATACTCACAATTCCATATCAGCGACCATTAAAATATGAAAAACTTGTCAAAAACGTAGCTAAATAAGACGTACCGGCCCGTTATTACATTCCTTACCTTGTTTCTTATCCTTATCCCTAGAATCCCGTTCCTCGACAGTGTAGGTGTCATGCGAGTTGGGGCTGGAGTTGACGCTGCCGAACAGCGTGAACGCGTCGTCCATGAGCTCGTTAAAGCGCTGCCGCATGCGGGAGGGTCCCGGGTCCTTGCGGGCGGACGCCGTCGAACGGGTAGGACTGGACGGTTTTGATGCTGGAAGAGGATATGTATGTACCTACACTATGTAATTTGAGACTGGATTTGTGACTCTTAAATTGAGCTGACGCGGACGTGTCGTAGACCATCATACACCATACTAGGACTAGCTATATACACCGCGGTGTCACCCTCATTTAGTTGCCGGGGCTGCGGGTTGTTCGAAAGAGTTACCGCGCCCCCGGAACGCAAAGGGCACATGAAGGAACATAGACGGGTTTTAGTCAGTAAAAGTCTGACACTCCCTTCCGCCCCGCCCAGGGCGGGGGAAGTTATTTTATGACTTACCGTCTATAAAAAAAAATAACCCTCATTTAGTAACGTCTTTGGTTAGGTACTGTTCCGCTCCCGTTGGTGCGTGATGTTCTATAAACCAAACCTTCCCCTTGAATCACTATTTATATTGATGAAGAAAACTGCATTAAAATCCGTTGCGCAGTTTAAAAGAACTATGCGTACAGAGGGACAGACGGAGGGAAGCGACTATCTAGAGAAATGCAGGCAACAAAAAAACTTTTTTGCAATTTTTAGGGAGTTATCATTATTCCAAGAATTCACGAACATTTAAGCATTTATATTAAAACATCACGAAGGGGCTGTACCATCATGAATTGAATTAATGATACTTGTTTTCGTTACGATATCTCTTTCACTGGTAGGACACATAATTTATGTACAAAAGAATTCAAACTAACCATCCTTAATCCTTTGACAATGCAGATCCCAGACCAAAGGCCCGATTACTCCAGGATCCTTATCTATACTGCCGAGCCTGACCAGCTGTGATGCCATCTGTCTCCGAGGCACCACATCCTTAGCTTTACCCGGGTCTTGCTTGCCCTTCTTAGGCGAAGATGGAGGGGAATCCATGTCAAGATGACGAACTGACACCGGTTCTAGGATACGGGATAGTGGCTCTACTACGTTGCCTCTGGAAAATTTAAAACATTAGTAGTATCAGTTTTTTGTGTATAGTGAACTCATCTAATTCTGTGACTCGCCTAATTCGGTGATATTTGGTTTGAGCGCTATATATAAAGGCTGTACGAGTGAAATCAATTACTTGAAATACAACCATATGATTTGATTATGATCAATTGTCAAGATGGTTATATATTTCAAGTAATTGATTTCACTCGTACAGCCTATATATACAGGGTGGAAATTTATTATGCTACCTGGAGGGAAAGTACTCTAAATACTTGAGTTAGAAAATTTTACTGAAAGGAAACATTCCTTTATTTTTAAAAAGAAACAAAACTGCATTTAAATAATTTTGAAAATATTCTTGCCACACCCAGGAATCGAACCGACTAAAATTCGAAAAAATTGCATCCTGTACTTTTATGGCACTAATCGATAGGGTCAATCATAAGGATCAAATCCCTGCAAACATGGTAAATTAAAATAAAATAAAAACACGCAATTTTATTGTAAATTTATTTTATTCGGACGAAACAAACGAGTAAATTCACTAAGTAGTTGCTGGAAATGAGCTTCATTTCTCGGATGCATGAATTTATTCCTATAAAAAAATCATTTTAAGTAACTTTTGGTAGCGTAGTAAAATTTTCAATATTCACCACAACACCCTTCTAAAAGTTATTCAAAATCAATTCCTTCAAATAATGAATGTGTGCATCGAAGAAAGTGAAGCTCATTTCCAGCATGCAATTAGTTACTGTACTCGTTTTTTTCGTCCGAATAAAATAAGTTTAGATTGAAATTTCATGGTTTTTGTTAAATTTAGTTTACCAGGTTTGTAGAGATTTGATCCTTGTGATTGACCCTATCGATAAGTGCCATAAAAGTACAGGATGCTATTTTATCCGATTTTAGTCTGTTCGATTCCCGGGTGTGGCAAGCGTATTTTCAAAATTAT